>OX439430.1:17500000-18750000 GCA_949319885.1 Mecyna flavalis
CATCAGGCTAAGTCGAGCCAATGTACTGAGCTACTATAAAAACACACGCTATTACGCCATATGAGTTGGGAAAGAGAGATTACATTGTCTTTCATGACACCACCACAATCAGTGGTTTAATGGGTAAGTTCCACCCTTTCAAGGTTGGGAGTTGGGGAAGTCCCACACACTATCTCCGCCACCGACTGAAGATGACCATAGGTACGCAACGTATTCCACGGGTTAAAAAAATATAAAGATTACATCTGCTGGAACTGGAAGAGATCGCTATTAGCGGTAAGTCTGCCTACATTGTACCATTAAATTAAATTATTGAACATGTTAATTTTCTTATTAATTTTGTGCATTATGGAATATAAATCTATTTATGTGCCAACATCCTGGTTGGGGCACAAAGAAAACACATAAATGTGCGCCAAGATTAAAATCATCTACCTCGTGCACAGATATGCAACTACAAGTGACCCTAAAGTTCATACAAACACCATTAGGTAATAAATGTAAATCACCCTTAAAAGGTTACTACTGCGGCTGTTACGATAATTACAATATTCCTATTTGATTGATACTGCAATGCCGGTAAAATAAAATATAGTCGTAATAAATACTCCCACATAATATACTACAGTGATGAAATTAGAGCTATAAATATGAGTACGATCGCGACAGTAAAACGAAATTCATTACTTGCAGTAAAGTACGATTCAGTGAAATCACATAACAGTTCATAAATGCAATTGACCTGTAATGTACCTAGACACTCCTACCATAATTTTATAGGAAAGACGTTAGCTGCCGACATAAAATATAATAAACGACAAAGAGTAAATATTCCTTATTACGCCTGATCACACGCCGTTCGAAGCGTGATGCTTGAAAACGAATAAGAATTTGGAAAAAGTGTAAGGAATAAAAGTTGTAGCAAATTGTATATTTCATTGCGTACAACAAATTTTTTTCCTACGGTGCACCGTTTGTAAGATATTAGTAAAACGCTCAAAGTGGGACCTTTTACCCCCTTCCCCCACTCCGCCGCAACTCCTAGACGTCAGGACTTTTAGTATTTTTACTCCCTCAGCACCCTGAACACATTTTTGAAGAAATCGCTTAGGCCCCGCTCACGCCCCCTACAACAACTTGTATATTGACTGAACTACTATTCTCTTCTCCTCTCTCAAACGTACTGTTACCGCTGTGACATAATGACGTCACCACCTTCGGGCTTAATCGCCACCATTCGCCCTACCGCTTTAAAGGACTCTCTCTTCGCTTCACTTCGGCTTCGCTTACCCGCAACCTGCACCACCGTCTCTTGGTTTCTCTCTGAACCCAGCAATAAAGATACAGTTCTTCTTATATTAGTCTTCAGAGCTTAATATAGTTTCTCAACTATCGATAGTTTCGGTACCGCATTGATACTATTGATAGTATTGCTTCACAATAGCGCGCTGGCGTTCGATAGTATCGATAGTAACGAACTATCGGTAGGCTATCGATACTATTGTAATGACGTGAGCTAACGATAACTAATAGTTGACTATCGATAGGCAACTCTAGTTTTTAAAACTAAACTCAGTCTCAGCTAAACATTCTGAAACAAATAAAGTCACTTTAAAAATAACAACAACACAATTTTTCAAATTACTTTGCAAAATTTCGCAAATGAATATCGTTTACAATATAACCGCGTCTTAAACTCCGTATAAAGTGTAAAGGGAAATGATTAACGACTCCATGACAGTCGTCTTTGAACAGTGTTGGAGAAACTGAATACTATTGATTGAGTTTCCACTCAAAGCACAGGAAGCGCAAAGAACTCGGCATTTTCAATATTGGACTGGGGAATCTTCGAACACAGTGTAACGTACGATTCAGTACGGAGCTTTGTCGTTAGGCAGTATTTAACATATTTAGAACAAAATTTGATTTGAGAATAATAGGTTTATTCCCGGTCGTCCCCACTCTTTCGTCCCCACTGGATAGCTTATTTAAGAGTAAGTAGCGGATTTTGCTAAAAAAGTATATTCAATAATTATCCCTAGCTAAATTATTCCTCTTACGAATTCTAAATTAATCTTCCTCTTATTTCATGATATTATAATGTTCCTAACAAATCCAGACATCGGATAACAAATAATGAACCAACTCAAGAACACTATAAGAAAATAATATATAAATATATATGTCCAGTCTTAGAAACAGAGATAACTCTGTTTCTAAGACTGGACAGACTCGACAATGCATTTGCGTTCCAAAAACTCAGATGAAATATATCATCTGGATTCTGTATCTTTGCACATTTTAAAATGCTTTTTTTATTCTGATAGCTTAACCACGATACTTTGTGTTCTAATCAAAGTTGTTATCATATATCGATTATTTCATGACATGATCGATATTTTTGTAACGGACAACAAATTAGATACATTACAACAAGAGTAGCTCAAAACTTTCCTTGGCTTTCAAAAATAATTTCAAGAATTGGTGTAGATTTCTCACTGTTATTGAATGCATTGCGCGTAGGTGTCGTGTTTCATGGCTCGAGTAATTATGTCTTTCTGGCTCTTCCTGTCGTCATCCATGTCACTGTGTTAGCTCGTGAAATATTATTAAAACGTATTATAAGATAGGGAAGTTCTTTGTTAGTTTTACATGTTTTGTTTGAATGTGTACTTACTTGCTTTGATGGAAGAAAAAAACACAAACTCATCTATATTTTGAAAATGCCATCTTTGTGTATAATCCTTTCTCATCTGTCAAATCAGAGTTTGGTCGATTACTTTCTTCTAAAATTACGAGGACGCATAGTTTCTAAACAACACCACCAACTTAAATAATATTTTTTCCGTCTTTCCTTTTTACACCGCCCAAGCAAATCCAGGGCGTGGCAAAAAACGTGTAGTTCCATAATCAATTCATCTTACCTATATGATTTACTTTCGCTGACAAAGAGACGTTCTTGCAATAATATACCAGTATTGCATACAGTGCAGAATATGCATACCATCTAAGCGTCGAATCGTAACTAAATAACCCCCCAGCGACGCAATCGCGCGCATTTCGCGGCGCGTCGAGAGCGTGTGAGAGCGCTCGACTCGAGAGTGCTCGAACATCTGTCGCGCGAGGGTTAATGCCGGATTGTTTCGATGGGCCGCTACTACTCCGCGTTTTACACTTCTAACTCTAGGGTGTATTAGAGGTTGCAGACGACGCTGTTTCTAAATTGCAACATGTTAAAGAGGAAAACAAATGGTAGCGCTTTCGAAAACAAAAGGGAAACAGATGCGATGTAATTTTATGTGTGGTAGAGCCATGCTGCGTGAACAGTAACTGTTTGACAGTCGAAATGGGCTGGCTTGCTTGACCGAGGAAGCCCCATCTCACAGAAGCTCGATTTAAGAGACAATAAATTGATGGTTAAATTATTCACAGCTATCCGGTCTTTCCACAGAAATCTAAATAATTATTTAGATTTCTGTGGGTCTTTCTCTTTGGGACAGTCTTTTTTGGTGTTTTCATTATTCGTGTACCATGAAGCATTATTTGCACGCATGACCCAGTGACTACTTCTAAGATCAAACGTTAGGAGTTTTCTAGCATAATTTATTATTTTCCTTCTCTCAAAAGTCAGCTTGGGACAGTCGAAAAGGACATATTATGGAATTATGGTATTATGCATATACAAGTAGCCGTCACAATAGTACTACGTAGTTAGTATTTAGTATTTTGCATTATTTTGTGTATAATTCTTGATAAATCTTATATTTTGAAATTTTATTTATCTTTGAGTGAAAAGCAGTCGCTGTATTATTTTTCTTGTTCTGTGTTTAAGTATTTTGTTTTTGTGATTTTGTGTTGTGTCAAAATTTTAAATGTCAAAATTGTCATTTCGCTTCACGTTGGCAATGGAACAAAACTGTGCGGCCAATAACATCACTTAAAAAAAACTGTGTACACACACCTTTTTATTAATTAGTATTTATTAATTTAAACATATTTATTATTTTATCAAAATTTATCTCTCATTAAATATTATGTAGGTATGTATCCCCTCTACAGTATTTATTTATTTTCTTGCGCCACTCTTATGGATTCTGCCAGAATACCAGCGCTGCTGTGGTGTTTTCTAAATCGCACAGCAGCATATTGCTGAGGCAGAACCCTATTGGCCTGTATAAAGTTAGTTTTTAAGTAAAATTGTTTTAAGTTTTATTTTAATTGTTATTAATTTCTTGTGTAATCTTGTGTTTTATGGGCCAATAAATGTTTTTCTTTCTTTTCTTTCTTTCTGTGTATGGTTAAAAAAAGTGTGGTTTTGAAATAACTCGAATTGCTATAAGGAAAAAATTTCGACTGACAAAAGTATTTGACTTGCAAGAAACTTTTAACATAATTTTTTAACAAGCTACATTTAAAAAAACATCCAGCTCGACATCTATCGATTCTCGAGTCGTAAATCAATTGATAATAGAATACAGGTAACACCGCACGAACTTAAAAGTATTGTCTTTGAACAATGCAATTTCCATACCCGGATACTTGGAACCGGTCCAAGTTCGACACGGAAACACTTCCGGATCGAGAACCGTCCATGAATACATTACATTCGTCACGTCCGCTGAAGTGTAACAACGTATTTTGTCATAAGTTTTCATGAATTTTAAACTTTTCACAAATTGTCTCGTAGGAAAGAATGCGATAAGAATTTCTCGACGACAATTTAAAGACTTTGCGTCTTTGTTGTTCTTTGAAACATTTTTTAATGTCTATTTAATAAAAATAAGGTTGAAATCAAAGGTTCGATTATCCAAAGAGCCTACAGTATGGAATCACATAGAGGGACGCTAAGCGTCTTTCAATTGATTTAGCATAAAAAACCAGAATCTGTATTCTTTCTACGTACCTATTAGAATCCTTGCTCTGTAATGTGTTTTGTGTTGATGATAAATATATAAATTACCAACCAAGAAAATAAATATCGTACTCCGGGCATTCATTTTAAAAATACCTAAATGTTCATTATAAAATTCCGTGCAACCCAACGCCACATTCAATTACCGCAACTAGGCGCTAAGTGCGCAATGAAACCTCAACGAGCACCTCAAAGGGGTGACGCTATACGCAACATGACCACCATCACTGTTTGAAACTCGAGCTCAATTACCCGAATAGGCAATAATATTTGACTGTTGATTTTTTATTTCATTCACAACAAAACGAAATACTCAAACCACTAAACTATGTACCTAAAACTCTTTCTTGTCAACATTATTATAATACAATTATTTGTGCCTGCTGAGTGTGCTAACAATCCCAGAGATTGATATAATTTTTTTTTATTGCAATGTGTAACAAGACGAGCAGATCGTACACCTGATGGTTAGCGCCACTTCTGCCCTTAGACAGTTCAGTGCTAAACAGTAACTAATCAGTTACTGCCGTGCGGCCGCTACACCGAGACGACAGTTATTAGGTCTTATATACCCAGTAAATTTCACTAGCTTCAGTGCCCTTTTCCCGAAACACAGAAGTGCTTGACACACTTCTCTTTCACGGGAAAATATCTGGCACTGCAGTGGTACCCACCTAGACTGCCCACCTGGTATTAATATTTCCATTTGTCCAGGTATATTTACTTATTTAAAAAACAAGATATGGAAACTTTGATTATTGGTATGGAGATTCCTTAGGAGCTAAAGTTTATATGCCAAAAAACATTCCTTCGAAATAATAATAACGTCTTATCGTATAGTCCACGCGGAAGTAACCGCAGGCGGAAAGTACAAAAAAATGTAGAGTTGGAAAAACAGACAAACAATTTTTAGTAAATTACAGTACAATTCGAAGGAACTCGACTTTACAAACAATCCAATTCGAAGAAACTCAACATCCCATCCACTTCACATGACAAAAAAAACATCTACCAGTCCAGTGGGCCCTGAAACGACTACCCCTATTTACTAAGTCCGAAGGCAAACACAAAACAAGATGAAGATAGGACTCAATTCCTCGGCAAGGGTTTTTTGTCCTAAATACGTTTCATCAAAGGGCCCGTGACAAACGGATTCCTGCCCGGGGCGCGGTCTATGACGACGGGATACGTATGGAGCTATATAACTAACGTAACTGCTCCACTTTCGTTTTATGGAAGAGGCTAGCGAATAAATGTTATACCTAAACGTAATTGATTACTACCTCGCATAGGTACCTGTGACTAGGTAAGGTTGTCAATTTCTAGGTCTCTTTAAAGTTGCTTCAATTAAACAAGCCATAATTATGGAATGGCACCCTCACCTTAGCAATATAGGTTTGGTTCCAGAGACGGAATGACGATCCGGTACTGTTGGTTTTCTGTAAGGAAACCCAATTACGGTACATAAAAGATATTAAGGTACTAATTTTAAAAAAGTACTACGTGATGACTTGTAAGCCTGTTCAGCCAGCGCAGCGGGCATACGCTTACGTCTCGCCGGTTATGAATGTGTATGTATGTGTCGACTGTCGAGAATGACGATATCATTGAAATAAAAATAATTCATTCATTCTGCAAATAAATTAACACAATACTTTTGCACGTTAGTTTTCCTATCAAGCAGGCATTCGGCCATAAGTTACTTTTCATTTGAAACACAGTTTTCTTAGTAATCACAATTGACGTTTCTGTACTGACGCCATCCCGTGTGTTTCCACACCAAAAACCTCCAGATATTCACGGCACTTTGGGTCAAGAATGGAATTCTGGCACTTTTCTTTGGACACTATTATTGTCCACGACCCGCGGGTCAATTTCTGCATTTGTCGATACCAATCCTGACAGTGGCGCACAATCCATTTATTAATTTAGTTTGAAGATATACTATAGAAGGCAAATACTTTTAAGGTACGCAAGTTAAGAGATCTACCAAATACTATTATACAATTTTCTTGATCATTAATGATGTAAAGTTTCTTCGTCCCTAACTAAATATTTGATACATTTAAAAATAAACGATAAAGTAAGCCATTGAATCATAATTATATTTTTTACTTTATTAATATTTAAGTCTGTGTAGTTCCAAAGTAAACAGTAAACTATGTACTTTACTGTATGCAATTTTTTACCTTTCAATAGTTTGTAAAAACCTTTTTTTTTGTGAATTTATTTATTTCAAACAAAAACTGTTTGAATATTATTAATCTCGTCACTTCTGAATAAATCATAACATTTTAAGACGAAGTGAGAAAAATACACAAGAAAGCAAAGAAAATAAATATCAGACTACAAAAGATCGTCTAGGCAAGTGCTTTTGTGTTTTTATTGTTGGAATGAGGTTTTTATTACCCCGGAGTTCCTGAGTTGGCCATTTTAAGTTATGAAAACAATATTTAACTTTCCATTTTTCCTCTCGGATACAAAGAAACGCCGAAAAATGTTTGCCTAGCTCCAAAGCGAGTCAGCGAGGTGACGTCACGTCCGTTTTTTATTTCCAATAGACTCCGGAGTCCGTAAAAATATGAACCGGAGGAATACGAATGCTGCGACTTTAATCACCATTAGCTGTTGGTATAGAATTTACTTGAGTTTTGTGAGTAATGCGTTCTTATTTTTCTTATTATAAACAAACTTAAATATGTTTAGGTTTTTCTAATAGGAATCATCTATTTAAATAAAAATAAATTGCTGTTCGTTAGTTTCGCTGAAACTTGAGAAAACCAGAACCGATTTGACTAATTTTAGTCTTGAAATATTTGTGGAAGTCCAGGGAAAGTTTAAACGTTAAAAAAATAATATGGAAAAATTGCGAAGAAAATACTAAATTAAGTGATACGAAGTTCACCGGGCTAGCTAGTATAATATACAATAATATCAGCAATTATTATGTTTATAGATCGGTTAAGATTTCTTGAGTTCAGGCATAAATGCTCAAAACAAAATCAAAGTATTCGGGAAAATCATAGTGAATATCATCGCAGCTGTTTAGGGAATTGAACACCGAAAGACTTAGGTAGTCATAAAAGATGATATCAAGATCTTATACATATAAAAGAAAGTGGAGTTAGTTACAATATTTATAACTCAAGAACGGATGAACCGATTTAGCTGAAAGTTGGTGGAGAGGTAGCTTAGAACCAGGAGACGGACATCAGATAGATAGATAGATAGATAAACAATTTATTTGCAACAAAGGACACACATAGGTCTAAGCTGGTTACGCAGTAACAAATAGACAAGAAACATAACATACTATACATAACATAAGATACTTTTTATCATGGAAATATGGGGAAGAGGGGGATTGTTGGAAAAAGGAAAATACGCGCGGGTTAACCGCGAAATAGGCGTTAATATAAAACTAACTGCTCCAAAAATTGCCATTCTTGTTTTGCCGACAGAATATGAGACCCTAAAATCAATTTAATTCCTCCTCACACTTAGAAAGAAGGTCTTAACAGAAAACAGGACGAGGTCTGTTAGAGTATCCTTTTTCCCTTTCGGTACGGGACCCTACAAAAGAAAAACTGGAGATAGAAAATCGTCAATATGAAACAGTATTATCTGGCAAGTATGTCACGGCCTCGGCTCATATCAGCGCGGAAGCGGTTCTTTGTCGCCGCGCGCATTGTGCCGCCACAAGTGCTTCTTAGGCCGCATTCACACATCTCGTGCTAGTTCCTATCTGTGCTACGTAAGGGTTCTTACATACGGACAATGCAACCACAGTAAAAAGACGGTGACTAGCCGTCATTGTCAACAATATAACTTTTTAGCAAATTATAGTCGATTAATTTTAATAGGCCACAATTGACAGTCCATTTATGCAAAAAAGTGCTACTTATGTACATCAGGAGTAGAGTCTAATTTTCTAAATAAATAATTGTATTAATAAGAACTGATGTTGTTTTCTTGAGTTTTATTCCTTTAGCGTAAGGGATATTTTTCTTTGCATAAATGAACTTTGAAAAATGTGGCCTATAAAATGACTTGACTATAGGAAAACACCGCATTCCTTTCTTTAAGCGCCAGAATTTTTTATTTGTTATTCCTTTGGTGTTGCAAATGTCAAGGCAGCGAAATTCACTACCATCAGGTGTGCCGCATACTCGCCTGCGCGCTATATCTTGAAAAAAAAACCGTGCATGCCGTCGACATGATGGCGGTTGCAGTTGACAAACGTCGATGCTAGTAGTTACGGCCGTCGACTGGGTTATGCAGATTTGTCAACGGTTAGTCGCCGGCTCCTTACATCGATTACATACGTCGACAGCATAAAGCTTATCTTATAATTAACTAGCCTTCCGCCCGCGGCTTCGCCCGCGTGAACTATAGGACGTTATCCCGCGGGAATATCTTGTAAATTGTAGCCTATGTGTTATTCTGATGTATAAGCTATATTATTGTAAAGTTTCATTAAAATCAATTCAGTATTTTTTACGTGAAAGAGTAACAAACGTTCATCCATTTATCCATGCGCCCCCCGGCCGGTCGGTACCGCCGCAACCGCTATGTCCCTGCATTTTAAATCTGTAATATCTTCAAAAGTATTCATTTAAATTGCATGCTGTAAAGAGCCATATTGATCTATATTACATGCACAATTTATTTAAGGTGCTTAATTGGATAAGGATTAACACTGTATTGCAAAAAATCGCTTTTTCGTAAATATGCCCTTATTTTCTCATTAGTAAAGGATAAAAATGGTTATTGTGGGTTATCCCTAATAGATAGACATATACCATCGCGGACTTTTTTGTAAACCGTTTTAAGGTGAACAATACCGTAGTACATTATTGTGATCTATCTCGTAGGGTTCAGCCAGCGTTTGCAATGTAAGCGCAAAAAAATGTGTTTATTTACGACCTTAAATTAAAAACCTCTAACATTATCAGTGTTTCTCTACTATATTATGCATGTATTGTACATATAAACCTTCCTCTTGAATCATTCTATCTATTAAAAAAAACCGCATCAAAATCCGTTGCGTAGTTTCAAAGATTTAAGCATACAAAGGGACATAGGGACAGAGAAAGCGACTTTGTTTTATACTATGTAGTGATTTACTTATGCCGTTGCTTATGCAAGAGATGTAATCATCATCATCATCAGCCTGTAACAGTCCACTGCTGAACAAAGGCCTCTCCAAATGCTCGCCACGCTGATCGATCCTCGGCCACTCGCATAAGAGATGTAATATGTCGTATAAAATATGCTATCGTTTTCTTTCTCCTCGTACTTCGAATCGAATTGAGAAATAGCACAGTTTAAAAAGTTCTTATTTAACACTAATTCTTGGTACATTTTCACCGCACTCCATTCCGAATCGAAGAAAGACAAAAAAGATATAAAGACGAAATATATTATTTCACCTTAACGTATAACGTAATATTGCGTAGTGATATGACTCATATCAACTGATGCCGACGGAAGCTCCGGGCTCTTTGTTCGCATTGTACAGTCGGCGCAAGTGCTGTCACCTTTCAAGGCAGCGTTCAGGAAGACGTCGCATGCTCGTAGCTTCCGACCGCTGGCCTGCTCACCGACGACTTTAAACGTCTATTTATGATATTTTTCAATTTCCGATACTGTCGAAGAATGTGATGGTATTGTGGCAATTTACTTTATTAGAAAACTATACAAGTACAATACAATCATGTAGTTGGAATGTTAAGGTGTCGTACTGAAGCAACTACCATGAATCCTTTATGATCATCACCACCATTTTCTAACCCTTATCGCAAGCCTTTTAAGCCGTCATAAAGAAATTAGAAAATCTAATTTGGCTTCGGCAGTGAAACCAGAATTTCAAAATGAAATGTTTTGCCCCTACCACCTTATGTCGAACTACAATTTTGCTCATAGTTGAAAACCTTTTAACATACTTGTTTTATTAACGCTCCCCAAACTAAATTTCTTTTTTATAAGTTCTTCTAACTTGTACGCAGTCGTATAGGAAACACAAGAGTTGTGATGTGGCGAAATGGCCTGTCATTTCAAACGGGCCATTGTCCCCGTCTACCTCCACATGTGTGTATGTGTGTGCCGCGACTCGTGACACAAAAAAGGAGCAATACACTGAATGCACTCAGAGTGAAAACTGTTCATTCAACAAGTTCTGGGACTAGGAATAGTTTTTGAAAGTAATAGTTATTTGTTATACAAGAGTGCAAAGTTGCTTTTTAACCGCGTGTTCAATTTTGATGACCGAGCAAGCGAAGGATTCTAAAATTGAATCACGAGCGCAGCGAGTGATTCAAAATTAGAATCCTGAGCGTTAGCGAGGGAATCAAAAGAGCACGAGGTGAAAAATCTTTGCACTCGAGTGCAACACGTAACTTTTCATTCCACCTCAGCGAGGAAATGACTAAATGCAAAAAAAAAGCAAATTGAAAAAAGAACACCAAGAAGGTTCCGAGTCTGAGTTTTTAACAAATTAAAAAAAAGTTGTATGATATATTCGGCACCATAGAGGTAGCAGTAAATAGGTTTAATGTTTTTTTTAATTCACAAACTTAGTGCACACGATGTTCTAAATTCAATTTACTTTATCCTCTAGAGAATAAAAACGGCTTTTCCACTCAGATAATGAAGATTAAAAATACTCTTTCCGAGATGGTGGGATGAAAAGGTTTTTTACATGGCGCTAAAGCATTTAATGCTCTGTGTATATTCTCAGACGACCGAGATAATGATGACATAGTTAAATTAGTTTTACACGATGATCAGTCTCATCTGGCATTTCTAACGAAATATTTATATTGTTACACAGGAAACACATTGATAACATTTTTAAGGTAATTTATATTTTTCTATACAATCTCCAAATAATACTATTTCGAACCTGGAAATGTTACGTAATACGTTCCCTAGTCTTATAAAAGAGAATACGAGTAATTTTTGACCAAAAAATTCTTAGCAATAATGCTCCAACTGGATATTTCCTCATCGTCCTAATTTTTTTGAGAAATGGATATTCTGATGTCGTATCAATCTAATCTAACTAATCGAATTTAATTTATAGAAAGTATTTGTAATAGGGACCTCGAGGAATATAAAAAAGCTATATTTATGCTTTTTATTTCTTTGCAAATTGCAAGTGATATTACTACATCGTAAAATATTTAAAAGTCACTTTATTTCACCCTTACTATTTCAATAAAAGCCCTGTTTCTTTCAATCAAATGCGTACACAAAATGCAGCTTATGTGGAGGTAATAAAATCTAGATTGGTTTGTCTGATGTTTGCAGCGATTAGTTTAGGTTATATCGGTGTTATATCTGTATCTGGCAACATCCGAAGAGAACAGATATACAGGGGTTGCGAGGGACGCGGCACACCCCTTATGTTTCATTAACGATGGTTTGTTGTAGAGATACTCGAATCGGAGACTTGACAATACGTTTTTTGTTCATTTATTTATCTCAAAAATTGAAATGCAACCATAATATTATTTTTTCTATCAGTCCTCCTTACGAAAGTTTTGAAGAAGTGAAAATGGAATATAACACAACATTTTACTTTTTAATTCTGTATCGTTCTAATTTTGGAAATAATGAAATAATGACTCAAAATAATCGAAAACAGTCGTCGTCACTTAATGTTTTTTTATAAAATAAAGTTCCTACATAAAATAAGTGCAAACATTCATGTTATAATACTTCTTGTTAATACATTTTATATGACTAGATATCTATCATACTACACTATCTAATTTGTCTAGCTGGATAAAGGATCTGGACGAAGGAGATGATAAACCTAGATTGAGGTTATGAAAGTGTAATTAATTTCATGTGATCACTTCAGTGATTATGGGGAAAATAAAAATGATCATGTAAGAGCGGCTTTACTTTATCCACATAAAATAAATATAACTGAAACAGTGTATTTTCGACATTCATAAGTCTATGCACACATCCTAGGCCAGGAGCGTCGACACAATGACCCCGCGTAAATCTCCCGTCCCTCGTCGGACACCGGAATTCATAAATTATGATTCACTTGCTCACTGAAAACCTTTTTTATGGTAACGCTTATTCGGTGGAAAGCGGCCATTTTTATTTCACTCGTTTGTCGTTTAGCGTTCTCTGTTTTATTGAAGGGGATGTCTGCCGGCTCTCGGTCTACTTTCCGGTTCGTATGGTATTTTGAAAGTATTACTTCAAATATGCATTTTTATACTACTTGAACTGGGAAACAGTAGAATAAGTGTTAAGTAAGTGTACTTCTTTATATTACTAAAACTAAAATCTACTGTTTTAATTACAATAATACCTTATTTCAAATGCCTATGAAAACAATACATTTGATTTAAAGGCCCAACTAATCAGATCAATTGTGTAAGAACATGGGACGATACGTCTTAATAACATATTTTTCAATAGAATGGACCGAAGAGGCTTTCGAGGCGCTGTATATATACCGTAGTGGCATAAAAAAACAATTACCGTAAATATCAACTACGAATATTAAACAAAGTAGGTTACATCGATCCATATATCAAAAAATAACAGACCGCGAAAAATTGCAATCAATTATCATACAAAAGCCTTTGTTTATCTCTCTTATTGAGCCATTAACGCGGCACGACAATTATTTACCGTTGCGATTGTCAACAAACAATGCTTATTAGCATTTATTAACACTTACGGAACCATCGCTTTGTATTGCGACAAGCGATGCGGGATGCGACAGGCTTTTCAATAAAAAAAATGATATAAATATGACCGTTGTGTGTTGTGAATGGCCGTATAAAAAATACGTACGATTTATTGTTCCAAATTGTGTGAAATTATGACTGCTTTTTTTAAAGAGTGGTTCCGGTACTTGTTTTCATACTCGGATATTGTAATGACATGTTAAATCGTAGATATTATGTGACATTAATATACTTGGACATTAAACACAGCGCAGCGCTATTTTTCTGTAAAACATTATTTTCACAGAAACGGCTGTAGTTTACACAAGCCTAGAGAGTTAGAAATATTTAAAAGCTAATGGTACCACTGATAGATAAATTCATGTTGATTTATCAGATTTTATTATTATCTTATGTGATGAATTATGTTTATAATGGCGCCCAACGTGTGGCCAGCTCAAATTTCAAGAAAATAAACTTTTTTGACTTTTTTACTACTTGAAGTAAATTACGTGTAAATAGTTACAATCCTATTTTTATTACTCTCCTTATATACGGTACCTTTTTTTTTAGATACAGCGTCCACTACCCACTAAACTCCCCCGGTTCCCCTTCACACCCGATTGGGACGAGCCGGTGCCAGCGATAGCTATTGACCAGCCCATCCCCGGGTACCCCAACTTGAGAGGCCTCAAGTCGGGGTGGCGCCTAGGGAGGGCCACCCGAGAAACAAGGTGACCCTCAGACTTGGCTCGGGCGACCTGTGCAATGCGGACGTTGGGGAGCTACCCCCGCCCGCAGGTCAACCCTCAGGCCGGAGGAGGCGTGCTAAGTGAGCACGCCTTCTCCGGCCTGGCCGTCTACGCCGGAGGGGAGCAGCGAGGGGGTCCTCCTCGCGCTCCCGCTCCGCTGCCTCCTTCTGCGACATTACTTGCTCGCAGAAGGAGGCGGCCGCCTCCCACGCACTCCTGTTGCCGACCATGGCACGAACCATGGTCGCCAACGAGAGGCGTCCACCGCCTAGCGCCGCGATTAGTTCGCGGCGCTCGTGTCGCCAGGCCGGGCACTCGATGAGTGTGTGCTCGGCCGTGTCGTCGGGAGCGTCGCAGTGATGACACTGCGGCGTCTCCTCCCGACGCGGGACACGGTACAGGTAGTGTCCGAAACTTCCGTGGGCGGACAAAACCTGCGACAGCCGGTAGGTGAGGCAGCCGTGCCGGCGTTCCACCCACTCCCTCAACACCGGACGAATGGCCTCAATCGTCCAGTGGCCGGCACTTGGGGCTTGGAGAGCCTCCGTCCATTTGGCCAGGGCCTCCTTCCTGGCCTGGACACGACCCAGCGCCACCTCCTCCAAGCTGGGTCGTTCCCCCCGCATCCTTGCCGCGACCCGGATTCGATGCACCTGGGCCAGAACCAGTGCATCGAGTTCCCACGGCGTTGTGCCTGCTAAGACGCAGGCAGCCCCGTGGGAAACTGTGCGGTAAGCCCGTACAGCCCGAGTCGCGATGACCCTCTGCGGTCTCCGCAAGAGGGCTTTCAGCGAGAGGGAGAGGCTCTCCGCCCAAACAGGGGCTCCGTAAAGTGCCATCGACCTTATCACCCCATGATAAAGCCGACGGCACCCAGGTCCTGGACCCCCCACATTGGGGAGGACCCGCCCGAGGGCTGCAGCGGCGGCACACAGCCGTGGAGCGAGGAGCTTAAAATGCTCCTCGAAACTCCACTGGGGGTCCAGGGTCAGGCCGAGGTACTTGAAGTGCGCCTCGACCGGGACCCGGACCCCCTCCACCCGGACTTGGAGCCCCCGTGGGGTCCTTATATACGGTACCTAATTTATAAAAATGCGCACTCAAACAGTCAAATACGTCAACCAGTTTTGTAAACTAATTACTTTCAATTTCAACCACACAAAAACGTGTCTCCTACCAACAAAGTACTACACAATAATAAACTTTACGACACAGCATTTAATATTTTATGCAAACTTTATGCGCGAGAGCACGTGCCGAGAAGATGACGTCGCGCTACTAACTTGATTCGTCAATCAACATCAGTTCTCTGAACTAAAACAATGTGGTATCGTGGTCCAAAAGAAAGTTACAAGCGATAAGATATGCGTAAAGACGTCAATAGAATGAGTTATAGATACTCTAGTGACACATCATATTGATGGTAGTCAGACTAGCTATCGGTCAAACTATCTTTTGATCGAACAACAATTCGCACCACCTCCTATGGGTTGAAGGATAAGCCTATTAAGTATCTACTACCACATGACGCATATTATACAACCTTAAGATTTGTTGACAATAATCTGTCAAATTCCCTCAGCTAAATGTCCATCACATAGAGTTCTACATATTATAATTAAGACTATTTGACAAAATTATGGTAAGTTGATGAGCTACTACTTACTGTATTATCCGATTCAAATGCTATTAGGATAATTGCGCTTGTCTGTAACGTAAGCAACGCATTATTTTGTCAGTGTGTGTGTGTCAGTTTTCACTGTCGCGTAACGCAACTCCAAAAGGTACCTATTATCCTAATAGCATTTGAACCAGATACCTAGTACATACTTGTTGAAATATAATTAAACATATAAGATAAAAACTAAAATGATATTAACCCAAAAACGCTATTTCGTACTCTAAAAATATCTGTCGAGGAATAATTTATTCCATATCTCAATCCCCGTATGTTCTTTATCGGCTTATCACTTAGACATCCGCAGAATCTTCCCATAAACCGGCGTATAAAAAGCGCGTGAATATCATCACAGTCCGTAAATTTTACGACATTTCGGCGCACACGCATAGGGGTGCCCCGAGATGTAAAACTCGTGTCAAAAACAATTCACACTAATATCAGTGAAGAAACCACCATGGAACTTTTGAATAATACTTTAGCCAAACTTATCGACACAATGACCTTGAGATTCAAAGATGTTAGCTGTGGGAAAATAATCTTGGAATAGTAACAAACTAATGGTAACGGCCAATTGGCATTTGTTGACACCCTTAACTATGTGATCCATTATAATTTAGGTTTTTCAAATTTTCTTAGGAGCCAGTAGATATTTATATATTGTTCGTGCTGATACAGATTATTAAATAGTTACTAACGGTGCTGATGACAATAATGACAACTAGCAACAAATAAGGATAATCGCCTAATCGGTCAAACGCTTCAAGGCGGGCACCGACTCGTCTCTTTCGGGTTTGAAGGGGTAACGGGGGAGTTAAGTGGTTGGTTAGATTAGTCCCGTGTCACAGAACATATACTAAAGTACCCGTGTCCCACATACGGCCACAGGTCTTGCAAGCCTATAGTTCTTCAAAGCATTCATCATCATCATCATCAGCCTATATACGTTCCCACTGCTGGGACACAGGCCTTATCTCAATTATGAGAGCTTTAAAGCATTCTCGCACGCAAAAAATCCAGTGATCCAAGCCAAGCTACTGTTCCACTAAAGACTTAAAATCCGCGTATTCACTGTTTTCCCTACACTGTGGCCAAGATGTAAAGTTGTGTCAAGACAACCGGGTGCGGCCATGTGGTTTATTGCCGTGGCTGCCATTTACATAGAGATATGAGGACGCTGAAACCTCCGCAGAAAAACGTCGGGATCTTTCATATTAATATTGATTATTTTATTTGCCGCTGTAAAATAAAGGATGCTCCGGTACTAAAACGCCTGTGAAAGCTCGTAATGTTTTGACAGTGTCGTTTAAAATTTCCTCTTTTTATGTTTTTAAAGAAGTCTTATTCATGGTTTTTGTTTTTATAAAAAAGTAATACAAGATTTTCAAACCTTCATCCCTCCTAAAACTTTCAGGATGTTAAAATTGAGACAATTACAGGTTAATTATTACTAGGCTTGAACTGTTTGTTGAATATAAACCAAATTTTGCTTCTCCGATATCATAACAGGCACTGAAGCCTTCTAGACCGACCAGGAATTTTAGAAACCCATTAAGGATCGATTAGGATCCGTTGAAGAAAATATTTTACAACATAAAGGTGGCAATCTAGTATACAGCCCGCCTGATGACAAGCTGCTACCGTAGCCTAGGATGGTAGATCAGTAAAAGTCCCCCGGTTTCCACTTCATGTCGATGTCCGCTTTGTGACGCAATACCGACCCTGCAAAAACCTTTTCACGCCTTTCTTGAAGCATGTCTTTGCAGATCTCAATAAATTTTGAAGCACACACATTTCATATTTCGCTCTCCGGACCGATTCCTCAAGGAAACGTGTCAAGCCACCAGCCGGTCGGTGCAGTGTGTTTTATTGCGCCGACATAGTTGAATAGTATAAAGTAGGACATCTCTGGCCTAATCCGCGATATAATTGCCCACTTGCTAGAATCCTTTTCTACGCATCATTTAATTTTATTTTTATGCTTCCCACCTTTTCTGTGCATTTCCGTTGTCTGACAGCGTTAAACACTAAAGCTTGTATTTATTTTCCAAAAAGTATAAACGATATACGGGTACCAAAATAAGTGTATTTCGTTCATGCCATCCAAATTTCTACGCCACTATTAGTAAAGTGCAAGTCTCAGAGTTGTCACTTAAAGGTAAATTCTAATTTAGTTCCGCGTAAGCGATACCGAAAAGACGTGATGCGCAAGCCTGTGCGGTGTTAGCCCTGACTGGCGCCCTGAGAAACGGATTCAGAGAGGGGGGAGAGAGTTGTTTGACTAAGGGTACCTACGGCGATGCATAGATAGTACATCGGGGATGGGCTGGTTGATAGCCACAAGGCGGGCACCGGCTCGTCCCAATCGGGTGTGAAGGGGAAACCGGGAGAGTTTAGTGGGTAGTGGACGCTTAAGTCTCGAGTCCCACACACGGCCGCAGGTCTAGCTAGCCTGCGGTTATGGTGCATAAACGCATTCTCCTCCGAAGAAATACAAATAGATAGTACATGCGCACACAAATACAAGCTGAGTGCGGTTGTATAAGGTAACGTACTTTGTACTTTTTTTACTATGGCACTATCATTCGCATGGAGATAGCCACTGACTGACGAGTCTGGAAAATACGTCGCACCCGGAGAAATACTGAAAACCTGCGGTATATGGCCCTTCGAGGAAATAAATGAGCGTATTCCAGCGTCGATAGGATTGAAAATACGAGTTGCATACGGAAACAGCGATTTAAGTAAAATTTTGATCAGTAAATATGTACATTACTCACTGTTAAGCTAAGACTTCAATCATTGAAAAGTAATGAATACAATAACAAGCACAGCAAAAATGTTCACTGGTAACATAAACCCCAAGTATGTATGAAAAATTGAAACAATTTTTTCTTGACTCGGAGATAGCACCTACAAGATCAGAAGCAAAGCTGACTATGATATTCGGATAAGCAATGGTGCCG
Source organism: Mecyna flavalis (assembly GCA_949319885.1). Lineage (NCBI taxonomy): Eukaryota > Metazoa > Arthropoda > Insecta > Lepidoptera > Crambidae > Mecyna > Mecyna flavalis. The sequence goes on from OX439430.1 coordinate 17,519,008, forward strand.
TTTTCCGGCTTTCATGGTACAAGCTATGCTTAGTTTTTGGCTAGATGGCGCTTCGTAAATATATGTCCAGAAATCTATTTATCTATTTGATTAAAAAAATCACTGTCACAATAAGACAGCCTAAGGGCCTGTCCAGGTGACGCGTTTTTTGCGCGATTTAACTCGCGCGTTTGTAATTGAACAAAATAAAAACGCGCGACTGCGCGCGACTGCATGTGGACGGGATGTATAAAGCTCTAGTACCTCGCGACTCGCGCGTCTCGAAACACGCGAGTGAAAACGCCTCATCTGGGCTCGCTCTAACGCATAGGCGTAACTAAGTAGTGAATAACATTCCGTTGTTACTTCAAAGTTACATCGCACTGTAAACAGTACTGCAATTCATACTAACTGTATTTAAATATAAAAATCTCGACATATTAAAAGGGGCTCGGCAAAGGTACTATGATTCATGACAGAAATTAAACACATGCGAAGGGCGTGTGGCCCTAAGTGGTGCAAATTGCGATTTGGTTGCCGCCACCCTTGCATTGCGAGAAACGATAGGATCAGGACATTTTTCGATTTTTAAATGAGTTTTGTATTCATGTGTGTGAGTCATATACTTAGTTAATTAAATTAGATATCATAATGAGTCATGTTGCAAATTATGTCTCAATATTCATATTTTGGAAGTTACACTATCTTACATTACAAGTAATAGGAGGAAGCGAGTCTAGTCGCTAGACCACCACGCTAGAACGAGAATAAACTATATAAATAAAAATGAATTGTTGTTCGTTAGTCTCGCTAAAACTCGAGAACGGCTGAACCGATTTGACTAATTTTACTTACTCACTTAGGTACTCCGCTGGCTCAGCGACTAATTTTAGTCTTGAAATATTCGTGGAAGTCCAGGGAAGGTTTAAATGATGAGAGAATACATAATTAGGGTTTATGTTAAGAGGTAAGATACGAAGTTGACCGGATCAGCTAGTTTTAAATATATTTATACGAGGCAAGAAAAACACCAAGATCTCTAACCAACGAAAAGTCCACTTGAATTCAAAACACACAGAAAACTAAGTCAAAATTTATTTTCGCCTTATCACCCCAAAGCTTAGAGCAGTTAACCACTAAGCCCCAAAGTTACAACCTCATTTAAAACCATCCACCTTAATACATTCATCAGAGTACAAGCTCAGTTTTTGTCAACAACCCAACGGGTTGAATGGCGATTTAGGCGAACAAGCGATTCCCGGAATTAAATTAAACTCGAAACTCTGGAGCCCTTCGCCAATTAAAATGAGATCAAATGGGCCCTTCCAGTTTTATTTTTCTACACCAAGGAAAATCTGCAATAAAAATAAATTATGGTTTTTAATTTCGGCAACAACCCCGCGGTAATGACGTGAACCACTTAAAGACTGTATTTTATTTTTGCATTGTTTATTTAAAAGATGATTTTGTTAAAATATAAATGGAAAGGATTAGGTTTGCGTTTGTTTTTTGGTGGCCACCTGTGCTGCATTATGATGGTTTATTTTCATTAAATAGATTTGAAAGATGTTATTTCAAAGATATTATTTGCCACTAGCTAGGCGGATACCGGCTAGTCACTTTCAGATGTGAAGAGGATACCGGGAAGGTTTTGTGGGTAGTGGACAACTCTCAGGTCACACACACGGCCGCAGATCTAGGTATTAAAAGCGTTATCCTTCACAAAAAGAGTCATCAACGTATTATCTAGCATACTTTTTTTTATTGCAATGACAAGACGAGCAGATCGTACACCAGATGGTAAGTGCCACGTCTGCCCTTAGACAGATCAGTACGTCAAGTTACTTTCTTTGCTAGCACACGCAGTGCTTATTAAACCAATAATGTACCTTTAATAACATTATCAGCAATTTGGAAGCATAACTTCAAACGATTACAAATTACTTTATTGTGCAATGAGACGTAAATAATATTATGTCGTTCGGATTTCGAAAAGTAAAACTTCTAAGTTTTCGTCACTGCTTTTTCAATCAAAAACTAATCTCAACCATACTATGTAAAACCAATCCTCTTACTTAATGGCATAAAATGACTTGCTTTCAGAACAATCTATCAAATCACATACAAAATGTAAGTCTTAATTACCCAGCCGTCTACAAGCTCAATACAAAAACCATTTTCTTCCAAGTTAATTTCCATACATCCCTCGATTCATGTCATCCTGATTTATGATGGCATATCTCAAGGCGTCAGATATCACGTAAGAGCCTTCACTGCAATGTAATGCAGTTTGAAAAGCTAGCAGTTGATTGCATTCGCTAAATAGTGTAGGAGACCGCGACATATTTTGTTAAAAGCGCAAAAATATGTACATAAGTAGATATTTTAAATCATCACTTCCCAAAGTATGAGATGTACAGAGTAATCTGACTACGCAGGTTTTTAATTAATTTAGTAATTTTTTTGTTTGGGAAAGCGAGGTTACATTGTGAGGTCAGGAATGGCAATGTACGATTTATTTCCGAAGGTAACAATAGATACATTTGTGTATTTGAAAACTATTTAATACAAGAAAATCACCCTGTAAATGTATAATTCAACTAAGGTTAGGAAGGTAATTGGATTCATTCCGCACAGACCCATTTAGCTCCAAATTAAACGAAGCTACATAAAAAAAAAACAAACAAAGTAGACGTCAGAGGATTTTGCAGTGTGGCGGCACAAAGAATGTGCTTCCTAGTTAACTGTATATTTCGTTGAGGGCAACGAAATAGGCCGAAGTGGTTGCTGGTTGCTTAGCAACTAACAGGTAGGCTGCGTGCCCACCTTCTGAAACAGAATATAAAAAAATAAAGCAAAATAACAGTAGTAAAGATATGACAAAAAACGATCAAAATTCTAATGTTAAATCTCTTCTTTATTGTGTTGCTCGAGAAAGTAAAACCTTCCATACATCACCCCATCAACTCTAGTCGATCCTTCCTAAGCTAGGGTTAGTGTTGAGAACGTTACTTGCATTCACGGTACATCAGGGCTGGAGGGATCGCCTATCAATCAATTTGCTTCAGCTGAACCTTGATCTTGAGGGTTTCTTAATGGGGTAGGGTACGTCGTTACAGTTTGCCGGTAAATTCTTGCTGTATCAAAGAACTGAGAGGGTGAAATAACAAGAACTTTAGGCCAAGCTAAGACACCGTACTGTAATTATGTTTTAAGATATACGGGTACAAAACAAAATAATATTGATTGAATCATCTGAAAATAGTTTATTCTTTTTTATACAAAAATTGAGCTAAACCAATAAAGCGACATCATCAAAGGATATTTTAAGGATGTTAAATAAAATAGCGTAGAGTGCTTCTCTTAAAACTAATGAAACAAAGAGCACTGAAAAATTATACAACGGTTTTTTGTCTCTGTGTAAGCTTGTGCCGTTTTGGTGAAATTTACTACAATAAATTATAATGGTAATGGAAACGGAACTTATTGCAGGCATATTTATCTCCCTTATTCTCTTAAAGCATGCAAGCATGCATCTGTATTGCAAATAAACACAACGCCTAATTTTTTGGTAGGATTTTTAAAACTGATTTGATAATAGAAAGCAGCTAATTTTTTTGCAGCGAACTGAAGAAAATTTCAGTGCCTTTATTTTTCATTTAAGAAGACAAGATGAAAGTATGTTTAAATATAAAGGATTAATAAAATTGGAGAAATGTGAGAACCTTGGTTAAGCCCGCGCCACCGCGTCTATCCGCCATCACCCCAGCCCCAAGAATGCCGCCCGCTCAGCCCGAAAGATCTAAATTCAACAAATGCCTGCCAACGAGCCAACTTGCCTTATTACATCGGAAGAATTTTAACGAGATGCAAACTTGTTTATAAATTGAATTTCTCGAAGGCAACAGCTTGTTGCTTGTATAGATTAAGTTTGAAAAAGTTCGATGATTCCACGGAAATTGAGGTTGTAATAGCGTAATTTTATTACCGACTTTCGATTGTTCGTCTTGATTGGATTTGTTAACAATGGTCGGGTTTTGACGTTGGTCTGACGCTTTTGTACTCTCTTGTGTGTTTGGTATATTACTTCAGATGCATACATCATATTTTGCTTTGGTTGTGTTGTTTCCTAGAGCTGCAGATCTCGTCTTCTCGAATACTGTATAGAGTAGTTGACGTTTGAATTTGAATGTTAATATATTCTCACCAAAACTCATAATAAATAAAACAATATCCATGCGTGAAAACCCCAATCTTTATAAGTTACTAAATAGAACTTTCAAATAGGGTGGATAAATACATAGTAAGAGAGAAAAATTCATTAAAAAATACAAACAGATAATCTACACAATTTATGGCAACTTTTGTTTTAAAACAAAATTCATAAACGCCACATTAAAAACAGGTCCTAGCTCAGTTCCCAATGTATTTGAACCCAAGAATCATAATTAGAACACAAAAATAGAAATCGATTTGATGAATAATAAAAGTAACAAAGATACTATTAACGGTATAATTACGCCCGAAAAGGCGTACCATTATACAAATTACTGCAGTAATAATAGGCACAGTGTAATAGTCAACACTTCCGATATTCGATAAGCCCCTGGAGGCAAACCTTACACTGTATGTACTAATGTGTAGGTCAGTGGCATCAAACAAGCTAAGCAACGTTTGTGAAGTTGGTAACAAGATAGATGACACAATTAGCATACTTCGGAAAGCACGACAACCTTGCTACTATCATACGAGTAAGAGAAAAATTTATTAAAACAGTTTTGTCGCTCTGATTCCGATTTAACCAATGCTGTGCTACCAAATGCAATGGACATATTCATTCCCAAAAAAGATGTAACGTTTGTAACTATTACACCAAATCAGACATAATTATAAAAGCATATATAAATGAAGAGCTAGAGAACATGAAATAGTGTCATGATCTTAAAAGCTTTTAAATTGTCTTCGTGTATCCCTAATACGGTTTCACGTATCAGGCAAAGTAACGGTGAGCCAATCAAACCGCGTATTGATAATTCGATCCTCTTACACAGTCCTATTTAGGCCAGTCATTAAAGCCTCAAACCCAGAAGAAATTAGTAACACGGTAAAATTTTGAGGGGTTTTTAAGGAAGGTGGAATAACATACCGTGTGATTTTGCAGCGCTCTGGGGGGTACGGAAAGGGTTGAAAAGGGGTGAAAAGTGTTTTTTGTTAATAACATTGTCAAAAAAATTAGTAACACGCTGCAAATTTAGAATTAGGTTGTTCTTACCCTTTTCTAACGTGTATTAAAGTTGCAGCGTTTTGCAATGTACGGAACATTGTTTTTTATTAAAAAACATTAAAATTTGTTAATAACAAGGGTAAAAAATTAGTAACACGCTGCAAATTTGGAATTAGGTTGTTCTTACCAATTCGTAACGTCCATTAATTTTGCAGCGTTTTGTAACATACGGAACATTGTTTATAACTAAAAAACAATGATATTTGTTAATAACAAGGGTAGAAAAAATTAGTAACTCGCTATAAATTTGGAATTACCTTGTTTACAGCATTTTATAGTAACTATTAAATTTGCAGTGTTTTGCAACAAACGGAACATTGTTTAATACTATATAAACAAATATTTCATTTAGTAACAATGGTCAAACAGTCAGTAAAGAGTTGAAATGTGGAAAAATGTTGTGAACGCTATTCTGAAACATTTTTTAACTTTGCATAATGAATATTTTACATTAACGTAACCATGAAGAGAATAACATCTTTATATTCACTATATATGAGAATTGTAACGTAAAACGTTACATGTAACATAAAATATATAATTAATAATTAAATTAGATAATAATTTAATAATAAAATAAAATATTTACATAGTATTTTATTGCTAATTAAAAACTATTTCTACTTAAAACTAAGAATAAATTAACATATTTACACATTTAAAAATATACAAAACTAAATTCTAAACTTAATAAAATATAAATTAAAACAATAATCAAAAACATTATTAACCTTTTCCACGCCACGCTTTTTTCCGAAAATGGTGCCCCTACGCCACGACCGTTTTGAGACGCATTTATAGTAGTGCGGAGACACTATGTTATCGAGGTTGATTAAAATGTTTATATTGTAATGATTTTAAACTAATGTTTGAATTAAAATCATCCTATTGTTCAAATATAGAAAGAATAAAACAATTTTGAAATAATTCAGGAGGATATTTTTTTATATAAAGCGCAAAAATATATCTTAGAGGAATTCCCTTTCGCATCACTATTTGTCTGATATATAAGACTTTGGCGTACCAGATGAAGCGCAGCAGAAGGCATACAGGCTTTATCTAGTTTTAGTGATGTGACTACTTCCGGTTTAGGTATCCTAATATCGATAAGTTAGTAAATAACTGTTTTTGTACCTATTTAAGTAGAAAATGTATTTGCAAAGGTAAGGTAGGTTTTAATTTAATACTAATTTAATATTAATGTTATTCAATAAAAATATTATTTCAAGTTAATTTAAATTTAATTTTCAATCTAAATTTAAATGACAATGTTAATCAATTATTTATTAAAAACTACTAACTTAGCTTATAACTGACATTTTTACTTAACGTAATTATTACCACAGAGTACTCTTATAATGCGTGTTTGTTTAGTCGTTGTTTTCCCGCAGCAGAACGCTTTACCTTCAGTAGCACTATCGATTTATGCAAGTAATTTCTTTTTGATTTTTTTTTTTGAATTTTCTTAAATCTTTTTTTTTGAATTTTTTTCTAAAATTATAATAGGAAAATGGAAACCAAATGTGAGTAAATAGTAAATAATCATTTTTTTGATAAACGCGAAGGGCAATGACCCCGGCCGGTGACCGTCCGTGACGCAGCTAGTACTATTGGTTCAAGTTTCGTCTATCATAATTGTAAAACTTTTGATTTGACTAAAAAAATAACTTTATTAATTTATTTTACTACTAAAATAGAATAATTTTACTGCGGAAAAACAACTAAAATTCCACGCTGTGGGGTCATTGCACTTCGCGTTTATCATTGGTTTCCATTTTCCCATCAAACCCTAAAAAAAAATTCAAAAAAAAAGTATAAAAAAAAATTGCAAAAAATTTTTAAAAAAAAAATCTTGCAAAAATCGATAGTACTACTGAAGGTGAAGCGTTCTGCTGCGGGAAAACAACGACTAAAAAAACACGCAGTATACTGAAAATTATTACTAACAAAATATGGATACCAATTTTATTGTCCGAAATAAACGATTTTTTTATTTTTTTTATTTTAAAGGTAATGTATAATATAATATTTCATGAAAATTAATTTCTCTTTACACAGCAACAACTATGGGATTGTTGTTTCATTAAACAGCATTATTGGGTCGATCAACTTTTAAATGTACGACGGCAACATTACCCTGTCCCTGGCCTATTTTAAAATAACTATATAAAATATTTGTTGCACAAAAAGGGTATAAAAACGGTATTACTGAGTGTCCCCGACTAACAGTGCAGCAGAAAACTTTGTATAACGAAAAAAAACACTATTAAGCAATTCATATACATTATTCAAAATCATTTATAAGAATCTAAATTAACAAGAAAACAATTGGAGTACTTATTTAATTTACTTAAAATACGATTTTTGTACATTTAATTTTGGTCCCCTACAATCTTGAAGTCACCCGGACAACCGAGAATTACCTGAAAATTCAAAACATGATGGCGTTGATGCGTCCAAGGTGACAAGCCGAACATAGTACGATCATCGCCGATCGACACGACCTACCGCGATCTTGATTTCACCAACCATCGCGGCGTCAGCCGGCCGAGTTTTGTGTGAGGGAGTGCGTGTGTTTATTGTCAGTCCATCGGACCACCGTCGGATTTACGTAAGTAATTGAAATGTTATAATAAATGATAGATTATGCAGCAAATTCTATTATATCTTTATTTAAATCTTACGATGAGGCAAATCACTAAAACGCATTAGTATTTAATAGGCAGCTCAAAATTGCGTAAATGTCCCTCGGACAACCAGTCACTTGGACAACGAAATTGGTTGTCCCTAGGACAGTTTGGTTGTCTAGGGGACAAATATAATGCAAAAGGATTCCTAAAAGATTTTAAACAAGGAAATTTTAGTGTTTTTCATGGTTTTTGTTAATATTTTTAAGCGCTGGTGGCCTATTGGCTTGGAACTCTCAATTCCCTGATTCGATTCCGGGCAGTACCAATGTATATGCGTGCGTGTCAGATCCACCATACTGCATTGGGCCAGCGCGTGTGGATTAAGGTTTAGACCCTCTCAGCTCTGTAGATAGCAGAGGGAAACCCGTGCACCGCAGTGGGGCATTTATGGGTTGCTTTAACTAACTGTTTTTATTTTTAGAATATGGGATTGTCGAAAAAAGAAAAGTCAAGACGGTATAGGGAGAGACTTAAAGCGAACCCAGAAAAGTTGGCTGAAGGAAAGAGACAAAAAAGGGAAAGCTATCATTTTTGTTTATTATGGATTACCTCACTCCACCTGATGGTAAGTGGATGTGAGGTCCAAATATTAGACTGGCTCAATAGAACATAGTACCCATTGAGCCAGTCACCCTCACCCTGAAGGCCTGCTAAGATACCGCTTCACGCCCCGCTTTAAAAACCCAGGATTATAGGAGGAAGGAAACACGTGAGCCGGAAGGGCATTCCATGACCTAATAGCACGAGGTAAAAAAGAGGAACTATACCTCTTGGTACGGGCTACCAGTGTCTGGATGGTATGCGGATGGCAACGCAGTCCAGCGCGTGTTGTTCGGTAGTGGAAAGGAGAGGACGGGATGAGTTGGAATAACTCTTCAGAGCATTCCCCATTATAGAGACGGTAGAGAACACTCAGACTGGATACGTCTCTACGTAGCTGAAGAGGTTCTAGGGTCTTAGTCACCTCTTGATCACCGACAATACGGATAGCACGTCGCTGCAACCTGTCGAGGGCCTCCAATAAGTACTTGGCGGAACCATCCTAGAGATGAGAGCAATTTTCCACACACGGGCGAACCTGTGGCTTGTATAAGAGACAAAGCTAAAAGCTGAAAGAGTGAAAAATCGTCTCACTCTGTTCTGGTCATTGTCACAGTCAAAAACAAAACATTGATACGAATAATGAAAACGCTACTTAAAGGTCGGCACAGTCTTAAGTTACCAAAAGGTGTTAGCCTATTGTGATCCACATAAAGATGTGATGCATAGTATTATTTTGTCATAATGAGACTTTTATTGAAGACTGCGATATTAAGTTAATAAATGTAAGGAAAGTTAACTATGTAGTTGATTAAAAAGACTGCTATAAATTGTAAGTATGTTGATTACCTTTGAAATTTATTAGCGTTATTTAAAAACGTAATGCTTTAGGAATAACCTTTAATAAATATACTTTTGATACTTTCTTTAACAAACCTGTTTCATTAATAATCCCTTCCTATAAAGTTCAACGCTTTGTCATACATTTTTCCTTTGGACAACCAAATGTGTCAATTGGACAACTAATTTGTCCCTATGATGAAAAACACTTAGTCATATCGTTTTACTTTTTAAAATATACTTTGTTCATGGAGCTTTTACAGATCAATGACTACAATTCAAAATAAATTGATACATATTATTGTGTTGCTTAGTTATCATTATTTCCTGTTTTATTAAAAAATTGATTTGCGTATGAGACAATAGTTGTCTTGGGGACAAATTCAGCAATAATATTTTATAGGTTATGCGTTATTTGATTTTTTTATACATGTAAACTTATAATACATCATATAAATTTTATAACCAAACTGGTAATTTTATTCTTAAATAATATTTGCATTGTTTAAAAACCATTTTAGGTTAGTGGTCCAGGAGACAGATTTCACGTGGTTCGTTAGAATTTTTAGTTAAAAGTGCTCTATTTAAATCAGCTGTGCGCTGCTCTATGTCAAATTGTAATAAATAACAATTTTCCTGTATACTAAAATAAAAAAAAGTGGAATACGAAATTATTAAATAAAATTCCAAATTTTCTACCTGACGACATTTAAAAGTTGATTGACCCTATTACATAATTATATTGTAGTTACGATACGAATAACACAACTGCCACAAAATATTAATTGCAACGAATGTGACACATTTTAAAAACATAAAAAAAGCACGAAAATGGTTTGTCTGATATATCAGACATTGGCGTTGAAAGGGTTAATAAATATATTTATAAATAAACAATGTTCCGTTTGTTGCAAAACGCTGCAAATTTAATAGAAGTTTTAAAACGGTAAAAACAACTTAATTCTGAATTTGCAGCGTGTTACTAATATTTTTCACCCTTGTTATTAAAAAATTTCATTACTTTTTAATAATAAACAATGTTAAATTAGTTGCACAACCCTGAAAATTAAATGTACGGTATAAAACGGTAAAAACAACTTAAATATAAATTTGCAGCGTGTTAATACTTTTTTTAACTTTGTTATTAACAAATTCCATTGTTGTTTAGTTATTAACAATGTTCCGTTTGTTGCAAGACGCTGCAAATTTAATAGACGTTACGAATTGGTAAGAACAACCTAATTCCAAATTTGCAGCGTGTTACTAATTTTTTTACCCTTGTTATTAACAAATTTTAATGTTTTTTAATAAAAAACAATGTTCCGTACATTGCAAAACGCTGCAAATTTAATACACGTTACAAAACGGTAAGAACAACCTAATTCTAAATTTGCAGCGTGTTACTAATTTTTTTGACAATGTTATTAACAAAAAACACTTTTCACCCCTTTTCAACCCTTTCCGTACCCCCCAGAGCGCTGCAAAATCACACGGTATGTTATTCCACCTTCCTTAAAAACCCCTCAAAATTTTACCGTGTTTCTAATTTCTTCCGGGTTTGAGGCTTTAATGACTGGCCTAATTATGGGGCAAATTACGCCGTGAAAGTCGACACACCGTAAAAGGAAGGGACTTTCTCTAAGGCTGTGTGGTCGAAACTCGTCGGGATTAGGGGAAATCCGGTATTGGCTGAATTAGCCGTTTTAAATAAAACTTGGTGGTCTGTAAGAGCCGCAACGGTACATTGATATTTTTATCTGATAAAGAAAAGTTGTGGTTTCATATGGAATAGAGTCGTGAACAGAAAGCTCAAAGCTTTTCAGTTTGCAAATTGGGTTATTATTATTCATTGCAAAGCACAGTTTATTTTGTAAATAAGAAGACTATAATATGAATAAAAGTAGGATACCAATTTTATTCAAATAAACTTATCTTTACAAATGAAATGTCCTAGTATTTTTGCATACAATAAGCAGCCTGTGATCTACTTTTAACATTTATATTAAACAAGCAAATATTCAGTAAGTTAAATTGGTGAATTTGATCCAATTTGTCAGTCCACCTTACTTGTACAACAATCAACTTTAAAACACCATTCTTTTGATTTACTCGTACACAATGATGACTGGCTAATAAACAAAAACCCATTGGAGGTATTTTAACACCCAACGACCAAAACACTACGTTTCAACTATCTAGATTTGAACACATTTTCACTCATACTATTTACTCGTAGTTGACTCAACAATTTATTACGAAAAATTCATTATTTATTTGGCCCTACGATATGCTTAATAGCATTCCCGCATTGCCTGCAACATAGGGACAGCGGTAGTCCTAATTTGGTATGTCCAATCCACCATTGATTTACGGATACTTAATGCATGTTATTCAATACCACCTAACGAGTTCTCGACCCGTTATTATCACAATGAACCAAATATTTTTCTAATGAGACTTTCTCTTCACGTATTTGGATGTGCCTTCTATGTAATTTTGGAGGAAAACATTTATATTCTGATTCCGATCAATCAAAACATCAATTGGTCCGACGTTTCTTTGAATGGAGCGAGATCTTTTATTTGGTCCATTGATAAGTCTATAATAAGATGGATACCTTTTTTTTATAGTGGAGAAAAAAATTAAGATATCCATCTTATTATAGACTTATGATACCTACGGTTAAGGAAGAATTATGAAAGCGAACGACTTTAAGCTTTAAAAATACTTCAATTTAATAGCAATTTGATGGAAGCAATATAAAAGAAAACATCCGAATTGAGAACTTACTCTTTATGAAGTCGGTTGAAAAAAATTAATTACATATTTTTAATCCACAATCTTAGCTACCAGACAGGTACGCCCGTGAAATCAGCCTCTACGGACTATCAGGTGTAGTATACATATACAAAGCATACGTATTCTCGCACCCTGCCCACTACACTAAATTACTTTTCAGCCCCAACGAACCCTAAAAAAGTGGCTGCAAACGTTGCAATAAATGCTTAACGAGATTACCCACTTAAGGGAACTTCCTCCTTTATTTAGACCCGAATCAATACACGAAAGATCCTGAAAGCTTTATTTATAGTTAGCGAAGCGAAGGTTGAGCGCGTCTAAATAAATTCAGCTTCAGGTTTAGTGGTGATAAACACGCTTCGTGCTCGCAATAAAAATAAATTAACTGCCCACACTGTTAACTGGAGTTAGAAGGTTTAAGAGGTCCGTGGGGCGGTGCAACATCCCTTAGTCTGGACATTGAAGCAGGTAAAGAAATCAGACATTACGGACGCAATCGAAATATAATAAATGATTACCTACAGTCTGACATATACATATACTTGTTAGTATTAGTATTATAAAGGGGGAAAGAGAAAAGATTTGATTGATTGTTTGTTTGTATTAAATAGGCTCCGAAACTACTGAAAGTAGTGAACCAATTTGAATAATTATTTCACTGTTGGAAAGCTTCACTATCCCCGGATGACATAGGGTACTTTTGATCACATTGCAAAAATGTAAAAATGAAATGAAACCGCGGGCCTTTGGAAAATAAGTCAGTCAGTTCTTTCTTTTAATAAAGAAGATGAATTTCAAAATCGATTGGGTCCCAGCCGACCTATCATCAAAGAGGGCACCTGATCACAAGTATGTTATTAATATGGGTCAGCGCCATAATGATATATTATGTATATCATAGGCACTGTAATATTATAAAAACGTGTCATAGAAAATGCGTGCTAGTTTACGTGGAATAGTAGTTATTACATCAATTAGATTGACGATTTGACGATAGACGGGATTGTGAAGGAAGATTTCAATCACTACATCCTCAGTTTCCGTATTAACACATTAGAGTATAAGACATTTTCCTTCTATTTCCATCATTAAACCCCCTTTTGAAATCGATTCAAAACCTGACAACTGCAACGAAGGGGTAGGTTCGCGAATCGCGTGACATCATAGAAACAGCAACAATGGCAGTATATTAATGATTGAAGGAGACCTTTCCTGAAGCGGCTTTGTGTTCGCTTTATAAAATAATCAGCGGCTGAGTGTTGGTAGCCAAATGTCTTACGTCGATCGATCTATGACACTCGGCCTCTTTGGAATTGGCCTCGTTGATTTATGTACCATTTTCTAATATCCCTGATTTAGTGGAGCCTCAGTGCTGCACATCGGATGATTTTAGGTATCAACAGCAAGCAGCAGCAGGAATTTTTCAACAACTTTAGGTTCCTTGAATTATATTGAATGTCAAATATAGTCCAACTGCCATAGGTATTTTCTTTCCCTAAAAGTCAAGGTAAAGATTTTTCCTTAGTGAGTTTTGATTCATGTATAACCATAAAATTGTATATAGTTATGAAAGAAGCCTAGGAGTAGGTACACAAGTGCCTTAAAAAGGATAATCTTTGTTTTAGGTGAAATATATCTTCTTTTTTTTTAGCGGAGGAGAAGACTTTTACGTGCCTTAGCCGCAAGCTAGCGAAGCCTGCGGCCGTGTGTGGGGCTCGGGACTAAAGACGTTCGTCCCACTACCCACTAAACTCCCCCGGTTTCCCCTTTTCACCCGATGAGGACAAGCCGGTGCCAACCTTGTGGTTGTTGACCAGCCCCGGTGAAAATTATCTAAAAGACGAAATAGTCTTGTATTTGTTTTTATTTAAGAAACGTTGAAAAAATTCAAGATAAACAGTTTTTGGTAATTGGCAAAGTTTAAGTTTAGGAAGTCGTATAATCGATAATCACAATTTAACTACACACGTTTTGCTTATACAGAGTTCATTTTTTTTTTGTAATAACACTGTAAATTTTTGTTCGCTTACTTTAAGGTACTTACGGTGGCTGTATAATTTATTATTAATTCACAGAATATACAATAATAGTACTAACGATTAATTGAAGGCGCCGCATTAGTTTAAGGGCCTCAAGGACCAATCTTCACAGTGCCTACTACATTCCGTATCAACGCAGCGTGGGCCCTCGTCGCGACAAAGGCAAAGGAATCAATTTATCAAGCGAAAGGCCGCGGGGACGCGGGTGCACCTATTGATTCAGCCCTTCACCTCCGAACTGCCGCCGAATTATCATAATCCCTCCCCTGGGTAGTAATGACTTTAAACCGCACTAAAGGCTCAAAAGTTGAATCAGGTAAGTTTTAGCATTTTAAGGCCCAAGACCGTTAATAAAACATCGTTTTAAAGCATTTTTTATTCAATAAGGGGATACTAATAAAAAGGCATCGCATTATCAACAATAGAAGAACAAAACTAATTAAACGTTACATTAATCCGAATTTTGCTGATGGAGTAGCCTATGATCACCTAGGTGATCATTTTCGCGGGTGACCAGAGGATACTTAAACTGTCGCCGATGGTCACCTGGGTGATATCACCCAGGTGATCAAAGTGGAATAGACCGATTATATCCCTGAGTTCAATTTCAAGATCGAGCAAATTTGATTTCGAATGTAAGATTGTTGGACGACAGACGACAATATGTTATAATATAACATATTGTCGTATAACATATTATTATGTTTCAACAATGTCAAACTAATAAGACCACGAGTGCGCACATAGCACTTGTATGCATATAGATGTTGATGCCGCTGTGTGCCCAGTGCCAACAACCTTTGCAAATGAGCCGTTGTTTGTGTTCGCTGTGTGACTAAATATTTATAATGTCCGTGCGAGGGATGATCATTTATATAGGACGCAACTTTGTTCTACCGTCCAACTTTGAATGTCAATACAACTTCGATAAGCACAAAAGCTTAGAATTCGCGAAAGAAGTTGTTGAAATCGATAATTCAAGATAACAAATTGTATGAACCTATGTATATGTATGAAAATAATAATAGATAGGTGGATTTAATCTTTGACGATAGAAAAGACAAACTTTTGGGTTTTGACAACATTCCGAAGCCAGTAGTCATTGTAACATTGATAAATTAATTCATCGTACATCTCTGAAGCTTACATGAACCTCAAAAATCTTTTGATTCTGATCAATGTATTTATTAACTGGAATTGCAAAACCCGGGATCATAGTGCGAGCGTACCGTGACTAGATCGAGACAAAAACGCTCGAAGAAAGAAAATAATCTTAATTAAGCAAAACGATCTTGATAAACATAGCCTCCAGCACGCGGTTTCACCTGCGCGTAATTTCTTTTTTCAATTATTCCCCCTTTCCCCCACATTTCTGGGATCAAAAGTATCCGATGTCGCCCGGGGATAATGTAGCTTTGCAACAGTGAAAGAATTTTTCAAATCGGTTTAGTACTTTTGGAGCCTATTCAATACAAACAATCAAATCTTTCCTCTTTATCATATTCCTCATGAAAATACATTTAACATCTGAAGAATTTATAACTACAATTAACACAACAAGACACGTATTAATCTGTACATACGCGTTTTAACATTTATATAAACTTCAGAGTAGGTACTTTAGGCAAACTTAGTGCTCCTTAAATAATCATACCATTCCACTCCAGCGCACAACATTCCAATAAAATAGATATGACAGTAATAAATCCCCGCTCGCTGCGCGCACACGAAATATTAGACAATCGGGGAACATTAATCTTCGCGTGAACACGGTACATAGAATTCCGTGTTGTGATTCGTTTTGCTTAAAATACCATCCGCAGATTATATTTGTCCTGCCTTCCGTTAGATAGGGCACAGTTGGGCTAATGACAATGATACATTTATTCTGAACATCATATTGGCTGTCAATTTCAACAGGCTGACTGTCACAGTACAGTCTAATGTGAGTGGTACTTCCCCAGGGCAGTACCAATTCTGTGAGAAGACCAACCGATATACAGTCATATGAGTAGTTATTTCAATGTGTTTAGTGAGTAAGAAAACCGAAAGCCTGAACCCCCCTTCTATTTTCTTCTCTCATGCCCATCTCCCATAGACTTTCTCCTTCCCTTCCTCCCTCTAAAAGGCACAAAACGCATCTAAGAACCTAAAAAACTCGCAGGTGTTAATGGGCCGTAGTGACTTACCATAAGGTGTCACAATGATTTACCATAAAATGTATCAATTGTTCATTTCTTTCCCTCTTTAAGACAGCCAAATATCGAAGTTTAATCTTTCGAATCAGGAAGTTGTATAATAACTTCTTTAATATCTTTATAAAATCCGCAGAACCCACGAGTTGAAAAGCAACCTATTCCAAACAAGTTGCTAAAATCTCTCGGCCATAATTCAAAACTTCAGTAATAAAATTCAATTCTAAAACCACTTTCCTAAACAAAGACGATCTTTTGATAAAGCATAAATCTAAAAACTTTTATAGCGAAACAAAACCTCTAAAACGGGGACCATTAAAATTATCTGCGATCTACGAGTACACAAGCATTTAACATCGTCTCATGGGCGCGGAGACGCGGCCAGAAATAGAATAAATTATTAACACTTGTCTTACCAACTCAAATTATTACGTACGGGAAAGAGATGTTACTACGCGGTGTTTAATTCTGCATCCCACAACCACCCTAAATCTGAACTCAACCTCTCACGAAATACGTCTCAAATTCTAATGCAATCCCCTTTTCATTATCTCTTCCTTAATTGTTACAGCAATATCGTTTAGTTTCGTTTGTTTTGCGATTTCGGAAGTTGGTAATTTTATTCAAATTTTCAACTTGCGCTGTGCTATTAAAGTTGGATTTCGCTTGAGTGTTTTGCTCGGCGAGTTAATGCAGTTTTTGACCGCCCGCTGAGCGCATTCGAGGTGATCATAACAAATCATCAAGTCGTTACTTAGGGGATGCACACAATGGTCGCAAGTTCGTAAGTGAGATAAATTGTTTAGCATACGAAAACAAGAGCCGGAACTGCGTTGAAGTCAGATGCACTTGTAATTTATCATGCTGCTTCTAAACTTAGGTGGAAGCTTTGATAAACAAATTGCAGAACGAAATCGTAGTCTACTGTTATCCTACAAATATTAAAAAGGTTAAATCTATGGGGAAAGATGTTAGGTATTCTTTCACGCAGAAACTATTGAACGTATCTTCATCATGATATATTTGGTACATAAATTAAAGATTATTTACATAGTATTGTGTTTAGGATGAATCTAACATAATAAGTTAACGAAGTTAATATACTTGGTGACTTGTATTATGTTTTAGGGTAAATGTTTGCCCCAGTTTATTCCAAATTAATTATTTGCTGAGCACCTTGCCTTTATTTGAGATCTACCCAACAAAACTTAAAATTAAGCAACTGTATTACGTAGGACGACGTTACTTGCTAAAACAACACAGAAAAGACTTTAATAATAAAGTTTTATTATAAAAATAATCCTTTGTTTATGCTAAAGGACAATGCTCAAAAAAAACCCAGGCTGGAATCAAATGAAAAGTATCTCCAATTATTGGTAATAATACGTTATTAAATATTCCATAGGGGGCATCATCAAAATCAATGGCGGTATATGTGAAATTGCTATTCAGATTTTTCAGGGGTCACATAAAGTATCAGTTAAAGGGAGCAGTAAACAGATACAGTTGCGGTTTATAAGTGTATAAAATGGCTATATCTAACATAATTATATTATATAATTGTATATCATTATTATTATTTAATATAATAAAGCGTAACAGTTTGTTTTTGTAAACGCGCTAATCTCAGGAACTACAAGACCGATTCTAAAAATTCTTTCACCAATGGGAAGCTACATAGTTACTGAATAATACGGGCTAAAAAAATTTTTTTTTTATTAAAAAACATTTTTTAAGCACCTATTCAGTAAAGTTAATTGTAGCTTCCCATTGGTGAAAGAATTTTTAGAATCGGTCTTGTAGTTCCTGAGATTAGCGCGTTTACAAAAACCAAAAAACTGTTACGCTTTATTATATTAAATAATAATTATTATATACAATTATATAATATAATTAATATGTAAAATAAAGCCATTTTATACACTTTTAAACCGCAACTGTATCTGTTTACTGGTCCCTTTATCTGATACTTTATGTGACCCCTGAAAAATCTGAATAGCAATTTCACACATACCGCCATTGATTTCGATGATGCCCCCTATGGAATATTTAATTACATATCATTACCAATAATTGGAGATACTTTTCATTTGATTCCAGCCTGGGTTTTTTTTTCATACTAGATGAGCATTGTCTTTTATCATTTACATTATTATTAATTTCTAAAATTAATAACAAGGCTTTCAATGTAAAGATTAATAAAAAGTTCAAATACACATTCATTCAAAAGGGCGTTGTTAATTTTGAACAACCATATCAATTAAGTTCCGTCCCCCATGGAACATGGGAATAAATAACAATAAACTCGTTAATGTTTACAACAATTCATTTAATGTTACGAGGATCTATTCACTTGCACGTGTCAGAGCGACAATCGCGCTTCTAATATCTATTAGAGAAGCTCCTGGTGAGGAATATGATATTAAAGTCCCTCGTAATTCTACACTGCATGGGGTTAACGACTGCTCATATTTCAAAAATATTTTCAACAATAGTTGTATAAGGTCTTTTTTTATTACTAATTACGTTAAAGTTTCAAAAATAATTCAAAATTATAAGAATGTGGACTTGTCAGCTCACCAACTTCTAAGTTAACTGCTCCAAAAATGTCAGGGCGGAAGCCTCCTAAAGGTTAGCCCTAAAGAACGCCTTCTAATAGCTACAACCTCCCGTTGAAAATCGGGTACGTTACTATCTATCATTACCTATTCTCATGTGTCCATGTCCTTAAACAAACGCTGTCCGGTCCCAGAGCGACGAAGGGCACCCGCCCCACGCATGTAAATTGTACGCAGCGGGGGCTCTGTAATTTAATAGCCGACTTTCGAAGACATTGGCGAGCTGTACGATGAAAGCTTTTAGTCAGTGTGTGTTACTGTACTGGATAACCGTTCATCTAATCCAAGTCGGTGTGTAATCTAGCTATAGGGATTGATTGCATGAAAGATTTGTTGAGTTTAACTATTTGTGTGCTTATTAAAACAAATAAAGATGAAGGTTTAAACTAAACAAGATCGGCAGTAAAGACTCTGAATCTCTGATTACTTAAAACAACACATGTACGTACGTTCTACAAAATTGTTTAAAAATATTTGTAAAAAGTTATAAATTCCTATTTTATTGTATTTAACAAAAATTAATTTACAAGCAATGTATTCGCATACCGGTGTTTAAGATTTGAAGCCAATTTAAACAGCCAACGAGACAAAAGAATTGAATAGGGTGCCACGTTTAACTGCCGTCTTAACAAGAATCTCTGACATTCACCCATTACCTGGCCATAAATAGGCAAAATTATCATTCCTCGTCTGGTCCGGGAAATGGAGCAGAAAACGGAATTGGGTCAAACTTGGGAATAAAATTAATTTATCTGCTTTGTTCCGGGCGGCCGGCGCTTTGGAAAAAATTAAAAAGATAAAGCACTCTTAAAAACTCAAAATTTTAGAGAACGCGAAGGCGAAACGCACCATTATCTCGGATTAATCTCGTCAAAAACATCCGCTGAGGACTGCGAAATAATTTAATTTCCACGTTTTCGCTGCGAAGTGGATGACACTCGAAAGAGTAAACCGTTCGAGTTCCGTATGAAAAAGCAATTAGAATAATGAACTTGAAGGGTCCGAGAGACCTTGAGGGTTCTTGTGGACTGCCTAGCCCGACCCCTGTCTGTGAGGACAATGGTTGTTAAGAGAGGTCTCGCAGAAGTGGTCGCTTTGGACCCCGCGTTTTCTACAGCACCCCAGCGAGTGTTAAGACTCCTCCGCAATCTGTTTGATGCATTTAGGCCCTTTGTGGTTATCCCCTGAAGTTTTGCGCGTTTTTTGGACAGGTGACTTCGTATTGTCAATTTACACACAATGACTTATTTTTAATCTGGACGAAGAGCTTTTTATTATGATGTCGGGATCGGGATCTCGCCTCGTTTCTTATTTACTTAAGAGCCGGTAATTCTGACAAAGGTGAGTAATTATGGAGCATCGTCTATGATTTTTTATACTTTATTTTGAGCCGAAACATGAATTTCCCCAACATTATTTTGTGGAGGATAATGCGTTAAAGCACGATTACCACAAAGGCAAGCGATACCTGCGGCCGTGCATGGGACTCGGGACTAAATATGTACGTCACACTACCCACTAAACTCCTCACAGTTTCTCCTTTACACCCAAAAGTGACGAGCCGAAACACGCCTTGTAGTGATTCACCGGCAACTTTTTTTTTTATCCCATAAGGGATCAAACGAGCAAGTGGGTCACCTGATGGTGAGCGATCACCGCCGCCCATAAGCACCCGAGACTCCCTTGGGGTCGCAGGCGCGTTGCCCGCCTTTAAGGGTGGAATATGCTCGCTTCTTGAAGATTTTCATTTCGTATTGGTTTGGAAACACCGCTGCGGGAAGCTGCGGTTCCATAGAACAGTCGTACGCGCCAGAAAATGTCTGCGGAAACGTACGGTAGTTGATCGCCACTCGTCCAGCTGGTTTGGATGAAACTGCAATAGTGTGTATGTGACAGTATATATATTTTTTTAAATAAACTGATATGCAAAGAGCAGAGTAAAATACAGCTGGCCCATAAGAACTGCGACAAGATTAACAAGTCTCATAAAAAACGTTTCCATTCCGAGTTGGTTAATACTTTTTGCACAATCCCGGCTGGGCCCTGGGATTTAGTTCATTAAATTAATAAATAACATCTGTAGCGAGTTTCATTTCGCGCAATAAGAAGGTGCAAGTGAGCGCGCGGCTCTGTTACGCGCGCGAATACTGCACTGCATACACAACTAGCCGGGCGGGGCTCGCCAACATTTTGTACTATTTTTACATTGATTCTACTTACTCAATTTTACAGGAAAGTCAGAGAGTGTTGGCGACAGACCGGTGGGTGAAAGAGACATAAACATTAATAATTTTTATGATTTTGGATAAAATAACAAGCTTCAAGAGACGCCAATTACATTGGCCCAATGTTATCACCACCATTAAGACCTTTTATTATAGCGTGTCCCAGACGCAGTAAGTAGTTTTAGTATGGTATACCTAGACAGACTAATATTGAACTAGATTTGGAGTAGGTGTCTCTATTTTATACCTGGTTTACCCTTTTGCTTTTTGCCTTAAAAGTATTTAACACATAGAAGTGCTAACTTCCATATCAACATACAGTTTGCTACATTGAAGATATTTTTTTTAATACCACATCAATTGGCAGACAGACTCGCAGCCCACCTGATGGTAAGTGCTCACTGCGGCGTATTCCATTGAGAGACGCTTCACCTGGAAGCGTCGCTCATTATGCTGCCAGAATGTACTCCTCTGATCTTCGAGCCTTCAATTTCAAGTGTACTGGCTCCCACATTAATATTGCCGGAACACAGCCAGAGCTGTTATGGCGGCATATTTCAACTGTGGGGGTGGTAGCTAACCAGTCGGACTGTGAAAAAGCCCTACTACCAATCAGACCCAAGGCGGGAATCGAACCCACGACCTCCGGGTTTTTATATTCGAGCGGCTTAGCCACTGTTCCACGGAGGCGGTCAAAATATCTCAAGCTTGTAAGGCCCCAAGGTGCTTCACCCCTGCATCAGTTAGTGCAGTCAACTCTACAATTCGCAGTGGACGTGGATAGAGGGCAGACATTAGTCTAATGCTCAGCACTTTAGAGCGAAAATAGCGCGACGTCGGGCCGCGCTAACGCACTCACTTTGTATTGCCGACGGTGACATATTGACAGGCGATTATTACCCCTATTGAGTTGTTAGAGGTGCATCGTGGAAAGCTTTAACAATTTGTTAAGAATGCGCCTGTTATTTGTTCTTTGTGTGTAATTAAACTAATACAATATTATAACAGTGCACAACAGTGACTACAGATAAAATTTACTTAAACACCTATTCTTTGTAACAATAGATACTAAAATACATACATACCTATATAATACAAAGAAACATCCAGCCCAATACAAACAGACAAGTCCAATCGTCCATGCACACAAACGTTTGCACCATGTGGGAATCGAACCCTCGACCGTTAGTGTAGTGTAATAGGAAGATATTCAAACGGACGTCTCATTACACCAAATTGGTCGCCAAAATACTTTCTGTAGTGTATGTGAATATGATACTTAAAAGAACGATCGTCTCATGCCCACACGCCGCTTACCTGGGTAGCGGCGAGTGGGGGCCTCTCCCTATAAAAGGGCATACAGCCCGCCCGCCGAGGCACTTCATTGGTGGACACGGAGCGGGACGGACGTGCGAGTGACGTCAGAGCAGTGAGCCGATATCATGTAATAAGCAAACAGTACATTTTGGCGACGAGTCCGTGAGTACCCAGTGTTTATGTTATTACTGAAAAATATTAAAACAGAAATACCCGTTAAAAAAAAAAAAAAAAAAAAAAAAAAAAAAAAAAAAAAAAGTCATAGCGAATGCTCATTAAATAAAAACAACTTTAAACGGATGAAAACTCGCGTATATGAGTAGTAACCGTGTAAATATCAGAAATCACTACATAGCAAATGCTAGTATTTTATTTGTTATAAGGTCATAAAATATTAAAGTATTCTCTTCTATTATTTAATTATTCTCAAGAATTGATAGAAAAATATATGATTAATGTTTCTGATCTTAAAATATTTTTGTAATGGCGGCTATTTCCGGTACGGAGTAAATATATTCTTCAATGTTTGAGTAATCTGAAACTATAATAGATGTTCGATAAAAAATTAATAAAAATACAGAATATAATCTATTATAATGCAATTTATATAATAATATTTTTTTTGTAAAATAATTTATTAACTAAAACGTACCTGAAGTACATTTTGCTTTGTATACTTTCCCGCCCGATAAGCGGTATTTAAACCAAGGGAATAAGTTGCGAATTCACTCTCGATTTGTGTGTGGCGTGTAATTACTCTCCGTTTACAATATATCGGTATCAAAGTTGCATAAATAATTAATTATCACATAGAATTGGAAGCGCAAGTTGTATAAAACATAAACGTAGTTATTTCTATGTTGCATAATTATGACGTATAAAAGTAATGAAAAACTGGAACACAATTTCAATTTTGTAGTTTGTGAGTAATCGATTAAGATTGGCTTCACGTATGTAAAAATAATTGGGTGTACAATTATAAAGAAGTACTAAATAACGAAGAAAGTTACAGTTACTGTTCAACTCCAGTCTCAATGCGCCGGTTTGAAAGACGGAATATTACAAAGTTATGTAAGCATAAACTGCGGGAGAGATCAAAGTCATGTAAACAAAAAGTTGCTGAAGCTTCCCCTGTCAACTTTCACTTCGTTTTGATCTAAACTGAACCTAACTCTTATCCCGAATAGGCCACCAACCTGCTAATTACTATGATATGGAACAAACTGTCGGTTGTCCATTGACTAAAATACATAATGTGAACTAGAACAATAAATAGTTCGAATTCCGTGTTTATTGCGGGTAAAGAAAAATTATACCACTGAATTTATTAAAATTAAAATGTAAATATTGCTTTGTAATTTAACAGTAAAATTACTATTACTACAAGTAAACCAGTATATTAATTTCTGGGGCGCGGCCCGGATTCGTTCAACTAAAAAAAAAAAAAAAACATCAGTCATAGCATGGATGATGCCCGTGTTATGGCTAGATGTTGTCGGGTGACGCCCGTTGAAGTGTCATAACACGGATGATGCCCGTGTTGTGGTTTGATGTTGTCGGGTGACGCCCGTTGAAGTGTCATAACACGGATGATGCCCGTGTTGTGATTTGATGTTGCCGGGTGACGCCCGTTGAAGTGTCATAACACGAATGACGCCTGTTAAAGCGGCATAACGCGGGTAATACCCGGTTATGACTGCAAGTTCCGGGTGACGCCCGTTGAAGTGTCATAACACGAATGACGACCGTTAAAGCGGCATAACGCGGGTAATACCCGGTTATGACTGCAAGTTCCGGGTGACGCCCGTTGAATTGTCATAACACGAATGACGACCGTTACAGCGGCATAACGCGGGTAATACCCGGTTATGACTGCAAGTTCCGGGTGACGCCCGTTGAAGTGTCATAACACGAATGACGACCGTTAAAGCGGCATAACGCGGGTAATGCCCGGTTATGACTGCAAGTTCCGGGTGACGCCCGTTGAATTGTCATAACACGAATGACGCCCGTTAAAGCGGCATAACGCGGGTAATACCCGGTTATGACTGCATGTTCGCGGGTGACGCCCGTTAAAGCGGCATAACGCGGGTAATACCCGGTTATGACTGCAAGTTCCGGGTGACGCCCGTTGATTAACCATTGATATTTTATTTACAGGTGCCCGTTTTGTGGTTAGATGTTTTGCGATAGCGAAATTCAAGCTGTATCGCCGCGGAAAGTGAAGGGATGGGTGGCCATTTTGACCGCGTTTAGTGACATTTGTTTGAGTGTCTCCGTGTTTCGGAGGACACGTTGGGCTGTTGGTCCCAGCTAATATTTGATATATGTATGTACATAGATGTTGATCGTCGGGCTTGGGCGGAGGTCGTCGTTTGGCGTTTGGTCACTTGCGAAAGTGAATGTTGTTAAATACCTGTCAAGTTCAAGACTTTTGTGATAGTGGTTTAGTTTTGATAGACACAGATGTTTCCCCCGATGTAAGACCTCAACTTGATGCTATTACAGATAAATTTAACACCACTTTGCTTCCGGTATCCCTAATCACCGTGGCTAGACTAAACCTATGCAGATTGAATTAAGGGATCCAAATAAAACCGTTTGTCGACTGAAGAACGGAGTGTGGTACGCGAACGTATTGATGCCGCAGGCCGGTGTAGTTCGCCTCAGTTTATCGCCGTTGCGAGCCCCATTCTCCTTGTAAAGGAAAATAATGGAAGTGATAGACTCTGTGTCGATTATCGAAAACTCAACGATAACACAGTTCCCGATAGGTTTCCGCTGTCCTTAATTTCCGATCAGATAGCTCGTTTGCATGGTGGGCTACTTCACTACTGTGTTAGTGCTGGCCACGACCGCTGAAGAAGCTCTTGAGGGTTTTTCAACTGTTCTTTCGATTCCTACTGAGAGGAAGTGTTCCTTCTTAAAACGGGAGGTAGAATACTTAGGATACGTTATCAGCAGTGGAGAGATAAGACCAAGATGATGTTCTTTTTCACGTTTTTCTGGACAAATACTTACGACAAATTATGTTCGATTATTGACATTTTCATTTTACTATCATTGATAGTTAACTTTTGTGTTACTTCTAGCTCTAGTATAATTGATTTTAATAAGATAGGCACGGGTGTTCCCATAGAGTCCAAGCCTAAACTTGTGAACCTACTAAAGGAGTTTCAGGAATATTCGTCTCTGGAACACCTTATGGTCATGCTTACGTGAACCCGTTAGAGATTCGACTAGTAGATACAAATAAGACCGTGTATCGTATGCCGTATAAGTGGAGCCCACAAGTACATGAAGTCGTTAGGAAAAATCACCCTTTTTTATTTGGTGCCCCTAAGCGTATCATTGCCGATCAGGGCCGGTGTTTTGCGAGTACTGTTTTCAAGGAGTTTTGTAAGTCTTATGGTATCACCTTGCATTTCATTGCTAGTGGTAACTCTTGTGCGAAAGGTCAGGTCAAACGGGTCATGAGCACTCTGAAAAAAAAAAAAAAAAAAAAAACGCCGACCGCTGTCGAGTCCAGCAAAGAGCGTCATGGCAAGATGCTCTCCCTGATGTTCAGCTTGCGTGGAGTTAGTTGTACCATCAACAGGGTCACTAAGTCAAGTCCCCTTGAACTGTTTATAGGAAAAGTTGCTAGGCCTTTGGAACTTCTTAACGATGAGCCTATCGTAGACATCGATGCTGTTCGCGAACAAGCTGTTACTAGCATGGATAAAAACTCTAGCTATGACAAGTCTCATATTGACAGCACAAAGGCGAAAGTTCAACGTTTTGCTGTAGGTGATTTTGTTCTTCTGCAGTATTTATCCACTGCCTGAGCCAGCGTGGCTGAGATCCAGTCCCAGAGAGAGAGAGACCATGGTTAACAGTGTTGGTAAACGGAGTACTTTACACTTAACTCTGAATTTTCGAGGGGTGTCTGTACCGGTTAGTGACCCCCTGAAGCTGCTGAGCGTAAAGGGTTTAATGCCTAATGTCAAAATTATTTGTCCCTTTCCTCAACCTGGTTTCATAACTTCTATGTTGGTGTGTAGTCGTAGCTCCGGTACAAACGAAGAGTGTGCGGCGCACATCCACTATGCAATCGATCTGTTTGCAGATAGTTTAGGACATCTCTTTTATCAATTTTGGAAAATATTAAATGACAATTATTGACTATTATATACTTTTGACATATTTATTTGTATGACATGAAAATTGATTGAAATGATTTAGATTGACATTGTGCCTAAGTATTTTATTTTATTCTATTTTAATTTCAATTGTAATGTAATTTATACTTTTGACATATTTATTTGTATAACATGAAATTAATTGAAATGATTTTGATTGACGTTGTACTTATTATATTTATTTTAATTTCAATTGTAATATACGTTCTAATTTGATTTAATTTAATTTGTTAATTTAATTCAATTTAATTTAATTTGTAATGTCATTTATCTTTAAGCATTTTGGAATTAATTCTGTTAGCTTTAAGATGTTTGATAAATAAATAAATAAATAAGTCCAACAATACAACCTATTTCTGGTTATGTGGTATCGCTGGTCAAGTGAAGTTTTTAAAATAATCGCTGATTAAGAGACTACAAGATCGTGCGGAACGTCACGGCCGCCACCAACACCATCGTGCAGTGGGCCTCCGTAGAGGAGTTGCGGCTTCGTACCACGGACAACGAAGTCCGTAAGCTGAATGCGGCTCCAGAGGGAGTATCAGAAGTTTTGCCGCGAAGTCGAGGCCTTTAAGGCCATCCGATCAGAGGTTCCGTCCGGGCACATGCCCATGGATGTCGGCGTGTCTGAGGCGCCCACGGAGCAGTCCAGCATTGTGTCCCAGATCGGGGCCATGCTCGACGTCCGGTTCGAGGTGCTGGAGAAGGACGAGAGACTGCTCCTGCCAGTCCGGCCAGCGAGCTGTCGTCCACCTCTGCAGCGCGGCAGGCGGGGGATGACCTCGGAGGACACCTATGCCCCGCTCCTGACGAGGCCAAAGAGAAAGGCCGCTGCCCGAGCTGCGGTAGCGCAGCAGTCCGTCGCTGCATGGCAGGGAGGTTGTGGTTTATTCAGATTGAACACCAACGCGAAGACGCGTGACGCTGTCAGAATGGCCGTGTCGGAGAACGTCCACCTTGATGATTACAAGACCGTTAAAATTTCAATCCTATAATCGATTTGATTTCTTATTTTAGTTCCAACTCGATTGTAAAGATGGCGTGATAATCGTTACTTTTAGTTCTTTTTAACTGACAGTAACCGGAAGCCAGTGTAATTCCCTTTTAACTTCATGGTGGCAGCACTAGTACTAACTAGTAGTCACTAACCTAAAGTTTAAATTCTTTTTAATGGTAGTATTGGCTTGCCGGACGTCGTTAAAATTAATTAAAATAAGAAAGAGGACGTCCGTTCATTTTTGATTTTAATTTGAGGGGCAACACTATTGCATATCTAAACGGAAGTCAGTTTAGTTTCTTTTTTTGAGAACATAACCCATTTTGCGGACATTCTATTTCCAATCACCGACGAGTGAATACATCCAGCGATATCACACTCATCTCCATTTTGAAACGGAATTAGAACGAGAGATCTCCTGTTTAAACCACAAACTCGTGCAATTAATTCAAATTCATTAAAATAAGGAAGAGATGTAGTGTATGTGAATATGATACTTAAAAGAACGATCGTCTCATGCCCACACGCCGCTTACCTGGGTAGCGGCGAGTGGGGGCCTCTCCCTATAAAAGGGCATACAGCCCGCCCGCCGAGGCACTTCATTGGTGGACACGGAGCGGGACGGACGTGCGAGTGACGTCAGAGCAGTGAGCCGATATCATGTAATAAGCAAACAGTACACTTTCATTTGAAAATATTTTTTGTACATTTTTACCTGTTTATCAGCTCTATAAATGTATATTCCTTTTCATTAAAATGAATATAATAAATACAATTCTAAGCATGTTTATGTTTCCTCGAGTGAAGTGACACGGCAGTATTTCACCGGTTTTCCTCGTCATAAAGAAACAATCGACCGTAATAATGTAATTTGGTTCGATTCGATATGTTCCTTGTTACGTCTGATTGATCAAATCTTAGATTGTACGTGAACCGTTTCCTTTATATAAATTACTTATGATTGGTTAGAAACAACAGTTCACGGAAGTCTGATAAATTGGTTATTGATACGCGTTTGTTAATTTTCTTAAACTTTTCTTCGTTTAAAACGACCTATAAAATTAGTGAAACTTAAACCTATAATTTTTTCTAAAGGTGTTTATTAGTAAGTAATACATTTAGTTGGCATATTGTTTACAAAGCATATTTTTGTAAAAAATACTGCAATTATGTTGCAGTCAATATTTGAAGTCACAGTAACTTAATGGTCATGCAAAATAAAGCTGAGTTTTAATATTAAAAAAGGGGGAGACAACATTGATTTATGTATAATCGGTTCTATCATCCTAGGAGAAGCACTACCATAAACTACCAGATATTTTTGGCATAAACGTCTTCTATGCACTTTAAAAGCAACAGGTACAACTTCATTAACTAGCAAGATCTCTTTCGTAAGGAAAAATATAAATAAATAGTTACAGTTCACAACCACAAATCAGAAACACAATCTAACACAATGACTTTCTCAATTGCAGCGTCAAGATTTGTCGCCGAAGTCTTAAGTTGCACGCCCATAATATGTTGAAGGAAAATGTTTCCACTCATCGCAATTAAAAAGAAGCCTTAAGTGCAGGCTTTACAGTTGATATTTGAGCGGCGATGGCTGGGTGAAGGTTTGATATGAAAATATTGGTGTAAACAGGCAGCAGGTGTGAGATGGGCGAGGAAATGAGCCGGAGTGCGTGACAGAGGTACGGAAACGCTAATGTATATGTATGTGTGGAGGTATGGTCTGCGAGGAAGTGCCACAGTAAATCCGCTTCCAAATGTTAAGCACTAGACAATCGATTTTGACTTTTGACGAGCCATTTGGTGTAATGGTCGAGAAGTCGGCTATTCCACCATAGGTCGCGGGCTCGATCCCCGCACGGTACAAACATTTGTGTGCATACATGTCTGTTTGTATCGGTCTGGGTGTTCATATGTATAATATGTATGTATTTACAAAAAAAAAAGTATATAAGTAATGGTTATCCGTTGTCTGGCATCCATAGCACAAGCTATTGCTTAGTTTGGGGCTAGATGGCGCTGTGTGAATAATGTCCAGAGAGATATATATTTATTTTATATTAAAACTATTGAAGAACCAAGTTATGTTGGCTGATTATCGGAGAGATTTTTCTTACGCCAGGATGGTCACAAAAGTACCAAGTTTCGTTGTTATTGAAACCAATGTACATAATTGTGTGATGTTTTCCAATATTTACCTACTTATTACCAATCCAAGCATCTCTTTCGATATAAAAAATTACAGCATTTATGCTAGATAGAAGATATCTTATAAATATACCGCAAACTATAAAGAAAATATTATTATATAGACTGACTCTTTTTCGCAAAAGACAGTGTTTAGTAGTGTAGAAAATCAGTAAATAAAATAAACTACGATTTTAACATAGTTTATTTTATTCACTGTACACAGAGATCCTAGGACAAAAGTCGTTCAGAAGCACCTCTCTGTTCCAGTCCGTACTGTGGCTGATATGGTTATTCGTTAACCGAAGGAAGGTCCGTGGGAAGCCGGGGTTAGTTTGTCAATGCCGGTGAAAAGCTTGCCGTAAAGTGAAATACAATGCCTTGGCGATAGCGCCGCCTTTATCCCCCGTGTATTTTTCACTTGGAGCCCAATTTGTATACCTATAGACCTTACACATGTCGCAAGATGTTTGAAGGTTAGCTGATAACTTTTTGCCGCTTGGTGAAAGTAAAAGTGTTTTATTTGTCTCTTTTTAAGTCGCAACAGAGTAACGGATCGAGTTAATTTTTGGTGTGTGAATAGTTTCGATGCTATAGAGTGACAAAAGCTTTTGATTTTAAGTGTAGGTACAGACTTCAGCATTAACATTTTTGTAACACAACCAGAGCTGTTATGGCGGCAGCAGGTGGAACATTTCAGTGGGGATGGGTAGCTAGCCAGTGTTCCGGCAAAAACTTCCTTTTTCTATTTACCCGCCTTTTAGCTTGAAAGTAGTCCCGACTCAGAGCAAACCAAAGTTTTTTATAAAGTTAAATTAAAGTTATACTTGGATAAAGGACGAGCTGTTAATTAGTAACTTTTATGACTTAATTTTTATTATTAATGAAGTAAATTTTTTCGTGTTTAGCCTTTGCTGTCTTGAGTAATAACCCAAACTCAGAGAAATATCTGCCCATTATTGTTCCCTTATGGGATAAAGGTCATCTTTTCTCTGGTGTAGAACATCCAGACTTAAACTTAGATTAAAAAAACATTTTTTGTGAAACATTTTGCACACCAAAACCAACTCTACAGACTACTTTTAGGTACATGATTTAGAAAGAAAACCGATTTTTCCGAGTTCGAAATTCATATTACATACGTTTAGCAGTTCTTTTGCTACAGACACGAAGTAAACCACAGCCTTTAATGTACTAACCGAATGTCTTTTGAACACATGCCAGCAGCCACTGATTTAAATCAATGGTCTCAAGCCAAAAATAAGAAGCAACCAGCAGACCGCCTCCAAACTCTAAACAAGTCTCGTAAACTTAATTCATTGCCTTTTCTTTGTAGCCTTTTCTTATTTTCTTATATCGGAGATCCAATTCAAGTCATTGCTATTATGAAGCGCCATCTTGTTATTTATTAAATTACAATATGGCGGCCTTCCGCCCGCGGTTTCACCCGCGCGTAATTTCTTTTTCAAAAATAACCCCCTTCCCCCACATTTCCGGAATCAAAAGTATCACCGGGGATAGTGTAGCTTTCCAACAGTGAAAGAATTATTCAAATCGGTTCAGTTTTAGAGCCTATTCAATACAAAAAAAAACTTACAAATCTTTTCTCTTTAAAATATTAGTAGAGATTGACAGGCGTAAGGAATTTGTAATACAAGTTGCAAGGCAAAGTTCTCTCTTAAAAATACTTTACAATTCGCATTTAACACATTAGACTGCCTCCGTGGTGCAGCAGATAGATTAGGTCGCACTTTAAAAACGTTAAGCGCCAGCGGTCATGGGTTCAACTCCCGAGTCGGACTAAAACTTTTGTAAAACACTTACCAAACCTACAAACAGCTGTACGTTCTTTGTGATGCACGAAGGGAATGGCACGTGGCTTGGAAAGCTACCTATTAGCCGTTGGCTCTACACCTGATCTTTCTTCGGTCGTATTATACTGCTGCACCCATAGAGTAGTATTTAGTCTGTGGCTGCACCGCACTAGAGTGAGGAAGAGGGAGTATACTTGTACACTATAATTTTCCTGTGTAGTTGGTTGATCGTAATGATAGGCCACCGTAGCCGGATTTTGGCTAGGAGGATATTATTATGAAATAATAAATAATAACCAGAATATTTATTTATTATGCATGTCTTCCCTATACTTGACATAATTGGGCCGCGGTCTGAGCCCGGACTTCTAGTTAGGGTAAAGATTTTTGCTTCGACGTCAAAGCACATTCATTATTTATTAAGCTTGTTAGAATAATTTTGGCAAAAATCATCTGAACTAAGCTACCTCCCCATTTAAAAGGCAGCTGAAATGGAAACACATCGGCAGGCTCCAACGAGAGCCCTAACCACTCATTGGCCATCAATTCTTTCCCCTAATTGGTTCGCGTGAAAAGTAACTTTCAGTACCTAGTACATTGAACTAGAGTTACCTAGATGGTTAGCGTTTTTGTATATTTTCTCAGCCCCATAGGAAAATATATGTATTCACTAATAACATGAATAGGCCTCTGTTGGGAATCGTCAGCTGTACGATCTTTTTTTGTATATTGTTTATGTTTTTATACTTTTTATATTTATTGATGCTTTTTTATTATTTTACTGTCAGATTGGTTTTTCGATGTGAAGTTGCAAGACACGATTTGGAAAAATTAATTTTATTCGTTTCATTTTTCCACCACAAGCAGTTACATCGCCTACATACAGCCTCTAAGAATAAAACGGATTGATAGGAGTTTATTTTTTTAATACTGAGTCTGAGTAAATAATTATGTTAAACCTACTAGAGTTCTCTTCGGTTGTTCAATTCCTTCTTACTGCAAGAAGGGAGAAAGAGAATAGGGATCGCAACCGTATTAGTGCAAATACTTGTGCACTACTGTTATGGCAGTGGCCCTAACTGAATTTAGCCAACTCCTTTAAATGCCGTGCGTAGATTTCCAATAGAAGAGATTAATTTAGCTCTCTTTGAAGGGTTCGTTACCGAAAATTATAATCTATACTAATATTATAAAGAGAAAAGATTTGATTGTTTGTTTGTTCGGTATTAGCTTCGGAGCCTATTCAATGGCTCCGAAACTATCTGAACCGATTTGAATAATTCTTTCACTGTTGGAAAGCTACACTATCCCCGGTGAACATATGGTACTTTTAATCCCGGAAATGTGGGGGGAAGGGGGAGATATTTGAAAAAAGGAATTACGCGCTGGTGAAACCGCGGGCGGAAGGCTAGTGACATAACAGTATTCTAAAGTCATAATATTAAAACCAGTCCTTCTAGTAGTCATAACCAACGTATGACGGCTAAAAATCCAATTCTCGACGCACAAGTCACAACTGTGACAACCTTCCTACCTCGTGTTAAAGTCGAATTTGAAGTGGCACGGAGCCGTCACGATTGTGGGGTTTAATTGGAAATATCGACGTGACGCGACACTCGCGAACGCTTAAAAAGAAGTCAAACCCGGTCACTTTGTCGAGCGGTGAGTGCGAATTGCAGGGGTTGCACGCAAACTGCGAATTATTTCACTTGGCGATAAAACAATTACCACGGATTTAGTAGTGCCTGATATGTATTGCCATCGAGTTAACATATTAGCTAAAGGAAATTTTCGTCACATTTATAATCGTCTTTAATCTATAGACAGGTGCATGCTGATGCTCTGCCATTCCGTTTAAAGGACACTTCACCAGAGGCATTGCCACTTCTTAGTTCTAAGAAACTAAAAGATACATTGTTCTTCAAATATTTAAAGTATCTTTAGTAGTTTTAACTTTGTCATTGGCTAACTAGCCAGTCAATTCTAGAAAAATCTTATTTATACCAGATCCAAAATGGTAAGATGAAACAAAATGAAATGAAATAAATAAACTTATTCACAAATGGATTTAAAAAAAAATGTTTTTGCGCGTCAATATTTTTTTCACCACTTCGACGTCAATGGCCTGTTGAAGAAAGAAGGGTGTTATTTCTTGAAAAGGTTGTGGTCATTATTAGACCACAACCTTTTCAAGAAATCACTAACGCAAATATAAGCGAACAATACCCAAATGCTCAACGCTGAAAATATAATTCCCAGAAATCAATTTCATCAGCCTCTAGGTAATGAAACTCTATCTTCTCGCTTAGTGACAAACGACGATCCTTCCAACGCGAATATTCAGCTGTAACCTATTTCCCGCCCCGGTCAAGCGACAGGCGTCGCGCGTCGCCCGTCATGCGTCATACGTCACGCGGCGCGTCATTACTCACTGACGCCCCTGCTTATGGGCAATAATTCAGGCGCACGGGATAGGCCAGTCATTAAAGCCTCAAACCCGGAAGAAATTAGAAACACGGTAAAATTTTGAGGGGTTTTTAAGGAAGGTGGAATAACATACCGTGTGATTTTGCAGCGCTCTGGGGGGTACGGAAAGGGTTGAAAAGGGGTGAAAAGTGTTTTTTGTTAATAACATTGTCAAAAAAATTAGTAACACGCTGCAAATTTAGAATTAGGTTGTTCTTACCGTTTTGTAACGTGTATTAAATTTGCAGCGTTTTGCAATGTACGGAACATTGTTTTTTATTAAAAAACATTAAAATTTGTTAATAACAAGGGTAAAAAAATTAGTAACACGCTGCAAATTTGGAATTAGGTTGTTCTTACCAATTCGTAACGTCTATTAAATTTGCAGCGTCTTGCAACAAACGGAACATTGTTAATAACTAAACAACAATGGAATTTGTTAATAACAAAGTTAAAAAAAGTATTAACACGCTGCAAATTTATATTTAAGTTGTTTTTACCGTTTTATACCGTACATTTAATTTTCAGGGTTGTGCAACTAATTTAACATTGTTTATTATTAAAAAGTAATGAAATTTTTTAATAACAAGGGTGAAAAATATTAGTAACACGCTGCAAATTCAGAATTAAGTTGTTTTTACCGTTTTAAAACTTCTATTAAATTTGCAGCGTTTTGCAACAAACGGAACATTGTTTATTTATAAATATATTTATTAACCCTTTCAACGCCAATGTCTGATATATCAGACAAACCATTTTCGTGCTTTTTTTATGTTTTTAAAATGTGTCACATTCGTTGCAATTAATATTTTGTGGCAGTTGTGTTATTCGTATCGTAACTACAATATAATTATGTAATAGGGTCAATCAACTTTTAAATGTCGTCAGGTAGAAAATTTGGAATTTTATTTAATAATTTCGTATTCCACTTTTTTTTATTTTAGTATACAGGAAAATTGTTATTTATTACAATTTGACATAGAGCAGCGCACAGCTGATTTAAATAGAGCACTTTTAACTAAAAATTCTAACGAACCACGTGAAATCTGTCTCCTGGACCACTAACCTAAAATGGTTTTTAAACAATGCAAATATTATTTAAGAATAAAATTACCAGTTTGGTTATAAAATTTATATGATGTATTATAAGTTTACATGTATAAAAAAATCAAATAACGCATAACCTATAAAATATTATTGCTGAATTTGTCCCCAAGACAACTATTGTCTCATACGCAAATCAATTTTTTAATAAAACAGGAAATAATGATAACTAAGCAACACAATAATATGTATCAATTTATTTTGAATTGTAGTCATTGATCTGTAAAAGCTCCATGAACAAAGTATATTTTAAAAAGTAAAACGATATGACTAAGTGTTTTTCATCATAGGGACAAATTAGTTGTCCAATTGACACATTTGGTTGTCCAAAGGAAAAATGTATGACAAAGCGTTGAACTTTATAGGAAGGGATTATTAATGAAACAGGTTTGTTAAAGAAAGTATCAAAAGTATATTTATTAAAGGTTATTCCTAAAGCATTACGTTTTTAAATAACGCTAATAAATTTCAAAGGTAATCAACATACTTACAATTTATAGCAGTCTTTTTAATCAACTACATAGTTAACTTTCCTTACATTTATTAACTTAATATCGCAGTCTTCAATAAAAGTCTCATTATGACAAAATAATACTATGCATCACATCTTTATGTGGATCACAATAGGCTAACACCTTTTGGTAACTTAAGACTGTGCCGACCTTTAAGTAGCGTTTTCATTATTCGTATCAATGTTTTGTTTTTGACTGTGACAATGACCAGAACAGAGTGAGACGATTTTTCACTCTTTCAGCTTTTAGCTTTGTCTCTTATACAAGCCACAGGTTCGCCCGTGTGTGGAAAATTGCTCTCATCTCTAGGATGGTTCCGCCAAGTACTTATTGGAGGCCCTCGACAGGTTGCAGCGACGTGCTATCCGTATTGTCGGTGATCAAGAGGTGACTAAGACCCTAGAACCTCTTCAGCTACGTAGAGACGTATCCAGTCTGAGTGTTCTCTACCGTCTCTATAATGGGGAATGCTCTGAAGAGTTATTCCAACTCATCCCGTCCTCTCCTTTCCACTACCGAACAACACGCGCTGGACTGCGTTGCCATCCGCATACCATCCAGACACTGGTAGCCCGTACCAAGAGGTATAGTTCCTCTTTTTTACCTCGTGCTATTAGGTCATGGAATGCCCTTCCGGCTCACGTGTTTCCTTCCTCCTATAATCCTGGGTTTTTAAAGCGGGGCGTGAAGCGGTATCTTAGCAGGCCTTCAGGGTGAGGGTGACTGGCTCAATGGGTACTATGTTCTATTGAGCCAGTCTAATATTTGGACCTCACATCCACTTACCATCAGGTGGAGTGAGGTAATCCATAATAAACAAAAATGATAGCTTTCCCTTTTTTGTCTCTTTCCTTCAGCCAACTTTTCTGGGTTCGCTTTAAGTCTCTCCCTATACCGTCTTGACTTTTCTTTTTTCGACAATCCCATATTCTAAAAATAAAAACAGTTAGTTAAAGCAACCCATAAATGCCCCACTGCGGTGCACGGGTTTCCCTCTGCTATCTACAGAGCTGAGAGGGTCTAAACCTTAATCCACACGCGCTGGCCCAATGCAGTATGGTGGATCTGACACGCACGCATATACATTGGTACTGCCCGGAATCGAATCAGGGAATTGAGAGTTCCAAGCCAATAGGCCACCAGCGCTTAAAAATATTAACAAAAACCATGAAAAACACTAAAATTTCCTTGTTTAAAATCTTTTAGGAATCCTTTTGCATTATATTTGTCCCCTAGACAACCAAACTGTCCTAGGGACAACCAATTTCGTTGTCCAAGTGACTGGTTGTCCGAGGGACATTTACGCAATTTTGAGCTGCCTATTAAATACTAATGCGTTTTAGTGATTTGCCTCATCGTAAGATTTAAATAAAGATATAATAGAATTTGCTGCATAATCTATCATTTATTATAACATTTCAATTACTTACGTAAATCCGACGGTGGTCCGATGGACTGACAATAAACACACGCACTCCCTCACACAAAACTCGGCCGGCTGACGCCGCGATGGTTGGTGAAATCAAGATCGCGGTAGGTCGTGTCGATCGGCGATGATCGTACTATGTTCGGCTTGTCACCTTGGACGCATCAACGCCATCATGTTTTGAATTTTCAGGTAATTCTCGGTTGTCCGGGTGACTTCAAGATTGTAGGGGACCAAAATTAAATGTACAAAAATCGTATTTTAAGTAAATTAAATAAGTACTCCAATTGTTTTCTTGTTAATTTAGATTCTTATAAATGATTTTGAATAATGTATATGAATTGCTTAATAGTGTTTTTTTTCGTTATACAAAGTTTTCTGCTGCACTGTTAGTCGGGGACACTCAGTAATACCGTTTTTATACCCTTTTTGTGCAACAAATATTTTATATAGTTATTTTAAAATAGGCCAGGGACAGGGTAATGTTGCCGTCGTACATTTAAAAGTTGATCGACCCAATAATGCTGTTTAATGAAACAACAATCCCATAGTTGTTGCTGTGTAAAGAGAAATTAATTTTCATGAAATATTATATTATACATTACCTTTAAAATAAAAAAAATAAAAAAATCGTTTATTTCGGACAATAAAATTGGTATCCATATTTTGTTAGTAATAATTTTCAGTATACTGCGTGTTTTTTTAGTCGTTGTTTTCCCGCAGCAGAACGCTTCACCTTCAGTAGTACTATCGATTTTTGCAAGATTTTTTTTTTAAAAATTTTTTGCAATTTTTTTTTATACTTTTTTTTTGAATTTTTTTTTAGGGTTTGATGGGAAAATGGAAACCAATGATAAACGCGAAGTGCAATGACCCCACAGCGTGGAATTTTAGTTGTTTTTCCGCAGTAAAATTATTCTATTTTAGTAGTAAAATAAATTAATAAAGTTATTTTTTTAGTCAAATCAAAAGTTTTACAATTATGATAGACGAAACTTGAACCAATAGTACTAGCTGCGTCACGGACGGTCACCGGCCGGGGTCATTGCCCTTCGCGTTTATCAAAAAAATGATTATTTACTATTTACTCACATTTGGTTTCCATTTTCCTATTATAATTTTAGAAAAAAATTCAAAAAAAAAGATTTAAGAAAATTCAAAAAAAAAAATCAAAAAGAAATTACTTGCATAAATCGATAGTGCTACTGAAGGTAAAGCGTTCTGCTGCGGGAAAACAACGACTAAACAAACACGCATTATAAGAGTACTCTGTGGTAATAATTACGTTAAGTAAAAATGTCAGTTATAAGCTAAGTTAGTAGTTTTTAATAAATAATTGATTAACATTGTCATTTAAATTTAGATTGAAAATTAAATTTAAATTAACTTGAAATAATATTTTTATTGAATAACATTAATATTAAATTAGTATTAAATTAAAACCTACCTTACCTTTGCAAATACATTTTCTACTTAAATAGGTACAAAAACAGTTATTTACTAACTTATCGATATTAGGATACCTAAACCGGAAGTAGTCACATCACTAAAACTAGATAAAGCCTGTATGCCTTCTGCTGCGCTTCATCTGGTACGCCAAAGTCTTATATATCAGACAAATAGTGATGCGAAAGGGAATTCCTCTAAGATATATTTTTGCGCTTTATATAAAAAAATATCCTCCTGAATTATTTCAAAATTGTTTTATTCTTTCTATATTTGAACAATAGGATGATTTTAATTCAAACATTAGTTTAAAATCATTACAATATAAACATTTTAATCAACCTCGATAACATAGTGTCTCCGCACTACTATAAATGCGTCTCAAAACGGTCGTGGCGTAGGGGCACCATTTTCGGAAAAAAGCGTGGCGTGGAAAAGGTTAATAATGTTTTTGATTATTGTTTTAATTTATATTTTATTAAGTTTAGAATTTAGTTTTGTATATTTTTAAATGTGTAAATATGTTAATTTATTCTTAGTTTTAAGTAGAAATAGTTTTTAATTAGCAATAAAATACTATGTAAATATTTTATTTTATTATTAAATTATTATCTAATTTAATTATTAATTATATATTTTATGTTACATGTAACGTTTTACGTTACAATTCTCATATATAGTGAATATAAAGATGTTATTCTCTTCATGGTTACGTTAATGTAAAATATTCATTATGCAAAGTTAAAAAATGTTTCAGAATAGCGTTCACAACATTTTTCCACATTTCAACTCTTTACTGACTGTTTGACCATTGTTACTAAATGAAATATTTGTTTATATAGTATTAAACAATGTTCCGTTTGTTGCAAAACACTGCAAATTTAATAGTTACTATAAAATGCTGTAAACAAGGTAATTCCAAATTTATAGCGAGTTACTAATTTTTTCTACCCTTGTTATTAACAAATATCATTGTTTTTTAGTTATAAACAATGTTCCGTATGTTACAAAACGCTGCAAAATTAATGGACGTTACGAATTGGTAAGAACAACCTAATTCCAAATTTGCAGCGTGTTACTAATTTTTTACCCTTGTTATTAACAAATTTTAATGTTTTTTAATAAAAAACAATGTTCCGTACATTGCAAAACGCTGCAACTTTAATACACGTTAGAAAAGGGTAAGAACAACCTAATTCTAAATTTGCAGCGTGTTACTAATTTTTTTGACAATGTTATTAACAAAAAACACTTTTCACCCCTTTTCAACCCTTTCCGTACCCCCCAGAGCGCTGCAAAATCACACGGTATGTTATTCCACCTTCCTTAAAAACCCCTCAAAATTTTACCGTGTTACTAATTTCTTCTGGGTTTGAGGCTTTAATGACTGGCCTAGGACGGGGACTGGAGCCTTCTGGCAACTTCTTTCCCTTTTTGAGACTTGATCGCTTTATTATCGTTAACTTAATGTGTGCTCGCTTGAAAGATGAGGAGCCTATATCATCTATATTTTGGCACACTTACGAAAATCAATACCGTGAGAATCGTTCCCACGTATATTCGTTTTTCAAATCTATCTTGGTTAAAAAAAAGCGCGTAAGTATTTCAGCTTAATCAAAGGCTCGAAGATCAGATGAGACTACAGTCTAGAAGCACATTGAGCGATGCTTCCTGGTGGGAAGCGTCCCTCAATGAAATAGGTCGCAGTGACATGTTACCATCAGTTGAGCTGCATACTACCAACTGAGGTGACTTTTAAAAATATTCCCTAATTCTTTATTACGAAAGCAAAAATTTATAATCGTTTCTACATTCTTATGCAATATCGAGCCAGCGAGTCTCAACCTTTATTCACTGCTAATTACGTAAGCACGAAGCTCTTACTTTCGTTTGCTTAGTCCTATCAGACCCATCAGGAGCAACCAATCGCATCCCGATCTCCTTTCAAGAAATCCTTCCAACACTTTAATGACCGCACAAGCTAGTAAGTCAGGCTAAATCTCCGCTAATCTGTGAAACAAAGGGCCCGGACAATGGCGTCCGAGCGTCCAATTAAGCCAAGATGGCGGCTGGCGGCCATCTTATCGCGTCATCTTCGGCGTCACGCGAGCCAGGGTGGTCGAGATAGCAGTTGCTCAGATTACACGATTTCCTGTGGGATAATACGTTTCCCACGTCGTCCTATTGTGGTTAATGGCTACGTTTCACTATTTGGAGTTTAACCTTGAATTTAATCAAACTAAACATATCTTTGACGTAAGAGGGAGGCAAACATAGTACCTACCTAAGTGGTCACATTGACATTGACTTTGATTAGTATTCTAAATCAAAGCCTACGGACCAATTCTTAAAGCGTTCTTGTTTGTACGAGACATACAAGTACACTTTAGCTCATTTAGGTTTATACTTCATAAAATAATAATTGATAAGTAATTTGAAAATCATTAGGGTAACTTAAAATGAAAAACCAACACACCGCTATCAATAGAACAACCAATCATTAGAATCAAAACCAATTGTTAAAATCCATTCCAATTCGGAGACTCGGAGTTTTCGTAGCAAAAACACCAATATTCCAACTTTAATTTTCAAAACCGAAATTGATTGTAGAAACATCTGTTATGGGGGCTGTCTAATTGGTGAAGGTGAGCCGAAACATTTGTCGGAGTGATAGCCCACGGCTATAGACCCGCTCGACACAACGAAGATATAACAGTGAAGTAAACAATTTGAACATCATGTTATACCTACTCGTAGCTACTTGCCATTCAGGCCTGTGATGTCTTTTATTATAAAGGTTTTTGTGTAAAAGGACTAGGTACGTTACTGCCAAAATCAGAGACTACTTGAATTTGAAACTTCACTTCTCATACTTCTGTCACTTATCTGGGTCAAAATTCAGAAATGATTCTTCGGGTCACTTTAGTGGCGAATTTTTTTTGTCCGTTTTTGGCATTGTTTTATATCGGAGAATAATAAAGAGATCAACAGAAGCTTAACTACAAAAAAATAGCCAAATCTAACCACGGGTTTTACCGGAATTATTTTTTGAAAATTTTGACGCCACTAAACGTGACATGTTGCGCCACTCAAGTGACCAGTTAAATATTATAAGAAAAAGTAATCAAAAAGAGTATTAAAATCGTAGTAAGGTTGGTAATTTTACACAATTACCAACAACACATTAAAATTAACAAGAAAACAAAAGTATAATATAAAAATCTTTAATTTAGATTCGGGTAAACACAATCAGAAATACTGTAAGACAAAAATCAAAAATCTTCAAATTGTAGCGCGTATAACAATTTTTTGTTTACTAAAATTCCCTTTAGTGTATCATAATTATTGTCCCCTAATTAATAAAATACTA
The DNA here is from genome assembly GCA_949319885.1 of Mecyna flavalis. Lineage (NCBI taxonomy): Eukaryota > Metazoa > Arthropoda > Insecta > Lepidoptera > Crambidae > Mecyna > Mecyna flavalis. Next base: position 17,561,046 of record OX439430.1, read on the forward strand.
ACAAAGACATTAACAAAATAAGGCCCCGTGGTTGGCTATGAAAAATAAAAATCTTATACCAAGTGCAATGAATAATTTAACAAAAATAAAATAAAAATCTTCTCAGGGCATTATCATAATGGTAACCCTGATGGGTTAAGCAGATAAACAAAGGTAAGTCCGCCACGATTGACAGGTTTAGAGGGTTATTTCAGATAGATCTATATTATGGCTGTAGTGACAAGTTGTTGGCCCATCACCTGATTAAATTGTATTAGACTGAACCTTTCAAACCTACCGCTTGCCGAATGCTGGAAACATGTCAAATCGTGCTTTGCTCATAAAAGCATTATGAGCAGTGGGAGAGTCTCAAAAAGGCTCGTCTGGCTGTGCATAGAGTGCTGGAGCCAACCATTATGTACGGTAGTGAAAGTTGGGTGCGGCAGAGGAAGCACGAGAGTAGAATAAATGGAGTAGAAATGAGAGGGCTAAAGTTTGTTTGGAGCAAAGTTGAGTGACAGGATAAGAAATAGTGTTATAAGGGAAAGGTGTGAAAGAAGATGCATAGTGCCTAAGATCGGGAAAAAATGTTAAGATGGTTTGGACATGTACAGAATATGAATGGAAAGAGACTAACAAAAGTAATAAACAAGGTATGAGTGGAATATTGAAAAGTGAAGGCCTAAGCGAACATATATACATATATGAAAGATACTTTTACTTAAAGTTGAGAAAGCAAGGGAAGTATGTAAATCGTATCGAGTGGAATGACGTCGCCTCTTTGCATCGACAACGTGATATCGTCAATACAAAATACATTGGATATATCACGTTGTCGATGCAAAGAGGCGACGTGGTCTCTGCCTAGCCTACCCTTCAGGGATCAGCCATGTTCATTATAGATTATAGATATAGACCTTCAAATACCGGGACCGATATAAATATTACGTACTCTCCAAAGCACGGAATCGTCTACTTTTTTTTAATAATAGTCAGCCTGCAATGTCCTAACGAAACTGAGTAAACACTCATAAATATTTTTTTTACAATGTATGGCAGACCCCTCAGGGAATTGAACCTGAGAACTCCGGATCGTGAGCCGAACGCTATAAGAACTACACCACGGAAGCGGTAAAGTATCGTTACTGATCTGTTTGAAATACGAAACCAATTACCAGATCAGTTTTGATAATTAAATCAAGAATTCATATACTTTTAGACTAGCTTATCACTATACGCTTCATAAATATTGTTTTATATAAATTATTTAACATTAATTAGGCTTTTTTCTAATGAATTTTGTTTATGTAATAAGACAAGTCACTTAAGTGGCGCAAAATGTCACTTCAGTGGACAAAATGCCACTCAAGTGACGCCACTAAAGTGACCGAAAATAGGACATTTTTACAATTTCTGGCTAAACTGTGCAATAAATTCCTTTTCTTTATTATAATCTAAAATCTCGATTATATTTACGACATAATAATAGCAATTACTGATTGATAATGTTACCCTAACATACATTTCATATGCCCACCTGAGTGACCTGACATGATAGAAAAATATATGACTCAAAAATTACGCACTTCTATTTTATTCCTCGAACGATGATGAGTCGCCCGTCATCTCTCTTTACTTGCTGCAGCACAACTGGCGAGTGGGCGGTAAGTTTGCAAGGTCTTATGTAGCTTCGTTGCGTCGTGTGAGTCGTTTTTAACCGTGAAATTGCGAAATCGTGTGACCAAGATAAAATGCTTATTTCGTAAATGTTTTTGTATAAATATGTGTGTAGTTTAGTATTTAATATTAAACTATGGTTTATCAGGCTCATTTTCGTAGGTATTGTCCAGGTAAATAAAATGCTACAAGCTTTTGAATTATGGAAGAGCAGAGTGTGACCACGCAAAGAACGCTATTTTGACCCCGATTTTTCGAGGTTTCGATTGAAAGTTTTGTTTAACGTTTTCTAAAATATTATAATAAAATTATGAATTCTAGATAGCTAATTTAACAAACAATCATATAAAAAAGATTTCTAGGCTGTGCGTTCTATATCATCGGAATGTAAGGCGTGTGACCGCAAATTTGGACCTCGTAAATTTTGACCCATCTTCTGTAACACATGAGAGTTATGTGTTGACAAAATGAAGCCCATGCGTCATTCTGATGTGTAAGCTTTACTACCTACTGTAAAGTTTTATCTAAATCCATCCAGTAGCTTTTACGTGAAAGAGTAATCAAAATATTCCGCCGATCCAACTTTACTAACTTTCGCTTTACAACAATAGTAAAATAAGATAATGCGTTAATTTAAGTACCTATTATGTCATAAATAACAATCTTGTAAGATAGATGGCGAGGAAATCAAATCAATAGCACACTATTTATTTTCATTCATAGCCTTACTTTACATGCCTTTCTCGAAGATCACCTAGTGTCGGAAAGCATCCAATATGTTTTATTATAATACGAAATACTCGTTTACGTTCGAACAGAGATTCCTCATCGTCATACAACTTATTACACTGGCTTCAAACAAATTCGTCAATGAGATCCTCTTTACACCGCTACCGCGCATCCTGTCAACCTCAGAAGACCGAGTACAAGTTGCCATGTCGTAAATGTTAGTCGTCATAATTTAGTATTTGTCATCATTATGCAAAAAAACTCAAGAAGTAGTTAGGAAACACTTGTAGTAGAACTTTAAATGAGTATCAGAATATGGGCCGGGAAACTTCTCAACATGTGCTGCCATTTTTAGGTGAATCTAACCTTCGTTTCTCACATTTAAAATATACTTCTTGTTACATTAAAATTGCACCCTATGAGATCAGATTTCACTGATGAGGAAAAAAAGTCACCATAAATCACCAGACCAGAAACCGAACACGGACCAGATGTACTAAAACGAAGGGAGCATGTTGTAATGATTTTTTAATTAAATAACAAAAAAAAAATGTACAAAGTTGTAACTAGCTCACTTGCTGGCTGGGCCACGTGGAACGCAACGAATGGAGGAGGATCGCGCAGTGAAGCATGCGTAGGATGGGGGTACCAGTGTTCGAAGGCCGGTCAGGCGTCCAAAGTACCGCTGGAGAGTCATGAGGAGATGGTCATGAGGGACCTGTTCGAGTTGCTGGGACCTGTTAATTTGCAAGAGGATGCTCAAGACAGGGCGCAGTGGCGTAATCTCGTGTTGGAGGCCAAGATCCACTTCGGGTCGCTGAGCCAGCGTAGTAAGTAAGTAACTAGGTCTCGGTTATGACTTTATGAAACTACGAGTTTGAGCAGAGCTTACGAATTTTCAACATTTATGTGCATGAACATGTTTATTAGTATCGGATTTTAACATGAGTACCTATCATAAGTAATGTTTAGGGAATGCAATCTCGATCTCGCGAGATCTCGTTTTCGCGAGATCTCGGCCTTTTTTTGCGAGATTGAATCTCGGTCGAAAACAGGACGAGATCTCGCGAGATTAACGAGATTGCATTTGAGCACAAAAACCTCTTCGAAGCCCGAACTGACACGGTCGGACTTGAGATCTGTCGGTTTCGTTTGGTGCGGGTGAGGAGGCGGCTTGATATAGTGGTCGTGGGAGGTGTCTCTCAGTTTCGTTCGTGTCGGGTGTGCAACAATGAAGCTCAAACAATGTTTGAGCCTTGATCATCGAAGGAGGATTGCTTGACTCTCTGTCTTTTACAGACTCCACTTTGGCGAGTGTTCTTCTCAACTGCACGCCTTAATTTTGCCAGCTCCGTTCCATCACTGAACAACTAGACTGAGAGACTCCATCCGTATGCAGTCGAGAGAGAGTTAAGACTACGGACTAAGCGATTTGCTTCGTCTTTTTTGACACGGACTGCGCGGGAGTGGAACTCTCTGCCTGGGTCAGTCTTTCCTACCTATCCATTATAACTTGGAGCTCTTCAAGGCCAGAATTAACGGGCTTTTCCTGAGCAAGTGCGCTCTATTGTAGACCGCATAGTTGTTTAACATCAGACAACTGTGTGGTCAAGTGCTGGCTTAGTTCTAAAATTAAAAAAATATATATTGAAAAAAATCGTAAAAATAAATACTGGTTTCTGATGTTTACGCGGTTACTTCTCATTAAGTAAAACAACTCAAAACGGATAAAAACTCGCGATATATTCTAGGTTTTAAATTTAAAACCCGACGTTCGACCACTTTTCAACAGTCGTGATCACGGATTAGAATTTATCGCTAGTTTTTATCCGTTTTAAGTTGTTTTATATCGTGAAAATAAATGTTTATCTTATAATACTTATGATTTTTATTATAATTTTATCCTTATGTAATCAAATATTGTGATTATTTGCAAAAAAACACGCAAAACTGCCAATCTCGCGAGATCTCGATTTTAGCGAGATCTCGCAGCACTGATATTCATAATCTCGCGAGATCTCGCTTGAGCCCTAATCTCGCGAGATTTGCATTCCCTAGACACCCATCGTTATGCTTAATTGCGGGCTCGACGCCGCTGTGTGAATAATATCCTAGTATATTTGTTTATTTTATTTTACTATTATTACATTTGTGGCTACATAATTATTAATACTCCGGATAAACTTGTGCGAAGCCGGACCCCGATGGCCGTTGATCGGTTACAAACTAATAGTCGGAACTGCTGAACTCAGTTCAAAACAGTTTTCATTACAAGTTGGCTTCGACGAATAAAGTGGTCCGAGTAAGTTGGATACTTAGCCCCTTCGTACACAAGGCGACGCAAGTCTCCGATACTCGGCGACTTGCGTCGCCTTGCGACTACCGCCATACAAATCCATTGAGGCTCGTACACTAGTCGACGCGACTCGCGTCGCCGACATTCGTCGCGCGACTCGCGTCGCGCCACTCCTACGATACCTGCCTGCCGAAGTCGTCGCTACTTAAGGCTAAGTTCAGATGGTCGCGCGTTGACGCGCGTACATCCTTACGCGCGTAAAGAATTCCTAAGTAAATATATCAGACTGTTCTCATGAACGCGCGTCTACGCGCAGTTACGCGCGATCGTCGCTGCACCATCGCCGGTATCTTGATGCGCGCGTGTACGCGCGTTTGCGCGCGTATTGAGTTCCCTTGTTCATGTATCAACGTGTTCAGTTGACTCGCGCGACTTCTAGCGTGCAGACGTACGGAGCAGCGAAAAATGGAGGAGGATTTCGATGTCGATTTATTCATTAATGAAATAGAAAATAGTTTTGGATAACGAGTAAAATATAAGCTTAAAGTAGTTCTATCTCTTAAAATCGGATGTACCCAGTATCTTCTTTGTCTTCGTCGTTTTTTGAGCCTCCGATACAAAATCCACAAACAGATTGCCTCGTCCACTTTCATTCTCGATGAATGATCGCGCCCGACTGCCCGTGAGCTTACGCTTGTCATGTGAACTCCTTGTCGCGCGTACACGCGCGTCAACGCGCGACCTTCTGAACTTAGCCTAAGTCGCGGCGATTTTCAAGATGGCGGAGCAGTTATTGAATATTAAATTTGTTTCTGAGGTGGAGAAATATCCTTGTTTATATAACTATACTGAACTAGCTTACCCAGTGAACTTCGTATCACATACCTCTTAATATAAACCATATTTATTTAAACCCTATCTTTTTTCCATATTTTCTCATCGTTTAAACCTTCCCTGGACTTCCACGAATATTTCAAGACTAAAATTACTCAAATCGGTTCAGCCGTTCTCGAGTTTTAGCGAGACTAAAAAACAGCAATTCATTTATAAATATATAGATAGGCAATTCACGTCGCCGTGTGTACGGACCGTGCGCTACTCGATACTCGCGACTGGATACTAAAGTAGTATACAACATTAGTATCGGAGACTTGCGTAGCGTTGTGTACGAAGGGCCTTACTTTTACCACTTAGTGCTTATATTAAAAGACATATAATTCGTTTACGGTATCTCTTTGATTTAGCGTCATAAACAATGCTTTCAGTCGAATTGAAAAACCGGTAAAGGCTCCAAACATAAATATCTCTATCATACTCATACACGTTAAGTGTAAATAATGTTTAATTTTTAACGTCAAAAATTTTAATTCTTCTTTATTTCTTGAATACAAGCACGCAGTCCGTCTCAAGCTAGGCTACTCCATTCCATTCAGGGACGCTTGACCAGGCAGCGTCACTCGACACTTAATGCTCCTCGGCTCCTCGAGCCTTTGGTTATTGAAGTACAGTGGCTCCCACATTCATATTGTCAGAACACAAATATACTTGTAGTTATGACGGCAGATTCCGGCTTTGGTTTGTATAAGGATGCTCCATTGGGAGCAATTCTATAGACCTTACTAAGCGTAGTGGCCGCTTACCCAACAGGTGGTCTATATCTATAACTGGCAACTGAAGTTATATAAAAGAAATCCCGAAGAAAAAACGACAAACTATATCATACAAAATAGTAAACTTCCAGCACCCTCCGGCGAAAACGTATCAATTAGCAAAACCCAACAAATCGAATTAACGCGTAGATGGTACAAAAAGCCCCGCGGATCCAACTTAATCAAAAGTTGGCCGAACGAGCCACATCCATTACTAATAGATAGCAGGAACTACTGGGATTAGGGTGGGTTGATAGCACAACTTTTCGTTTAACACAAAACATGATAGCAATCTTTGCAGTAATAAAATACTGGGCAAACGGCCCATAATAGAAATGAAAGGATAAATTATGTGCGTTACGACGGTGCTGATTTGTTGTTAGTGTTTTTAACTGGGGTTGCATGTAATAGTTAGTGTACTATGGAAGTTTTCTTTGTTCTCATTAATTTTATATGGTTCATAAGATACTTTAAGTAAGTTTAAACATAGTTTTACACGACCTTACACCACGCTTGCGAAGTCTTTGTTATAGTTTTCTGCAGCTTCCTTCAATATATTCTTTAGACGAACTTATAGAAGCAACTCAATGTACATTATGGCAGTGTTATACATTTCAATTTATTTTAGAAAATGAGACAAAAATTTAAAAAACTTTTCTTTCTCAGAGCGTCTTTCTCCCATCAAAACAGAGTACGCTGACAAGTCTACATATTACACTAGAACGATGATGGTAGAGAATTTTTGTTAATCACATTGTAATTTTTGTTTACACAACTCACCCAAATATTAACGAGTTGATAATAAATAATGCGACCCCATCCAAACAAAGTTGACAGTGTTCAATTTAAACAACCGTTATTGAGTTACCTTTTAATAAAATACACCACCCCGATCGCAAACACCTGAACCAGGCGCACTTTTAAAAAATATCACCGATATATCAGTCACTCCAATTATCCACGACCATTAATATTCCATTACCGACACAACTATTAAAGTTAAATTTTATTTGTTCGTTTCTCACTAGATATTGTTACTTATTACAACGAAACAAGGTCGAGAGTAAACTAGATGTTTGCAGCATATCCCAAGGGCGTATTCCGTCGCTTGCAAATCATGCGCGCAAAAATGTCCCGGCGAAAATAATAAAACGTGTAACGGAACGTTTTTGCACTGTCGGGGGAACATTTGCATTGTCCTGTTCGCTGGCAGTTGTATTTTTCTGGAATATTGTAAATGGGACAATGAATATGAAAAACACTTGACAAACAATAGTATTCATAAATTATATAGGTACGTATATTTTATGAATAACGTCGATGGTTTTTTCTCTCTTACAATTTATATTAAGCCGATATAGATAAATATGTTAATAGTTAAAACGAGAAAATATCACAGAGAGACTGAGTTAAAAGATTTTAATCATTAAAAATATCTTTAACAGAGTTACTTTCGAACTTAACATACACTAAATGCCTCACTAAGACCATCTATGTCACCCTTACTAACAGCATAAAACTCTTCTCGATAAAATTAAAAACTTCCCAAATCCCCAAGCTCTTAGGCTGGTTTTAGAGTCACGCTGACAAGCATGCGAACAGCGCGCGTATCAGCAACTGTATCGTTATTCTTGTAGGATAGCGACTTGAACTGCAAAGAAAACTGGCAGTGTATAGGTAACGCTACGCGCATACCGCCAGCGTTACTCTGAAACCAGTCTTATTTTTTTCAAAAACAAACAGCAGACACCAATCAACGTCAAAAAAGGCAACCTCTAACGAGTCCACCATGGAAAATTACAGCGGCTCAGACATCTGGCGACGGATCTACATTCCCCGCAAAAGAATAATTAGATCGGTTAATTTCATTAATGAGGCATTGTACCCACCGCGCGCCTTATTAGATTTGTGATGAATTTAAAAAGTCACCGCTGGGAAAATTGCCGGATTTATTGCGAGATTTTACGGAGGAAACGTCAGATTTTTTTACCAAGAAACGTTTCGTGTTGTACATTTTGAAGCTGAATATTTAATGAGTGGTTCAATTTTTTATACGTTTCTCCCCAAGTTATCTAAATAATAGGACATTATTTAAGCGTTTTTCTATGCCAAGCTATTACCTATTGGGACGATGACTTGATTTCAATAATGGAGGCTTTTGCCCTACCACGGGACATTAAATAGGCTTATTCCTTTTATTTTATTCTTTCCTAGAATCTAGTGTATGTCTGTACCAAAAATAAACATCAGTTCAGTGGTATAAGCGTCAAAGCATAACAGATATTAGTATTAAATAAGTATTATATTATCTGTAGTATGTACCTATTATTATGGACCATTGACAGTGTTATCACTCTTAGGTAAACAAGATACGGTAACTTAACTATCTATTATTCTAGGTATTTATTTACTATCTATTCTAGGTATTTATTCTGTGAATCTGACATACATTTTTAGAGCAATAATAGGACATATAAAACTTAATAATGTTTACAAGAAAAATTAGAGGCAAATTCGCTTCCCTGAGCCGCGACGACATGGCATAGCGAGCTCCGCTGAAATATTGCGTTTCAAACATAAAGAGAGAACGTATTTTTTCTTTCTTGACGGTAAAGTGGCTCTCTTTTGAGATGTTTTCGGGACAGTGGTTATTCTAAATAAAAATTATATAATTTAGGAAACAATAAAGACCGCTTACCATCAAGTGAAGTGCCTGCTGGTCTGCTTAATGAGCACACAAAAAAAAACAATTTTTTGACCACATACGATAAAAATAGAAGAAAAAAAGATTTAAAAAAAAAACAAAAAAAAGTACATAAAAAGTACAACAAAATATAATACATTTGTCAATTAGGTCCCAACCTCAGCAATTTCTCCGACCACATGCAGATGTTTGTGATACTTTCACGTAACGAAAAATACTAAATGGATTTACACGATTTACGGTAATTTATCTTGTATTTAACAGAACAACACATAGACTACTGTTATCAACGTACAACGTGCAAGTAAGCAAATGGAGGTTCCATTTGGTTACCCTATTGACAACAAAAGTGCCCGTCCGTTACAAGACCCAGTTATAATTTTTCACTAGGGACACACCCGCTACTCTTTTTTCAGCGAAAATGAGTTTTTGTCTCGCTTTGACGTGAAAAAGTTTTAAATGAAAAGCATTGCTGTGCATTAAAGTGCCCACTTAATGTTTTGGGACAGTTTTTCGTTTAAACAATGTTGGGTAAACATCAACAATATTTTTCCTTTGCGCTGGCTTTGTGTGGTGGATGTGACGGAACATTTGAGAGAAGGACGGAGGCCGACCATAAAATAAAAAAGTTTTCATCGCTTACTTGGAATTAAATATTTGAAGATAATATTTAAATAACCTCGAGAGACTATCAACTTCGAAATATTCTATGTTCTTCCCAAAACCCGAAACTGATCGAAAATACTTCTGTTCTTAATGTGATCATGTCATAACGAACCATTATTTAAAAACGTAAATACTTTAAAACTTTTTCATTTACGTTGGTCTGAAATAGACAATAGCAGACGCTGACCAGTAAACGTGAGTGACCGTTTCAAGGGGAAATAGTATAGACGACTATGGCGATTGAATCTGGAATTAATTAAAACTTTAAATAGAATCAAAATAAATATTTAATTAGTTCGTAAAAGCTTCAGACAAAACTATCTTTGCTTGCGTTATTTGGACCGCGAATGACAGTACTCAACTTTTCCTAATGTGGAACGGTCATATCTTTTAATGTGTAGCTTTTTATTGTAAACAGAAACTGGTGCGGGTTATATTTTTGTCTCTTAGTTTCACATAAAGAAATTAAATCCTAATAAAAATTTCATCAAAATGTTTTGCTTCAGTTGTAGATATGAAAGATCAAACCATACAAAACATAATAACTCACATATCTTTTTTTTTTTTTTTTTTTTTTTTTTATACAAACTCAGTTGGCAGACAGGCTCGCAGCCCACCTGATGGTAAGCGGCCACTGCGGCCTATTCCATTGAGGGACGCTTCACCTGGATGCGTCGCTCAATGTGCTGCCAGACTGTAAACTCATCTGATCTTCGAGCCTCTGATTTCAAGTGTACTGGCTCCCACATTAATTTTGCCGGAACACAGCCAGAGCTGTTATGGCGGCAGATTTCACCTGTGGAGGTGGTAGCTAGCCAGTCGGACTCTGAAAAAGCCCTACCACCAACCAGACCCAAGGTGGGAATCGAACCCACGACCTCCGTGATTTTATACCCGAGCGGCGTAGCCACTGTTCCACGGAGGCGGTCGGATCTTACTCGAAGTTTTTAATATTGCCTATAGAAAAGAACCTTCTATACAAAATCTCTCGATCTTCCCGACAATCCTAGCGGATAAATGATAAAAGATTAGATAACGCTCGGAATAATTGTCAATCCTCCCTCCGGAATACTTCGGGATCGAGGACTTTCATAAAGCTGTAAAGATGAAGGCTTCAGGCGCTTCGGAATTATTATTTAAATTCAATACGTGTTCGGGACACGTGTCTGCGTTGTAACTTCGAAGTCAAAAACATCAAAGGTGAAATTTCTTGGCGAATTTCTGAAGACGCGTACTATTTAACTTATTTACAAAGATTTAACGATGAAAAACATGTTTATTGGCTTATACCGTAAAATAAGTGTACATTTTCAGATGACAATTTGTTCTTTGTTAAGATGTTTAATTTTGATGTTAAATTACATATTCTCATTAAGGGATACGCTTGACCTAGGATGGATTTTAATTGAGGGATTGGCTACAGCCACAAACGGGGCGGCTAGTTTACGGACAGCGCTAATAAAATACGATATATATTTCCTTACGATGTTTTGATGATGATCCCGCCAGCGCTTTTGCCCACATGGTATGTATAATAATATCCTGTGTTATTCAGATGCCTAAGATAATCCTAAAGTTTCATCCAAATACGTTCAGTATTTTTGAGTGAAAGATTAACAAACATCCATTCATCATTGCTAACAAACTTTCGTTTTAATTTAATTTATTTACAACTAGCGGCCGCCCGCGGTTTCACCCGCGTGGTTCCCGTTCCCGTGGGAATTGATCAAAATCCTTTCTTTTTTAAGATGTATTCTGCTATTCGGGACGGAAACAAATCCAACAAATCAAAAACCATGGCAATCGGTCCAGCCGTTCTCGAGTTATAAGTCTTGTAACAAACACAAAACTTTCTTTTATATATATAGATGTATCCAAATATTAATTCAGAACTCGATCATTAGTAATAGATTTAGCGAAAAGTAGTTTTAAACGACGAATCTAAAACGAATTTTGTAAAGGTTCTCAGTGATGGAGATGAGAGACTACGTCCAATAAAGTTAAGCAAGCTTTGAGTACCTATGCTTTGGGAAATATTCCCAGCTATCTTGAGATAATCGCATTGCGATAATTACTGCCTCGAGCTTGGGATACAGGATCTGCTAGTACGCGCATTAGCTACTTAAGTGAAGTTTTGTAGTTATAGTTAAGTAAGGTATTTAAGTTAAATGGAGAAAAAATTATAATGCTTTACTGTTGACAGAAAAGCATACAAATCACTGAATGGCAAGCCATTGAGAGAAATGAGAGATATTAAGGAGCTTCTGGAGCTGGAGTCCTGACAAAAATTTAAAATGCTCTACCGAAATGAGTGAAACTCTTAAGTATATGATGATGATTGAATAGTAAAAAAAACTCGCAAGTAAATAATTTCCAACTAAAGGTATGCAAAATTAAAACAACAACCTGTTCGAGCGATGGGGGTAGACGTGATTCCGTGGTTAAGTGGCATACACGGTGAGGGACGTGTGAAATGATGCCCGAGGAGGCAGTTTGACAGCGCACATTTAGCACAGATAAATAAAATGCAGTGGGGCATCTTCGCCTCTACAGTTGGCAGTATTGCTTAATGTACTTAAGGAAAATTTTGGCGATTGAAACGAATTACTATTGTGTTTATTGCAAGTGCATTACGATTCACAAGTTTCACAACACATTCGCAACACCACTTTCAGTCTCAACTAATCATTATAATACTGAATGCAAATGAATACAAATTTCTCTATCAGTATTTCTGGATCTAACGGGCCAGTAAAAAAAAAGTGCATCACGATAGATAGCAACATTTCGAAGTCGGTGTTATACATTGATAGTGTATTTAAAAAAGAGGTAGATATGCCATCCTTTGACGCACGGCGATTAGAATTTGATCCGTCGAGATATACTAAATCTATGTGCTTCACCAACCGTTGACATTCTTCGTCTAAAATGATTTGTGTCAATTAACACAATATGAGCGGAGCATTTTTCGAGCGCTAGTGCCGTATCTACCTCTTTTTTAAATACACTATCAATGGTGTTATACTCATTCTGTGACATTCATGATACTTGATTCATAAGTGCATCTTTAAAGTCTACACAAGGTATTAATACTTTGGTTTTGATTTTGTTTCGATTTTTTTTTCTTTTTAAATTAATAACTTGACGGACTCAATGAGACAAGAGATTTTAATACAAAAATTTCGATTTCCCCCTTTCAACATTGATTAATTCAAACACAACCAATGAGGACAACACGTGATGCCTATACAAAGTATAAGGACTCGGTATCGTAAAATGTGCCACATTTTTCAAAAAATGCTTTTGCTTCACTGTGTCTCTCTACAGTATATCGATGGAAACTGTGGATTGACGCATGAATGCTGATCGCGCTTTTGTTTATCGCCGACTTTTGCCCGAAGAAGAGAATAACTCGTAATAATTGTCAGCTTTCCTGTAGAAATATCCCATTTCCAACAGTCTTGAGAAAATACTGATGTTGGGATTGTTGTGAATGACTTGTATAAACTTTTTAGTTACGAATCTTTACCCTGCCTTGCGAAAAACTCGTTAGTAGCCAAACCTTGATATTTCTATCTAGGAAATATAAATGTCATTGCCATTCATTGTTTTTTTTTTCATTTATATTTCGTACCGTAAGACATTATGCGAATAAGCAGTTAAGTAGAGTCTCGAAAGTTATTAGTTTAGCTTCCATTACCTCTTTGTCTCTTATCATGACACGTGATTTGATAACTAACTACTAGTAGTATTTGAAGATATCTTTATATCTATCAACATCTTGTATGTATCATATATTATTATATATGTGATTTCTGTCTTCCATCCGTCAAAACAAGAAATGTGACTGAAAACCATCAAACATTCATGAAGCGTTTCCAATAAAATAACCACAAAAACACATGGGAGCCCTAATCTAAATAAACCCATAAACGAGCCGACCCGACCAATTTGCAGAGACGTCCCATCCCTCCCACTCAGATACTACTAGGGTTTCCAGTTCAATATATCTCACTTCAATAGATTAGTTCTTGTACTAATTGCAGTTAGCTCCCTGAACGCAATCTGCTGGCACTGGGAAGATTACTTTTGTGAGTTGTGGAACAGTGGTATTGTTAGTCGAGTTCTCCTCAGAGATGTTGGGTTCGTTATCCACCATGAGTCTAGTTTGATCTGTAAAATCAGATCACACCCAGCTACACTATCAATGCCCAGCTAGCTTTCACCTTCATAGGACATAATATCGAGCACTACAAATTATATGGGAGACTAGCGATCGCCCGCGGTTTCACACGCGTGGTTTTCGTTCCCGTGGGAATTGATCAAAATCCTTTCTTAGCGGATGCCTACGTCATAACATCTACCTGCATGCCAAATTTCAGCCCGATCCGTCCAGTGGTTTGGGCTGTGTGTTGATAGATATCTATGTCAGTCAGTCACCTTTGAGTTTTATATATATAGATATTAATTGCAAGTGTACTAGACACTTGAACACTTGAAATGAAAGGCTCATAGATCAAAAGAGCTTATTGAGCCATACTTTCTATGTCTTTCTTTCTAGTCTTACGGCTGCAATTTAATAACTTTACTTGCCAAATCCTGAAGCACTTCAGTTTAAATATTTAATACAGGAGTAAGGCGGATTTTGTTTTTATTAAAAGCGCTCAGACACAATATCAATAAAACTTTTTTCTGCAGATGATCCCTACTACTACTACTTAGTAGATATGGTTGTAGTAGTGAATCAACAGTATTTTAAATGTTATTTAATATAGGACGCAAGAGGCAGCCCTGTATATAAAACACCCGTCGCGCATCTAAACCGTCTTAAACAACTCCTCAGAATCCTTTTACACGGGCCCGTACACTTGAGGACATCATCAAATATACATTTTGGGATATTAAGTCTGCGGCCGCACTAACGCACGACATTGTACGAACAGGACTTGCCCTTGAATATGTATGGCACTCGAATTCAAGAAATAGAAACTATTCCGTTTGAATAGATACGCTTTTTATATTATTTTTTAGGCTAAATGCACTCTTGTTAAATTATTTGTGTTTATCTGACTAGTCAGATCCAAAAATTTTGGACTGGCGCTAATTCCGTAATATTTTTTTTATCAATAAGCCATCTCTTGGCCAAAACCTTGCCTTGACCATGCCTGGTAAACAATGATATGCTTTACGATGGAACGCGCTTGTTTAGAAAATTACAAATACAAGTTAAACCAAAAGAAATACTAATATTTAACTAGGACTTTTGGAATTAGTCGTCTCCTTCGGTACAAATAGCTCTGGCTGAAACTCGATAGAGTTATATTGTGGGAATCGCTACATCTTAAAGTTTTCTTTGATTTCGTAAGTTCGCATCACCTAGAAATAAAAACAGAATAGTCTACAATGTCCTTTTATAGTAGACGCTTCCTGAAGAAAAGAAATGAAATAGGCCCCAGTAGCCGCTTACCATCACCATCGCTTCATGGGAAAATATTCTTCAAATAAATAGGCCGTGGTGGCATGTTTGTCGACTACAGTTATATCAAGCAAACACAACTGTATAAGACTCTTCCCTACTCTCTTTGTCCACATCACAAAGAGGCTATTATAAAGAGGAAAGATTTGATTATTTGTTTGTATTGAATAGGTCCGAGACTACTGAACTGATTTGGAAAATTCTTTCACTGTTGGAAAGCTGCACTATCACCAGTAGACATAGGGTCCTTTTTATCCCGGAAATGTGGGGGAAAGGGGGGATTTTTGAAAATAGAAATTACGCGCGGGTGAAATCGCGGAGGCGCGTAGGCGGCCGCTAGTACTTTTAATATACCGCATCCACAGATCCAGTTTCACAGCTGTAAGTGCAAGGCGGGTTCGGGCGGGTAAGACGGCCGTTTCCCTAATATCGTGGGCCGCATTAATGATGCAAATGAACCGAGGACGTCTTCACGTCGCGATAATCGAAGCGCTTTTCAAGCTTTGTTTACGTTCTGCTGAAAGCAAAATGTAGGCCGATGAGCAGATGGCGCAAGATTTGCGATAGACTTTTAGGAAATATTTTCTTTTGGAAACTGCTAGGAAAAATATCTAAAAAAGGGTTTATCATACGTTACACAATACATCATAATCTCCTGCTTACTATCTGATGTAGATCTACATGATGAGTAGTGACGTATTCACGTACATTAACCAAAGCTCTTATTATTATAATATTATGTTTTTGTTTATGCATCACAAACGAGTTTTTAATTATTATTTTTTAAACTTTATGCACACTTGCTTACAAGTTTTGTTAAATACTATCAGAACACTTTCAATAGCAATTCAGTTTCAACCTGAATTAAAAGAATTCGGTACCTACATGTTTAATAACCTCCAAAGATAGCCCTTGCCGAATACTGCTTATGGGAATACATAACAAAGACTATTTAATTAACTCTCAATCTAGAAAATCAGCATCAAGTAAAGTTGGTAAACAACACGACCAATCGCCTGTAATGAGCGCCTTCAACACGCTCGCCACAGCATCCCATAATCAGGCGGGAAGAACTGCCGCGTAGGCAGGTTTGGTTCAAGGCTCTACATCACTTAGATGCCAAACAGAATATTTTTTTCACAGATCTGGTAAACTGAATTTTTAAATTTATTTTCACGTATGTACTTGTTTAATCCAGAAACGCCTGTTGAGAGACGTTTAATTTTTCTGAATTAGTGAAATAAAAATTAAGAAATTTTAAAAATTTAAATAAACAGTAACTTTTGCGATATTGCGAAGAAGATTCACGGGGGGGAGGTAGGTCGACTATATTCTAATTTATCTTAGACAACAGAGTCATAGAAAGTATCAAACTTATATTAATTTCCACTTTAACATTGATTCTTAATAAATATTGCACAAGGGAATATTCTTATTTTTCCTTACAAGGCCAAGGGGTCAAAACCTGACAAAAATTGCCTTACGAAATAAATAGATGACGCCTACACTTTAAAAGACACTATCGGGGTGTCCCAGTGCATCCCTGCCGGCAATCCCAGTCCGGATCTACACAAAGCCCGGAGTCTACTGTAAACAAAATTTTAGAGCGGCGTAAAGGGACTGCGGGGTGCAAAAATCCCCCTGTTTGCTTTGCTAATTGAATTCATTGTAGCTGCTTAAACGATGTTTAAAGTGCCCAGCGCGTGCGCATTCATTACTGGAGGTTTAATCTTTTTTGAGCCCGCGATTTCGGAGACAATGCCGGATTGATTGGACCACGAATTAATTCTGGATAGTAAACGTTTTATTACCGTCTGGGCAAACAGGAGCGGTGATTTTGGAAAGCCGGTGGTTTAATTAGGTATGAATTATTGTTTGTTTATATTTAATAAGGGGAATATTTATAATTACACAGCGCTGTCCAAATAAATAGGAAATGATATTTACATTAGCTCAGTATTAGGTCCGACTGGATATTTTGTTTGTACTTTAATTGATGACAAAGATAGATTTTATCTAAGGTGCAAGCTGATTGTAGTATATAAATATGTGACAAAATAAAAAATGGGAATCAGGGCCCGAACAGTTGCTACTTTTTTATTTTATTATGTGTATTCCGATGAATATTTAAATCCTTTGAATATTCGGACCCTTAATTCATAATAATATTAACACACCTAGATTGCAAATGGCTCAAAATATACAATCCACGTCCATTCTTATACAGTCATTTGATTAATTCTACTTGAAATTTAGGCATTTACACAGTTTCAACTTATTTACACCCATAGATGTATACCACTAAAATGAATTTGGTCCACGTGATACGAATAGGATACCTCCTACTCATAGTAAATTTAGCAACTCATATTTATTTTATATACAAACGACTATTAAAGTTCCAAGTTCTGTAATGCACGAATCCTTCAAAACTTATAATAGCAAGTAGTTTATCAGTAAGTTTTATGAACTCGACAAGGACAGACAAGTTTAATCGTGTTGTTCGGAAGCCCGTATTGTGACCCAGTTATGTTTGAGTTCTCCACTGTTTTATTTAGATTTTTGATTAACGAGCACAAAATATCTATTTGTCTTTCTTTTTTGATGTCACGAAGTTTGTGGCTTGTTAATTTGAGTCTTTGTTTTTCATCGTGAAAGCAATGAATTTCAAGAGACTGAATGGATGAGTATTATTGCAGTTATGAGTAACTAGATGAATGGCCATGTTATCAAATGCCCTTTTTTATGTTGATTGGTAGTCACACACCCGGGTTAGACCAGGTTTTTCAAACACAGTTTGTTTGGTCCAGTTCAATAATGAATAACAATTCCACCTCTTGTAAAGCCCATACAAGAAGCACGACTGTTATAATACAAGATTAGATGGCTAATATACACATACGTCTTAATAACGTGAGAATATTTTGGATTCCGCGATAAAAAATATCGAACACATTTTGTACCCCCAGTGTCCGAAACACACAATATTACACGGGAACGAAATCCTACAAGTATGTAGGTGTATAAAACCTGTGTCGGAAGATTTTAAAAACCTTTCACATTCTGATGAAATAACATTACTCGCAAAGTCCACAAACCAAGTTGAAAACTTATGAGACGCGCTCAGTCGTGCTAAAGACTTTTGTTTCTAACGCTTTCAGCTGAGCCAACCGTAGGGTTGTCGACCGGCTTCAAGTTTACAACTTTTCACAACAAAAAAGTCCGCTTTCTTTGTTATTGGGGTCTTTTTCTTCTTTACTTTCATCGCAAGTTTATAGCGAATCAAGTTGGTATTTATTTACGTCGATGAAGTTTTAGTATCTTCTTTTTTATAATTCGGCCTACTCTTTAAACAACAATAATTAGGTAGTACGGTACTTTATCTGAGTTCTCAATTTTGGAAAAAGGCTATGGGGTAATATAATTTTCTTTCAGAGCGTTATCTAAATAACTGTAAAACGAAATCAAAATTTTTTTTTTTGAAGGATAGAGAAAAACTCATCACATTTTGATGTTTTTACATTAATAACATCTGTGTTTTCATTTGTACAGTTTCAGTTGACTGTTTGCAGCCCTATTGTAACCGTGTCTTATTAGACGTTCTCAAGACAGATGAAAGGGCGCTTCTAGTTCTAGCTTGTACCAGCTGATGTGAACGGAGCGTGTTCAGTGACTTGTAGTTAAAGAGCTTATGTCTAAAAGAACGCTATTCTGTAACTTGTAATTTTTTTACAAAGTAAACAAAGATTGTAATCTAGGAACTAACAGATCGACTAGCGGCCCATTTAATGTTAGTGGTGGACTGATTGAGAAGTCGACTATCACATCAGAAACGCGGGTTGGATCCCTGCATTGGAAAAACGTTCTTCTTCTTTTCGTGTCGATGACAAACATTCATATAAAGTCGGCAGGAAATAGTTTTGTGTTCATGAAGGCGTATTGTGTATTGGTATGTCTGGGTGTGTAAAAGAGAGCCACTGTCGAGTTTCTCTCCGAATTTTAATCGATAAAAACAGCATTCCAAAGCAGGTGGTAGAACCGTATTATAATCATTTGACTATTTATAGGTGCTCTTTTGTAGCTTTTTTATTTATGTAACACAAAAACTACTTTGACTATAACACGAAAGCTTAAGCTATTTCTTTTTAGATTACAAATCCCATCAACAACCGGCAGCCCTACTTTAAAGTCCTTAATTACACGTAGTATCTGCGAAATCTCTTAAAACTGATTCATCGCACGTCAAATAATCTCCAAAGACACACGAACACGCTCGCAATAAATCCCCGAAACTCGGAAGTTCGTCCCAAGTTCGTCCCAAGTCGTCCGGGCGAGTTGCGTGAGTTCGGCGCGGGAACGACACGCACTTCGTATTAATTTTGTTCGGAATTTATTTTTTGTTTGTGTTGGAAGGGTTGAATATTTTAACATGTTATGGGTTTGCCGCGGAAATCTTTTTCCATTTATCGGATACTCGACAGATGGGCGATGTAAATTATTTTGAAAACAAGCTGGGACCAAACACTGTCCACTGAGTTGTGTAGTCACGGAGAAGAAACGACTTACCTTACAATATATTGCATCCAATTATGTTAAACTAAGTTCCATGGCCATGGCCATGGCAACTCCGCCGTTGCCGGTCCCAAGCCCGGATGTGAAAGGAGGAGGGTTGGTCCTAAGTGAGAATGACCATAAAACCCTCATGCCAAGATAGGCATGCAGTAGAGGCCACCAGGGGCCCGGAGAAACCCTACTCTTAAAATCTGGCTCTGTGGGCATGGACGCAAAGATGGCAGCCCTATCACCATGCTCGGGGTGCTGTAGGCTAATCACTTGCACATCCTTAAATATATAAATGATTATGAAACCTCAACAAAGTAAAAACGATCCGACCCCCCTAACGACGACTTTTGGCGCGAAAAAACGGACCCGATTTGGATGCTGGAATGTAAGAACCATGACCCGACCTGAAAGGCTGCCGCAAGTAGCTAAGGTCATGACAGACTACGGTATCCAAATCCTTGGATTAAGTGAAGTGAGATGGAACGGCTTCGGTGAAATTCCTGCTGACCATAATACGACCCTACTGTACAGTGGCAAGGAAGACGAAAATGCGTCTCATGAATTCGGAGTGGGACTACTGCTCAGCCGCAATGCTAGAAATAGCCTGCTCCACTGGAAACCCGTATCTGAACGCATAATTACTGCTCGTTTTAACTCCCGTGTTAGAAAGATCACCATTGTACAGTGCTACGCTCCGACTAACCAAGCGTCACCGGAAGCTAAAGACGAATTCTACGAACAGTTACAAGCCACCTTCAGTACAATTAAGAGACAGGACATTGTTGTGTTGATGGGTGACCTAAACGCAAAGATGGGCAATAATAACTCTGATCGGGAGCATTATATGGGCAAACATGGAGCCATTGGAGAAGCAAACGAGAACGGAGAACTCTTCGGTGACTTCTGCTCCACAAACGATCTTGTAATAGGAGGAACTCTCTTCAGCCACAAGGAATGCCACAAGGTGACGTGGAAATCTCCAGATCGTGTTACCCTCAACCAAATAGACCACGTCGCTATTAGCAGGACATGGAGGTCATCCCTACTAGACGTGCGTAACAAGCGCGGCGCTGATGTTGATTCGGACCACTACTTAGTAGTGGCAGAAATGCGTCTTAAAATGGCTGCCATTCATAAAAAGTCAAATAAAGTTTCCAAGAAACTCAATGTAGCTAAGCTGAAAGACTCAGATATTCGTGAAGAGTTCGTTATTAGCTTGAGAAATCAGTATGAGTTGCTTGAAGAATTGGAAGATGAACAAATGGATGAGCACTGGACGCGGATACGCACAGCGTTTGTAAAGGCAGGAGATACAACCCTGGGTTACTGTAGCAACTCAAGAAAGGCTTGGATGTCGTCCGAGCTCTGGGCCACAATTGAAAAAAGACAGCAGATCAAGATTCGAATGGCTTCTGTGTCCAGTAACGATCCTGTTACTGATACCCTGAACGCACAATACGCTGATCTCAGAGCACAAATAAAAAGGCTATCCAGACGTGACCTTCGCCGCGCCGCAGATGAAGTAGCAGAACAAGCGAACAAAGCTGCCCGTCGTAAGGACATGCGGGGACTCTACGATGCTACTAAAACTCTTAGTGGGAAGAGTGGCAAGACCATCAGAAAGCCACTCCATAGCAAAGATGGCCAGCTCTTGTGCACTTCGGACGAACAACTCCACAGATGGCATGAACACTTCAACGAGCTGTTAACAAGATGCCAAAGCACGCACAGCACCACTGGCGACAACTCCAATGCGAATCCACCTGCCAATACCCTTGAAATATCTACAACACCACCTTCAATACACGAAGTTGTTAAAGCAATTAAGCAACTGAAGTCTGGGAAAGCGCCAGGTATAGACAGTGTTAGCGTAGAGTTGCTGAAAGCCGATGCGGTGGTAACAGCAGAGCTGTTGCACCCCCTACTTGTGCGAATTTGGGAAACAGAATCGGTCCCCCAGGAATGGAAAGAAGGATTGTTGATTAAAGTACCGAAGAAAGGCAATCTATCTTCTTGCGACAACTGGCGTGGCATTACCCTCCTGCCTTCTGCTGCTAAAGTCTTAGCTAAGATCCTGCTAAACCGAATGTCGCCTGAAATAGAAAAAACACTGCGCGAAGAACAGGCAGGTTTCCGACCAGGGCGCTCTTGTACCGACCATATCAATACTTTGCGCATCCTTATAGAACAGTGTGTTGAATGGCAATCCGAAGTGTATTTAGGCTTCGTCGACTTTGAGAAGGCCTTCGACACCGTGAACTGGGGCGCACTGTGGAAGTGTCTGTTAAACAGGGGCGTTCCTTCCAGGGTGGTTAATATAATTAGATCTCTATATCAGCAGAGTACCTGTAGAGTGGTTCACGAACAAGTGCTAAGTGACCCAATAAAAATCTCAGCCGGTGTGAAACAGGGCTGTCTCCTGTCACCACTTCTGTTTGTCATCTTGATCGACGATATAATGAGGGAAGTCACACAGACACCAAACGGCCTTCAGTGGGGAAATGGTACACTTGAGGACTTGGATTATGCTGACGACATAGTGTTGATCTCGCCGTCGCTACCTCAACTCCAAAGCAAGCTTGAAGAACTGAAGAAGGCTGCTTTAAAGCGTGGGCTTCGAGTCAACACTCGTAAAACGGTTGATATGCGAATACTCCCTAGTGACAACACGACCCCATTGAAGTTGGACGACCAGCCTTTGACCACTGTCACCGATTTCACTTACCTCGGAAGCATCATGACAAGCACAGGAGGCTCAGATGAGGACATTGAAGCTCGTATTAAAAAAGCCAAAGCAGCGTATGCCCAACTTAGACCAGTGTGGCAATCCAATGTTCTCACCAGGCGCATTAAACTCTCCCTTTTCGAGTCCATCGTAAAGTCGGTGCTTCTCTATGGCTGTGAAACCTGGAGGGTTACGAAAGGCTTAACGAGTAAGCTGCAGGTCTTCGTGAATAAGTCACTTCGATCCATCCTTCGTATCTTCTGGCCTAAAACCATCTCGAATAAAGAGTTGTGGTCTAAATGCCATCAAACTCCAATTTTGCAAGAAATTGCCCAGCGGAAATGGAGGTGGATTGGCCACACTCTCCGAAGGGAAGATGGTAATGCTGCTGAAATCGCCTTTGAGTGGCAACCGGAGGGTAGGCGAAGACGCGGACGGCCAGTACACACGTGGAGGAGATCGGTGGACAAGGAACTCAGGAAGGAAGAACTCAAATGGGAAGACGCTCGAAGAATCGCACGGGACCGGCCGGCTTGGAGAAAACTTGTTGGGGCCCTCTGCACCAGCGGGGTGCCTTAGGACCACAACAACAACAAGTTCCATGGGTAGACAAGATCAACCGAGGATAATCTGATGAAGGTCGCGAAAAGCCTCTGGATTCAGGCAGCTCGGGGTCCTGGGCTGGTTAATGGCCACAAGGTGGACACCAGGGCGTTCATTCCAGGTGTGAAGGAGAAACCTGGGAAGTTAAGTGGGTAATGGCACTAGTGTAAATACATCCGCAACTCTTCTAGCGTGCGGTTATAGTGTTTTAACCATTCTCTAGGTCAGGTCAGGTCAATCGCATGACCAAACGTTATGGAGCTTCTTATTGGCTCACCTACATAGAACACAAGGAAAAGCACCTGTTTTACAAGTACAAGATTCTTAATATTTCTATACATCAATTCCTATTCAAGCACGAGTACCTACATTATGTCACGTCACGTCACGTATCTTTTCTCCAGATGACTTTCTAAATATTTTAAGTCACAGTACTTTTTTTGTCGTGTTCTACTGTCTGAATAAACATCATTAAAATTCAAGTGGAAATTCACATATGCAGTATTCTGGTAATATTGTTTCTCGCAACGTAAACCGGAACGCGGAATCATGCGAGAGTGGGTCGGAGCGGAGCGGAGCGACAAATATGCTATCCTCTTAGTCATGCCGTAAGTCATTTGAAATACAACGTCCTTGTTATTTTGTGAACAGACGTAAGAAGCTCGAATAATTATAAATGTATTGTAAATGTACGAGTATTACTGATTTATTACACGGACTCATACAAACATTCCTGTGTCATCATTGGACACAAAAAACCTTTCTTCATTAATTTATTTAATTTCATTCACTATTTTAATGCATGATGAGTGCCGTGATGCCGTCTGTAGAATACACGTCAAAGTAGTAATACATATTTTGAAAGCAGAGAAATATGTATTATGGCGTGATAATACTACGCTTTCAAAGTACAAATCTGCGCCTGCCAGCTAGCCTAGCATATTAAGAAAAAAGTTAAGAAAGTTGACATCTACACTGTAAATAAGTTTGTAGAGTTTTGACGAGCAAGGAAATCTAACATAGTTTTAAAAACTGTGCTACGATACGATTTGGTTAAAGCAACCAATCTAATTATGAAACGCACGTTACATACCAAGCAAACTCAAAATTTTATTTAAATGTTTACCCGAGAGCAAACAAACTCTGTATTCCGTGAATCCAACACGTCTCCACGCTCCCAAGTGATTATCCCCAAAGTGAGTTGGTATGATCCGCAAATCGTTTACACCTCTTCAGAAGTTCCGGAGTTCTTTCCGAGATTATGCGGATGTCACAAAGCCCCTGTTTGTTTATTTGTTCGAGCAGGTGAACTGCGGCGGGTTTACAATCCCAGCGAGCGAAAATGTTCTGGTATGAACTAGGGATAATATAAACAATGTAAATGTAAATATTATGATTATAACATTTATTTCGTTTTCTTTTCTTTGTTAACGTTAATAATTTACTTATTATAAAATAATTTCATACAGCTGCAGCAGTCGTAATATTAACAAAGTATTTAAAAAAGGCATTAATAACATTGAGATTCTTGCGTAGTCTCTCCTCAACAGAAAATGTTGAGGTGCTGTGGTAGAGTAGGGTATAAAAATATCTCATGTGCAACAGAATTCATTATGTGACATATTTTACTTTAAGGTTCATATTTTACTTTAAGGTAAAGGTGTAGAAAACTATTTAAGCTATAATTGAAATAAGAGCATCTGCACCATTATTGATTATTGATGACTTGATGTGATAGAGCCATTAGACTATAAAAGGCTTGTGCTTGAAGTATGTACTAGTAGAATAACCCAGACGCGCACAAACAAGTTCGTAATACAATTCGTACACGCGGGCTCCGCAGTTCGCAAGTGGTCCGCAACTTGAACCCACAGTGTTTGATAATGTGTTTAGTGTTTACTCGCAGCGTAATGGTCGCAACTCGCAACGACCGCGGGTTAGCGCTCGGCAGGTTGCTTCTGCGCTCGACGAAACTTCAACCGGCTACAGCTAAGTAAGCTGCAATGAGACAAGGATGAGTGTGCCTTTTAGCGAGTGTGCGTATTCGAAACTTCCTGTGTTTTTTAAATCCCCTTTTAAAACTTATTATTTTTCACTACTATAGGGCCGCGACCGCGCGGGTTGCTACCGCGCTTGGAACTGCATATCCGAGTAAAGCGTGCAGATAATATAAATTAAGCTTACCCGTAGAAACATGTCAATTCTTTGTGCCACAATTATTAACACCAGCGCTTATTAGGAACGCTATTTATATAATTTTTACTCACACCATGCAGATACCCTAAAGCAGTTTTAAGTAGGTACCTACTAGGTATGCACTTGCATCAATCTGACAAACACGTATCATTTTCCGCCGCTTTTTTTCTGTTTCACACTAGTGGCAGAACGAGCAACTGAAAAGGCTTCGCACGCGACTCTCGCCTTGAGGCGGTTGTAATACACTTTACGAAAATATTGTGATCACTGCTTTCAACAAGTAGCGAGACACGCGAGCCCTAGGCTTGTATTGAATGAGTTATTTTTAATAATTGCGTTTTATTTATATCATTTTGCTGCTTACTACAAAATAAAAGATCTAAGATGAACTACACATAATATTAAATTTCAAAATAATACTACATATATTTAACACTATGGAGTCTACGATTACTCGATAATTTGAATACGTTTTTGTTTTCAGGTCTGAGATTTGCTAACTGGCAAACCTTACCAGCAATTAAATGTTTAATGTAAGCACTTTCAGTAACGCACATAAACGGAGGTAACTTTAATTTGAATAAAAGATTTGAAAACTGAATGCAGCAGCTAACTAAATGATATTGATTTTAAGCCTGTAAGGGTTATGTATCGGTGTTACAATAACAAAACTAGTTAAGTCCTAATTTTTTAATTCAATACATGTGACCGCAACTGTAGTTTTGGAACAAATTCAACTGGTACTTCGACTCATCCTGTTTTGTTTGGTTTGGCAACTGTTGTATTTTAATGATAAAAATAGAATTATATTGTCTTCTTCAAGTTAGAATATATTATTAAAGGTACTACGATGTATTTAGTACGTGAAATGTATTCATCTTTTGCCTCCCATTTTTTTAGAAAAGGTAACCAATTCCGCTAATTACCTTCGTATAGATCAAAATGGAGGACCTTTAGTTTGTTGCGCGTTTTGGAAGTTGGCCACAGCATATTATGCTCTAAACCTTGGTTTTCCCGAGAACTTCGAAACTGTGTTCAAGGAACAGGGATGTTTTACTATCTACAATTAATTAGTCGCAGTTTTATAATGATTCGGACAAACTAATCACAAGCCTATATTTCAATGTAGGTGCAAGTTGATATTTAATTCAAAATTGCCCGATCAGTAGTAAATAAGTTTTAAGAGATAGAGCTTTCGCACGCGACGTTATGCCTCAGGGCAACCTTAAGATTAGGGGTGTCGACCGCACTGAGAAATACGAGCAGTACATAATCAAGCCTAATGATAGAGATTTTAAAGCTACTAAAGCTGGTCAATATAAAAAGAGCAGGGTCTGTTTGATTTTACCTTAGTTTACTTCATTTTTGTCTTGTATTTACAGTCAGATGATTACATCTTCGAAATTACCTATATATACCTGTGGTGTGTTAATTTAGACAAGCAGCAGATTCCTCTACCATTAGGCCATGCCAAATCACTTTCATAATCATCATCATTAAAAAAATATTGAGAGTTAAACATAACATATAAATAATTTATGTTTAACTCTTATAACTTTTTATTATATTTGCATTTTTTTCTTATCCTTAATTTTAATGTTCTTATTAATCAAATATATTGAACCGCACTTTCAGCATATGTCATGAGAAGTAATTGCTGGACTGGTTGCTGGGATATTGATAGGACAGCGGTACGCCTGCCAAATCATTGTGTCATCTCGATCAGGGCAGACGATGACTCGCCTAGCTCACGCCCAAAAACAGCCACCACTCAAAGCACCCACTAGGAACATAGGCAAATAATCACGGCAACCCTGTGAGTGTTGTGACTTCCATCAACAAGTAGCTGAGAAGACACGCGAGCCCGGGGCAGTGTCGCCGTCTCTGGGAAGGTGTCGCGTCTAGACCTTTGCATGCTACAAATTACTTACCCACAACGGTACTATTGCAATAACTTTGCTTGGCTCAGTATACAAGTACTAGCAAGTTATGTTGTAATTGCTGATGGGGAGCAATTGTGTAAATCCGTGTCCTTTTTAAACATATGAAATAAGGTGAAGGCTTACCTACGATAAAATAGGTACATTTACTCAGCCTTATGCCAATTCTACCTGGAATTCACAAGTTAGTGTCGTAAGTTTAACACTACTATTAACTTATAAAGAGTGAAGAACACATAGATAGTTTCACGAAGTACTTATAATCTGTTTTCCATTTCCTTCACGTATATAACAATTTTGTACGTCTAAATCAAGTCTTTCTACAAAAACAGCTCTTAACTTCTGATTGTGTTAAAGTTGTACTAAGTTATTCAAGTAACAACAGTTGTACCAATTTCAGGTGAAATGTACTGTCAAACTACGAGAGTGTGAGGATTATCTTCGCTTAGTTTTTATCGTAGCTACCTTTTTTAATATGTTTTTATAATAATACATTTTAGTAAGTTTTAAAATATCCTTTCGTTGTCCTTAGATTGCCTGGAATAGATCGGTATCTATTAGAGATTAGACGTTTTAGACAAAAGCCATTTTAGTAAAACACTAATTATATTAACTACTATAAAAAAATTACATGTTTGAAAACAATAATTAATTTTTAAATGTATTATAATTGTACAAAAGTATGCGTAATTATTCGTGAAGTATGTACGGGCCAATGTTTGCAGTAGCTCATTACGGTAGCTAATTTTTAACTCGACTATTAAGTACGATAGCGTGAGTTCCCCAAATTATATTTAACAAATTGAGTCGTAGCTCCAGTCCAGTTAAAAGAAAAGTACTACTAATAATTTACTTTTTACCAACATACCGGAAAGGTAAGTAAAAATACTACAAACTAAAATAAAAATAGTTGCCCGTGTACTAGTGAAATTGGTATGCCTCTTGTGTGGAAGATTGTAACTTAGATCATATAAGATCTAAGGATTGTAAGAACCTAGTAGGTTAGGTATGTATGTATGTTTTTGTACAATTTTTTTATCTGCATAATGATTAAGCACAATATGTTTGCATTTCACATCAAGCACTCATCGATATTTCATACGATTCTGTTCACAGTGGCCATTGCTCTTAAGACACATTTACAAAAGTCAGAAAAACATTATTGTAGTGAAAATAAATTCTTCTCAAATATACCTACGTGACCGCATAACCGTGAAACAGTCAGTACTACGTGTTCGGCGGTTCCACCATTAGGTGCCAACCATTTACCTTTTAAAATAAACCCTATGTCTTGCGAATAAAATCTAGAATGTCCTTGTACAATGGGCCACTGCAGGTTGAATACCTGCAGACAAAGTTGTGTTTTACCCAACTTTAAATAGATTTTAAAATTGAATAACGTGAACATTGCAGGTCTTTTAAAGATCCTTTGGAGCAGAAATCTCTTGGTGGAAAATCAGGAGGTCATGGATTTTGGGCTGAGCTCGTGTCTGTTATCGGTCGGATGCTCGCGACTATTTGCCAACTTTAAAAGCTTGAGACAAAACATTCCACGGTCTAACCACTTTTGTTTATTTTAAAATCTTTTTTTGAGAAGATACATGTAATTTTAGTGCACTATTTTCATTTACGATTGTAGGTCGAATAATTTAAATAATAACAGGTACCAGTATGTATTTCTCAATCCACAGGTTGGGCACGTATGAAAATCGTAAGTAAATAAGCCACGTTATTTTAGCGATTACTTGAATTCGATCAAATTAGTATTTGCAGTTTAGTAAGCTTTATACATGAAAAAATAGAATTTTTTCGACTACCCACTAAACTCTGCCAGTTTCCCTTTTGCACAAGCGCTTGAGGAGGACCCCCTGAGGAGAAAATAGGTGACCCCACATGCTCACATTAGGAGACTACCCGGTAGTCCCCTAAGCGGTAGTCACTACCACCGCCATACGCAGGTCACCCGCCTAATCTCTACTTATTACTAAAAATGTTGTCTTTTTGTTGTGTTCGACTCTACTGATACCATAAATCAATACGGGCAATAGAAGAAAATATGTAGGTAAGTATCTCAAAGAATTTATTTAAAAACTCCTTTCCAATTCCTATGTTAAACTACAACATAAAGAATGTTGTGTATCTCAAATAAGTAGCAAGCTTAAAGACTTTGAACAATTTGCTGTGAATTCGCGCGAGCTGATAGCCTCAAACTGTGTAAGACCTTACTTGGTGTAAGCGGATTGTTTGACGGAAGTTCAGTTGTAGGAAAAATATTGGAAACATTAAATTGTTTCACTGTTCAAACACTGTTCTTAGATCGGTCTACAAACTGTAAAGTTATGGCTCTCAGTGAACGATTATATTTAATGTGCATTTGTGTTACACTACACAGGACTTAAGGTTACATTGTGACTGGCAAAATTCTGGAATTTTTTACCTATATTTTTTTTATACTAGATCAGTTGGCAGACAGACACGCAGCCCACCTGGTGGTAAGCGGCCACTGCGGCCTATTCCACTGAGGGACACTTCGCCTGGAAGCGTCGCTTAATGTGCTGCCAGACTGTAGGCACATCTGATCTTCGAACCTCTGATTTCAAGTGTACTGGCTTCCACATTAATATTGCCGGAACACAGCCAGAGCTGTTATGGCGGCAGTTTTCACCTGTAGGGGTGGTAGCTAACCAGTCGGACTCTGAACAAGCCCTACCACCAACCAGACCCAAGGCGGAAATCGAACCCACAACCTCCGTGTTTTATACCCGAGCAGGTTAACCACTGTTCGATAGAGGCGGTCGAAACCACCGAAGCAGTTCTATAAATAGAACACGAAGTCAGCCGCCGGCAAAACCGTGCAGTCTTTTTGACTTATCCCCAAATAGCGGCACATCAAAAATCCAGCAGCCACCAGTTTCCGAGCGAACGTCAGTTTGGCAG
Source organism: Mecyna flavalis (assembly GCA_949319885.1). Classification (NCBI taxonomy): domain Eukaryota; kingdom Metazoa; phylum Arthropoda; class Insecta; order Lepidoptera; family Crambidae; genus Mecyna; species Mecyna flavalis. Next base: position 17,591,186 of record OX439430.1, read on the forward strand.
CGGCTGCCGAGCGGGCTTAGAAAAATATCAGCTGCAGCGACTGCCGCTGTCACGTGCACGATACGTGAGCGAGACATACTGGATTGCTGAACGGAGAGCAACGGTTTGAGCATGTTCGTTCTAGCATCATCGCAAAAAGTCGACTGCCTTGGTCGTGCTTGACACAAGGTACTTGACACTTGGTCCGCGGCCGTAAATAACTTGAGGTTTTCTACTTGGAGATTCTGTATTACAGTCACTACTTTAAAAGTAGACGATATATGTATAACATGATAGCCCCGCAGTGCATTTGTGGTTTCTCCGGCGTTGCAAATGGCGGCGGTAATCACTAACCATGCTCGTCTGTTCGCTATTTAATAAAAAAAAGATTGATCATAACACAATAAAGATGTCCATCTTTGATGTTTTAGTTACACTTTTGCAGTGTGCAAAGCACACAAAGCTATTGGTTCTACGCCTCATTGCGCTGCGTGTCGATTCGTGTCAAAAACAGTTCGTAAAAGTTGTTTGCAATTTCTACATAGCATCATAGCCTACGAAAGGTTTTATTATTCTTTGAAATCAACCTTTCTATCCAGAATTCGGATAGGAACCATGTTTACATCGATAATACGGGTGATTCCCATTCGTCCCACCAGTAAAATCACACAACCCGTTTGCTTTGTTGCAAGCTGGCAGCATCCGAGCTCCGTGTGTCCCCCGCGTTTCCGACACCGACCGGCGGACAGTTTGACAAGCGTGTTTTTCACACAGCGACGCGAAACGCGCTCCGTAACAAATATGCACTCTGTTTCGTACTGCTCGATACACTCGAACTCAATGCATTGCCCCAATATTGCCGGGCGTCTGTTAATGTCTTCTAGGGCGAACGTGCCGTGTTTCTCTTGAAATAAACTGCAAGTAGGTCTCAAACACGACACTCGACGTGAAATGTAACGAGTATTGTTCGGGATCTCTGGTTTGCCAAGCCCTGTGAGTGACCGTTTAAGTACTAAGAAATCGCGCACTACCGATCACTGGGGTTAAGCCATACCATTTATTTCTCAAAGTGGACAGTTATGACAGCTTAGCGGACTGAGAATTTCTATGGTGTGTCCTCTGTCTCCACTCATATACACCACCGATACAGCTACACTATTATCTGTGGAAAGAAAGGGTTTGTTCTGGATACGTGCATGCGCCCATGTATTTCACATTAATGACAAGGTTGCGATCGAATTCCAAAAAGTTTTAAATTTTGTCTATCTGGAAGTAAACTAAATATAAAAAGAAGATGACGCTTTTGGAGTGGCTTATCATAGAAGTGATATATGCATACTGTCAAAGCTTACGAAATATTGATCATCTCATCAGGATATACAGGGTGTTCGGAAGAATTGAACATACGATAATGGGGGGTAGTTGGGGTGGTCTGTTAACTAACTAGCTCAAAAGATTTTACCTAGGTCTCAAGATTTTTTTTTAATTATTTTTTTTATAAATTTCTATAATTTTTCGGTTTTGTACCTTTAAACCCGTCTAACTTTTTTTTTAATGACCAGATCTAAATAATTTTTTCATTATTGGAATCTTAGTGATTGGTAGGTCCCTTTAAATAAAAAGTTGTAAATTGCACATTGCTAGAAACAAAGTTATGGGCCCTCAAACATAAAATAAGAGTTGAAACAAATTTTGAATCTCAACTTCGCGTAGCATTTAAAAATTAAATAAAAGGGATGGATGACTTCTGATTTGTTAAAAACATCTCCAAAGTGTGAGCTTTTTAACGATATATCGTATGTTTTGATATCTTTTTTGTAACCAAAATTATTCGATGTTTTCTACCCAGGCGGACCATTTCGACGAAAATCTACATACGTGAAAACTTAAATGTTTTGCGAAATTTATCAATGCAAAGGTTAAAATAACGAATTAATGGGATAGTGTCATAAAGCAGGTCGATTTTTTCACACTCTTGCACAAATAACGGCTATCTTTACTATCTTTCACTCTGTGTGCAATGCGCGGCGAGTGACGCTTCCCAAGAAGGTAATAATAATAATCTTTCACTCTAGTACACTTACATCGTATCTTTCCTCTCTTTCGCCTCTTAAGTGAATTTGCTATTTTTTTCTGACAGTGAGTCAGGCTGCGTCTAAGAAAATTTTATATGAAAATTTTGAATATCTCGAAAAGTATAAAAGATGGAACCAACGAGTTTGGGGATTATGTTAGACCTTATAAAGACCTAACTTTTGAATCTAGAACCAACCCTGTAAGTCTTTTATTTCTAAATAAAAAAGAGGTTGAAGCGAAAGAGAGGGAAGATACGATGTAAGTGTACTGGAGTGAAACATTAGTGTTATTACCTTCTTGGGAAGCGTCACTCGCCGCGCATTCCACACAGAGTGAAAGAGAGAAAAGATAGCCTTTATGTGTTCAAGAGTGAGAAAAAATCTACATTCTTTATGTCACTATCCCACTAATTTATTATTTTGACTTTTGCATTGACAAATTTCGCAAAACATTTAAGTTTTCACATAAGTAGATTTTCGTCGAAATGGTCCGCCTGGGTAGAAAACATCGAATAATTTTGGTTACAAAAAAGATATCAAAACAAACGACATATCGTTATAAAGCTCACACTTTGGAGATGTTTTTAACCTTTTCCACGCCAATGTCTGATATATCAGACAAACCATTTTCGTGCCCACCACGCCAATGTCTGATATATCAGACAAAAAAACATGATCAAGAAACGTTGTATTTTTACTTGCCTGAATGAGTTGAGTATAACCTAATAATTTTTTAGAATTTTTTTTTTAATGTTCGTGGCGTGTGGGGCACCATTTTCGGAAAAAGGCGTGGCGGGGAAAGGGTTAACAAATCAGAAGTCATCCATCCCTTTTATTTATTTTTTAAATGCTACGCGAAGTTGAGATTCAAAATTTGTTTCAACTCTTATTTTATGTTTGAGGGCCCATAACTTTGTTTCTAGCAATGTGCAATTTACAACTTTTTATTTAAAGGGACCTACCAATCACTAAGATTCCAATAATGAAAAAATTATTTGGATCTGGTCATTAAAAAAAAGGTTAGACGGGTTTAAAGGTACAAAACCGAAAAATTATAGAAATTTATAAAAAAAATAATTAAAAAAAAATCTTGAGACCTAGGTGAAATCTTTTGAGCTAGTTAGTTAACAGACCACCCCAACTACCCCCCATTATCGTATGTTCAACGTTCTTCCGAACACCCTGTATAATACGAATCCGATTTGAACCTCGAGACTTGCTCGAGACGTTAGTTCAAAAATTGCACCACGTTATAGATCGTATCTTTAGTGCACATTTCATCAGATCCAATAACTCTCCGGTTTATTGAAAACCGTAAAATAGCTGCTCAGAGGATACATCCCGCTAGAGCTGCGTCCTAGAGTTTATTCAGTTACGTGACGCGAATACAGGACGGGTTTAATTAGCCAGAGGTGAGCGAATTTATGCTCCGACCGATCTAGGGGCAGATTATCCCGGATTTTTACAACTATCGCCGGGGAAGAGTTAGGTAATTGGAACGGGCGGAGCTCGTTTTTTTGTTGTGCGCTTTAGTAGATTACTTTACAGTAGCCGTGATCTGGGATGCTGTAAAGAAATTTCAACGTTAGAGTAAAAAATTAGATAGAATTATTTAAAGTTAAATATTCACTTCTATAGAAGAGAAATATAGATACCTATCTGTTTAAAAATATGGATGAAAATATGGGTCAATCAATTTATTGCGATGTGATGCCCAAGTTTTAAAGGTAGGCAGTACAAGTACATAATATAAGTATGAAGTAAGAAAAATATTGTTTGTTTCTGAAAAAACAACGGCAAGTTAACAAGAAGAATAACAAAATACACAATATTATTATAGTAAACTATAGCTCTGTAGCAGATCCGAGTCACGATACCACCTGTGGCACAGAAAATAATAATAATATAAATATAAATAAGAAATAAATAAAAATCTTTGAACATTATTTACACTTATTCACCAAACGAAGCGCAATTGCAAAGCATACTTACCCCGGTCAAGCAAGCCCAGTATGACTGACTGACATGATTACTGCCTGCAACATGACTCTACCACACTGAACGCTTTTTAAAAAAGTAACAAACACAAAGAAAAACAAGAGAAAGAGAGAGAAACATTAATTCTGTGTTAAAAAAGGGACGTGCAGAATTAAATTAAAGTCCCTTCGACCAAAAAAATAAGGTGATGGTTGAAGTCCTCACAATAATTGGAGAGGTACCGGCAGGCCACTACTTAACATTGCCGTCTAGAGCAAAATTAAATGCAAATACAAAGTTGTCGAATGAATTTCCTTAGAGCACATTAAGACGACGACCGAAGTGCGGTACCGCGAGTTTCACGTATAACTTTTCATTGTAACATTTAACTATTTTAACTACAAATACGAGACGAAGAACTTACATATGATACAGAATAAAGTTTTCTTTAGTAATTGGGCATGCTTGAAACATCTTAATTAGAGAAGTAATTGTAAGGTTGCTCGGAACATTCTATTTAACACTCGAAGAATAAACCACCAACAGTTGTCATTGAAAACAATGGTTTCAAACCGATGTGTAATAAATATGTGAACCAAAGACAATATCTCCGGTAGTATAAATATGCAATTGCTACGTTCTAGAAATCATTTGTATAAAAGTAGGTAGGATTCAATTTCCAACTAAATACAAATCTAAGAAGATCTTACTAATTCTACATCTACTAATTAAAATTTATTTATAGGCTAATAAACGTAAAATTGCGTTTTAATATAAAACTCCAGAGAATACATACAAATCCTTTGATACTTGTTTAGCAAATGAACATAAAATTACAAAACAACATGGCAGACTGCTACCTCCAACGTTCCTTCCCACGTAAATGGTTTTCTGATAGACTCGCTAACTTTTTCGCCAACAACTAGTCCCGTTAAGAAATTTTATTTTGTCGAATAACTTGAGAAGAAGTTACGTCGATAGAAATAAGATTTCCAAAGCGAACGTTCATAAACTCAGGAGAGGTTAGAGCGCTGCAGACCTATAAATTAAGTGAAACTACGGTTAAATGTTAGTACGGAACGTTGCGTTGCTATTGAGCAATGGAAAATGGGAGTCAGAGCGTGTTGATTAAATAGGAATCCCTGCTAAAAGGTTTATAGTGAATGCTAAGCTTAGTGGAAGTTGAGTAAGAAGGGACGTTAAAACGTTTATCGTTAAATAAACAGGTGTATTTAAGTTAAGAAATAGGATAGTCGAATCTGTAAAGTATGTAATTACCTAAATGTTAAAAGGATTAGTTTTAAGTTTTTTTTTACCATGATATTAGACTTACTTATAAAATAGTTGTGAAAAGACATGAAAATAAAAACGATGTTTAAAAATCGATAAATTGTATCTGTATTGCTTCCACTCAGACGCAATCAAATTTTCCTTTTATCATCGGTAGCCGAAAAACATAGCAATAATTAATATCCTCTGCCGTCTAGATAAATGGTCGTCATCGGCCTGATTGGCCACAATCAATCCTGACGGGACCCGAAGAGGCGAAGCAAAAAATTAATGATGGGAAATCGGGATAGATAAGGGAAAGCGATCACTCTCCACCCCAGGGACCGGGAACATTGATACTAAATTCAGAGGAGGGGCGGATAGAGAAGACGGGGAGAAATAGGTGACTGGGGCTGCATCTACTCAAATCAAATGGGCAAAGTGGGAGAATTTGGAAAGGTTAATGACTTCGAAAGCCGAGACCGATGGAAAAAGTTCGTAATTTTTTGCGCTTGGGTGACGATTTACACGAAGAATGAGGGAATATATTGCGGAAAAGTTTTTTTATTCTTCTAATGATTTCATATATTTGACAGTACCTACTTACGAGTATTATTTTGTTACTTGCGAAATTTCAGTTAAAGCGATTAACCTCAACGATTTAAAACCAAATATAACTGAGCGTGTTATCACACACTCTAATTCCCTTACTTTATTTTGCTTTTAATATTACTGTAAGTACTTTGTTTTCAAATTGTTATTTGAATATCATGTTTTTCCTTCGCAAACATTTTCACGCAAAGCTTACAAATGACGCATTTTTCTTCCTTAATAAGAAAATGTACAGCAAACATGGAGGGCCTGTTCGCGTGGAATTTTAAATACGAATCATTATGTTTAGCATATCCATGCCAAATGTTATGATGCAAACTGAAATAATGTAAACACATGATACACGAAACGTTAATTGTTTATCAATATAATTACTTTTCTTGATTGTCAGAATTTCTCCGCAATAAAGAGCTTATTTCGAGATTTTTATTTGGTTGATATTGATGACAGGTCTTTCTTAGATTCTGACCAGTTTGACCCAACGCCTTTCCTAACCTTTAATAGATAAACCAGGAACATAGGTGTTCCAGTAATATGATACATCTTAACTCCTCACCGAAAACCTTTCGCTCCAAACGCTTTCTATTTTGCATTCGTGGCACCAGCTTGCCCGTCCGCCGAACAAGCAGGTGGAACGCTAAGGCGCAATCATCATAACTCTGCGTTATTGTTTATCAGGGTCGGGGTCGGTAATTCGCGGAGTCGCGTGCTCCGCTCGACTGCCAGCTTGATTAGCGCTTAGCTACGAATATACTGGCTTCTATAGCAGCGTCGACTTGCAATGTAACCATACGGCCATATTTTGGCAAACTACCTTTTTGAATTCTTGACGTCTCCATGTATTTGGGATTTAATAATAAGATTTTTTAGAATCAGACGAGGTTATAATAAGCTAAATGGTGATGATTAAATATTTGTTTTCATAGTACTAGTTTTTAGTTAGGAACGCAACATTAACTACTTAGGGGAGTTTAGTTAGAATATAGTAGAATTAGTCATTGCCATTTACCATGGTTAAAAGTAGAAAAATTTGAAAGTCGTAATGAAACATTCACAGATCCACTTATATAACATAAAACTAATTAATCACCCAAAAACTGGATCACAAAACAGACCATGAAAACAGCAAAAACACACTCCACATTAGCAGACGCTGCAAACTTTAAACACGGTTTTAAACTGCATTTTTATCTGGCACATAAAGCGCAGAACACTCCTGCGGCGGAAGACGGTGGCAAGATTAATTGTGACGTCACGGCCGGAAGGCCGGGCCGGACGCGCGCCGGACGTCCGCCCGTCCGGATGGGCTGAGAGGGTAAACAAAAATTTCATCTTCTTGTTTGGTTTATTTGCTTCACTTCACTGTGACGCGCGTATTTGTTTTCAGTTCGAAGGCAGCTCATACCCATGTATGTATGCATCTTCTTCAATATATTCAAGAGGACATATTGAATGATAGCTAAATAAACATTAATGTAAACTGCAAAAAAATTCAATGGCTGACATAATATAAGTCATTCTTCTACACCTTTGACGATTGATTAGGACCTAATCGAATCCAACGCATCTGATTCTAGTCACAGGTGTCCAATGTCCATGGCCGGCTAACATTCCGAAATGGATGGTACGTACCTACCTAGAGTCACTTTGTTACATCGATATAGCTGATTCATGAGTCCTATATATAAAGGTATAAAAAATATTTAAATTTTGATTTAATACTTACTATACTTAGTAAACATAGTAAACCATTCACTCGTTTTAAAAGTTTCCACTTTAGTGTAAACTGTCGATTTTATTCCTATATAAGTACGGAAGCAGTATTTAATCGTCTGCGCACGTCTTGTCCTGGTAATCATCTCCCATTCAAACGCAGCGCAAACAAAACTCATAAAGCCGGCGCGTGTAACTCTCTACTTTAAAATTACAAACAGTCGCGCAAGTTTTAGAAAACTCATCCCTGTAGTGAGCTTCGCGCGGAACGACTAATGACTGGATGTGACCAATCTTGCTATGACGATTTGGTAAGTTCAGATCGTCGATCTTCTTGAGAAAAAAATATGGCGCGTTGGCGCATTTGCTGATGGCTCCTCTTTATGTGGCAATGTATATTCGTTAATTCAGACAGTCACTTTTTCTTTCTTATAGCTTTTCTCCCAATCCAGTCAGGGTACGTCTTTATCTTGATCCAGGCTATAGCAAGACCAGTTTTTGAACTCCGTAGCCCTTAACTGGGGAACTAGACCAGTTGGATCTTAAGTAGCACTGGTATTCGACTGTGCAGATTCCCTTACGATGTTTTATGTCACAACTTGTGCCGTCGAAACTAGTGGCACAGATTACTAAATAGTTACTACTTAGTGGTAAATAAAAACGTTTCATAACACTCAGTTACCACAGCTCTTACGATCGCCCATCTTAGCATGATATACTCGTATTATTAGTGCAAGCGAGGGTGCAAGCTCAGAAGATATCGTTTAAAAGTGGAAGAAATTGCTGGCTCTCAACGTCTTGGCTCAGCTTTAGAAATATTTTGGGGCTGACTACGTTGAGTAAATAAATAGAAAAGTACCTTTATACCTGAATGAATGCATACAGCAGCGTTACCAGTTTTTATTTTTGCCAAGTCGGGACTTTGGTACCTACTTTTTGAGTGAAAATAGCGGGATGCTTCCGCCAAAAGCGGGACATAGTAAAAAAACGTATATAATCACAGGTTTCAAATAATTTATCTTTTTATTTGAATTAAATTACGTTTACGTGACAATAGATAGCAAAAGTAGCCATCTCAAGTAGCCTCTCTCTCCCACACTCTTATCTTCATTACGCGCCTTTCTTTCTCAGCACTCTGCACGTACGAGTACTATTATATATTCTGTGACGTAGTCAAGTTCTCCCCGAAAAGCGGGACTGAGCCTGTCCCGCGCGGGACATTTAATTTTAATTTAAAAATCGGGACGTCCCGCCAAAATCGGGACGTCTGGCAACGCTGGCATGCAGCCACTTCCAGAATATTTACCTCCACACAGCAGTCCCAGCATTTTATAGTGCTTCGCACACGCGGGGCGAAGTTTGGGCGGATTAGAACGAGACGGCGAATGGGCGAATAATTAAACGCTATTAACTGCACTGCCGCCAGTGCCACTTATTACTACTACGTATGAATATTACCTCAAATCCCTGTTTAACATGTTTTTTTGTACAAAGTTTCATAAAATTGCGAGGGAATACGAAATATTCTTTCTGGTTGTTCCTTATTCTCCCTGTCACCAACAATAGTCTTAAACACTCATTCATAGATTAAGGAACCGATTCTCTTTTGCGATTTGGGGATCAACTCGCAAGGATTTAACTTAATCACAAAATGATCACTTTATAGTCTAGTCTTCTACTCGTAACATGTTACACCAGCGAACTAAAATAACAGTTCGCTGGTTACAACAATGTCAGTAAATAATATTACAACGCAAGCATAATCGACGCCATGAGGCACTATTTATAAGTCCACCTTTTGTTCCCGAAAATAAACTTCTACCAGAGTGCAAAAATCTCGTTCTCCTTATATTCGAAAGTTACCGTCAACTCAACCTAAAACAATGTTATTACTAAACGTCAATGTTTTTAACGTTGCTAAACGAAGAAACTTCACCACTCCAGCAAAGTTTTAAAAACAAATACCAAACATCGAAACACAATTTCAACGGGCCCGACCATTTAAAAAAACTATCAAATAGTTTGCAAAATGCATTCCTGCATTCGCTTTACATACTTAACAGATTTACTGTATTGGAAAACTATGCAGCTCGCGCGCCGCATACTCTGGCTCTCCATAAACTTGGATATTGCAGTTATTTAAACAAGAAAACTTCCACAAACTACTATAAAAGTATGGGATAAATTGAAAAACACGTTGTAAAAACAAGATTCCCGGCGCTCCTCTTCATTTCCATTTATATGGGGCAACTTGTGCCTTGCGATAACTTGCTGATGCTCAGTAGATTACGGCAATTCTAACGATATCAATGTACCTATGTAAGGTTGAATACAAAAGTAAGTGAGCATGGCTTCAACATGTACGATTGCCTCAAACTACCTTCGTACGGGATTATTCTATATAGAGCGGGAGTAAAAGTGTTTTTCAGAAACAAGAAATTCTGTATGTTACCGAGCATGTCTAATTAGTCCACGTAGCAAAACACACGTCCTCCTATATGCCCAAGAGCAGTAGCTATTGATCTTTTGTCAACAAGGGTCCTTGTGGCAAAAATGCTTAACTTTTATCGTAAAAATTCTACTTATGATCTAAAATTGAGTGGCAAAATTGTATTCCCAAATATTACTTTTTACATTTTTTGGAGTGTCATCACTCATCATCTGTTTTTAGGTTTTTTTTTTTCCATCAGTCCGAGATGTTTAATGTATAAACAATGCCCGCATCTTTGTCAGTATTGACAGAATTTGGGATTTCATTACAAATGAAGGAAACATTGTAGTTCCGTAAACATTTTCAAAGTATCAGAGACTATCCGTTAACAACAGACAGCCTGCTGTTCAGTGCTGTGGATTTAATATAACAATATCTGTCTCATTTTATTTATATCTGTAAAATATAGATTAAATTTTTTTAGCCTCTTGCTATACGTGAGAAAGTCCTAATTGTAGTTCAATGGAAAGTCCGCTTCGCCGGTGTCCCGGTCAAGCTAAGCAGTAAGGTTGGCGGACAGCTATTCGTGTCAGCGGACAGAGATGACCGCGTATGAGCGCGCTGACCGCACGCGAGCTCGCGTGCCTCACGCCACACGTGCCTGCCCTCAGGGCTGTCGGCCTTATACTTGACAATTTTTTTTTTAATTTCCTTGTTATTATTAGACTAGTCTGATTTCGGCTGCTTAGTCAATTGCAGTTGCAGAAGATTTGAAACTCTGGTAAAGTTGCAGGTTGCGAAAATTTCGGGAAAAATGAATACCTTATAAGCTCCACAAGCCGGCACAATCTAATACTTATGTATCTAGTATCAACGGATGTAGGTCTCAACCTTTATTAATCCTAAATAATGATTTTGGAACTTGTGTCGATCTAAAGGTGGGTACTGACCAACGTTACGACATGTAATGTAACATGTTACACAGCGAGCATTCGTGCAGTCAGTACGTCGTGTTACGGGGAATCCAGCGAGCAACGAGCTGCTCGTTGCTCGCTTTGAGTGCTCCACCTGGCTGTCGGTTTTTCGGCGAATCCTTTGACTGTTACGCGGTTCAGTCAGAGTTTTGACGAGCATGTTACGCCGATTATGTGCTCGATGCGTAACACGCTCGATGCGAATGTTACATTACACCTCGTAACGTTGGTCAGTACCCACCTTATGACGAATTTATAACTGTTTTGACTTTTCTATACAAATTTTGACATAAAACATCTCAAATGCAGCTCACCCCTCATTATTAAAGTGTTAATGTTGCCTTGGAAAACTGTTTAAAAATATACGTTGATTTGAGCCCAATAAGTAGGCGAGTAGGCAACCCTAGCCGAAATAGAGACACCATTCGCATTTCCATCGAGGTGATAAGATAATACTTTAACGAAACGCCTTCGAGAATGGATCCTGCCGCCATGTTCTACGCCGGAGTTTGCCGTAACTTTTCATAATGGATCGTCCGTATGAGTGCGGCTTGCACGCCCGAATGAATTAACCGAGTGAAAATAACTGTGTTTAGTTCGTATCCGTAGCACTAACTTATGACTACTGCAGTGTTTTGAGGTGTAGTTTCAAACTACGAGTAGAAGTTTCTTATCTGTAAACAAATGACAGATAACTTTCCTTTGATTAGATTAGCAAATGATTGTTTGTTTATTATACCTACTTAGCTGGTAGATTTTACAAATGAGATGAGATTCTCTTAACCTTTTTGATTCACAGAGTTTTTGGTTATTTTTGTTATCAGGGTCAAAAACGAAGGACAGAGTGAAAATTAGATACCTATTAGTGCTTATGATACTTCCATGTAGTCAAGTATTTTTCAGAACAAAAAAATACATAGATTGTGCCAACGTAAATGAAACTGTTTATCGATGGCACAGAAATGTCGATATTATGAAGAAACTCTTCACAATATTCCAAAAGTTAATACATTCCTCACTAAAACATATTTAAACCCCTATTTTATTTATATCATTGTTAATAATTTCTAAATATTTTGCAATTATTAATTATATTAAAATTATGGATGTAATTTCAGAATTGTTAACGTGTAATATCAGTTCAAAAGCCAGCTTCTTACTCTCTTCAATATACACATTAATTTATCGACTTTAATGTTTCCATGACGACAAAGTAGACATAAAAGCAAACCTCGACATCTTACAACATTAAATTAAGCGCCAAATCAGCGTCGTAGTTTTTGAAGATAATTTCCTAAATTATTCTTGTTTCTAACTAATCCCCAACATTCATTGTTCTCGAGTAAATACCTGAACAATTCTCGTTTGCGGTATCTTATTGGGTATGTACATTGCCTAAGCTCAGCAAGTTCCAACTATTCGCAAGCAATGCTACTATGGAGAGATTCCGCGAATTTCATAACTCACGGATTTAACACAATGTGCCAAGTTTCATTCGTGTTAAATAATTGAGCCTTAACTTGTACATTCCGTGATTCAAAGCTGAAACCTGTGTATACGGTTGTCGCAGGCTCGTTGTGATTTCCATAATCCTACATGTAAAGTCTTTAGTTAGGTCGTAGCGCGGAAAATGACAGGGTTTCGCTTCAATACAATATCAAAGCTTTGAAGTGTTTAATCCAGGATATTTCAAATTTACAATATGTAAATGTCTACAAATGGTTTAATAAATGAATTGCAATTAAATAAATTAAATTCAACGTAGCGCTGTAAGAACCCGAGTGGCCACATCACTTACCAACATGAGAGCCGTGTAATAAAATTAGTGGAGTTTATTTATGGGTTAGTAGTCGATTCGCACGAAAATAATTCGCACTAAAGTGCGAATCGACAACTTTCAAAAATAATATTATTTTTAGTAGTCGATTCGCCCGAACGAATTTTAATCGCGTGCGAGTCGACCCCTTTAAGAATTGATAGTAGGCGATTCGCACTTTTGCAGAATGTGGATAAAAAACAATCAAAGTACAGTCGTGTCAGGAAATCTTTATAATATTTATAATATTATTAACATATTCCTTGTCTATATATCTTACAGCATACAGAATCAATTAAATTTCAAAAAATGTTATATTTTTTTCGGACAGGAAACATGTTAAATTATAAACTAATATCATTAAGCGTTAAATTATATTTGAACACTTTAATATTAAAAGGACACCAAAAATTAGAAACGTGTTAAGGACAGCGTTGACAAAATCTCAATTTATGCTTATACTAGGTTAAATTTTATTTTGTTACGTAGGATTTATTGTAAATAAGTGAAATAAATATAAATCCAATTAGTTACGCAAGAACTGTAATAGGTATTAAGCATAGAATGTGTAAGAATCATAGTTTTGTAAGAAGAACTTTTTACGTAGAGATAATATTCTAATAAGAAAAATTGTTGTAATCAATATGTAAGTTATGTTTTCTAATTAGAATTAACGCGAACTTTAGAAAGATGCATGTATATTCTAATTAGAAAAATTATAGAAATAAGCAAATAATGTCAACTTGCATAGTGAAAATGCAAGCGAAATTGTGTAAGTTTAACGGGGCTCTCTTTAAGGTATTGCTCCGAGGTACTTAAGCGTGTAATGCTTATTGCTTTGCTTTACGTAATACGTTTATACATATTCGTTTCTAATTTTTTGTGTCATTTTAATATTAAAGTTATCAAATATAATTTAACGCTTAATGATATTAGTTTATAATTTAACATGTTCCCTGTCCGAAAAAATATAACATTTGAAATTTAATTGATTCTGTATGCTGTAAGGTATATAGACAGCGAATAGGTTAATATTATTATAAAGATTTCCTGTACACGACTGTACTTTGTTCTTTTTTTATGCACATAATATTGCAAAAGTGCGAATCGCCTACTATCAATTTTTAAAGGGGTCGACTCGCACGCGATCAAAATTCATTCGGGCGAATCGACTACTAAAAATAATGTTATTTTTGAAAGTTGTCGATTCGCACTTTCGTGCGAATTATTTTCGTGCGAATCGACTACTAACCCTTATTTATATATTTTTAGTCCACAAGTGAATGCGCATGCAAAGTTGCAATCACTATTCACTTTTTAAAGGGGGGTGTTTTGCTCCGCTAACTTCAAAACTTCACGCTGTATATTTTCCGGATAGAAAAACACAAACCGATCTCTCGATTTTCGATCCTTCTCGGGATTTGAACACCTGGCGAGGACGTCGTAAAGGAATCAGAATAACTACAATACCTAATAAAAGTATTTTTTGTCGCTATATACCTGTGGCACTCTAATTTGCCTTCACATTTATATGTATTTTATTCTGTTGTTATCATTGGTTGTTATATCCAACTGGAAGAGTTAAAACCACAGCTTTCCAACCAATAATTACGAAAACCGCCCTCTAGCTCGAAACTTGGAAACTTCATAATAACCTGCTGTTAACTCGGCTGCCCATATCTCGCGCCAAGTAAGGACATGCAAGATACCATTTAAAAAAATGTGGCGTAACTAGATGGCGCTGTTTCATACATACATAAGATAATGAAAAATAAAATTGAGCGATTTACTGTGCAATAGTACCAAGTATCACTACACCTTCTACAATAATAACATTTTTTGTTAATTTACTTTAGAAAAAAAAAACGCTTTTTAGTAACTAATGAAATTACGTAATTTAGGTAACTTTCATTATTTTACACAATTTATGTTAACTTTTTTGTAAATGTAATTGAAATAGGTAAAAACCGGCCAAGTGCGAGTCGGACTCGCCCATGAAGGGTTCCGTAGCAGCAAGTATCATCATAATATAAAAGTTCTTGTAGTTCTTTGTAAGTTTGATCGACGTTTTTATATTTGAGTTGATTGAGGAAAATTGCGGTTTACGATTTATGACGTTTTAAAAAAAAACTAATTAGGTACTTGATCTCGTTCAAACCAATTTTCAATGGAAGTTTGCATGGTAATGTACATCGTATATATTTTTTAGGTTAGGGTAGGTTAGGGTTGAGAGATTTAAGGAAAATATAAATGACAAGCTGTCCAGGATGCCTTTGGATGCAAGAAATGCTAATGATTTATATCAAAGTCTTTTCAATATTATAGAAAGGGAGTTTAATAGAGTTTTTACAAAAAAAACTATCAACTCTAACAGCTCTAAGACTAAATTTAGTGACTGGGCAACTGATGGTATTTTCAAGAGTAGAAGGAAGCTATATGAATTATATTCTTTAAAAGCTTCCTCAAATGACCCGGAATTCATAGAATATGTTCGAACCTATTCCAAATTATTCAAAAAAGTGTGTGCAATAGCGAAATCTAATTATTTAAAGAAAAAAATTATACAGGCCACTAATAAAAGTAAAGCTGTATGGAATATTATCAATAAAGAAACTTGTAAAAATACAAAACAAGACCACAAGTTCTCGCTTAATATAAATGGGTCTAGAATTGAATCTGAAGTTGGGGTAGCAAATGGATTTGAATCATTCTTCGCTAATATTCCAGTCACTATCACAAGCAGTATAAACTCAAATGAGGGTCTCGCCTGCTCACTCCTAAAGTCGAATGTTGGCAAATTTAATTGTATTTTTAAATTTACTCATGTTAGTTCTGACACCATCATTAAAACTTTTAAAGATCTAAACATGAAAAAAACTGAAGATCTATGGGGAATTTCAACAGATATTATCAAAAACATCATTGTACCTATTGCGCCTTACTTAGCAATAATATTTAATAAATGTGTTGATGATGGTGATTTCCCGAATTTAATGAAATATAGTAAAGTAATTCCACTATTTAAATCCGGCGATAAAAGTGACCCCACGAACTTTCGGCCGATTTCGATACTTCCAGCACTTAGTAAAATTTTTGAGAAGCTTATATTCACTCAGCTTTTATCTCATTTTGAAATAAACGATTTATTTCATAATAAGCAATATGGATTCACAAAAGGTAAATCTACAACTGATGCCGGAGCCTCATTGCTAAAACATATTTTCGATGCATGGGAGAGCAAGCGGGATGCTCTAGGCATCTTTTGCGACTTATCTAAAGCATTTGATTGCATTAGTCACCAGTTACTGCTAATGAAGCTGCAGCATTATGGTATATCGGGGAATTCTTTGAGTTTGTTGCAATCCTTTCTATCCGACAGAGTACAAAAAGTTCATATAAATGGCACAACTTCTTCTGGGGCTCCTTTGTTCATGGGAGTGCCCCAGGGTTCGATATTGGGTCCATTGCTCTTTTTGATATATATAAATGATCTTCCCTATTTTATGCAAAATCTATGTGAAGTAGTTTTATTCGCAGATAACACATCATTAATTTTTAAAATTGATAGAAAGATAAATAATTTTGACTTCGTGAATAATGCCCTCTCGCAAGCACTACATTGGTTCACAGTAAATAATTTACTATTGAATACCAAAAAATCTAAATGTGTTAAGTTCACGATGCCAAATGTAGGACGGAAGATCTGTAGTGTCAAGATAAATGATGAACTTATCGAAGTGGTTACTTCAACGGTGTTTCTCGGAATCACCTTAGATGCAAAATTGCAATGGGGACCACATATCAGAGCCTTGGCGGGTAGACTTAGTTCAGCCGCCTATGCAGTAAGGAAAATAAGGAGTCTGACTGATGTTAATACGGCAAGACTAGTTTATTTTAGCTTCTTCCATAGTGTGATGTCTTATGGCTTACTCTTATGGGGGTCAGCTGCTGACATTCAAACGATATTTGTATTGCAAAAAAGGGCAATACGGGCCATATATGGCCTAAAGCCACGAGACTCCTTAAGAGAACTATTTAAAAGTATTAACATCTTGACATTACCTTCTCAATTTATATTAGAGTGTGTTATGTATATTCGTAAGAATATTGATATCTTCTCAAAGAAATCTGATTGCCACAATCTAAATACCAGAAACAGACACAAGCTTGCCATTCCTAACACTAGGCTTCACAAGATTGGCAATTCTTTTGTAGGCTTAAGTGTAAATTTTTTTAATAAACTACCAAAGAGTATCACTGAGTTGCCCATACAAAACTTTAAAACAAAGGTCAGAAATATATTAGTAAAAAAGGGTTACTATA
Source organism: Mecyna flavalis (assembly GCA_949319885.1). Lineage (NCBI taxonomy): Eukaryota > Metazoa > Arthropoda > Insecta > Lepidoptera > Crambidae > Mecyna > Mecyna flavalis. Next base: position 17,608,355 of record OX439430.1, read on the forward strand.
GTATAAACGACTTTTTGGCGGACAGAAATCTGAGCCCAAACTGATAGTGCTGCTCCTCTGCATTGGATGATAATCACCTCAGAACAATCTGACTGCTGATCTATCTCCGACCGACTTTTCTTTTGTTTTTTGTCTTTGCTTTTCTTTTTCGACAGGTGCCGTTCGCGTCATGGAGCTGAAAACACACAAGGTGGGACACGAGAGAAAAAGGGACCGGCGACGTTTTAATAAGAATACCTCAACGACAAGGAAGCTTGGACTCGCGCCTTTGCATTGTATAGAATCCCGATAGTATCAACAATGTTAACTTTGCTATACAGTAACACATTAAATGTTATAATTCAGTAAAATTAAATTTATTTTTCATTCAAATAATCCTGAAGAGTCTGTAACCTTGGCGGTCATGCTCGCAAAAATGTGCTTGGGGTGGTGGCGTTATGTGTCGGGTGGTTACATTCCCTCTAATATGGTTGAGTGAAATTATGGCTGGCACATACGTCATACTTGTGCTGCAGGTGCCACCTTTGGGCACTGGTCTTCCAGGGCTCACGGATTTTTCTAGATTATAGTCTCATTCTTATACTTTATACTGTATGGCTTGGTATTCTAAAACTAATCAGTAATTGTAACAAACAAATTGTAAACAAACATGGCGATGAAAAAGAGTAACTGTCGAGTTTCTTGCCGGTTCTTCTCGGCAGATGACTGCATTCCGATACCGGTGGTAGAGTCACTCTGTAATTGACGATTCATAAATACTTGATACAAGTTTACATGAATAAAGAATATTTTGATTTTGATTTTGATTTTGGACGGACAGACAGACAGACAGACAGACAGACAGACATGACGAATCCATAAGGGTTCCGTTTTTTGCCATTTGGCTACGGAACCCTAATAAAAAACCTAACAAAAAGAGTAGAATATTTAGTCAATAAATCATAATTTATACAATGAAATTAAATTACAGTTAATAACGGTCCGGCAATTTGTCCAGTTTTATGAAATGACCCCGTCGAGTGACAAGCGTGTCAAATCGCATCGGATTGAATTACCAAAATGTGGGAGTCTAATCCCCTAAACTCGGTTCCGTCCCGCATCACACGTTCATGCCGTCGCATATCAACGCGATAAGAACGGTAATTTGTTAATTACTACATCGCTTTATGGGGCATTTTTATTACCAAAACTCATGAATTTAATCGCGAAATCAGAAAACCCCGAATGTGTTTAAGAAAATGTTATTTTTAATAAGTCCTGTTAATTTTTAGGTAGCCTATAGGTGTCACATTTGACATCATCATCTAGGATATCGTTACCTTAGCTCGTATGAAATCTCTATCTGTCCTCCATGATTGATTGTACAAGATAGGTTTAGTTAGGATTGTATGCTTAGTTTGGGGCTAGACCACAGATACTATGTCTGTGGGCTAGACGCTGTGAATACTTAAGTCCGTCCAAAATAACAGCTCTTAACTTACAAAGCAATAATAAAAAGAGGAAGCCATACACATTTTGAATATTATGATTATATCCAGCTTAGGGGTCGTTAGTACGAGTATAGTGCATTATTCAATTAGGCTGATAACACTTAAGGCGGTTACCGCTAATAAAAATGTAATGTCTTGTTTCCGAGACAAGCGCGTGGGCATGGGGTATGGACGCGGGCCCCAGGCAGGGTCACCATGTTTCAGAACTTGCACTGATATCTCAAGAGTTTAAGATCATTACTTACGGGTTGTGTTTGCTACTAATACCTAATGTTTATTTTCAAAGTACAACTAAATAACCAACTTTTAAGATGGCACATAACATCTTCGATCCCTGAGACAACACCTACCTAACATATAAAAAATATTAAGCTTAGTCAAAATATCTAAGGTTTTTGGATTGGACGGACTAAATAGTCTAGCTATGTTTAGATTAACAATTTTTGTCGTAATTAGGTCAAGTTGGCAATACCTATGTGACTAATCGTTGATTGAATCAAAGCCTTGAACTTCAATAACACTTAATCGCCACTGTAGAACAAAAACGGCTTCTTAAGAGACGAGTTAAGTTAGTCGGCAGTTGATCGACTCTACCGAACGAAAGCTTTGGCTAAAATTCTATCTACAGCTAGAGTGTACCAGTGATATTACATCACCGGTACATCTAACAATCTAATATATATTAATCCAAAAGCCCCTTTTTTTAAAACTCCATTGGCTTTATCGAGCATATTATGAAAAAAGTTCACCAGAAACTGAATAGGTAGAAAGAAATCTCTCTTGAAAATCTTACAATAATGGCAACGAGCAAAACTTTCGAGACGAGAGTCCCAAAATTTAATAGGCCATGTACCTATACCACAATTTCTTACGTTAATTTGAGCTGAACATTTTAAGCTCAAATGTTTTAGAAAAAAGAAGTATTTATTTAAAATCAGTGTCCAACGGATACACTCTATTTGCCGGCTCATCTTCGCGGCGAATTGGATGACACATATCGTGCGTAACTCCTGCCCAGTCGGCACCTTTAACCCTCCAGAACCATGCCCGGGACACATGGTCCCTGGGGACAACACTTTTAATCATGAAATTGAGTGAATTTAAAAAACGGCAACTTTTATAGCTTAATTTTTCATTGTGTGAAATTATAGCACAGGGTTTTCCCTACAATGCCTATTTGCAATTACGTGCCATTTGTTTGTTTAAAAATGTATTTTATTATAAGTATTCATTCATAAAATATTTGCTCACAAAATCAGTGCGCAAAGTTGACCCATAAATTATACAGAATGTAAAGAAATAATTCAATAGGATTACTTAACTACGATAGATGAAGATTACATTTTAAAACAAATATCTAATGAGTTCTCGAATGTGTACAGACTACAGCTCATGATGAATAGACGAGAATCCGTAAAATGTTGTACGAAATGAACAAACTTTCATTTGGTAATGCAAGTCTTTTAAGGGGTCTCCAATTATTAAGTATGTGTCGTAAATAAAAAATGACAAAATGCCTTGTTTAATGGCGATATGCATAATTTTACTAACGAAAACTAATTATAATTATTACGACACCCTATGTTACTTCCCCAATAACAGCTTTTTCCTATTTAACAACCCTCAGTTTAAGTTGTTTATCAATTAAAACCGACAAAATTCGTGATACCGAGGGATCCATGGACATTCGAGTGTTAGAGTTTAATAAACTGTTTAATTAAGAGCGCGTTAGCCAGGGTTAGGGTGCAGTGCGGCGCGAGCGCGCGTCCCGACACCATGCCGCCGCTTGCGCTCATCCTCCTGTTCGGGACTGTACACTCTTTCAAAATCACCTCCTTCCGCGTCCCGGCGTATGTGCCCCCAGACCAAATCACTGTCGACATCGAGTGCAGCTACGACGCAAATTTCACGATAGTCAATTGGTTCAAGGGCCCCACAGAATTCTTCCGCTACAGACCTGCATCTACTCCGAGTACTCGCTCCTTCCCCATTCTTGGAGTTGGTACCATCGACATGATATCCTGCGGACCGACCGAATGTCGACTGCGGCTCGGTCAACTCACAGAGGAAGCTTCGGGGACCTACCGGTGCGATTTGGAACTGGACAAACCGCCTTACAAGTTCGAGACTAGAACTGGATATATGAAGGTGGTACGACATCAACCGCGAAAGCCCATGGTCGAAGGGCTAGCTGAAGAGTACGGAGATGACGAAGAGATCAAGGCTTATTGCCGCGCTGAACACAACGCCGAAATTCGGTGGTATGTGAACGGAAAGGAGATCTTAGAATCAAGGGGCAGTCGTGCTTTCAAAATTGCAAGTAAACAGTTGAACTCGGAAATGACACAACCAACAGTGACAGTGCAGTGTGCAGAACTTGTGGACGGAAAATTGATAGGGTCTAATAATGCTCAAGCTAAGTGGAAAATAACTAAACATTTAGCAATTGAAAACGCAGACCAATCTTGCTCAGATAACAAATCAAATATTTTGTATTCAAATCTTGTTTGCGTCCTAATTTCTTTAGTGTCATTATGCGTCAGTGTGTTATTTTTATAATAATATTGTTTGTTATAATAATATATTACATATTTTTTATCAGAAAATGTAATAATTATAAGGTAAATAAGATATAAAACGTTCCTTTTGTTATAAGTTCTCAATGATTATATCTATATTGCTTAATTTACGTTGTTTAGATATTTTTTGCCTCATCAATTGCATGTTGCAATTAAGTATTTTATCATTAATTTAATTATTAGTATTTGTTAAAACGAAAAAGAGAGTTATTTTTTTGCATTTTAAGTTTTAACCAACCGATGTAAAAATCATATAAATTGGAAGTTTTTTTTTCATAAACATTTAACGGTTTCTGTAGTGTAATAAAATTCTGGGGATTTATATTTAGTTTTTTTTTATATACATAGGTACATATTTATCATTGTTTACTTACACTTACAATAGTTAAACAACTTAAACATTGCTTGCTATACTTAATAGTAGTAGGTCATCAACATATTTGGCCTGATCTTTCTGGACCTTTTTCCTATAAAAAGCCCCTGAACCATTATGTCCGTATAACTATTATGTTACTTGTTTTTCTTTGTCAAATTTGTGGTGCAATAAAGAATATCTATCTATCTAACTATAACTCTACAAGCTTGAATCAATATCACCGATCTTTAGCCTATAAGTACCTATTCATTGTAGCATTGGCGCAAACAGTAAGTTACCTGCACGTGCACGTACTCTGTAGCTTTTACACCCGAAACTACGATCAAGAGTCATCGTTAAGTTTAATTAATTTAATTATTCTGCTCCTTTTATTTCAATGGAACTTTATAAAAATCATGTCATCACTATAATCTACATGCTACATACAGTAACTAACTGGTAATACCTTCCTACTATATCTGGTTCAAATGCTATTAGGATACGACCTTTTGGAGTTGCGTGACGCGACAGTGATGACTCCTTTTATTCTTAGGATAATGAGTTGCTATTGGTTGCTAACGTTACGGACAAGCGCAGTCAACGTAATTTTTTGCTCAGTTTCAAAAGGAATTATCATAATAGCATTTGAATCAGATAATAGACCGCCGGATTTACAGTAAGGCTAGGTTTCTAGGTTTATTAATCTTGGTAGGTAGCAGAGCATTTTATGAAGCTAAGTACTTATTCACACTTTTCGGAAACCGATTTTGTGTCGGCTTCATAGTAGAACATCTGATTAATACCTGTTCGTATCCGACACCCGACAAGTGGGATCCAGATCTAAGTTAAAAAATATAACGAAGTAGGTTGTATGTACATAACTTAGATTAAATCAAATTGATTTAATTTAAGCAAAGTAGGTACGTATGTACCTTGTTTGTACTAGGTACAACTTTTTTTATACGTCAGTTGGCAGACAGACACGCAGCGCACCTGATGGTAAGCGGCACTGCGGCCTATTCCATTGAGGGACACTTCACCAGGAAGCGTCGCTCAATGTGCTGTCAGACTGTAGACCTCCTTGGAGTATTATTTTCTATGCTGTAGACTCATCTGATCATCGAGCCTTTGATTTCAAGCGTAATGGCTCCCACATTAATACTGCCGGAGCACAGCCAGAGCTATTATGGCGGCAGAATTCACCTGTGGGGGTGTTAGCTAGTCAGTCGTCTGTCGTCAGTTGCAGGCAGGTATTATGCAATAAATCCGACCGACCATTTCAACCACCATGATTCATGGAAATCTTACTTAGTACCATTTATGATTACGTTACGAATCATAATAAAATTAAATTCAAAATCAACGTTTTAACTAAATTAATATTAGGTAGGTAACTACTTTCCATATAAGTTATTTCGTGATGGTGGTGAATAATATTTATTAATTATTGAACATAATTTCATAACATTCGTGCAAACAACATTAAATATAATTGAGCAATACTACAGAAACAAAGTTAACGGCGTAATCACAATCAGTTGAATCCATGTTGAATCAGTCAGCGTAATACGCCGCGCGTATTATAATGGACCTCAGTGGTCAGGCAGGGGGAAAAGGAAAATGGAAATGCAATCGACTCGGTGCTGCCATAACTAATAATTAAATTTGATTGAGGAAAGGAGGGAGGATTAAATGGTTATAAAATACTTTTCTAAAAAGAAATAGGATTCTGCCACTATTTTATAAGAGGAACTCAATAAACATGTTTAGTCCCATTTTACAGAAAATGCCAGACAAGGCGCTGATCATCTCGTGTGAGCCGAATCATTGAAAAATGTTATGTAATAGTATCAAGACAAGCTATAAACTTTTTTTGTGGTTTTATCATCTATGTGTGTTATGCATTTAAATTATTACAATAAATGTGCGTTCAGTTACGTGGGACTTTTATTTTTAAACTATTGCAACACCTAAATTTCAACATGGCGTGCAAGCTCCCCCTCCCACCCCACTATAAGTGACAGAACAGCGCATTGATATTAGATATCTGTGGCGCATTGCGCAAAGGAACTTTACGAGTGTGCATGTTCCACGGTTAAACATGTTAAAAAGTTTTTCTGAAATTTTAGTTTTATGTTGTATTCGGTGCCCAAATCATTCGATAAGAACTGATATATTGAACTTTTCTCCATCTTGATTCAGTGTTAAGTAGTAAAATAACTAGTGAATACAAATAAATTTTAGATTTTAACCCTACCGACTGATAGCTCGGTTGGATTTTACTAAACGCCTGCTTCAAAACACAAAAATCACCATGCCTAAGTACAGAAAAAAAGGAATGAAACAAGGTAAGCGGTGATTTATTGAAATTTCTTGTGATTTGTGACGCGCGCACACCTGGAATTGCCAAGAATGAGATCACGCGACGACCTTGTGGCCGCTGACTTTCCGCGCGTAATGACATGTCCACGTATTTACCACGATTTTGTACTGATTCAATGCTTGAGAAATGGAACCATATGTTTGTTGCATGAGAAACTTAAGCCAATTTGCTGCTTGCAATCAACGGTATTTCCTAAATTCAATTCGTTCTAGATTCGACTATCACTTTCTCGATTTTTATAATTTTTTCGTTCCCACATGATATACATTCTTTGTTTAGATCGTACCTTGTTGCTGTTTATATTTTCAACTAGAACATACAATGTGTTACCAAGATTGAAACTTGTTTTATTTGCTAACAAGTTTGGCCTTGATTGAGATTTCATGTACAGTCAACAGCACATCACGGTATACACTTGCAGTTCGATAATAGCGCTTATGCCCCCGACATAAGAGCGGTACAAAGTCCAAAGTGTTACGTCTGACGTGCTGTTGACATTTGGCAGTATTTTCCCTTAACATTATTTTTATCTGCATTATGTTATTATGAAACGTGATAATTATAGATATGCAGATATAGTTATGAAATATTGCTTATCACCAGATGTTGTTTTATATTTTGTTGCAATGATCCATACAATGAATCTTATGACACTTATCATTGTGGACTGATGGATGGCAGAGTTCATATTTGAGTGAAATAAGAATGTGTAATAGTAATACTTATAAAACATATAAGAACAGAATAAGTATATTAATATACTATTAATATTATGAAATATGTTCTGGTGATTATACTCATACCTAAATCACTCAATAGGATATACTGCAGTGGCCCTTTACCATAGGGGAGGCTGTGCCAAATATCATTGTATAAAATATAATCTTTTTTGACTAAAGTTACAACTTCTCTTCTATCTCATAGATGTAATGTTGTTTCTTTTAAACATTCAGTTTTTTTGTACGCAAAGCAAGTGAGGCAAATGGAGATGTATTTTTTTAAAACCAATCTTTATCATAAAATAACAGACTAACGCCCTGTTGCAGAAAGCTCCATTAAAGTTAATGCTTCATTAAATATAATGCTGTCACTTTTCGTTGTCATGAAATAAAAAGTGACAGCAATAGCTTTAATGAAACATTAACTTTAATGGACGTTTCTGCAACTGAGTGTAAGACCCCATTTTATAATATAATTAATAAAATGTGACATCTCTTACAGAGCGAACTTATGAGCAACAAGCTTCATCAGATGAAGATGCCGGCATTGACATGACTAACGACAATATCTCAGAAGTCTCATTTGCATCAGATTCCAGAAGCCAGCATGATGACACTGGTAAGCCACTTAACATTTTTAATGTTTTTTTCATAAACTGGCTGTCTTCCACGGTTTAGGACTGTATACCTAATTTTATAAAAATCAATTTATTGAAACTTACAATTAATGCACCTTGTTCTAATAGTGAGAAACAACAAAACATAAGTACCTACATATGTAGGTATCTTATTTGCAGTCAGAGTCAGATATAAGACTTCAGAATATGTAATACATTTTCATTTATATACGACAAACAAACATAATTATAGACCTTTGTGGCAAATGAAATCAATTAAGGAAAAGTTAAGGTTGGGTTATTTTCTAATTACAAAATAAAAAAAATTACTTAAATCACTGAATTTGTCAGTTTTTATATTCATATTAAACCAAATGGATTAATGTGGTATTAAAAAAGAAGTATAATCTTTGTTTAATCTTTCAAGCCCCGGATCACCAGACACAATAGAAAATCTATTGTTACGCGGCACCCGAGTGCCGGTTCGGGATTGAGTGGTTAAAAGATGTCAATAAAGACAAAATAAAATGAGACACAAGGAGACATTGGCATATTATTTTACAAATATTTGTATGGGGTTACAAACCTTTCAACAAGTGTTGAGCCTTAGTGAAAGTAGATAACCTTTGCACATGTTGTGGAGGCCTCAACACGCCAGCAATGAATGACATAGTGTGAATGTTGGGTGTCCTTAAACATTCATGCACACACACAAATAGAATTTGTACAACTACATCACATTTTACATTGATCTGACCCCAAAGGAAGTAGCATAAGCTTGAGCGCTGTGTTATGGGTATCAGAAACAAGAAAAGTGCCACAAATACAAAGTATACAAGTCAGTCAGTCAAATACAATGTATGGCTTAGATATGATGTTAAAGTTTAGATCTAATAGAATGTTAGCTAACATTTAAAGGAACCCTGATATCAAGAGACTGGCTTGACATCCCCAGTCTTTATCTAAATGAATCATTAGCCAATTTTTCCATATTTTCTTATCGTTCAAACCTGTGGTTCAAACCTACCCTGGACTGGACTTCCACGAATATTTCACAACTAAAATTAGTCAAATCGGTTCAGCCATTCTCGAGTTTTAGCGAGACTAACGGACAGCAATTCATTTTTTTTTTATTTATATAAATACGTTCAAGACACGTTTTCAACACTTCAAGGTTAAAGTTTCTATACAGTGATAAAAACGATACCTTAAAGCGTTGAAAGATCGAGCCAGTTTTACAACAGCTAATTTAATTTAGATTCTTCAGTTTAACGTTCGTAATAATAACCGTGGAATATTTTGAATTCGTAATCACTGGCATACTTATTAATTGTTTTGCGTTGCGTATTCTAAATCATAAATAAGTTTGAGATTACATCCTTATCCAAACAAAATAAAATCTGCTTATTATAACTATGCAAATGTTTATTGGACTGTTCCACTGACACTCATGATTCTTCATACCTATTCGTAATTTATGATGAAGGACTGAATTTCGAGGTTTGGGACTAACAGTTATCAATCGTTATGCCCTATTACACTACACGGTCGCCTCCACGGTTTCACAAGCGCGTGAATTCTTTTTTCAAATATCCTCCCCTTCCCCCACATTTTCGGGATAAAAAGTACTCTATGTCACCCGAGAAAAGTGTAGCTTTCCAACAGTAAAAGAATTTTCAAAACTGTTCATTGGTTTCGAAACTGAAAACTATTGAATACAAACAAACTGTCAAATCTTTCCTCTTTATAATATTAGAATAGAAGAATAGACTGGCACTTAATATTCCCTACTAAATTAATTTCGGTAACTGTTTAATAATTCAAATATGAAACACGTCTGAATCAGACCATCATCAATTAGAACGGTAGTATAGATTCAACATTCTAAAGTCGTACTTTGTCCAAAAATTAACCAGTTAAAGACTTTGACCGATACGACTTTTGACTTGTGTCTTAGCATTTTACATTTTTCTGGATTCGCTATTTGGAGAGACACAGCACGTTTTCGAGAGTATTTTGCCAGAATAGAATAAGTAGAGTGCCAAAAATTCTGTAAAAACCGCCTGAATACCCCCGGCCTAAATGTTAGAGTTTGAAAGAAATTGTTCTTCATTTATAAAATGATGGTTTTCATTTCCAAAAAAGCATAAAAGGTTAGTGTGATTAATGCCGAGAAAATTATTTACATAGTTCTAGTTTACGTAGGCCGTAGTATTAGTAGTAAGTTACGTAGGCCGTGTTACGTCGATATTATGACGCCGTGAGCGTTGCGCCATTAGATACGTCGTCAACAGTACAGAGATCCGTCAACCGAGCCTGATAACATCGGATATTATTTCCCGCACATAATCGATAACGACCTCCGTCAACGTAACTACCTACAGTTTTAGGATTACGCCGCGTTCATTTTGATCTGACTGAATTTTAGCTAAAACCTATACTATAGTTTTAGCGCACAGAAACGACACGAGATCTATTCAATGAAACTGTTCTCGTGAGCTACAAATCTTAAAACTGACAATGACATTTAGTAACAGAAGTTGAAATCGCGAAATTACTAAATTGCCATCGTTTTTCATCAGTTCTTTTGTTTGCACAGAAAGAAATACGTAAATATATTCCACCATTACATACAAATGTAACGTGGAATGAAATGAAACCAAATCGAATATTTGCATGACGTGTAAAAGCTGGGAGCGAACTCTCGAGGTTTTCCCAACAAAAATACAAGTTTCAACATCATCTGATCGCTGCCTTCAGAAACAAAATAAGCATATTTCCACAAATTCACTTGAGAAATAGACCTATAGAAATGTGTAAAACAATAGTCACGATGCACCAACGAACTCGACCGCCATTCCTACCAAATGATCCATCATCATCATCGTCAGCCTGTCGCAGTCCACTGGACATAGGCCTCGCCAAACACTCGCCACTTGATGACACACTCGGCATACCGATTTTTCATTCACAAACTTTCTTGAATGAAAAACGTATGTGCGCCACATAGCCACATGTCATTGTTGTTTGAACCTTGTTCAAATGGACTGGATTTATTGAATGTACTCGTACAATAGCTATTGATTCTACATCTTTCCGGTGTTTGATAGGTCGCGTTATGTAAGTCTTTTAATGTCCGCGTAATCTTGAACGAGCAGCGAAGCCGTTGCATAACTTGAGAGTTGAGAGATGGTTACGAAGGCAGACTTTGTGAACAAGACTTTGAAAACTTTAACTTTACGATAAGAGTATTGCTGCGGAGTCAACTTCATACATATAAATATTTTGGGATGTTCTTAAAAATTTAAGTCACCAACCATAATGGAAAAAGGCTCCCGAACCAGACAAGATGTGTTTTCCATAGTTTAGCAAGTCTTTTAAATAGTCGATTGTAACGTTATAAATTCAGATTCGACATAAACGGGCGGGTCAAGTTAGGATTATGGTTACGTTCGGAATCAACGGAACAGTATTTTTATTTCATTAATAAAGTGTTAATTATTACGTTTAATACTGTACTGTATTCTTCTTTTTCTAAAATATTGTAACAGATCGTGAGCTGTGGGTAACCTGTAATTGTAGTAGCAATTAGTCTCCCGTTACTGTTCGATATACATACAGATGTCTATTGTGCTCTATGTTGGGAATTCTATTGAACAATTATATAAGTATTGCAGTCACAGAGATCATAGATCTCTGTGATTGCAGTAGTGGCATAGGTAATTGCGTTGCATTGTTAGCTCTCGTAACATACTAAAGCCAATTTACATTATAGTTCGGATGAAAATAATACTGTAATGAATGTAGCATTAAGTCCTCTTTTAGTACCGATGTGTTATGCAATAAAGAATAAATAAAATAAAAATAAATATTATATGTAATCTCTAATTTTTATTTATTGAAGCGGTGAAATCTGTAAATAGTTTTTTGCTGCGTCTTATTCTGCATAGGTCATGGATATCTCTGTATACAGTATATTCACGTGAATTCTGATCAGATACGAACATTGTATTTATTTTATTATTGTGAGAAAGACATTATTAATATTGTGATAACTTTTTTATATTACTACTACATAGTTGTGTTGTGTGACATAAGTATGCGTCAAGGTCAAGATTAAAGAAACTCGCTTAGGTCTAGCAACCCAGATGTTATTGGTTTAATTCCTAGTTTCGTGAATCGGTCGTTGTAGACTTTTTGGAGGAAAGCGTAGTTCTACCATAAATCAGTTCAAGGCGGAAAACAGTCTTTAGTGAACCGTGTGAAAGTGTGAATGAACAAACCCGTGATTATACGTCGTTGGTGAGGTCGCTGTGGGTAGTCCAGCCAAGGCGCTCTTTACACCAGAGTTTAGCCACAGTCCAAAAAACGATCATAACAATATTCCTTAATTCCAGTAACAGAATCGGAAATTCAAGAGAAGCTCGACGACAAGGTTCTAGAGTTGATCGACAACCTATCAGCGCGTTCAGCGGCGGCGCGCGCTACAGCGCTTAGCTCGCTGCGCAGCGCGCTGCAACGGCGCTACCTCGGCGAGCTGCTGGCCAACCAGCGCGCCACGCTGGCCGACCTGGTCGCGCGCGCCGTGCGCCGCGGCCGCGACGCTGAGCGCAGGGAGGCCGCCGGCATCGCGCCGCTGCTGTCGCTACAGGTAACATACATCATCATCAGCTTATCACAGCTCAGTGCTGAACATAATAGTAGGTATAGTATTTAGCCTACTGCAGGGCAAAGGCCTCCATCTTTGAAATGAAGTTATCGTTACAATGATGGGTACTAGCTGAATCACCACGCTTGCCAAATGCGGATTGGTGATCATAAAACCGAGCTGTTTTCGAAAAAACTGAAACAAAGTAAGCTCGACCCGGAAATGGAATCCAGTACCACGAGATCCAGTACCACTGGGCCGATGCCCAGTACTAACACAAGTAGACCATCGAGGCGTTAGACTAAAACCTTAATTTTTATTTTTTAGATTGGTGAGGAAGGCACAGAAGAGTTCATGGCGGAAGTGCGACCGGCCTTGGTGGCGACATGCGTCGACCGCTCCGCCTCGCTTGACACGCGCACTGAGGTAATTATACCTATTTATCATCAGTGTCATCGTAGAATGATAGTGCAAATAGTATACTAAATGTATTATGAAAATAGTATACTAACAGTGAGTAATGTACTCCGACTTGGAATCGCAGATTTGTGGCTTGTTGCAACATAATTATTATCACAGGAGCAGGGCTATTAAAATTCCTGTGACAATGCCACATATAATACGTTTGCGAGGCACTGTAGACTTTAATAGGTACAATCGGCTCTTCTGAGCATATGAGACCCATGTAACTTCTGCCGTCCTCTAGCCCGGGGAAACAAGTAAAGCATTCTCCCACAGAAAGCGTATAATTAGACGCTACTAAATGAAACGCTTTTGCGTCATGTCTCGAAAATGAACTCAGGGTATAAAGTATTTTTTGGATATCTCCCTATGTTCAATAATTCATTTCTACCAGCAGAATGAATGAACATAACCGTTGATTGTGTCCCTCATAACCTCGTTGCTCTATCTATCTAAAGTGCAATAAACTGATACAGTCCAAGCAATGTGATGTAAACAAACCCGTTCGAATACGAAACTTATCACATTTGCATTGAACTGGAGCCTTTGGCTCTGGTCGCCGGAAATCTCCAAGTATGGGGAATGTCGGGGGGATACCGTTGTGGGCACGGTTGTCATCATGAAGTTAAAGAAAAAACGTTTTTCTTTAACTTCATGGTTGTCATGCCCTAAGCCGTAACAGACTTCTGACGTCACACTTTCCTGTATTATCTTTAATCTTTTTTTCGTGGAGTGTTGAGACTAATATTTTAATTTTTTTTATTTACTAAGAACTCCCCACTGATTTGCCTGTCAATCTTATGATCATCTCGTTTTTATGGAGTCATTATAATGATCATAAACAAGTTTGTAGTCCGACTATGCTGATATTTGGATGTTTGTAACCACAACCACTTTTTAGTAATGGATCGCGTCTCTTGCTTATAGTAGGAATGGCCGATACAAATCGTATATAGATATTGAATCGTGTATCAGACCAATATCGTAATATCCGATATCGCTGCGAATCAAATCTATATATTTGGTGATACACGATATTGCTGGATCGATGCGATGCGTCTCGATTTGATATCTAGCTCGATATCCAAGACCTATCGATAAAGGATATTAAACCGTATCGCGTTGCGATACGAGCTAAAGAAAGGATTTGTGAGTGAGTGAAATAGCATTAGTCGTGTGTTCGTACAATTCTAAACCTTATTTGTATAAGAATAAGGTTGTTTCAATACTTTCTTGTGTATTTTGACACATTTTTAATAGACCTTATTTTGTCAGCAATAAGATGCATTTTCGATTTGCAATTTTACGTAACTCTCACTGACCTTTGTCCTTGAACTCATAGCATTGGTGATCCATTTCTAACTTTTGTTATTTTATTAATAGATTCCGTGGTTTGTATTATTAAGTTTATGTATTTCATGCTTTTAGTTACTACTAATGAGTTCTGCATTAATAAACATTGTATTTAGAAGTTCTAAATACGATGTTTATTAATGCAGTACTTACTGAAACACAAATAACTAAGTAAATACTATTAAAGCATCCATAATACACCTAAAGTAACTAATCGAGTCAGTTTTAAGAAATAAATCACAATGATAATATCATGTCATGATACAGTATCTAGTTTCAGAACACATCGTTTTATAGGTTTACGATACCAAATACAGTCCGATACACCAATATATAGTTTCAAAAAATATATAGTTTCAGAATCCGATTTCAGATATCAATATATAGTTTCGATTCGATATTGTAAAAATCTGATATTACCCACTACTAGCTTATAGTTGCCAAACTTCCACATTAGTTAATTTTAAGACTCACGGGCGTTTAAATCCGTTAAGGGACCATTGAATAAACAGCTGTAACTATGACTCGAAGGGATCGGTAAACGATAGACTCAGGCTGGTGAGCTTTGTCTTATTGTTATAGAGTGGGCGGCTTTTACCTGGACATTTTCCTTGACTATACGGTGTATTTTTGCGTTACCTAAGCATGCACAAAAAAGCAGGGGCAAAAAGTGCGGTCTGTTATGATTTTTTCGGATGGGTGCACCAAGACACGCATTGATAGTGTATTTAAAAAAGAGGTAGATATGCCATCCTTTGACGCACGGCGATTAGAATTTGATCCGTCGAGATATACTAAATCCACTAAATCTATGTGCTTCACCAACAGTTGACATAATGCTTCTAAAATGATTTGTGTCAATTAACACAATATGAGCGGAGCATTTTTCGAGCGCTAGTGCCGTATCTACCTCTTTTTTAAATACACTATCAATGAAGACACGCGTGTTTTTTTGATTTGTAACTTTAAAGTGACCATAGTTTTTTTTTGTCATAATGTGACTTGTGGATCGACGTACTATTTTTTTCTCTCCTTAACATGGAGGTATATTTTGGGCAGGTTTTACCTAATAATTTGATCATTAATCGTAGTCAAAAAAATAGTCCCTACCCAACGGTCGAAATCCCAAAGCTGAATATTATTCAGCGGAAATGATTCTTGTAATAATGAAACTGTGTTTTCTTTCAGTGTTGTTCATCGCTTGCTGCCCTTTGCTACTTGATGGAAGAAGATCTTACAGAAATTTTAAACATCATGAAGATGTACGAGACCATTTTCAGCGGCAGCTATTTGAAGGTAAACAAATACTTGTCAATAAATGAAATGAATAAATGTAAATTTTTGTCGCCTGTCTGTGTCCTGGGTTTAATTCCCAGGTCAAGTTTTTTTTTATGTCGGTTATATCGGACACACCTCGGGTTTGTGATCACCACTCCGATTTTAGCAAGCGTGGTGATTAAGCCAGTGCTCATCATTGTATCGATAACTTGACAAGGATGAAGGTATTTGCCCTGCAGTGGGATATTAATAGGCTGATACTTTAAATGCATCTTTGAACTCTACATGAATAAGAATTTCGCGGAAGCGGTCCGGGAGCAGGGCGGGCGAACGCCTGCACGGGCGCTCACCGCTTGACAGAAGCGCACCGCTCATGCTTGCCCGTTTTTTTTTTGATACACTGTGGAAATGCCGCCTTCGCCAGTTGTGCCAGGTGAATACGCGTACCGGCCTCACCGCGAGTTGCTCGGTACCCTAAAGCACACCTTCCGACGGGGGTTCGGAAGGTAGTGTTGGGCTGTACCCCAGGATTCAAACCTGGCGGGCCTACCAACTAAACCACAGTGGCTCTCCCACCCGCATTAGTGGAGAGGGATCCCGAAATCTACCTAGTTATGTCCCTAGTGTTGCCCAAATGCAAGAACAAGACGAGACTTAGCCAGTCTTGGTCTTGGTCTTGCGCCAATACACCTGGTCTTGGTCTTGCGCTCCCAGTCTTGGTCTTGGTCTTGGTCTTGCAGCAAGAGTCTTGCAAGTCTTGCAATTACCTATTAGTCTATTACTATTTATTAAAGTTTACTTTAAATCTTAGAAAAACGTATTAGAATTGGAACATTGTGAGCTTGAATTAACATAGCCATAGTAAAGATCAAGCAGATTAATAAATAACTGAAGATTTGATAAGAAATTCGAAAAATCAACTGACCTATATGTCGTTTTCCATGGAAGTAACTGTTTCTTAAGGCCTTACCCAGAGCAAATGACTTTGAGCATTTCACCTTCACTTACCCCCACCTCACCTCACCCCATACTTCGTAACCATCGGTAATAATATGAGCGCCATCTAGTTAGCTAGCGCCAAACTATTACTAACATTATAAAGCCAATATTAGCAGACTGAATATTAATTGTCATAGAAAAAAAGTATCTTGTAGATACACACATCATAAAAGTAGAATCGAAATGTTTTTCAGTACGATAAAATACAACAAGATTAATTTTAATTTTTTTGAAATACAACAATCTCTATTTGAAAATACAAATTTGAACATGAAAGATTTTCAATACAAAAGAAGAATTCGATTCAAACGGTTTTTTCGATATTTTCAACGGATATCTAGATTGAAAAAAAAACTCTTAGAGGATTATCAGAAGTTTTACGAGTAAAAATTACAGCAGGTATAGTACATCAGGAGGTGTTCTCCGGGTAGTATTACCAGGGTGTGTTTTCAGGGTATTAACATCATAGGTGTTCTCCAGGAAGTATCATCAAAGGGTGTTCACCGGGTTGTTGCATCAGAGGGGTGTTTTCAGGGTAGTCACATCAGGGGGTGTTCTCCGGGTACTATTACCAGTGGGGTGTTTTCAGGGTATTAACATCATTCAACGTGCAACGTGGTCACGACCCTGAGGATTGGGATACGGAAACTGCGTGCTATTTCTCTCGTAGAATATCTACTCCAGTCAACAAAGCTCTAACTTTGCCATTTTAGCTGAAAAGATGAATCAAAGGACAATGCTCAAAAAAAAACCAGGTTGGAATCAAATGAAAAGTATCTGTAAAATTATTGGTAATAATATGTAATTAAATATTCCATAGGGGGCATCATCGAAATCAATGGCGGTATGTGTGAAATTGCTTTTCAGATTTTTAGGGGTCACATAAAGTATCAATTAAAGGAGTAAACAGATACAGTTGAGGTTTAAAAGTATATAAAATGGCTATATCTAATATAATTATATTATATAATTGTATATAATTATTATTATTTAATATAATAAAGCGTAACAGTTTGTTTGTCTTTGTAAACGCGCTAATCTCAGGAACTACAAGACCGATTCTAAAAATTCTTGCACCAATGAGAAGCTACAACTTTACTGAATAGGTGCTAAAAAATATATTTTTATAAAAAATTATAAAAATATTTTTTTATTATTCAGTAACTATGTAACTGATACTTTATGTGACCCCTGAAAAATCTGAATAGCAATTTCACACATACCGCCATTGATTTCGATGATGCCCCCTATGGAATATTTAATTACATATTATCAGTAACTAAATACTAAAATAATTAGAGATACTTTTCATTTGATTCCAGCCTGGGTTGTTTTTCATACTAGATGAGCATTGTCCTTTTCGTTAATGACCCCGTGATAATGATAACATACTAAAAATGCGGGGCGGGGTGGTGTCACCGGGGTCATTCGAAAAAATGGAAGAGTGTGAAAAATTACTTTTTCCCGATAATCTCAAAAACTAACAGAATTAAGAGAAAAAGTTTTTAGACAAAAGCTGTAGAGAATTACTTTGTCTCCAAAAAAGGTTATAATCCTTTTACGCGTATCGCGCCCCGTTTGCTAGGAAATCGCGTACAATGTGCGAAAATTAGCACGAACAATGTTTTTCGCTATTTAAAACGGGGTTTTTTCATATTTTCCAATGGAATGATTTTTATGCATCCTCCGACACACCCTAAGAGATTTCCTTCTAATTTTTATAGATTTGGGTCAACAAGTGCGTTTATTATTCAGTAACTATGTAACTGATACTTTATGTGACCCCAGAAAAATCTGAATAGCAATTTCACACATACCACCATTGATTTCGATGATGCCCCCTATGGAATATTTAATTACATATTATTACCAATAATTTGATTCCAACCTAGCTTCTTTTTGAGCATTGTCCTTTTAGCGTCAGTTTCAGCTTTACAACTAAAATGGCAAAGTTAGAATTTCGTTGACTGGAGTAGATATTCTACGAGAGAAATAGCACGCAGTTTCCGTATCCCAATCCTCAGGGTCGTGACTGACCACGTTGCACGTTGAATGATGATAATACCCTGAAAACACCCCACTGGTAATAGTACCCGGAGAACACCCCCTGATGAATACACTAGCGATTGGGAGGGTCCGCAACGTTTCACCAAAGTACACGTATTAAAATTGCTCCGTTTAAATATTATTCTAATAAGTGTAAAAAGTAAACAGTTTTTAGTAAATGTTGTATAAAAATGTGCGGCAAGAAATAGCGCATCCTGTGGTGTAAATTTTAAATCGTTTAGTTGACATTTTGGATGTTTTTTAACAAAATTAAACCAACTGTGACGGTTACGAGTGCAATATTGGATAAAGCATGTAAATAATATTGTAAAGTGACTCATGTTCCAACGGACCTCTGCAAGCAAACAATACTGATCTTTGGACCCCTATTCACGTCTGTTGGTGCGCGCCGTACTTCATAGCTTATTTCGGCCTATCTATACTACGCTCGGTGGCCGAGTGCAAATACGCTGACGTAATAAGTGAACATTAGTTCAAATCCCAAGTAGTCCAAAAAAACTTTTTGAACATTTTTTTTGGTTTGAGATTGTTTAGTTCTTCTTTTTTTATTATTTAATTTTTTTAAATATCATTCGTTGGTGTATTACATTGGATAATGTAATACACCAACTCAAGACTCATGACTCAGTCTTGGTTTGTATTGAATAGGCTGCGAAACTACTGAACCGATTTGGAAAATTCATTCACTTTTGGAAAGTCACCCGGGTACTATTCCCGGCCCGGGTGACATACGACAGAATTATAGGATAATTATTGACAAAAGAAATTACGCGCGGGTGAAGTGAAACCGAGGAGGCGGCCTAGTGTAGTCAGTGAAATTTACCGTCGTAGGTACCTACTGATCGATTTGTAAAATTCATTCACTTTTGGAAAGTTATCGCGATTTTGGCAAGCCATTTGGTGTAATGGTCGAGAAGTCGGCTATTACACCAGAGGTCGCGGGTTCGATCCCCGCACGGTACAAACATTTGTGTGCATGAACATGTTTGTTTGTATCGGTCTGGGTTTTTCTATTTATAATAATGTATGTATTTACAAAAAAAAGTATATTAGTAATGTTTATCCGTTGTCTAGCACCCATAGCACAACTAATGCTTAGTGCTGCACAAGCTAATGCTTAGTTTGGGGCTAGATGGTGCTGTGTGAATAATGTCCAGAGATATTTATATTTATATTAAATCGAGCGTGTAGCATTCGCCATTGATATAGTTTTACTACACTACTATTATTAAACAAGATAATTAAATCGTCCTTTCGCATTTAATACAAGACACACCTCAGCCTCACAATATAAATCGTCCTTGCGTAAACAAAGCAAGCAAACGTCAGTGCTTGTTTGTGTCGCTAGGTGTCGCTGTCTCACCGATCTGTCACGTGTGTGAGCGAGCGACACGGGTTCCCCGTAGCACAGCTAGCGACCGACTGCCGCCCGCTACCCGTTGTGGGCGCGTGAGAGAAATGGCCGTCCGAAATTATGAATAATAATCCGTAAAAATCAAGAAAAGGATGATTTCCAAATTTTTAGCAGCCAATTTATAGTTTTTTTGATTGTCTATCGATTGGCGCAAGCCAAATTTAAAAAACACGTTTAAATTAGGAGGAGTGCATGAAATAATATTATTTTAGACGTATTTTCAAAGTCAGTTTTGGTAGTGATAAATAAAGATAAACACAAACTTTAAACGTGGAATTTTAAGATAAAACTACAAAGATTATTTACGTATTTTTTAAACTGTTGTATATGCATTAAATAAGGAGTTGAGAGCCGTTAAAAACAAGACTTTTGGTCTGGGAGACGCCTTAATAAACACGTGCGCGTGTATCATATCATAACCATGTACTTCCGAAAAGCGGCAAATTTCTTTGAGAAGTAAGTGCAAAACCTTTGATGCCGCATTATCAAAGTGCCGATGGTTAAAACATAACTATGCATGCACTCAGTTTGATTTTAATAGATATTTTTTATTCGCTATGTTTATGGTATTAGTCGTAATGCGCATAGGTCCAGTTTTTCATATTCTTTGATACAGTTTTTTGCGTCTCATAGAATTCCTAAGCGTACCTACCTATACACCGAACTGTTACACCTAACTACTCAGTGAAATAGCGCTAAGTCCTAGCTGCAAGACGCAAGAGTCTTGCAGGCTATGTATTGTTCTTGCTCAAGTCTTGCACGGTCAGTCTTGGTCTTGGTCTTGCTAAAAATACGCGGTCTTGTTCTTGGTCTTGGTCTTGCAAAAACGCAAGAACAAGACCAAGACTGCAAGACCAAGACTGAATTTGGGCAACACTATATGTCCCGGAAAACCTCTCCGCGCGGGGCCCCCTACATGACAGCCCGTGACTCATGCGGGCTAACTTGCTCCGCTCCTGCTCTCGTAAAATAGAGGCTAAAGCCTTAAAAACTGTCGCGGCGAGACTGGACGTAGACAGTGCTATAATGCAGCACTAGACTCGCGTCCAGCTCGTTAAAGGCAGTAAAATTCGTGTCAACCATTTTGTGTACTAACATAGCTTGTAAGATTATTGTTACTAACACTATATGGACCCTGTCCGAAATAAACGTTTTTTTTTTTTTTTAAAACATTCTGATTTGACTTATTGTCTCTGGCAGGGCGACGGCAGCGTGAAGGTGTCGGGGTCGGTGGTGGAGGAGGGCGGGTGGCACGCGGCGGCGCTGGACGGCTGGGCGCTGCTGCTGGCGCTGGTGCCGCCCAGGCACGCCGCTGCGCTGCTGCACTCCGCGCCGCCCGGCATCGCTCGCCTGGCTGAGCTGCTCGAGGCCTGCAGTCTGGAAGTAATAATAATGTTCTCCTAACCGAGTTTTCGGCTACGGCGGCCAATCTTTTACGATCAGCCTACTACGCAGGATATATTATAGTGCACAAGTGAGTGCGCAAGCACAGGTGCACTCCCTATTCCCTCACTCTCATAACACGGTGGGACAGCAGTTTGACACGACCTTCCGAAGCACGGAATTATCATTCTTTTTCAGACATTCAGGTGATTCAAGCCTGCAATGCCCTTACCAAACTGAAAACATTTACACAAAGTGATGCTCCCCGCGGGATTCGAACCCACGACCTCAGGGTATTAGAGCCCAACGCTCTTACCACTGTACCACGGAGGCTGTTGGTAATACGCTCAGCACTACCGCCACCCGCGCGAAACAACTGCGCACCTCGGATGTAAAACGCGTCGTGAAATGTGCTCTTTCTTTTTTCATATAAATCAACATTCTACAGAAGCTGCGGGCACAGGCGACTGCTTCATGAGTTCTTAGCCATACTCCGTGAGTTTTTAACCCGGAGACGTTTCGTACCGATATTCTCCGTGGGGGGCGGAGTTTACCTACTAATACCCCGGAGTGTTCCTTCTGGCCTGATAGTGGTGTCATGGGAGATGGGTGACTTAGTAATGCCGTCCTTTCCCTATGAATAACAACAACGCAAGATACAAAATAATGACCCGTCTGGCGTGTCAGCCTCGCGGCATACCTCTACTGTACGATCGAGGTCTCCCGCGCGTGATCACTTTTGGAAAAATATACCGTGCACGCGCATCGTGACTTCTTAGGAGCGGCGCTTGTAAACGTGAAAATACTGCACAGGATATTAGCCTTAAGGGTGATCACGCGCGGGTGACCTCGATAGTACATACATCTTTTAAGCCGGGTATCCAGTTTTAGGAACCGCCGTAGCATTTGACTGCCTTCATAGAACAACGGCTAAGCAGCTTGGGTATGACACAGGTCGTAAGGTCAATTATCACCTTTTGTTGGTAGCAGGACTAGTTCAAGGACTAGTGATGTCTGTGTCACCATTGACACAGTCGTCATTCTTATTATTTAAGATCTGTGGTGAAGACTGGCAACTACGTTAAAATTACTTTATTATTAGCCAAATAAAGGACAACGCAAGAAGTTGTATGGGCCCTGTCCCCACCCACCAACAGACTTGGCACTAGTTTCAATATTATTATGACATTCCATATAAAGACAAATAACCATTTTTAATCCCAAAAATGACGGGGTAGTCAAAAACAATAAAATCGTGCTTATGCCGTACGCCTAAGATTCAGAATTGCGCTGTAAGTGTCTAGCTTCAAGTAGACTCGACTGTAAAATATTTTTTAAGATTACATTTTGATTGAACACTTTTATTTAGGCCAGGGGGGTTACTCTTGATCGCCTGCACATTATTTTCACAATTAACTGTGTCAAAAAAATACTTGAAAAATACAACATTCTAATTCGATTTGCGTGAAATCCCCATTCCTACGGCGGATGTCGTCATACAAAAAAAAGATCAGTATGGCAAGAGGTATAAATAGAGATACGTTTGAAATCTGTTCGCGCTCCTTTGCATAGTCCTTTATAAAAACAAATATTAATAGGTCAAACAAGCATATCGCACCTTTGGTAGAACAAGGGCACAACTGTCAAAAATTGGCAAAATGAGTTAAGTATACAGAAATGCTTTAAAATGCACCTTCTAACTGAAGGGACAAAGACACACGTTTAATTCCTTCAAAAAACCGCCAGAGCGCACAAGCGGCGTTGTCTTTCTGGGGCCATTTTCTTACTCTGTTGGCGCGACAAAGTCTCATTGGTCATTTGTGGCATCGGCGGGGAGAGATGTAGTCGTCACTTGGAGCGCTAACGCCGTAAAGTTAAATATGCCCTTTGATGTTTTTGATTTCTGGAGTGACAAGGCCACATTTGTCACACTTATGCCCTGTTTATGATTTAAAAATTTGGAGGACAAAGCCGTTCAGACATTTGTGCCGTTGTCTGTCCAAGATTTGTTTTATTCCTAGGAATACCTAGGAAGACCTAGGTCTTAAAATTATTTTTTATATGTAAAGTTAATTTAAGTTTTATACTGGTATCTTATTTAAACCTATTTTTATGTGTGATTCCAAACAGTTTTAAGAAAGAATAATACCAATTTAAGTAAAACCTTTGTTACTAAAGGATTGTTTAAAATTTTATTAAAAAATAGTTTTTCTGTTAGGTTTTTTGTTAGGTTTATGTTCCTTTTATTTTGATATTATTCTCTTATAATAATATTTTTATTATACTATTTTTAAGCGATTCTAAAGATATTTTCTAATGACCATAAGATTTCAGATTTTTGACGAAATGTGACGACTGATTACTAAGTTTTGATGTTTTTTTTTTTGTAAAAAGTTACTGTGAAATGTTTAATGTATAAAAAAATACAACATTTACGCAAAAAACACGGTGTTTTTAGTCAAAAACGATGCCAAATTAAAGCTTAAATATGGTCACATTTACAAAATATTTTACTTATTGGTGGAACAAGGGCACAATTGTACACCTATGTTAGAAAAAAATTTTTTTACAAAAAAACTACTGGCTTTTTATTATTGTAAACCACGCACTTAAAAAGAATATAGTATATAGTTTATGTCATACAAAGGAGAATAACTTTAGTATGATATTGATAGAGCTAGGCCACATTCAATACAAAAAATATCTTAAAATGGCTCTCCTGTAAAATCGCAAAAGGTGCAGTTCTGCCCTTGTTCTACCAAAGGTGCGATATTTATTTATTTTGATTAAAAATGACTTGTGTTACTAGCCAAACACTATAACCCATGGTCTGGAGGTAAATGCATGATACCTGGTCCACTCGAGGAAAATTTCTAAGCGTGATCTTCCTCAGGTGCGCATGGCGGCGGGCGCGGCGCTGGCCATCGCCCACGAGCGCCTCACCATGGGCGAGTCCGGGTCAGACGAGCCGCCCGCGTACGTGGCCGAAGTGCTGCCAAGACTGGACGAGCTTGCCAAAGACTCGGCCAAGTACCGCGCTAAGAGAGACCGCAAGGTGCAGAGGGCTACGTTCAGGGATATACTCAAGTATATGGAGGTGGGTTTGTGTTTTTTGTATTTTAAAAATTGTAGGTGTTAATAGAATGACGATGTATATTTTGTTAATAAGATTTTGCATTTACTTGAGTTCTGGAGACCATAAGGTAATTAATGTTCTGTAATGTTTCTAAGACTGGTGCGGATTTGACTTTTACTATTTCTGGGATTTATTTAGTTTTTTTTTAAATTAATGTTATTTTTGGTAGCAGTCATGTAGTTATTTGACGGTGAATGTTCATTGTGACTTGTTTCATTGAAGGACACTTAAGGCGTCTCCCAGACCAAAAGTCTTGTTTTTAACGGCTCTCAACTCCTTATTTAATGCATATACAACAGTTTAAAAAATACGTAAATAATCTTTGTAGTTTTATCTTAAAATTCCACGTTTAAAGTTTGTGTTTATCTTTATTTATCACTACCAAAACTGACTTTGAAAATACGTCTAAAATAATATTATTTCATACACTCCTCCTAATTAAAACGTGTTTTTTAAATTTGGCTTGCGCCAATCGATAGACAATCAAAAAAACTATAAATTGGCTGCTAAAAATTTGGAAATCATCCTTTTCTTGATTTTTACGGATTATTATTCATAATTTCGGACGGCCATTTCTCTCACGCGCCCACAACGGGTAGCGGGCGGCAGTCGGTCGCTAGCTGTGCTACGGGGAACCCGTGTCGCTCGCTCACACACGTGACAGATCGGTGAGACAGCGACACCTAGCGACACAAACAAGCACTGACGTTTGCTTGCTTTGTTTACGCAAGGACGATTTATATTGTGAGGCTGAGGTGTGTCTTGTATTAAATGCGAAAGGACGATTTAATTATCTTGTTTAATAATAGTAGTGTAGTAAAACTATATCAATGGCGAATGCTACACGCTCGATTTAATATAAATATCTCTGGACATTATTCACACAGCACCATCTAGCCCCAAACTAAGCATTAGCTTGTGCAGCACTAAGCATTAGTTGTGCTATATGGGTGCTAGACAACGGATAAACATTACTAATATACTTTTTTTTGTAAATACATACATTATTATAAATAGAAAAACCCAGACCGATACAAACAAACATGTTCATGCACACAAATGTTTGTACCGTGCGGGGATCGAACCCGCGACCTCTGGTGTAATAGCCGACTTCTCGACCATTACACCAAATGGCTCGCCAAAATCGCGATAACTTTCCAAAAGTGAATGAATTTTACAAATCGATCAGTAGGTACCTACGACGGTAAATTTCACTGACTACACTAGGCCGCCTCCTCGGTTTCACTTCACCCGCGCGTAATTTCTTTTGTCAATAATTATCCTATAATCCTGTCGTATGTCACCCGGGCCGGGAATAGTACCCGGGTGACTTTCCAAAAGTGAATGAATTTTCCAAATCGGTTCAGTAGTTTCGCAGCCTATTCAATACAAACCAAGACTGAGTCATGAGTCTTGAGTTGGTGTATTACATTATCCAATGTAATACACCAACGAATGATATTTAAAAAAATTGAATAATAAAAAAAGAATTACTAAACAATCTCAAACCAATAAAAATGTTCAAAAAGTTTTTTTGGACTACTTGGGATTTGAACTAACGTTCACTTATTTCGTCAGCGTATTTGCACTCGGCCACCGAGCGTTGTATAGATAAGCCGAAATAAGCAATGAAGTACGGCGCGCACCAACAGACGTGAATAGGGGTCCAAAGATCAGTATTGTTTGCTTGCAGAGGTCCGTTGGAACATGAGTCACTTTACAATATTATTTACATGCTTTATCCAATATTGCACTCGTAACCGTCACAGTTGGTTTAATTTTGTTAAAAAACATCCAAAATGTCAACTAAACGATTTAAAATTTACACCACAGGATGCGCTATTTCTTGCCACGCATTTTTATACAACATTTACTAAAAACTGTTTACTTATTAGAATAATATTTAAACGGAGCAATTATAATACGTGTACTTTGGTGAAACGTTGCGGACCCTCCCAATCGCTAGTGTATTCATCAGGGGGTGTTCTCCGGGTAGTATCATCAAGCGGCTTTGAGCTATCACCAACATCGGCCAGAGCGGCGGTGTGGCTCGCTTCAGCCTCTTTGCTTGCTGGCGGCCGGTGTTGTTGAGCGCGTTGAGGTTGTAGCGCAGCGTGGTGAGGCGGGAGGAGAACAGTCACTCCTTTCCTCAAGATACTCCCACTTAGGACCCAAGGGTATTCCCGGGTAGAAAAATCAATAGGTGTTCTCCGCGTAGTATTACCAGGGGGTGTTTTCAGGGTATTAACATCATGGGTGTTCTCCAGGAAGCATCATCAAAGGGGTGTTCACCGGGTTGTTGCATCGGGGGTTGTTTTCAGGGTAGTCACATCAGGAGGTGTTCTCCGGGTACTATTACCAGTGGGGTGTTTTTAGGGTATTATCATCATTCAACGTGCAACGTGGTCAGTCACGACCCTGAGGATTGGGATACGGAAACTGCGTGCTATTTCTCTCGTAGAATATCTACTCCAGTCAACGAAATTCTAACTTTGCCATTTTAGTTGTAAAGCTGAAACTGACGCTAAAAGGACAATGCTCAAAAAGAAGCTAGGTTGGAATCAAATTATTGGTAATAATATGTAATTAAATATTCCATAGGGGGCATCATCGAAATCAATGGTGGTATGTGTGAAATTGCTATTCAGATTTTTCTGGGGTCACATAAAGTATCAGTTACATAGTTACTGAATAATAAACGCACTTGTTGACCCAAATCTATAAAAATTAGAAGGAAATCTCTTAGGGTGTGTCGGAGGATGCATAAAAATCATTCCAATTAGTCCACTCAAAAAAGCAGGTGTAGAATGCGTGAGCTGGAACCTAAGCAATTTCTTCAGAAATTGGTTCAGTATGCTTAGAGAGTAAACAAACTAAAAGTCCCCGCCTCTAGGAGGGAAGCCGGAGTGGGGGGAGGGGGTTAAAGTTCCCACTTTTGAGTTTTTCTCTAATATCTGAAAAACGGTGCGTCGTAGAGAAAAAGTGTCTTCTACGTAATGAAAGCTCATAAAATTTCCTACAACTTTTGTCTGATACAATTTTTCGGATTCGCAACCATTTTTGAACTAAACGTTCTGGAAAAGTGAATTTTTCGGAAAAAAAGACGACTTATCAAACACTACCTCTTGCCTGCTACTTCAATCGTATTATTTCGGGATAAAAAATAGCCTGCATGGTAATCCAGGTCCTAATATATCTACATAACAAATTTCATACAAATCTGTTCAGCAATAGAGCTATCGGAAGCTATTAACCTTTTTTTAAACTTTTTTATTTTATATCTTTATCCGTTTAGGCCGTGAAGATGAATCATTTCTTCAGGTATGATTATCCGTCTGACCACACTTTCCAAGCTAGCGCCCTTCTGAAAAGTTTGCAGTGGTACAATACCAAGTTCCCCAATATCATGTGATGGGGGCATGTGCTTCAATCTGGGAATGTTTCTACCTTCTTCAATGGAATTGGAGAGAGTAATACACCTGATTCCACCCATAGCATGGAGAGTATTGAGCCCATCAATAGTACAAACGTTGAAATCAACGTTGTCAAAAACAAATTGCACAAACTGATTGAAAGCCTCTGCCTTGAAATCTGGCTTGGCACTATAGATCGCAGAAATTTCTAACTTTTGTGCTTCGTAATACGAAGCACAGAAACCCAAACTGGCTACAAGATCTATCAAGTGCTGTGAACCATACTTTCTATACAGGAACAGCGAGAGGCTGCACAAAAGGGGTGATAAGAAAGTATTTGGCCTGACAATCGCAGTGATGGCATTTCGGAGTGCCACACATTTTCTCTTTGTATCAGATGATACAAAGAGAAAATGAAGAAAGTAGATACTTTCTTTGTCTTTGACAATAGAAGGCCTTCAAGAAAAAAGGTGAGGGAATGGGGCAGTATACCAGGATTCTTCAGAAAGTCATCGCTGGGTGGATATGTATCTTTGCTGTACACTTGACACTGAATGTCTTGCCGTATAATTTCCACAGCTTTAGCAACAATCCTCAACCTTTCCTCGTCTTCGTTTTATGCTTGGTTGATAATTTTATACCTGGTGTCTCTAAAACAAACTACGGGTGATTTGAATCTGTTTACCCCTGGAGTAAATAATTCTTTCACTGTTGTAAAGCTCCAATTATCCCGGTGAGCATAGAGTACTTTTGATCCCGGAAAAGTGGGGGACGGGGGATATTTGAAAAAAGACATTACCCGCAGGTGAAACCGCGGGCGGAAGGCTATAGTCGGGCCATTATGAACGTGCAAACCGAGTCATAAAACGTTTCGTTTCGTTTAGTCAGTTTGGGTTTCTGTGCTTCGTATTACGAAGCACAAAAGTTAGAAATTTCTGCGATCTATAGTGCCAAGCCAGATTTCAAGACAGAGGCTTTCAATCAGTTTGTGCAATTTGTTTTTGACAACGTTGATTTCAACGTTTGTACTATTGATGGGCTCAATACTCTCCATGCTATGGGTGGAATCAGGTGTATTACTCCCTCCAATTCCATTGAAGAAGGTAGAAACATTCCCAGACTGAAGCACATGCCCCCATCACATGATATTGGGGAACTTGGTATTGTACCACTGCAAACTTTTCAGAAGGGCGCTAGCTTGGAAAGTGTGGTCAGACGGATTATCATACCTGAAGAAATGATTCATCTTCACGGCCTAAACGGATAAAGATATAAAATAAAAAGTTTAAAAAAAGGTTAATAGCTTCCGATAGCTCTATGGCTGAACAGATTTGTATGAAATTTGTTATGTAGATATATTAGGACCTGAATTACCATGCAGGCTATTTTTTATCCCGAAATAATACGATTGAAGTAGCAGGCAAGAGGTAGTGTTTGATAAGTCGTCTTTTTTACGAAAATTTCACTTTTCCAGAACATTTAGTTCAAAAATGGTTGCGAATCCGAAAAATTGTATAAGACAAAAGTTGTAGGAAATTTTATGAGCTTTCATTACGTAGAAGACACTTTTTCTCAACGACGCACCTTTTTAAGATATTAGAGAAAAACTCAAAAGTGGGAACTTTAATCCTTCTAGCCCCGGATTACTAGACACAATAGAAAATCTATTGTTATGCGGCACCCGAGTGCCGGTTCGGCGTTGAGTGGTTAACCCCCTCCCCCCACTCCGGCTCCCCTCCTAGAGGCGGGGACTTTTAGTATGTTTACTCTCTAAGCATACTGAACCAATTTCTGAAGAAATTGCTTAGGTTCCAGCTCACGCACTCTACACCTGCTTTTGGAGTATTTTTTGAGCGGACTAAATTGGAAAATATGAAAAAACCCCGTTATAAATAGCGAAAAACATTGTACGTGCTAATTTTCGCACATTGTACGCGATTTCCTAGCAAACGGGGCGCGATACGCGTAAAATGATTATAACCTTTTTTGTACACAAAGTAATTCTCTACAGCTTTTGTCTAAAACTTTTTCTCTTAATTCTGTTAGTTTTTGAGATTATCGGGAAAAAGTAATTTTTTACCCTCTTTCATTTTTTCGAATGACCCCGGTGACACCACCCCGCCCCGCATTTTTAGTATGTTATCATTATCACGGGGTCATTAACGAAAAGGACAATGCTCTTCTAGTATGAAAAACAACCCAGGCTGGAATCAAATGAAAAGTATCTCTAATTTATTGGTAATAATATGTAATTAAATATTCCATAGGGGGCATCATCGAAATCAATGGCGGTATGTGTGAAATTGCTATTCAGATTTTTCAGGGGTCACATAAAGTATCAGTTACATAGTTACTGAATAATAAAAAAATATTTTTATAATTTTTTATAAAAATATATTTTTAGCACCTATTCAGTAAAGTTGTATTGTAGCTTCTCATTGGTGCAAGAATTTTTAGAATCGGTCTTGTAGTTCCTGAGATTAGCGCGTTTACAAAGACAAACAAACTGTTACGCTTTATTATATTAAATAAATAAATAATAAATATCTCTGGACATTATTCACACAACGCCATCTAGCCCCAAACTAAGCATTAGCTTGTGCTATGGGTGCTAGACAACGGATAAACATTACTTATATACTTTTTTTTTTGTAAATACATACATATTATACATAGAAACACCCAGACCGATACAAACAGACATGTTCATGCACACAAATGTTTGTACCGTGCGGGGATCGAACCCGCGACCTCTGGTGTAATAGCCGACTTCTCGACCATTACACCAAATGGCTCGTCGATAATAATAATTATATACAATTATATAATATAATTATATTAGATATAGCCATTTTATACACTTTTAAACCGCAACTGTATCTGTTTACTCCTTTAATTGATACTTTATGTGACCCCTAAAAAATCTGAAAAGCAATTTCACACATACCGCCATTGATTTCGATGATGCCCCCTATGGAATATTTAATTACATTTTATTACCAATAATTTTACAGATACTTTTCATTTGATTCCAACCTGGGTTTTTTTTGAGCATTGTCCTTTGATTCATCTTTTCAGCTAAAATGGCAAAGTTAGAGCTTCGTTGACTGGAGTAGATATTCTACGAGAGAAATAGCACGCAGTTTCCGTATCCCAATCCTCAGGGTCGTGACCACGTTGCACGTTGAATGATGTTAATACCCTGAAAACACCCCACTGGTAATAGTACCCGGAGAACACCCCCTGATGTGACTACCCTGAAAACACCCTTCTGATGCAACAACCCGGTGAACACCCTTTGATGATACTTCCTGGAGAACACCTATGATGTTAATACCCTGAAAACACACCCTGGTAATACTACCCGGAGAACACCTCCTGATGTACTATACCTGCTGTAATTTTTACTCGTAAAACTTCTGATAATCCTCTAAGAGTTTTTTTTCAATCTAGATATCCGTTGAAAATATCGAAAAAAACCGTTTGAATCGAATTCTTCTTTTGTATTGAAAATCTTTCATGTTCAAATTTGTATTTTCAAATAGAGAACAAAAAAATTAAAATTAATCTTGTTGTATTTTATCGTACCTACTGAAAAACATTTCGATTCTACTTTTATGATGTGTGTATCTACAAGAGATACTTTTTTTTCTATGACAATTAATATTCAGTCTGCTAATAGTGGCTTTATAATGTTAGTAATAGTTTGGCGCTAGCTAACTAGATGGCGCTCATATTATTACCGATGACTACGAAGTATGGGGTGAGGTGAGGTGGGGGTAAGTGAAGGTGAAATGCTCAAAGTCATTTGCTCTGGGTAAGGCCTTAAGCAGAACAATGTCTCACAACATTAATCGGGTCAAAATTTACGAGGTCCAAATTTGCGGTCACACGCCTTACATTCCGATGATATAGAACGCACAGCCTAGAAATCTCTTTTATATGATTGTTTGTTAAATTAGCTATCTAGAATTCATAATTATATTATAATATTTCAGAAAACGTTAAACAAAACTTTCAATCGAAACCTAAAATCGGGGTCAAAATAGCGTTCTTCGCGTGGTCACACTCTGCTCTTCCATAATTCAAAAGCTTGTAGCATTTTATTTACCTGGACAATGTCGTACTTTTTACCTACGAAAATGAGCCTGATAAACCATAGTTTAATATTAAATACTAAACTACACACATATTTAAACAAAAACATTTACGAAATAAGCATTTTGTCTTGGTCACACGATTTCGCAATTTTTGAGCACGCGGTTAAAAACGACTCACACGCCGCAACAAAGCTACCTACGACCTTGCAAACTTACCGCCCACTCGCCAGTTGTGCCGGGGCAAGTGAAGAGAGAGGACAGGCAACTCATCGTCGTTCGAGGAATAAACTAGAAGTGCTTAATTTTTGAGTCATATATTTTTCTATCATCCCAGGTCACTCAGGTGGGCATATGAAATGTATGTTAGGATAACATTATCAATCAGTAATAACTATTATTATGTCGTAAATATAATCGAGATTTTAGATTATAATAAAGAAAAGGAATTTATTGCCCAGTTTAGCCAGAAATTGTAAAAATGTCCTATTTTCGGTCACTTTAGTGGCGTCACTTGAGTGGCATTTTGTCCACTGAAGTGACATTTTGCGCCACTCAAGTGACTTGTCTTATTACATAAACAAAATTCATTAGAAAAAAGCCTAATTAATGTTAAATAATTCATATAAAACAATGTTTATGAAGCGTATAGTGATAAGCTAGTCTAAAAGTATATGAATTCTTGATTTAATTATCAAAACTGATCTGGTAATTTGTTTCGTATTTCAAACAGATCAGTAACGATACTTTACCGCTTCCGTGGTGTAGTGCTTATAGCTTTCGGCTCACGATCCGGAGTTCTCGGGTTCAATTCCCGGAGCGGTCCGCCATACATTGTAAAAAAAAATATTTATGAGTGTTTAATCAGTTTCGTTAGGACATTGCAGGCTGAATCACCTATTATTAAAAAAAAGTAGACGATTCCGTGCTTTGGAGAGTACGTAATATTTATATCGGTCCGGGTATTTGAAGGTCTATAATCTATAATGAACACGGCTGATCCCGGAAGGGTAGGCTAGGCAGAGACCACGTCATTCCACTCGATACGATTTACATACTTCCCTTGCTTCCTCAACTTTAAGTAAAAGTATCTTTCATACACGCTCGTCGGTTTAGGGTACTTTTTACCTAGCCTTTATTAAGAACATCCTGAATTGGATCTAGGTATGTTCGCTTAGGCCTTCACTTTTCAATATTCCACTCATACCTTGTTTATCCCTTTTGTCTCTTTCCATTCATCTTCTGTACATGTCCAAACCATCTTAAAATTTTTTCCCGATCTTAGGCACTAAATCTTCTTTCACACCTTTCCCTTATAATACTATTTTCCCTTATAAACAAACTTTAGCCCTCTCATTTCTACTCCATTTATTCTACTCTCGTGCTTCCTCTGCCGCACCCAACTTTCACTACCGTACATAATTGTTGGTTCCAGCACTCTATGCACAGCCAGACGAGCCTTTTTGAGACTCTCCAACTGCTCATAATGCTTTTATGAGCAAAGCACGATTTGACATGTTTCCAGCATTCGGCAAGCGGTAGGTTTGAAAGGTTCAGTCTGATACAATTTAATCAGGCGATGGGCCAACAACTTGTCACTACAGCCATAATATAGATCTATCTGAAATAACCCTCCAAACCTGTCAATCGTGGCGGACTTACCTTTGTTTATCTGCTTAACCCATCAGGGTTACCATTATGATAATGCCCTGAGAAGATTTTTATTTTATTTTTGTTAAATTATTCATTGCACTTGGTATAAGATTTTTATTTTGCATAGCCAACCACGGGGCCTTATTTTGTTAATGTCTTTGTTAGTATTTTGTTAATTAGGGGACAATAATTATGATACACTAAAGGGAATTGGCCATTTAATTTTAGATTGTTAAGTAAACAAAAAATTGTTATACTTGCTACAATTTGAAGATTTTTGATTTTTGTCTTACAGTATTTCTGATTGTGTTTACCCGAATCTAAATTAAAGATTTTTATATTATACTTTTGTTTTTTTGTTAATTTTAATGTGTTGTTGGTAATTGTGTAAAATTACCAACCTTACTACGATTTTAATACTCTTTTTGATTACTTTCTCTCATAATATTTAACTGGTCACTTGAGTGGCGCAATATGTCACGTTTAGTGGCGTCAAAATTTTCAAAAAATAATTCCGGTGAAACCTGTGGTTAGATTTGGCTATTTTTTTGTAGTTAAACTTCTGTTGATCTCTTTATTATTCTCCGATATAAAACAATGCCAAAAACGGACAAAAAAAATTCGCCACTAAAGTGACCCGAAGAATCATTTCTGAATTTTGACCCAATCATATTATCCATTAAACATGCTATTAGCACGTACTAGCTGCAAGGTGCCAGAAGTACTTTAAAGAGATTTTTTTGCACCATACTCCAAACAGTAGACAAAAGTCTACTTACATAAATGAACGTAGGATTTTTTTAAAGCATTTCTCCTTTTGAAAAAGGGTTGTACGCCTACTGTAGCAGCGTATACTGTGGCAGCAAAAGATTTATCTAGTTCCAACTATAAAAGCAGACTTAGTAAGTGCACGTAGCTAATCAGACGTCGTTTAGAATTTATTTCTGTCGTAAGAAAACTTTGCTTAAAGTAATCTCAAAGGGATCTTGAATGAAAAATTACATCTCTAAAGTTGTCAAAGAAAGTGGAATGTTCTATAATAGACCAAAATGAGTCTACAATAAGTAATTTCTTTTGAATCGCCTGTTCTTTGCGAAACTACAGGTACAGTCTAAGGCCCTTAGACTTTAGATGAGGTCCTCTCATTTTTACTATAGGATGAGACAATTTGCTATAAAAAATGGGTTGTTTCTAAGTTTGCAGGCATTTGGGTGGGGCCCTCTAAGGTAAGCCCGGGTCATTTTGCTAACTCTGCCACTCTATAATTACAAAACTGCTGAAAACTGGAATTAAAGAATCAAGTCAAAAATAAAACATATCGTTTATACAACAACAATAACTTAAGTTAGTCAAACACATAAAAAGACATGTATACAGTCGAATTGGGCATCTCTCCCTCCATTTTGAAATCTTTTAAAAAGTACCACAGAAGCAAAGCCAAAGGTACAGTCAAAAGCACGTCAGACGTAACACTTAGGACTTTGTACCGCTCTTATGTCGGGGGCATAAGCGCTATTATACCGTGATGCTCAGACCAAATAAAAAACCAAGACGGAACCTAACGAACAACGCATTGAAGACAGAAAAAGCTGACGTAGCTGTGTACATACACAAAAACTGACGTAGTTTTTACATGTGTGCGTGTCACCAGCCAATCACAGATCGCGAGGGTCACGAGTCATTCAATCATCAATATCACTGAAAATATGCCCAGTTGTGTAGTGAAACGGTGTAAAAACCATTCCGGAAAAAATAAAAAGCTGGATGGAATCACATTTCACACGTAAGTCAAATTGTAAACTAATATTTTCACAACAAATTAAATGATGTCCATCTGTCAACTGTCAAATAACGTCAAATGTTATCAACGCAAGTGTTGCCATGCAAATTAAAATTATTTCTACCTGTTATTTGGGTAACATGCAACGTAACGTAACGTTATAACGTTATTTGTGATTATTATTAAAAGTTTATAAAATTAATCGAATTTGGTATGTTAATTGTATTTAAAGGATTAATTGTTATATTTAATGTTAGACGTTCATTTTTAGATTTCCAAATAAAGATCCAAGTTTATTAAACTAATCGAATTTGGTATGTTAATTGTATTTAAAGGATTAATTGTTATATTTAATGTTTAACATTAGAACAACACATAGGCTACAATTTATAAAGATATTCCCGCGGGATTACATCCTATAGTTCACGCGGGCGAAGCCGCGGGCGGAAGGCTAGTACTCTAAATATAAACGAAACTTAAATACTCGTAAGTTTTATTTTTAAGTTTTTCCTATTTTATTCATACTTCCGCCACTACTTTTATAATATACTTAAACAGTACTGCATTGTGCTGTTATACTGGGGATTCCTGTGAATGTCGAAACAACTATATCCAGACCCAGCGAGCAGGTCTCGCGGGGTAATTTAAGCCGCTCGCTGTGTAGTAGACACCCGATTAGGCTGCCTGTCCGAAGCGGAGCGAGGAAGCGGAGCAGAGAAACGGTGAAATATAACCCATCAAATTACTCAAAATCTCCGCTCAGACAGGGAGTTGCAATCCTATTGGTTATTATTTCTCCACTTCTCCACTCCACTGCCTCGCTCCACTTTGGCGGACAAGCAGCCTTATTCGGGTCTTGTGCTATTATCAATGAAAACGTTCGGAGATGTATAACGGCGTGATTGTTGCGCAGGAGGGTGAAGTACCCGAGCAAGCCGTGCGCGTAGGCTCGGAGGTGATCTGGTGCACGTCGTGGGGCGCGCGCGCGGGCTACGCGTCGCTGGCGGCGGCGCTGCGCGGCGGGCTCAGCGTGCTCGCGCCCGTGTCGCCCGCGCTCCGGCACGCGCTGGGCCTCAGCGCCGACGCGCCCACGCTGGCCGCGCCCAAGCAGAAGCTCAACAAGCTGCAGCGGGTCAGTATACCTCCTACACATACAGACCTACGCTGCGCGGCGGGCTCAGCGTGCTCGCGCCCGTGTCGCCCGCGCTCCGGCACGCGCTGGGCCTCAGCGCCGACGCGCCCACGCTGGCCGCGCCCAAGCAGAAGCTCAACAAGCTGCAGCGGGTCAGTATACCTCCTACACATACAGACCTACGCTGCGCGGCGGGCTCAGCGTGCTCGCGCCCGTGTCGCCCGCGCTCCGGCACGCGCTGGGCCTCAGCGCCGACGCGCCCACGCTGGCCGCGCCCAAGCAGAAGCTCAACAAGCTGCAGCGGGTCAGTATACCTCCTACACATACAGACCTACGCTGCGCGGCGGGCTCAGCGTGCTCGCGCCCGTGTCGCCCGCGCTCCGGCACGCGCTGGGCCTCAGCGCCGACGCGCCCACGCTGGCCGCGCCCAAGCAGAAGCTCAACAAGCTGCAGCGGGTCAGTATACCTCCTACACATACAGACCTACGCTGCGCGGCGGGCTCAGCGTGCTCGCGCCCGTGTCGCCCGCGCTCCGGCACGCGCTGGGCCTCAGCGCCGACGCGCCCACGCTGGCCGCGCCCAAGCAGAAGCTCAACAAGCTGCAGCGGGTCAGTATACCTCCTACACATACAGACCTACGCTGCGCGGCGGGCTCAGCGTGCTCGCGCCCGTGTCGCCCGCGCTCCGGCACGCGCTGGGCCTCAGCGCCGACGCGCCCACGCTGGCCGCGCCCAAGCAGAAGCTCAACAAGCTGCAGCGGGTCAGTGTACCTCCTACACATATATTTCACTAGCCTTCCGCCCGCGGTTTCACCCGCGCGTAATTTCTTTTTTCAAATATCCCCCCCTTCCCCCACATTTCCGGGATCAAAAGTACCCTATGTTCACCGGGGATAGTGTAGCTTTCCAACAGTGAAAGAATTATTCAAATCGGTTCAGTAGTTTCAAAATTGTTATTCCCGCGGGAATGAGACGTTTCCCGTAGAAATTTTATAGCCTATATCCTAATCCGGGTTATGAACTATACGTGTGCCAAATTTCATCTATATCCGTTCAACCGTTTAAACGTGAGTGACCCATGATCACAGGTAGTATAAACACTAAACTGTCGAGGCGTTTCAAATAATACAAAAAGTATATTACACAAGCACACAGCAATACAACACTATTGGTCAAGCTCTAGTACTAACTAGAAAAAAAAAATATGTCCAAAATGTCACCAATTGACAACTATAAAAAAAAGTTTATGACATCACGATCAGCCCTTTTGGCTGCCTGTCCACCGGAGCGGAGCAAAGAAACGGAAGAAATATTAACCAATAGGGTTACACTGTAATGGCCACGGTCGCCATGTAATGGTGTTGGACCTCCAGGGCCCCCATGTGATGGAGGTTGGGTTGTACGAGTAGTAAATGATAGTCTAGACTCCTTGAGTGATGTCTATAATATGTATATCTCTATAACAGTAGGCTCTAGCTTATATACTACAGTGTACGTGTTTCAAAGGAGAAATACCTTTACGTACATGGAAGTTATCGGATCACGATTACTCTGTGATTTATCTTATCCATCTCAACACAAAACTCCGCTCAAACGATTGAACACGAACGTTGATGAACTTATTACTTTTTGTGATTGTAACTAAATCTAAACAAAATAATTCTCATTTGCAGCATCTACAAAACAGCGCAGCGTCGAAGGCACGGACCGTTGCTCGCAACAAGAGCCGCGACAAGCGCTCGGCGGCGCTCGCCATCTAGACCCGCACCCGCCTCAGCTGGCCTCTGATCCCCACAACCATGGACCTACCTTCAACCGAGAGACTAGATTTAACGTCGAGTAGATAGCTAAGGGCGGATTTGGGACAAGTCTTTTTTAAATTTAGTAGATGTCGTCCTTGAAGTCACGTCGCGTATAGAATCGACTTCAATAGTATAAATTCTAAATCCGCCCTTGGCTCGGTATCACCCGACCGGCCGACTCCGACGAAGAAAAAAATATCTGGCCGTTTTGTAGTATTAGGTTAAAGCTTAGTTTAACGCTAGCGCGGATAGGTCTGGAGTCTAGTGTTAGCTTAAGTAGGCTAGGTGTCGAACCAAAGACGAGAGTTGATTTTGATTAAAATTACAAAATGTTCGGAGTCGGTTAAGGGTGGATTCGGTTAGTTAGTTTTCGTAAGAATACGAAATTGATTACTTCACATCATATCAGATTTCTTTTTTTTACCGGCTCACACCAGAAGTCCGAGAAACTACGAAAAATTCATGTCACGATAACCAGGCTTTCATAATTTGGACGCCTACGCAATAATTATTAACATTTATGATCATTGTCTGCGTATACCATTTGTATTAAAGTACACCACGCTTACTCCTAAACTTGGTGATTTGGGCTCCTGGTAAGTTATCATGAGTAGTAACTGTTGCTTTAATCGTTACAACTTTATACTGCCATTAATTTCTACAATTTTAGCGAATTATTCTTATGTAATTACTTAATTATACTTTGTTATATCATTGATATTTTTATATCAACTCGATGAAGATTGTTGGTTTTTTGATATGTTGCTAATTGATTATGTTTATATTATAGCCCAATTACTAGCATCACGAGTGTGACGGAAGGTTCACTAACAATTTTCGTAGCATACGGTTCGCGGTTTTAGCAAATTAATCAAGTTATGGAGTAAGGATATTGTTTTAACGTTATCGGCGCGGCGTTGCGCGTGTGCCCCGCGCTGTCGCCCGCTTGCTCCGTGCGGATCGACCTACCTAAATCTGAACATGATTGAACATGACTCAGAATTTCTTGACGCGTAATTTCTTACTACCCATACCAAATTTGATTGTCATTTCATTTGGGAATTCTTATTTTCACTTCCCGTTCGTCCCACCAGCAAGTTCAGTGGGACGAACGGGAAGTGAAAATAAGAATTCCCGTTCGTCCCACTGGTGGGACAAACTTGGTGGAACGAACGGGAATGAACCAAAAGGTCTTACTTGAAATAGAACTATGCGATGGACATTAGGCTGGAAATTATTTGCAGGAATTGTACAGATTTGGGGGGTTGATCAGTGGCTTGCTGTAAAATGTACCACGCGTGACGCGCAGGGCCGCGGCGCGGGGCACTTCTCTGTAAATATTATTTTAAACTAAATTTAATGTCGCGGCCGCCTCAAAATTGTATGGATTGTTGAAATAATATTTATAAAGAGAAATACATAAGTGTTTTATTTTATTTATATTCCCTTTACTTAAAGCACTGGATAATATATTTTACATTGGTGTTTCTGGCCAAAGAGCTAAATTGATACCAGTCAATCCTGTGTTTGGTCAAGGTTCCAGTCGGTACAGTCAGCATCAAAATGATCTGAGCGGTCAAAACCACCAAAAATATATGAACATTTGACAAAAGTCAACCTTACCTTAAGTCGTAAAGGTTTATTTTCGTTTGTTATTTGAGAACAAATGACAAACGATATATTTTACACCTAAAAGTATTGTGCTAAGAGGCAAAGATTTAAAGGGATTTTTGTCAAATGTTCAGATATTTTTGGTAGGTTTAAACGCTCAGATCATTTTGGCGCTGACTGTACTAGGGCAACATGATCTTATTGGAGTTTATAAGTTTAGGTTAAACGGATACTGGTATGAAAGGAGAATAAAAGTTTATTTTCTGCAAAAGCCATTTGCCAAATTATTTTCAAAAAAAAAATACTTTTGCACGTCAAGTCTTTTTTTTAACCTATGGCACTAGGGCAACATGATTGAAGTTGTTGTAACATAGATACAATAGTGCAAATGAAACTAATAAGTCTCATCTGCACCATTGATGGTGCCGGTCAATGGTGCATACGGTTTTAAAAACCCAATACAAGCAGCATTAAATAAAACAACAGTATAAACACATGACTAGCTTTATTTTCAGACATTTAAATCGTTACCATTCCTTCCCTGCATACAAATTTTAGATCGACTATTCGTCGAAGAAACATTAGACAACAGTCATACTCTTAAAAACTAAACACTCCTTAGCAAATGGAATTCGTTTCTGCGCCGACAAAATACAACAGGAAACTCATTATGTACATTAAAGTCCTGAGGGTTTGTTTCGCTAATGCGATGTTCTAGGGACAAATAGTTATATTTGTTCCAAAAATGTTTTAGAATTATCGTTTCGTAAAACGCAGCCGCCAGATATCAAAATTGGGACGCAGAAATGAAGTCCATAAAATTCGTTGCTCAATTTAAACATCTGATAATGGAACAATCGTAGACACTTACCTAAGTTGGTATAAAAGTATATAAGCTCATGTGTCCGATCAAACTACTGTAGCTACAAAATTTTGAGTTTTTGTAACGATACATCGAAATATCCAATAAATATGTATTTGAAAGTTACATATAAAAAAGATAAATAAATACTTCTAATTACTATCCAATATCCAGTCAGAGAATCCTCTATTTATCAAGAATAATGCAGAATATAAGATATAGACTGAAAGTACCTAAATGACAAAAATATTATCATAACAGCTGTAATTAAAAAGGATATTTCGATTCTGGAGGCTTACAGTGCTAAAGAACATTGAATAAGACTTTTTTCATAAAATTTCGATCTTCTTTCACTGTAAAAACCTGATCATTTGAAAAATATAGATGCATTTAGGAAATATTACTGAAATAAACGGAACTCTCCTCGCAAATTGCCAGCATCTAAAGCAGAGTTTACCTGGACTCGCTAGCCCCGTTTTGGCGGCATTGTGTATACTATTGATTTTATTAAGAATCAATAGTATAGAAACTACCGATTTCAAGAAGAGGAAATTGACTAGAATCAAGTGGTCAGGTTTTTATAGCGAAACTACATACATATTGATTGCGGACCATGATAGCTACAGATCGCCTGTAAATTACAAAGACACTCATTAATTATAAATACCTTAAATGTCTATGGTTACATTTATCTATGGTTTGAAGACACCAACATTAACATGTGAATGTTGCTCAAGATCGACCCAAATGTACAAATTCCCCACTGAATATCTAAAGCAACATTCGCAATTTACACAACATTTATATCTTATTATAAACTAGTGCAATTCCGCCATATACATAATGCAAAAATATAAATAAACCTTTTTAATATAACTGACAAAAATAATTTAAGAGTAATAATAAATACATCCCTACACAATAAAGGCAATTTGATGAGTGATACTTATGTACCTTATAATTTAATAAAATTAACTATTCAAGTTCATATACTTTGTAGGCACTGACCAACAAGCCAATGTTGGATTATTTCTCTTCAATAATGTACGATTTCAAGTGGATTTAATAACTAACTTTATTTAATTAATTAAGGCTTTGTCAAGTACATGAGCACGAAACTATTGTCAAAATATCAATTTTATAACTCGTAACACACTCGCGACTCGTACAGCATAACCCGTCAGGTAGATAACGAACGCTCCCGTGACCTTAACTCCAAATTAATCACAACATCTCGGTGAGTAGGTACTTATTTGCTCTGAAACACAACCTAATGTTTTCATCGAATAACATGACGATAAGAGGTATGTTCTGTGATATAAGGCAACGATAAAGGCAGTATTTATCTGCTATTTTATACCAGCATTATAAAAATATACTTTACTTGATGTAGAGGTATGAAAACAATAAAATAAAAGCATATAAAAAGGTGCCATGTTCATAGGCAAAATGGGTACCGCTATGAATCACACACATTACATAGACATAATAATCAGCAGAGATAGACAACATAACACTGCGTCATATATTTTTTAAACATATTCCTTACTGTTTTATTTTAAAGTAGTAGGTATAATTATTTGCAGCAGCCAGGATATAGCTAGAGCTACCATTTAATAATTTTCACTAATTTCACTAATTACAAATTCGTCTAGACAATGCAAGTTAAAAAAATATATAGACGTAGGTACTCGCTTTTGTAACTGACATGTTCATTTATTTTAAGCAAAAAATTCTTCCATCAAAATACATATTTGATAAGTTAAATTTTCGTCGGCACCCACTTTCCTCTTTAGAACAAAAAGAAAATACTAACTTGGCTCTCTATGGCACTTGTCCAAAGCTATGGTATAAAAGATCATCTATTGCATTCACTATCATACTTCGAACTGCATCACACTTTGGTATCTGATATTAGACAACATAATTATTATACATCAAAACTGTATCCTTAGAGCATTCAAACCAATGGAGTAGCAAACATGTCAGCCGACTACATAACCAGTGACAAAGAAATGGACACAAGAAATTGGTTAACAACATTTTTGAACCACTATATTAACTGCATTTGATTCGGAAATGTCTATATAGGTTCAGCAAACGGAAGTCAAATGACTTTTATTAACGACTTAAGTAAAAGAAAAACTTTCCTGATTTGATTGGAATGTCTACTATAACTTTGAACCGTGTGGGACCGAAAACCCGTTCAAATACTGTGTGTAACCATAGGCAAATGCTCTAAGACTACTCAACAACTACTGAATTTACCCATCTAATACGTGAACACTTAAACACTGACTTAGGCCTTAATAGATAACAGTGAAGACTAGTGATGTGCCGCTGAGAACTTTCTCGTTCCCGGCAATATTGCCAGTGAGAATATTCTCGAGAAACAAGAACGCTCCCGGGAATATTCTCAACGTTCTCAACAAAATTTTAATTTATAATTTGATGTTTTTGTATATTTATAGCTGATATAATTATGTACAGTGTTTCTATGTTTTATTATTGGCTAAGTTTACACAAAGAAAAGACAATGCATTAAATCAGTTCATTTTGCGGCCACTATTTTGGACCCTTGTATCCAAGGTACAAGTTTACCTGCTAATGCGAATCCCGAAGGATGCCAG
The DNA here is from genome assembly GCA_949319885.1 of Mecyna flavalis. Classification (NCBI taxonomy): domain Eukaryota; kingdom Metazoa; phylum Arthropoda; class Insecta; order Lepidoptera; family Crambidae; genus Mecyna; species Mecyna flavalis. The sequence continues at coordinate 17,652,217 of OX439430.1, forward strand.
GCAATAATGAATATTGCACAGTGTGGATACGAGACAAAAGGACCAAGAATCCTTGAAGATTTAGCAAATTATAAAGGACGAACTGGCATTTATGATAAAACTTTTCTTTATGAATCAGCGTGTTACACGATTCAACCTTGGTCTTGGTGGAATTTATTTTTTCCGAACTCAGATTTGGGGAGACCTGCTCTGAAAATTTTATCCATACCATCAACTTCGGCAACTGTGGAAAGGAGTTTTCGACATTTTCTAATATACATAGCCAGAAAAGAAACAAACTAAAGACTGATAGAGCTGGAAAACTATGTTACGTGGCTCATAATTGGAAGCTTATGAATAAAACTCCTAATGGCTAATTCCTCAAATTAGACCCAAACACAAATTCATGGTCGTTAAATATTGTTAATTTTAATATTGTTGTTGATTTTTAGATGTTAAGGGCTCTTTCAAATTGGATGTTTTGTGTCGGACGGCTGCGGTACGGTAGCCACGCGTTTGCCGTATACCGCGTACGGACGGTCGTTATTTTTCATACTGTTGCGGGTACAGGGTACGTTAATTCAATTAAATGTCGGTTACGAAAAGACAATTATTTATTTTAAACCACTAAACTGAAATACACAACTTAACACTTTACAATCCACGTAGACAATTCTAAACAAACACTCGTAAACGCTGTTCACTTCAAACGTCGCAGGATAGTTCGCACTGATCGCTTTCCGAAGAATTAATACTTGACGCAGCGTCGCTTACTCTCTATTTATACCCGGTGCGGCCGCTCTATTAATTTCTTGGATCATTCGCGAAACCGCGCGATCGCACGCGATCGAACAGGATAATTCTTCGGATCTAAACAAGCGCGCGCGGATGTAAACAAGCAGACGAGTGCGCGCGAGAATGAACCTTATTGCGTAAAGGAATTAGGTCCGTTTTCGCGTGCATGCTCCGTTACCGGGTATCATCGTCACAATACATAACACGCGGTTCGGTAACAGTAAGTGACGTATTGCTGTCGAGCGTTCCCGGTACGTCTAATTTGAAAGAGCCCTTAGTTCTAAGTTGATATTTTCCAATCAGTCGGTTAATTTTATCTTTGGATAGTTGTTGATTTATTTTTAGTTATTAACCAGTAGTTAATAAGACTGAATTATCTTTTTAATTTTTTAAAATCTGATTTCAGAGCGTTCTCTCAGACGTTCTTAGTCAATATTGTATTCCTGAAGTTGATGCTATCTTGTCAAATTACTTAAACAGAGTTGATTGCGAAAATTTGTTTCATTATGACCATTCTACTATACAACATTTATTATATTTCATGTCAGTAAACGAACAATTTAACTGTTTATTATCTAATTACGTATAAAAAGAAAATGCTGTCATAGTCCATTATCAATAAAATTATATTTCACAAAAAATATTATAGGTGCAGTAATGCTGAGAATATTGCCGAGAAAGTTCCCGAGAATATTCTCGAGAATACTGGGAATATAGTATTTTACTGCAAATAAACTGTATTGTATTATGCACAATGATCTGTCGACCTTATTTGATACTATTTAAATTAATCTTTCAAGCCCCGGATTACCAGACACAATAGAAAATCTATTGTTACGCGGCACCCGAGTGCCGGTTCGGGATTGAGTGGTTAAGAAAGGTTGGATGTTTCCATTTTATAAAAATGATTCTCAACCATTCTCACTTCGGAGAACGTTGCCGGGAGCGTTCCCGGCAATATTCTCAGGTGGGAGAACGTTCTCGAGAACGGCACAACACTAGTGAAGACATACAATAATTCGAATTTAAAATATTAAGATAGAACATTCAAATATTAATAATTACCATTATAACTACACATTTTAGGTGAAAGCTATTCATGGGTTTGTGCGACAATGACAACATAAGGAAAAAAATTTTTTATAATAAAGATAATGTTTTGTTTATCCGTATGTAAGAAATGCGACCACATTTTTAGAATAATTAACACAAATTAATAGAATAAATGTTATTAAAGACTTGACTGTGGCAAGAGTAACTTTTGAGCTTATGGGACAATCGTAAAAATACATGTGACTAAAATATGAGACAATTTATTTACAGTTCTTATTAGGAATCACACTTATTAATTTAATCATCTTTTGGATATGAATTTCAGTTAATTTTAATTTTTACTCCAAAAAAAGTAATCTCTAATCACCCAAGAAGTATTTTTTTCGTGTTAGTATATTTTTATTATTTTTTTGTAAGTAATTTCTTCTCATCGATTAATTGAATATATTAAATATCTTATGTGTAAAAATAATGGGAATGATACATGAAGAGACAATGGTGATTACATAAAATGATCCTGCACCCTGTGAAACCGCCCATAGTAATAATGAGCTAAGGCATAAAATGTCCCAACAAATAGTCAGCATCAGATTTAAGATTTATATACTCAAATTAGAAAATGTATTAAATTTTGTATATTTTCAAAGCAAGAGATGCAACACAGTGTTATTTTTTACCATACCAGGACGACTATTTATTGAATTCTATAAAATTTCACTTGTTTCAACTCATATTCTTTTGTGATCTTCGATTATGATCTGATACTGACAATATCAGGACCATTTTTCAAGCTCGTGATCAATTTGAATCGATTTTAAATTAAAATAAAATATGAAAGATTTAAAAATAACAACAAAATAATTATAGATGTTTAAGATCGACAAGTATGGACTTTAATAAACGGACTAATCCTTCAGTATCTATGTAATTAGATACACCTAGAAATAGAAACTGAGCAAATGTTACGTTAGGACCGTGTTTTAACGTTCTTTGGTATATTAACACCTAATCTACAAATAGTGCTTCTGATCTTTAGCCGCTGATTAATACTATATAACTAGGGTGCGTATTTACAAAATTAGATCTTAATTCACTCTAAACTGAGTGTCTTTTACTCCAGCTTAAAGGTATTTGGTTCGGTTTGACCAAGATCCATACTCCTTAATGCAATTGTGAATTGATACACATATTTTTTTTAAATAATACATGACTTTTCTTGGACTCTAATAACCACACATTGCATCAATTTCCATAACCTACATAATTTGGTCACAACACAAATGATTCTCTAATAGACATCAGTATGCTGTAGAAGATTCAAATCGCTTTGCAAACAGCACAGTCGTTTTGTGTTGGTAATATGAACGAATTATATACAAATGACTAAAGTCCTTATAAATATCAACTATAACATTTCAAATATACTAATAAAACGATGTTACATTACAATTGGCCTTATACTATATTATTTACAAAATCTAGGAATGGTCATTTAAAATGTGAATCTGAAAGTACAACCCCAGTTGACATTATTAATTTGTTTCATATTATGGCGAGCTAGTACAAAATAACAGGTTAAGATCTTGCAAAAATACCAAGATAACGACAGCTACCAGCAGCTACCAAAAATTTTAAATGATAAATATTCCGGGTAACTGAATTTTTCAAACAGTTTATGATTGTTAATAGTCAACATTTTATCGTTAAAATTATAAGTATTTTACGCGAATGAAATCGTTGAATCATGGCAACGTATACTCAATTGTATTAACAGATTTGAGCTACATTTCTACACCATAGTAATGATATGTAACGGGACTACCCCAAATAGACTTATAACTAAAAATATTCATACATTTAGGTACAGTCAAAGCAATAATTAGCGGCCTTGACTCAATGACTACTACATTATAGCTAATAATATATAGAAATGTTTTTTTTTTGCGAAATCTACAAATGCCTGCTTTGTGTATCATGACTAGAGATTTCTGAAATAGAAACAATTTTTTTATTATATTTCGACTATTTTTTGAATAACCAAGAATAACTTGAATGATTAATAAAATAAAATTAATTTAATAAATATATGAAGGTATGATACGGTGCATAATGTTAAAATACTATAAAAAAAGCTGAATTTTACAAATGTTTCAACTAACAGAAATGTTTACCAAGTATTATGCCCAATCATTTTGGCATACATCTGTTAGTGCATTGATTGACACTATACAAAATTGTGTAGGTGCAGATATTTACAATATGTAGATAACTATACATTAATAACCGTTCTATAGTTTTACTCACGCAGTCTCAAATTTTACATGAATTGTTGGCCTTACAATTTTAAATATTATTGTAACACCACATTGAAATTTTCAATCGTAAGTCGAACGTGAAAATACTTTAAAGGACATCATCCATTTTGGGATAAAATTTTTTTTTAGCGGCCATCAATTTTAATTACAAAAGTGTATAGTACACATAAACCTCATTATTTTTTACTATGGCGTCAAAGTCGAAATCTATTTGGTTTCGGAGATATGATACCAAGTAAGACATAAGGGCTGAAACTGCGTAAAGCGGGCACCCGCGCGGTTTCATTTCATACAAAAGTGACCCGTGCCGCGACCGCGCCGGAGACTTTTGTATGAACCGCGCGCGGGTCCCGCTTCACACAGTTTCCGCCCTTAGACCGAAAACAATTTGTTTTTTTTTATGTAATAGGGGGGCAAACAAGCAAGTGGGTCACCTGATGTTAAGTGATCACCGCCGCCCATAAGCACCCGAGACCCCCTTAGGGTCACAGGCGCGTTGCCCGCCTTTAAGGGTGGAATTTGCTCGCTTCTTGAAGGTATTTATGTCGTATTGGCTTGGAAACACCGCTGCGGGAAGCTGGTTCCATAGAATAGTCGTGCGCGGCAGAAAATGTCTGCAGAAACGTACGGTAGTTGATCGCCACTCGTCCAAGTGGTTTGGATGAAACTGCATTTTGTGGCGGGTTGTACGGTGGTGGAATTTAGCAGCAGGAATCAAACCAAATAATTCCTCGGAACACTCCCCATGATATAGGCGGTAGAAGATGCCCAGGGACGCAATGTCTCTACGCAATGCCAGAGGATCTAAGCAACCGGCAAGACTCTCGGCACCGACAATCCGGGTTGCTCGACGTTGGATACGGTCAAAAGGAAGAAGTTGGTACACCAGCATTCACCGGTTTTAAGTCAGAGCAGAAGCCATCAACTACAACCTTGATGCTACGCTCCGCAAGGAAGCTGGCGACCCACGCATAGTTTCAGTGGCAGACCATATGAGGGAAGCTTCGACAACAATGCCTTATGCCACACCCGATCAAAAGCTTTAGCTATGTCCAAACTGACCGCCAGCGCTCATTGAACTACAATGTAACTTAATGCCAGCGCTTCACCTTTGCTTTCAATTGCTTCTGCCCATCGGTGGGTCAGGTAGACAAGGAGGTCACCAGCTGACCGTCCACGTCGGAATCCGTACTGACGGTCACTGATCAGCTGGTTTTCCTCCAGATATCCATTTATTTACTACTACATACGTTTTTCATACATTTAGTCCCATTTGGTAAACTATCGAAATGGGACTAAATGTATGAAGTAAATAAAATGTTTACCAAACGCAACTTTTGAGTAGGTACAGATTGAGGTTTAACAAATGGGAAGTTTACAAAATGGGAAGTAGCCGTTTTCAGGATTTTAGTTGTACAATACTTACGCGGTTCACTCAAGTAAAAACTTGTCTTAATATAGCAGTCACCTCCGCCCTCCGCCCCCTCCCCCCGCCCCTTTTCCCCTGTGCTCGTCATATCAATTCCTTAATCTTAATAGGTACCATCTTTGTTTTATAATAATCAGTACTATACTAAGTCAGTTGACAGACACACACGCAGCCCACCTGATGGTTAGCGGCCACTGCGGCCTATTCCATTGAGGGACACTTCACCACGAAGCGTCGCTCAATGTGCTGCCAGACTGTAGACTCATCTGATCTTCGAGCCTTTGATTTCAAGTGTAATTTTTTTTTTTGAGGAGGAGAACGCATTTTCGCACCATAGCTGCAGACTAGCGATCGTGTGTGGGACTCGAGACTAAGTCCCACTACGCACTAAACTCTCCCGTTTTCCCCTACACACCCAATTGGTGTGAAGGGGACAAGCCGGTGCCAGTCTTGTGGCTATTGACGAGCCCTTGATTTCAAGTGTACTGGCTCCAACATTAATACTGCCGGAACACAGCCAGAGCTATTATGGCGGCAGATTTCACCTATGGTAGCTAGCCAGTCGGACTCTGAAAAAGCCCTACCACCAACCAGACCTTAGGTTGGAATCGAACCCACTATCTCCGGGTTTTATACCCGAGCGGCTTAGCCACTTAGCGGCTTTGCGGAGGCGATCAAAATAGTAGTAGTTCAGGTGAAAATTGTATAGTAATAATCATACCAGATCTTACATAAAATGGTAAGACGATGTTATTTATTTCACTTATAGATCGTTATCTAAGGTATATAGAGTATTGTCGCCATACAAAAAAATTATTCTACACCTGTCCCCATTCCAACAAAACATAATTTATTTCTGGCCGCTAACTTTTTTTTTTATCCCAAATCTCCATACAAAATGGATGATGTCCTTTATTCGTTTAAGCTTCTCATAAACATTAGAAACACGCCAGATCTTCATAATTATATCGATGCAACTTTGGTGCAACCCACGACGCGTTAATAAACGCAAAGAACCTAAATTTTATAGAAGGGACTTTGCCATAGCCTATGATTAGGATTAACTCTTCTTAGTGTATCGATGGCAATTTGAGCAAGATGTATGTCGCTTTGCTTAAAAACACTGGCGAAAATCAATGAAAAATTTCAACAGTCTATATAATAGGGTTAAACCATAATACAAAGAGTAAACAGGAGGCCATCTCCAGATACTACGGCGCACACATAAGAAGATACCGTACTTTCCACTCTTTTCACTATGGTTAAACTAAAATTTTACTAATGACTCGCTGCGATGGCCTATGCTTGAAGATTACTGTTCATTCGGCATCTTGACCTTCGGCTCGGGTCCGTCGTTGTCGTCCTAACAGTCTGTCTCCTGCTCCCCCTTGTCATCGGGCACCCCGCGTCGCGTCTTTTTTATAGTGGCTTAACTAAAACTGGACCAACGTAGACGTCACACGGCTTTAAACTAAAATGTAACTTGTTACTAATGACTCGCTGCGATGGCCTGTGCAGTGTGCATGTTACTGTTCATTCGGCATCTTGACTTTCTTCGGCTCTGGTTCATCGTCATCATCCTCGTCGTCCTCCCAGTCCCACTCCTGCTCCTGCTCCTCATCGTCAGGCTCCTCACGGGGAGCTTCCTCGAGCGGAGCGTCGTCGCGAAGAGACTCTTCTGATAAATCTTCGTCTTCCTCCTGAAAAGAAGAGGATACTTATGTTTGGGGGCTAGATCAGTCAACTGAACTGATGCAGAAGGTTAAAGTAAATACTAGCTCGTAATGTTGTTTTTTTTTTCTACCGTTGCAATTTTTTTGCATAAGTGGTAAGTGGAGATGTCGCTATTTACGAAAAGAAGAAAATTAAAAAATAGACCACACCTTCTTTGTAATGGCGGAAGAGTATCATTTATGTGACAACTAGTAGCAGAATGCATTGATTGGGCAATTTAGACATTGATTCGGTATTTAAGTCAATTCCATTATATGGGACATTTTTACTAGTTATTATCTCGACATGGTTGATAACTACTTTACCCAAGTAGTTTAAGCCGCGAATGAACATCCAAAAGATTTGGGAATACAGCAATTGCCACATTTTAAGTACAGTCAAAAGCACATCAGACGTAACACTTTGGACTTTGTACCGCTCTTATGTCGGGGGCATAAGTGCTATTATGGAACTGCAAGTGTTTACCGTGATGTGCCGTTGACCGTACAAGAGCCATGCTGCAGACAATCGAAATGACCACACCCTCTTGACCGGGTAAGTACATCCCCACCGATAATACCTCTTAAATAACCTGTTTCAATTAGTGCACTTTGTACATATATCGTTGCGGTATAAGGTAGTCTCACCGGCGGGCGGTGCATGACGGCGATAGGCGGGCTGCGGTTGTGCTGCGCGACGCGGCGCTCGATCAGGTACGACACGTACTCGTCGTACAGCAGCCGGATCAGGTGGAACGACCCGAACGACGCCGCCGACCTAAGCAGATTAAATAATTTACTATTAAAAATTTACACTTCGGTACTTTATGATTTAGTTAGTTAGATAAGAATACGGGATGCCCGCATGCAGGCGCACGGGCGGCCACTACTGGACGCGCGGGCTGTCACTAGCGGCACGCTCCTGTCAAGCGGTGACCGCTATGCGGGCGTCGCCCGCCCTGCTCCCGCTTTCGAGGCAGAGGCCTTATACGCTGAAAAGCGTATATCAAAAGTTGATTTTGCAAATGTGGCTTATGCACGTTTCCCTGCACATCGCTCAGTGCTCACAGTGTTTAGTGCAACGTACTCGCAGCGTTATCGTCCATCTCGTATGTGTCTGCGCATGCGCGCTCAATTTTATGTTAGTCTGTGTGTATGTGTGTGTGTGTGTACCGACCGCAGCGTGAGCTCGCGGATGACGAGCGAGGAGTAGAAGGACCAGTCGAGCAGCAGGCGGCGGGCACGCGCTGTGTAGTCGGGTCGTCGCTCATGCGGGGCCAACGCGTTGCGCACGCAGGTCTCCAGCCACATCGCCCACTGCTCCAGCGTCGCGCCTCGCCCGAGCGTCGCCTGCCAGGGAGACAAACAACTCAGTGAAAAATACCAAATAATTATCACCAAGCAACACATACATTACATTGATGTAATTTTAAAGTTAAGCCTCTGCCTCGGGAGCCGAAGCGGGAGCGGGGCGCACGGGCGGTCAGCACTTGACGCGGGCTGTCAGGAGCGGTGCGATCCTGTCAAGCGGTGACCGCCTGAGCCTGCGTAAGGGCGTTTCCGCCTCGCTTCCGCTCCCGCTTCGCTTCCTTGAAATTCGAGTATTCTGTATCTCTGTACATTATTCACACAGCGCCATCTAGCCCCGAACTAAGCATTAGCTTGTGCTATGGGTGCCAGACAACGGATAAACATTACTTATATCCTTTTTTTTTTATAAATACATACATATTATACATAGAAACACCCAGACCGATACAAACAGACATGTTCATGCACACAAATGTTTGTACCGTGCGGGGATCGAACCCGCGACCTCTGGTGTAATAACCGACGTCTCGACCATTGCACCAAATGTCTCGTCGATATTTGGTGTAATGGTCGAGACGTCGGTAATAAATACGCGTACATCAAAATATCATGCCACACAAAATATTTTGCAAATTCAACATTGTAATCGTATTGGACGTCCCACCTATGTAGTGGACACCTTTCGGCTGAAATGATCCTGGATGGAATTTAAACCCTTGACTCCTCCACTCATGAGAATAAGCAAGTCACTCGCAAATACGCAACCGAGCCATTTATTTAACTGATAACTAACTCCATTAATTCAATCAACTTCCCATCTCACGTACAGTCAACAGCACATCCGACTACCCTAATCTGTCAAAGTTCTACAACCAATTTTCAGCTTTTTTCTCTTCCCATAGAGTTCTTTTTCAATTGTTTTTTTTTTGATCTGCTGCTGTCTGTACGTGCATTATAAATGAAAAGTAAAAGTATCGTAACACGTGTATACCTTGAAGTCAGCCTCGAGCCGGTGCGCGGTGGCGGCGCTGCCGCAGGAGCAGGCCCAGGCCGCCTGCTCGCGCACCACGCGGAAGTCCACGCGGTTCAGGTCCGCCAGCATCTGGATACAATACGCGTCTTTCCATTCTATACAAGGCCAGAACGCAGCCATAGGAAACTGCTCGAGTATATATTGTAATGCTGTTTTTAACTCTGTTATTACAATACATACACGAATTTTGCGTACTGATCGTGTATAGTTTGTATCGTGGATGCTCGCGTCTTTGTTCCAAACTATACTACAAACTTACTTACACTTGACAAGTGTTTAGTCTAGTTTTTTAGTAAAATATGGAATTTTATTTTAACTTTATTAGGTAAAAATAAATACAAAACAATTACTTAATCATAATTATTTTGATTAAAAAGTGCTTTTCAACGAGCTTTATTAATATTATTAAGTTAAATGCTAGGTCGTGTTTTCTTTTTCCATTTTTTGTCGCGGTGGGTGTTGAAGGTCGGCCTGCTAGTATTCTATTTTTTGTAGCATTTTTTTTTTCAGGCTTAAAAAAAATAACCACGAAGGCCAAGGCTACGTCCCCAGTAGGCAAACTGTGAGCGGCAAACTAACAGTTGACAGTTTGCGGGTTATCGATTTAGTACGCCTTTCCATATAATACAAATGGAGTGTCCACGGTTTGCTAGTTTTGCGCTCACTGTAGAGCGGCCGACTCCCTTCAAAATGACAGCTGTCACTAGTGATGAGGTGCAGTCGATTCGCAATTGTACGAACACCGATTTTGGATCGCAAAAATTGTTTTTTTCCTATTGTCTATCAAATATGATTCTATAGTTTGTAAAATCTAGGATGATAGCTGCAACATGTGTTACAGTAACATTTCTAGAGACGTCTATTTATACTGCAAGATTGAGTAACTTTAAGAAAGTATTATTATTTTCGAATCGCATTCACATTTAGATTTTTTATCTAAGGCGTTATAATTTTAATTAAATTGATTGATTTTTTATAATATGATTTTACGTTTAAAGTGAAAAACGCAACAATGTTTTCGAAATTTTACTCGTTTACAATCGATAATAATTTTAAGCGAAAGATGACAGCAATGAACATCTCTAAGTTGGCAGCGCCGGCGATAATGAACGCTATTTCTCTGCATACATTTTGACAGTCAAAAATTGTGAAACATTAATGCTGTCAATACGATGACATCTGTGCAAAAATTGTTCTGAATTTGAAATTTCAATTCGGCCGCTAACAGTTTGCTTACTGGGGACGCAGCCTTACCGCCGATCTCAATAACCTATCTATCTGTAACAATCTGTTAAATTGGCTACCGACAGTAGCTGTTACGTCAGTTTTGCGTTTCAATAACGAAAGATAGATCGGAATTTATATCTCTGACTTTAATCTACCGTTGGGAGGGCAAACTGCTTACCGTAGATATGCAGAGCCATAGAAAAATGACATAAAGCGTTTCAATAACGTACAAACCGACAACTGTCAGTTAAATAAAACTATCCCTGTCAAAAAAAATCTATCTCTCGAATTCGGGCGATAATTGGCGTTAATCCATTAGTAAAAGATAAACAACACAATATTTTATAAAGATTAATGGCCTTGTTTAGTGATAAAAGTTAAAATGAGATGTATGAAGCCGGTATATTTGATTCCACAACAAATTCAAGACCTGTAGAATAAACATTGGGCAGAAAAACAAAGCTTGTATGTTGCCGATTTTATTGGAGTGACGAAAACTACAGCTAGCAGAATTGTAGCCGATGTAGGTATCTCGTGCAATAGCTGCACTGTACTGTGCTGCACTGTACCTACATGTTAAAGTGTTAGAAAACACTCAGCCCACCTTTCACGCCATTGCAGGATTTCCCAAGGTTCTTGTTGCAGTGCAGTTGATTGTACACATATACCCTGGTAAGTAAAACCCTTTAATGTTATGCTTACTATTTTACATCTTAAAGAAACAAGAAATAATTCTGTTTTAGATTCTACAGGAATAGAAAAGGTATTTCTCAATGAATGTCCAAGAAATTTGTGATGCAGATTAATGTTCATGAATGTAGTTGCTCGGTGGCTAGGGTCTGCTCATGATGCTACAATATCTAACAACTCCGTTTTTAAAAGTAATTATTAATTATATTATTTTATAATATTATATTTTATGTACTATTTATTTATTTTATTAATTTTTTATTTTATTTATTTGGAACAACAACAGCCTTCAACATAATGTAAAAACGTTCAGATTAAAATAATCACTTAAATAACTTAGGCCAAAACAGTCATTCACACTAATACATAATTTTGAGTACTAAACATGTAGAAGTTGTCTTTGACAATTTAACTTTGAATATTAGCCACCAAAATATAGACTAAAAAGATAAAGTTAAGTATCATAATCATAAGTGAACAATTAAATTTTATATAATAAAAGGTGTTCAGTCTTAGAACTTTACAAGGCGAATTTGTATAAATACTATACATACACAACATTGTTACACTATCTTCCAACAATCGTTATTAGCTGTAATCTAATACTGCAACAATAACTCTTAATTTGCATAAAATTAACATAGTGGCATGTCAAACGGTGTACCTCACAGAATGAGTCTGTGGTTTACCTTAACAAAGTGAAATTAGCCTTAATGCTATGATTTGATAAAATTGTAACAATTTTTAAACATACTAATGGCTATGTTACCTACCATATTATAAATAAACATGATTTACAATATTATTATATTCATCTTTCATTCCAGACGTGACATTACCTGCCAGATGTTACTGAATGAAAAATTCAATTTATACTTAGAACTTACTCTTTTACAGAGAATATTAATTTATTTGCTTATATAACTTCCAGTGCAATGTGAAGATGGAATCTTTGGGAATAGGTGGCTTATTGGTGACAGTGCATATCCCTGTACATCATACCTATATTAACACCACTGCTCGATCCGGGAACTGTAGCAAATATAATGTCCCGATTGACGGAGTAGCTCACCAACATCATAGTGCTAGACAACATTTGATAAACAATTACTTGATTTGGTATGTACTGTATTCTTTTATTATCACATTTTAAGATATTACATACTTAATATATATTATGGTTACTAATCAAGAACTTCTTTTTTAGATATTTGTTCTCTTTACATTTATAATATGAACAATTTGCAGCCAATGGTGTTTATCAATCATGGAAGCTGGACACAGCAGGCATTGTGCAGATAATGATGACAACATGAGGGAGAGAAACTTTTGTTGTTGAATATGAAACGAGATTTATTGGCAAAAATACTCACAAACCACTATTTAATAAAAAATAATAATAAAAAAACTTGATGTACATAATGTCTTTTTAAATTTATAATGTTTAATGATATTGTATTTATTTTAATATTATTCATGCAAGTACAAATTCATAGATAAATTAATGTGAATTTAATAAACAATGTTTTATTTATAAATTACAAATTGTGTTTCTTTATTTTTTTTTTTTTTTTTTTTTTTTTTTTTTTTTTTTTTTTTTTTTTTTTTATAAAGAGGCAGTCAGGATGACCTCACTCCACCTGATGGTAAGCGGAAGTGAGGTCCAAATGAAAGTCTTAAGGAATTATGAAAAAAACCAGGCTCATAAAAGTAGTTTCTTTATTTGATTTACAATTTAAAAACTGAAATAGTAATTCACTTGTACCCTGAAGGCCTGCTGAGATGCCGCTTCACGCCCCGCTTAAAAAGACCAGGATTGTAGGAGGAAGGAAACATATGAGCTTGAAGGGCATTCCATGACTTGATATCCAGGCCCTACTCTTTAAGTTTGTTATTAGTCGCATTTGTGACTTTAGAGGTAATCACCTTGTGGCTGGAAATCAGATTGAGCAGAAGCACAATACTATCCTTGTTCAGCGCCTTCGCCCTAATCTGAAAACTACAACAAAAGATACATTTGGTTAGAACAAAACAAAACATAAATATTCAATGAAATTGACTAGAAAATAACTATGTTATAAGTAATACTCACTTGTTCAGCCATCTTCTATTCAATTCAATTTATTTTCGATAATTAAGTGTAAGTTTTAAAACTTATAAACCAATTTCAAAGTTCCAACGAAATGTATGAAATAGCTCAAATTATTACGAGAGCGTCAATTAAATGTCAAATGTCATGTGCGTTTTATTGCCTTGAGCTCGTAAGTATTTCACCGAATTTATTTAATAAATCTACTTTTTTATGAAAAATACTATAAAAAGATGTTTAAAAAAAATAAATGACTACTTATAGTAAAATCCCCATATATTAAATAAAAATTAATATCATAATATTAATCGCGCAGCCATTTGTTAAGATGCGAAAACAGAACGCTTCGGAGGGATACGTTTAACCAGAGATATCGAAATTATCCGTGGATAGCTTACGTCATCGTAACTACAAGTTTGTTATTGAAACGGCAGTAACAGTAAGGTTTGACGTTTCGGAAAAACTCTGGTAGCTGGTTACTGATAACTGTCGGTATGTTATTGAGTTCGGCGGTTAGCCTTCTAACCTATATCCATCCGAGTCGCTTTCCGCCTCCGATACAGTGTTTTTTTTTAACTTAATTTCTCTCAGTACGCCGTATGTAAACAGCGGAATAATACAAATTGCCTGCGCGACATTATACACGATTAGTCTGTATGCGCACTGGCGCTGTAGATTATGGAACAAGAAAAACTTGTTCGTTACTACGAAGTATACGCGATTATTTGCGTACTGCTCTTGTATGGAATGGAAGAACTTAGTAAAAAAGTTATTTACAATATATACTCGAGCAGTTTCCTATGGCTGCGTTCTGGCATTGTATAGAATGGAAAGACGCATACAATACAATACCAACATTGTTACTGCCGTACTGCCGCACTCAGAGACGCCAATTATTAACGCTAATCTCTGATTTACTAATTTTATCATTGAATAATAGTCTTTATACAGCGTGTTAGGTAACCCGAGGGACATATTTAAGGAGAGTGTTCAGAACCCGATTTAGAGTCAATTTCGCTATAAAAAATATATCCTTAATTTTTTCATAATTATCCTAATAATTGATGTATACACGAACTACCTAAAAATCCCGTGTGCTGAGTGGCCGGTTACGCCCCAAACTCAAATTGTACGCGAGTACAATAATTTTAGTAATGAACGAGTGCACGAAATAGGTACTGTGAAGGGAAGAGTGCCCGCACGTTACGCGGATTTTCAGGTTTCGACTAAGGTTATTGACAGATATCTACCAGATTTTTTAATAATTTATACTTATTTTGTTATATGGAAGCATGAACTATTTGGGGTTTAAATATGTCCCTCGCATTTCCTGTCATACTGTATATTTTATGATGTTAAGTACAAAGGTTTTGCTATAATTGACATTAAAGTAAAATGGACGTTTCTGCAACTGACCCTGAGTGCGGCAGTTAATGTTTGATGCGCATTGTGTGACACACACACACACAATGCGCACAATATAATCAAAATGGAACGGAAATATTAATACCAACTTTAAATAAAAAAAGTCCTGAGTAAAAAAGGAAGTCTTTTGTTTATAATTTAATGTATTATCCGATTCAAATGCTGTTAGGATTATACCTTTTGGAATTGAGCGAAAAACGGTTTGACAGGAGTAAAGTTTTATTATATTTTACTGTCAATTGTATGTAGAGAAATAACGATCATGATTGGCCGGGCCCGCCCACTGAGGAATGTCATCTATATTTTAAGAACTATAGTTTTAGGAATTTGACAGATAAGGTATGTCATCAGGGATGGGCTGGTCAATAGCCTTAAGCCTGGCACCGGCTCGTCCCAATCGGGTGTAAAGGGGAACCGGGGAGTTTAGTCGGTAGACGCTTTAGTCTCGAGTCCCACACACGGCCGCAGGTCTAGCTAGCCTGCGGTTATGGTGCATAAAGCAATCTTCTCCGAAAAAAATAATAGATAATGTATGTCACCTGCTGTATCTGATGGTGGTTAGTGAGAACGGCGCGCGCAGCCTGTGCGAGGTGGTTGAGGCTGGTGTAGCGGCGCAGGGCGGCCGCCAACGCCGCGGCGGCGCTGGCCTGCGCGCGCGCAGCCGCACGAGGCGCGCCCGTCGCGCCGGCCGCCAGTGCCGACTCTAGGCTCTTCGCGAAGTTGCGGATGGCCTGCAACATACAGAAGATCAACGTATGAATAATGATTATCTATAGCCCCCCCTCTCTCTTTTCCCTCCTCCCCATTTCCTTAAAACCATCTTTCATTAAAGAAAAACATAACGGCCAACGTATGGAACTCGCGCCGACTAAAATTTTCTGAATACTATGATTTGTCGTCTGACGTCTTTAAAAGAAGAGGGAATAGGCTGTTATTAGCCAGATATGTTCAATCACTACTTACGTGAAATTACGGCCAAAAAATTTGCAATTATGATTTAACCACTCAATCCCGAACCGGCACTCGGGTGCCGCGTAACAATAGATTTTCTATTGTGTCTGGTGATCCGGGGCTTGAAAGATTAAGCGTGGCCTGATTAGATCGGCCGAGTCAGTAGATAGAGGTACCTGCGTGAGCTGCGGCGGGATGGGCCGCAGCACGTCGGGCAGCAGCAGCTCGACGGCCTGCTGGTACAGGCGCAGGTCGGCGGCGTGCAGCCACAGCGCCACGTCGCGGCGGCTGGTCAGCCGGCGCACGGACGGCGCGGGCAGTCGCCGCCAGAACGTGCGTCGAGCTCGCTCCACCGCGCCCGTGTCCAGCGCCGCTACGGCTTCGAGGAACTCCACGCCGTGCGACCTGCAAATACACTTACATGTAGGAAAATCATCGCCTTACTTCCCAAAGTAATACGCAGACGTAAATGAACTTCCTAGTTAAGACGTAGAAACTCTTTGTGTCCATCACGTGTAATAAATGTATATTCATGAGGTTTTATGCGATTTCGAAAAGGTTTATTTTTAAAGGAGTCTGTTATACAGGGTTATTGGTAATGTGTCTTGATCCTTTTAAGGGCATGTAGAGGAGGTCCCCAGCTAGCAATTGACCCATCAAAGTGCAGGTCAAAAGTGAACCAATAATGAGATATATTTTTTTAAATATTTTTTCGGAAAATTAGGGATTCACAACTTTAAAAATTTATTAAAAAAAAACTACAATATATTTTAATGTAACTATTTATGATTAAGTTAGAGCTTAGTCTAGTACATAATAAAACACACTAGGATAACTGAAAGTTTTGTTAATTTTGAAATAAGAGATCAAAAACTAGATTTTTTTTACGACGCTTATAATTTTGTTTACAATAAAGTATAATTTTCTTCAAAAAATCACCTAATAACTTGGACGGCAGAACATTTCAAAAACATCTCCATATCAATGGCTATCCAACAAGATACAATTTACACTTAAAAAATTGATAACAACTGTAAAAACAACTAACGAGCATAAAAGGGTAATAAATCTCTATACACATTTTTTCGCTATATCGGTGTATTTTTCAACCAGATGACAATCAATAGACAAACAACACTTGATTAAACCATGAATGGATGAAAGAGACCGGTCAAGAGATGACTCATCATCAAAAAAAAATCCGGGAATTAGTTTCATATCTGTCAAAACGTTTTATTCCAATGATAAGGACACTTGAAATTTTTCAATGCACTTAAAGAAGGTTTCTTCCCGCCTGACCCCACCAATTCTGCCTATAGTGGGGGCAGTCGAAACTTTTAAGTTTTGCCTGCCCCCCCCCCCACCCCCTCACTAGGGGCAGACGAAACTAAAAAGAAGGAACCGAAATTAGTAGTTGGTTTAAACTAAAAGTTTCAACTGCCCCCACTGGTGGCAGAATTGGTGGGGTCAGGTGGGAATGAACCTTCTTTAAGTGCATTGAAAAATTTAAGTTTGTAGGTACCAGTGGGGGCAGTCGAAACTTTTTAGTTTAAACTAACTACTAATTTAGGTTCCGTCTTTTTTGTTTCGTCTGCCCCTAGGGTGGGGGGGGGGGGCAGGCAAAACTAAAAAGTTTCGACTGCCCCCACTGAAGGTAGAATTGGAGGGGTCAGGCGGGAATGAATCATCTTTAAGTGCATTGCAATATTTCAAGTGAGTAAGACATCATTGGAGTCCTTAAGACATCATTGGAGTAAAACGTTTTGACATAACAAAAGCAGATATGAAACTAATTCCCGGGATTTTTTATTTATGAGTCATCTCTTGACCGGTCTCCTTGACGGTTAACCGTGTCGTTTGTCTATTGATTGTCATCTGGTTGAAAAATACACCGATATAGCGAAAAAATGTGTATAGAGATTTATTACCCTTTTATGCTCGTTAGTTGTTTTTACAGTTGTTATCAATTTTTTAAGTGCACATTGTATCTTGTTGGATAGCCATTGATATGGAGATGTTTTTGAAATGTTCTGCCGTCCAAGTAGTTAGGTGATTTTTTGAAGAAAATTATACTTTATTGTAAACAAAATTTTAAGCGTCGTAAAAAAATTCTAGTTTTTGATCTCTTATTTCAAAATTAACAAAACTTTCAGTTATCCTAGTGTGTTTTATTATGTACTAGACTAAGCTCTAACTTAATCATAAAAAATTACATTAAAATATGTTGTAGATTTTTTAAATAAATTTTTAAAGTTGTGAATCCCTAATTTTCCGAAAAAATATTTAAAAAAAAAATATCTCATTATTGGTTCACTTTTGACCTGCATTTTAATGGGTTAATTGCTAGCTGGGGACCTCCTCTACATGCCCTTAAAAGGATCAAGACACATTACCAATAACCCTATATACATTCATTGTGCACGATCTCTTTAATCTTTCGAGCCCCGGATCACCAGACCCAATAGAAAATCTATTGTTAAGCGGCACCGGAGTGCCGGTTCGGGATTGAGTGGTTAACGTCTTCAAAACTTCTAAAACGGTACTTTACTTTTACCAATGCACCAATGTCCTAACATTAAACAGGGTTTACCATGGATTTGTACGCAATCATAAATATAACGGAAGTAGATTAGCGCGCTCTGGTGCCAACCAAAAGCCGGTTGGTCTAAGATCCGAACTAAGGTCGATCTTCACCGAGTCGATAATAGAATGAAACTTATTTTATTATGAATTTAGCATATTAGAAAACATATTAAAAATGGGTTGCCTAAAAAAATCCTGGACCGAGTATGTTTAATTGTAATTTAAAATTTTTTTTTAACAAAATCCCAATTTTTTGCAGACAACCATATATCTACGTGTTCATAATAAAACAGCGCTTATGATGATATTAAAAAAAAACGATTATCCAATAAGGTGAAATTAACTGGTATCGACACATACGTGTTTATACCTGACAACCCAGTAGTCCCCCCACGTAAATAATAGAAAACCCAACGGCTGCACATTCTATACGTTTTGTACGTTAAGTCAGGACATAATTTTCTTATTATCTTGTTATTGCAAAATTTTGTTTAAAATCATTAAAAAAAAAGAAAAATTGGTCGGTCCAGGATTTTTTTAGGCAAACCATTTTTTATATGTTTTCTAATATGCTAAATTTATGATAAAATAAGTTTCATTCTATTATCAACTCGGTGAAGATCGACCTTAGTTCGGATCTTCTACTAGGTGCAGTTCCATCAGGGTTAAATTGTCACCGACTTTTCATGATATCTCAGGGTAGTGTCGCTCACCGGTGATGGTCGCGCAGCGCGGCGAGCGCGGCGGCGGGCACGTCGTGCGGGTGGTCGGGCAGGTCCAGCAGCGGCGGGTCGGGCGCGGGCGCCAGGCCCAGGTACTGGCGGTGCGCGATGCCCGCCAGCCCCGCCGGGCTCGTCGCCGCCTCGCGCTCCCGCTCCGGCTCGCGACCCTCCTATGCAACGACACACTCACTATAACTTACACTGTGCAGTCACGTGAGGTCTTATGCAATGGCGATAAGGTTCATATTTGAATGAGTCTGTATACATGTAAATTCACATGACATACAGCTCCTACAATAAAGTAGGGTTAAAGGTATCTTCTGTTACTGAGACCCACCAAAGAAGTAAAACAGTCAAAAGAAGAAGAGTTTTTAAATTCGACAATTTTTAGGTAATACGCAGAAACTATGGATAGCAGTTGGTTATATATAATAATACTATAGTATCGATACTATTAGAGCTAATAGTTGGTAGGATAAATGGATAATGTCAATAGGCTACCAATAAACAACACTAATGGCAGTACCAATCTGCAGTCTAAAAAAATACTGTTATAAATCAATCAAAATTAACAAAAAAAACATATTATAAATTCCATTAAAGTATAAGTACTAGATGTCCGTTAACCATTTGAAAAATAGTTTAAACCAGAATAACCGTACCTGGTGGTCGTTCAAATCGGTCTTGTCATCAAGCGCGTCACCAAGTGGCGGGTCATCTCCCGCGCTGGCCTTAGCGCGAATACCATAGTAGTGGTACTTGGAGTTCCCCCTTGTGCCGAGCCGGCGCGTCCGCAGGCCGATGAACACGGAGCGGATGAGCTTGCCGAACGACGCCGCGTTCACCGGGTCCAGCCGGTGCGCCGTGCAGTGCCGCAGGTAGTGCGCGTACAGCGTCGACCGCGGCAGCGACACGCCTGCCGACCCGCCACCACCATCTTACAGGTACCGGCAAACTTGTTGAACATCGGTCGGCGGAGTGGGGGAAAGTTCGCGCATGTACACTTGCGCGTGACTAATAGCGCGCGCGAATCTCCCGAACGCCAGCGCGCGCTTTTGGTCAGAAGTATGCTTCAGACCAATAGCGCCCAGGCGTGTCAAAATTCGTTTTCTGCGCAATCCCCACCCGATATTCAAGAAGTTTGCCAGTACCTATATAATGTGTTAATTACGCTCGCAACCACTATTCGATAACATATCGGGACGGTATCGACTTACGCGAAATTTCATATGAGTAAGTATACCGGTTTTGTGCCGCAAGGTGGTTATTGGCTCATTCCATTCGATTGTGAAGAGAAATCGGGGGAGTTAAGTTAATTTTAACACTTCAATAGCGAGTCCCACACACGGCCGCAGGTCTTACTGGGTGACGAGGCTGCGGCTACGGTGTTTAAACGCATTCTCCTTCTTAAAGTAATAAGTTCTAAACGACTTTTTACTCATAGGTTATAACTTATAACTCTGCTAGTAATTTTGTAATGACATGATTTTTATTTCGATGCTGAGTCAAAAATAGATTAAAAAAAAAATATATTTAAATAGGTAGGTAGATAAATAACCACTTCCGCAGGCAGTGCAAGCAGGCAATATTATCATCATTTTATGTGCTAATAGGCCATGTACTCACCCTCGGCAGTCTCGTAGTGGTCGAGCAGCCACTGCACGGTGGCGGGCGGCATGCGCGGCTGCGGCGCGGCGGCGGGCGTGGCCGGCGACGCGGGCGCTTCCGCCTCGTCGCCTGCCACCTGACACAACGCAACATAGACACGTATGTATAGCCCGACCAATAAATTTAGAAAAACCTCGCCATATTTAGTTGGCAGACAGACACGCAGCCCACCTGATGGTAAACGGCCACTGCGGCCTATTCCATTGAGGGACACTTCACCAGGAAGCGTCGCTCAATGTGCTGCCAGACTGTAGACTCATCTGATCTTCTAGCCTTTGATTTCAAGTGTACTGGCTCCCACATTAATATTGCCGGAACGCAGCCAGAGCTATTATGGCGGCAGATTTTACAGTAGCTAGCCAGTCGGACTCTAATAAAGCCCTATCACCAACCAGACCCTAGGCAGAAATCGAACCCACGACCTCCGGATTTTATACCCGAGCAGCTTAGCCACTGTTACACGGAGGCGGTAAAAACGTGGCATTTACCCATTGTTATTGATTGGCCCAATCAATCAATCGCTGCAAGGTGGGTACCGGCTCGTCCCCCTTCGGGAGTTTAGTGGGTCGAAGTAGTCCCGAGTCTCGCACACGACCGCAGGTTTTGCTAGACTGCGGTTAGGGTGCCTCTTGTGCAGTATGTATAGCCTGACCAAGAAAATAAAAAACCTGCTCTGAGGCGCCACATTAGCTATGGTTATAGCAACACTTGGTTGCTTTGGTGACACTCACAAGTAACACACTATATCCAATAAAAACAAGGCACGGTTGACAATTGACATCACACTTTGACAGACAGCACTATTGAATGACATGTTATTGTTTTTTATTCGATTGTTGCCACTTGAAGAAATTAGTTCCAATATACATATTTCGGCAAATGGCGAGGCTTTTTATTTTAATGGTCGGGCTATATTAAGTGACTTACCACAACCCCATATGCCGTGTACTCTGCCGAAGCCCCGCCAGCCCACCCGCTATCAGTGGTCGCCGCCTCAGTGGTGGTGGCGTTGCCCACAGTTGTGACACCGTACACCGGGTAGGAACGAAGGGTTTCCCTGAGAAAAACTATGACGTTCAAACAAACAAGCTTTCTTTTTTAAATAAAAAAAATTGTAGGAGTTCTTTGGGCAGCATTTAAATTAAGTAACATTTAAATTAATTCGTTAAAAAACATTTTTAATTCATATATACCTGTGACAAACAAACATTTAAATGATTGTGCTGTAGAATTCTATATTTCGAACTTCGTAATATATCCTAAAAGTGGCGCAGCGTAATAAATGAATTATTTATCTCAGTAACTAAGATCCCACCTTTTAAATCATTCAAAGCCGGCCCAGTTACGATGGATATTCCACCTAATTTCTTTCCGAACTAACGTACAGCGTCAATTTTCGGCGCCGGCATAAAAATTCGTAAAGACGAGAACCAAACTTTATAATAAATCTTGATTGTTAATTTAAATAATCCGTCGTTTGAAATCATATGCACACAATCTATAATTTAAGAAAATAAAAATAATAAGATTCATAAGAATTAAACATTATAATTATGAAAAGGGTTTAAGTATTCTTAAGAGTAATCTTTATTGTAAAAATCATAATAAATCATTCCTTATTTACAAATATTCAAATCATTCAAAAATCAAAAATCAAAATCAAATTATTCTTTATTCATGTAAACTTGTATCAAGTATTTATGAATCGTCAATTACAGAGTGACTCTACCACCGGCTTCGGAATGCAGTCATCTGCCGAGAAGAACCGGCAAGGAACTCGACAGTTACTCTTTTTAATCGCCAAAGAAATTTATACAACAATGATAATAAATCTATCTATACTAAGCCATACAGTTTTTCGTGTGAATGTAGAGATAATAATAATAATATTAAAGAAAAAATATAAGTGTAGATATAACAACATTAGTATTCAACATTGTCAAATAAGTAGTGAGGGAAGTAATGAAAATTGATAGTAAGTCCTCTTTTATTAAAAAATCTCAATTAATAAAAAAATTAAGAAAACATTTTGAGAAGATCCATAAAAAATCATAACTCAAGAATTAAAATCTTACATTTGCGGCTGGTGACCTTGAGCGTATATCTCCTGGGGCTCCACATATTGCACATGGTAGTTGACGCCGTTACCACCCTCGCCTGCGAAAGCACACACCACACACTTTAACACCAACTTTAAACAACCTTTTACAAACTTCAACACAAAACGTTAAGAAGTACGTGCTAGATTAGATAATATTGATTAGTATGTTAGTCTCAGTGAGGTGTCTCGTATATAAGTTGAAGTCAAATCAATGCTTCCGACACCTCAAAGCGGAGATTAGTCTATATTTAGACCCGACGTGCCCACGCCCCGGCAGCGACACAATCGAGCACCTCCAGAGCCACGCTCTAAGTGTAGAGACAGCGCCCGACCTCTAATTATGGCACAGTGAAACCTTAGGCCCAGCAGGCCACCCTCCGCCACTCACAGGGGTAATACGACCGGTAGCGAGGCACCTCCATACCGCCGGAGATCTCCCAGGCAACTTGCGCCTGGACCAAGACTTCCCAGAAACACTCACCGGCCCTAACACTTCCGTCCCTCTCGGGTCGGAGGTCTCGCTCTCGCCTCAGCCTCCCGGCCCCCGACCCACCTACCCCACCCCACCTGTTATTTTGACCATTGTAAGAGAGATGTAAGCGATATAATTGCAAACTTTCCCTTTGTATACCATTTTATTGACCGGATTTATTTTACAGGGTGTTTTTATTTTTGCTACTCGTTACGGATTACCCATTTGAATAGAGAAAGTGCAGGAAGAAGCAAAAATCATCTCAAAATAAAACATTATTTTAGGTTACAGGGAAAAATGCAAAAAAGATTGCTAGACCCAATATTAAGTAAGTTTCAACTTGTCAGACAGGGCGCACTATTATTATGGAGATTTGCAAATTAGGTTACTGGGAAAAATGCAAAAAAGATTGCTACACACGATATTAAGTAAGTTTCAACGTGTCAGACAGGGCGCACTATTATTATGGAGTTAAGCAAATTATAACTTATACCAACTTGCAAAAAATTGAATGAGAACCAGACCTAGCAGAGTAGATAAACATCGTAAAATACGTACAGACTTCATACGTGATATCCACCTCCAAGTTAATACAACTCATTTCGTAATAAAATGTTCCAACACCATGAACCGGTATATAAGGAAAACTGTGTAAAGTGAAAGTGAAAAGGGAGCACCCAATGAACGCAGACACATAAGAGCGGCCGTGAATAGCGCGGCGCGCGTCGGGCACGCGTCGCATCAAAGGTAACCAGCGACAGGTGCGTACATCATTCACTGCATTCGCTCAGGTAGATAATCCAGGGGGGCATCAAATAATTGACTATTATTATTTTTCTCATATATACAAACTACAACCAAAACGCTCTCGCGTACAGATCATTTTTGATTGCAGATCGAATTTTACGCCCTTAATAAGCGCTCTTAATATGGTATCAGCTTGACAGGTAGGATTTAATCAGATTGAGATGCAGCTTCGGAGGGTGCGATTTGTTGTATTCTGCTTGTCCAGACGATCAAAGGGGCCGGATTATTTGTAGTGCATTGTGAATAAAAATATTTATCTATATTCAGTAAATCTTCACCTTTTGAAGCTGCCCTTCACCACACACTTTATTTTGTAAGTATGTTATTTGCAGTATTACGCACATGCTAAAGCGGAAAAAAATCTTCAAAGCGTTTTCAAAGATTAAACAAATATTGGACTTGCTTTCTTGGTCACTGTGCTCCTCGGTCTTGACCAACAGCGGGTCGCCTTGCTGCCATGCCCCCGCCACTGTGCCGTCGTCACACAACAAACAAATAAATAAAGTGCAAACAAAATTATATTTCATGCATTACTCATTTGTGACGGAAACATTATTTTTTACTAATATTTGCCATGCAACTCAACTACATAGCAAAACATAAATAAATCGTTCAAATATAAAACTAGGTATAACTTATAAGAAGCAAAATCAAATCAATACACACCTTACGAAATTACAATTTAGGAATAAAATATAGAACATATTTCTAATTATACATAAGTACATAACTTCAATGTTTTGTGTGCAACAGCAGTTCTTATAACAAAAATAAACTAAATAAATAAACGCAATATCTTGTTAATAAATAACTTGGTAGTGTTAGGCGAATAATTGGTTTACTCGATTAACACATCACTATGGTCACCGCGTACGGTGCCCCGCACTAGCCGGAGAGATTGACAGATAGATTTACCGCGCTTGCAATGTTTAATGTCGATTAGTAAAAGCATAGAAGTAGGAATAATCTATGAGTAAAAGCTTATTAAATTGTAATTATCAAGAGAAAGGTGTTTTATATCTAAAAGCTCAGAAGTGCGATAAATTACTCACGTGCGTAAACAATGTTTGTAATGTACGGCATAAACGAAACTGAAAAGTTGCACGGATTGTAATGGCGATGAAAAAGCTTTAAAAGTAATTTTCTGTGAGAATGGACAAGTAAACTATGCTTAAACCAGTTAAGTAAGCTATAACAAGTATTAAGGATTACTTTTAATCAAGATTCGACGTGTATTATTCTAAATTGGAGATTTGGATTCTTGTGCAAAATTAACAAGTTACGACAAGTTTGGTTGGTTGAAAATGTTCACATCTGCATTGAAGAGGCATGATAAATTGTGATGGCATTGCGAAATGATGCTTGTTTTATTGATGGAAGTTCAGCGTGATGGTAAACTAAGTGAAATCTTTGGTCTTGGTTGATGAGTCCCAAGGTCAGAGAAAGACTTGCACTTATATGTATTTCTATACCTTGGTATCCTTTTAAATAAGTTGCAGTTTTTGGTAAGCTGTATTATTCTATACTATTACATGTTAGAAATATCTGACTCCTAAGTGCAGTAAGAAATAAAGAAATAATTACAACTAAATTATTAACAGTGTAAATAAATTAAAATAGACTATTGTCATCAAAAGATTACACAAGCAATATAATATAATGATGAAAACTTATTATTATATTTAGTTTATTTAATTCATTATTTACCTGAGAATTGGGTCTTGTTTTAATTATGCAATATTTTGGTGGTATAATTATTTACTTTAAAAATAATAATAATAGTTGGTTGAGCTTGAGTGTGATATTGGTTTAATAAGATGTTAATTGTTTATTTGTAAACAGTCAGGTTAAACTTAAATAAGTCATAAACAACTTTATAAAATTATCTTCTTCACAAAGAAGAATATAAAAATATATAATTAAAACTAATGATTATTGATGTTTTGGAAAGTTTGATTACAGAATTGAGGAAGATAAAGCCATTGAGAAGATGGTTGTACCATATAAGAACCCTGTGTATCTCAAATACATTATGACTGGATAAGCGTACATGGATATAAAACTGTACTATGAAGATTATTCGATATGCTAAGAGGTGGCATGATGACATGATTAATAAGCATCATATGAGATCAGCTGAATAGAGTGAAAGGATAAACTAATTAGAACATTTCCATTTTCTATCAATTAATTATCACCAATTAAGGAATTAGTGAATTCTGTCAAATTGCCAAGCGCAGATCTCAGAGTTTTATTATAATAAAGAACAATGGCAACGTCTCATACATCCTGTGACCTAATATAAAAGTGTCGCGTACATGATTGGAATATAGTCTAATTTAATTGCCTAGATGCTATGATCAAAGATGTATATAAAAAAAGTTTATTAAAGGCCGAGAAATAAAGAAATCTTCACTTATTTGTACCAATTTAGGTTATGTTTTATAATTACAGGTACGCTACATATTTGTGGTTACTAATTGATTTCTTTATTATAATTGTAACAAGTCACTGATTTCCTTGCTGATTCAGATCAGATCTTTGATCTAACTGTAAAAAATACCTCACCATAGCTATGCAGTTAAACATTTAGATACTACATTTACTTTAGATACTGCGCGCGCTCAAGCGTCTGTTGCGTAGACCTTAGGTAGGCGTAGACGCCACTTTGACAGCTGTCGTATGACAGTCACTCGTTCCGTTTGATGTTTTGTGATATGTGAAATAAATACTTTCTTATTATATATAATAATAATAATAATTTAAATTGTATTACATAATACGTTATTCAAAGCAGAGTATTAAAAAATAACTAATAAATAATATCGCATATAAGAATTTGTAATTAGCACTATTTTATAAAACAGTACTACGTATAATGGAACAATACCTATGGATAGACCACAGATTATGTAATAGATCCGTTCAAAACCAACAAAAATAAAAGAATTAAAGACTTTTTTGAATATTTTTTTACTATTTTCCTCGGCTTTAAATAAATAATCAAACACTTGTAATTAAATACTCATTTAGCCATGTATTTTTTAAAGTATTACTCATTCATGTTCTTTTCAGGTTTTTATCAGGTCATATTTCGCCATTGTTCTTTGGCATAGGAATGCCTTGTCAACTAAGTGATGAAGTCATCATTGGTACTCTTAGTACTGGTGGTCATGTTACTAGTGTTCTTTTTCAGCATTTATTTTCAGATACTAACTTTGACAAAGGATGTATCGGCAGTGCACCTTATGATGTGTACTCAAATTAAGATGTTTCTAATGTGGTAATATGAGCATTGTGATCAGAAGTTAAATAATTAAGGAAATAAACATTGCCATGTTAAGGCAGATTGTTTTAAAAAAAGATGGATTCAAATAAGCATTGTTAATTTTGTTATACATCAAATAAGTGCAAGAGGCAATCTAAATCAGTGACACATTATTAATGACTTAATGGTACTATAAAGTGAATGGATCATGATATTATATGAAATAATATTTTAGAGGACAAGATAACCTCAAGAGATGTTAAGTATTATTGAATAAGTAAAATAAGGATTAATATTGTGTTTTAAACAAAAGAGCTGAATATATTGCAAAGGTAGAATACATTGAGGGAAACATGGGCTATATTACTAGTCTAGATGATATGACACACACACCACTAAGATGAATTTCTGGCAAAATATAATCACTGTTATCTGGTAAAGGATGATTGGAAAATGTACATTATGTGCCATTATGGGACATGTTGAAATAACCTGCTACAAAAAGAAAATAAACACAAGTTTTGTTCTTTCTGAAAGTGTAAAGGGCGTGTCATTGAAGAGGAGAAAGAATCAGTTGAATTACATAAAGTAATCATTGGTGATTACATTTGAGACTTATTAAGCAACATGAAACAAGAGTATGGGTTGTAAGACTTTGATATTCTGATTGGTAAACCATATATGCAGAAGCTGATATTATTGTTGTAAAATTCTGATACAGACAGATATGGCTCTCTGGTGATAGAGTGTGATTTGATAGAAGAGTGAGACTTACACTGCCTTAATTGGCCTAAGGTGTACCTGCCGTGAGGGGCTTATTATGTGACACTGCCGTGAGGGGCCTAAGGTGTACCTGCCGAGAGGGGCTTATTATGTGACACTGCCGTGAGGGGCCTAAGGTGTACCTGCCGAGAGGGGCTTATTATGTGACACTGCCGTGAGGGGCCTAAGGTGTACCTGCCGAGAGGGGCTTATTATGTGACACTGCCGTGAGGGGCCTAAGGTGTACCTGCCGAGAGGGGCTTATTATGTTACACTGCCGTGAGGGGCCTAAGGTGTACCTGCCGAGAGGGGCTTATTATGTTACACTGCCGTGAGGGGCCTAAGGTGTACCTGCCGTGAGGGGCTTATTATGTTACACTGCCGTGAGGGGCCTAAGGTGTACCTGCCGTGAGGGGCTTATTATGTGACACTGCCGTGAGGGGCTTAAGGTGTACCTGCCGTGAGGGGCTTGTGCATGGCCGTGAGGGGCGCACACTGTATTGCCGACAGGGGCTTGTGCATGGCCGTGAGGGGCGCACACTGTATTGCCGACAGGGGCTTGTGCATGGCCGTGAGGGGCGCACACTTTATTGCCGTCAGGGGCTTGTGCATGGCCGTGAGGGGCGCACACTATTGCCGACAGGGGCTTGTGCATGGCCGTGAGGGGCGCACACTGTATTGCCGTCAGGGGCTTGTGCATGGCCGTGAGGGGCGCACACTGTATTGCCGACAGGGGCTTGTGCATGGCCGTGAGGGGCGCACACTGTATTGCCGTCAGGGGCTTGTGCATGGCCGTGAGGGGCGCACACTATTGCCGACAGGGGCTTGTGCATGGCCGTGAGGGGCGCACACTGTATTGCCGACAGGGGCTTGTGCATGGCCGTGAGGGGCGCACACTATATTGCCGTGAGGGGCTTAATGGTGCAAGGCCGTGAGGGGCGCACATTGTATTGCCGTGAGGGGCTTAATTGTGCAAGGCCGTGAGGGGCGCACACTGCATTGCCGTGAGGGGCTTATGATGCTACAATGCCTTGAGGGGCTCTTGGTATACTGCCGTTTGATGACGGTATCTTTATGTAGGTGGATTTTGAATCCTGGAAGCCTGAAGGAATTTTGCAGAGAGTTGCAGTAAAGCTGTCCGGGAGGAACCTAACACGGAAGAACTTGTAGCAGCATGGACATTTGGAGAATGGAGGATCCTTCGGGGACGAAGGACTTGCAGGATGGCCGACTGTTAGGCGAATAATTGGTTTACTCGATTAACACATCACTATGGTCACCGCGTACGGTGCCCCGCACTAGCCGGAGAGATTGACAGATAGATTTACCGCGCTTGCAATGTTTAATGTCGATTAGTAAAAGCATAGAAGTAGGAATAATCTATGAGTAAAAGCTTATTAAATTGTAATTATCAAGAGAAAGGTGTTTTATATCTAAAAGTAGCAACAAGTGAGACTTACTAGCAACAGTTATGTAGGTGTGCTGCGCCTCCGTGGTGGGGCTGGAGTGCCCCGAGCTGTCTCCGTTCACTTCCACCACCGTGCTTGACACCTGACAGAATGCATGAGAAAACCTATGTATAGCTGAAGTACATCGATCTTATTTCCCTTAACTGCAGTTGCACAATAGTGACGGCAAATAGAACACCTAAAATAATATTACATGATTATATGATTATAATATCTACTGCCTTTGGTTTATCTTTGGGTCTAAAGTTGATAGGAAATACCCAAACATTGCTATGAACGTTTATATTATCTCATTAATGCGTCATCGTAATAAGAAATTTTCAAGTTGTGTCTGCACATGTGAATACTATTTTTCCGTCCCTATTTCGTTTATCAATTCCTGGTAGACTATTTGCCCGATCCCGTAAAAAGCCCTATCTAATTATTCTGGACTGTAGCATAAGACATTAAGACCACTCATTATCTTCACACCTCCACTAACCTTGACAGGGAACCAGATAAACCAATTAGATCATCGATATGCGTTCGGTAATAGGTATTTGAGGAACCTGTGCTTCCATGACCTGGAGGATTCAGGCACTCGTATCCATTAGGATCGCAGGTATTTCTAGTAGTGTTTGAAGAAACACCTTACATTATAGGTACCTGGATTATGAACAGACGATGAACTACCGAAGTCTTTAATCTTTCAAGCCCCGGATCACCAGACACAATAGAAAATCTATTGTTACGCGGCACCCGAGTGCCGGTTCGGGATTGAGTGGTTAAACTAACACAAAACAAGTGTATTACACCTTACTAGACTAGCTGAATTGGAGAGTCACATGTTTCAGGTTGATAATATGTATGTTTGGGTTTTCTATTGGCCGCACATTGTTTCTCATTCAAGTTAGAAACTGATCGAACGTTGTGTTTTCTTTTGGTACCTATTATATTAGTTTCTGCGATAACAAATGGCAATGTCATGTTACCTGTTGAATCGCGTGCTGCAGATGTATCGAGTTGGGTATTTCCGGTATGACGATGAGCTCGCGCACGGCGCTCGGCGACGCGCCGCCGCCCGCGCCCCCTGTCGCTCCCTGCTGGAAAACAACACATCTTCAGCTTCGGTACTACCTTACTACCTAGGTAGTGTTGCTTCCTATTAAACTCCTAGTATAGCAAGGTGGAACAAGCCAAACTTATGTGGGTTACACAACGCTATACAGAACTGTAAGAGTCCCACACACTGCCTTCCGCCCCTACGCAGTAATGCATTCCCCACGTAAAACAAGAGGTAGGTACTGTTTACGTAGGAGGCCCCGCTCATGCGTAACTATAAATAATAATAATGTTTTAGTACGGTAACAATCAGTACTAAAGTGTATATTAATGTCAGTTTTATCAGATCAGTTGCCCGAAGATATATTTTAGGACCTAATAAAAGGTGACGATATTCCATCGAAAAATCGTCAGTTATTCGAATAGAAACAGAAATCTAAACAACTAGATAAAATAGTTATTTATGTGACTATTGCATAATGAGGGTCATTAAAATACGAATGTGTTTTTATGAAACGAACGAAGTGAGTTTCATAAAAGGATCACATGAGTATTTTAATGCCTAATTCATACATAACTTTATCTTCATTCATACGATAAATGTCTATTTTAAAGTCAGGATCGATGTGAAACCGCGTGGAATATAATCCGTAGTACCAGGAGAGCAGAGAAGAACAAGAAGCTAGGCTAGCTCGCGTCTTTCAAACTCTTTGATTTAATGAATAGTTACGCTGCGGTTATGCTCTCCTGGTACCTTTGAAAATACATCAAGATGTTTTGCTTACATTATGTTAGCTTCAAATCCATTAATTTTTACTTTTTAAGAAGACGTTCGAAATTTGAACGTAATTAAAGTGTCGGTTACCGATACTAAAATGTAAACATTACGATGCAGCCACAGATACTTATATCTAAATGTAGGGCGTTTGCTCATCGCTCCTGACTATAAAATAGACATATTATAGTATGGATGTAGATAAAAATATTAATGCACTACCAATAATGCTGTAGCATAAACAGTTCAAGGCTCAGTGTAGCAGCCAACGAGGGTGTAAATGACTACCTATATCATGAACGGTAATAACCAAGGACTTTGTTATGGCACTAAAAATATCGAACGTTAATGGAGTTACTTTTCTACAGCCTGGTCTTTTTTAATATCCAGAAACAAATTAAGAAACATAACAGATGTTTTTTCACCTTTGTTGTTAACAAAGTCTAAGACGTGCAATGCCAATGTGATGTCATTACAAAAAATAAAAGTTATTCATTAGTCGTTAAACAGTTTTAAAACAGTGTTGGCCAAAGGAGATATTTATACCTACTTAAGTATGACTAAACAGAGTTCAACAACCTCGGCTTAATTAACGTAGGTACACGTAGTTGCTTTTCTACAGGACGAGACAATTATTAAAAAAACATAAAATCTTAAACGTCGCAACTCATCTTCAGGTTAATGTTTAACTTTTCTGGAATAACCTTCTTAGTTCTATTATTTTTAGGTATGATGAATTATGGGTGGGAGCTACAAAAACCCAGCTTATTTTCTCCTTCTGCGTACCTACTACTTCTATTTTTTTTTTTACACTTAAAAAAATACTAGGTACTTCTAATAGCGCCACTCATCTCGAGAATAAAATGTCCCAGCTCCGACATCGCATTGGTGCTAAAACGACAAGCCGGGATTGTTTCCAGTTTGGTTAGGACATTGCAGGCTTGAATCACCTAAATGTCTTAAAAGAGTGATGATTCCATGCTTCGGAAGGCACGTTAAGCCGTTGGTCCCGACTACGTTCCAAGTAGGTCAGGTTTCTCTTATAAGGCTTACGAAGGTCAGATGGCAATCGCTCCATTGTAATAACCAGGCTTGTCAAATCTAGCTAGGATCATAGTCGAAGCGGACCCTGAGCTTCCATACTGGATGCAATCGGGAATACGCCGAGATGATGATGAATATTTAAAGCACTTATACCATGGTTCCCGTTCATTCCTAATGGAGATTATAAGGAACATAGATAGGGATAAGGGTAATAGGCAATATCCGATAAGTCTGCTAAGCTAACTTATATTACCTGCGCCGGAGCCGCGAGCCGCGCCGCCATATCGGGCGAGGCGGGCGGCGACGACTCCACTAGCACCTCGTCGCCGCACTCAAAGTCTGCAACCAAACATTTTACGCGATTAAAAAGACTTCTATTTGGATGTTTAGACACTTAGAGGATGTTTTTTCGGTATCAGGCAATATGGCCACCTTTTCCGTAGATGACCTAACATCGCGATTTATCATTACTATCTACAATCATACATTTTGACTGGAACTCCAAGCTAAAGACGTAGCTGTGACCGTGCCCTATGCGTCAGGGGTTGTGTTGTGGGTTCGATACCCAAACATTTATGTAATGAACATTTAGGTTTTTCTTGTCTGGATGTAATTTTCTTTTTTGTATATTTTTTTCGATGTTTCTAATACCCATAACACAAGTGCTCATGCATGAGCACATTTGTTAATAAAAATCTGTAAACCAAAACTGGTGTAATTACCATGGTATAATGACCTAGAATGTCATTATAGAAACTTGCATGCATCAATGCATAGGCAGAGCATTTATTATCCAACAAAATGTACGAATTTTTCCAATAATGTAATATTTTGGTCATTATTAGAAAAATAAATAATTAAAAGAACTCATCACAAAAAATATTAAACCTGTTAATAATGTTAATGTTCTCTGAACTGAATCTGAAAATAAATACATAGTCAAGAAATGTTCTCATAAAAAAACATTAATATTAGATAATACCAAATGGCTCAAGTTTCCAACATCAAATTGGAACTCCCCTATTATAACAACAGGGGAACCAACCCCTTTGAACTACCTGCACATAATAATGAAACCTTAGATTCAAATATTACATCATTAGGCAAGTTTCTAATTACGTTTTTCATGCAGAATCATTAAGTATTATATTAAGTTCACACAGTAAAAAATAAAATACTTTTTATTTAATAAAAGTATCTACATAATAGTTATAAATTAAGCAGTCAAATAAAATAGAAATACCTAACAATTGAAATGAAAAAAAAAAGAGTAATTATGATTATACATAAATTAAATTGTACCAATAATATTTCCATTTTATTCTGCAAAATATAAAAAGGACAATTTTGAACAAATTTTTTTTGACTCTTAATAATTATTGTTGTGTGAAATTAAAAACACCATCTCATTATCCCAAATAAACCAAATTTAACAATATAATATCAAAATAATAACTAAATAAAAACAATTGCATAACGCTATCCCAAGCGATTGAGATGTTATTGATCTGCCGGGAGCTCGGGTGGTGGAGAGTATCCGTGGAGCGTATCCAGGCAACACCTCATCTGTCCCTCCGCACCTTTACTTTCAACACAACATCTATATAATAACACTCACTCTCTAAGTAAAACACATTCTCAAAGCCCATCTCAGACATTTTAAAATGATTTTTGTATTACAATACAAAATAGCACTTTTTTACACAACAGTAACACATTATTAAGAGGTACAACTGATAGATACAGTATCTGTATTGATCAAACAACTGTTACTAGGTAGCTGCTGCCATGTTAGGCAGGCATTTTCTGAGCACTTTATTTTGAGGTGTTTACCACAGTGCTTTAGGGAGACTAGTGTGTGTGACACTGTGTTTGTGTAATTGGGGGTGCAGGCAGGTGCCGGCATTGGAGCGTGACACCACCTGCCATCTGTAATGTGACGTGCATGGGTGAACAATATTACTGTATTTATCTAATGTAACTGTTTATTGCTTACGCAAATTATTATTGTTTAGAAAGAATAGCAGTGTTGATGTGTCCTTTAGAGCTTTGTTTATTAGATAATATTAATATGCAATTATTGTACTTACATAGTATTATGGCCATTATTCAATTAGTGTATTTTGTATAATGTGGATAATCAAATTACTCAAAAAAAGTGTTAAGTACTAGTTATTGATATTTTATTAAGTACTATATGGGTGTCTTAGTAGGTACCTATGTAAGAGAAAGTAAATATTTATGATGAATGATGTGGTTTTGTTTTCAGGAACATTGTGACGACTCGATCGAGGCTTGTGCCGTGCCAGGCGCCGCCGCTGTTACCCTCCCTCCCCGATAACTATGATAAAATTGATACGCAATCGCCGCTCTGGCGGGATCGAGGGGAGCCCATTCCAGACGCTTCCCGCCTTCCGCGCACCACGCATGTTGTATAAGAGCTAGATATTTATGTTATTTTATCGGCATAGGCGTTTTGACTCGCTAAAATGTAATAGATAACGATGAAAATACTCTAAACCCACCTGCCTGCCATACTTTGAACTGTCAAAATGTTCACCTCAACTGTCGACCGAATGTTCCAAGCCCTTTATTTATTATAGTAGAAGGAAGTATACTTTGAAACCACAGTGATCTTGGATAGATATTTCAGAAGCTTTATATAACACTTTAGAGAAAAATTGACCTATCAATGTTGTTGTCTTGTAGCTACACCCGTTTCCTAGGCTACGGATTCTCCCTGGCCAAAAATTATGAAAAGAAACGTCACTAGGTGGCGCTTTAGTGCCATAGTAAAAAATCGGTGTTTTTAAGTTTTATCGATTGGTATATCCATTTCTAGACCTAAAAATGTTAAATCATAAATTCTAATTAACATTGAGTTGACTTATTGAAAAAAAATCGTTGACTTTTATACTTTTACCATAATTAATTAATTTACGGTAGAGCTTTATATAGATTAATCTAAAATTAGATTAAATTAGATTAGATTATGGAAAATATTTTTAAATTAACAAGTCTGGGTATGAAGATAGGGATACCTTATACCGAAAAACTTATCTGTTCCGGTAGCGGCGTCGCTCTAAGCTTTAAGCATTTACTGATCTGTGACCTTAAGCTCTAAGCTCGCTACTGTCCACAGAACTCATTTACTACTACTGTCTATTAGAACTGTCATTAAATAGTTTTTGCATTGCATTTCACGTAGTTCTAATTTTGATAAGTTTGTCAGTCTATTTTGGTTTTTAATGTTATTTTCTAAACTAGTCTTCACTTGGTCAACAGAATATTAAAAAAAGTATTGTTGGCAGTTTTGTTTTTTCTTCAACCATCACATCACATCACACCCAAGTCCCAACCCACCACACCACACCACATAATATAATCTAAATGGTGGCTACTTATTTAGAATTTTTAGGGCAACCTTATAAACTGTAAATTAATAAATTACATTGCATACTTACCTTCAATATCAAAAATATAAACAGATGTAAAAGAAGTATCTTCGAACCCAAAGTTTCCTACTTTTTGTTCCATTCTTAATCAGTTATCTACACGAGTTTAGAGCGCGAACAGCAGGTAACTTTTATCGTTCAAATTCAAAAATCACCTTGGTAATATTGTGTTTATTTACGGTAAAATGACATCAGCAGAATGGCGAAGAAATGAATTGACGACAAATTTTGTTCTTTTATTTCTAACCAGTAGGTGTTGCATTTGCGATGAGGTTGCTATACAAAAAGTTTGTACTTATACTTCAGAATTCGTCCTCAATATTAGTATAATGTACACTTGTCGTATCGCTTTAAATGTGTTACCCTTTAGCACACAATTTTAGAGTATTTATATAAAAATACCATATTTTAAAAAATATATTACAAATTTTAATCGTTACTTCCGGTCGTATTAATTTGTCTGACACATCCGATTCCCGCCAATTTACAAGTGGCGCCACCTTTCCTTTGCCGCCATGCCCGCCATGTTCTATAAACCTTCATTCGCTATTTGTGCTTCGCCCAAACGCACGCAAACGTTACTCAAATTCTAAATTCCGTTAGTAAAAGATGAAAGTGTTAAAACATTACAATGAAGATTCGTTAGATTTTAAATTTTATTTTTTAGGAAAATACAATATCCATGGGCAGAGTTCCATGGGTCGCTTTTTGTTCAATTTCGTGTCTAAAGCGAAACCCAAGGTCTTATGCACGCAGGGACATCTATAGGGTGATCCCACGCAAAGACTAACGAACTGTGTGTCTGCTTGCAGACCCAGCTCGAATTGAACATGGCGATATACGATGAAATTTGAAACTGTGTTAAAACGTTACAGTGAAGATTCGTTATATTTTAAAAATTTTTTTTTTTAGGAAAATACAATACCCGTGGGCAGTTCCATGGGTCGCTTTTTGTTCAATTTCGCGATTTAAAGCGAAACTCAAGGTCTTATGCACGCAGGGACATCTATAGGGTGATCCCACGCAAAGACTAACGAACTGTGTGTCTGCTTGCAGACCCAGCTCGAATTGAACATGGCGATATACGAAGAATCCATCAACTGGTTCAAATTCACACTCGGACTGCCTGGGGCTGTTCCGTTTTAATCCGCACTTGGACGGCCGTCAGGCTTTGTATAATGCTCCACCGTGAATGACGCGAAAGTTTTATGCACTCTGGATACCAAAATGATTATCCGACGCAAAAACTGAACATAGCGAAAAGCCAAGCGACCGAAGAAGACATCGCTGGAGCCGTCACGCCGCGCGCCGAGCCCCGTCGCAGCCGCCGACCACCGCCGACCACCGCCGACCGCCGCAGCCGCAGCTACGATTCACGGGTACATTTACGAGCGAACAGGTATGAACCCTGATTTATTCATCATCTTCGGCTCGATTTTTATCATTAATTGAACCCATGTGGGTATCGATGACCAGTTGGTTTCACAAATTAATGTGCAAACCTCCAACCAATTATTAAGTTCGATAGATTTATCGATTCATAGCAACTCGGCGAACGAACCGAAGTGAAAACGGCTCTCTTGAAGATAACAGAGCGATGAAGTCGAAGCAGATGCCCTATGGTTATAAACCGTTTCGACGAGGTCCTGGCGTGTCAGCTTGACCAAACACGACCGTGGATTATTCCAACGCCCGGTGACCACGACACGGCCTCGGGCAGGACCTCCTAGAAAAACCCGCGTAAGCGGTAAGTAGATCAGGTGTTGACTTGACTATAGAATGTTGTTCAGAGTGCCAATAAATCAGTTGAGTCCCCATATTATAAACACTAGTTTTCTTATAATTTAAACATAATGCCTGCTTAATGGTGAAATGTTTCCGGGTATCGGGCAGGGATCGAACCCGCACCACTTTACGGGCACAACTATTCGCTCGGATATTTAGTACGTATGACCGGTTTTATACCGCCACCGACTGAGTGTCGTCAGTGACATAGCAGAGCGCTAATGATGCGTGTCCGAGTCGATTTGTATTTATGTGTTTAAAAATTATTTCTTGTGGCCTCCGTCCTTGAAAACGAGTTATCGTGTTATCGTTACAATGATCGGTACTGGCTTAAACACCACGATTACCGGATACGGATTGGTTTCCCGAGTCGGGAAAAAACAGACACAAAGTTATCTCAATCCGGGAATTAAACTCGGGACGCTGAAATCGCGGCCCGGTGCATAGACAATCGAGACATTTTTTGTTTTTAAAAATGATGAATATTATTTTTCTAATTGATATCGAGGAAAGACATATTTTTTATGCCTTAATAATGAATATTTACCCTATATTCACGTAAAACACGTCACATTAAATACTCCGAATTCAAAGTTACGGAGTATATATTCTGTGGTTACGGTTCGGTTTGTTAATTGCTCATTAAACGAGATTTATTATAAAATTCAAAAGATTGGTTTATGCATGATGCTCATATAGGAAAAAGACATTGAATTAATGTGATTTCCTTTTAAGAAGAATGATTATTTCATTCGATTTTGATAATGACTTTAAGTAAGAACATAATAAATATTACAATAAGAAATTAAATTAAGAGATTTCTGTTTAGAAAAATGAATATCGGTTCATTTTGCTGTAATACAGTTGGATACGTGTCAAAAAATTGGAAAGAATATTTTTGATTTTTATAAAAGAACACAACGATTAAAAAACCTTTTTGATATATATATACATTTAATGATAATATTAAAAATACATAATTGTATTGATTGAAATTCATTCATGGACACGATTGAATATCCTTTATTGTTGTGAGAGAATATAATATATATTTTTAAAGCCTCTCAAAAATGGGATGCCGAGTCGACACGTTTAGTGGTCGGAACGCATTACTACAATAAAAGTCAAAGTCAAAGTATTTATTTTGCAATTTAATTTACCAAGAAATTCTGTTGCACGTCATAAATTTTTTTTTCCTACCTACCTACCTACCTACCTAATATATGGAATAGTTCCTTCTTTTCCGTGCATTTCGCGGGTCTAGTTATTGCATTGGATTGACTTCCGTAACTGGCCTTCGTGATCCTTTCTTAACAGAGGAGTGGGACTGATTGTATCAAAACTACACAACCATTCTACTTGCGAAGTTGCCCATCACCGCCGAGCTCGAGGTGAATACGCACATGGTAAAGTGATAAAGTCCATGCGCGCCAAGATCCGAACAATCAACCTCGCGCATGTGATTGGACATTTGATACCAATCGGTTATCACAGATCTTAATAAGAATATAAATAGTTGCTAACAACAAGTCATGTCGTTTATTAATAATTTATAAAAAAAAAAAAATTTGCAATGGTTTATGACGGTATGGAGCATAGCAATTAATTCTTACTTTTTACGCCCATATTACTGGTAGAGAATGTTTTTCTGCATTAAGTTCGCTAATAATTGTACTTGTTTCGTGCAATAAAGTATAAATGGATAAATTAATTAATTTTATCACAGAATGAACTTTATAGTCTGTTTTCATTGTTACGGTAGACAGAGAGTAACCTTGATCGCCCTGATAATGCATAAGTAAATTTAAAATATCCTTTGACATTATTCATGCAGCGCCATCATGCCACAAACGGTACAGGGCGTGTGCTGTAAGTAACTAGATAGAGGATAAACATGAAATAAATTATGTTTAAAACATCGTACATAAAAAAGTTTTTAACTTCAGGTTACTTAAGATATTTGTTTGTAAACGGCTAAATGAAACGAATATGCGTATTGGCATGTAGAACCTTTCTCGTTATAAATAACAATAATAATACTTCGGGTTGCTCGAGGTATATTTGTTGGTGAGGCGTGTCCACGTT
Source organism: Mecyna flavalis (assembly GCA_949319885.1). Lineage (NCBI taxonomy): Eukaryota > Metazoa > Arthropoda > Insecta > Lepidoptera > Crambidae > Mecyna > Mecyna flavalis. The sequence goes on from OX439430.1 coordinate 17,692,263, forward strand.
AAGTGTAACAATTAATTATGCGTCTTGACGATTACATCTAGATGCGTTGTTTTTTATACTTAAATATTTATTAAATATTTAGTTTTGGTAAGCCGTATTAACGATTAGAGCGGGTACACATTGGGCACTCGGCGTTGCGTTGAGCGCGCGTTGCTTGACCAAAAACGCGCGCTTGCATGTATACACTTCAATATAACCCCTAGTTCTCGAAACGCGCGTTAGCAAAACGCGCGTTGTAAAAAGCTTAATGTGTACAAAGCCTTAATGCAGCTATTATGCATTGCTGCAATTAAATTCCGACACTTTGTTTTTTTATAATATGAGATATTATATTACATAATAACGACAGGCATATTATGCATTTACGGAAAATTGGAAACAATTTATTCTTATGTATATGCTTTCTCATCTGTCGTTGGCATATTAAAAGCAAAAAGCATAATGATTGCATCAACTTTGATATCCTATGTTCACTATACATAAGGGTTAGAGAATTATTGAAATTGGATTTATTTTACCTTATTGCTTCTAATTTTCGCACAAAAAACATTCAAATACATCGTCAATAAAAAAGTAATAATGGAGCTTGTAGCACTGTCTTCTAAACACAATTCGTATTGAACATTACAATACAATATGACTATATTGACTAGTAGAATTGTTATGATATCTTTTTGGAAAATATCATTAAAATTAAATAAAACAATAATTATATTATAGCAAATATATTTTAATTTGCCAGACGCCGCGAACTTATTCGTTAGTGCAAAGAAACCTGTTGCTTTGATTAAAAGCAACATTGTAAATAGCTATATTTTACGGGCAATTACAGAATATTAATTTTATCACTAGAAATTTTATAGGCGTTTTATACGCTCCAGCCTACAAAACTGAATAAAATTATAATAAGTATATCATGAAAGTCAGAATGTTTGTTGTTGTTTTTTCAGGATCATTGTATATTCTCAAAAACACCTGCCATTAGAAAAAAAATTCTACTCCTTTAATTTTGTTTTTGGAGACAGTTCATAGAATTCAAATAGAGACAGTTCAATAGAATTCAAATAGAGCGGTTCATAGAAGTCAAATAGAGAGAGTTCATAGAATTCAATTAGTTTGTACATGTTTAAATAAACATTATTTTGACAAAAATGATATTTGTGATTAAAACGATATCGTTCGGTTTCAAGGCAACCTACCTAAGATAAAATATATTTAGCTAATGCTTTAATGATTAGAAATGTCTGTGTGTAGTAGTATGTCTGTGACCTGGAATGTTGCCTGGATTTCGAGAACGAGTTAGTCAAACTCCCATCGACAACAATCTTTTACGAGTGATCTATAATTTCAAAGGTTGTACTGAATTTACTAGACTTGAATTTACTAGATGTAAGAGAATTAAATAAGACGTCATGATATTTCCTGACTATGCTCTAAACATCTACAAGTGTACATTATACTAATATTGAGGACGAATTCTGAAGTATAATTAATGATTAAACGAACTTACCTTAAGTGAAGTTCAATCATAATTATACGAAGAATTCGTCCGAAGATATTAGTCTCCCTCCCACCCTGGTACATATTTATTTCATCAATAAAATCCCAACAGGAAATATCAAACGTCGCAGTCCACTGCTGGACATGCCCTCTGCCAATGCTCCTACGCTTATTTCTATCCTCGGCTTCTAGCTGAAGATATCAAACGCAACTCTAAACTAAATGAAGGTTTATAGAACATGGCGGGCATGGCGGCAAAGGAAAGGTGGCGCCACTTGTAAATTGGCGGGAATCGGATGTGTCAGACAAATTAATACGACCGGAAGTAACGATTAAAATTTGAAATATATTTTTTAAAATATGGTATTTTTATATAAATACTCTAAAATTGTGTGCTAAAGGGTAACACATTTAAAGCGATACTACAAGTGTACATTATACTAATATCTTCGGACGAATTCTTCGTATAATTATGATTGAACTTCACTTAAGGTAAGTTCGTTTAATCATTAATTATCTATGAAAGCTAAAACAACAAGAGCTTGGTGGAGCTTGGCGAGTTTTTTATCCAACGAAATCTCTAAAACAAGAATTTATGTAACAACTAACAAGACATAACAATCGTTGTATTATTTATTACCTATGTTATAAATGTATCTTTTTCATTACTATTCAGAAGTTTAATAACTTTCTGTTAAGTTTTAGTAAAATTCCATAGCGGTTGGGTGGGTGGACGTGGGTGTGGTTTGTGTGTAGTATAAAACTACTAGGCCGTCGGAAATAGACAAAAAAAGAGGCTAAATTCGCAAAGCTTGATGTAGTTCTGCATTTTGGGTATGTTGTATGGGTTTATTTATTAATGTGATTTCAAATTTGCAACTTCGAAAAACCTGTTTGCTCTCCAGGACCAAAACTATGCATTTTTTGTATTAAAGTACCTACAACTGGAGGCCAATCACAGCTTTATTGACTTCATAGGAGCCAAGTTATGATGTTGATGGCACTTTGAAGGTGACCAATATTTCTCGAAAATAGAAAATTTCAGGTTTTATTTACTTATTTCGCAAAAAATTTGCAAAACCACTAGCCCCACGAAGAAGGTCACTAAAAATATTTTCTTGTACATTTATTTAACTTTCAATAACGCCCAAAACGAAATCTGTGAGACAAGTAGTTCACTCCACAATCTCAAAAAATCGAATAGAAGAAAAAATGAGGCCGTTTATAGACATTAAATTCGCAAAGCGTGAGTACTTAAGTAGTTCTGCATTTTTGGTATGTTGTAAGGTTTATTAGGGTAGTGTGAATTCCAATTTGCAACTTCGGAAAACCTGAGGAAACTGAGAAAATCGAGAAAACCTTCGAAATTTTGGGACTTTTTTCACGATTTGCTCTCCAGAGCCAAAACTATGATTTTATTGCAAATGATGTTTTCTACACTTATAAACTGTATTTTTGCACAAATAACAAGGCATCTTCTCACAAAAAATCATTTCTGTACGTCCAGCCGTTTTGAAAATAGGCAAAATAAGCCAAACGTTACTGCAGTGGCATTTCAAAAACTACGGGGGGCACAAATACCGCTGCTTGGCTTTTTAGGGCACAAATTTAAGCTATCTTTTAAGCTACTTTAAATTGCCCTAGGACCAACAGGTAAAAATAGAGATGGGTAAATAGCCGGATGGTTTGGATTATTAGCGATTATTATCCATTAGTAGCCATTAATAGCCATAATGCAATACCCTGCTATTAATGTATTTGGAAAGAAATAAATGTTATTTTTTGTTTTATTCTTATTTTAACATTACTAACCACATGAGTGAAAAGAGCGGGTGTTCTTTAAATATCATTCAGGAATTTGAGCTAATAATATGGCGCGTTGACTATAGTACCTAAAACCTACAATAATTCAAACCGATAAGTAAAAGTGTATTATGTAAATAGTTATAAGCATATTATTATGTAATTATAAAGTTTAACTATGGGAAATACCCAAGCACTACTCGTGCATGCCTGGGTGATTCCAGAATTTTATTAATTTTTGAAGTGAAAACTGTCTTAGCGGCCTTGTACACTTTTTTTATATGGGCAAAAAATGTTAAACTCGCGTCAGGATCACGTGACCGTCAGGATCAAAAATTCGTAAGTCGGACACTTTTTTTTTTGTTCAAGCGCCAATTTGCGAAATTTTAGTTTTCACTTCTGCCGGCAATCCCGGAGTGCAGCTCGTCGTTTTTTTAATTCGCCGAAGTCGTAGGAATCTATACGGCATTAGATAATTTCGCAAATATTATGAACATGCACTCCATGTCGTAATCTTGATGTGCCATGCAATAAATATAATATATCATATAATTTTATAATAAAAATCATCAAAATTTCGCATCAAACATCATTACCATTCGCATATTTTTGTTGGACACCGAAATATTCGTTTAATTATTTCACGTAATTTGAATGTATACCCGTGTTTGGTTATTTAATATTGTATTAGACACTTACAAACTAATGTTACGAAGTCATTCAATTTCTGAAATAAACACAAACGTTTTTTCGGAGGAGATCGCATTTATGCGCCATAACAGCAGGCTAGCGACGCCTGCGGTCGTGTGTGAGGCTCGAGATTAAGTCCCACTACCCACTAAACTCCCCCGGTTTCCCCTTAACACCCGATTGGACGAGCCGGTTCTAGCCTTGTGGCTATTGACCAGCCCATTCCCGGGTACCCTAACCTGAGAGGATTCAAGTCGGGGTGGGGCGCCTAGGGAGGGCCACCCGAAAAACAAGGTGACCCTCAAACTTGGCTCGGGCGACCTGTGCAATGCGGGCGTTGGGGAACTACTACCTTCGCCCGCAGGTCAACCCTCAGGCCGAAGAAGGCATGCTAAGTGATCACACCTTCTCCGGTCCGGCCGTCTACGCCGGAGGGGAGCAGCGAAGGGGTCCTCCTCGCGTTCCCGCTCTGCTGCCTTCTTCTGCGACATAACTTTCTCGCAGAAGGAGGCGGCCGCCTCCCACGCACACCTGTTGGCAACCATGGCACGAACCATGGTCGCCAACGAGAGGCGTCCTCCACCTAGTGCCGCGATAAGTTCGCGGCGCTTGTGTCGCCAGGCCGAGCACTCAAGGAGAGTGTGTTCGGCCGTGTCGTCGGGAGCGTCGCAGCGATGACACTGCGGCGTCTCCTTCGGACGGGGGACACGGTACAGGTTGTGTCCGAAACATCCATGTGCGGACGAAACCTGCGACAGGCGGTAGGTGAGGCAGCCGTGCCGGCGCTCGACGCATACTCCCTCAACACCGGACGAATGGCCTCAATCGTCCAGTGGCCAGCACTTTGGGCTTGGAGAGCTTCCGTCCATTTGGCCAGGCCAGGGAAGAGGCCTGGTAATGACCTAGCGCCAACTCCTCCAAGCATGGTCGCTCCCCCCGCATCCTTGCCGCGACCGGAATTTGATGCACCTGGGCCAGAACCAGGGCATCGAATTCCCAAGGCGTTGTCATCATCATTCGCGTCATTACTGTTTATTTCCATGGAATCGTAATGGTGTTTTGTAAATGGTAATGACGTATGCGTGCTTATTTAATAGTATTTTAATAATTTGTACACATTTTTTCAGTGATATTTTGATAGTTACTTAAGTCATGGTAGAAACAATGTCTGTGTAGTGTACAATATTGATGTGTGTGAGCGAAGTATGATACCCACGTTAGCAGAAATAAAATACGTAGAAGCCCATAAACCATACTGATGCAATTACAATACAATAAATTAAAAAAAAACATAAATTTCTCTAAGATACATTAATAGCAGGGTTATCATCCAAAATCGGCTATTAATGGCTATTAACTGCTTTTAATCGATTATTATCCATGATGTTATTAACCGGATTATTAGCATTACCCATCACTAGGTAAAAATCGTTCCGCCAGGATAACGTTTTCAAGCGTTACGCTGGTGGAATCGTATTTTCATTAATATTTCAGAAACCCCACTAGGCACTTTTAGTTTTGTTGCACATTTACAGCATATAATGCACAAATTATTCTATATTGTTTCATCTCTAGACGTGCTAACATTTCGCGCTTTCCGCCAGAGTAACGCACGTTAATTATTATTTTCAATTTCATTCAGTTTAATGTGAACTTAAAATCTCGATATCCAAACTATAAAAAAAATACAATTTGATTGTCAATGTCAAAAACTGCCAAGTGTCATTGTCATTTGTCAGTCCTTCATTTCCTGTCATATTGTCAAACATCAATTTCATTTCTGCGCTTCATTGAGCGAAAATTAATTTAAAATCAATATTTAGTTCACTTCACTACTTAATCCCATAACATCATTTTCAAATTGATGTATAGCACTTAAGAAACAAAATGATAATAACAGTAAAGAAATTGCAAGGAGGTGAATGTAGTTTGGAGGTAAGACGAAGTCCAAGCAATACTTCTTTAGTTACCTATTTTCTTACCTTATTAAAATAATTTGGCATTAAAATTACTTCTTACAGGTATGCCCAACTACGTGCATTTCTGAAATTAAGAGGCAAATATCTGATAAGCTGAACATTCCTGTAGAAGAACAAAAGCTTCTGTTACTCGGAAGAACATTAGCCGACGAACAAACTGTACAGTCTTATCCAACAATAAAAGACGGCACGAAGTTAAATTTGGTAGTGAAAAAGCCCGATGGGCTTTATGAGGTATCCTTAAAGCATTTTAAGAAAATAGGAATGACAGATGTGGAAGCAGTGAACACAGCACAACGGCTCATGAGAATAGTACAAGATAAGTTCAACAAATTGTCATGGGATGACATCGACAGACTTGCAATGGACTGCCTCATGGATGAGAGGGGCCACAGACCAGCAATTCAGCAAGACCCAGACAATGATGATATGTTCAGTATGTGACCCCCAAATACAAACCAGAGATCTAATGATGGGAGTCAGACCTGTCTGGTCCAATAGCATCATCAATAAATATTATTCATAAAAATAAAATTACACTATCTATTGATGAATAACAATAGCATAAAGGAATTATTGGGAATTATTTTGATTTTTCCTTTTCAAGAAATGACAAGTGATGCAATAATTAAACACAATAAATTATGTTTTTCTAAAATGAAATAGATTTAAGTAAAGTACATACTGCATGTGTGAGTGCATAATGTTAACATTTTGAAAAGTTAGAATATTTATAAAAAAACAAAACAAAAAAATTACTAAAATAAGCAATTACCCTAGCTCACACACTTAAGTTAATCCACATAACAACAATGATAACAATATTATGCTTTTTTTACTCTGGTATTTTAGCTCAAGAGAGCTTTTTTTTTTAAGAGGCAGTCAAGATGGGACTTTAGAAGACAGAATGGGGTTAATTTAATACTAAATAAATATTGTGAAAATGAAAAAATCATACCTGTCATTTTATTTGTGAGAATGATTGTCTGCAGACAGGGCTTAGATTATTTCTGGGATTTAATAAATGATTAACTTTATCATAACATACCTACTCATATTGTAGATTTAAGTTACTCTGTAGTACCTACTTTAGTAGTTGGCATTGCTTTGGTAATAAAACATGTGGGATGTAAAACCAACCCAAGCTGGGTTAATTATTAATAGCAAATATATATAACTAGCGGTCCCCTTGCGGTTTCACCCGCGCGTAATTTCCTTTTTCAACTATCCCCCCCTTCCCCCATATTTCCGGAATAAAAAGCATCCTTGGTCCACCAATTTTCAGCCAAATCCGTTCATCCGTTCTTGAGTTATAAATAGTGTAACTAACACCACTTTCTTATATAAAGACAAAGACTAGCGTGCGCCCGCGGTTTCACCCGCGTGAGAATATCGAGATATCCTTTCTTAGCGGATGCCTACGTCATAACATCTACCTGCATGCCAAATTTCAGCCCGATCCGTCCAGTGGTTTGGGCTGTGCGTTGATATCTATGTCAGTCAGTCACCTTTGAGTTATTTAAATATAGATTTGGATGTAAATATTTTATTAATTACAATCAAATTCATGCAATTTTAATGTGCTTTTTTTGTATATAACTTTTGCTGCCTCTTCATCAATGATAGCTGCTGCAGTTAGTTGTAGCAATTATGTTCATGCAGTAGAAAAGTATTTAGTAACATTTTATTCATCTAACTTTGTGTTAAGACCATAGAGTAATAAAAACGCCTGGATGGCATTGCAAAAAAATAATAAATTATTTTTTTGCAATGATAAAAAAAACACACCAAATCAATGAATCCATGGTCAATCAATAAAAGTCTTTTGTTTTGATCATGCATCATTTTATTTTCGTACCTTAACATTAGAATACATTATTACATTGATGGCAAGTGTACAGACAGTATCTTATCTGACTCAACATTTATCAACAAATAAATGCAATTTCATAACTTTCTTTTATTCTATCTACACTGTAAATAAAGTAGAAACCGTTTCAGATTTACAATTTAATTATAACAGAAATAAGGTTTACCTATAAATAAAATTGTTACTTCATTTAATTAAAAATTATTTGCATACAATGTCATTTGAAATAAATAATGTGCAAATTTTATTTAACGCATTTAATTTGCACTTCCCAATCCAATTTTGATTAGATACAATAAGTCATATTATTATAACATTAATGTATTAATAAATTGTATGAAAAGGAGATCAAAAAGATTACACTCCAGATTAGCATGTCGACTCTCATAGGCACTTCACTTAAACCATACCTACATCCAAACTTTCACAACCTTGCAATGAGCCTATGTTGTTACAAATAAACTCTAGCACATTCATAGTACAGAACTACACAGATCACATAACTTTATTAGAATCAAAATAGATACTAATAATCGTAACACTATTTCACAGAGGACATTTTTACACAATGTGTATTTTATTATTTCTATTTTGAATGCGGTAGAGTTTGATATTGATACTGAAAGTAATGTGTTGTATAAACGATATTATCAAAGTCGATTACACAAATAGCTTGTAAAGACAGTCGTAACATTATCTACCTACGCGAAACATTTATTCTAATACTTAAATACACAAATTAATTCTCTTTTTCGAAAACAATGCAACTCATTTTAAAAAAAGGAGAATTTGGAACATCTAATATCTCTAAATTTAATTCCCTTTAACGTTGGTTTTAAAGTGTATTACAATAATAAATAATACTTGTGTATGAAACCATTTTATAAATCCCCAACATATAAAACTGATAAATCATAAACCGGACAGATACCTGTAACTTGAAAAGTTAGATTTCAATATATTTATGCATATTAAACTATTGATTTCTATATCGCTTTTGTAATAGTGATACACATCCCGAGTTTCATGAGAAGCTAAATGCAAAGAGAATGAAATCATTCACTTCAACTTGAAATTAGATCATACATATTGACATCTAAAAATGTTAATACAGTCCCACAAACTTATCTGTTCCGGTGGCGGCGTCGCTACTGTCGTTTTAGTACTGTCATTAAATATCGTTTTTGTATTGCAAAACATGTAGTTCCAATTTTGGCCACCGGAACAGAAAAGTTTGTCGGTCTCTAATACAGTCTAAATACCAATCACTCTTGTAGTTATTTATACGAGTATGCTATCAAAAAGGCATTTTGTCATTTTGTTTAAAAAAATAAGATCGACTAAATAAGCACCAAAAGGATATGAGTCAGAAGAACCTTGAGAATCTATTTACATTGATTCAGGAAATCGTAACAAAACCTGAGCAAAAAGTTATACATTTTCTTCACAAATAATATCAAGTTGTAAAATTGTTAACTTTTATAAAACAAGAACATCCTTTACGTAGTTGCGAAGTTAATTACATATGTATTACGATAAATATTTACAATTTTCCATAACTTATTCCATTGTTTGTGAATAATAATACTCCTTTTTTAGACAGTAATGATGACTGAATATGCCCAAAACGGTTTTCGATGTACAATTTAATATTTCATCAACTTTCTTTGAAAAGAGTTTTCAATATAAGTATGTAGCTGCATTTTATAAAATAGCCATTGTGGAGCAATCTTTCTATCAGTTAAGAACTTGAGTAACTCAAGTCGGCATTTATTAATCAATCAATGGTTAAGGATATCCACAAATAAATGATTACTCAGTCCTTTAAGTATTTTCTATTAACTTTTAACATTACATTACAGCAGATATCAGTTAATTTACTTTTGGGCTTTGTAATAAGCAAATATATACTGATAAGGACGTTACATTAAGTAAAATAATCATTAGAAATGATTTGTAAAGGATAGTCAAAAACATACGCGGAACAATAATAATTATTCATAATGTCCATGTTTTGACAACTTGAATGACTTAGTTACTTTATCTTTGAATGTTTAACAGATTTTTGCAGTACAACTCTATAAACGTCATCAAAATTACTCTACAGCAGTGAATTATCGCCAGAGTTCTCCAAGAGGTTCCAGAAGAGAGGAAGTTCGCGCTCGCCTCTCGTATGGGATGATACTAAACACTGAGAAGTATCCGGGGCCTCTCCTAATCAGTCAAAATCGCTGTCTTCTTCCGACGACGACTCCGATTCAGAGCTGTCTGGATGGTTTTTCGTTATTTCGATGCAGTTGTCAACATCTGTCAGTCTTTTCAACGAACGCCCTGCAAAAATAACGTTATACAGCTTGGAATTTTAGTCGTTGTTTTCCCGCAGTAAAATGATTCTATCTTAGTAGTAAAATAGATTAATAAAGTTTTTTTAGTTAAATCAAAAGTTTTACGATTATGATAGACGAAACTCGAACCAATAGTACTAGCTGCGTCGCGGACGGTCACCGGCCGGGGTCATTGTCCTTCGCGTTTATCAAAAAAAATATAATTTACTATTTACTAACATTTAGTTTCCATTTTCCAATCAAACTTTGAAAAAAAAATTCAAAAAAAGTATAAAACAAAAAATTCTAAAAAAAATTACTATAAAAAATTACAGTAATAGTATTACTGAAGGTTCTGCTGCGGGAAAACAACGACTAAAAAAACAAGCAGTATAGTGAGCGTATGCTAACCTTAAACCGTTGTAGAGTTCTACGTAACAAGTAACTAAACATTTTTTACTTAATTAGACATTCAAAGTCTACAAAATGTTTCTACTTAAGTTTAACAACTTTTTTCTATGGCTATACCTACTATAGTTTTCTATGGTTAATATTTTTTGGTTTGTTACCTGTCAACGTGGTCAGCAATCTGTTCTCATTGCCTGGCGGCATGTTGATGGGGCCCAGTTTTTTCGCAAGCTCCCTGGCACGGTCAGCGCCTGAAACTAAAATATACATAAATCTTAGTACACAGATTTATGCAAAAAGATAAAACAATTTTCCTGTTATAATTATGTCACCATATCCTCTTATTTATGGTTTTTTTTTTCAATCTCCATATTTTTTAAAAACTTAATGATACTTACTCCTGGATCCTTCTTGACTGGAATCTTCGGCCATAGATACTCTTTCCGTTCTGTAAACGCCACTAACTAGGTCCCAGACAAACAGGCACTGCAAAAAAATAGACTTAAAGTTTTTGGTGTAAAGGTTGAAATGGCACAAGGCTTCACAAGCTTTACTTTGTATGGGGCTAGATGGCACGGAATTAAATATCCAACAATATTTTTTATTTTTTTCGCTCATTGAACATCACACGAAATAAACTCTGGTGGAAAATTAACAGCTTTTTCTTACTTAAGTAGATTTATCAATGACTTGTCAAAAGGTCACCTTCTGAATCTATTCGTCAGTAGTTATCTTAAATCATAAAAGCTTTAATTTTAATTTGTATGATAGCATGCATGCAATTGGTGCATGTAGAATATAAAAATGTTCCAAAACTTGGGCAGCCGTTCGAGAGCTAGTCTTAATTCTGAAGATTTTTTTATAGGAGTAAGAATTGTTACTGGAAGTTATCGCTTTATTACTCTGTTGTCTCCAACCTGCATTGGAGGGTTGATATTACCTGAGACACAAGACTCATCTCAGTTCAAGTGTCAGCCCACAATTAACTAGTTTTATTTATGAGTATGTAGCTACTGGTAAACCACAATGTATAATTACTTATTATTTCGATTACCTTAAAGCGTTTGTTTTGCATCTATACCACAATCTTGGGTTAAATGCAATGATGTTCAATTCAACAACTAGACACACAATTTCTAAGAAAAACTCCTCATAAACGTCTGAGTGGCGTTGACACAGCTGACATTAACACATTCGTTCAAATTAACACCTTATCTCGTGGCAGTTAGTGTGTCAATTGTATACAACTAAACGGAAACTCTGCCCAATAGTTGCGTGGGCAGACTTTTGCTTCGGACAATATTTGAGCGTGAATGGGAGTCTAGTTGTATATTGAACGTCATTGGTCAAATGTTAATGATGTTAAAATGACAATGCAAAAGACTGGGCCCAAAAAAAGGTTGTGCATATTTGGGACTTAGCCTACGAAGTAGATCCAATAAACACCTTCAACTTTTATTATGGCGTCGACAAAATTGGCCCTAGTGAAAAAAAAATATGTTTAATTTATGTTCATATAAAAATAATAAATTGTTATGGACGATAACTTTTCCTCCTGGTACCGATTATGGTGTCATCATAATAAAAGTTGATGGTGTGTGTGTGGTCTTTCACATAGAATACATCTCATCTCTGCACAATTTTTTGGGCCCATTGTTCTTAGCAAGTTTAAAGGATAAGAAAGCCCACCTCGGCCGCGTACTGCTGCCGATGGAGCAGGCAGCCCGCGCTGACGTCCTTGCACGCCTCGCACTCCGCCGCCGCGCCCGTGTCGTCGCTGGCCCACAGCCACATCGCGCACAGCTGCAAGCAAAGTTCACATTACTTAAGTGATTAAAGTCTTTGTAAATAAAGACTAAAATATTTATAAATATAATAACAAGAAAAGATTTGATCCACCAATATTATGCGGTCATTTTAGTGGATTTATAAAAAAATATTTTCCTGATGTAGTCATGTTCATGTCCACCTCACGGCTATCTGGATTGTCGTTGAATTTTGGGACAGCAAGAAATTAAAATTTGATTTTTTCAAATTCAAATTTCTTTATTTCGGACAACATGATCTTTTGATGAATAAAAGAGTAGTTGTTATATAAAATCTGTACATTCTGTACTCAGTATGTTCGAGAGATAACCTAAATTAAGGGTTTTGAGCTTAAATGGATATTTAAGTATAGTTCTCTGAACGACATACACCAGGCCAAGTTCACCAGATCCTATAGATAGAAAAAGATAGATATTCGTTATTGCACAAAATTACTTAGAAAAGTAACATACATACTTATCGCTATTTGCGATCTCTTCGAATCAACCTTTAGATAGATGAAAGTCTAAAATGAATAGCCAGCCAGCTTATACTTACCCCAGACAGGCACCCGCTCGACTGACAGACATCGATGACGTGACAGCCCCAATCGAAGCAGTAAATGAACTTCTTCCCGTTGATCTTGCAGAGCCGGCCGCAGACCTCGTTGCAGAGCAGCTCCGTGTCCAGCGAGCGTTGCTGTGCACGGATGGTCAGCGACGGCGGTGCCCCCGACCCGCCGCTGCCGGTCCCCCCGCCGGCGCACAGGCGCTCCCACGCCGCCGCCCCCACGCCCTGCAGCCCGCAGTAGCCCGCGCCGTGCGCCGTCAGGTGTAGCGCCACGTGGTACCCCGATATGCAGTCGTCTGCACACACATCAGCTTATTTAGATCCCATTGCATGGCAAAGGCCTCCATTAAAATCAGGTCCTGGCTACAATGATATGTATTGGCTTAATCACGACACTTGACAAATGTGGATAAGTAATAACAATGTAATAACAAACCCAAGCTGACAGAAAAAACTGGCACGTTTATATCTCTCGATCAGAGAAAACCTAGGGGCCGGTCAATCGGCACAAGGTGGGCACCGGTTCATCATTTATAGTTATCTATTCTCTCTATCTATTAGGCTGACCCCACATTTGACGGGCGGGCTCCCGACGTGTTCGCCGCGTGCTCCGCGGCAACGCGGCGGTTAACCAGCGTGCGACGATCGCTACCTCCTCACCCGCCACCTCCACCGCCGCCCGCCTCGACCGCTCAAAGATCGCAGCGGGCGGCCAGCGTGCACGCGGCGGGCACGCAGCGAACACGTCGGGAGCCCGCTACACAACCGCGCCCGCCAAATGTGGGGTCAGCCTTATTATATATCAAGAATTTTATAGTTATAAACTATTTTTAGTTAATTACAAGGTTCAAAACTAGCAATCAAATCATAAAGATTCTGTTTCAATCTAACATTTCTTCATAGAATGATTCTATGATCTGATGTGACTACGAGTTTTTGTATTTGCCAATAAGGTAGGCAAATGCCATATATGTACAAGGCACTTTGATGCAATTCCCGGTGACATGTGGTCGAAGATTGAATGAAAATTTATGAACCACTCAAAATACATTGAATTAACGCTCTGTTTTGTTCCATACTATAATTATATTGTGTTGTGCACATATACGGCAGCGAATCAATAGTAGTACCACATTACCTATACCTATTATGTAATAAGTTAAAATTACCATTTTGAACCCGTTAGCAAATACATTTAATGTACAAATCAGTAATTCATAGACAATCGTCATTCAAATGAAGCATTGTCTGGCAAAACAAGGAAAATAGAATAGATAAGAATTAACATGCATAATTTTTTACATTTTAAAAACGTATCGCGATTAGATATCAATGTTACGTACCTTCCGAGTCGGTTAAAATAGACGTAATTTCATCGTCACTCTCAACGAAGTATCTCGTAAAGAATTTACTGCATTTTGAATTTTCAGAGTGAACTAGATATGGATCTTGTGGGCTCACGGGGCAATCGGACAACGTCTTTGATGTGTTATCGTGGACGGCTACAGTTTTCATACAGCCGTCGTCATCCATTTCCATCACCCTATACTCCGATTCGCTGTTCTGGTCTGATTCCAAGACTGAGAGACTGGAACATTTAAGCTGTGAACTGGAAGTAGGAGACGGAGGCCTGCTGATCTGATTATGAGCCCTAAGTACCACACATTCCACCGGAGGCGACTTCGGGCGCCGTGGCTGACTTTTACTTGTAGATCCTATAAAATACTTCCTATTACTCCTTAAAACTCTATATGGAACTATGTTCTCGTTGTTATCTTCCGAAAATTCGTATTTCTTATCTGCTAAACGCCGCTTCCTAAACATGCTAAGTTTTTCACATTTCGTTTCTGCCTCTTCAACAAACTCATACGCCTTCTCAGCGTTGATTCTGTGCGTTTCGTTGAATCGGGACATGCTTTCTGCTGGCCGCCTTCGAGGTGAACGGAGTGGAGGGCTGATGAGAGTTCTTATCGATGGGGACGGTCCCTCCCACTCTTCGACCAAGTTGTGAGAGATAGAGGACGCTTGGATGCACAATTCCTGTCCCACCATGTCAGGAATCTGCACAGGACGGGACATTTGATACGGCTCCACCTCAAAGTCTGAGAAGTCTGCCAGAATGTTCTGGACGACGTTATTCTGGTACTTGGGCGACTGGAAAGGGGCTGACACGTCGGAACCAGGCGTACTCGGATTAGTGTCCATTGAATTGATTTCTTCTCTATCTAACGAGTATTTGCTATCATCTACTACTTCGTTTCTCTCTTGGTCCGGTTTCACAAAGTCCACCTCTAGAATGTGGATAAAGTCTGTATAGATAATGATTTGATTCGAATATGCTAGTTGGACGACCGGTTCGTACATGCTGGAGTCAGATGTACAGAAAAACTTTGTATGAATTGCAAAGTTGTGTTCTAGGCACCTTTTGCCCCAGTTCAAATCATCTGTAAAAGGTATTGAAATATTTTTAACATGTTCCACATGAATTATTAAATAAATTTGAATTAAATCTGACTTTCAATCATACCTTCGTCTCTGGAGTAGGCGGCGCATTTTTTACAACCTAAACGAGGTACTCCGATTACACTGAGGTAGGAACGTTCAGAGCACGAGTCTCTAAAAAAGACACAGACATGATTATAAACTGCTTATATGTATCAGTCAAGCATAAACTCATCAAACAATAGATTAGGGGGTTGAAATTTTTTATTGTAATGATATACGTACATAGCCGTTGCGGTGAATGCTATGGCGACCCCTTCTTCATCCCACACAATGGGGGGGTATCAACTTTATTGCATTGTAATTTTGTAATGGAAAATTCAAACATTTTCAAAGTAGAGTCACAAAAATTTACAAGAATCGTTATACCAAAATTTATACCCTAATTATTACGTTAGCTTGATAATGTCAGCTTGAATACTTACGCAATACCGTAGACTACAATGACACCAGGGTTGTGCTTCCACTGCGCCATCGAGATGGTGACTTTGCTGTCCACACAGTCGTCCCCGAACAGGGGAACGCTGTGCGCAGGCTTCACAGTGCGCCCTGGCACCCATAATAGGAAGTGTAACCTGGGACAAAACACATGCTGTAACTTGTAAAATCTACCGTCATAACACAGCCTGTGTTCTGGCAATGTTCACGTAATGAAATTAGGCTAGGCTAGTAGACCAAGATAGCCTTTTTTTTTGGAGGAGAATGCATTTATGCACCATACCGGCAGGCTAGATAGACCTACGGCCGTGTGTGGGACTCGGGACTAAAGCGTCCACTACCCTCTAAACTCCCCCGGTTCCCCTTCACACCCGATTGGGACGAGCCGGTGCCAGCCTTGTGGCTATTGACCAGCCCAGACTAGGATAGCCTACAGTTTGGCAACACATTGAGAGATGCTTCGTGACTAAATGTAAACAGGCCTCAGTTGCCGCTTACCACAAGACAGCTTGTATGCCTGACTGCCAACTGAGATAGCAAAGAAAAAGGAGAATTGCTATATGTGATGGCTCACACTGTAGGCTCGGCAAAAATTATAGAGAAATAAGAGCGAGCAGTTGGCACATTACAATAGTTATTTATAGACCTTCGTCATTGAATAATTGATAAATTGATTAGTACAACTGTCTTTATAATAATCGCCCAGCTTCTAATTGTCAAAGATTTCATACAATGTCGTTTTATTTTACGTAACACTATGTTTTACGGTGGCACCTCTGCACCTTAACCTGCTTTGCGTGGTTCAACGTCCCTGGGGAAGTTCCCCCCGATAGCAAGGGGGAACTGGAGCACAAGCTCGCTGATACTCGTGGTAAGGCAACCAGGGAGTATTGCGGGGTTTATTGGGTAAACTCCTGGGCCTATTTCCTACACACAGCCTTGTCCCTCCCCGAGTACGCGGGGTTACGACGTCACATTTAAGTTACCCACCCGAGTATTTAGATTACACATAAAAATCGGGAATCATAATCATAACCTAGTGACATTATACAGTATTATACGCGCAGTTGACGATTACTTCAGGGTGATATCTTCGCATAAGCTTTTTCTTTAAATAAATATTGATTCATATGATTCGACTGAACGATCCTTGCAAAAGCATTGGATTAAACGCTCCTGCGTAAGGTGCCGGCACAGTCTCACCAGAGAAATTTTGTCTATCGACAGTAATGTACGAGTATAATAGGTACATACATTTTAAAATCATTAATGATATCATGTTATGTATCACAGCCGTAGATTACACAAATTACGTTTATTTTGTTTTTATTGTGATAATAACAATACTTATAAACATCTCATGCAGAGAATAGATAATATAACTAGAATGATAAAGGCAAATGCCTAACTTTATATCCCAATTAAATAACACTGATAAAAATGCAATGGTAACACTGATTAGTGTAGACCACCAACAGATATAAAAAAGCAACTTTTTGATGAATAATATTGAATTCTATATTTCTGAATTGTTTCAGCATCAAATTTTAAAGCTTTATTCCTTCTTAGATCAGGAACATTGCATAAGAACATCCACACGATGACCGCGGCCGGGGTAGCTCCCAAACGCTCGCATTGCACACGTCGCCCGAATACAAATCTGGTGGTCACCTAGTTTCTCGGGTGGCCCTCCCTATGCGCCACACCGCGGCACTGCACATGCAAAGTGCTATTTGAAAGATAACTGTTGACAGAAAATCGTATCTTGATTCGTCGCGATGATGCATTGTTCGTTTCCAGTATGATCCCCAAAGCTTAGTAATGCTTAGCGTAGTTAGCCGACAGTTGTAAATATAAACAAATATCCAGTATAGCCTAAGCTTTATACTGCTTATAATGCATTCGCTCAGCCTGCATGGTAATATTTAAAGTATGTTATTATCTTTCTACATCTCTTACAACACAAACAGGTTATGCCATGAACCAGAAATCACACTGATAACCTGGCGACGACGATTTACTATAGCTACATCATTCCCGAATGCATCCAGTATGGAGCTCAGGGTCCGCTTCGAGTATGTCCTAGATTTGACCAGCCTGGTTATTACAATGGAGCGATTGTCATCTGACCTCCGTAACCCTACAAGGGAAACCAGACCTACTTGGAACATAGTCGGGACCAACGGCTGAACGTGCCTTCCGAAGCAGGGAAATTTACTATAGTAAACTATAACTATAGTAAACTATAGATGATTTACTATAGCTACATCAAAATATAATACCAAAAGATTCAATTTATACTTACGTGAATTTGGAACTCTCCCTGAAATAAACTTGTGTGTTGCAGCTGTATGTAAAACTTAGTAGAAACTGTCCACATTGAGAAAACCCCATAAATACATGCTCTCTAAGGTATGACATTGGCACTATGTCCATGAGGCAGAATCTGAGTCTTGGTGGTATTCGGTCAAATACTTTGCGACTTTTCTCATATGATTTCCTTGATGTATATCCAAAAACCTAAAAAGGATAACTTTTATTTAACATGACTTATTTTAATGTACTCGTGCACAAAACTAGGTAGGTATTTTTAAATTCATTTTTGACTCGTGTACTACTTGTGACGTATATGACTAGTACCATTTTTAAATGAGACTAATAATATTACTAAATGCTTCAAATAGGGAGACATAATGGCACAGGCAAATGCATTCAGACACAAACATAAAAATAATATTCCCTTTGCAGGTTAGAGGAATAAAAAATAGTTGTTCTGCAGGTGAATCTTCCAAAGGAGAATGCAAAACTCGCCATTGTTCTAATTAAATCCAGATGTTGAATATATTCAGTAACAGGATAATTATTTCAGAAAATTTTGGTATTATCTATTATATGTCTATAGAAAACTATTAAATTAAAAGCATTTTATAGAAATTATTTTTAAGGTCAAATCTTTTCTTTTATCTTACCAACATTATTTTAAAAATGTACAAAGCAAACATTGATTGAAAAATGAGGTCTAAACTACAAAGGCTCAAGGGCAAAGCTATAAATAACTAATTTTAATTTCTAGCTTTTTATAACTGATCTGTTAGGTCACTTGTGCTCAAACAAATATAATTAGTTTGTTTTATAATAACTAGGAGTGGAAGTTCTTGGGTTTACATCTTTTGACGAGCCATGTGAATTTAATAATATTGGTGACTTTGTGGTAACAATCCTCAAATGGACATACAATATCACTTATATATTATTATTAAGAGATTCTATCATTTTACTTTAAAAAACCTGGATAACATCAATGGAGCAAAAATTAATCCAATGCTACATTCAAGCAGACATAAAACATTCAGTGGTGCATTCTACGTAACTTACCTCTCTATTAAATAACTTATGCACAATATTGGTGTTATTACTGGGTACATTTTTGAGAGTATTTGTATATGCTTTGTCACATTCATTTTTACTAAAAGAATTATATTTTTCAAGTTCATCAGCAGAATCCATGTTCGTTTGTTTGACTGAATTTATTTTGACAAATAAATCAATGCAAGCAACATAACAACAAAAATCTAAGCACAAAAATTGAAAACCATAGAATATACATTAAGTCTATTGAACGGTAATGGCTGGCTGACAAGTGGAATGCAATTCATTCATTAAATTCAATGACTCAAAATATTGTATATCTAAGGTCAATACAAGAACAGGGGCCTTACCATGAGCATTTAAGAAAACCATCCAATCGCAGTGCAGTTTTCGAGCAGGGCAGAATCAGGCCTGCTTAAAATCATACTATGACCCCTTAAAAAGTGAACGACTATTGCACTGTTTGACATGAAGGTGAACGGTTTCTTTTGTCTCTGGTCTTTTTACCGTTCAATCGAATTCGTTCGAAAATCCATTGAAGATTTTATTTTCGTTTTACCGGTTTTTAAATTATGTTTTATAATACGAATGCTCAAGTAATACCGCGTTTTTATGGGTTTAGATTACTTTATCAGTATAATTTTCTTGATTTACAGTAGTTTTCAATAAGTGAAGCAATAACTATGAAAGAGCCGTGCGTGCCGATTATTCCTTTTAACCTACTTAAATTTTTAAACGTTTCTGACACCAAAATAATACAAATGTCAAGTGTCAAATGCATTTTATTCTGTAATTCTGAAAAAGGCAAAAAAATTAACTTTTTCCGTGATTTAATACGATTTGGTCACTGAAATGCATGTTCTTCATTGAGTATAACACAGTGATTATATACATTGATTGAGAACATGGTTATCAATTCGAGAATACTACGATTTTTTGTTGATTTCTTTGACGAACCACTTTAGATGTTATCTTTCATTATCATTTCCGTACCGCGCGTGAATACGTTGACAACTCGAGATGTCGTTTTTTTTTTTTTTTAGCTTAAACGCTTCTGTGACCTTATACCCTACCGGTATTAAAAACTCAACTCGAAATACTCAAACAAAATCAAATTATTGCTTTCGTACATAAGTGAGTATCTACAATTATGGCAATAAATATTTGATAAAACGACATGTCAAATTAATAATACTTAACTGACAGCGTTTATATTATTGCATTTCGATTTATCAACATAAGTCAGAACATGCATTAGTTAATATATCAACATATACGTTTGTGGATTTGCGAGTGTAATATGACAAAATCAGTTACCAAGTTATGAACGTCTTTGAGTACGAAACACACACATATTATATTGAGTTATCTAGTTAAGCACGCTATCAAAAGTTGATATATTTAAGAATATTTCGAATTGTCTAGTTTTATTTTATAATAAAATCACACGAGTCATAAGAAGTTCTTTATAATGGACAGCATTATTGTTTATATAATAACCAATCGTGAATTGTTACGTTTATATTCTTTGACAATACTTTCAAATACGCATATAATTTAACTTTTATAAAAATAAAATCATTTCATCGTTTTAAGAATTTTATTTGATTTCATCGTTTTGGTAATTTGAACTCAATTGTAAACATGTAGGGCAGGTTTATACTTAAATGGCTTTCCTATTACGAGTCACTGCAGATCTGTAGGTACTTGCTCAAAATCGGTTCGTTCATTCATTCGGAACTTGTCTGTATCGAGTATCTCGTTGTCGAAGGTTTTATTGTAAGAATGTTACTTAAGTGTTTTGTATTACAACAACTATTTTTATGAAGAAAAACCCTTTATTCCCATTTGCCCCCACAAAGATTGCCGCCGGAGGCAATGGGGAATAAAAATTCCCAGTTGCCTCCGGAGGCAACCGGGAAGTTATTACCCCCACTTTAGCTTTGCTGTACTTTGCTGCTGTCTCTCCCTCGTAAATAATGAAAGCATGAAATAACTTATTCAAAACCTACCCCTTAGAGATGATATCATTTAGGCTATAGAAATTTTCTAATATTCTAGTTAGTTATCAAAGTAACAGGTACGTAAGTACATTTTAAGCGAAAGAATAACAATACAGGAATCATTTATATCATAGTTTATTTTTATTGCTTATGATTAAACATGTTTAAAAAAAAAAAGAACTGGTAATTTTGTATCAACTTTTTAAATACCTACATCAATTGATACATAGGTTTCCCTATGATTTTCTGAGAGCAATTTCTTCTTAGAATAGTGCTAATTGTACTAAGAAAGTCTAGTATACCTTTAAATTTATAAATATAATCAGAGTCTCATTTAGTTACGTTACAATCATTGATTAATCGGCCAACTAAATTAAGTTGTTTCCGTAGAACCAATCTTTATTAATCTTTTGAACTTGAATCTAAAGTTCAGTATGGTTCAGTTCAGATTATCAACTCAACGTGTAAGAAAATAAAAAGCGTTCTTTGACACAACGTAAAGTCCAATTTCGCATGAATATATAGATGCATCACGCATTTAGTTTTCGTTCACACAAGAACGAATGATAGGTATATTCCCGATTGCCCCCACAAGGATTGCCACCGGTGGCAATGGGGAATGAAAATTCCCAGTTGCCTCCGGAGGCGACCGGGAAGTTATTGCCCCCACTTTAGCTTCGCTATACATTGCTCCTCTCTCCCTCGTAAAGAATGAAAGCATGA
Source organism: Mecyna flavalis (assembly GCA_949319885.1). NCBI lineage: Eukaryota > Metazoa > Arthropoda > Insecta > Lepidoptera > Crambidae > Mecyna > Mecyna flavalis. The sequence goes on from OX439430.1 coordinate 17,714,248, forward strand.
AATAACTTATTCAAAACCTGCCCCTTAGAGATGATAAATCATTAAGGCTATAGAAAATCTCTAACATTGTAGTTAGTTGGCCTAGGCCAAACTGTTTTAAGTCAACATAGAATATATTATTATAGTGAAAACAAAAAAGATTTTCAGGCTTTAAAAAAATAACCACGAAGGCTAAGTACTTCTAACCTTAGTAGGAGTTGGCCTAGGCCAAACTAAACCGTACCTGTTACTTTGATTACTAACTACAATATTAGAGATTTTCTATAGCCTAAATGATATTATCATCTCTAAGGGGCAGGTTTTGAATAAGTTATTTCATGCTTTCATTCTTTACGAGGAAGACAGAAGCAGTGTATAGCGAAGCTAAAGTGGGGGCAATAACTTCCCGGTCGCCTCCAGAGGCAACTGGGAATTTTCATTCCCCATTGCCTCCGGTGGCAATCTTTGTGAGGGCAAATGGGAATAAAGGCTCTAATAGATCCAGCATTTCATTAATTTTATAAAAATATAAAAACCGACAATGACGAAGATGAAAACACAGAAGAATAAGAAATTTAGAAATGTTTATTTTTTTTTCTTGTTATTTGGTACAATTTCATAAATTCAAAAAGAATATAGGATTTTTATTGGTTTCTGCAATTGAACTTTGTTATTACTTCATTTGGTTTTTGTTTTAATTCAATAATTACAGTTTGAATTTATACCTTTCTTCAGTGAATAAGTTGATAAGTCGTCGGTGAATAACTGGATAAGTCTGTTTTTAAGCGCATTAACAAATATTACATTTATTTTGTAACGTAGACTTAAAACAGGTCCTAAAAGAACCTAAATTCAACTATTAAAAAAGTAATCATCATTATTTTCGATTAACCAGAAGATCGTAAACTTTAAATTGGCTGCCCTGAAAAGTATGCATAAATGACATATCAACTTATTCACGCCAGGTACGGATTTATCCCCATTGAACACTTCCATGTTCGTTTATACTTTCGAACTTTGACTGAAATATTCTAAGGATAATTTCTGGAGCATCCGAAGATTATGTGGAATGCAGCAGCACAAAGGCTCAACTCTTCAGTTAATATTGTTAATTATTAAGACTAAGTACATGAATGATAGAATATCCCCCCCTTCCCCCCCATTTCTGGGATCAAAAGTACTCTACGTTCACCAGAGGGGATAGTGTAGCTTTCCAACTGTGAAAGAATTATTCAAATCGGCTCAGTAGTTTCAGAGCCTATTCAATACAAACAAACAAACAATCAAATCTTTCCTCTTTATAATATTAGTATAGATAACATGATGTGATTGTAATATAATTTGTTATTATAATTCCAGTGCTGGGTAGACCTGAAGGCCAAGATTGAACAAAATAATAATCATCAATGATGCTTATAGAAGGACCTTGTGTTGATGAGCTTACGGAAATGATATGTAAACAAGTAACAATGTAATTTATTTATTTATAAAAACTTTATTGACCACACAAATTGGCTACAAAAGGCGAACTTAACACTAAAAGCATTCTCTACCAGTCAACCTTTAGGAAAAACAAAATGCTTGAATGCGGCAAAGAGCAAACTAATTAATAAGTAATTATCTTCTGTCTGCACTTATATTTGCTTCTATCATACTATAGTATGTGACAAACTTAAAATCATTCATGTTTTTATTACAGAGTTCTACTTAATCAAGAACATTTGACAGAAGCACATTCAGTACCTAACTGCCAACAATGGCACAGGTTACTTCAGCACCTATTGAGCCATTGCCACATTCTGCCTACAGCTTCGTGAGTGTCTGGTTCAGCATCCCAAGTTGGTGACATCACCCTTTTGCAGAGTGGATATCCAGAATAACCTAAAATAAAATATTATTTAAGTTTCAGTTTGTACTGTGTGTGCCTGTGTTCTTGTTAGATACAGTTGAAGGAAGGATACTTCCGTTGTTGTCTACTGTTTTTAAGGTGTTTTGTAAGTCTATTAAATTAATGTAATTATGCTAATCTTATTATTTATAAGCCCATTGTGTTCTTTTGTTTAAGTTTATTAAAAAATTTACTTAATTATAAAATTATTTTGAAAAAGTATAATGGTTTTGATTTTTATAAATAAAGATAAAAAATAATATAATTCATGCACGCAAATGTTTGTACCCTGTGGGGATTGAACCCGCCCTCTGGTGTAATAGCCGACTTCTCGGTTTATGACCCGTGGAACACCTAAGTGGATCACCTAGGTGTTCCACGGTTACTTTTTTGTACCCGTGGATCACCTAGGTGTTCCACGGTGACTTTTTTGTACCCGTGGATCACCTAGGTGTTCCACGGGTACAAAAAAGTAACCGTGGAACACCTAGGTGTTCTGTCTGTCCTTCCTATCTGACCAACTGAAACGGATCAACTATATTTCTTTCTCAACGCTACAACTTTATAGTTGGTCTGATTTTATTTGTTAATTTTTTGTCCCCATCCACATAAAGCGGATACTGGTATGGTACCAGGGCAACATGACCTTATTGGAGATGTATTTTATTTTTTCATCAAGGTTTTACACACTGCAGTCTCTTTTTTCTTTTATAGATCAACTCGTAAAAAAAGCTTGACAAAATTACATCTCCAATAAGGTCATGTTGCCCTAGTACATTTGTAAATTTTATTATTTTAAGGACAAACGGGAATGAACCAAAATTCTCTTTATCCACGGGTGGACAATGTCACAATTTTTGAACCAGACCAACTAAAAAGTTGTACCGTTGAGGAAGAAAAATAGTTGATCCGTTTCAGTTGGTCAGATAGGAAGGACAGACAGAACACCTAGGTGTTCCACGGTTACTTTTTTGTACCCGTGGAACACCAACACCTAGGTGATCCACGGGTACAAAAAAGTCACCGTGGAACACCTAGGTGAACCACTTAGGTGTTCCACGGGTCATAAACCGACTTCTCGACCAATTACATCAAATAGCTCGTCACTTAGTAGGTTTAGGATGAAAATACAATAATAAATATTACCTAAAAACCATAAAGCCTTATTAGTGCTCAGCTTTCCAAGTGTGGGCAAAGAGCATGGTTTGACCAAATGAAAGAATCTTGATTAGCACTGGGATTGCTTGCATCTACACTTCTAATTTTTGCATATTAGCTTCTTAGCATTGCAAATCTGGAAATATAATGTTTAGATTATTATTATTTTACCACAAGTTGTAATGATCGAAGTTCTAAATACTAAAATCACAGTTCACTTCTTTATTTGCTTACCAACTGGACATTCAGGCTTTGTAAACAAATTAAATAGACATGCTTGTATCATAAACATTCCATTTCGAACGGGTCACTTATTTTGCGAAGGCGACGTAGCTTATTTCTCCCATCTTATTGGAATTCTGTTTCCAAATACTTAAAGAATTCGTCACACTTCTACAAAAATAGGTGTAAATGTTTTAAAATAGGTTACTTTTTATTTAAACGCTAATTTTACTTTCAATAATCCACTTCTTATCAAAAGATACTTACGTTTGACAAAAATACTGACTCCTAACCGGGGCACAAGAGACTCATGAACATGAGCACAAAAAGGTACGGAACAAAATTCGACGACAAAATATGAGATTCACTCACACAATCACAAAACAATTCTGTTAAAGCTACTCCAGAGTAGCTTTTTAAGGATCGGTTTATTTGACGTTTCGGACGTTCAAAAGACGCTTTGCTTGACATTTAAAGCCGCTCATGGTACGAAACGTCCATACAAAAAAAAAGGTGAACGGTTGTCAAAACGTCAGAGTAAATTGCCCTGCGACTGACCTGCCACAGGCCTGCTTTAAGGTTGTCATGGTACAATAAAGCAGAGCAGTTCAATTTAAGTCCTGCTATAAGAGCTCATAGTAAGGCCCCAGCTGTCTCACTCAGCGTAATAAAAAAGTCGCGTGTTGCTGTCAGTGTCATTTGTAAATTTTAACGACTCGTAAAAGACGAAAAAATCGCAATAACGGCAAAAAATTAAGGTTTAAAGATCTGATACTGTAACAAAGACAAAAATTCTTTAATATGGAGCCTATGACGCTGGGAAGCCCACCTCACTCTCCCTCTGGAAGTCCTAACGTGGGATATTTACCGCCATTTCTTTTAGGCGAAATAAATCCCCCAACAACTCCCCGAACTAATAGCTTATCACCGACAAAAGGCCGTAGTCTTGCTTTCGGTAAGGAGTAACCGCCTTTAAATCTTTTATATTAGACAACTTTAGAACCAACCTCTGTTTAATATATGTATGTAATTGTTTTACCAGGTTCCCCTACGAGTCCGACCCAAACATCAACTCCTGACCAAAAGCTGTTCAGACAGAACATGACGATGCATCAGCAGGCCCTTTACAACCAACAAAATGCATATGCGAACATTCCCACATCTCCAAACATTTCTTATTCAAGCAAACCCAATGGACCACCTATAGAGGATTTGTTTGACACCATAAAAAGCAATGAGCCTAACAAGTCTACATACCATGATCACAGCTTCATTGGTTATGGTAACAATAACTCAATGATGCAGAATTCATATGTAAATAACATGAATACATCAGTGAACAATCAGTCATTAGCATCACCATGGCAGGATGGGTGTCAAGAGCAAGATGAGTACTGGGTTACAATTTTTGGATTCCCACCAAATGCTGCCAACACTGTATTGGCTAGATTTAGTAATTGTGGTGCAATACTTGGTAAGGAATGTTAATAATATTTATTTTACTATCATGATACTGTTGCAACTTATAACTTACTTAACTAGTCTTTCTTAAATCCTTAGAATACTATGATTCTATTGTTGATGGGGGTCGCTCCCGTGGTTTCACCCATGCATAATTTCTTTTTTCAAATATCCCCCTTTTCCCCCACATTTCTGGGATAAAAAGTACCCTATGTCACCCTGGGATTAGCTTTCCAACAGTGAAAGAATTTTTCAAATTGGTTCAGTAGTTTCGGAGCCTATTCAATACAAACAAACAATCAAACCTTCTTTTTTATAATATTAGTATAGACAAATCTCAAAGTACCTCTACTTACGGAATTGCTTAACTTTGTAGTCATATGTTGCTAGGATGTTATTAATTTTTAGATAAACAATATCCAACACAAGGCAACTGGGCACATGTGAGGTATGCAACCAGGGCTGAAAAGGAAAGAGCAATGGCCCTCAGTGGCAGGCAGGTACTGCCCGGGATCATGGTGGGTGTTGTGGAGTGCAGAGAGGTGCCAAGGATGAATGTAGCCAGTCCAGGATTTACATCACCTGAGAGGTATGTTTCACTTAGTCTAGTTGTGCTAAATAACAAAATGAGGATTTAACATTACAAGCATTGTTTTAAATAGAATAAAAATATTGACAAAATTTGTAATAATATCAGCTTCTGAAAAGGAGAGATCCAACAAAATTGTTTTATTTGTGTTACATGTGGATTCAAATTTATCTTCAGTATAAATTAGATAACAGATTCATAAGTTATTTTATTTTAGTCTTAAACTTTATCATTTACGTACAAAATGGAACTGAAGAAATAATGTCACAATATTTGTTTCACAGGCCAATGTCAGGAGCTCGGTCCTTATGCCCCACACCCATACCCTCAGCACCTGTGCCACAGCGGTCAAGTGGCCTTATCTCCAAGGCCTTGGACTATGTCCTGGGTTGGTGACAAATACCTTACAGAGAAGTTAGCAAATCAAGGAAAAGTGACTCGAAACTTAATAAAATGTTTCCAAGGGCTAACAAGAAATATGATAACTTCCATTAGATAATGTAAAAAGACAAATGAAATGAGTCATTCATGTGAATAAAAGCACAGATTAGTTTTACTTCTAATTAATATTTTATTTCTAAATACATATTACAATACAAAATCCTTAACAATATGGAGATTTTTTGTTTCATTTGCGATTTTTATCTACATAGTAATTCAATATTTTTACATTTGATTTAAGCTTTAAAAATGTAACATTGTTTAAATGTTATTAGTCTGAATAGGTTTAAAACTTCTTACATAACTATGAATCAATGTTGGAAAAATTAGTATAATTATGTTAGCAAATGTTTATGAAACCTCCATTGTACTGTATCTATTTTCCTATTAAACTTTTGTGAACATACCTGATATATTGTAACTAACAGTTAATCAGAAGGTCCTATGAATAAATTATTGTAGTATGAACATACTTGACGTAATGGTGTTCTCTTATTTTTTAATATTAAAAATACAATTCATCTTTGGTGAAACTTTATCAATACCAAGCTGTTTTCTAGTGCGATTTTTATGCAAATAGAAGAGGTATTCTGGTGAATATAACCATCTTGATAGAGTGTAACCATCCCTATATCAGTAGCAACCTAACTGAAGCAAGTCTACTTTCCGCCAGTAAAATGTTTAGAAGAAAAAAGAAAAGAATAAATGCAACTACTCCATCAAGATGAGTCATTATTTAGCATCAAAATGTTCCAGATTTCATTTTTCCAATAGTAAACCATGACCAAAATTAGAAAAGAACACCATTAACAATGAATTAACATCTATTGTCTAACAACTAAAATATTCACTTTGGTTGTTCTATAGTAGCGTTGGCAAGATCAGTCATCTTTGGGTACTTGATGTTATGTTTGTCAAGTTCACTCTGGGACCACAAGATCATTCTTAGCAGGCTGCATAGTTTAGGATTGGTGTATTCTTGGTTTTCCATTTTAAGAATAGCAGCATTTAGCTCACTTGCAATCTAAAAATAAATAAATATACTGTATTAAAACATTGCTAAAATTTTTGTTATGATATTATTGTATGTGTATAATATTTTTTTTCTTAAGAGAATTACAACATCTCCAATATTTATCTTTAAACCATAAGTAATAATGAGCAATACCAACTTTCTGACTATGTGAGGGTAGCAACAAGTCTGCAAAAGGTGATGTATGCGGATCTGGGAAGGCTAGAAGAGCAAGTGAGCGTTCAAGCTCAGTGAGGGCATTGCTGTCATTCGCTCCAGCCTCTGCCAATGTTGCGCTGGCAAAAGCTAGTGCTTCTTCTGCCCTACCAGCTCGAATTAGTTCTAGAAGTTGCAATTGCTGGAACAAAATAAACATGTAAATAATAGGAACTTCAAGTATTATCTTATTAAGGCAATGCCCACTTAACTTTCTTTGGAAGTTAATTAGAATTGTGTTAAGCATCATTATTATTGTATCATTAAAGCGATCAAACTGGTTTATGAGTGTTCAAAACATTCTTTACTATTATAAATAGGCCTACCTACATTCAGACTACATTAGATTGTCACAAAACAGGTTTACCATGTAAATAAAAAGACAGTACTTAGTTTAGAAAGGCATCAATAAAGTTTACTGGTACGAATTTATTGTTTCAATCAAATATCCTAACAATGTCTATATTTATCTACACACTAAATGTTATTCTAGAAACCAAAAACTACCTGTAAATGGAAATATAAGTATCTGTCATTGTCCAAAAGTTCTGGGTGTAGTGCATTGACCATTGCAATTGCCTCAGGGATGCGACCACTCTGAACAGCCTCGCGGATCATGATGCGCTCATCAAGAGAGCTACAGAGTGCAGGTTCCTGAAGACCTGCTTCTTGTTGAAACTTCAGGGCAGCCTCTTTAAAACCCTCTGCAAGATCACATACAATATAACTCAGCATGAGGTTCTCAACTCAAATCACATTAAAGACAGGAAATACACATAAGGATTTTTTACATTGCATTATTTATTTATTTATTTATTTATTAATCTGTTATTATTAATCTGTTATTCTGTTATTATTAATCTGTTTTCATAATGAATAGTAATTGTAGTACATTTTAGAAATTTTTGTAGCAACATCATGCTGAGAATGGTGCAGTTCTTTGTGTAAAACATACGAAATTTTCGACATCTTAATTTAACACTAGGCAAAGGTTAAACGAGCAACATGATTGAAATGTGAGATAAATATATTAAGAATTACATGCGATGGGACAGTAGAGTGTAGTTATACAATAATTACTAAGATTTACCACTACTTTACATACCAGTTACTAAATAATTCATTATCAGCATGTTCATGTCCGTCCTGGATATTCTTCGGTCTTCTTTATCATACGCATCACTTGTGTTATTCGATGATGAATTGTTCAAACTCATTCTCAATTGCTTTGCACAAGATTTTTAGAAAATAAAAATATTTGGAATCAATGAGTATGACACAAAAACGACAGATGACAGAATTGACAGACATGAAAACTGAAAAGTCGCCAAGTACAGACCTACAAACTTATCTGTTCCGGTGGCCAAAATTGGAACTAAGTTAAATGCAATGCAAAAACGATATTTAATGACAGTTCTAAATAGACAGTAGCGACGCCGCCACCGGAACAGATACAGACCGACAAACTTATCTGTTCTGGTGGCCAAAATTGGAACTACTTGAAATGCAATGCAAAAACGATATTTAATGACAGTTCTAAATCGACAGTAGCGACGCTGCCACCGGAACAGATATGTTTGTGTGAGGATATACAACCTCGTTGGTTGGGCATGCTGAAATAGAAATTGAGAGTGGACGACAAATTGGTATCACTAATGCTCTTTATGTACCAGGCCTGTGTGCTAATCTTTTATCTGTTGGCAAAATGACTGACACCGGTCATACTGTGCTTTTCACTAAAAAGAAAGCAACAATTAAACATCACAAGCGCAAAGTACTAATCGAAGCAGTGAGAGAAGACGATGGTTTATATTACCTCCATACGATTAATAATGATGCTAATAGACATAAGGCCAACAACGCAGAATATAGTAGTAATGAAGCAGAAAAGAGTAAGTCAGACGATGACATTAAGCAATGGCACAGCAAATTGGGACACATGTGCGAAAGAGACATGAAGCTTGCACTAAAGAACAAAAGCCTAATCGGGCTAGACTTTAACAAAGATAGTGCCTTAGGAGAATGCGAGATATGCATACAAGGCAAACTGAGTAAAGTTTATAGCAAGCCAAGTGACAAAAATACTGAACGTACGACTCAAAGTCTTGAGATCATACACAGTGACGTCTGTGGTCCATTTAAGCATCCTACACTTAATGGAAATAAATATTTTGTAACATTCATCGACGACTACAGCAGATACTGCAGAGTATATTTCATTAAAAACAAAAATGAAGTACTACAAAAGTTCATTGACTACAAAGCAGAAGTAGAAAACTTCACAGAGAACAAAATTAAATCTCTCCAGACCGATAATGGCACAGAATATCGAAACTTGAAGTTTGACACATTTCTGAAGCAAAATGGCATAGCAAGAAGACTAACTGCACCATACACTCCACATCAAAATGGAATCGCTGAAAGGAAGAATAGAACCCTAATTGAAAAAGCGAGATGCATGATGCTGGAATCAAAAGTACCCATGTGCTTATGGGCAGATGCTGTCTATACTGCAAATTACCTGTCTAATCGAAGCATTAACCAAAGTATTGGAAATCAAACACCATTTGAACGCTGGGTTGGTAGAAAACCACATGTCAATCATTTTTATGTATTTGGGGCCAAAGCATTCATCCTCAAGAAAGGAAAAGGTGAGCATGAACACAAATTCGCTTCAAAGGCAATTCCGGGTGTGTTCGTCGGCTACTCGGAACTTTCGAAAGCTTTTAGAATATATGTTCCGTCAAAGAAAAAAGTTCTTATTTCAAAAGATGTCCGTATTCTAAAAAGGATATTCTATAATGACGACAAAAATTCCTCCTCTTCCATACCTTTCGAAGAATTTAACAGTAATCAACAGTCAAATGAAACTGAAACCAAAGAGGATGAAATAGACATTTATTTCGAAGACAAAAACAAAAATATCAGTAGTCAGCAAGCAGAACAAGATAACGTGATTGTAAGCTCTACTGAGGAACCTTTTCAAATAGAAAATGGAAATAATGATAACGAAATAGATGACAACAGAGCAAGGCTAAATGAGCCAACTAGACATGAAGTCCATGAAGCAGACATAAATATTAATGAACATGTGAACGTTCCAGAAGAACGAAGGACATACAATCTTCGCGATAGATCTCGGATTGAACCGCCCAAAAATTTTGAAGACTATGTCCTGGCGGTCATGGATATGGACAGCGAGGCAGAACCTCAAACATTTAAAGATGCTATGAAAAGCGAACATAAGTCCAAATGGGTAGAGGCAATGCAAAGTGAAATGAATTCACTGCATGAAATGGAAACTTGGGAAATAGTTGACCTACCAAAAAACCGTAAACCACTTCCATGTAAGTGGGTCTACAAAATAAAGAAGAATCCGGATGGCACAATCGAACGATATAAGGCCAGACTTGTAGTAAAAGGCTTCTCACAAAAACCAGGCGTCGACTATGAGAAAACTTTTAGTCCAGTTGCTCGCCTAAGTACAATCAGAGCTGTTCTAGGAATAGCGGCTCAGGAAGATTTGGTACTTCAACAGTTCGATGTATCTACTGCGTTTCTAAATGGAAAAGTAAAAGAGGAAATTTATATGAAGCAACCAGAGGGCTTCAATGATGGTACTAATAAAGTTTGCAAGCTGAAGAGAAGTCTCTATGGACTCAAGCAAGCACCTCTTTGTTGGAACACATGTATATCAGAGCACCTTATAAATTCTGGATTCAAGCAAAGTAAAAAAGATCCTTGTCTTTACTTTCGTGAGCAAGTTTTGATTGCACTTTATGTAGATGACGGGTTGGTAGCTTCTACTAATGAAAATGCTGGAAGAAAGTTTTTGGAAGAACTAAAGAGTAGATTTAAAATAACTACAAAACCAGCTTCATATTTTCTTGGACTTGAAATAAACAAAACCAAAGATGGTAGTATAACCTTAAATCAAAGGTCTTATACAAGAAAAATATTAGAAAGATTTGGAATGGCTAACTGTAAATCCGCTCCAACGCCGGTAATAAAAATTGACAAAAATGAAGAAGAAGATGAGAGTTCAGAGTCACTCTTCCCTTATCGTCAAGCTATGGGTGCATTGGCATACCTAATGGTTGCTACGCGACCAGATATAAGCTACGGAGTAAGCGTGGCATCAAGAAATCTTGAAAAACCTACCAAACTTGATATACTGAAGGTAAAGAGGATTTTCAGATACCTGAAGGGTACTTTAGACAAAGGACTTGTCTTTAGAAAAAGTCGGGACAAAAGGCTGATATGCTTCAGTGATGCTGATTACGGTGGCGATACCACGACGGGTCATTCGACGACTGGGATGGTCTTCCTATTCTCTGGTCCGATTATGTGGAAAAGCCAGAAACAGCCATCAGTAGCAATTTCTTCCACGGAGGCAGAACTTGTAGCCTTAACAGAGACCGCGAGGGAAGCCATATGGCTGAAAGAACTCCTAGAAGAATTGGCAGATATAACAGATCTCAACGGAAAACCAACAATCTATGTTGATAATGAGTCTGCTATTAAGCTATCCAAGAATCCGCCTTATGAGTTCCACAGGAGAACCAAACATATAAAGCTAAAGCATTTTTTCATTCGAGAATGTATTCAGAATGGAGAATTTGATATCAAGCAAGTCTCCACGGAACTGCAACTGGCAGATATGTTTACAAAGCCATTATTTGGCCCAAGACTCGAATTCCTAAGCAGAAGAATTGGACTTATTCAAGATGTGTCCAAGTTCTAAAAAGTAGCGTGGATGTGAGGATATACAACCTCGTTGGTTGAGTCTTGGCTGTTTTATTAAAAGAAGAAAACTGTCTGTCAACTATATAAAAACTGTAAAATATTGCACTAAATTAAACGACTTGAATATTATAAGAACGCAAGCCTTCTGATTTAATTTCACAGTTTGTCGGTCTATTTTTTCACTCCATCCAGTTTCCCTACCTTTTAATAATTCGTCATTGGCTAAATGCACAAGCCGTGCGAAGCCATAAAGAAAAAAAAAAAAAAAAAAAAAAACTTGTATAAGCATAGACTAAATAAATCAACTTTTTATAATGTGCGGGGCGGGGGTACTCAAAGATATATTAATTTATAATGCCAAGCAAGGAGTTTGTAATATAAGTTTTTTTTCTTTTGTTTTCACACGGCTTGTGCATTTAGCCCATGGAAAAATTCAAAAAAGTACCTATAGTGGGACGAACGGGAATTGAATGTAACGGTGATCCCACACGGACGCGCTGCGCTGCGCTGCGCTGCGCTGCGTCGACGCACCGCAAGCGCTCGACGGAATGGGTGCCACACGATCCGATGCGTCGTCGCAACGCGCTGCGTTGTCCACGCGTCGTCGTGCGTTGTCTGCGTTGATTTTAGGTTTAGTTTGTGATTTTTATCCCATAAAAGAGGTCTTTCCTCAACTAATGAGATAAGGTAGTCCACGTCAATATCATTAATAGTATTATGATGATTTATGTACTTGGGGCGCACCGCTATCTCGACTGCATAAACTATACTGCGACGCGTGCGTCGTCGCTCCGTCGTCGGAGCGCTGCACCACTCCCCCCGCTTCGTCTGTCGGCTACGCGTGCGTTGTACACGCGTTACGGCGACGCGCGTCGCCACAACGGACCGTGTGGCATGCCGTTCAATTTGTATGAAATATAACGCATCGACGACGCTCCGTCGACGCAGCGCAGCGCAACGCTTCCGTGTGGCATCACCGTAAGGGGGCAGTGTCGATGAAACAATTTTCTACCAAAAAACAATATTTCTTTCAAAAAAATTCACTATTGAGAATTCTGAATCAAGGTTAAAATGGACATGAAAGTGCAAAAAGTTCCGTCAATGGAATTAAGTGGACTTAGGGAACGGTCCCGTTAAGGCTGCCTGTCCACCAAAGCTAAGCGGGGCAGCGGAGCGGAGAACGGCGAAATCCTTTATTCCCCGTGGTCCCTGTGATAGTCCCTGGAAGGTACCACGGGGACTCATTTTCCCCGTGGTCCCTGAATTTAGTATAAGCCAACTAATTTAAAAAGGTATAAAATATTACAAAATAGAACAGTTCACCGCTTCGGTGGACAGGCAGCCGGTAACGGGGCGCGGCACACCGGGGTGGTTGGTAGTAACGACTCTCTTTCGCTTTCACATAATGATTAATCGATTGTAAAGGCGTGTAAAAATATCGATAAAATTGATTTGTTTATCACAAAAAGTACAATTTTACGTTTAAAGTTTAAACGTAAAATTGTATAAAAAAATCAATCAATTGGAATGCCGCATTTTAAAAAAACAAAGTCATAAGGTGTTTAGCTAATTTATTTTCAGTTCTTAAACGCCAATAACCTACTAATAATGAGCTGATAATACAATTTAAAAAAAATCCTATCCTAATTTTTTATTGAATAATGCTTGGTAACAAATTATATTCCTTTCGTATTCAATAAAAAGTTACAACTAAACAAGAATATAAAACAATTCCCAATAATGCACATAAGTTGCTGATTCCCATTGTAACTGGTAAAGTCAGACATTCTCAAGCACATTTATTGAGATGAATAACTTAAAAATTTAAATAAAGCTAATTAATCATTTCCTAATAAGCCATGGATGTATCAGTGAGTAAATTTTGAAGAAAAAATCTGTATATTAATTTGATTAAGTTGTTTATAGTATATATAGGGATACATTGTATTGTATGTATAGATTGTATAGTGCTAGAGGTTTCCAAAGGTCTGATACTCGAGGCCATCTTGTCATAAGAGCTACGCGTCAATCGACGCTTGTACATCCTAGACAAGGAAAAAATATAATTTAACACTACAACTATAATTCGACAGTACTAAAAAAGTAAATTAAATATAATCATATCAATGAAATTATGGCTAATTAGTTAGCAAAAAACTTTTGAGGACATTGATTTCTTAACAGGCACTCTGTGTGATTTGTGTTAGAATCTAGTTTACTACAGGTTCTCAAAGTTACATTTAGAAAATATACAAAATACAATTAGACACTTGGCGTCACATCTGTGTATGTGTAAACATTTTGTTAACAAACCCGTTTATACGAAATATGGCCAAAACCAAACCGCGACAAGTTTCAGCCATTGCTGTTTCACTCCAGCTATGTCAATCCTCAGTCTATGAACACAATTATCCAGCGAACCTTATCTAAAGCATTATAAGCTAAATTATGTGTATGTGGCATGAACAAAACAGTGGAATTCATCCAGGACTGTATTGTGGCAGAGTCAAAGTTAATATCTTTGTTGTGTCACAATCAATTTGGATGGCACCAAAAATGGTCAAGATGTTAGTATTCTAGTTCATAATACTGTCAACTGTAATGAGTCAAGTTGAACTAATATTTAGCACTACCTATTTGCCGCAATATCAGAAGTAGATAAATTCCACTAGCAATCACAAGTTGATTTTATAGGATACTCTCTCTATTCCCGCATAATATAATATTCACATATACCAAAATATGTTTGTCTTGATATATTTGCAGTATTATACCGCGCCACCGACTCCTATGCCATTATTAGGACAGATCTGAAATGAAAACAACAAATGCATTAAATAAGCTTTATGTACAAAAATATTAAATGTTTCATTTATTGATCTTTATTTTGAAGTGAAATAAACACTGTTTAATATTTTTACTAGACAATATAAATATAACCCATATTATTCAGGCGTTTTTCGAGCCAAGTTCAAATGTTACTAAGTATTAGACAATTTTAAGTCATATTTTTTGTTTTAATATTGTAACAGAGACTGGCACAAATTATTGTTCTCTTATGAGGAAATATAATATGATACAATACTTACAGCTGGGGACAAGGTCCTGATGCATGTGATGCTCCGCGTCCATTCCGTGCGGCATGCAAGTGGCGGGCGGGGGTCGGCGTTGAACCTAAGGAAAATTTAAAATTATTAGCATTTTTATTTTTTACCATAATGTTCATCCAATTTGGTTGATTTTGTATTTATTTAGTAATACTGAGACGAAAATCTATATATATAAAAGAAAGTGGTGTTAGTTACACTATTTATAACTCAAGCATGGATGAACCAATTTGGCTAAAATTGGTGGAGATGTAGCTTAGAACCAGGAGACGGACAAAGAATACTTTTTGTCCCGGAAATATGAGATAAATATAATCATGGATCAACAAGGCACCTGTGCAAACAAAGGCCATAGCATATTTTCAATAAACTCCAAGACCAATTTGTAGTATGAAACGACTTATTCAGTTAATCACAATTCCAGTAAATTTAACACATATTACATCTACAGAGCATGAGAGCACTTGGATCATTTGCTCTTTATTATAAAACATTTCTTGGCATACGTAACAAACACTGGTTAGTAATTTCACAGTGATTAATCTTCAAAATGTGTACTGAACAAAGACAACCTTATTGGCTCAGAACCAATATTAATTTATATTTCATCCTTTTGTATTATGTACAAGAGATCTGAACTAACACATTATCAAATGCTTGAATATACAAGGGAATATTTTAGGTTTATAGTGAATGGTGGTTTAAAATAACAGAAGAATGCAGTTACAAGGCTAAAAAAATATTCCAGCTTTTGCTTGACCAAGGATTTCAAATATTTTGTCTCATCTGTTAGGGAAATAGCTATGCCTGAAAACATGCTTGCAAGAATGATATGACCATAACAAAGTTAGGTCAAAGTACAGCCCAACCAATAAAATAAAAAACCGCCATATTGCGAAAAATTATTGGAACTAATTTCTTCAAGAGGTGGCAACAATCAAACAAAAAAACAATAAGATGTCATTCCCCATTGCTGTCTGTCAAAGTGTGATGTTAATTGTCAACCATGCCTTGTTACTATTGGATATTGTGAGTTGTTATTTGTGAGTATAACCATAGTAACCAAGTGTTGCTATAACCATAACTGGACGTAGTTAAGCAGAAAGGACTCAAACCACACTTTGGCCAAAATTGAGTTAAGCATGCCATCGTACTCCTGATAGTCGAATCTATATGACAGTAAAACCCCCATTTTCAAAATGTACACAGAAACTAGATATTTTTGACCCCCGACTCAACCCACAGTATGAAGAGCACACAAAATATTTTTGCTGAATGGATTCAACCCACTTAAGTTGTTTTTGAGAAATGTATAATCTATAAGTATATGCTTATTCATCAAATTACTAAAACGACTCAAACAGGTTAGGTCATTTCTGTGTTTTAAGTTTACTGAAACAAAATATATTTTTTTGTTTTACAGAAACGACTCAAAACACATGAGATATTTCAGAAAAAACTAATTAAGGTGAACTGCGCATTTAATTGAAATAACCAAATGGACTCAGGCAGATTGAGTCCATTGTGGTATGTGTGTTCTGTGGGTTGAGTCGTTAGCTAGTATAGTGTTCTGTGGTCGTTAGTAAGAAATAGATAGAGATGGGCATTTAACCTAGTTTTTTCCCATTCTTGGGAAAAAAAACCCGGAAATTTCCCCAATCGGGTTTTTATGCGGATTTTTTAGTTTTATTGAATGAATTTGTTTAATCAAACGATAAAAACAATGTTATAGTAATGGTGAATGGCACGAGTAGTACGTTACGTTTAGCAACTCTGGTAAGTAATGGGATGTATGTAAAGATGATTTGTTGCCTGGGCATGTATGGACGTATTGAGTAAATGCCCAATAAACGTCCATTTACACCCAACAAATGTCCCGAAACAGCATTTATTTTACTCGTAAAATATAACAAATAATCTATAACTATTTAAAAGAGAAATCTGAATGACTAACTGACTGAATGAATGACTGACTGACTGACATTCAACGCCCAGCTCAAACTACAATACCTAGGAACTTGAAATTTTGTACAGGAATTCTTTATAATGCGTTAGTTCCCACTAAGAGGTTTTGGAAATTTACCCCCCAAGGGGGTAAAAAGGGGGTTGGAAGTTTGTATGAAACTTTGCCATTTTAAAAGTTGCAGGCTTAAAATTTAAGAAGTAGATTTTTGGTCTGGTGTCAGTTTCAAATAAAAAGGGGTTTTAGATAATCTACCCTCCAAGTGGGCTGAAAAAGGATCTACAATTAAATTTTCTGTACCAAATTCTTTATAATGCGTAAGTTCCCAATTGTAAGAAAGGTTTTTTGAATATTTCAACCCCCGAGGGGGATAAAAAGGGGGTGAACATTTTGAACTTTAAGTTTTTTACAGGAGTGCTTCATAATGTGTAAGTTCTACTAATGGGGTTTATGGAAGCTACCTCCCAAGGGGGTTTTATAGGGTATAGTCAACGCGAGCGAAGCCGCGGATGGACGTCTAGTCTATACATGACTGGAAACTGTATAGACTAGACGAAACTGACCGACGACTTACAGTCTTCAAATTTGAGCATTCATTTTTGGTTCGGTGTTAGTTTGAAATCAAAATAAACCCCCCAGGGGGGTTACAAAAGGGATTAAAATTAAAACTTGAAATTTGTGCAGGGTTTCTTTATAATGTGTAAGTTCCCACTAAGAAAGCGTTTTAAAATATTTCAGTTCGTCGGCATCTTCCATAAACCCCTTCTTAGTCGGAACTAACACTATAGAAAAGTTCAGAATTTTAAACTCCTTTTTAACCGCTTTGGGGAGTGAAATATTTAAAACCCCTTCTAATACCTTGTAAAATCTAGCATGATTCCTCTGAAAGCTGTCATCGGTTTGACAGGAGTAAAGTTTCACAATTTTTGACTATCAAATTTAATGTATGCAGAGAAATAACGTTCATGATTGGCTGGCCCCGCTTACTTAGGGATGTCTATTGCTGAAATCTTTTGCTTACACGTAATAAACGATTCTGAAGGTTCTAACATATCGGTAAAATTATTAATTATATAATCATAATATGTATGTCAATCAATTTGAATAAAAGGAAGTCGTTGATTAGACAAATCTGATCATATAAATGCGATTCGAAAAAAGAATAATTTCTTAAAGGTAGTCCGTAAAATTTGCAGTGTAATTCGATGAAGAATCGATTACTTAAATATCGAAAATTTGACACGTGCCTTGAAATGTCACTGTGACACCTGTGGCAGAAATCATCGTATATTACTTTACTTACAAGGAACAGGTACAGTCGGAACTAACACTAAAGATAGCCCCAGTACAAAACTTCAAGGTCATAATATTAGCGCCTTGGGGGGTGAAATATTCAAGAAACTTTTCTTAGTGGGAACTTACACATTATAAAGAACCCCTGCACAAAATCCCAAATTTTAATTTCAAAATCCTTTTTAAAGAGTCCCTGTAAAAGAAATCAAGTTCCTAGGTCTTGTAGTTCGGGCTGGGCGTTGATTTTCAGTCAGTCAGTTATTCATTTAGTCAGTCAGTCATTCAGTCAGTCAGTTTCCTTTTTTATATATAGATAGACGATAGATACAGCCATTCGAAGAATTTTTGAATTGCATGGATGGTGAATTTATATAATAAATTTAATCGGCATCCTCCTTGGTCATATTGCCCAGCTTGGTTTAAACCCACCGCCCATAGACGTATCTGTTAGGAGAAACATCGGATCCCTTTACCTTTGTAATCAAATTCACCAGAAACCTTTAAAATTACTGCCTTTTATTAGAAAAGTAACATAAATTGAAAAAAACCCTGCATTTGGGAAAAACAAACGGGTTTTTTCCCGCGCCCATCTCTAGATACGGGCCAACTCTTGACTTTGACATAGAGGAAAATAAAGGAAATGGATTGCTTTTTTTTTCCTATCACGCAAATTGGCTACCGTAATGTTTAAGGACAATAAATAACGATTTTTTAAAGGTTTTACTTATTTGGTTTCTTAATAATAACTAAATTTCCAATCGAAGGGTATGTTTGGGTCCATTCTGAGAAATAAAAAAAAATTACCTGTCCTTTCACATTTAAGTTTAATAGTAAGGACTCAACCCACATTTTACTTAATTATCTCGAAATTTATTTATAATATGTTTCTTTAATTAATGGACAAAGGAAATATACCCTTTACTTTAAAACTTAAAAGAAAAAAATTAAACAAAAACATACTTTATCTCAGTCAAATAACAGCTAGAACTTTAAACGCTCATAACTCAAAAGTGACTTTGTGTGGATTGAGTCCTTTCTGCTTAACTACGTCCAACTTATGTGGCGCCTCCAGAGCAGGTTTTTTATTTTCTTGGTCAGGCTATACTTTAAAGACTTCACTGTTTAAGTTTTGGCATAAGAAGCATACATCAACTCAAACACTCTGGAAGCTATAGTTGTTATTCCTTTTATATTACTATAGGCAAATTTCCTGTATCTTATCAAAGAGTACCTGATCCAAGTTGAAGCGGACAAAGGCCTCGTACTGTTCGGCGAGCTTGCTGCTGAGCGCGGTCTCGTACTCCGCCCGCAGCGCCGCCTCCTGCTCGCGCAGCATCCTCTCGCAGATCATGCGGACCTGCCGACATTCAACATATTGGTGTCAGGAACTTAGAACCAGAAGGATGAAAGACATCCCTTCTATGATACAGGAAGGTGTCACAGAAAGAAAATCATAACGAACTAAGGACAACCCTTTAAGATAATATACAGATAGAAGAAGGGCTTCAAGAGACAGTACAAATAGAAAATACATACATACAGTCACACCTTTCCCTGTAGGGTTAGACAGATTAAATCATTCCACTTGCTACAATCTTGGCTCACAAAGATACCACAACAGATCACCAATGGTTGCAGTAACGATAAATAAATAATTGAACAAAAACAAAAATACCATGTTAGAAACACATGGTAAAAAAGTATTTGGAAGTGTAGTAGGTAGTTAAGTCTAACAAATTAGTAGACAATCTACAAATAATCTAGTGTCATGTAAAGCAGCCTCTGTATTAAGATTAGGTATGCTCTTGGGGCATACCTATATTATACATACACACATCAACACTGTCTAGGGATATTTTTTTAAACTCAAATAACTTAAAATTTATTAAAAAAATCATGCAACATATGTATATTTTTATAAAGCCCACTTATTAAACTACACTTCAGAATAAGAGAAAACTTTTTTATTTGGCATAAAAAAATTTTCTTCAAATAAAGAAAAAAATGTGAAATAATGGTAAACTAACAATGAATGTGTTTCGCAAGAAAAAGTGAAAAATAAGAAAAAAATATTCTTTTTTTAACAGTAATGTGAGAAATCAGTAGTCAGTAAAACCACCTATGACGTTAATAATGGTCCTGCAACGGTTTTTTATGCTTTGGATTAAGTTATCCAAGTCTTGCTGCGGAATTTTGTCCGGTCTGGCTAAGATGCATAAAAAGTTGCACTTCCGTCGCAATGTTTGCAGGGAAATTCCTCAAAGCCCTTCTTTGGAGCATGTCCCACGCGTGTTGTATGGGGTTTAGATCAGGCGATTGAGCGGGCCAGCCTAAGGCCGATTCATCGTGCTCCTGCACCCAGCTTGTCTCCACTCTCGCTGTGTGCGGACGGGCGTTATCGTCCATGAGCGTGAATTCTTGGTACATTTGTAGTCGATGGGGGTAGATTATTGGTACTAGCACCTCGTTACGGCATTTTTCACCCGTCATGGTGTTTCTGATCCAAACGTGGTCTGTTCTTCCATCAACATGAATTCCTGCCCAAACCATAATTGTCCCGCTGTAGTATGGATGGACTTCCTGAGGGTGTTGGGGGCGGCTCTCACGACCAGTAATTCACCAAACACGTACTCTATGTGTATCGGAATGGAAACTGAACCGGGACTCATCGGTAAACAGCACCACAGAACACTGGTTATCTTCCCAGAGGAAATGTTCACGAGCCCACTCTAGTCGTCGTCCACGATTTCTTCTGCGTAAAGCTGTAGTACGAAACGGTCTGCGTGCATGAAGGTTAGCTTTATGCAACCTCTTCCTCACAGTTTGGTCACTCACAAGCAACTGGTGCTCTAGCTGGAGCCTCTGAACCAATTGCATAGCCGTAACATTTGGTTGTCTTCTCGCGGTAACTTGCAAAAATCGGTCTTTTCGTCGAGTGGTTATCCGCTTCCCGCCTGGGTGTCTTTCAGCCACTTCACCAGTAACACGATAACGTGACCATAACCTTGATATCACCTTTTTCCTTGTGTCAATCACCTCAGCAATACTCAGTTGGGCAGCCCCAGCTTGGAGCATTACTACTGCCCTTAAAATTTCCTCTCTCGATAAATGGCGCCGCTGTATGATGCAAACAAAGACATTAATTCGAAATTAATCGATAACTTGTTAAAAAAATAAAATTTGCCACAAAAAAATTGCCAAAAACTACTGTAGGTAAATTAAACCTACGGACTTCGCTACCATTATTCCGCGTAAATCGTTTATTTTTATTTTATTTTTTCAAATTCAAATTTGGAATCGTTCAAAAAGGCTTACAAAATAAGCTTACTTCACAAAATTTTTAAACTGACCAATATTTTTTGATTTAAAGAACTTTATACAAAATATCCCTAGACAGTGTTGATGTGTGTATTTCGAAATTAATTTTATTCTGGGGGTCATAAGTGACATCCAGAATTTAATCTAAGTAAATTCCTTTTATGCTTTAACAGACCACCATTATCCAATCAAGTCTGTTATGAACAGAATGATTCTGTAAACTCTTTATAAAACTTTATGAGAAGTAAAGTCTACATCAGGTGTAAGACAAATCTTCAAAATGAATATACCTGTTTGAAAGTGAAGAGTGCACGGTTGTGGACTTTCTGCGAGTTGTGCGAAGAACGGTGTGGGGGCGAGCAGTCTCCCTCGCTGCCACTGGACGACGAGCAGGACGCCGCAGCGCCCGACGCGAGCCGCAGCTGACGCCGGCGTTGCAGTCGCTTGATCTCGTCGCAGATCTCTTGTGCCATGCGCTCTGTGACAATCAATATCTTATAAAATAACTTTTTTTATTGCAATGTGTAACAAGACGAGCAGATCGTACACCTGATGGTAAGAGCTAAGTCTGCCCTTAGACAGTTCAGTGCCAAACAGTAACAAAGCAGTTACTGTCTGGCACTGCGCTGCGCCTGCTACACTGAGACAACAGATATTAGGTCTCTGACCCAGTAATTCCACTAGCTACAAGCACAATGATATTAATATTATTAATTATGCTAACCTTAAAAATATTTGCATTAAGTCTCCCAACAAAGCTTTAATAAATAGTTAAGAGGGTTAACTAAAAATGCGTCGCGTCGAGTTTTCGAATTTCGGGTTTCGCGCATGCGCGCCAGGTCAAGATAAGCAATGTCTTGCTGTAGTCAAAGTAATCACTTTGATCCTTTTTATTTAATTTTAAATATTGTTTATTTTTAACTATTTATATTAGTCAATAGTATATTATATCCTTACATAATCATAACAGGGCATAAGTAAGTGTGTGTTGTTATAATATAATGGGTAAAATATTTATCAATGTAGTAAACATTGACAATATCTTACTGTTTACATGAAGTACCTAGATTTTTTAAGAGTAGCCAATTAATACTAATAAAGTAATCCTTCCCAAATGTGTGTGTAAATACTTACTTACCTAATGAAAATTGTTGACATATTATGTAAGTCTTTTAAGTATGACCATTCGATACGTAATTTAGAAATAAAATACCGATTTCAGAATACCATTTTTATAACAATCTGATTTAGACCTATAGACCGTTTAAAGTCAAATGTTAACATCCCATTTGAATAAAGCACATCACATTTTAAGTGTGCCTACTATGTATTACAAAATTGTTCTGTTCAAATTTCGTTTTCAAAATAAAAGTAAATATTTTAATCAAGTAACAACTACCTATGTATTGCAAATGACATTATGTACACTAATCAAAATGTGTGTTACCTGTTTATATGAATAGAATTACATTTTAATTTAAAATGAATAACTTTTATTCAGTTTAGGCTAATACAGCACTTGTGAATGTCAAAGAAGCTATGCCACCGGTTTGCAAACCCTAAGCCGGGAGGGTTTACTATTGTCTGACAAAAAACGTATGACAAAAGATCATTTTACAAACAACGTTTGAAAAACTAATCATTTGACAAACTTTCATTTCGCAAACATATTACTTTAAAAACAATCATTTGACATAATACAGGTTTGTGCGTGATTCCTTAAGAAAATTTGTGAATGCAGGGTAAGTTTAACGACTTATTACTTTTTATTTTGTAGATAATTTCTGGTCAGTGAATGTTTTTTAGTTAAATAAGATGTTAAATAGTGGGTTTTGCAGCAAATACAATCGTAAATCTTGTTGGAAAAAAACTTTTAGGGGGTGTCAATAATTGTAATTTTGTTTGTAGGGAGAACTAGTTCGTTGACACCCCCTACCAATTATTGAAATACGGTTTTGCAAAATCACTGTTAATGTTATGATTGTGTTTTAACCAGTCTCGAAAGTTCTATTCATAAAATGCCTACTTGTCTTCTTATCTATTGTGGTTTCAAATTTTAGCAGTGCCAATAATTGTACTTTTTTTACGATTGGCACTGCCAATTATTGTACCTCGAAGGGTGCCAATGATTGTATCAGCTTTTATGAAATTCTAATAGTGATGTGCCACTGTTTTGTAAAATTTATTTATTAAAGCATTAAAAGTCCTACTAATAGGTAGATTTTTACACGGCGATTTAAAACGAATGTATTTACTCAGCTAATAAAAAGTGAGCTACCTATCTACATTTATCATGGGAAACCCTTGGTACCTTCGGCGCTCCCGCTAAATTCCCCCTCCCAGTCGCGTTTGGGCCCTTTGGGTACCCTCAGATGAGGGTCCCGCGACGGCCTTAGGTTTCGGAGGGGGAGGCTTTAAGCCTTGGGAGCCTTTGGAGGCTCCCGAGGGTTTCAACGCTCTCCTCTTCGATTCCTTTAAGCTGCTGGTGGTGGGCGGTAGATTCGCCACTTTTGGGGGTTCCGTCTCCTGGCCTCCTTTGATTTTGAAGACAACTGTCCTCACACCAAATTTGGCCTCTCCACGGTTGTTTTTGAGGGCTTCCACAGACTGGTCATCGAGAGAAAAGGTCACTATAGATCCTGTCGCTTCCTCCTTCGTGTGGAGAACCCTCCAAACTTTTGGGTTGAGATCTTCATTCTGCACCCATAGCATAAATTGCTCCGGGGCAGAATGCGGTCCCAACTTTTGGCTTGGGCAGTTCGCTCTCTGGTATAATAGAGAGCTTTGCACCGGGCCATGGTTCCGTTTCTCGTATTAAGCCCTCAAGCCAGTCCTTGGTTCCCTGGTTTGTGCAGTCGCCAATATCCAGCCTGTCTTGTAGGCAAAACCCAAGAGTTTCGGTACCCCCCTGAGGCTAGCATCTACCACCTTGTTGAAGTCTTGATAGCTTCCTGTATCAGCCGCATTTGCTCCTCGGTCATCGGCTTCAAGTGGCTAATACCGACTATATAAGAGCCAGCAATGTCGCTGTACTTGGAGGGTTGAGTTTGTCCACCTACGTCCATTCGGGATGTTTTCCTCGGTTGGCCTTGAGTACCACCGCCGCCTACGGAGATACCAAATTGGATATATTTATGATCCGAAAAGGACATTAGGTCCTCGCCAAACGGATTGTTCGAGGGGGAGCCCCACGTGGTGTGCTTGGCGTTCCAATTACCGCCAAGCAAGACCTACGTCTAATTCCTCTATTTTCTCACATTTTTAAATATTTTCTGGACTTTCACGAACATTTCAAAACCAAAATTAGCCAAATCGGTTCAGCCGTTCTCTAGTTTTAACGCCTATAACGAACGGCAAATTATTTGTATAGGTACTCGTAAGTATATAGATTTCACTTTTCCCATCACTATCAGGCGATCCGATTAGTTATTGGCACGGTCACGTGTACAATTATTGACACTGCCAACAATTGTACATTTTTCTATGCTAATATTTGTACTTTAGGGTGCCAACAATAGTGACTTTCGGTGTTTTTTCATATTTTGCGGAAATTTTCGTATTTCTAACACATTTCTTAACTGTCAACCCGTTTAAATCTATTCTCAAATAAATAAAGAATCATACGAAATCAAATTTAAGTCGATATTTAAATTGGCTGATTTTCTACAGGCCTTTAAAGTTGCGAAATTCCTTAAAGTGCCAATAATTGTACCTCTTACCCTACAATTGAGGGGGAAAAATGGAGAATCATACTCATACAACCGCATCAAGGAATCGTTCAATTGAACCCTTTTGGTTTTAAAACATTTAAATTTAACGATTCGAAAACCGCGACAAGAAATTAACGCATTAATTCTTAAAATATGTAGTTTTAAAATCATGAGAAACAAAAAATAAACTTTTTTTTACGAAACGCTTTGTATGACGTCCACTTATTATGACGCGTTTGTCAATTCCCATCGATGTCATTATAAACGGATTCCACTGTAGTTTAGCTTTATTTCCCACTAGCAGTTGCCCTCGCGGTTTCACCCGCGCGTAATTTCCTTTTTTAACTCCCCCCCCCTTCCCTCTCCTATCCCCCTACCCCCTCATATCCCCCTTCCCCATCATATCCCCCTTCCCCCTCCTATCCCCCTTTCCCATCATATCCCCCTTCCCCCTATCCCCCTTCCCACTACTATCCCCCTTCCCCATCCCATCCACCTTCCCCCTCCTATCCCCCTTTCCCATCATATCTCCCTTCCCCCTCCTATCCCCCTTCCCCCTCCTATCGCCCTTCCCACTCCTATCCCCCTACCCCCTCATACCCCCTACCCCATCATATCCCCCTTCCCCCTCCTATCCCCTTACCCCCTCATATCCCCCTACCCCATCATCACCCTTTCCCCTCCTGTCCCCCCTGCCCCTACTATCCCCCTTCCCCCTCCTATCGCCCCTCCCCCTCCTATTCCCCTTCCCCCTCATATCCCCCTTTCCCATCATATCCCCCTTCCCCCTCCTATCCCCCTTTCCCCCTACTATCCCCCTTCCCCATCCCATCCACCTTCCCTCTCTTATCCCCCTTTCCCATCATATCCCCCTTCCCCCTCCTATCCCCTTCACCCTCCTATCCCCCTTCCCCCTCCTATCCCCCTTCCCCCTACTATCCCCCTTCCCCATCCCATCCAACTTCCCCCTCCTATCCCCCTTTCCCGTCCTATCCCCCTTCCCAATCCTATCCCCCTTCCCAATCCTATCCCCCTTCCCAATCCTATCCCCCTTCCCCCTCCTATCCCCCTTCCCCCATTAAAGTATCCTATGTCAGTCTGGGGTCTAAGCTACCCCTCCACTTATTTTCAGCCAAATCGGTTCATCCGTTCTTGAGTTATGAATAGTGTAACTAACCCCACTTTCTTTTATATAAAAAGATATATAATATATTATATAGATATAGATATTACATTTTTTATCCAATTAATGTAGTGTATATAATATTTACATAAATTCATAACCATAGTCTTATAAAATATTTACTCAACATAGTACTAAGAAGTGTCGGTTGCGCTTTAAACTGTACCACGCTACGCAAATCAGCGATGTTTGCGGCACAGCCGTTTCTGGGTACGAGCGACATACGTCCTGCCTCTGAAGAGCCCGGCGGCTGACTAATTTGAAATGTTTTGCGCGGAGTGTTTTATACCAGTTTAAAAAAATGTCTATAAAATAAATTGTGCATCATTATATAGGTTTTATGTATTCAAACTTAAGATAATATGTTCTTCTTTTAAGTTAGACTAAAAACTTTTTGTAAATTAAAGAAATTAATGGTAAATTTTGCATGTTTACAACAGTGATTTCTTTGTAATTTCGCTGTAAATGGATTTGAATTTCGTATGAAAATAATCTCAAATTTAACTCATACCCCATCTAACTATTTGCGTAATGATATGTAGACTTGCATAATAAAGTAAAATGTCCTATTTTTACAATGGTATTAAAACAATTGAGCTTCGAAATCGATGTTAAAAGTGAAGTTTATAAAACACTGCTCGGGTAAATTGTCAGTATTCACAAATAGTCCATAGAAAGAAAAGTGGTATGGGCTACGATTTTAGACAAAGATACTGTTTATAATAATTTGTGAGTTGCATGTTTCTTAGATCACGTTTTCATAGAAAATATCTCGTTGAAAACTGCCTATTTTGAGTCAAAACGGCAATCGAATCGTTTAACAGTCTTAATAGACCACTAGTTTTAAATCAAATTCTTAATTGCATGTCACAGGAAAAATTTTTGTTACATCGATTATAGTGCCTATGTGGCGCCCTGCAAGGGCATAGCAACTTGCTCTTCTTTTAAGCCATATCTATTTTTAAGATTAATGTGTTAAGAAAAATTTGTACATAATAAACTCAATAATTAGGCCATTCTTTAAAAATCATAGGTAAAAAATGACAATAACCTCAAATATAAATAGGAAAATATCAAGCTTATTATTATGATCAGCCTTTATAGGACTAAAGAATAATCTTAATCCTTCTAGCCCCGGATTACTAGACACAATAGAAAATCTATTGTTATGCGGCACCCGAGTGCCGGTTCGGCGTTGAGTGGTTAATTGCTTTTTAATGTTTTGATGATGTCATTAGTAGACAATGGTATTGTTTTAGCTGGCTATTGGCTGGGTGTCTTGCATCAATATGTAGTCAATATTGCTATAATTATACAGCATAGTAATAGTATAATGTAAAACAATAATTATGAATATTTAACATAAATAATTTAAAGAAAAAATAAGAATTCATTGCTTATTATATTCACAAACAAATAAATATTTAACAACACCCGACCGAAAGCCGGGTGTCGCGTAAACAATAGATTTTCTATTGTGTCTGGTTTTCCGGGGCTTGATGGATTAATATTCCTACATTTTCCAATTCTTTTATGGATTTTTTCTTTTATTTTATGGACCAGGTGTTAATTATTGCTAAAATAAAATTATGAACAATTACAACAGTATAAAGTTAAACAATTACTCTGTAAAACAATACACAGTGTTATTGTATTGTCTTTCAAGGGCAGCCCAAGAGATAAATAAAACAATTTACTTCAGGTACACTTTTTTATCATTCTTTCATCCTTTCAATTACAATAATATATACCTGAATGAAAATTGTTTTAGGGTTTTGAACTTTACTATCAGCTGATACATTGCTATTGTCAAGCCATACATTGTAGAAAATTACCACATCAGGAAAAAAAATGAACACAACTTTGCTTATTATAAAAAAGTGGTAATGTCGCACACAGTATTGTGGGCTAGTTTTTGATTAAATGCAATTCAGTAAATGACACCAGCATTATTCACAGATGAGTTATAACAAAGGCCATTTTTGCTTGTATCATCATCACTTTTTCAGTTGAGTGTGCAATCATTTGACACCACTGATGAGTTATACCCAAATACCTACGCAAAAAACGTAGGTCGACCAGAACCCTGCATCCCACAGCCATTTCTGTTACAAAAGTGGAAACCAGAGGTTTACAATACGACGGACTATCGCAAAAGAAAAATAACAAAAGGGCAAGCAAAAAATCCACCCAACCGTCTTCACGCATCGTCTCTCTCGCTCTAACGCGATAAAAATATTCATGATAGCGCAAAAACAAAAGTAAGAATTACAGCTGATAATTATTTTTAAATATCTTCCTATATGAGGCTACGCCTCTTAAATTATTTGCCACGTCACGTAGACTGCGATATAATACAGTAAAATACAAACAATGTAAAAATAAACAAACCTGGGGTCAATTTTGCAGGTGCAGTAACTGACTCTCCGAATGTTGAAGGTCTACTTTCAGTCATTTTTATCCCAGGGCTTGTGCTGGAGCTTGCTGCAAACGGAGCACATCTTCGCCTTTTAGCAGGCATCTGGGACATGGATTCCCAGTCCAAATTTCTTTTGAGCGTAGCACACGCCATTTTCTTTTTACGCCCAGCGAATGTCCTCTAAACTACTCGATACAATATTTGAAATTTCGTCTTTTGTCACAGGCTTAGCAAAACAAAAATAATATTACAACACAATATATACGACTGATTTAATTTAAAAATACTTATTTATAAACTAATAACTTAAAAGATTTCTACGAATATTCAAGATTATTTGATGCCGTTCAACTCGGCTCACTTCTAATTCCAAAATCCGGCAGCAAAACACTTTTCACTCCATTCAATTTATTTTGACATTTTGTTGTTAAACAAGACTACCAACTTGGAGAAAGTTAAAACCATAAGCAAAACCTTCTATAAAACTTGCTATTCACAGAAACACAAAATGTCTACTACGATCCTTTAATTTTTTGAATGAAAGTAAAAGACATTTTTTGAGTAAAAAAAAAGATAAAACAAGGAAATAATAAGAATCGTAAGAATCGCACAAGAAATGGACAAATAAAATAAAATAGAAAAATTTGGGATATATCACTTGTTTTTTATTCCGTGGGATATATCCAGAATTTTTTGGATATATCCAGAATTTTTTCGATTTGGAAAATCGGTGAAGTATCCATTAGCATTTAACAAAGGCCTGCGATTTTTAAAAAAATGGACCTTATCCAGCGCTCGTTTGCAACGTAAGGCCTGCGTATCCGAACGTGTAATTTGACGTGACATTGACAGTTGCTTTGACAGAAGGTCAAGAAAATTAATGTTTTGTTTGATTCAACCAAGTGACTCATCTTCTGCAATTTTATGGGATTACTGAAAATTAATTATTGTTTCTTTAAACTTTCTGCTAATTAAAACATCAAAAGGCGTCGTGCCTACCATTTTTTTATTTACAGTTTTTTAAAGCCGTCAAACTGGGGAACGAAATGTCATCATCTGCAATGGAAAGTATCCTTTACAAAATGACTCATGAATTCATGATAATTTATTAGTAATTATTTATTGATTTTTCATACATATATCTATATTCGTTTAGTATTATGACCAATTCATATCGTGCATATGTTGTTGTTTATTAAATTTAAGTATTTTGAAATTAAATTCTTCATGATAAAATCCAATCATCTCCCTCTCCTATATTTATTTTAATAGCAATTTGAAGGTTTTGGTGGTCACATTGGAATAAATTATTCTTTACTTTGTTATTTTGAGTTACTGATTTTGTTGGAATATATTTTTTTCATAAATTTAAAGTGTGACAGAAATCCATACAAATATGACCTTAACTGCAAACATCAGAACATCTATTCAATTTAAAATTTGCTGTAAAAGAGCTTGAAAGAAATTCAAAGAAATGTGAAAAGGAGGAAAAATTAGAAAAGGAAAAAGCTAAAAAAGCAATACAAAAGGGGAATATGGAGGGGGCAAGAATACATGCTGAAAATGCGATAAGGCAGAAAAACCAAGCGTTAAATTATCTCCGGATGTCTGCTAGAGTAGATGCAGTGTCTAGCAGAGTACAGACTGCCCTCACAACAAGAAAGGTAAGATAGTTTTTTTAACAATTATAAAAAATAACAAGATTATTAAGTTAAAATTAATGTCCCACTGCAGGGCAAAGCCCTCCATCCTTGTAATTAAGTTATTGTTACAATGATGGGTGCTGGCTTAAACACCAAACTTGCCAAATGCAGATTGGTGATCACAAATCGGAGCTGTGTCTGTAAAAACCGACACAAAGTAGCTCAACCTAGGAATTGAAACCAGGACTCCAAGATCTTGGCCTGGCACTTAACCACTAGACCATTGAGGCCGTTTAGGCGCAGAATGTCCAAGTTGCAAAATGTCAAGTGGTATCAAAACGTCCAAGTCTCAAAATGTCCAAGTAGCAAAATGTCCAAGTCGCAAAATGTCCAAGTTTCAAAATGTCCAAGTTGCAAAAAGTCAAAATCTCAGCAATTAAATGAAATGAACTCTGCTATTGTAAGTAATCGTTTTTATTATTAATCAAAAAATATAATTATACATATCGCACCCTTGGTAGAACCGTAAGATTTCAGATTGTTGACGATATGTGACTGCTGATTACAAAGTTTTGATGTCTTTTTTGTAAAAAGTTACTGTGAAATGTTCAATGTATAAGAAAATATAACACTTACGCAAAAAACACGCTGTTTCTAGTCAAAAACGATGCCAACTTAAGCTTAAATATGGTCATATTTAATCATTTAATTGTTGGTGGAACAAGGGCACAAATGTGTAAATGTGTAATGTAAGGGCATAAAACTACCGGTTTTTAATTCTTGTAAACCACGCACTTAAAAAGAATATAGTATATAGTTTATGTCATGCAAAGGAGAATAACTTTAGTATGATATTGATAGAGCTAGGCCACATTAAATACAAAAAATATCTTAAAATGGCTCTCCTGTAAAATTGCAAAACCTGCAGTTTCTGCCTTTGTTCTACCGATGGTGGTGCGATATGTATTTTAATTATTTTTTTTTATTAATAATAAAAACTATTACAGTAACAGAGTTCATTTCATTTAATTGCTGAGATTTATGACCTTTTGCAACTTGGACATTTTGAAACTTGGACATTTTGCGACTTGGACATTTTGCGACTTGGACATTTTGTGACTTGGACATTTTGATACCACTTGACATTTTGCAACTTGGACATTCTGCGCCTAAACGATTGAGGCGTGTAGTTAAAATTATAGGTACTTAATTTCCAAATAATTCCAAAGACTTATATTTATAATCGAATTTGGTTGTCCCCTGAAAACCCAAATGGTTATGATATCATAGCATCTCAGATTGACTATGAGCCATTTCATCAGGTTTCTCTACTTTGCAGCATTCAGGATACTTCAAAAAATTATCAAGAAATGTTCATTTAAGACTAGAATGGAGTCCAACATCTTTGTTTTAATTTATGTGAACAACAATATTAAATACCGTTGTATGTGAAAGAAAAATTAAAAATTCATTCCTTGCATACATTATCATCATAAAATCTATTCAATGATTAAGACACTTGAGTTGTTAAAAGTTTTACCAAAAATATCCATAAAAATGAATAATTATTATAAAAATACTTTATACCATTACAGGTCACAAACTCCATGGCTGGTGTTGTCAAAGCTATGGATGCAGCAATGAAATCAATGAACCTGGAGAAGATTTCAGGACTCATGGATAAGTTTGAAAGCCAGTTTGAAGATCTGGATGTCCAATCATCGTACATGGAGAATGCAATGTCACAAACAACAACCACGACAGTCCCACAGGGAGATGTTGACACACTTTTGCAACAAGTTGCAGATGAAGCTGGGTATGTATAATTTTTTTTGGTTAGGAACCCTCTAAAAATCTCTCCCTTACTTCAAAATGAAACTTAAGAGTAACTCAAGGTGGTTGGACAAAATTCGAAATATAGAATTTTACACTCCCAATGATATTAGGGAATTTTCATATTTATACATGAGCTGGTCTGAAAATGGCTTTATAAGATGGTCCAAAAAATCTGAAAAATACTGTTTATGTAAAGAAAATTTTCTAATACTGTTTGTATTGTATTATTGATATTCTCTAGGGATAAAGTTCTTAGAATTACGTATTTCTAAAGTAGCTAATCTCAAATCTTTTCTTTAAAAGATCTTCCTATTCCTGGTACAGCAGGACCTCTTTAATCCGAACCCATGTCTTGAATGTGATATTCCTTTGGGCTGATCAAGTGGATATTCCCTTGCGAGAAAAAATGCTTTTACGTAAATTACAAGGCAAAGATTTTTTTTTATCTGTCATTAAACACCACACGACAAACCAAAATACTGGATTTAAGTTATATAAAATATGTAACTTTTATAGATGGATACAGACATGATTTATGTATGTACCTATTATGTAGTTTTATTCACAAAAATACCTTTATCATCGATACTTCTATAATCCGAACGCTCCACCAATCCGAACGGGGGCAAAATTTTTGGAGTTCGGATTAAAGAGGTCCTGCTGTATATGGATAGACCATTTTTGTTGAAACAAATATGATGAATCATAATATATATTGCTAAACTCTGAAACTAATACTGTATGTTTCACTTTTCAGTTTGGAGCTAAACATGGAACTGCCGTCCGGAGTACCAAGCACCTCGGTGGGGGCGTCCACGGTCGTGTCTCAGGAGCAGGACGACCTCACGCAGCGACTGGCGCGGCTACGGCAGGCCGAGTAACATTGTGTAAATTATGCACGCTGATTTCCATTACACTCATATGCTGAACTGGCTTTAATTGTTTTTAATCAGCAGTATTGGTTATTTATTCGTTATGATTGTCAGTACTTTGAAAGTATTATTGTGATATGCAATGATTCAGATAATATATTTAGTAATTACACAGCTGAACATGGCTTAAAATTAGACAATAATTCTGTTATGAAGTCTACAATTGTCTCCGTCAATGGAATAGGCCATGGTGGCTGCTAAACATCAGGTGGGAATGCCCACTAAAATTCAAGCGTTATTCTCGGCTAGCCAACAATAACGCTCGGTAGCACTAATATTCGTAGCCCAATAGCACTAAGCTCAATATCTGCATATAATATAGTAACTGTAAACAACTCGCCAGAGCCCAAAAAAGGGATAGGGTTTCGGTTCCAAAGCATGCAAATAATGTGCTTAAAAATATGTATCTATTACGGGTTGCGGGAATAATAGTTTGCCGCGTATGCCAAGGGGTTGTATAAGCTCATGGTCGTGCTTTATCCATTCAGCATATTAGTTTATTGGTCGTCAGTAAGTGTTCCAGCTGTACAGAGATAAAATATATGTAATTGTATGTAACTTGTTTTCAAGGGTTCGTATCAGATCATGAACACAGATAATATTTTAATTTACATTCCATGTCTGCACAACACAACCACCACTTGCTAGGATTGAGAAAAGGGTCACTTTTCTCAATTAAACTTTCAAAGTAAAGCCTTTATGAAGCTCTTAAAAATAAACAACAATGTAAAACTACTGCTTTTACTAACAAATACTCTGGTATGTTCATATATTTTTGTCCAAGAACAACCTGTTGTTCTTGTTCAAGAATATAATATGGATGTAGGTACTGTGCCCTTAGATATTTTTAACCATGTCAAAAACCTTAAGATGTATCCATCAAAAATCTTATTTTTTAATCGCATCGCTTCATTTTATCATTATTTGATACGAACTTTTGTGTTGCCTTGAAAATGGTCGTCTATGATGAAAGCTTCGACAGGTGGCCTCATATGAAAACCTAAATCATGCACGAACGATTTGAAGGCATATTACCTATGTTGTTAAGTTTGAACACAAGCTACTTCTTTGAAAACGCGTTTTCAGTAAGTACTCAACAGCTAAAGTTGTGTTGTATTATGAATTTTGTTTGCGTTACTTTTATTTATGAGTATTTCCATCCATAATATAAGGTGATGTAATATAACTTTTATTATTGAAATGCTTTTGCCTTCACTTATTTGTAATTTTGTTATCAAAAAAACACTTTTTTTTTATAAATTCCCAAGAGTATAAGTATGATAACAGGTTTATAATCAGATGAAAATGTATGTATGCCTACGATTTTTGTACAATATCTCAAATATACATATGAATAGGACAAAACTGTTTTATTTCGTAATAAATAAACAAATGACAGTGTTAAAATGTTTTTAATAACCATAAAACAAAGAAACAAGCACAAATGAATAGAAAGTGTAACAGTAAACTTAACTAAATCTAGTCCAATGAGAAAAAAAATTGTATGACTATTTACTCTCTTTTAAGCTATTGCTAATAAAATGCAAATAAACATTTCTTACTGCATACGAAGACGTCTTAACGACTAAAAAATACTTCAAAGAACACTTCAATGGATGTGATCCATAACTCAAGCAAATTATAATCATGCCACGCCTTAATATAAAATACTGACAATTCCATAAAATAAGATCCTTTGTAAACATTTTTGTACATTGCGATATTTGTAAAAATTAACTTACAGTAAAGACCTCGAAAAAGGAACTGGTATTGAGGTACAGTTTTTGCAATTCACGGGCGATTGGTCTTGTGGTTACGTAACGTAACGAGTAAAATTCTTATGTCCTAGTTGCAAACAAAAAGATAAATCAGACATCTAAAATATTAAAGTCCCAATGTGTTTGACATATTATTATACCAGTCTTAAAGGCAGTATGTGGGTTATTAATTCCTCAACTTATATAGTACAAGCATTGGATGTCTTCTTCTGAAAAGTCATTCTAAGACTTCAGACATTTTAAGACGTAAATTCTTTTGTGACAATATTTGCAATAGTTTTCAGTCAGCCTTTAGGCCAACTCCAATATATTCTACGCGCTTCCGTGCATTGCAAGAAACGATAATATAAACTATCATCTACATATGACATTAATACGAACATGACTTAGTACTGGATATTCAAGGAACAATAGGCAGATTCTTTGGTATCGGCATCGTTAGGCATCCCCGTTGCCAGCGTCGCGGAATTGAATCTGGTAGAAGATCCAATCTTCGAGGAAGGAAGGGACGAACGCTTTGCTTTTTGAGTACTTTACGGCAGGCTTCAGCTTGGCTAACTCTTGCTCGTAAAGTTCCAACGATTCTGGAGATGTAGCACCATTTCCCTGGAATTAAAAATAATAATGTTATTGGCCATTATTCACAGTGCCATCTAGCCCAAAAACAGCGAATTGCAGGCAGAAAAAAATTGACGTAGTGCTACTACACAAACTACCGGTAAATCCCACTATCTCCATTGGGAATCTCCATTGATGGAGATAGTGGGAAAATAATTCCCACTTACCCCATTACTCATTAACGTCAGTGAGACCATAATCGATTAAAAAAATATTCCCACTATCTCCATGGATCAAGACAATGGGGATAGTGGGATGTACCGCAAACTACTATCAGATTCAAATGCGATTAGGATAAAACCTTTTGGAATTGAGCAAAAAATTACGTCAACTGCGTGATGACTTTTTTACGACTTTTGGCGTTGACGCTACGGACAAGCGCAGTTGACGTCATTTTCCCCTCCATTCCAAAAGGTATTATCCTAATAGCATCTGAACCAAATAGTACCTACTATCCGATTTAAATGCTATTAAGATAATACCGTTTGGAATTGAGTGACAAATGATGATGAAAACTACGCTTGTCCGTAACGTATTATTTTTGTTCATTATTTTTGTCAGTGTGTGTGTGTCAGTCACACTGAGCTCTATGATAATACGCTGTCAGTCATCACTATCGCGTAACGCAACTCTAAAAGATATTATCCTAATAGCATCTGAACCGGATAGTACAAAGAAATTTTCTAAAAATCTATTTGCGGAATAAATGATTTCATTTCATAATTTTATTAGAGAACGTTGGCTGTCGTTGTGTCAAAAGAGTCGCCGGTTCCGAAAACAGGCATCAAGCCAATTTCTTGAAATGTATAACGACGGGAATAATTTTAATTTACCTAGTAACTCGGGCGCGCAATGTTGATGTTACAAGGTAAGAATGTGGGCGTAACTTCTTTTGCGTTACATAAACTATTAATTGGCTCCCTCCAGACAAGATAGGGTTGTAATATACGTTTTTAAATATTCGAAATGGTTAGTCCATTGACTATGACTATGAGTAAAATTTCAGAAATAAAAAAGCTGAAGCCATTTTTTTTTGCTGAA
This sequence comes from Mecyna flavalis, assembly GCA_949319885.1. NCBI lineage: Eukaryota > Metazoa > Arthropoda > Insecta > Lepidoptera > Crambidae > Mecyna > Mecyna flavalis. Next base: position 17,750,801 of record OX439430.1, read on the forward strand.
GAGAATGCGTTTATACACCGTAACTGCAGGCTAGCGAGACTTGCTGCCGTGTAATGGACACAGGTCTAAAGTGTTCTACTGCCCACTAAACTTCTCCGGTCTCCCCTACATGGGTGTATAGGTTTTTTCCGATTAAGTGGCCCCTGGTTACCTGGCATTATTGGGGCCACAAAGTTTTAGGGTCATAGGTCAATATGCTGAGGTATAATACATACATGTGTCATGAACTTTCCATCAGGCTTCAGTATCTTGAAAGCGGACTGCAGTATAGTGATCATGAACTCCCACAGCTCCCCGGCCGCGGTGTCCGAGATGGGGATGTCAGTCAGGTCTCCGAAAATATAATCTACCTTTTTGTTGTCTTTTATGAACTGGTTCACAGTCAACATACAATCTTCGACAATAATCTGAAAAAGAAATCAAAGTAAATTAATGTTGTAGGCTATCTACCTCCAAGAAATCATTGGACTTGATTTCTTGGCTGATTGGTAATTACAAAAAAGAGCTGTGTTCGAAAATTCCGGCACAAAATTTACCCGAGAATTCAACTCGAAAAAAAAACAGATTCTTATTCAAGTCAAGACTTGCTGTCTAAAACAAAAACAAAACGTCTTCTTTTTTAGCTACCCATCTTTACATACTAGCTATCTATACAGAAGAGGTAAGTTTCTTCTGCTTCATGTATGTATAGCGAATATGAGACATAAAGGACTTACTTCATAATTTGGACCCTTTCTTCTTTCAAGCACATCCCCGCAAATTGACTTCAGATACTGGTTACACGCCTTCATCACAACCTCGTCGATCTCCAGCATCCATACAAACTTGGGTTTCTCCTTCAACAGTTCGTATAATAAGGCACCGTCGCCGCCACCTTAGGGCAAACAATACGATGAATATATGTAGAAAATAATTTTCCTGCCTAGCGTTGCGTAATATGCACTGATCATTGTAGGAGGATCGCTCAAACTGCTACCCCATCCTAAATATAATAAAATAAAAGTAAATACAAAAGTTCATCCGTTCAACATCAAAATTCATTCAGTAGCGAAAACTACTGAACGGATGACAGTAATAATGGTTTTTTACGACCGCAACCGCATATAGTAGGGTTTTATCTACTAAATGCGTCACGGTCAAAATGTATGACATCCATCACACACATATAGGCATTCCCAAATGTGTCACCAATTCACTATTAAAACGCATCAAGTCCCAGGCGGGCCCGTAAGATTTGAGCTTACGGGCTTGCTACCTTGTAGTATAAAAACATATTAAATGAGTTACCTACATAAATTAGTCCTCCTAAAAGTAAACCTTTTAAAACTCACCTAAGATAATTATTTCTTTTCCTTCATAATTTTCTTTGCCTCGTTGCATAAGCGTTTCGGTATAAATAAGATCAGCCTCAGATATATCTGAAATAAAATATAATTATTAACTATGCTTCTCTACAACACTTACCTTTTATGCCAACACAAACTACCAGCTGATAAGATATGAAGATTATTGTACTCATGAGACCAATAAGGCAGATCCTACTTTGTTTTTACCTATTTTACGTTATTATAGGGTCACATCTCTGATATTCTAAAAGTACCAACCTATTACTTTCTAACTGTATAAAAATGCCTCTGCCGTTGTTATGGAGACTTTGTGGAGGCCTATGTCGACTGATTTGAACTCGGCTACCAGACCAGAGGTCACGGGCTCGATCCCCGCACGGTAGAAACATTTTAGTGCGTGAACACGTCGTCTGTTTCTATGTATTGCCGTTTTTGGCGCCCATAGTACAAACTATGTGTAGTTTGGGGCTAAATGGGGCGATTTGTGAATAATGCACAGTATAATTATTATTTCCAGCAGTAGGCGTCGTTTGTCTGATACAACCAATTGATCATAGAACATAGATTTATAAATACAGTCTAGTTCTCCTAACATATTATTATACCTAATGATGATAATAGGAACAGTTATCTTACTCTGTAAGTCATCTAGCACCAACATATTTCCGAGTGTCTTTGAATGTACGATTTGCACCCGCTGGAAATTGGAGTTCTTGTCAAAGAGCACATTGTCAATATCGTACTCGAGCAATCTCTCGTCTGTAAAATAATTAAATACAATTGACACACTTACTTATAATAATACATACACACATACAGTACACACAGATCATAATATAAGATGTATCAAGAGTTTATTGCCTGTTTATTCATAAACACTTAAACGCAGGCCACACTAAGTAAAACATAAGGGTTGAACTAAATCTGTTTGCGCCAATATCTAAGACACAGAACCGTCATTTACTAAAAGAGAGCGAGTTCGACTGACTCGAATGCAAGCGGCGGAATCGACGGCACCGCTTTCTCGTTCTAATAAATGACGGTAATGAGTGTTAGAAAAGGGTAGATTCATAGGAAAATCCTTCTCGCGGCTTGATCCAATCGATTGAATCAGGCCAATTTGACCGTGTGTGGGCGTGGATTGGCTTGATAACTGGAGTTGTCAGCCAATCCACGCCCACACACGATCAAATTGGCTTGATCCAATCGATTGGATCAAGCCGATTTGACGATAGGCTTGATGGTGTATGGCCAGCATAACGCATTTCACCAGGTTTACAAACTTTTGTAGGGGCGAAAAATTTTCTGTATTGCTTCGCTTAATTTTGCAGTTTAATAGGACAATAGCCGCATTCAACAAAAGTTTTAGGCGAAATTCGCAATTATTTTAAGGAGACCAAGATGTGGGTGACCGACCACATAATCAGGAATATACCTAGATTTTTTTTTAATTTGGAGTTTGGCTGCTGCGCCCCCCCCCCCCATAATACATATTCAATGTGGCTATGCGTTTTATGCGCTTAAGAACAGGCAATCAACTACTCTATACAATTATAAAAACTTTTTATTAAAATACCAGGTGCGAAAATTGGCTCTAGAATATTAGCGGTATAAAAGCTGTGTATGTACTATTTTTATTAGTTTGCCTATTAAATAATATTAATAGAGTTGCCATCGTTAAATTTAAAAAGTATTGATTATTTTTTTATTTAGGAGGAAAATTATTCATTAGTTCCAAAAAGTATGGGATTAAATTGCATGTTAATTGTTTATTACATAATTATGAATAAAATAAAATATAAAAAGATTTTTTTTTAAATTAAACAAAAGAGAAACAAAACGATTCTGCCATTGGCTAATAATAATCTCTCAAAGAGAAGATAATAATATTTTTTATGGAAATAAGATACTAAGGAAAAATCCATGCAAATAAAATGAGGTCATAATGATCACATACTTTATTAATTAGCATTTGAATCATGCAATTTAAAAGAAAAGTATATACTTGGAAAACGGTTGGCAACTCTATTTAGTGGTAATGCTGAATACAATGAAACTATGGATTCTATGAGACGATGGATACATACAGTCTGCCATAGAAAAATGTCTTACCTGACGTCGGATAATACCTGCCAAACAGGCATCTTTTTAGCGGAGCATAAGCTTGCGATTTTATGACAGTGATGTACTTTTTCAGCTGACTTTCCAATACTCTCGCCGACTATTAACAAATCAAATTAAAACAGGAAAGAAAAATACAAACAGATAATGCAGGTATAAAAACTAGCATGCAGATTTAAAATTACTTTAGAGCTGTATGAACGAGTTTAAGGTTGAGCGTCTCCAGTTACTGAAAGATTTGATATCATAAACAAACAATCAAGGAAAAAAGATGAATTACATTGTATGTACATGCATAGTTTCAATATTTTAAAGTGTTGAAATAAAAATACTTTAAATAGGTACCACATATTGTGATATGATGATTGGGGTTTTAGTGTAAATAAAAAACTATTTCCTTATATTTTATAACAAAACTTAATATTTTTGCTTGTATTTATACAATCATTCTAAAATAGTTACCCATAATCTTAATAACAAATAATTACAGAAAAAGTAAGTTCAAACATTAACAGACTATCAGCTGTATTCTTATATCTTCTGATATATTTTATAAATCTTAAAACATTAAGATGGCAAAATGCAAAATATGAAATAGTTTTTAAAATGCCTTATAAATTTTTAAGCAGGTGTATGTAACATCTGTTTCATGTTGGGATTTAGATTTTTTTACTTATAAAAAAAACAATGGTCTTAAAAGCCTATCACATTAAACTATGGTGGCAAAAAACTGTCAGGAATCAAGATACATTTGATTTAGGAAATGTTTGCAACCCTGTACTGTATAAAAAATATGACAAGGGTGTCTTCAATGATAATATTTTGTAGACAATAATAATTTAACATTACTTTTGCAACACACTCTAGGTTCAAACTAAATGAAAAAAAAGCACATCAGAGTTTATAAGGCTCTGCTTATTGTGTGCTAGCTACAATTCAAATGATTTTATAAATTGAAATGATTAGTGGAAAAAAATTAAATAAAAAGTAAATTAATATAGAATTACATAAGATAAAATTATTTACTTAAATGTAATAACAGCACACATATTGCACACTAAAAATAGGTGTTAGGAAAAACAATGTTTGGCAATTATAACTTGAAATAGGTGAATTGTAAGCTAAGACAATAAGGGTAATAAGTAGAGCGATGGACTGCGCTAACCTGAGCTAGTAAGATATACATCAAATTTATAGCCGCGTTTGAGAGTTGGGAATTATTTACATCTTTCGCACCCCAACAATTTTCGAACAGAGCTTTCCAGTAGTTTAGTACTCTAAAAAATAAGATGTTACGCTCAACCTTAACATTAGAAAGTCTATTTTAGATAAGAAAAATGAACACTCCAGTAGTTAATATTTCTTTATGCTTGGAGGCTATTGCAAGAATTACCTCATTTTGTATCTTCATACTTTTGGAGATCTCAGATCCATGGGGACCTGGACCTTTGAAGCATAGATGGGGCCAAATTCAACATGCTGAGGCTTTTTGATACTCTTTTTATTTTGTTAGTTAGAGAGAAGCGATTAAATCATTAGTTCCACTATTTACTATTCAATTAGCAAACACTATAAAATTAATTTCTTTAAAACTTAGTCTATTATATATCTATTGTAAAAAAATGTGTCCATTTTTCCAATCAGTCAGAGTATTCAAATAATTTGAAATTTCCCTTTTACCTCTAAATGTAGTAATATTATTTTGAAGTGGTATCATAAGTACTTTGTAATTAGCAAGCAAATATGGAATGCAAAATGACAAAACTGCATTATTTAAATTTAGTAAGTAGGTTTTTTAAATCACATATCAACTGCAAACACCTGATCAAACACACATCTGTAAGTCACAAACATACTATGTGACAATCACAATATTATGCGCTGTTCAAACATTAGATACTGGATGAGTGCCTCATGGAGCTATTATTATCTTTACCTTGAAACTTATTAACGGTTCCTCTGAATCTTCTTTATAATACTCAATGTTTATGGTGACAAGGCCCCGGTCGAACAGCCTTACAGAGACAGTTGTGCCTTTCTTCCCCGTCAGAAGCTTCAGCGAACCGCCTTCTACTTTAATATCAGTTGCTAAAATTAGATCGGATATGTATTCCTTCAGCACAGTCTCCACTTGTCCGAAGATAGTATTTTGGCCGCTCTCATCTCCCAAGCGGGCTGGATCGATAGAAAAGTCTAAAAGTATAGTCTGCACGGACATCTTTACACTGTACGGTAAATTGTACTGTAGTTTTTATAATTTCAAAAATTTTTGGAATATTGGACGGGACCGGTAGCAAAGTGGAATCAAAAAGGGAAGAAGAAACTTCAAACTTGAAGAAATGTCAATCTACCTGACTTATTTTTTCTTTTGTGTTCGGAAACGCATCCAAGTATGTTTCATTGCATTGATATTTTCCCGACAGTGTGATGATGATTTTTACATTATTGTCTATGAAAGTATAGTAGTTCAACGGATTTACAAACTGGCAATACTATTTCGAGCTGTCTAATCTGCCTTTTTGTAAAAAATTTGGGTTCGAGAGATTTTTGTGACATGGCTGGAAATAATTCTGAGGAGGTAGAGGTGGGTAGAATTATCAATTTTAGTCGAACAAATTCTGCGGCTACCCTTGATAGTCCTTAATAATCAATCATACCTTATTTTTAGTTCGCTTTGGTGATGTGGCTGGACTAACTTTCACTGTAGCATTTGTTTCATGTTCACCGGTTTTTACCTCAATATTTTGCTTCCGCCTTGTGATTTATTGTTTATTTAGGCTCAATAAAGCATAATCTTTGTTGCTGCACTTTGTAACACCTCCGTTCATAATAATTATAGGTTAGAATTAATAAAAAAAATGTCTTGTAAATTCAAGGGGTCTGCTGTCACGACCGAGACCAAAGCTACCACCAATGCCGAGGTCCCGCCAGAGTTCCTGATCAAGCACCCCTTGCAGAACACCTGGAGCCTTTGGTTTTACGATAATGACAGAAATAAAACTTGGGAAGAGAATCTTATTGAACTGACCACATTTGATACTGTGGAAGATTTTTGGAGGTAAGTGACGAATTTTGTTACTTGTAGTTCTCAAAGTAATGTTCTGAAACTTCTGAAACATATTTTTTATAAAGTGATTCCTTCTTATCAATGTGTAATCATCATCTAGATAAGTACATTACACAAAAACTGTGTTTAATTTCTGTAAATCTAAAACAAGGAAAAACAGGAAAACATTTTTTGAAAAGCTTGATATGGTTTACAATCTCCTAAACTCACAAAATGGGACAAACATTTAGGCCTTTATAGTTGGTTCTGCAAGTCCAATTTGAAATAGGTGTAACATTAATTTTAAAAATCAACCTCATCTGTTGCTCTCCCCAATAAAGTCAACATCCCTAGTGATGTAGAACATCAGACTTTAAATTATGAGGTTTATGAATTAGAATGGAATTAGAATTTGTTAACTAACTACAACAACACAACTTTACATCTATATTATAATAAGGACCAGCCTTAGTGCTGTGATGTCCCATAGGAGAGGTACAAATGATAATAAAGTTAAATTTATGTTTATTGTGAATATGTATGTTTCAGATTATACCACCATATTAAACTTCCATCGGAGCTGCGTCAAGGTCATGATTATGCTGTGTTTAAGCAAGGAATTCGGCCCATGTGGGAGGACGATGCTAACAAGATGGGTGGACGGTGGCTTATCAGCTTGGAGAAAAAGCAACGTAACTCAGATCTGGATCGGTTCTGGCTTGATGTGGTGAGTGTTATATTTTTTATTGTAAATTCTTTGAGTAATGGAGACGGTGATGGATTCTAAATGTAAAACTGTTCATGAGAGCAGTATAACATGTTTTTTTTTTTTTTTTTTTTTTAATCTCATTTTATACAGCGTGCAATCTCAGTCGCCGCTTTCCCGCAGCAAAATGATTCTATCTTAGTATAACATGTTAATCAACTTTAATTATACTTTTTAGGTCCTACTTCTCATTGGTGAAAATTTTGAGCATCCTGAGGAAATTTGTGGCGCTGTCGTGAATGTTAGAGCTAAACTGGATAAAATTGGTAAGTCACATAGCATTAACATTAATTTGATACCTATCATTGTGATAACAATCCAATTTATTACACAGCAGAATTTAAATGTGCAAGTCTAAATATTTGCTCTTAAAAGTTGTATGCAGTATGTAAGGTAATCAAATTGAAAAAGATAAATATTAGAGTTGTTACGTCTTGTCATTGGATCATTAATAATTGCCATGGATGGATAATGTTTATTCATAAATCCCCAACTACAATTGTAACAACTTCATTTCTAAGATATTGCTATATATTTTCAGGTATCTGGACAGCAGACACATCGAAGCAGCATGCTAATATTGAGATCGGCAGGAAATTGAAGGAGCAGCTTGGAATTCATGGCAAGATTGGGTTCCAGGTCCACAGAGACACTATGGTCAAGCACAGTTCCGCCACGAAGAATCTATACACAGTCTAGGCGCTTTACGTAACTCGTAACAAGTGTTGTGATGCTGGTAGTAAGACCCTATTTGCATATTGAGAAAGGTGTCAAGTGTTCAATTGATGTCTGGGTTGAGATGCAGAATGAATAAGTTAAGATCTTTGCTGATATATTATTAGTTTGACTTAACTGAAAAAAAAGAGATACTACCTAATGATATGGTTGTTATTATTGTAAGACTTTCGTTATTTGTATAGCAATCCCTAATTTCAATTACAGACTCAACATCATTTGGTCACCAAATACTATGTAGATCTGTCTGGACAGTTACTTTCATTACCAATATGCAAATAGGATCTCTGGGCAGTACTAGACTTGTGGTTAAAAAATTGTTGATTGTTTTCATGGATGCATTTACAGTAGTGCAATCTTACGGATGGATTGTTCTTGGATATAAGTATTCGCATTTGTCCCCCATGTTGTACAATAAGGTGTAAATGTATCTCTGAAAGCAACTTTTATACCTGGTCTAGAAACTGGTTGACACACTTTTGTTATCAAAATTTGGTATGATTAATGTTTTATAAGGATTAACGTTTTGTTTTGCTGGTGAGGTCTTGCAAATGCAATTAAAGTCATTGACATTTAAATAGCATTGTCCAAGCAATTTCTAGACCAGTTGGAGCTATTGCAATAATTTTAATTGTAATATTGAAGTCTGATAAGCCCTAAGCGAATATCTAGTTATCTCAAAGCATTTGTTACGCTCCTAAAATAATTAAAATGAGTTTTATTTAACAGAAGTAGGTACTATTTAGGTTGACGTTTTGATAGTTTGTGTCGTATTAGATATCTTACCAACGTTATCACTTGTAATGAACTTGTTACGAACTATTAAAATTTAAGTCTGATTTTTGTACTAAAGCTGTGCTTGAGTATGTTTGTCGATATGGTCACATAGGTGTAAGTTTGTCTAAGGCCGCAGTGGCCCGTTTCCTGGTCGGCGTCTCGGCGGTGGCGCGTCTGGGGTCGTATTCAATGCCCTTCACTTTTAGCACATAATGTCTATAATTGCAGCTTGCATGTTATTTTTCCTAAACGTCTGTGTTTAATTATTATTCATTTGTTTTTATTGTTCTGTTATGTTAATTTTTTCTCAAATGAATGTTTAGAAATAAATGAATATATTATATGCATACGAAAGTCGATGAATGTAAGTTGGAATCGAAATGACCTAATCCCTTCCCACCTTTTTTATTTATGGTGTTGCCTAGGAGTCGATAAAAGAAAGAAAGGCTAAAAGTGGTGGCTATGGTCGATCCTCCCCAGTCGCGCCGATACATCGTATTATATTAAAGACGCCAATGATGAAACCCATTTTTTTCGATGATAATATAAACTAGTTTACGATACAACTATTATGATACAATATAATAACGAAGTTTAATATTTTAACAGTTCTCCGCAGTATCTTGTACCACGCTTTAGACCTAGGTTTAGTTAACCATGTTGGAACTTTGATTTGTCATTATGTTGTAATATCTTTGCACCTGTAACAAACATCGCATTATTTGAATTTGTGTCAGTCAAAACTACATATTATTATATTTTGGTATTTTATATAAAAAGTACTAAAATAATTTATGACTTTTATTTATTTTTCCATAATTGACGTTTCCCTAAGTAAAAATACTTTTGCTAGTAAGGTTTTTAAAAGTATGTTATAATAAAGTTCCAGGCAGATTTTTTTATGAATTATATTTATTGGTAAGAAAATTGTGTTATAATTATAATTATTTCAGGCTTAAGATAACCAGATGATAAAAGTATTGTTACAATCATTTGTCATTTTGATATTTTTCTGGACACACCGGGCCAGTTGGGATACACACACACACACACACCATATTTTTATTTAAAAATATGTCAAATGCTTGGCCATAAAGTGGCAACATTGAGGAATAAGGTACGGTGAATCCCGGTGCCACTTATAATATGTATAGTACTTACTTACCCACAATCAAGCCCTTATGTATTGTGATTCATTGACTTCATTGTCCGTATGATGAAATTCACAGTAAGAAGCGGGAATAGGAACGATATTGTTCTCTTTAATGTTTGAATTAATTTAGGTTAATAATTTTTTAAACGTTACCTACCGAAAATTAATTTGTTTTAAAAATGACATTCGAGAAACAGGAAAAAGTAGAGGTGAGTGTTATTTATTTTATTTGGTTATTTATCTTATTTGGTTAATTACACGAAGGTGCCTAATAACGAATTATAATTATGTATTTAATACATTGTGTAAGTCGAGGATTAGTGGGCTGGAGCCTGGAGGTTTGGGCACCTCCACCTTCTTTGCATGGATCCCAGTCCAATGAAGTTATTTTTTTCGTTTTTTTTCTCTTTTGCCCGTTAGCACTACCTACTTACCATTTTTTTTCTGCTTGGCCCAAACCAAAGGTTGACTGGCAGAGAATGCCATTAGGCATTAGGTCCGCCTTATGTACTCTTGATTGTGCATTAAAGTTTAAATAAATAAATAAATGAAGGTAATCCCGGTCATTTTCGTTAATGCTAGCTGAACCGGTCGGGAGTCGGGTATAAAACACTGAGTTCGTTAGTTCGATTCCCCCACTGAGGTCCATTATAATACGCGCGGCGTATGGATTCCCCCCATAACTAATGGCAAATCTACTTAGATTTAAAAGAAATAGTTTTAATGTAATTGGCAAATCTTGAATACGTACCCTGATTAAATCGAGACGACGCGCTTGAAGAAAGATCAGTTACCAATCTAATTCCTTCTTTACTAACTTTTATGAGCGCGTATGCAACTATGCAATATGCAACATAAGTACCAACCAGCCTATTTAATGGCTCACTGCAGGAGGACAAAGGCCTCTCCATCCTTGAAATCAAGTCATGGCTACAATGATGGGTACTGGCTTAATCACCACGCTTGCCGTCGGTTGGTTATCACAAAGCTGTTACTGTTTGCAAGGGCGTCGCCAAGGGGGGGCAGGGGGGGGGCAGTTGCCCCCCCTAGAGATCAAAATGTAGCTAGCCGCAAAGCGCTTCATGCCCTCGGCGTTTATACTTTTTCTCCTAAATAATATTGCCCCATTGCCCCCTGGCGACGCCCTTGACTGTCCTGTTTGTGTCATTATGCAACATAATAATTGATGTATTTGGTACCTATTTAGTCGTCGGCTGAAAATGGATCGGGGCAGGAAGACGTGGAAGCAGATAATGCGATAACTCGCGTCAAACATCCCCTAGAGCACACGTGGACCTGGTGGCTGTACCGGGACTTGAGCAGGAAATGGGACAAGAATCTGATCAGGCTTACCTCCTTCAATACAGTGGAAGACTTTTGGTGGTGAGTTTTCTTACTAATAATCTTGGTTTTGAAACTTTTAGGTATCTTTATTTATTAATTTAGGTTACCAAAGCAAGATACAACATTTTTATCAATAAGGTATACAAAGTTACATCTTCAACTATGTAATTGTATAGCTACATTAAGGTAACACAGCATATGCACAATTTTAACACGGACGACATGCAGTTCGGCCGGCGACTCGTCGATCTACCGCTCTGTGGAATGTGGAGTTAACATTCTCAACAGACCGCGGCAGGCCCATGTGTCTTATTTACTTATGGTGTTATCCAGATCTTGTCGCCATACTTATTTACTTTCGCCTTGGTGTAGTGGTTATTACAAGACTTAAACCGGTGGTACAGGTACCGGCAAACTTCTTGAATATCGGGTGGGGAGTGCGCAGAACACGAATTTTGACGCGCACTACCTAGAAGCATACTCTGACCAAAAGCGGGCGTTCGGGAAATTCGCGCGCGCTATATTGGTCACGCGCAAGTGCACATGCGCGAACTTTCCCCTCCGTCGAACGATGTTCAACAAGTTTGCCGGTACCTGTATCGGCAGGGTCCTGCCTGGGTTTGATCTGCCTACTGATTCTGATCACTGAAATGGAATGATATCTTCATGGCGGCAAGCTTCTCCCTCAGCAAAGCTTCTGGTAAAGTGTCCTTTAATGGAATAAGCTGTACGGCCGTTTAACGTGCAGCCCATCTTTATCTTCATACCACATCAGTTGGCAGACAGACACGCAGCCCGCCTGATGGTAAACGGTCACTGCTGCCTATTCCATTGAGGGATACTTCAACAGAAAGCGTCGCTGTATGTGCTGCTCATATAGGCTATAGGCTCATCTGATCTTCGACGCTTTAATTTCAAGTATGCTGTCTCCTAAAATTTGGTCTATTATATTGAGGGATACTGAAGGAGGCGTTACTGAATATGCCGCCAGTTGTAGGCCCTTCTGATTTTACAGCCTTATGATTCAAACTGGCTCGAACTCCACAAAAATCTTTCCGGAACACAGCTAGAGCTACTCAGTGGCAGCTAGCTAGAGCTAAAGGTCGAACGCTAACGCTATGTGCATGGGCGTACCCAGGGGGGGGCAGGGGGGGGCAGCTGCCCCCCCCTGGAAATCTCGCGGAACATGTATGAAGTCGCCTAATTACTACTAATCAAAGTGTAAACGGGGCCTTATGCTCCAACTTTTTAACTTTGTTTGCTCAGTGTACATAAAAAACTGAACTTGTAAACAGTATGGGCGATTCTTTCATGAAAGACCTTTATAAACAGTTTCGCAGAAAATCTTCGAAAATTACTTTTGATGTAGAAGCGCTTTAAATAAAATAAAAATGCATGCGTAGTTAAATTTATTTATGTCTATTATTTCAGTTCTCAGGGTTTGTTGTTACTCGTTTTTTTCTGAATAAAAATTCTTTTCTTACAAATGATTTTTCACTCTATCTGATATGTAGTGTAATTTGTTTTTCTTTTTTCTATGTTTATTATTTTGTGACTTTTGAGGGCAAAATTCAGCATGTCTAATTTCGTATTTTTTTTTTATTTAACTTCAAATTGGAACAATCCGCTGCAGACAGCTTGCCATATAAACGTAGTGTGGGGCGATAATAGCGTTGAAGTAAGCACTGCACCGTTCAACAATGAAATTTCGTTCCGGAGGTATCAGCGTTGAAAATGCACTTCGTAGTGGTCGACTTAGAGTACTTCAGGACGACGAATTGAGGACCCTGATGGAAGCTGACCCATCGCAAACAGCTCGAGGGATTGCATAAGAACTATGAGACAGTCACAGTTTAAAACGCATTGAAAAGGTGAAAAACCTCAAAATGTGGTTGCCCCACGGTTCGAACAATCGACAGAAATTATCACGTTTTGAGATGTGTTCTTCTTTGATTCTGTGAAATCAAAACGATCTTTTTGGATTTTTTGGATCGAATCATGATGTTCGATGAAAAATGGATTATGTACGATAACCAGAAACGTTCATGACAGTGGTTAAACGCCGACGAGCCTCCAAGACATTTTCCAAAGGCAAAAACCCACCAAAAAACGACTTTGGTCAGACAATCACCGTAACTTGTATCAAAGCAGCCGGCACTGGTCAACAGAAGAGATCCGATCCCCATCATCATCATTATCAGCCCGTAACAGTCCACTGCTGGCCACTCCCATCCAGCTCCTGACAGCCATCTTGCGCAGATCATCGTTCCACCTGGCCTTAGGGCGTCCTTCACTACGTTTACCGAGACGTGGTCTCCACTCTAGAACCCGTTTACACCAATGGTTATCGGTTCTACGGCTGATATGGCCAGTCGATTACCACTTCCGCTGGCTTATCCGGCGAGCTATGTCGGTGACTTTGGTTCTCTGCCAGATAATCTCATTTCGGATACGATCCCGCAGAGAAATGTCGAGCATAGCTCTTTCCATAGCCCGCTCTGGGAATTTAAACTTGTGGACCAGCTGTGCCGTAAGTGTCCACTTTTCGGCCCCGTCCGTATGTTATGACGGGTAGGACGCACTGATTTAAGACTTTCGTCTTTAGGCATCGTGGAATCGGTGATGAGAAGACTCGACGTAGTTTTCCAAACGCTGCCCAACCCAACTGAATTCTGATCCTGCTCACCCACCATACCTACTCTTCAGACCTCTTTTCAACCGCCTACCACCTTTTCAAGCTTCTTCCTTTTCAACTTCGATAACTTTTTCACAGGTAGAATCTTCGTTAATTGCACATTTTTCCTGGTCCTGACCAGAAACAAAACAACATTTAATTTTGTCGACTTCATCGAATCCCGAAAACCAAATCGACGATTGAAAGGAATAAATGACTAATACTGTAAGCTCATCTGATCTACACACTATATTACATATCCCTAAAGTTTCAGTGTTGTTGGTGTGTTTGTGTATGACAAAAACGACGCGGACGACGCGCCCGCCCCCCCCCCCCCCTCCCGTCAATGGGACTTGCCCCCCCCTAGGCCAGAAGCTGGGTACGCCCATGGCTATGTGGATAACGTTGGTTTATTCCAGTTTGTATCATCACATAAAGCTGCCTTCGGAAGTAGGGGACGGGCAGTACTCTATATTCAAGGGCGGTATGCGGCCCGCGTGGGAGGACGAAGGCAACCGCCGCGGCGGGCGCTGGCTCGTCTCGCTGGAACCGTGGAACTCTCATGAGGTGGACCGAATATGGACTGACATGGTACGTGAAGTCTCTTGTATGTCATAGATACTATTAGACCCACAGACATAGATAGAATATCTGTGATTAGACCGGCCGGCCTCATTGCGCATTTGGTAGTGACCCTGCCGGGCAGGGCCTGCCCTATGCGCCAGTGGTCGTTGGTTTGAAACCCAGCCAGGATAAGCACCTATGTGATGAACATTTAAGTTTGTTCTATGTCTGGATGTATATCTGTATTTAAGTATATAATTGTGATACCTTCGTTAATTCTGATACCCCTAACACAAGTGCTTACGCTATTTACATTGGGGTCAGATCAATGTACCTATGTGATGTGGTCTAATATTATTTATTTATTTATCTATGTATGGTAAGATTGGTAAGAGAAGTCCCTTTGAAAATGCATCACTCAGTATCTCATAGGTAGGTACTAATGTCCGCCTAGCCTAATTGTGGCTAAAGCGACAGCGGCACAAGTGAGTGCGCAAGCACGGTGCACTAATTATATGTATCCCTCACTATCATAGCATGGTGGGATTGGTGGGTGCGCCATCGGGGCTCGGGCCAATCAAAAGAGTAGAGAAAAGACCAATCGAAGTTCTATGCAAAATAACCGGTCTTGTTACTGACTCATTGCACTTGAGAGAAGTAGAGTCGCACAAAATACGTAGTGCTGATACAGTGATACTGATAACAAGCAACAGGATGATTCAGATATACAGGGTGTTCGGAAGAAAGTTGAACATACGATAATGAGGGGTAGTTGGGGTGGTCTGTTAACTAACTAGCTCAAAAGATTTCACCTAGGTCTCAAGATATTTTTTTAATTTTTTTTTATAAATTTCTATAATTTTTCGGTTTTGTACCTTTAAACCCGTCTAACTTTTTTTTTAATGACCAGATCCAAATAATTTTTTCATTATTGAAATCTTAGTGATTGGTAGGTCCCTTTAAATAAAAAGTTGTAAATCGCACATTGCTAGAAACAAAGTTATGGGCCCTCAAACATAAAATAAGAGTTAAAACAAATTTTGAATCTCAACTTCGCGTAGCATTTAAAAAATAAATAAAAGGGATGGATGACTTCTGATTTGTTAAAAACATCTTTAAAGTGTGAGCTTTCTAACGATATGTCGTTTGTTTTGATATCTTTTTTGTAACCAAAATTATTCGATGTTTTCTACCCAGGCGGACCATTTCGACGAAAATCTACATACGTGAAAACTTAAATGTTTTGCGAAATTTATCAATGCAAAGGTCAAAATAACGAATTACTGGGATAGTGACATAAAGCAGGTAGATTTTTTCTCACTCTTGCACAAATAACGGCTATCTTTTCTCTCTTTCACTCTGTGTGGAATGCGCGGCGAGTGACGCTTCCCGAGAGATGGTAATAATAATAATGTTTCACTCTAGTACACTTACATTGTATCTTTCCTCTCTTTCGCTTTCGGAACAGGCGACTCAGTGTAAGTGACAGAACCAAAGAGGACAGAATTCTTAGTCGAGACTTAACTGTCTCTGCGATCATAAGTGCCCTTTAATAATAATAATAATAATAATAATAATAATAATGTTTATTGCACAAGAGAAATACATACAGAGGAGTTATAAAAATAGACGGTACAATATAGTTGTGCTTATTGTGAGTTGTATAGATAGGTAGGTAGCCTTTGTGCCTACTCTTGTTACAGTTATCTTCGTTCTTGATAAATTCTACGCGCTTCACGCGCATTGGAGTTAGCTCTTCCATATGCCATTAAATGTCCGCATATTCCTCATTGGTAAATGAAGTCATTTTACCGATTAACAAACGTAACAGAAATAACAAAACTTATCAAAACAACTGATAACAATAATACAAAACGAAGATAACTGTAACAAGAGTAGGCACAAAGGGCACGTATGATTGCAGAGGCAGTTAAGTCTCGACTAAGAATTCTGTCCTCTTTGGTTCTGTCACTTACACTGAGTCGCCTACAAAGAGAGGAAAGATACGATGTAGGTGTACTAGAGTAAAACATTATTATTATTACCATCTCGGGAAGCGTCACTCGCCGCGCATTCCACACAGAGTGAAAGAAAGAAAAGATAGCCGTTATTTGTGCAAGAGTGAGAAAAAATCTACCTGCTTTATGTCACTATCCCAGTAATTCGTTATTTTGACCTTTGCATTGATAAATTTCGCAAAACATTTAAGTTTTCACGTACTTATGTAGATTTTCGTCGAAATGGTCCGCCTGGGTAGAAAACATCGAATAATTTTGGTTACAAAAAAGATATCAAAACAAACGACATATCGTTAGAAAGCTCACACTTTGGAGATGTTTTCAACACATCAGAAGTCATCCATCCCTTTTATTTATTTTTTAAATGCTACGCGAAGTTGAGATTCAAAATTTGTTTTAACTCTTATTTTATGTTTGAGGGCCCATAACTTTGTTTCTAGCAATGTGCGATTTACAACTTTTTATTTAAAGGGACCTACCAATCACTAAGATTCCAATAATGAAAAAATTATTTGGATCTGGTCATTAAAAAAAGTTAGACGGGTTTAAAGGTACAAAACCGAAAAATTATAGAAATTTATAAAAAAATAATAAAAAAAAAATCTTGAGACCTAGGTGAAATCTTTTGAGCTAGTTGGTTAACAGACCACCCCAACTACCCCCCATTATCGTATGTTCAACGTTCTGCCGAACACCCTGTATAATGATAGTATATGGAAATGTCACTCCCTTATCTTATATAAAACTTCTTAAGGGCACTCATAATTACAATACATGGGTACTTGGTACTTTAGTTCCTACTTTATCTATTTATAACTCACTTGTGCACTATAATAATGTCCTGCGGAGTTGGCTGATCGTGAAAAGTTGGCCACCATAGCCGAAAACTCGGCTAGGAGAACAGAACATCTATTTACAATTATTATATTCATTGATTTCTCTTGAGCGTACTAGAAGTACTAGAACCAGTGTACGTACTGTTAGATTTATATTTTTGTCCGTATAGGTTCTTCTGATGATCGGGGAGAATTTTGGCAGTGGAAACGCGTTCGTATGCGGCGCGGTTGTTAACGCAAATGCAAAACATAACAAAAGAAAACTGGGTAAGTTTCATGATTCATGATAATGAATAACTGAGTGCTGATTGGATGGAGGGAAAGTAAAAAACATGTTTTGCCCATCTAAAGTCTATCGGTGTTATTGATTAATTTAGATAACATACTTGAAACTGTTGAAACTATGTTCCAATTAGGACTCGTAGATTTAGACGATTCTTTTTTTGAATTATTTGATGCTTGTATTGAATTACACAGTTTCTCATTTGTTCATGTTTTATGACTTTATAAAGGATATATAAATTATTGAAATGCAAAAAAATAATTAGTCCAAATAGGTCCAAATAGATTTAAAGTATAAAATATATTTTTGCGAGTATTTTTTTTACAAATCATAATTTGTTTTACTAACATATTTGTGGTCTTTGATTTTCAGCCATTTGGGTCTCCAATAAGAATAAGGTTAATGCGATCATGGAGATAGGAATGAAACTTAAGGAAGAATTAAAGCTACCGTTCAACATCACTTTTCACGCTCATAATTCGAACCAAACAATATTTAGCATATAGTATTATTTATGACAGATCATTTTAAAGAGTACCTGTTATTTTTAAAAGTTAATATTATTTATTTTCTTGAATTTAAAGAAATAAATTGTTAAGATCTGTTGATAGCCGCGGAAAATTACAGGTTTGGGTGTATGTATGTACGGTCAGTAGCAGAAGTAGCTGACAATTTGAAATTCCCGATAAATGTTAGGCAAAGATATTATAATATCTTTGATTTTGAGTTAAAAGTACTTAAATACGTTATAATCAACTTAAATCATTACACTATATCTGATACTTACCTATATGTCTTGTAGTCATTGAGCCTCGAATACAAGTAAGTATATTATGTAGCTACCTTAAAAGTTGTTATCTAAGTAGTATCGTAAGAAGGCATCCTTTTGCGCTAGAAATTATACTATCATTATTTTGTATTAATATTAAAGATGATTGTGATCTTGAATGTTACCTGTACCTTATTTATTTAATTTTTTAATAAAGAGATTTGACATTTATACTTCTGATTTTTTTAATTGTAAGATTACATTACCTACATTCCCAACTAACAAAAATTGCTCTTGAAGTGGCTTATGTAACTTAGTCGTATGTCGCCTGCGATAGAAACAATCACTAATAATTCTAAACTTTGACTTGTTTCGATCAATACATACGGGCAGGTGCCAATTAAGTTTAATTTTTCGTCATTAACGGATGGTCTAAGATCCCACTGCTCAATTCTGCAGGTATCTGTTTTTTTGATACAACTAATTTTAAATGAATGTTAAGGAAATATGTAATGGATTAAGGATAGATTGCGTATAAAAAATTAGCCGCAAGTAAAAAAAAAAAAATTTTTTGTATTATTAATTCACTAGTATAATAGGCAACCATATGTTTTTTTAATGAATTTTACGACATTTGAAAGATAATAATGTCACAAATTGAAAAAAATAAAACAGGTGAGTGTAAACTAATATAACTGTTAACAGCTGGCAACCCTACGTTGCGGCTGACTGAGAGCTGGCAACCATATTTTTTTCAATTTGTGACATCATTACCTTTCAAATGTCGTAAAATTCATTGAAAAAACATATAGTTACAAGTAATTTATTAGCGAATTAAAAATAAAAAAAATTTTTTTTTTTACTTGCGGCTAATTTTTTTTAGGCAACCTATCCCTAGTTCATTGCATACTTCCTTATCATTCATTTAAAATAAGTTGCATCGAAAAAACAGATACCTGCAGAATCATGCAGTGGGATCTCGTACTAGGAGGTAGCTTTAGTATGGCGCCGTGGTCACGGGGTCAATTCTTGGGTCGACTTAAAACTGCTTTAAATTATTCTTGGATCAGGTTTGTAGTAGCAAAGCCGCATTTAAAAAGCCAGTAATTAACTATATTTGTAATGACGCCTTGATTTTAATAATAAGAGTCCTTTAACTTCGCTGTTAGAAATTAATACTATTATTACACGAACGAATGAACGAATACCTTACATAATATACCTCGTATTTGTGCTTACTAATCCTCATGTAAAAAGCTTGGTGATTCTGTCTTATTATGCCTTTTTTGCGGAGGAGAATGAAAGAAAGAAAAAACGAACGAAAACAGACCTGCCGCCGGGAGTGGTTCGGGGCTAAAAAAGTTCATATAATACTTATACCTGTGATTATTCTAGTATTGCAGATGTCTATGGGATATCATCAGGTGTCCCTTAAGCTGATGTGCCCCCTTATATATAAATATATAATATAGCATTCCGCCCGCGGTTCCACCCACGAGTAATTTCTTTTTTCAAATATCCCCCTCTTCCTCCCTCATTTCCGGGATCAAAAGTACCCTATGTCACCCGGGGATAGTGTAGCTTTCCAAAAGTGAAAGAATTATTCAAATCGGTTCAGTAGTTTCAGAGCCTATTCAATACAAACAAACAAACAAAAAATCTAATCTTTCCTCTTTACAATATTAGTATCTATAGATATATTGAATCCTGGTTCACTCAACTGAATTGACATGGTTTAAAACGTATACCATTAAGTTATTAGATACTGTATCACAAAATATTTAGAGCGTGAGAGCACTTTTTGTGACAGAGTTAATGATACGATTCGATGTATTTCTATAGCACCATAGCCTTACATATTTTACTTACCAAAAAACTTGCTTTCTCCTTGGTAAATGCATTAAATAATTATAAAAAAGTCATTCCGATTATCAATAATATAAACTTTATTATATTTAAACGAACAAGAAGACGAATCCTTTATTTCTTATAACATAGTGCAGGTTCGTGAGTTTGTTTGATTTCTTACTTCTGTTTCTATCGTCTCTTCAATTTTATGTACTGTGTCCTCCGCGCCTTCGATTCCTTTGTGAACGTTATCTGAAAATAAATTTTATCAGTCAACTCACATTCTTTACAAACGAAATAATCCAACTTATATTATTGCACTGACCTACAACATGTTCCTCTATAACTTTTCCTTTGCTCATGCAAGAATTTTCTTTGTCTTTAATTGACTGGAACATGCGGGCGAACCTGCCCTTTTCCGGGGTTTTATTCACCACGACGTCAGATTCCTCATGGTGCTCTGCCCCTGTGTTGTCGTCGATGGCATCCTCACTTCTCACTATGGGCATCACTGCCTGAGTCTTAGCTGTCTTACCAGCTTGCGGACTAGATTTGTCCGAACCACAGGGAATAGTTTCATTTTCTGACTGGCCAGCTTCACTCTTTTGTCCATCATCACTGTGTTTACTTAAAACTGGACTCATTTGCGATATATCCGGAACATGTAGTAAATCTTGAAGTATAGGAGTTTTCGGCGGAGGTGAATTTGCTATTTCTGCTATCTTATCCGGTATGCCTAGAGACTTAATGTCCTCAGTTTTAAAGTCGTGATGAATAATTGGGTCCAATGTCGTAGTCTTCTTTATTATAGTTTCTACAATTTCCACTTTGTCGTTGACTTCAGTTTTAATCGTTTCTATAGATTCTTCAATTTTCTTTTCAGATTTATCAACCATCATTCCAATGTTGTCCATAGCCTCTTTCACTACTGTGTTTACTGTCGGGGAAGACGGTGCGATGTCATCTTTGTTTATGTCGGGGATGTCGTGCGTGCTTACGTTTTCGTTCTCAAGGTCGTTTATATTTACAATGTGGGAGCCGCTGACGTTTGCTTCCAGCGAGTCGATCGATCCGTTCTCTTCGTTCGCGTTCCCATTCAGATTGTCTGCATTTACATGTTCGTCGACGTTCGAGTTGGTGACGTCCTCGGCCGTGTACGGCTCTTCGTGTTTGCTCATAACGGGTACTTTTTGCAGCGGAGGGAGTTCCGTGATGGAGGTCAGCCTGGTTACCTCGTTGACGATGCTGAAGTCGTTGTTCGTGAAGTCGGCGTTGGAGCCCTTGGTGGCAGTGAGCAGCGTGTGGCAGCCGCCGCAGGCAACGTTGTCTACGACGAAGCCATTCATAGCAGTGACCCGCTTCGGCGAGTATTGATTGGGGACAGCCTCATTTGAGTTGTCGGCGTCGTCGATTTCCTCCAAGCAAAGTTTATTGTGTCGCGACTCGCCGCAGGTGTAGAGCAGGCCGTTGTCTGCAAAGGAGCAGGCGGGTCAGTGGCGCGGCACGCGGTGGCACGACCACCGACAACAAGTGGCGACCGGGCACTGATCACAGCCCCCGACACACTCATTATCGGACGCGTACCCGTACGAAGGCTATTGGAAATATTCGATACGTGTTTGGGAATCGATTGCGTGCAAGGCCGACCAAAACAAGCTTTTGTTAGTGGACAATCTGATATGGAAATTGGTGAGTGAGTTGTAGACCCATTTATTAGAATTTAGGTACAGGTGTTATGGATACGTTTTATAATTATGAGCTAATACTGGACCATGGGCAATGACTGATATATTGTTATCCGTGCTCAATTTTTTTCGGGTGACATGTTAAAGGTAGCTCATTTGTATTCATATTCTGTAAGGTCCTTTAGAGTATTTTTATCGAAGTTGTAGCAATTAATTATTCAATAACTGAGTTAATAGCTAGTTTCATTATTTATCCACTGAAGACTTAGGATATTAATGACACGCAATTAAAGCGAACTTTATGTTAAAATGAAGCTATGTATGGAAATAAGGTTGTATTCTATTTGTATTGTGTCTGCAAATAATTTCGAGCCAGTGGAAAAAATCCAAAATAAATAAAAAATAAAGTGACGTGCATTCAATAACACTAACCTGTGACGAAAGCCGTATGCATCGCCCCACAGGCCACCAACTTCAGCTGACATCCATCAAACATTTGCTCCATATCTATTTCAGTGGGCACCGTAACATTTTCCACCTCCTTCGGCATTCCCAACTGGCCCTTCTCATTTGACCCAAAAGCGAGGATCTTGGCTTCATCCATGGACAATAAGAATGTGTGCGAAGCGCCACAGCAGGCACTTTTGATAGGCACATCTATAGGCAGGACTTCAGGCACATATACAGTGGTAGCTGGGTTCGATATGCCAAGTTTTGAATTCTCGTTGTCGCCTGTGACGAACACCGCACCTTGCGCTATAAAAAGTATTATTATTTAGCGATAAAGATGTTTTGTTTGTTACAAAGTTACAGGCTTCGTGATTTGGGCTCGTTCGTGGAGTTTTTGTTTTGTTATTTGCTGTGAAAACAAACAGTGAAACTTTTGGAATACGAGTATATTATTTTGAAGATTACATTAATAAGTAAAATGACGAAGAATCAATAGAAAATGGTTCCTTTTTTAAGTGTCGTAGAGCCATACTGCCGATAGTTCCTGTCTGTCATTTGAGAGGGTGGTTCTTACTCACTTGAACCGGCCCATTGTTCGAGTGAGTAAGAACCACCCTCTCAGAAAAGATCACCGATCACCTTTGCAACTGCGTTCCGTGATGAGTAATAAAGCCGGAGGAAATTGTACAATCGATTGATTAGTAGACTCACTGGTAATGAAGACGGTGTGGTAGTAGCCGCACTCGACGAAGGCGATCTTCTCCATGAACTTGAGCTCGGTGAAGTGCACGGCGGAGCGCGTGTCCTCGCCCAGCCCAAGCTGACCTTCCGTGTTCGACCCGCAGACGAACACTCGCCCCTCGTCTAACACACACGAAGACAATGTAATATGTATTAAAAAGAAGCAGAAATATTATCAAAGCGTCTGTTACAAAAAACGCTATTTATTTACGTTATTTAGTCATTTTTGAAAGCCATTACTCAAGATGACAAAATGTATCTCTCTCTATGTGTAATATCTCGTATCTTTTGCACTAATATAATCAGCGAAATATTTCAATGTAAGTAGGTATGTGTATTATTTGAAGCTTTTAATAGATTTTGACTCAAATATTGTTAATGTTACACAAAAGACAATAAATATAGTAAAATATATCTAATTCATTTCTTTAAAACTGGATCTGATAGATATGCTCCTGTTTAGCCTTAATAAAATGTTTCCCTTGCCTTCTATTCGCTTTAGTAGTGAACTCAACCATTAAGCACATGAAATGAAAATAAATAAGCTCACAAGTTACTTGGTGAGATGAATTTATTTAATCGACTCAACCCACGGACCCAACCAAATTGAAGTTGTCTCGCACAGTCGGCTTTTCTCATTTCATTAAAAAGTAACTATCATTCAATGTGCGGTAATATTATACGTTTCTAGATAAGATATAATATGAAAGTTCGGAAATATAACAAACACTTTGATTAATATAAAACACTACTGAAGTGTATTTATCTAGTAGCTAAAGTATTTCGGAACACCTATCTGTCGCGAAGTCGCGTGACTTCCGAAGTCTTTGCGTGACTTAGAGAGGCATAGGTCTTAGGTCAATGCGATTTGATCCGTTGTGCACAGAGACTACGACAACAAGATAACAATCTAGTTATCTAGAAATAGACTATCCCATGTGTTTTTTGATACTAATTAGAATTGAGTTAGTACATCACTTTTTTCGAATTTCTTTTTTATTGAGGTGAAAACATATATAGTAGTAGTCTACTACTAATGTATTAACAGACGAGTATACCTCTATTTAAGGAATATACATAGGTAGAGGTAGTCTATACTAATATTATAAAGAGAAAAGATTTAATTGTTTGTTTGTTTGTTTGTTTGTTTGTATTGAATAGGCTCCGAAAATACTAAACCGATTTGAATAATTCTTTCACTGTTCGAAAGATACACTATCCCCGGTGAACACATGGTACTTTTTATCCCGCAAATGTGTGGGGAAGAGGGGATATTTAAAAAAAAGTAATTGCTTGATAACTATATAGACTGCGTAAAGTAAATAGATAGTCAAGATGAATGAAGAAACGTCCGAATAGCAACGACCTTTTTAAAGAATACCTAGCCAGCAGGCAGTGTCACAGAAAACGCTAGGAAAAGACCTTCAGAAAAATTCAAAACGCTATGTATGTACCTATGTAAAAGAAAAACAAAACTTTTAATTTACTTTTTATTACTGTCAAACTTTTGTGGCACTATTGCCAGTGCTACAAAATAACAAAATAACCACGAAGGTTACATCAAATTAATAACCAAGCAGGTTAATATAAGTTTTGAAAAATTTAATGCTGGCTAAATTACAGAAAAAATCTATACGCCATTAAAGAAAAAAATGATTTAATTTACTTTTTATTGCTGTCAAATTTCAGAAGCACTGTTGCCAGTGCCTCTTTAAAATAAAAAAGGTCAACGTCTTTTCAAACCTTTTTGATATTCCTTTAAAAACAGATTTGCTTTTTATTGTTGTCAAATTAATTGTAACTCTGATGCCAGTTACATTGAAAAAAACCAAGCAGGTTATTATGCAAATTTTTCATTTGATGCTGGCTAGATTCTTCAGAAAAAAATCTAAACGCCATTAAAGAAAAAAGAAACAATTATTTTCTTTTTCTTACTGTCAAAGTGAAAATTATGCTGCTAGCGTTTATAATGATCCAAAAAAGGTTGTATGTTATTTGAGAAGAATGATAATGACAAAAAAAATGAAAAAAAGTTATAATCGACTAATAAAATATGAAACAGAATAAATATTAAATCGAAACTACTGAACCGATTTGAAAAATTCTTTCATTGTTAGAAAGCTATAACTATTCTCGGGCGACATATGGTACTTTTTATTTCGGAAATGTGGGGGGAAGGGAAGGGACATTTGAAAAAAGAAATTACGCGCGTGTGAAACCGCGGAGGCGGCCGCTAGTCTTACGTACTATAAAACACTTATTGAGACTAGTGAGTAATCATACCAAGCCAAGCAGTTATGGCGGTAAATTCTTGAACTATGAAGGGTCTTTATATATCTATATATTTTAATCACGTGTCGGTCGCGAGTCGCGAAGTCGCGTGACTTCCGAAGTCTTCGCGTGACACAGGTCAATGCGATTTGATCCGTTGTGAACGGAGACTACGGTAACAACAAGATATCGAGGAACAGATTGTCTATTATTTTCACGGGTGCATAAGTACTTATGTAAAACATAGCTGCAAAGTTAAGCAAAGCAAATCGATTATAATACGTTGCTGATATTATTATGCTGAGCTGATGGTGTTTAGCGTATATTTTTTATATCATCATCTTTCTGCCCTGTTCCCAATTTATTTGGGGTCGGTCGGTGAAATATGTTTTTCTTCGATTCATCCCTCCCACTTGTCAACAAGGCAATCCACTCCATTTTTACTCATATCATCCTTTACGCAATCCATCCATTTAGACTTGAAATCAAAGGCTCGAAGATCAGATGAGCCTACAGTCTGGCAGCACATTGGCACGCTTCTTGATGAAGTGTCCCTCAATGGAATAGGCCGCAGTGGCTTACCATCAAGTGGGCTGCGTGTCTGTCTGCCAACTGATGAGGTATAAAAAAATCCATCTCTTGAGAAGCTATATTCTCCCTTTCAATGTTTCTATGTCCTCTCACCAGTCAATATGGCAGTGTGGTTGCTACCAGCCGACACCTGCCGGACTACCACAGGAGCAGCCTCGAGCTCGACGCACTGAGGCACGGAATGGTGCTCCATGTCACCTGTGCCAAGCTGCCCCTCGTCATTGCAGCCCACGGAGTACACGGCGCTGTTATCTGTATAATAAATAAATAAATAAATATCTCTGGACATTATTCACACAGCGCCATCTAGCCCCAAACTAAGCATTAGCTTGTACTATGGGTGCTAGACAGCGGATATATTACTTATATACTTTTTTTTTTGTAAATACATACATATTATACATAGAAACACCCAGACCGATACAAACAGACATGTTCATGCACACAAATGTTTGTACCGTGCGGGGATCGAACCCGCGACCTCTGGTGTAATAGCCGACTTCTCGACCATTACACCAAATGGCTCGTCTTAGAAAATAGAAAAGGAATTATTAATAACTAGTAGTGTTAGAAAAAGCTGACATAAATTTTGCCCGACCCCGGAATTGAACTTAGGACCCGGAGCGGAGCTTATAGTCTGGTGCTTAAAGCACTACCGTTGAAGCGTTACGTCAGTACAGAAATATAGAAAATACATCAAAATACGTAGGCTATTATTTACGAGAGCAAGCCAAGCCACCGGCGGATAATTAAATAGTATGTACTACATATCAAGCGCTCGAAGTTGACTAAATCTCGGTGCATGACTGCAGAGATGTTGATTAAGAAACTCAATGTTACCGTGCAAGAAAGCTGTAGGCCACATGAACAATTCATTTATTCTAAGGGTTTATTTACAATATTTCAGTGCACTCAAATATCGACACAGGCGGTTGAGGCTCCTCTTCCACTTTGTCACCGCTCCACTTAGTAATCTATGTTACAATAAAGTCTACAACAACAACAGATCTCACCTGTGACAAACACAGTGTGCGCGCGACCGCAGGCGACGAACATGACGCGATGCGGCTTCAGCCACTTGACGCAACTGGGCCTGGTCACCTCATCTTTGTGCCCGAGCCCCAGTTGGCCCCAAGCGTTTCCGCCGAACACGAATACTCGGCCATTCTCTGGGGATAAACCAAATTGTTAAACATTTTGCCACTTTTTAAATCTTACATTTCAAGTAGACATCTTCTTGTTTCTAAAGAAAACGATCTAACGGAACATCGGATGATATGTGATCACCGACGCCCTTTGCCCAGCTCTAAAGGAAGGAACGATCCCTTTCTTGGAAGTCGATACAAACATACTCGTAATCATCGGAGTAATAATGAACTAAGGTTTATCAGCTCCAACTCTTCTTCTTGGCATCATGTTCGCACAGGGGTGTTTTTCCCTATAATATTATATTATCGTAGTAACTGGACTGAACGTGTTATTAATTATTATGTAAGTAATACATGTATGCTGTAGACCTTGGTGTAGCAATTGAGTAGCAACAATGGCGGTCTGAAGCCAAAAAAGTCTATCAAAGTTGGCTTTTACACTATAAGGTTTGAATAATAATAAATTTATTATCTCTTTCGTTACAACAGCAAATGTTTGCCAAATATGGAACGATAGTAGCAGTAAAGGATTGTGATTAGGGTTTGGTTAGCAAGTGTATTTATTAGATTGGAGTGATTGCTATCAGATTCCTTCACCTCCTCATTCATAGATAAAGCCAGGTTCCGGAGATGTTCTCTGGATATATTTTTTGCATCTGGTGACATTAATTGGTAGAATTGAGAGAAAGAATTGTGAATATTTGTCCTCCAATGTTAGCTCTCACTATTTGTATGAGATTATATACAAACGAGGCGTATAGTCTAAAATATTATCTAAAGAATCTTACGGCATATGACGGCGCTGTGCTCGTCTCCGCAGGAGATGGCGACGATGGGGTCGTTCTTGATGAAGAAGTGGCTGGGCTCGTTTTCGGCGAAGTGCGACTTGCCGAACGTGAACACCGCGCCCGTTTCTGCGAACATCACTCGATAGACAATACTTCAACTAGATTTGGCAAAACTGAAAATAACCAGCGACATGCAAGGTGAATAAGTAAATAATGTAAGTGACTAAACGCCTATTAGGGGTCTTTTTAGTATTAAATAGTGATATTACAGAAGTTTTTAAAAGTCAATTTAAGCAAACTTGGATATTTTAGTAGGACCGTCCTCAAATTTATTTTTGTATTCATGCAATTGTGTGCCAGTATTGCAGTTATTTGCCTAGGTTCCATCATGTCATGCCAATGCCAATGCTTGCAACAAAGATTTCTTCTATATTTATGATATCTTTAGTTTGCTATTTTTCGAGGACGTCACAACTAAAACTTTCTTATGTATTGTATACTCGTATCAACACCTCGAAAAGAGGTGTGCGTGTCTAAGTAGCACCTCGTGACGTCGCTACAATAAAATGCGAGAGATGTTGTGGAAAACTCGCGACATACGCCTTTAAACAAATGCTTACGCCCACGGAATATAACACAACCTGGAAAAAACACCGGCCGAGCTCGTAAATTAGGTTACATAGGGAAGAAGTATAGTTTCGAATGTTTAATGTAGTAGTAAATAAAGGTATAAGCTTGACAGCTGTACGAAATTGACGAATAGCTTAGGTATTAGAATTTAGAAGTTGAACGATCAAGTGAACTTTTTGGTTTAGTCATGTTTATTATACTTAAATTAAAGTTTTATCCTTTTACTGTATTTTAATATTTTGTTTCAATATAAGTACTATCCTTAAATTCTACTCGGTACACAAAATGTTCCTTTCAATTACGAATAAAGTAGCTAGAGGCTAATCTAGTCGCACTTATAACGTCTAGCAAACGTCAATCACTTCTTTCCAGAAATAACTTAGCACGTTATTAAGGCATGCCGTGACCTTCCAATGACGTCATCTAACACATCGAAATTATAATCCTGACGAGTAATCTGAAGCGTTACTAAAAGGCAAAATGTAAATCAGCCCTTTCGAGTTCACGTGACTTCCGTTCAGCCTTGGCCGAAGGCTGCCGTTAACGTAGCGATCCCTATCATGTCCGAAATTAATAGCTTTTTTTTCACGTGAAATCAACTAGTCTAGATCGTCGTGAACGACCTTAGGTGAAAGAAAAGTCCGTACTTAGGATTAGTAATAACAAGCAACACCGTTCCTTTCTTTCGAACATTTAATTTATGGAGGTGTTTAAAAAGGTATTATTATTTTGGAACTAGCGATTGGAATTATAGTCATTCACATTTTACAAAATTAAGGCTACGTTACTGTTTTCATTTTGCTTACTAATGAGTTTTAATTGAATAAACAGTTAAAATGGCAATGCATTTGTGCCGTTCATAAATGAAATCCCCAACCCCGCAGATGTAGATTGCAACGGTTTGATGATGGCGGTCTACCGTAAGACAAATTGATAGGTCGGTAAAATTATCCCTATGAGAATACAAATGTTGGTCCGCTAGCCATAGGAAACGGTCACTACCAAGTCGTATCGTGTCAGTAAATAAATAAATTATGTGCCTAGTGACTCCGACGAGGATGTCGCAATCTTGACCCCGGGTAGTTCTCTTGAGTCGATTGTTACTGTTTCTGACGACTGAAATTGTATGTATGTATATATTACAACGTTTATTCCAAAAGGTTGGTGTATACGCTCAAAAATTGCTTCAAGATTTCCTTCGGCGAATGTCTTGTTTACTTCAGTAAATTATAATTTCATAATATAATTTGTCACCACAGTTTATACTAGGCTAGTTCCACTGCTGTCAGATCAGATGATGCTGCTTTTGCCAGTTTTGAAAAAGGAACTTATCAAATGCAGCATGGTGAGACTGGCCCTTGGAGTTATTTTAGATGTGAAAGCGCTTTCAAGAGGTTTTCACGCACGCAATCTAACGATAATGTTGGTAAGGTTTAGTTTAGTAGTTATTATCTGCTTATTCTAATTCCACCGTAATACGAGTCCAGTCAGGTATGTTGTGCGGGTTGTGGATAGCATGCGAAGCGGGCGTTAGCGTGACGCGGGATTTTTATTATTATATGCTAATTGCCTTGGGTTTAGTGTTAGTGCAACACATGCAAGCTGCATCAATTGCTTTTTAAAATTTCCATGCAGTTTATTTACCCGTGACCGTTGCGAGTTGAGGATTAGCTGGCATATGGCCAGTATTAAGTAAACAAGTCCATCAGTAGCCTGGTCTGTTACTAGGCCGTTTCCTTCTTTCAGATTGGGGTCAATAGGGCTAGCTGAAAAGTGACAAGTAATTCGAATCGAGAAATTAGTATGACAATTTTATTAGCGACACTGCGGTGACTATTAGTGTTACTAATGGAATTCCCATACAAAATTACTTGATTCAAAAACGCTTTTCACTTTTCGACAGTTGCCTGCAGGGGCAGGCTATAGATTTTTCTTCAGAGAGAAGCAAATGACCAATTTTAGACTTGGCTAGTCTAGATAACTGTACATCTATTAAAGTATTTGGCTGGTATTTTTTCATATTATCTTACTTAATTGCTACAACTTATCTATCATATTACCATAATAAACACAAGTAGCGCTCCAGCGAAAGTCAAGCAAAAAATACCAATAAAGATCGCGTAAAATATTAATTCATTAAAATATAATATGGAATGACGTACAATCCAGTGGCGCAATAAACCGATAGCGTTATGGCGCAGGGAAAGTTTCACGAGCGGCGAAATAAAGGGCTAATCTCGATTACTATAAAAGGCGACCTCAATTTCTGACCTGGGGTCGTTAAGGAATCGATAAGCAAAGGCAGCGTGCATGTCAATGTACGTCTTGACGCCGGACTCAAGGCATGACTTGAAACTTGAATGAATACTGTCACATTCGTAGTTGATGATTATTGGATGAGCCACAGCTTTTCTATGTCTATGACGACTAACTAGGTAGATTCGGCCACACTATGTTACACGGATTATAGAAATAAAAGATTTTTATTTATTTATTATTATTATCTACAACTTTTAGGAGGAGAAAAGAGGAGGTTTTCAATCTGACTGTATTCGGGCTGGAAATTTTTGAGTTTTCCTCGATCACGTGGATTTGATTGTCTTCTACATTGATGATGCTCGATTTTTTTTTTGCTTTTTAATGGGAAATGAGTGTTTCGTAAAATATTTACATCACTTAAAATCAAGAAGAAGAAAAAAATACAATAAAATGTGTGTAATCGAATGTAAATATAGTGTTATTTAGATTACATTACATACATTTATATAGACAAAAAAGAAGTATTATAATCAGTTACTAGACCAGATGTCTATCTATGTATAGCTGGCAAAAATTTTGGTGTATTGTTGAGAAGTCGCTAGTACCAAAGGCGGGCTCAGTACGCGCTCAGTAGGTACATTTCAATATACAATATAATAATATAGACTGTCTAACCTTGTGTGTACATGAACATTTATCGGCCTAGGTGTTTATTGAGATAAAATATTAGTAATGTTAATCTTTTGTCTGGCTGACACCCATATAAGCTGTGCATCGTTTGAGGCTGGATGCTGTTTGAAATAAGTCCAATAACATGCCATTTAAATGCAAAAAATATTGTTACAATTCTACTTTATTTTTCTACGATAGATAACATGCCGTCTATATAACATGCCACTATTCAACAAAGCAATAAAAAGATAAGCAAAACTATATAAGAAATACATATTCTACAAAACGCAAAGTAGATGAAGGTAAATGAAGGTACATAAAGTTCTTAGTGTCAAGTTATGTCAATAAGTTTAGAGGTAATCTGTTCAATGTCTTCATTTGATAGAGAAATTGAAGCAGTCCATTTTGGCAAAGTATTCATTACTGACACAAAAGTTCATGTATGTGTTTTTCTGGCTATAAATTAGTCATCTTTTTAGAGTTTTTTGTTTAATATTTATGTTATGTAGTAAATCATAATTAAATCAATTTAATAAAAACTATGCAAAACATGCCAATTGTTGACAAAATCATATAGCATTTTAATTATTATTTTTTGCACAAATCAGATCATAATAATATAAGGTGATGTGCCATATAGAAATCGTGATAATATTGAAACGTTTGCAGATTTTCGTATTGGCAAAACTCACCATCGTTAATTCCGTCGTCGGGATTTGAAAGATCTGATTGTAAAGTTAACACATACAGTATTTAGTGCGTCAGAATAAACAAACATGAAATAACAAACATTAAAAGAGTAGATAATTGTTGAAAAATTTAGAATTCAGTCGAAAGAGCACAATTATAATTACCAGATCGAAAACAATGAAAACAATAAAACTTACGAAAGAAGATGAATATAAACAAGCAACAAAAGAGATGCAGCAAAGCGCAGAAGATAAAAATCATATCACTCTAAAATTTGCACCCTTTTGTGAGTCACAAATAAACTATCACGACACATAAAAGTGTAAAACCAGCGTTTGCTCAAGTGTCTCCAACTAATTTAGAACTAGATCGTACTATTAGTACGGTTGATAAGTTACACCAGGCTGGTAGAGAATTCAATAGTCCATTGACGGCAGTTATAATTAATATATCATGCGGCAATTGTCGTCGTATCGACAATAACAGCAGCGACACCGAACAAACGCATGTGATAACAGAAATAAAAAGGATCAATGGAGTGTTATAAGGAGTCACTAGTGAAAGTGACGGGAACCCCACTCATGTATCAGGGCGCGTCAACAATGCGAGCGGGTGAATTTTGCTGTTTTAATAAACACCTTCCTGGTTGTCCAAACATCCTACTCCGACATTATATACATTGTATGTTTTTTGATTAAAGTAAAAGGCATACTTGTGTTGAATAATTTCTATGTTTTCAACACCAACATCGACATTCCTCTTCGCCAATTTATGATCTCGTGACAAAAATTATTCAAAAACATGTTTTATTTTATGAATAAAGCCGTAATGACTTCGTGGTGACAATTGCTGTAAAACAATCGAAATATCTGTCTAAATGTCTTCATTAAACCATTCCGTTTCTGTTGTTGTACGAGTATTTCAACGAGATTCAAGTAGTTGCATAAAAAATGTGTTTATCTTTACTTCATTGAAAACTATTACGAACGCAACACGCAAATTCACCCGTGCACGGTCACTCGCGACATTTCGACCGCTCCACTCCTGGGGTTCCCCACTGTCGGCTAGGGTTGTGTGATCACCTGGTATGTCATCGGTCATGGCGACTGGCTGGCGGAGCGAGTGGACATGCCGCGGGCCGCGGGACAACTGACCACTCCGCCACGTGCCGGCCAATGCTTTGTTTGCCACGAAATTATTTACCTGGAAAAGCCTGACTGGAGCTTTTCATTGTTAGATTTTCATGCGTGAGGTGGTGAGTTGGCTTTCTTTTATCCTCTAATTCAATTGTTATGGATGACGAATTAATTCAAGTCATGTTACGAAATCTGAACAAAAAAAATTACATGCTCGTACAAAAAATCAGTAACAGTTGGACCAAATGAAAATCGAATATATAGCCTGGGATAGGCGAGGTACACAATGGACAAACTGCCGTCAATCCTACCAGGTCTCCGTTTACCTCTCCCGTCCCGCCGCGCGCATACCTCAGGGGGTGACCAGTATTTACGCGCGATAAGTTTTTTAAGTTAACTGAAAATACAAAAAAAACTAATAATTACATTGTTTAGTCTGTCTTAAGGAGTGCATAAATCAGTTCCATAAGGTACTAATTCCTTGTAATATCATTGCCGTAGAGGAACGGTTACCATAATCACGAGACCACAACTGCTCAGTGAAGCTCATTAGTCGATGCCCGGGAATAATTGATACGTCTGAGCGTTATATTGAAAAAATATGAGTTACATTATTATCATAATTAATTTGTTTAACCCGAAAACGAAAGTGATAGGGCTTAGGTAAACACCAGGATACCTATGACAGTGACATTTAGTACAAAGTTACGTGTGACGAATATTTGTACTATTGAAATACATATGTTTATATTTGCCTAAAGTATGTATTAAGAGTATTTGTATCCTTAAGAGCAATAGACTGTATTAATAAAATAATGCTAAAAAAGTAGTAGTTTATCAAAAAAATTATGAGGTTATAAATAAATAACCCATTTGATAAAGCTTAGATAGTTGTTGACACGTTGATGTCTTTTCAAACGATGAGATGAAAACAACATACTCTTGTTAAAATATAATTCTATTTAATATACACTGAGCGGCAATGAAACCGGCCCACAAGGCTTTTTTCATACAAACGTGGTCACTTTAGCGTCTCATAGAAAGAAAACTATTAGCAGCTGTGCAATGATTATTACGCCAATGGAGAGGCAAAACGCCCAATTGTCGAATCACAGTTACAAAGATTGCCAAAAACCGCTAAATTTTCTCAAAAAGGAAAAACAATAAACCTTACTCAACGCTCCATACATCGTAACATAAAGTTTGACTTGACTTATTTGTTTTTCCTTTTTGAGAAAATTGAGCGGTTTTTGGCAATTTTTGAAACTGTGATTCGACAATTGGGCGTTTTGCCTCTCCATTGGCGTAATAATATTGCACAACTGCGAATAGTTTTCTATCTATGAGACGCTAAAATGACCACGTTTGTATGAAAAAAGCCTAGTGGGTCGGTTTCATTGCCGCTCAGTGTATTTCCAGTTGTCAGTGAAAATGTAGTACCTATACATTTGCAGATTCATCATTTGACGTCCGATTCTGTGTAATAGTTGAGAAGCCGGATGTAATCACCCACGACGCCTGCACGGTACAATCACTTGTAATCTGCTTGGTTTAGTTAAGTTCTTTAAATACCTATAATTTAAACATAAAACATTCTATGTAAGTAGTTAAAAGAAATACGTTGTCTGACTCCAGTATTAGGTATAAGTTAAGCTTAGTTCGAGGCTCGACGCCACTGTGTGTATTATGTCCAAGGATATCTATTTGCGTACAAGCATTTTATATCAATGACGTTCTTTCTATTCTCCTCTTCGTGAATCATAGTAATTACAGAAGCCCTTGCAAGCTAATATCATTTTATCGTCGTTAACGTTGCCTAAGGTTACGTAGTAATACGCCAAATGGACGATGACTATCGCAAAGACTTTCTTCCCGACACGGCCTTGGAGACACGCGAGCCTTTGATTGATTATAGCCCGAGTGCAACAATCATTCACCCTGCACCTTGAACTTATGAGTACGTCATCGATTTACCATTAAAGATATTAAATACTACTACGGCTGATTCATTGTTGTTTGTCTCAGTTCACGGCTCAGAAAGCGACCGTGGTTTACGTGCTTCTCTTAGGAGGCGTCTAAAGACATTTAAACACAGATAAATTCGGAAAGGGGTAATCATGATGTAGGTGACGCGTTGCCTGTCTTTAGGAAAAGAATATAGCAGAAGAGGCTTGGGCCTCCGGCACTTTCACTCTTCAAACAAAGCCTATATGGTTCTGCCACAAAAAGCACTGTTGGAATTGCTTTATATTTTGCACTAGCTATCCGCCCGCGGGTTCACCCGCGCGTATTTTCTTTTTTCAAATGTCCCGCGGGAATGAGACGTTTCCTGTAGGAATTGTATAGCCTATGTATGTCCTAATCCGGGTTATAAACTATTCGTGTGCATTTCATCTAAATCCGTTCAGTCGTTTAGGCGTGATTGAGGAACAAACAAACATCCAAACATCTAAACATCCAAACATCCAGACTTTCGCATTTATAATATTAGTAAGATTGCACTCAGGAATTACATACAAATAACACTTTCTTTTACAGATAAATATGTCGGCCTTAAATTATCAAGTCTAGACAAGTAATAACCCGCATTCGACATCGTGGCACAGCCATTTCACAGTTTCACTTAAGAAAAACTGAAATACTTCTAATAATAATGAGGTAGACAATCGAAACTGTTGCTAACTACTATATAGACTGTTAGAGACTTAAGTGACCTCACCCTTTGAACTAAAGACTCAGAGATCACAGCCAGTTACTTTAATCGCTTAACCAATGTGGTATACGATGGTAGAAATCGATAACTCTTATCTTTCCTTATTGAAAGTTCGCTATATGTATGAAGTTTGTTTAATGGCTTTATGGCTCTATGCCAGCATATATGAGAGGTTTATCTAGATAAGTGTGATGCATCTTACGAGCCAGTTTAGCTATGTAAGCGAATAGGCGACTTTGGTCCTGTTTGTTGCCAACTGTGGAAAGTTACTGTTATTTACTAAACTTGGACCCCACTATTTACCGGCATACGAAGTTAGCCCCATTTTCTGATACTTTATTGGGTCAGACACCTTTGGGGCATTCGCAGGCACTTACTTACTTACTTGATCCATAGGTTTATGAGCATATAGGAGGCAAACATTCGTCTGGTAGAGCCCGCTTAAAAAGGATTGAGTAGCTTAGACAAGAGATGTATGGTCGAACTTAGCCTAATAGCCTTAATATAATAATTGCATCATATTTCACGTTCTGTCCAGTGGTTCGCTGGGTAAGGGTATATCGACAAATACCTACGTTGTTTTTGTCGATTCGCTCGACTCTTTACTGGGCACATTTCGGCATATCTCGTGGCTGGCAAATGCATATAGCCAATTTAACTAGTTATCATGAAGACATTAAAGTTATCGGCTAATATGAATTCCGTCTAAATTGGTCCTCTCTTTTCGAAGACTATCCGATACCAACAGAAACAATTTAATTTTTCTTATATTGTTGTGACTTTGTGACTACTACATACCTTTTTTCCCTCCAATTATATTTATGTAGCAAGTATATAGTTTATAAGCAAAGTAGAGCACAAAACTGCGCTGTTTCTACAGTTTCGCCTACTTAGTAAATCATTTTCGTATATTTGCCTAAAACAATGTTTAGGTGTTACCAAAATTTATGAAGTCCAATACAAAGCGGGTACCAGTCACGCAGCCGTTATTTATGACGCAATTGAACTACATTTTTGCCTCGCGAAATCAAAGGAGTACTTATTTAATGCGTCATGAGTGGGGCTTTAAGTGGTTCCTTGAGTGGTTTTAATACAATGTAAAAGAATTTACTAAGGGTTGATATTAAATAGTTCTGATTGAGATATTGCTTTTTGTCTTTTGTTATAACACTAAAGAAAAAAGTTAGCAGCATGATTATAATGTCATGGATACAATACATGTATCGTACGTAGACTGCAAGAGGGGTCACCGTTTGAAAATTGGGCACGTCCAACTTTTTTCTAGAATAACAATTTTTGCAAGAGGTGGTTTTGTTTTTAAATGATTATTCGGTATACATTATATCTTGGTGCATAAATTATTTCGTACTTACGCATTTCTCAAACATTGCAGGTAGGTACTATTAGTGCTTGATAATTAAGGTCTTCCATAACATGTTCGAAGTTACGCAAAAGTTAGCCAATCTGGAATTAAAAACCACTGACTTGAGAATGTGTTCCAGTGTAAAAAGAACGAATTCTAAAATATTTTATACCAGACGAACTTTAAATTGCACTTGAAAGATTAATTTACTGTAATAATAATAAACTAAATGGAAAACTTATAGCCCGATCATAAAGATATGTCTAGAAAATATTTTTTGTTATAATAATATTAAATTAAATTGAAAGGAAACGAATAATGTCACTATATAACCAATTGAGAAATCGCGTGAAAGCACTATGTAAAACCACGCAAAGTTCCAAGTTCAGAAACCTCCAATTTCCTAAGTTGAGGATTCAGGCGACTGGGACCAAATAAAACTGGGACCGCGGTCCCAGTTACCTGATAACACTTTTGAATCGGTCGACTGGGACCATATACCTAATTTCCTTTAATGTACAGTTAACAGAAAAATCAAGTTATAACTCAGGATTTTATTTTATTTAGTATTACGGTCAAGTATCTTTGAAGTGAAAACTTCTGACTACACTTTTTTATGGGGAAAGAATGTTAAACTCGCGACAGATTAGTAAGATTGATTCGCCATGCTCGTCGAAGTTATAGGCGCCCAGAAACACCAAAGAGAAGTCACACGGAATATCTAATGGCGGAGTAGAATTTCATGGAAATAAAAGCGAGTGATGCAAAAGTTCTATTTGAAGTACCAGGCGCCCATAAGTACCGAAGAGTAATCACACGGAATATTTCATCCTAAAATGGCAGCGTGGTGAATAAAATTCATGTAAAATAAAAGCGAAGTGATGCAAAACTTCTATTTGAAGTACCAGGCGCCCATATACACCAAAGAGTAGATCGAAAATTCGTAAGACGGATGGAGAGTAGACAGGCGGTGCGGCGTTGTGTCAGTATGGATTTGTCATAAAAGTGACATTCGGTTGCTAAGTAACATTGTTATGAGGAGATGATTGCCATTGCAAATAAATATTACACCACGATATGTGCATCTTCTGACTTTATTATAAATATATAATAGGAGTAATGAGTACTTACTTTATGGTGTATAAAGTTAAGAGACATTAAGACTGATTTTTATATTATTGTTTTGAGGAGATTTCTGTTGAATGTTTACTTAGAATTACTAGTTAAGTAGGCATATGAGCCAACGTGATTTTTAAAACATAATTAAGACTGTTATACTGTTTAAGTAGGTAATACAAAAACTAACTTACCTTTGCAAAAATTAACTTTGTTTTATTTGTGACACCTTTTCTGCTAACTGTACTTAATCTTGTATTTCAACAATGGATTTGTGGTTAAAATTACGGGTGGTCCCACTCGCCTGACGAAATAAACAAATAAAAACTAATCAGGCAACTGGGACCGCGGTCCCAGTTTTATAGTGGTCCCAGTCGCCTGAATCCTCCCTAAGTTCATTACCATAGGGTAAATGACTCGTGTGCAGAAGGTATATACAATAATATGTAGGTATGTACGATACTGGCTCGAGACGTCCTGCCGATAACGCCAAGAAACACTTCTATGCATATTTAATCAGAACATTTCGTGGTACACTAAAATGCCAATGAACTATTTGTGGTGAGCTATTGCTTTGTAAAGCACAGTTAAGCGGTATTTAAACTAATTTTTAAAGTTTTTTGTTTCTTCATTGTGCGGTGTCGTTGTAGCGAGTTAGGTGCCGCTTACTTTACTCTATGGGTGCCACACTCCTTTAGTCAAACTTATACTGGGTTAACCAATGAACATCATTGGGGTTAACACGGACAAAACCTTCTATAAGTAACTTCCCATATCACTTTTCGATATTTGTCCATTCCCCCTGGATACTAAACTTTTATATTTATTTACAACTAGCTGTGCCCGCGACTTCGTCCGCGTGGAATAGTGACTTTTCGGGCAGCATATTTTAAATAACAAATACCGTCCTTTGGGTAGCTAAAAATTTGTTTACAGTATGCTTCTCTGTAGGTATACGATATGACGTGACGTATGGCCATCGGGAATGAAAGCATACAGGCTCCTAGGATTGCTAACCCGTGTCAGAGCCACATACAACTGACCGTGCGAGAAACAGCTGATACTTAGATCTACACCCACAACTTTCATCGTCTGACCTTGGGCTTTATTAATTGTCATCGCAAAACATAGGCTGTCTGCAAAAAGTGTTAAGATGTGTAAACTAAACGTACAAATTCTATGAAACAAAAGAATTGCTAGAAAAATTAATTAATAACCTGAGCTTATAAACTTGTACTTAAATAAAGAAAATCAAGAAAAGAATTGCCTAACCTATACCAAATACTTATAAATTATTCATATATACAAACCCTAAATAAAAAATTAAGATAAGTATACCAAAAATCAAGGAAAGAAATGCCTAACCTATAGCAAATGCTTACAATATTTATTTACAAATTTTTAAAGAAAATTAAGAAAGACAACCTAACCTACAAACCCTTAAATATAAATAAATGAAATATCCAAACTGTCAGTATTCAAGTAAATCGCAATAATCAAATGCAACTACCTATTCGCCATACTCTCAGCGCGCTTTATATACGGACGGCGCGAGGCGTGTACCTATATATTGGCATAACTTTTTTATTTATGAACCGATTGACATGAAATAAACACTAAATGTTAAGTGAAGCTTACCACAATATATAAGTGAAAACCGCATCTCAATCGAATAAGCCGTTTCTGATATTAGCGTGCACAAACACACAGACAAACAGACAAACAGACAAAAATTTTTTTAATTACAATTTCGGGTTCGGTATCGATGTAATAACAACCCCTGCTACTTTTTTTTAATATATTTCCAATGTACAGACACCACTTTTCTACAAATTTATTATATGTATGTATAGATTATTTAACAAGGAAACTCAGCAAATAATTGCTTTGTTATATTTTTTAATAGAAAACAATCTATAGCAGGAATTAATTTATGTATGTACTATATGTATGTGTAATGTATATCTTGAATAAGAAGTCGACTACCGCGCATTGGTACCTAATACTCCTACTGAACATTTATATTTTTGATAGGTAAGATTTTTGGCTACTGAACATTATGATAGAAATCTGGATTAAAATGTACGTAATAACATTAATGTACCTTACCTCCGGTCAGATTTCTCGGAAAGCCGTCAGGTTTGTCGCAGCACGTTACATGTCGGCGGCTATTTCTGTCGTGCGTGCGGGGAGGCTTTGATAGATGGAGTCGCCAACCTTCGGCTACGTTAAGGCGGCGACATACTGCAATCAATTCTTTGTTATTGCTATTTTTATAATGTCACGCGTAAATAACGTTATAATATTTATAATGTTATACATATATTGGTGCAATAGTTAAGAAATCAGCTAATAAATAAACCCAGAGGTCGCGCCTCTACCTCCGGGCCCCGGTACGATACAAACATTTGTATCCATGAACAATTGAACATGTCTGTTTTTATTCAAGATGTATCCTTACGCACCCCTGTACCAACCCGCACTAGGCCAGCGTGGTGGAGTATGGCCCACACTATCTCACTATTGAGATAAGGTCTGTGTCCCAGCAGTGAGAACGTATATAGGCTGATGATGATGATGAAATTTCATTTATTCTCGTACTGCCATATTATGTCATTACTGTCTGCGTGCAAGTGCTAGACACCTAGAGAGGGTAATAACTGCACACGAGCGGCCTATTCCGACTGACAGACAAGAACTGTCTACAGCACGGCTCTACCACACGCTTGAAACTACTACAACTCTTTAACTTATCCCTAGTAATTCAAACATTTTACAAGTTAGGCAAGTCTGGGAGCACTCTTATTCCCTATTCTTGCCAACTACAAGATTATTCATTTATTCCATTATGTATAGTACTTATGAAAGTCTAATGGTCCCACTACAATAACCAACTCTGAAACGTACGTTGAAGACAAGAGATTATTTAATTAAATGTCTGACTGTAATTTTGCAGCTTCTATCTGTACACATTCAAGATATATTTTTGGAAAGCATTGAGAAGATATTTTCTGAAACTCATGGATTAACGACATACGCAACCAAATTAAGTGCACACACAGTCAAAGGATTTTAGTGGTATAAACAAATAACATCTCATTAGGGGGAAATTAGCCCCTGGTTCGCGACGCATTATACAGGCTTTTGGAAAACTAATAAAAAACTTAGCCGACCTTAGTTACAATTCTGATTCCCTTTCATATGCATTTTAACAACTTATGTGCGCAAATAGTGTCACTTTTTCTGAAACACTTTCCTAGAAGCACAGCTAGGTAACGAATTGTCAAAGTCAACAATGAATCATCGATCTAGTTAGATACCGGCGCAGACTGGCCTGCGTCATGCGAGATCGCTATCGGGTGGAACAGTTAAAAGCTGTTCATTGTTATTGGAGTTTAACTGGTGTAGGTGTCTACAAATTATAGGTCTTCTTAGAACTATTTTTATTATACCACATCAGTTGGCAGACAGACACGCAGCCCACCTGATGGTAAGTGGTCACTGCGGCCTATTCCATTGAGGACACTCAGGAAGCGTCGCTCAATGTGCTGCCAGACTGTAGACTCATCTGATCTTCCAGCCTTTAATCTCAAGTATACTGGATCCCACTTTAATATTGCCGGAACACAGACAGAGCTGTTATGGCGGCAGATTTCACCTGTGGGTGGTAGCTAGCCAGTCGGACCCTAAAAATGTCCTACCACCTGCTGCGGTCTTTTCTGTTAAGGGATACTTAATCGGTAAGACTCTTCCAACATAAGTTCTTTCTCGCCACTTCGTATCCATTCGCGAATGGCAATCTAATTAACATGCACTTAACCAACAATTTATTACTCTTCATTCTCTCCGTAGACATCTCACTCAACTCTCGCTCTGCCAGACAGAGATAAAAAAAAAGAAAAAAAAAAGATACTAAAGCCTCCTATGCACAGAACACTATACTCTCCTATGGTATATTTGAGCCTTTTAGGTAAACCCTCTCCCACATTAATATTGGCAGAAAATTTGCCAGAGCTTTAATGACGTCAAATAACACTGATGGGGGCAAGGCAGGACTCTGAAAATTTCTTTAAACAACCCAAGCCCAAGGCGGGAATTGAACCTACGCACACATAGATTTCGACACCCGAACAACCTATTCACTGTTCCATTAAACTTTAGTTATTTCACCGTCCTCAACGGAAACCTTAACATTGAAAGTTATATTCACCAAATTATAGGTAAGCATTGTTTGTTTACTCAAGAAGATTTATAATGAGCTTAAAGCTCGCGAAGCTACGAGTAATGTAACGCGTCACGCACTCCCCTTGTATAGCGCAATTAGGGATGTAGACGGGTTTGCCCAAAAAAAAAAACGTACAGTCAAATTACTCCTCCTTCTATAAAACGTTTAAACGTAATAAGTAATTCGAATCGAGAAATCACTATGGAAATTTTAGTAGCGACACTCCGGCGAGTCACTTATAGAATTCTACTTATTTCTCGATTTTAACTACTTTTTCCTATTCGCCGGAGGTTTGCTGGAGGTTTGAAAACTTAGTACCACTAACCTTCGTAAAACCCTACTTCTGTTCGATAATAACCCCTTCTCGATATAACACCTAAGTTAATTTACATGCATAACGATACATTTTCGGCTATAAGCACGCGTGACAACTTGACAATACCAAACCCGAAACGCAGTCAAAGCTCTGGTCCTTACACAAAAGTAATCGAAACAAACCTTTTTTTTTTTTTTGTGTAGGGCAATGCTATTAGGCGGCACCATAACTCGCCTGGAGAAGGCCGCGAGCCGTGTGTGGGACTCGTGCAATTCCATGCCCCAGTCTTTATAAAGACTGGTGCACGAAGGATACCCCCTAAACCCCCCCGCGCTACCTTACAAATTGTAAATATGGTGCTGATAATGGCTATTCTGCAGTCAGACCACGACCTTTCGCGAAGTGTAATTGCTTGAGATTACACGGTGACATTCAAGTCAGTAATGTTAAAGGCAATCGTGTACCTAGTTCACAATGTCAAATGTAAGGCAGGTCAACTCATTAATTCAACAGAATTTTTACCATTACTTTTCACTACGACGCAGCGCTTAAAAGGCGCAGGGGGCAAATTCGATAATAATTTCCGAACGGAGTATAACATCAAAATGACGAATGTATTTTATTGTATAATTAAATGTTCCTCATTCTTAACGACTAAGTACCTCAGTATTTTTTTCACTTGCCCTGGAAATACTGACATCAACCATACATGCACATTGCACTTGATGATTACATTTTATTACAGGATACTACAAACTATGTGAATACAGTTTTCTTTACAGCAGACTACTGAGTTCAATAGTACAGATGAAAGTTTAATCTGATTATGTATGATGCATGCTCGTAGCTTTGGCTTGTAGCAATTTCACTTAAACTCGTACATTGTTGACCCAGCTCACTTCACAACAATGCAATGTAGCGAAGAAATGGCAAGAATATGTCCGGCACAGTTGGAATCGTGAGGGCCTTTGCATTTTCGCCATTGAACCTTCGTGGATGGCATGTTTTTTGGATTCTATTGACTATGCGAATGCATTGGATTCTCAGGGGGACTTGATGTATATTTTCGGTCGTTGATTTTTGTTTATTCATTTATTAAAAAATTAATTTATGTCACAGTAAATATTAATGAGAATCCAAAGGATCATGTCAATACAAATAACAATACAAAGGCGCAGGCAGAGGAGCGGCAACAATAGTACTAACATCTACAGACTTTTATCATCTTTGATAGTCTTCCACTTTATAATAACTCTTCTTGATGAGTTGTGACTTGTGTTTAAAAAAGAATTAAGATGAACATAAAAAGCACTTACATACATTAAAAACCTTGGATAGCGAGTGGAGGGTGGCTTGCGTCGCTGCTGCTATTCGGGTCGTGTGGATTCGCCGTGTTTGTGTTTGCCGGCGTGACGCCCGTAATCGCTCGTAATTGCTGCGAAACTCGAATCAAGGTTTTAAGGTTATGTCCACGTACGCGATCTCAATCG
The DNA here is from genome assembly GCA_949319885.1 of Mecyna flavalis. NCBI lineage: Eukaryota > Metazoa > Arthropoda > Insecta > Lepidoptera > Crambidae > Mecyna > Mecyna flavalis. The sequence goes on from OX439430.1 coordinate 17,795,365, forward strand.
ATTCGCATGCAACCAAGGTGGAACACAGCTAGCAAGGTGGAACGCGTGTTTCCTCTTCTTTGGATCCACAGAACGGTAGTAGAAGCACTTGGGGAAGCGGCGGTGTATATTTTTTAATCATGCCATTGACCAATATTGAGACGTTGAATTGATTTCAATGATGGGACCATATTTTGCTCTGCTGTGAAAGAAAGAAAGAAAAAGCATTTATTGACCAGGTTACACATTATACAGAAATATGGAATATATAGGCTGACTTTACTTTATACGCATACCTACTCTTAATAATTTAGATTAGGATTGTAGGTAACTTAATTGCATCTATTTGGCTCGTGTTCTCTCCCAGGAAATGCTTTAGTGCAACACATTTGCATGTAATCTAAGAGGACGTAGTCTTGCTAAGACATAAGTGGAAATGCTTGTCGGCTCTTGAGATTATCTCCAAGAATTATGTCATCATGGGCACTTAAGGCTCTTACTATGTAGAAAATACATAGATTACGCATAGAGAAATGTTTTGTTCCACTATTTATTTATGGATACATAAGTGACGCAATTGGCTTATATAGACGTTAATTTGGTAGAAGAAAGATTAAATTTCAGGTCAGGATAGTTTTAAAACATTATTTTACTTATTAAATAAACAAAACCGAAGTCTCAAAAAGTACTCCTGTAAATACGAAGTGGCACTTTGGATATTTATAGTTTTGGCTAGGAGTAGTCTAGACAATTAAAGGTGTAAATCTTTCAAGTGTGGGTTAACGAAACCATTTTATGTTATCTGATGATAAATTAACTTCATCAAACGCCATAACATTGAATATGATGGGGTCGTTACACGCATACATTTTGCTTTTGCTTACAATGTTCCACATATTTGTCGATGAAATGGATACTATAATGGGTATGCCATAATTCGATATCAGTTTGTTTTAATTTTTGTCGAAGTAAGTATATTTCCATTCCTTTTAGCTTTTATGTAGGATTATAGTCAGTGGATTCTTGTTTTCACTTTATTGACTAGTCGATTTGAGCATTAATCTATAATTTTTATGTACACTAAATAAGGAAAATAAATTATTTGTAATCAAAGAGACTTTTTTTAAACACAGTTTTACGATATCATCTTTTATTAAAATTTTAAGGACACTAGCTTTAGCAAGTATTCGTCCTTAATAGAAGGAATAAAGTCGATAATGTTCTCCACATTTTTATGAACACTAGTTACGACATTTTTTTAGTCCTTAATTGAAAAGGAATAGAGTCGATATCGGTTTGTTTTAACATGTAAAACAATGCGGGAGTGTTGTTTGCCCGCGGTGACCAAGGCGACGCGGTATCGCGGCATCTCGCGGTGGAAATACCGCCGTTTCGGTCACTCGGTCGTTGATCCTATTATTTATAGTTTCGTTTTTCTTTTAAACTTAAAATTTACGAGGATGTGGGTTAACTGTGGGTATGCGGAATATTGAGGCCTATTGCGGCGTCTACGCGTTTTTCATATTCAGGTCGTCCTGGTTTTAATAATATTTTTAACGGTTAATAATAGGGGAGGTCCTCAACGTTTTACTTTAAACGTAGGTTACCTAGTAATAATAAAAATATGTAATTTTAAGAGGACAGTAAATTGTGTTTATCGAAATATGGGCTATTAAAACTCCACCAATGTTTAGCAGTTTAATATAAATATAGCTAGGTAAACATATTTTCAATTTAAATGATAGCTGACATACGCCATACCCACGTCTTAGTCTGGTGCCACGTTTTGGGATAAGTCTGCTGGACCGTAATCTATTCTTGAAATATTTTTTAATTTAACCTTAACACAGAAAACTTTTAGGAGGAAAAATGAGGAAATAGAGGAGCTGGTCGGTGAGCCCAACATTATCGGTCAAGTTAAAGCGAATAGGCTCCGCTGGATCAGCCAAGTCGAAAGAATGGCAGAAGACCGGGCCGTAAAGCGAGCGTACGCGGGTCGACCGGTTGGCCGACGACCTATTGGCCGCCCGAGGTACCGTTGGAGTGACGAGGTGGAAAAGGATCTATGCACCCTTGGCGTCATGAACTGGCGGGAGGAGGCCCAGGACCGGCCGAGGTGGCGTAAATTAATGTCGGAGGCCAAGACTCTCTATGGGTCGCTGCGCCATCATAGTAAGTAAGTACAGAAAAATTTAAGGCTTAGAGGTGGTACTGATATTCACGTTGTAAAAATGTTGACGATGGAAAAGATTAATTATCGAGTTACTTGTTGGTTTTTCTCAATTGAGAGCAACATTCCAAAGCCGATGTAAGAGTTTCTGTCTCTGACTCTGTGATCTTTCATAGTACACCTTTGAAGTTGTGAATAAAGAATACTTTGAACTGGCAATTCTGTGATTATAAAATTAAGTACCTTCAAATTTATTTATAAAGCGCCATCTAGCACCAAACCTAACTAAGCCCAGCTTATACTATGAAATATCTTATTTGTTTGTTAATACATACCGTATGACGCAAACCTTGTAAAAAAACAGACATGTGATAGCAACAAGTATTGGTGCATTTCACAAAATTGCATACATGTAATTGCAGCAAGAATACAAATAATAATCATGACAACAAAAAATATATTTTATGCTTTTGTTTAATAAGCTATGTACGGTCAACAACACATCACGGTAAACACTTGCAGTTCGATAATAGCACTTATGCCCACGACATAAGAGCGGTACAAAGTCCACTGAGCATTAAACTATTTAACAAAGTACCACAACGTCTTGTAGAATTACCTTTAAATAAATTTAAAGTCGTAATTAAAGATTACCTTATGAGGAAAGGTTACTATAAAGTAGAAGATTACTTAAATGACAAGACTCTGTGGACATGAAATACATTTGCTTCTCTGCACATCTACTCTTATGCTTATTTATTGTACTTATTACATATATTATTATTAAGTTGACATTATATTGTTATTAATTTGACATTATATTATTATTAAGTTATTATTGTACAACACAAAATGATTTAAAAAAGGCTATCATATGTAACTGTTGAGTTTCTTGCGGCACTTCTTCTCAACAGCAGGCCATTCATTCACGTCGAAGTGCTGGTAGGAAAAAAAGTTTATGACGTGCAAAAGAATTTCTTGGTAAATCAAATTGCAAAATAAATACTTTGACTTTGACTTTGAAAGTGTTACGTCTGACGTGCTTTTGACTGTACATGAAGCCCCACGTTGGGCGCCAATCCCATTGAAGTTGATCGTAGGTACGCGCAAAATGGAAAATATAACTGTAATTTGCGTAGCATATCACTTATAATGTGGGAATATTGGGATATATGTCAATAGAGTACTAGCATCCTATAAGCATAGAATTTTCTTATTCACTTACGAGTACAAGAACTGACGACGTCGCGTTTGTACGGAAAAGTTTAAGTTCAGAATCCGTAGTCTTTCTACTCGACGCTAGATGGCGCCACATGTACGTTTCACATCTTTATTTGAAGCACTCGTACTCAGATCAGAGAAGGGTATCTGAGCACTCATATAATAAATTAGGTATAAAACGAGGTTTATGTGGATTGGAAAATAAATAAAATGGGTGAATGCTCAATTTATTATTTATTTACTTATTTGTAGTTGAATAACATTTAAAATAGCTGAAAGAACGTATTTAGTTCTTACATACCAATGAATCATACGAAAGTTTCAAAGTTTGTATGTACAAATTAAAAAATATATTATCTGTTTATTGATACAAAGAAAATTATACAATACATTTAGAAATTTTCAGTTAGAATATTTTTTGTATAGCAGTAAACATTTAGCTATGAAAAAATATAAGCGTTAATATTACTAATTTAACATTGAGGTATGAATGAAGTAGGTAATAATACTATTTCTACCATCATGAAGACTAGTTGTAACGATTAATTTTTAAATGTTTTAAAGTTAAAATTTCGTAAAGATTTATTATTTTATAAAATAAGTTTATTTCATTATATTGATATTATGTTAAAATTAATACGAAATGAGAATACCTAATGAGCTAATAAAGCGATAGTTGCGATACAAAATTACATATTAATAAAAATAATTATTACAATTAATAGTATATACGTTAAGAAAAGCCGTTACGATAATGTCGCTAATAAGGGTAAAATCATACATGCGAACATGTACCAAATAAGAAATACTTTTTTTTAAAGTTTTTTTTACCCACTGGGTCTTATTTGAGCTTGGTTAAGCAAAAAGGTTAAGATATACGAGTATGATGTTTTTGTATACTGTAGTATTTTTGGTTAGTTCGAACTACATTGCATATTGCATTTTTTGAGTCCTGGAACTTTCCTGCACAATAACTTCCATGTTTCATGCGACTAACGAATACATTAAATAATGTAAAAGAAGCCTAAAAGATTCCATTAATCACACCAACTTTTATTATAAAATTTAATTAAAATAATTTTTATGAAAACTTATTTTTAAAAAGGTAAATAATATGGCACACGTTCGCACAACGTATATAACCCTAGGAATAATTATTCAAATGACCTTATCCTAAATGAATTCGTCGTATAAATGCGAGGACTAAATATTGACAGTTTAGTAGAATTTACTATTCTCTAGCAACACTGATTGGAACGTGAACTTACGATTTACACTTATTCGTAGAAGAAATGCCAATTCAAAGTACGACATGTGAAATGATTTCTAATTTACATGATATTAATTTCTATTTAATATAAATTTGGGTAACGAAAAAGTAAATTTTAGTAAACTGTGGATATACTACTATCTAAATGTGTATTAAACTATTGAAACAAAAAATATAAACGTATTTCAAACATTTTAGAGGATTTTAGTTTTTATTCCTAAAGACATAAAGTATTATGTAGCAATATACTTACTGACTAGTTTTTATAAATACAGTATTTCATTGTTTATATCTCATCAACTTTTTATAAATTATCTCATTTGTTTATAAATACTCACGAACAAAATGACACACTTAAAACCTTAATGCATTCTACTCTTATGTTATTTTGAATGTTGTCAGTACACATTATTCTATAGATACTGTTTTTACCAACAACGTGTATTGAATGTACGAGTAGAAAAGTCTTCACCACAGAAACATACTGAAAGATTCATTCTTAGAACTAAAACAAATACTAACTATATTGAAAAGGACAGCACAGATAGAGGGAACTAATTGGTAACTAAAACAGTCACTGGGCACGGAAATAATGTGTCGTCACGTTCCGACTACTCTAGAAGGAAAGAGAAGGAGAACATAGAATGATAGTATTCACACAGCGATGTACAACCTTGCTCAGATCTTGCAGGGCTAGCATGGATAGCTATCGAAAAGTAAGTAATCCGCGTCGAGTAGTTTAGTATTGTTACTTAGTTACGCTACTTGTGGTGGCGGTGTTAAAAACTCCCATACTAACTTCTCTATTTGAATTACTCTATTTTAATTTTCGAAACGATCTTTTCTATGCCAACCCTACTGTTGTACATTTATAACGCGATAACAATAGTTCTTCAAAACGAAACTTTTCAGTTCCGTTTGAGGACTTAGCAAAAATAATGAAGAACTTGAATGAAATAAAGCTATCTTTGCAGTTGTTCAGGTAAACAAAGTCATAAATGAATGCTGACAGCATTGGAGAGTGTCCCTATTTCGAACTGACTGAAGTAAAATGATGTTAATGATATCCTCCCGGGTAGAATGGTCTGAGAGCGCCACGTGTTAACCTCGCTACGGGAACAGGCGGCGGCGGTGGGGGAAGCATGTCGAATTCCTCAACGATCGTCTTCGGGTGAAGAGCGCTGATGTTGTTGTCGATGGTGTACGTTCTCGCGTGCGTTTTCGGCATGCGAGGTGGTTGGTCGTTCAGAAGCCAGTCGTCTTTCTCCCTCATTCTCTTCTGCCTCTCCAGTTGCTTGTCTCTCATGTGCTGCAGGCGGGCCAGGTTGCTCTTGACCTGCTGCGGGGAGAGGCCAGTCTTGCCGGATTTGAGGAGATTCGCGTTGTAGATGTAGGAAGCTTCAGGGTCGCGCCGGTTCCATAGGTAACTGAAATTTAAAATAATTAATCGCACGTGAGAAACTTAATTGAGTAGTAAGTGAAATGTAATTTTAATCAAGTATTTTGAATGGGAATTCTATTAGTTACGCTATTCGCCGCAGTGGCGCTACTAACATTCTTATAATATTCGAATTACTTTTCATTTCACTTATCGATTTTGTCTGCTCTACTGTATCTATCAACAAAGTAATATCAAGATGACGCCAGTCATGAGACTCGTTTTATTGGTTTGTTTTTAATTGACTATTCAAACAACCGCCTAGTAAAGAAAACTCTTTACTCCTCAGAAATTGGATAACGTCGCATATTACATCTTATTTCTTGAGAATTATACTTTATTTACTTAATTTGGGTGATCGAAGTTTTATTCCGAAAACTATTTACTAAATTCAGGCTCTTAAGTAGTTTACTACGTGTCTGAACTTTAGTCCGCTAGATCGCATCGCTCTAAAAATTTATGGACAATTCATTTGATGTTATTGGGCAATAAAAGTTACATAATGTGTTTTGTTAGCAAGAGATTTGTACCGAGAATCGGTTCTTTGCTTGCCGCCCGACGATAATGGGAAAAGTTTTGATCTTAACACATTATATTATATTATGCCGTTTATATACATTAAATGGTACTAAATATAATTATAATTTGAGCTATTATAGTTGTATCGATAATGAATATTTCAGAACGCTATTAACTAAACGTTATACGTAGTTGGACTAGCTCACTAGATAACGTAATTAATATAATAATAAGCCACAAATTTGGTTTAAATCATTAATAATGATTACTCTATTAATTTTAATGAATATTTTGCTTCCTGTTTATTCTAGCTTCTTTCTACTGGATTATAGCGCAGACTTATATTAAGAGCAGGAATGCACGCGAGATTGTGTTTTTAACTGCCTTGCCATTAATGTTCATCCATCATAAAATTTACCTCACGACATCGACATAACTAATCCTCAAAGTTGACAATATAGTCATCTGCGCCCGTAGTAAATTACACAGTCATAGTATTTTATCTATGTGTATACTGTAGACCTCTTTCTGATCGATCGTTCTGTCCATTCTAATTTTTATGATGGAACTAGAATTCCACCAGCATACGGCATGTACGACATCTGATGGCAAGTACGTGGTCTACGCTAAACAAAGTATTTAAGTACGTTTGTACGTGACTGGTTTTCATAATACAAGCTCTGCTTTGTTTGAGGCTAGATGGCGCTATCTTGTCATCTTGTCCAAGGATTACTTAACTTTAAGGCCATGTCCAGAAAAGCGAATTCGCCGCGAACACTCAATGCCCATTGGCGAGGAACTAGCGCTCAAATCTCAATACATTGCGTCCTCGAGCATCGCGCGAGTTGTAGGCGCGCAAATCGCAGCGAATTTATTTCTTTCTGGACAGGGTCTTAGATAGTAGAGGTGTAGAGGCGGGCAAGTCGCCCTGCCACAGAATATATAAAGCCCTGCGGCGTTCCTGGTGGTCCCAGGGACGCTGCCGACGGCGATGTAGGAGCGCCGGGGGGTTTAGTGGGTATTCTCCGTGCACCAGTCTTTCTTAAGACTGGGGCATGGAGCTACACTGAGTCCCACAGACGGCTCGCCTACCCCAGGCGGGTTATGACGCGTAAAAGCATTCCCCTCCACAAAAAAAAAAAGAGGTGTTCTTACCCTGGAAATGGCTTAGTGAGCCGGCGGCGAGCCGGGCGGGAGCGTTTTCTCAAATCGTTCGGTTTGAGGTGACGCGGCTTCTGTCGCTGGTTGGGGTGCAGGCGCAGCGGGCTCGGGCGCAGGTCGTAGGACTTCGGGCTCAGCATGGGGTTGATGGTAACGTCATTCTTCTTCGGGTCGACGACCTCGCCGCTGGTGCGAGGCGCGTTGATCTCGTTCAACTCGCCCATGCGCTGCCAGCGGCTTCGAAACTCCTTGACCTTCGATTTGGGTACTTTGAGGAGCTTCGTCTGGCAGATGTACTGTCTCGGCTCGTGGCAGCTGGCTGGGGCCCATCTAGAAAATGGAAGTTAAAAAATAGGTCAACAAAATTTACTACGAGATTTTGGTCTATGATTTTTCTAAAAGTATCATTACTTAATTTCGCTTCTAATTTTTACCTAAGTACCTACTTAAAATTTTAATCTAGAACGCATTTGACAATGCGTGAAGAAGGTGTGAAGATTAAGCTGGTAATATTATATTTTTATGGGGACCTTTAATCTCAATTTGTTTTTGAGATAATGTACTAAAAATATGCCTCGTAATATTAGGTTATCTGATACTTTGTTTTCGTTATCAGGCTCAAGATAACTGATGAAGAGTTTTTCGAGAAGTACATGAGATATTATAATCGATCAGATGTTTAGGTTATTTCCCGTATTATATAGATAAGACTGCTTAGAAACTGACATTGCACTTTGTACGCTTGTGTTCATAGATATTATCATCGAATGCTTACATAGGTGTCTATTTTCGCTGTACAATCATGAAACAAGTTTATCGCATGATGTATAAAATATTAAAACACAACTAATGAAACACCACAAATGAATAAGATTTTTAAAGAATAAAGTGAACTAAGTTTATTACTTATTACGAACAATGCAAATCGAATGCGGTTTCAGTCGTGCACTTAGATATAGTTAGGTACTTCGCATACCTAATCTCATACAGAATTTATTGTCTGTAATTATGTATTGTTTTTACATATATTGTCTGATTTAAAATTGCTTAAACACTAGCATTACAAATACGATAAATGGGCCATCAAACCAGTCAATTGTAATCATTAACATTTATTCGATTTTCTATAAGTATCGATTTACTCATGAGTCTATACGAGTCTCTAGAGATCCCTCCCGGCTTTACGTAATTCCGCTTAAGGCCACGCATTCACATCTGCAAATAATGTTTTACGAGCAAATGTATAATCGAGTAGATTGATGTTTATGATGCGCCCTAGAGATCGATGGGCCATCGGTTGCATTCATCAATGGCCGCGAGAGGGTATCACTTCAATAGCAGTCACAGATGCATTGCACCTCGCGCCAGTTAGTAAGTACAACTTGCAGAAAGATGTAAACTGTATGAGGTCTTAAGCGAATGGGATAAGGTTCACATTAGGAATGTTTATAATATGCACTTTATTGCACATGACTGGCACAAACGTGCACATATGGCGAATGCGGTTTCGTTAATTTAATGTTTGTTGTGATGAACATTTGTGTTTGTTCTGTGTTAGATGATTATTGTATTGCAGGATATATTTGTGGTACCTTCGTCGATTCTGATTCTCATAACAAAAGTAGATACTCGAGCGGTTAAGATCAGATCAATGTATGTGATGTGTTCTTACTTCATATCCGTACTAGAAACTACATAAATACAACCAAAATGTACCATAAAAAATAAGATAAGGAAATCACAAGGACGATAACTAACGCAAATGCTGTAAGGAGAAGGGCCAACACACTGCATCAAATGGTGATAACGATACACCTACCGGAACCGACAATATGTAAATATATATTTTTTTCTCTATTATTATGCTTAAGATTGGTAGCAGGAACTGGATGCGATTAGTCGAAGATCGAGCAAAGTGGCAAACGTTTGGAGAGAAATCTATGTCCAGCAGTGGACTGGGACAGGCTAATGATGATGATGATGAATTTATTTATGTATGACGGTAGTCTTAAAGTTGTTAATAAAATATGTGTGTGTTTATTTTCATAATTTAATGTTGCTTCAAACAAATGATTGAATCGTATATGAAGAGTCGCTTAAGTCTATTCGCTGTCAACAGCTGATGCCATTTCCCTGTCTCTGAATTATCTCGGCGCCGCGTGCGCAGCGTCCGGCATTGTTCCAGCCACCGCACAATGCCAGTCATGAATCGTAAACCTTTATTATTGCATTTCGCGGTATCGATCGACGGTTAACAATAATCGTTTGAGCCCATAAGTTGCTGTTGTTATGACACTGTCATGGGCGCAAGTGGAACGATATAGCGATTGCTTTTTTACATTATTCTTGATTCAGAATGTTACAAGATTTTGTTCAGATACTATCAGGTACTTCTTGAGTGGAAATATAGCAAAAAATGAGTGAAAAACGAATTTGACGTGACAATGACTAATTACGAGTAAATATTATTCATTTTAAATGAAGTTATACCATTTACTAAGACAGACGAGTGACACATACACAGACTTGGAATTGTTATTACAAATTTGTACATTATATTCTCATGGGCGTAGCTAGCCATGGGCTCAGGGTGGGGCAGCAGTCTAAAATAATATTTAATTGGCAAATTAATTATACTTTTTTTTTGTGTCGACTGACGACTGTCGAGAGTGATTTGTCTTACGGAGATTGAGTATTTAGTTAGTACCTAGGTAATTTATTTTTTTAGGTTTGGTCAGATACCTTACAGGTCAGAGCCAGGGTGGGGCAAGCGCTCCACACTGTCCAATGTTATGCCTGTTACGAGTAGGTCACAAATAGTCACAATGATGCACTATGAAATTAAAAGCATATGATTACTTTTTAAGTATTTATTCATTTCTAATAAAACGAGAAACCGTGCCTTCGGTAAACGTCTATCGCTAAAGCATTTAAAATGAACCACAGCACAGTTCACTAAGCAAACTAGCCACATAATGAAATTTTATATCGAATTCTGCACTTTGGGGTCTCGTCGAATTTGTGCCCCTATATTCCTTTGAATCTCCCCAACGCTCGATTTGTCACGAACTAATATGAATTCGATCATTCACAAGATTTGCTCTGGGTATTGTGTATTTATTTCGGAGGAATAGTAATAAAAGTCGTCCTTTCGTAATATTGCTTGCGGAGTTATTTGTTTTAAAAGACGGATTATTTTTGCATTTTATGAGATTTTGTATTCTTTGTATAGAGTGAAGACCTTTCATGTTCTTGCAAATTCAATTAGATTTTATAGTAGGTCAAAGGTTTTTAGCTGCACATAATGTGTGGTGTTAAAGTTAACCTACTATTAAAACAAAGTTGACGGACATAATTATTACACTAACCAACAAACTTTAGAGAGGAGACAATAAGTAATTTTAGTTTTATTGAAAATAAGGCTAAACCATTGAAGCATTATCCAAGGAAAAAGTATTAAATTTTTATAAAACCAGGTAAAGGACGTGATGGCACAGAAAGAGGCTTGTCAGAGTGGTCAGTACCGTCGTATGGGCAAGAAAATTTATCTGTTTCAGATTTTACCCGTTCATAGGTACAGGCACCAAAGTGATGCACTGCAGCTGTTTTGGGGACAGATTCTTTGTTTTGGAGACGAACTAAAAGCGCCAGAGCTCGACACTCCCCCAACCTTTCATTTACAAGCTACTAACTTTGAAAACAGGTTTTGATACCTTACCTGTACTTGAGCTCTGGCACCATCGTGATGCAGTGCCACTGCAGCTCCTCCGGCGACAGCTTCTTCATCTTGGAGAAGGACTGGTAGTGCATGCGCCTCAGCTCTCCCCCCCACTTCCACGCGCGCGCGTTGTAGTCGTAGATGCCGCCGATCCAGCGGCTGGCTTTCTCTGGAAACGTGAAGGAAAATGTTTATTGATAGTGAAAACGTGAAAGCACTCGCTTTATATGGTAGTAAACACCTTTTGAAAGCGATATTTCATCGGCTAATAATGGAGTTTTGTTAGAGCGGTCGCCTTAACAATTTTGAAGTCCAGATTAATATTTTCAAAGTTTATTTATAGCAGTATCCACTGTTTTGTTTTTTGACGATATTCTGGTTCAGGTTTCCCAGGTGTAAATAACTTTTGTAATATATCAATGTAGAGAATAGCAATGCATTCTAGAATATATCACTTTTTATGTAGTAGACTTTTACACAAGAAGAAAAATAGTGGATAAAACATATTGCTTTTTAATACGGCTGTTTGATTTTGTCTCGTGCGAGATAAACTTCTAAGACGATCTAAATTGCGAGGCGCAGTCAGGTTACGACCTCATAATTAAATCAGCTGCAAAATATTCAAATGAAGGATCACTAGTTGTCCATTAATGAAGACATCACCCTTATGAATAAGACATTGACCCTTGATATATGTGATCTAATGATTTGATTGAGTCATGTGGAGCATGCTCTTGGCAGCGTCTTAATAAGAATGCAAAAGTACAAATGTTTAATAAATTTGACTGTCAATTAGACAAATAGGAGTATCTTAGTTGATGAACTTCTATTGTGATCTTTGGATTGCCTAACTTAACTGCGTATTCATCAATATGATTATTAACTGTGACATCCACTGCAATATCATTATGATTAGCTAATCTTTGCTCTATCAATAGCCTCACATATTTAACACAAAACAAAACATTTTGACGGAATTTATGATACCATTTTTCAGAAATACGTAGAGGCCATGGATAAACCAAATTGCTTAACGTATAATTTGTGCCATTACGCTACATAGCCAAGGAATAAATTAACTCAAACACATGAAGGTTAGAATACTTTAGTGTCCGCAAAAGTTCCTCTGTGTTTATTATGCTGTGGAAAATAAAAAAAAAGCTGTAGTTGAGCAGCAGCGATACTGACCTACGTTGGGTTTATTGAGGTAGTTCCTGAGGTTTCTGTCTTCCCATCGAGCTGGCACCGATAAGTTGCTGTCTCGGTCCTGAAAAAAAAACAATATTCTCTTATTCTTAAAGTTATTATAATCCTACACGATCAAGATTCCGTAGTAGTATATAAGTCAAGTTACATAGCATACAAAAATCATGAAAGTATTCGTGACGACCAGATAGAAATATTCTTGAAAATTATAAGCTATGATGCGAGTATCAATTCATACTTTGTCGCATCTGAGAATCTTAAACAACAATTCTCCAGTGTCCAATGACTACTCTATTCTTAAAACAATTAATTTTGTAGGCACTCGAGTTTATTTATATCATCATAAAATATGCAATTTGTAACCTTGCATATTTAACGATGCTATATAACTCAAACATAGTATACAGATAGTTGCGTAAATAAAATGTTGATCTTCTGAATACATAATAAAATTGTAATTAATAAATATAAAATAAATATTGGATTGGACTGAACTTTGATAGTTCTGGGCTAACGACAGTCTTTAAGATGGAAGATAATAAAAGGATAAGATAATTCTTATCAAGCACAAGCACGGTTTCATTTTAGAAGAAAACCTCGAAATGATCAATGTCATGTATAGCCAAGGTATTCCTAGGAAGCTATAAAAATGAGTTATTCCGGTTGGATACCCCGTATTTGATACCCTGGGGGATCAATTTTGTTTTATAATATTTTCTATTCCACTTTGATCCACCGTGCAGGGTATCACAAATAAATTATAATTTTATATTCTGGTTGGATACCCCAGTTATCTATTAATATATTTTTGGAACAGTCATTAACAAAACATATTGTTGTAAATGAATATTATTTTATAAAGTTTCAAATAAATAAATATAACGGAAACGTTTTGGCCAAGTCACCGCAACCGGTTTAAAAATGTTAGTAAATGCAATGGTGTCTCGCTGCACGCGGGGCAATGGGCGTTTTTCTGACAGGCCATTTAAGAAAAAGAAGTCTTCCAAAAGCTTCTCAAGATGGCTTTGATAAGAATATGAGTATTTAAACGCGATTAGCTTCTTCGGGGAAATTTATCAGCAATCTGTCATGACATTAAAGCGCCGTCATACCTCGTCATTATTTACTTTTCCTGATATTGTAGTAAATTCTCATGCGTCGTAAAGCGGTTTAGCCTTGAGTTGTCAAAATGTTAGATCACCCTGATGGATGTGACATGCTTTGACCTACATCCATAGTTCACAACAAACGGTTTACAATTACAATTTTATCTACATCCATACCTTAATATGTCTATTTTATATTCAGGAGCGATGAGCAAACGCCCTACATTTAGATATAAGTATCTGTGGCTGCATTGAAATGTTTACATTTTAGTGTCGGTAACCGATACGTAATTACGTTCAAATTTCGAACGTCTTCTTTAAAAGTAAAAATTTATAGGTTTTTTCGATTATCGAATTAGTCGATTAGTAATTTTATGTTCCATTCCTATACATTTAATTCGATGCTGAAATTATAACAATCGATTTGAGAATCGAAATCAACTCGAGTCTAGATTGTTTATGGATTTTAAAAACTACAAACGTCAGTCATTATGACAGTACTAACTTTTACATACAGATTATGTTGGTAACTAGGGCGTTTGCTCATCAATCCTGACTATAAAATAGACATATTATCGTATGAATGAAGATAAAGTTATGTATGTGACTGTACATAATTAGTCATTAAAATACTCATGTGATTCTTTTATGAAACTCACTTCGTTCGTTTCATAAAACCACATTCGTATTTTAATGACCCTCATTATGCAGCAGTCACATAAATAACTATTATGAACCACTTGTTCAGTTATTCTGAGCCTTGACAGTCACACAATTATGTAAGTGCGATACTTGCAGCCTATTTCTATTGTGACCAACCTTTTTATGATTATTTTAATCGCCTTGTTTGCCTGCTAGTTGAAATATGTCGTCATCACCATCATCAAAAATGAACCAGTCTCCGTCCACAGTTGAACACAGCCTTCTTCTAAGTCAGCTATTGAGTTCGATATCATCATGCTTCGTTTAAAGTAATAGTATAGTTCCTAAATTAGTACGTGTCGTTCAACGTATAAAAAGGATTTAACAAATACAAATAATATCACGAAATTAATTAAATAAACAAACTTTAAACTTAATTTTTTCACTTAGACATCTCCTCGTTGTGAAATGGTATAAAAAATTGTAGACGCAACATATAGAGTTTCACAGAATTCCTTGGAACTGTCGTGCAATGAGCTAACTTTGATGCTGCCTGGATCTGTGGCGGTGAAGTCATCGGGACACCCGCGTTATTGCCAATTGTCCCACTTTGGTCGCATGTGCTAATATTTGCCATTTCTAAAGAACCGCTTCTTTGTCAACTTAGCGACACTCAATTATTACTGTTCTAAGAAGGCCGTACTAAATTAGATTCGGAAAACTGAACCTTATTTCGTAGCTGGGAAAGTTTACAGATTTTCTCTTCTTCTAGTGAAACAGCTTTTACAGATGTAGAAAATACTGTCACAGTAGAGGGAGTGCTAGTAAAGTAGTATTGTCGTGACCCAAACGATTACACGCAATTAGGTATATAACAGATTATGAGATATTACATTCCAATTACCTAATTAATGTTATCTAAGTTTGAATTCTGATAAATTCTACTCACACAAAATATTTATAAATGATGTGCTATTCTGATAGACTAGCAAATATTTACATCAAGATTTTTGTAAAAGAAAATGATTACCTATATATTGTTTTTGTGTAAATGAAAATAAACCAATATTGTTCTCATTCACGAAAAAAAGTAGGACAGGTAAGAATAGTGAAGCTCGTAATTAAGCAATCGATTTATTTCGAAGTTTGTTAAATTCGCCATTAAAAGGTTTATTAGCATTACCTTTTTCAATTACTTTACGGTTTTATTAGGACTGTGACACTTTAAATGTGGTCCTAAATATTGGCGGAAGTACCTAGAAAGGCATAAAGTTTAAATCGGCGCTCGTGGTAGAGTCCGATGTGGTTATAAAATTCATTTAGGTTTGCAGTTTCTGTGCGACTTATGTTCTTAACGTAGATATAGAATTAAGATTGGAGAAAATACAAAGTAATATAAATTAAGAATACAGGCATTTGTAGCATTTTCTTTGACAAAAAACTGTAACAATTTCTTTGAATGGAAGTCTGTGCGGTCGATTTCATTCAGGGAACAATTAAGAGAAAAGAAATGTACCATAAACTCATCGAGCAGAATCTTCGAACTTTTCTTGGGGAAGTGTAGGTATTAGCATGACAACGGCAACTGTGTATTTTTAATGTCATAGAAAATGAAGTATTTTTTCTTAATATTTCCATTATGCTAAAATATAGAATGAACATTTAATGCATAACACGCACAGTATGCGTATTTAATGTTGCTATCAGGTTTTTCAACGCTACATTATATTTTATGTCGCACTTTACAGAATAAATTGGTGTTTTACTCCCATTACTTGGTCGTACTTGGATATTGCTCGGTTTTTAGGGTTCCGTAGCCAAATGGCAAAAAACGGAACCCTTATGGATTCGTCATGTCTGTCTGTCTGTCTGTCTGTCCGTCCGTATGTCACAGCCACTTTTTACCGAAACTATAAGAGCTATACTGTTGAAAATTAGTAAGTAGATGTATTCTGTGAACCGCATTAAGATTTTCATACAAAAATAGAAAAATAATAATAAATTTTGGGGGCTCTCCATACTTAGAACTGAAACTCAAAAATTTTTTTTTCATCCAATCCTTACGTGTGGGGTATCTATGGATAGGTCTTTTAAAATGATAATAAGGTTTCTTATATCATTTTTTTCTAAACTGAATAGTTTGCGCGAGAGACACTTCCAAAGTGGTAAAATGTTGGTCCCCCCCCCCTGTAACTTCTAAAATAAGAGAACGATAAATCTAAAAAAAATATATGATGTACATTATTATGCAAACTTCCGTTGAAAATTGGTTTGAACGAGATCAAGTAATTAGTTTATAAATTTTTGGGGCTTCCCATACTTAGAACTGAAACTCAAAAAAGTTTTTTTCTTCAAACCCTTACGTGTGGGGTATCTATAGATAGGTCTTTAAAAATGATAATAAGGTTTCTTATATCATTTTTTTCTAAACGGAATAGTTTGCGCGAGAGACACTTCCAAAGTGGTAAAATGTTGGTCACCCCCCCTCTAACTTCTAAAATAAGAGAACGATAAAACTAAAAAATATATATGATGTACATTACCATGTAAACTTCCATTGAAAATTGGTTTGAACGAGATCAAGTAATTAGTTTTTTTTTAAAACGTCATAAATCGTAAACCGCAATTTTCCTCTCATTCAATAAACTCAAATATAAAAACGTCGATCAAACTTACAAAGAACTACAAAAACTTTTATATTAGATGATACTTGCTGCTACGGAACCCTTCATGGGCGAGTCCGACTCGCACTTTTTTTTCTAAAAAACGTTTTGTTCGGTGTGCTATATGAATTAATAAAAACCAAATTGTTTATGGTTATTGCCAAGTCGTTTTAGTAGTGTATACAATGTTAAGGCGATATTAACGGGTTATGAAATAAAGGATCGGTTTATTTTATTTGCCTATAAAACAGTTTTAACACCAGCTGAAGTATGTAGGTATATTCGTACAGATGTAACTACATAATGTTTCGAGCAATAAAACTTGGTCGTGGTTTAAACAAAGTGGACAATTATTTTTTTTACAAGTATAAGAAAAACTTCTTTGCTATCACTGAAGATGATTTTCCAGATTGGAATATATTATTCTGCGTAGGTACCTCTAATACACGATGGTTTTACGTTGCATTTAGGATTACTCTGATTCTGAACCCACTGTTGAGCAAAAGCCTTTCCTTCTGTCCACCACATCCCCCCTTTTTTTTTTTGGAGGAGAATGCGTTTATGCACCGTAACCGCAGGCTAGCTAAACCTGCGGCCGTGTGTGGGACTCGAGACTAAAGCGTCCACTACCCACTAAACTCCCCCGGTTCCCCTTCACACCCGATTGGGACAAGCCGGTGCCAGCGTTAGCTATTGACCAGCCCATCCCCGGTCCACTACATCCCCCTACATTGTGACAGCAGCTATAAATACCATATCTCTTACAATAATTTAAATTCGTCTTTTGCGTTGTAATGTAATATTAGCAAAGATTATTTATTTCTCAAATTGTAGTTTTATCAAAATCAAATGGGACTGTGTACCGGAATATCCGTGTAAACTCCGTGATATGAGTAAGCGTGCGTTGGAGTCATCTCACGACATAAAGGCTAACTTAGATCTAGGTCAATGTATCAGCCTAGACATTCAACGTGAAACCGTAGCTTCTTTAACATTCCGCACGAATAGCAAACAGCGGTTTACTACAGCCATTTCAATTTGTAGGGAAATTGATTGTACAGTTTGACGCCATTTTAGCGAGTATCTAGCAATTTTATTATAGGGATTTACCCTCACAGCTTGTTCGTTGTATCATAGGAATCATGTGGTATTTTTATTCTACAGTCACGTCAATGTGTACACTTTTAGTGTATATAAAATAATAAAGAATGCAAACACTTCGTCCTGTGTGAAACACCAATTATAGTAGTAAAGCTGTGTTAGCGGCGCGTTTGTGCCAACCAGTGACGCAAGCCTAGAGATAAAGTAAATATAATATTTACTTAATCTAGCGGGCTATTAGATAAATGTGGAATTGTAACTTCACATATACAGCGTTTGACCATGACGACCTATGTTACTGCACTGAGCTTCTTAGAACTAATAACGTAATTCTAGTCTCAAATCTATTTTGACAACAAATAGACTGATGTACAACATTAACTTAAAATACATACTTTACATAGAATTTTGTATTAGTGGAATTACTGGGTATATGAGACCTAATAACTGTCGTCTCGGTATAGCGGGCGCAGGGCGGTGCCAGACAGTAACTGCTTAGTTACTGTTTGGCACTGAACTGTCTAAGGGCAGACGTGGCGCTTACCATCAGGCGTACGATCTGCTCGTCTTATTACACATTGCAACAAAAAAATATCCAAAGAGTTTTGGAGGGTCTTCCTCAGGTGGTCTTTCTTACTGGCTTTTTGCCTGAAACCGACACGCCAAGAATGGGCCGGAATTTTATCACATTTTATCGGAATAGATTTGAGTCAGGTCTGCACTCAAGTAGAGGAACAATATAGTTACTTCACAAAATCTTCATGAAATGCCTGTGAGTCATTCTAATGGTATAAGCTTAACATTGGTAAGTTTCATCTGAAATCCGTTCGGTTAGTTGTAGCGCCAACAAGGAAGAAATATTTACCCAAAACTCATTTATATTTACAATATTATCACATTTAAAGGCTGAGTTTATTTACTCGTTCACCTAACTGCTCCGGCGTTGTGTCATATCGCATTCTACGCTGCCTGTGTTGACTTAAGTCGTGTTGAAACATTCGCGGTTACAATCATTTTATAGGCCAAACGACATTTAATTTGTTTAAACAACAAATGGCTGGGTTTTTAGTTTTATAACGCCCTTGATATGAGCTTGGAAGGCAGTTACAAGTTTAATTATCTTTAGGAAACCAAGTCTGTATTATGCTATCCGATCAAAGTCCTATGTCAGAATATCAGAAAATATCACAGAAGTAAATTAATCTTGAGTAAGTTGCTAAGTACCTCAAATATGTATTTATTTACCTAAATACAGCAAACTGATTTACTTTACACGAAATTCGAAACCACGTGCTTAGTTACACATTGTAAAAATATAGCCAGTACGTACAAAATCGATTCACGTTAGACCACGAATAACATCTTAAGTGCCTAGTATTCAAAACATTTCAATTGGTATTCATAAAACGGCCTAATGATAACACTGGATAATTCATTCTGTCTATTGGAAAGTTTCAAAGAAACCAAGCGTATCGGATCCATCAATCTCCTGTTCTATTAGCGGGTATTTTACAATCAATGTAATATTTATCCGGTCCGAAATACGTGGTGTCATAAGAACTATAAATCTGTGGTGAAATTGGCGCATGTGTAGGGCTGCCACTGGATTTGCCCTCTAGTTTATAAAAAAGAAAAAAGTCTTTGAAAAATATCTGGGTTTCGAAATAACTAAAAACGAACTAACTTGGATGCTGCTGCGACCCAAACTGTGTCTTGGCCTCCGACAATCAAAGTTCCCAGATATTTTTTTCTAAATAAAACCTTATCTTATAATTATATGAAGTTAGTTTAGATCCCTATGATAAAATATGTAATATGTAAAATGTCCTTGATATTCAGGTTTGTATAACACGGAATATGTCCATATTTTTTTATGGATCAGGTGGTTTACCCACCCAACGTTGTCTACTTACGACTTTAATAAATCTTAATAGCACTGTACTTTATGTGTGTGGGCCTGGAAGGATTCGAGTAAGTCGTTTTTTTTCTTGTTAACCTTCGATCTCACTGCTAGGTAAACCCCTCCCCTTCTATAAAAAAATTGGTAGCCCTGCAGTGAGTCGGTCGCAGTTTCCTCAAATAAATGCGTGGGCTCACCCCAGTTGTGATGGCATTGCATAAGAGGGCACATGACTGCTGACCACAAAGGTGCGACAAACGAAGAGGTCAAGTTGTTCCAACGACACCAAACCACTACAAGACGCTCTTACGCAGATAAATATTACTATTGGCTATAAATAGTAGATACCTTAACAGTTAATGGAAGGGCTCGAAAGTAGCTCAATAACATTAGAATATACTGCTCGGCAGTATCATATATCTGACTGCCCGACATTCTGATATGCTATTCATACCGCACAATTGGATTCTTAGGATAATTACGTCATTAAACAAATGGGTAGCTCTGGGCAGTTCCATTTGTTACGGTATTGTATTCAGTACTTGTAAATTTTAGATTTTATGTTATGATAACAATAATTTTATGCGTGATATTTAAATAAGCTTGTTAACACACCTTAATCGCGATAATAAATACTCTGAACAAGGAGAAGGTAATGTTATACTAATGGTTAAACTATCAGGTCAATTAGGTAAATAATCAAAACAACCACTGTTTATGTTAGTTTTCTCTAAAATACAAACCGAAGTTAATTGAAGAGATAAAGACTAGAAACTGTGCTCGTTTATATCAGGAACCCGTGAAAAACCCAGCTCGCTATAACATTCTTAAGACCTAATTATAGAGACTGAAGATGAATGGCGTATATATTTGGATGTTTCTAACTGCATCAAAAATAAACATCTTTTAGTTTGCTTTGTAAGATGTTGCATAAATATGTTTGCAACGAGTGGGTGTTCAAAATCAAGGTTAGAGAAACAAATTGTTACGTCCACGAATGAGCAGTTTATGCCTAGAATGCATTTACAAGTAGAATTTGAGGAGCTAGCAACACGTCTACCGACCAAAGAATGATACTGACAGTATAAGAAGTGACATAGTTTACTGCTGCGGTCTCTTTCTTTTATCCTGATTTACCCACGTATCACTGCTTTAATCTGAATTTGTGTATTTTCTTGCAAACCTCACATTTAAATGTTTTGTAACTAAGCAAGGTTTAGACGAAGTATAGGTTAATATTTTTTTATTGACACGAAAAAATAAACACGGTGTTTAAATGTTTATAGATACTTGTATGTCAAAATATTATAATTTAGATAATATTTTGTCAATTCGCCTATTCTAAAACTCGAAAAGTCTTGCATTTGTACAGATGTATCTTTCGTTTAACCTTTACATAATATGATAGTAGCAAAAGGTGAGTAGAATTGTATGTACGGGAATGTGCTCTTGGAAATAGTTTAAAATACATACATACATCTTTTGATAAAACTGTTTATTTTTGACTGGCGAGGTTTCCAGACAGTTTAATGGTGGTCGTAATTAAATTCCTTGAAGCTATGTAATTTGTTTGCGTTAAATATGCATGAAATTGATTCTGTTGCATCAGTACGGTTGGCATAGTTCTCAGTAACTGGCTGTCTGTCGATGGTTAGCAAGGTGGATTTATCGAAATAAATGAATTTTACGATATCATTAACAAAGTTCTAGAAATATTAGAGAATGTTCTTAAAGTTGGTGCGGATCACCAGATGAGTTAGTGAAACTTTCTTGCTCTCCTGGAATTTTTTAGATACAGAACTAAAAAATTCTAGGAAATGAAGTGTCTGCGTGAGGTGGCAAATTGGATAAAAATATGTAGATTTATCTTTCGTTCTACTTGGTAATGACACTGCTTTTAAAAAAGTATGCTTTTAAAGATGACGTTATAAAGTTAATTATTATTTAATGCCGAAATCTACACAACCATCACTGTATTCTGTTAAAAATGGATGGCATTCATTAATTTTACTTTTAGTTGATGTTTATCGTATATCTTTCTGCCCGCTAATTAATCTCGATGTTTCTGCACCGAACCTCATCTGTTTCGCTTTACTCATTCGCGCACCCTTGCATTGATTCCAGTTAGAATGCTATGAAAATTTAACCTACGTAGGTACAGAATTTAACTATACGTAAGTAGATTCTCACATCTGAGTTCACTAGGTATGATTAGATACACCTGTTTGCAGGTTTGCAGACTGGTTAGAAATTACCATCTGGAAGTGCCTTCGATACGCACTTTGTGGAATGCGAAATTATTCTGTGACGGTATACCTATGTTGTATCATAAATATCTTATAATAGTCTGCACGCTTACATACATAATATCCATCATAAATAACGAGAAGAACCGTTGATGGATATAACTGATGGTCAGTTTATATAAAGTTGACGGAGAATTTACTTGTATTTGCGCAAAATCGAAAAAGAGAAGAATTATGCGTAAATCAATTACTTGTTTACGAAATAACTAAGCTACATATTTTTAGATGAAGACAATTTAGAGAAGAAGTAGAATATAATAATATATATTTCATACTAATTTCTGTAACAATTAAAGCAATTTCAAATTTAGTCACCTTTTGAAATTTCATCCGACAATATATCATTTTTATTGTCACATTATTATGTGTTAAAACTACAACACTTTTTCATAAATAATAAATTACGGATGTCTCAGCAGACATCTTGTGTGGGCGAGATTAGATGCAGAAAACAGCACATTTTGTCACTTTAGTCGAACATCTAAAATGAAGATATTATGTAACAAAACACGAGGAGGAAATTTCAAAATCTCTGGTAGTGCTGCCTGTAGTATGGAGCGCATGTATAACAGCGAATGGATATGTGAAACAAGATGATGTGTCGCTCATTTTCATGTATCATGCTGGGTTTTCTACGAATTACGAATGCAAAACGGTTGGTCCTGCGCGCGAACTCTCTTCACCCTCTTTAGTTGTGTTATATTGCTTCCACAACCGACTCATCAAGTATTAAGGGAATTCGAACAGCAACTAAGTTTGCGTTCTCTTTAATTGAATTTGTCAACTATAGTGCGTCATGGGTTTTCCAGGATTATCAATGGTTAGTTAAACATGTCCTGTCTATCAAACTTTGTTGATTCTGAATTTAACCAACTTAAGTGCTTATGCAATTCATCTGCCTTGGATCCAAAAAGCAATGTGAGTATGTGATGTTGAGTAATATTTATTTATTTACAAGTTACGATGCAGTAGCACACTCGTTGTGTATTTATATTTTATATGTAAATATATTTACTTTATAGAATTTCCCACTCAAGCAACATTTTGACTACAATATGAAGTTATGTCAAAAACCAAGAAGTTTTACGCACAATTATACACTCCTCCTCCTCCTTAAGTCGTTCCCTCAGTGCTGAGGATCGTGGCTCCGACGAAAGCGTTTCAATAAACTTCTCCATCTACTTCGGTCTTCAGCTTGATGGAGAGCCTGGGATATCGGCATCCGCAATTCCTCGGACACCTGGCCGGACCATCGTCTGGGACTGCGTCCTCTCGGTCGTTTGCCATCCACATTACCTAATTAATAAGTAATTATACAATAGGCTTATGATTTATTTATAATAAAATTACTATAAACATTTTGCCTATATGCCGGTCTGTTATTAGCAAAACCTTGCATGTTTGCTACTACATAGTTAAGCAATTAAGCATGCGGGGTTGTGTTGAGCTTTAACTGAGAAATACGCATGAAATCTAACAAACTTTACCAGTACCCTTTGTGACTATTCAAGTAGAATTTCCTTAGTAGCCCAATTGACTTTTTAAAGCTAGAAGGTCACAGAACTATTTATATCCGGCAGTCTTATATCTTTCTATGTGGCCTGTTTCAGTGACATAGATGCATTGTCATAAGTTTGAATGCACAGTGCAGTCTGTTTATATCTGATCCCGGTAAATGGGTCACGTTTCTTGCAATTACTGGCCGTGGACGTGGTCTGGTTAAAAATAGGACGAAAATACATTGTTTTGACTTTGTTCTCTAGCAGAAACATTGAATATGATATAGGTACACACTACTTTGTCATCGTGTGTATGAGACGGTAGTGGATTAAGTAAAAAATTTTTACTTTGTTGTTATTGTACCTTATCCAAGTAGGTATGCAATGCAGGTGATGAAATTCTTGGATGCAGTTCATAAACTTTTTATTAAGAGTAAGGATTCTTATTTGAAATTTGTAAATTTTTATGTACCCAAATCTGTGTTTTAAATCTTAATTTTGAATTTGCATTTTGTTAAATACAATGCAGAAAAGGACATTTTGAGGAACTTGTAATTAGCTATACCAACGAATGTTTTACATTCTGTCGTACTCTTCCTTCTAAATGTTATGATTATTATTGAAGAAAGGGCAAGGGGTTCAAATAATACTTAATAAACCAACTAATCTATCTACAGCTGTGATGAATGCGAGTATGCGCACAAGTATAAACCGTGTTTCAACAGCATTAATACGTTCGCATGAAATTAATTTGCCAGTGATTTTCTTCTTGTTTGACTTACGATGACGTTCCCTGGGTAGAGTAATTGGACGAAGATTGAGTATTAGATGGTACGATTCGACAGAGATTAAGAGCAGCGGTTAGGTCACGTTAGTTGAGCATGTAAAAGACTAAGTAATGATTGCGCTATTTACATTTTTACCAAGAATTACGCGCGAAGAGACGATATTAATGTTTATATCGCACAATAAACAGGAAATGTGTAGCAAGAGCGACATATTGCGTAACAACTCAACAACTATCGATTCTAAAGTCACCTAATGAATATTATTTTTATAACATTGAAACACAGATAACCTAAAAACATGTCGCACCCCCAGTGCAAAATAGACATAAGTGATTTTACTTCGAATCATCGATTTTATCATATTTGAAAAGTACGTTTGACAATACATATGCTCAATTTTTTTCATATTTTTCTTGTTAAATTTGACGAATTAATAGAAGAAATTAATTTTGAGAATTTTTATTATATCACATTTTTTCCTATGGATTAGTAGATTATGTGATATAAAGCAAAGAATAAATTGAGAAATATGACGTATTACTGATTATTACGTTTATCGCTAAAATTTAATGTAGAAAATAAATAGTAACAAGTATTATGACTTTAATGCGTTTGTTTTTTTCCATCTCTAGTCTTGTTTACACGATTACCTTTTTTTTCGTTATATTAACTAGGTAAGGAAATTATCTTAAATGCACTTACTTCACCAAAAAGATAAACTTAAAATAAAATAACAGCAGTATGACTGTTTACTTCTTATGAACTTAAAATAAAATAAAATAAGAACAATTACTACTTTCTTCCACTAAAATCTTTTCTTTGCGCCGACACATAAGGCTACATACTTCGGCGCGGCTGTAAAATAAGAATGATTACTTCTTTCTTCCACTAGAACATTTTCATTGCACCGAGACGTAAGATTGGATACAGCGGCGCGGAAGTAGACAGCGGGAACATAAGTGTGAATACGTCGATGCGGTATCGTCTGACCTTCGTAACCGGAAAGGCGAACCAGAACAATAAGATCATAGTTACACATTCAAAATGAATGAATGTGCAGTTTCCTCACGATGTTTTCCCTTACCGCCGAGCTAGTGGAACAAGTAGTATGTAAATAAGTGCGGGCGAAGCGAACGTCACGTCTACTAATAGACCCACCCAACATCCGCACGCATGTGTGGACCGCCCCCCGATTAAGGAGGGTAAGACCCCTCGCCACCGCCCACTCTTGGAGTGCCAAGCCGCGCTGGTGGGAGGTGGAGTTGCCCCAGAACACCGACTTGGCGTTTAGGTCTCCCGCGAGAACTTACCGCGGTTCTACCCGGAGAAACCCGAGAAATTCCTCAAACTCCCAAACGGAATGGTTGGGGGAGAAAGAAGTGGCTACGACGGTCACCCCAGGCTGCTACCACATACCCTGACCCTCTCTCGAAGAGCGAGAGGGGGGAAACGCCGGCCCGCATGAAAACTGCCAGATCACGATCTTCGTCTCCCAGCCATTGATCGGGAATACGGTATGGCTCTGACACTACTCGTAATTCCACCTGCCACTCGGCCATGACCTGGTCTTGGGCCGAGCGGTAGTGGTTGAGGTTCACCTGCAGCACTTCTTTAAGTCTGTCCTGGGGCATCATGTGCTGCAGATGTCTCCATGAGTTCTGGAGAGATTTCAGCGGCCGATGCAGATGATCAAGTTGCTACCGGCTTTTTGCACTTTTTTGGGGGAAGGTTGCAGTTCCGCCCCCGCATAACTTGCCCAGCCCAGCCCGGCCGGCCGGGCCGTTAGCAGCACAAACGGCGCAGTTGGGTTTGGCCGTGCATTCAGCCACCTTATGCCCCTTGACTCCGCACCGGATGCAAAGTTCCGTGCGACCGACGGAGGAGGGGCAACGCATTCGGATGTGACCGGTGCCGATGCATTTGAAACACCTGAGCGGCACATCCTCGAGCACGCGCACGAAAGCGGAGCTCTACCCGATTAATATACGTCCCGCAGTCAGTCCCAACGCCCCCACGGCCGGTGCGGATCTCCCCGATCTTGACGGAGTCACAGTCGCCGATCTCCGCCACTTTCACTGCCACCTCAAGCTTGTTGAAGAAATCGTCCAATTCCGCCGCTTGCAGAGTGGCGCACTTGGCCGCGAAAGTGACGGCTTGGGTGCCGTTCTGCACTCCCGTGAACTCAAAAAGACGAGCTCCCGTCTGTGTTGTGCGGAATTTATTCGGCGCGATGTCCATGGTTATGGCGTCACCGATAATCTCCCGAGCCCGTCTCAACATGGACTCGTAGGCTTCCCCCTACTTCACCGCCTCCTCCGTCAGAGTGACGACGACGGCAAAAGTTCGGGGGTGGCCAATTTCTTGGTGGCAGCTGGTTTGGCGGCCGGGTGAGATAAGGCTTTATTCGTCCTTCTTGGCCTACTTCTTTCCAGCTGGACACTAGTGGTGTACGCAGGAGTCATCGAATCAGACTGCACCTTTGTAGCTCTAACAACTGTGCTCCACCCTACGTTGACCGGAGTAGTTGACGGGAGGAGCACGCCTTCATTCATAGGCGTCTGACGTGCCAAGGTCTTCGCCGGAGCCAAGGAAGAAGAGGGAACTCTAACATTAGATGCTTCCGAGGTGGGGCCCTTGGGAGCCTTGGAAGACTTTCCCTTGCCCTTTCCTTTCGGTGGCGGAAACTTGACAGCCTCCGACTCAGACTCAGCAGCTTTATCTGCCGCGAGCGGCGGACAAACTCTGACCTCCGGCAGGAGGCGATTCTCGATGCCCGCAATGCAGGCCCGAGTAAAGGCGCGCTTTTCCGCGGCCTTCTTGCTTAGTAGAGCCCCAATGCGGGCTTCGAAGACTGCGATCGAATCTATATCTGGAGCCGAAGTTGATGCCTTACGTGCGGCAGACCTAGGCACCACCTGTGTTGAGGGGGTCACGGCCGGCAGAATAGCTTGACTACCCCGCAAGGTTGCCAACTCCTCTGAGACCTTGGCCAGCTCCTCAAAGAGCCGACGCACCGTCGCCTGAAGAACTTGTGTCTCCTCGGAGGCACTCCGTTTACCCATTTCCGCCACGATAGCAAGGAACGATAGGGCATGGTTTTTAAGGGCCTTTTGAAAAGTGCCCTTCAGGTTTCCCGACTTATTGGCGATGCCGATTATAATTTTGGCATCCTGTTTTGCTAGTGCCTCCACATCAGCGACTGATTGCGTTGAATAATCTATGTTTGGCCCGCACGCAAAAACCTGGAGCGGCCGCCAGCAACAGAGTCACTAGCGACCGAGTCCGCGTCCGACATCCCTTTCAAAGTGTCGTCCGTATCCGAGACTTCAAAATCTTCATGGCAGAAAAACTTGCTGCCTGAGACCGTCAATCATTTGCTAGGTGAACCAGCGCCAGGGTCGTTTGTGACAACGCCGACCTTCGGGGGCCGACGCCTCTACAGCCAAATCATCGAAAGCCATACCAGAGTCCGTAGAAGCCTAAAAATTCTAAAAAGAGACTTGCTACTAAAATGGGAGAACCAAAAAAGCTAAGATATTCGCAAAGACACTAGGTGTTCGCTCAAACTGAAACCGGAAAGAACCTCCACGGCCAGGGACTTGGCAAACTAGCAGCGGAAAGCAGCTAGCGCAATCCATAGAGAGAGAACGCTTGTATGTTCGTAAAGAACCACCCAGAGTACTTAACGAAGTTAAAGGTGGAAAACTAAGAGCTCAGTACGTGAATCGTAATGTCGTATGGCGAAAGCTGCATGAAACCTTACTCCTCTCAAACTTCCAGACTTAATTGCTGCAACCAGTCCTCAGCAGCCGGAGTCAAATTATTCAGCTCTTTCAGCCCCCCAGGAAACCTATAGAGTGGGCAGTCATTAACGACATGCGCAAGAGTCTGATCCTCGAATCCACATTCACAGGCCGGAGATTCCCTCAGTCCCTACCTGTGCAGGTGGTGGTTGGACCACCCGTACCCTGTCCTAAACCGATTCAGACCCACCCATATTTTCCGTGAGGCATCAAAACCAGCGGGTTTCAAGGTTGGGTCTGACCTCAATGTCGATCTTACACAGTTATACAAAAAAAAATATTATAACATTGTGTATCACCTTGTTTAACCATCTATTTTTTCCAGATAGGATTAAATTTTTAAATGATAGAGATTTTAGGATAAAACTTCCTGCTTGGCTATCTGAATACTGTTTTTATACCTACTGTTATTGAATATAAACTCACCAGCAATTAAACATGGTCACTTTAGCGTCTCTTAGATAGAAAACTATTTGCAGCTGTGCAATGATTATTATTCAAATTCAAATTCATTTATTTCGGACAACAAAAAGTCCATGGGTTAGTAATACATTTTGCTTAAAAGACTAGGTGTTAGTATTTACATTATATTAAATTTAAAATAAAATTAAAAATACAATAATTAATTCGTCATGTACCTAAGAGGCACTCCGTGCGGTTGACACCTAGAAGAACTACCGTCCACTGTATGTGTCATCAATCGCACGAAATGCCTCACAATAGGCGCATGCGGATCATCTGCCACCGCTCTCTCTCATTATGTCAATGGAGAGGCGAAAAGCCCGATTAACAAATCACAGTTTCAAGATTTTACACTAACCGCTCAATTTTCTCAAAAAGGAAAAACAATGAACCGAACTCAACGCTCCATATATCCATATATGGAGCGTTGAGTTCTCTTTATTGTTTTTCCTTTTTGAGAATAGTGAACGATTTTTGGCAATTTATGAAACTGCAATTCGATAATTGGGCGTTTGGCCTCTCCATTGACGTAATAATCATTGCACAGCTCCAAATAGTTTTCTATCTATGAGACTTTAAAGTGACCACGTTTGTATGAAGAAAGCCTAGTGGCCAGGTTTTATTGCCGGTGAGTTTATTAGTCATAGCAATGACAGTTTTGACAATGTGATAATGTCTTCTAATAATTTTTGTTTCCAATTTATGTAAGTAGATTTGCACACCTGGTCCTGCATGCAGGTTGAATACACGAACATTAAATCTTGACAAGACCTTTGTTTATTGTATTTTAAAAAATAAACAATTTGAATTCCAAAGTGCTAAGAATACACTTTGTTGCCCCGATGTGTCCGAGGTCGGTCACCAGCCTGTCACCTGCGTTACCGGGGTCAGGGCTGGGAGACCCACGGAGGACGAGGACGGAAAAATGCTATGCAATAGCTTAATCGCGGCAGTCCCCGAGTGCCACACGTATTCGTTGATTATTTTAAAACAAAAGGTACTAGCAATTAGATTTTTATTGAGAGAACATAATATTTTGTTGTGCGGAGCCGAGAAAAAACTTATTTCGTTAATTGTTACAAGTCTTAACAAATTATCTACTGATTATTTAAAAATTTATAAAAAAATCAATAGTGGTAGTAATCTTCACCGAAACTCCACATTTCTGAATTATTATTGTGCAATTGTATTGTTTATACTACGAACTTTAATTGTACCCAAAACAACAATTAGTATTTTGCCTAAAATAAAAAATATTGATTATAAAAAATGCATTTCCTTTTTTCCCTATAGTCATAAATAATAACCCTAAGAAATATGTGTTAATATGCAGCTAACTTTTCTATTACATATAATGGAATAAGTAATTATTATTGTTTACTTAAGTTATCTTAACAAGCCCTTAAATTGAAAAAAGGGGTAAGTATTGCTTATACATTGCAAACATAATTTTAATAAAGGGAATAACTCAGTAATCTTACTTATACTAGCATAAGTGTACGTATTTACAAGTTCATTACTGCTGTAATACAACATACTTTTTGAAATACATTTTACTTTTCTGGCAAAGACTGGCATAAATTTTGATACTCAGAATCCTTTATTTTATTACATTCTGAAAAATAGCGTAATAATTTATTTTTACAATTCCTAATAAACTATAAACATTAGCACCAACTTAAATACAACACGCAGTGCATTATTTTTTTTCCTTTTTTTTGATATAAGAATCATTCTTCTACGTTTGGAAATAAAGTAAATATGCCCATAAATTCAGTTTTTTCGCTCTCCTGTAAAATCAGCATTTTCGTCTTACGTCTTTTTTGCACTGAGGGTACGATGTCTGGACCACCGCATAGGAAAGTATGGCTTTCTATCAGCGAGTCGATTCTTAATAGACCTTGTATAATGTATTTAGATTTACGTGCTGATATCAACGTTCCACGAGTAGTGTTTCAATGAAACATAAGAGACTCCACCCTCAATGTGCTTTTTTTTATAAAAGCACATTGCTTCTATCCTCTTTAGCTCTACTTGAAAAAAATTAAACTTACAATAAAAGTTTAGAAGCGAACAATTGTGCTGGCTAGATATTATCTACGAACAAAAAGCTAACAAACAGTTAGAAAGATGCTAATTGTTACTAAATCGAAACTAAATTTATAGACAGAAAATTTATTGTTATCTATTCTGCGCCCACGTGCGGCAAATAGTCAATAATAAATAAACCCAGACGTTGGAAAGCAAGCAATGGATAAAACATGATTGTCCAATTACTACGATCACTTGGAACATGTTTATCGTTAGACAGCTGCAAAAAGATGTGCACTTTCTCTCGCCTTTATTCTAAGGCTATAAAGTTCACAATGACTACATATTGAGCTTAGAAATGCCCTGAAGAAAAACTACCATTTCAATGAAAAGCCGAAGCTAGACGAGGCAAAGAAAAGAACCCAATCTTGCACGCTTAGAATTTTAGCTAGAGGATTAATGTCAAAAAGGATTATGAAAACTCAATATATTTACAGTACAACATAATACTCGTACATTTCTAACCATATATCTTGCGTTCCTTGTTTATATCGAAATTCAATCCCGACAGAAACATTGTTTGAAGTAAAAAAATATGTGACAAGCAAAGGGTTTTGGCAGTATGCCAGCTGTCAATTGTATGTTGTGTCAATTCAACCGAACAAATTGGAGTTTTTAAATAAATACACTCGTCAAGTTTGAGTAAACATTTGATAAGTGGAGTTCAATCTTAAAGAAAGAATGACAATTGAGCGTGTCTCGAAAGGTTGGGTTAATTGAAGTGTGTTAAGTCACACCGGATGGATTACGAAGATACTGAAGTAGTGATAGGGAGTGATGATTTTATAACAACACGAGAGATACCTTTACGTATTTGGGAAATAGATCAGAGGCATATTATTAGCTCTCGAACTGTATTTGCTGAACCGAAAATATCGAATCCGAGAATTGATCCATTTTTTGGGTCGGTCAATCGCCTTAGCTCGTCAATCTTTGGATGTAGCTAGGAAAACTATAAAAGTCTATAGTGGGCAGTGGGGATGAAGTATTCCATTCCAGCATTCTCCTCCGAAAAAAAGCCCTGGTCTTAGAAGAATAGGTATTAAAACAACTGAACTCTCGGTTTATATCAACAAGTGCATTTTTAACTTTACTGTTAACACTGACCTACCTACTCTGTTTTTTGTTGGTAGCTATGTTTACTTGAAACTTCATTTACATTTTACATTTTATGTTAAACAGACGAAGCGTGCAATATTTGCCTTCGGAAGAAATGTTTGCGAGTGAATTCTCGCAATGCATCGCCGCGCCCAGCCAAGTTCTACCCACATGATTTCGATACTTGGCATTCAAATGATGCCGTGCACTTCATCTTCACGCAATATCTGACATAGGCCCACATAACAAAATAGCTGCTCTGGATTGGAGGAATTGTTATCATATAGATTTTGTGCCAGCTCTAATCGTTCAATGCGTCACGTTGCGTGATCTGCGAAATGAATATACACTCACCGGCAATAAAACTTGGCCACTGGGCTTTTTTCATACAAACATGGTAACTTTAACGTCTAATAGATAGAAAATTATTTGCAGCTGTGCAATGATTATTACGTCAATGGAGAGGCCAAACGCCCAATTGTCGAATCACAATTTCAAAAATTGCCAAAAACCACTCAATTTTCTCAAAAAGGAAAAACAATAAACCGAACTCAACGCTCCATACTACGATGTATGGAGAGTTTATATACTATGGTGAGTTTATATAAAGTCTTCAGGCACTCGTATTTACAAAAAGAATAAGAGGTTGAATGAAACACATCAGATCCAGTCAATCACCATAACATGCACCGGTTTGTTCCTTTCGGGTAGGAAACGGAAACCGGGACAGTATATTGGGTTGGCTCTCTAGACGATTGTCTTAGTCCTGAGTCCGGCAATGGCCGCAGATCTCGTTAGCTTCCTGTATCATGTTTAAAAGCATTCTCCTCCGGAAGAAAGGCTTAAAACACATCCGGCATACGAAAATGCAATGTGGCCACATACAACCCAAAAGATTAATAAGAATGTTAATTAAGACAAATGAAACAGAATACAAGAGCGTACAAAACACAGCTAGGGCTCCACATAAATCAGTCTATAAAAAGTCCTCGAAGACATCCATGTGAGGGAAAGCGATAGGAAAAAGAGCAGCAACAATAAATCTTCATCAGGTGTGGTGCAGACAGGCAAACGGATGGACGACAGGGAAATTGACAGGGAGAAGGAACGGTTACTTTTGTAGGAGGACGCACCTGTTGTGGGCCAATTAACTCGAGATTTTGTGCGAAAAATTTTTCACCTAGAATATTTTTTTTTTGGATAACGTGAGATTTTAAACTAAAAATATTAATACTGTAAATATTCGAATACAGTATTATGTATCAGAGGTAGTCTGTGATAGAAAGCAAAGCTCTGTACTGTTGGGCCTTTGTAAACTCTAGTCCGCGTTGTAAAAAAAAATATTAAAGTTGAATAAGATAAAGAAGAAAAGTTAAGTAAAAATAATTTATTTGTCTTTCCTATATCAAATTAATGACATAGCACATAATAATAATTGATAATAGATCAAAGGTAATAATGACCCTGTTTCAATTAATTGAGACATAACTTACGCTCTTGGGTAATAAAAAAGTAAAGAAGATCAAGCGACTAGAAATAAAGCTCTTCACAAAACTAAGCCAAGGTCACCGATTCCCCGAATCGAATTGCAACAAATACGTCTTGTTAATTAAAAGAAGTCATTCCGTCACGAGATCAATTAATTTAAGCAATAGACCAACCAAGATCAGTGCTCGGTTTGGCCGCGAGCCAACGGACCACTTTCATCTTTCACTGTTCTGTTAAACTTCAAATTTGTTTGCAGATATTCTCCGCGAATGTTGAGGTCACGTAGCACCATATGTTTGTGATATTTCGATGCTTCCCGACACAGGCTAAAACGATACCAGACAAAAACGCCGCTTATTTGCATAGATTGATAGGTGTTTACGCTAAGAATACTTTTGCTAAAGTGCTTCTACTCGTAATAGCACGTCAGAATTAAACTTTAACTAATATAATAATTGGCATTAAATGGCAGATTGTTTAACTTCAAATATGTAAAAGCAGATGAGTTATAATTTCCTTGATGTGTTTTTAATTTAAAGGGGGATCTTATATTCTTTCTTTTTTAAATCGAATAATATTCGATGCGATAGAACCCTCATCCAGATTTAATAACCCAAGATTAGCTACTGTTACTTTACCTAGATTGCTAACTAACTAACTGCCTCCGTGGTACAGTGGTTAGAGCGTTCGGCTCTAATACCCGGAGGTCGTGGGTTCGAATCCCGCGGGGAACATCACTTTGTGTGATTGTTTCCAGTTTGGTTAGGACATTGCAGGCTTGAATCACCTGAATGTCTGAAAAGAATGATGATTCCGTGCTTCGGAAGGCACGTTAAGCAGTTGGTCCCGACTATGTTCCAAGTAGGTCTGGTTTCCCTTGTAAGGGTTACGGAGGTCAGATGGCAATCGCTCCATTGTAATAACCAGGCTTGTCAAATCTAGGATCATAGTCGAAGCGGACCCTGAGCTCCATACTGGATGCAATCGGGAATACGCTGGGATGATGATGACTTTACCTAGATTAGTATCTTTATTATTTACCTAAAAACTCAGTTTATACAGTAGTTATTTAGAACGTAAATTACATTAACTATTACAGAATAATTAATAACCGCTCCCCAAAAATATATGACTTCATCGTCTGTTTACAGAGAGAATTCGTCGACGTGGGAACCGGAATGTAAGCTTATAAATTGTTTTGCCACCTCTCTTGCCAACTGGGTTACGAGTGCTCGCGTACACCATATTGTATGTTTCTATTCGGCTTCGGCAAATTAAAATAATAAATAATACGAGAACAATGAAAATAGACCCGCGTTGGCGAATGAAAGGCGATGTTGTAAAGGTAGGGCTGAAATAAAGACGTCCTCGTTTGTAGGCCCGCAAGGACGAGGCATACAATGGCTATTTAGCTGTCAATAAGCTTCTACTCTCACGCATATTATGTTAAGTGTGGGCAAACTTATAAAACAACATAATTTATATTGTGCCTCTTGGTGAGCCCACTTTTATGGTACAGAGCACAGATAATACAATACTAGCAGTACAGACTAATATACCCCTAAACAGAAAGATGTCCAGTGCTGGACCTATGTCCAGCAGTGGACATCTTTCTGTTTAGGCTTCTTTTGTTTAGGTTTCTTGGGGCAGGCCTATGCCTGCCCCAGCCGCATCATAACATAAGAGTACACTGATTGTCTAAAAATAAGCAACTGAATAGGTTCCATAGCAGTTACTGGAATTACATAGATTGATATCCAGTAATAAATCAAAATGTATGCTCTATGAATATTTGTTATGGGTGAAATTCGATCCTACAATCACCCTAGATAGAGCAGCTTTTCAGCACACAGATATAATAAACAAAAACTAATAATTATAGCAAGACGTAGCCGAAGACGTGGCAGGCCAAGGCGAAGATGGCGGGATGACTTAAACATCCTTATGCCTGAGTGGCAGCAAGCCAATGCAGGGAAAAGTGGCAGACAGAAGGGGAGGCCTTTGCTCAGCAGTGGGATCAAAAAGGCTAAGAAAAAAAAAATAGCAAGACATCTATGTATGTCGGTATTTCAATTAGAGGCGCTCGTGGCGCAGCTGTGACAGTGGTTCGTTAAAGATAACGAAAGACAAGGTACCTACGCCGCGGACGGATAATGGATGGGCGACCATTCTGACCACATTTAGTGACATTTATTTCGAGCGTCTCCGTGCTTCGGAAGGCACGTTAAGCTGTTGGTCCCGGTAGATATTTACTATAATGTAGATATTAGTCGTCAAGCTTAGTCAGAGGCCATTTCGCGGCTTGAGAACATCTGACATTAAGGTTGGTCACTTATTGCTTTACGCACCCCTCCACCAATCTGGGCCTGCGTGGTAAAGTATGGCCTACACTATCTCACAATTGAGATAAGGCCAGTGTCCCAGCAGTGGGAACGTATATAGGCTGATGATGATAGAAAATGATTGTAAAATGGTGTGTCCATATAACTTCTTCACGCCGAAACGGGTTCAGATAAAATTATAGGCCTTAATGCCTTTTAATGCTTACGTAGAAATTTACACTAGATATCTAAGCCATAATTTGAATAAAAGCCGGATGAAAACAGATAGAAAGCCAGTCCCTATTACATCCTGAGCATCTTTATAACCTTTATTACCATAGTATGAATATAGCGTATTAGACATTTACTATAGGAGGAAATTGGCTTCGCCTGATGACAAGCCTTTCATCTGATAATGTATGGGTGGGTAGATTACCCAGGAAACTGAAGTGTCGTTACCAGTGCAGTATTTAGGATGCTCCCTGTGGATCGATTTGCGTTTTTTACGACTCGCCCCTGAACTTAACGACTTATGCTATGGCCATGCTAATTTCCTCTATATAAACCAGATCTGTCAGGGCATTTTATGCCTTGCAGTAGTAAATGTAAGGTTGAAAACTGGATGAAGAAAGTAAATTGCGTCCGATAGATTGATGGCTCTTAAATAGGGCAGAAGGGAAAGCTTTAATAACTCGACCAGTTTTTTTGAGAGCTGGTGATGATATGTGCGGAGGAGAAATGAGTTGAATTTGTTTGCGAAATTTTCTTTTTGCTCCTATTAACAAAATTAGTAAGAGTTATTGATAGACATAAAGTGCGCAAAAATATAATACTTACTTTTTGATAAATTTGATATTTTTTATTTGGCACATTGTGAAATTTCGATAAGCCGATATTTGAATTACAAACAAAACCATTGTTGCTTACGAAATTTCTTTATAGGTACATTAAGTATAATCAATTAATCATATAAAATTGTGTATGTTTTTATGTGCCGTGGAATTAAAGATCTATCGTGCTTCTAATTTTAAACATTACTCCTTTAAATATCGCGTTAGTTATTTTCATAAAGTTCCTGTTTTCATAAACATTTCCTTTACTTTAAATATCTTATATTTACATTTGAAAACTACTCAAAACTGAATCAAGCTTTGTTACGCTTAGCAACACGCTGAAATACGATTAGCAAATTAAAAACATCAGTTTCCGATGAAAATGCAAGCTTATACTGCAAAAACATGAATAGTGGTCAGTCTAATTTAGCTTCGTCGTCATAGCAAAGTTTCGGATCGCTTTGAGCGGTCCATGCGATGCCATTTATAGTACAGCGGTTACTAGGTCGGAAATATGTATGATTTTGTTTAAAGGTTTAGAAATAAGAAATCTCCTTTGCTTCCTCCTACCAATTTCCATAGTTATACCATATCCGATTCCCTCTCCATCAATATTGTTTGCTGAAAGCCGGGAAACGCATCTGAGATTTTAGTCGTAGGATTCCACTGGCTTTCGTGATTAACATCAAGTCTCTTTCTTGCACACAAAAATTAGGTCCGTGCAGTAATCGAATCCGTTACCTCTGGTATAATAGGACATCACAAGCATTTCACCAAAATGATTTGACAAATACACCTATATTGCAAAGTCTTACTAAGGTGCAATAAATACAAATGTAATAAGGTATTTTATGTACGTTCATGCATAATAAATGCGTCACAATTAATTTTCCTTTTCCTAATTTAGTTATTTGTAAATTAGCGATAGTAAGTATATTGAAATTCAAGCTACGTGTACACATGGCAATCGTGTATTGTAATTTGAAGCGTCCGTAGTATGCAGAATGCATCGGAACAACATAGCCAAGGTTAGCTGCATTGTACAATGTATCAGTGAATAATTTCGCGATCGAATTTTATTGCAGTATTCCTTGAAGGCATGTGATTACTGAATGAAGTCTACGATGGAATGTTCCGCTCGGTTAAAGTTATATGTGGAACAACGGTTGTTATAACGTGGTTTATTTAAAAATGGTAATGCTCTTTTTGGAAAATACATTGTTTAAAAAAGTATTATGCTTCTTACTAATATGTACTGACGTAGTAATAGAAGCTCAATGTATAGGTTCAGTCACTGGACTATGTACTGAATCTAATTCATTCAACCTGTTATACATATGTACATTGCACGATTCCATGTCCGATCGCATTGCTACTGTCTGCAATACGATTTCGGGAATGTTAATGCCGTCAGTCAAACAGACAAAAAATTAAATTTGCCGCTATTTTCTGAATAGATAGCAGCACCTCATAGACACACAATAGAGCTTTAGGTGATGCGGGTGAAGGAAACGGGACAGCAGGATGAAATCATCGCCTCGAGTCCGAACGGAGTCACTCATTGAACGGAGGAAGCAATGTCAAGAATTGTCTAGCGAGTATTAGCCGATGGCGCAATGGAAAACGCTATTAAAAATAGTAATTTTAAAGATAAGTGCTAAAAGAAAAGCGCTGGTATTATAATAATGCTTAGAACCAATTTCACCATTGTGAGATAATTGTATGTTATCTACCTTTCAGATAGCATTAATGCTGTCAACGGTTTTTGTTTTTTTGAAAATTGACATCGGAGAATTTAAGATATCTGCCCTTATAAAAAGACTTACAAATAAACTTAATAGTCGATTAATAAGTATTAGGTACACCTTGTAACTAAGTACTAAAACTGCATGGATTCGAATATGTGTCAATTTTTTGTGCACGACACTAGATATTCAAATAAATTTTATATAATTGTCACACATAGTGAAGATGTTAAGGATTTTCAGAGGAAAATCACGTCATCTCGTAGGGACCTCTGTTGCCGTAGTAGTAAAAAAGAAAAAATCCGCTCATGCTTCGGTCTTGGTCCACACCATAACCCATATAGCCGACAGGCGCCTCAGTTGTCGTCATCGCTGGTAAACAAAATTAATATATGGCTGAACTGATAAAGATGCTAAATAGGTCACGTCACACGTACCCTGTAATTGCCTGAGTGGCTCCAAGGTGAGACCTTCCTCGGAGTTCCCACGTATGTTTGTATGCCATCATCGCTCCATTGAATATATTGTAATTGATAGCAAAGCAAAATGAATGGGCGAATAGGCTTGATATTACTGTTATTGCCTATAATAATAAGCGACGCATATGATACTCATTGACTTATAACCTTTAAATGGAGCAATAATTTTGACCAGTACCATGTCACAACAGTGTGATTGTCTTCTTGGAACAGTGATGCTCTCATTGGAATCAACCGTAGTCGTTAGTTTAAATCTCGTACTGGAAGTAAAAAGAAAATACTAATTTAGACTTTTGGCAGGGTGTAAACTGAACGGTTCATCCCCGTTCGTCCCGTCGATACGGTTTCGTCCTTTTAACAGAACATCAAAACATTTCACATTTTTAGTTTTGTCATGACATAATATTAACCGTGACTAAATTATAAGGGCCAATAGTCATTGTAACCTGTAAGACGTGTAAGTTTTGGTTGTCACTCTATAGGAGTCTTAACAAATGCGAATACAGTCTAAATCTTAGATCAATGATGCAGATCACAAATACATTGTCTATTATTTCTTGCCTACAACGTGGAAATAGTTCAAACACCTCATACCTCATATACCCATTTGTGAACAGCAACTAATGAAATTTGCGAAAATACATACCTACTGTATCCTTGAGTACTATTGCGTAATTTTGGTACAAGTTGTATAATAATACTGATAATAATGAGGTCATTTGTATGCGTGTAAGTAGGGACTTTAGAACGTTTTGTATTATGTAGTCGAAATGGTTCGAAACAATATTTTTTGTTTGTGCTTTTTTCACTTAAGTACGAAAATGTGATCCTGTATTTGTCGAATTTAAAGTGGCTGTAAGAATGAGCACCTCAATAATCTTATTTTGTACAAATTAGCAATGTATTATTTAAAGAATTAGGCCTGTAAATAAATAAGCCTTCTTTTTGCTACTCATTAACATCGCGTGTTATTGTGTTGGCAAACATTCTACAAATGACATAAAAATGTAATTGGTCGAAATCAGCAACCGGTGTTTCCGACAAAAAAATCACATTAAGTGCTTTTATGTCTACAATTTTTTCATGTCGCCTGGATACCGCAGCCTCATTCAAAATACAACAGCTTAAGTGGTTTAATTCAGGAGCGGATATTAGCATATTATAACAGACCTAATATTCGGTAGTGGAATACGTAATGAGTCTTATAGCCATGGTATTACGGTTCAGTTCCAATTGTTCTTCTGACGTAATAGTGTAGATTCAAGTTTGCTAATAGGAATAGGACATTAACATCCCACTTGACATTAGTCTATTTCGAGGCCAGCGGTTGCAGGTATTATGATTCGTTATGTCAGATCGAACAAACGGTATTGCTAGCACATTCAAGTATCGAAAAGAGAAAAATAATTTGAATCAAGTATTCGTCATTTCAGTATTATGACAGCGATGCTACTAAAATTCTCATAAAAATCCCAATTCGAGTTACTTTTCGATAGACGATAGATAGATCTGTGGTAGCCCCACGGACGATCGTGACAAATATCTCGATGTAAGTGGGTATTTAGGCCGAGGGTGGATTATGGGCTTATTGTCTTGCAAAAAGCCAGCACGGACTGTCATGTATCCTTATAAGCGGTAATTGAATGCTTTTTGTACTTCGGCTTAAAGTCTCGTACGGTATGGCTGCGCGAATTCATTGCATGTATATTAAGTAGCATGCATTTAGCTTTTAGTACCGAGTGCATTTACTTGTTTGCATGTTTAATTTTCAATTTGTGTATTTGGGTTAAAGTTAGCTAATGTTAGCTTGCAAAGTCTTTTTTCAATTATAGAAAGACATCTCATGTTATTTTATTTTCTCATTTACGTTATTTGAATTGTAATATTAAGAATTATTTTTAAGATTTAATGGTCAATAAATGTTTTTCTTTCTATCTTTTTAATCAAAATGAAAATTAAAATATGCTTTATTCAAAGAGGCACTTATAATCGACAGAAATAAAAATATAAAATATGTGTATAGTGACTCTCCCACCGGATTCGGAATGCAGTCATCTGTTGTGAAGAACCGGCAAGAAACTCAACATCAGTTACTCCTTTCAATCGCAATTGAATAAAAGAATTTAATGATTGAAAAATTGTTTTGCTGGACGGGGTAATAAAGCCAGGATCCTGAGGTTAAGGCCCGGTTCTTGAACCATTAAACCAACGAAGCGTTATATCACGTGTTTGCCGTGCTGAATACTTTACACGAAATAAAGTAGAATTTTACGTTGCATTATTATAACAATGACTTAATGCATGAACACGGCATTTGTTATGTAGTACAAGAACTACTTATTGCTTGACATTTCAATTGTATAGAGAAAACCAATACTTGTACTACAGGCTTGACTTCCTTTGCTTAGATCGCTGCGGTGCGGAAGAGGTACTTTTGTGTTACGTTAAATGCCAGAAGAGTCGGATAGTCTTCATCACGGTTTAACACGTGAACGACATAGCTTTACTACAGCTACTGCAGGAGCCTACTTACGAGTAGATAAGGTTTAATAACGTTATGCCTGAAAATTTATTATCGCGTCCAGTTCAGATTCTATGTATAATATTGAGAAAGTTTAACGTGATAATTACGTGACATAAAAACAAAGATTAGGTGATAGCTTTCCTTAGTCATCTTGTCTCATATCTCGACGGTCCCTACGTATAAAGCGACATGTCAAAAATGGAGGTTTACAGTAGAGCGCAATAAAGGTTTGAATTGATATATAAATTATGCTTTCAACAATTATGGGTATATTTTTGCTG
The DNA here is from genome assembly GCA_949319885.1 of Mecyna flavalis. Classification (NCBI taxonomy): domain Eukaryota; kingdom Metazoa; phylum Arthropoda; class Insecta; order Lepidoptera; family Crambidae; genus Mecyna; species Mecyna flavalis. The sequence goes on from OX439430.1 coordinate 17,837,177, forward strand.
CTATATCTCAATGATTTTGGAAAGTTTAAACTTGTATCAGTTATTTTTTATTTTTATTGTATTTTCTTAATAAAACGTACAGATGACTGTTTCTACATTGTCCCACAATACCACTTTCTCAGACAACTCTTAGGTGTCTGTTTATATGTGGGACAATATTTATAAAACATTATTTTGAAATAATATTGAAAATTTTGAAATAATTGAAATGTTGTATGAAAACTTAGAATACTGTTTTAATTTTCAATAAATTACTTTAAACATTCCAAGATTAATTAAGTATTAAAATAATTTAAACAACACATGTCCGATACATGATTATTGTCACAGAATAGGTAGTATATGGTGTTATTGTTTTATTTGTCTAATTTTGTGCTATAAAAACAAAGACATGTGTAATGAAAGTCATAGATGGATGTTTTAATAAAATATGTATTTATTATCTATATTCTTTAGTCATGTTAAACATTTAATAGAAGTTATTTTTAAGTTAAACAATAACTTAAAAAAAAAACTTCTTGTCTCATTGAATAATGTTGTTGTATTTACAGTTATGTGCAATGTAAATGCGAATTTGAGTATTTGCGAACTTGACTATTTGAGAATTTGAGAATTTGACCGATTGCGACCGCTTGACAATTTGCGAATTTGACAATTTGTTCCTAAACGGACACGTAAATGACGTTAAGTTTGACAAGACCTTGCACGCATCACTGTAGAAAAGAACATCTATTAGATATCCGCTTCTACGACACTAATTTCTTTTTTTTATGATACTTGTTCGCTTATACGATTTTAAATTATCCATTTCGGAGCATTATTTTAAAAAATCTCCTTTACAGGTATGAGCATATGGAGAATCTATAGCAATATATGGAATAAAAAAGAATTGGTAATTTTGACATGTCACTTTATACGTAGGGACCGTCGATCTACTCGTAGAGTTCCAAGTGATCAATGTAAAGGTATTCATAGGAATACAAAAAATATAAATCACACAATCCTTTTTGTAATTTATAGATTGATTTCTTCTCTCTTCATCTGAAGAGCTTGTTTGATACCTCAGAGAGAAAATTTTCTTGTTCTGTGGATAACAGTAAATGAATCCACTGCCTAAGTCAATAATGATCATGCAAAATGACCAATTAAGTCGTCAAATGATTAGCGACGCGTGCCTAAACGATTTCGTAGTAATTACAAGTACCTACGGCTCCGGGAATGATTAATGACAGTATAACAGCCTCGACACTGGCTCATTGGAATCAAAGCGACACCCACACAGTGTAACGTGGGAGTAGTAAAGTCACCACTTTCCTTATACAGATTTATAAACTGTCTGGGGCCTTACGTAAATATTTTTAGTCTTTTTTCTTATTGATTGGTATTCAATTACCAGTGTGGACATAATGTGTTTGCTAGTTTTAATCTTCTCTCCGCATAAGGCAAGCGTGTTTGGTTAGTGTCGAACATTAGCATTGCCCTTTTGGAGCATTAAGCAATATAGCGGACAAACTATGATTTAATTGTATGCTTTAAAGACAACAAAATGTTGTATTACACGAGGATACTAAATGTCTCATTTGTTTTTCACACCGCAATTTAGCTCCGAACTAAGACAAACTTGTGGCTTAATAAATACTCTTTGAATAAAAACGTTGTTGAATATAATCGTAAATGGTACACTTTTGGTTCCATCGTTTTCGCTATTCATTACAACATTCCATAAAAAATCAAAATCTATATTATCCTTTATTCATGTAAGCTTCAGTAATGCACTTATAAATCGACAATTATTAACGTTACTGAGTGAATCTACCACTGGCTTCAAAATGTTGTTATCTATCGGCAAGAATCTCCATAGATTTGTCTCCATACAGTTCTCTGTGTTTAAAACAAAATAAAAACAATTAATAAACAAAAAACAATATGGCTGAGAAAAGCCAGATTATTCAGAGTGAATGTGATTTGCTGTTTGCTACACTGTGACGCTTAAGCGCCAGCGCCACCCGCGCGATGGTTCCGACCTTATTTAACGTTTTGTGAGGTTTGAATGTGACAACCGCTCATGCCTAGTTACTGGTGATGCAAGCTTTATTGCCCAATAAATTTTTGGAACAATGTATTGTTTTATTGAATTATTTACGGTTTGTTCGAGATTATAGCTTGTTTTTAATTATGACATATAAGTTACATCTTTGATTCCATTGTTAGATAACTCCAGGTCTTGCTAAATCTTGTATTCAATGGACATTCTAAAAATTAATGGAAGTTGATTTACACTACACATCCTTACAAATTACTTTTTCAGTTGCCGTTGATTAATAATAATCATTAAAAAAGAAGTGTTTTTCGTTATTAGCTGAGCAATAGCCGCAAATTACCAGCAGGAAATAGCCCCGAGTCCCACACACGGTCGCAGGTCTAGCTATATAGCCTGCGGTTAAGGTGCATCAACGCATTCTGCTACGCAAAAAAGACACTACTTTTATACACCAACTAGATTATTCTATAGAGATTATAAATAAGATGGAAATGTTTCTATCTCTCATATCTACTCATATTTTAGGAGCATACAATTGCATCTAGTGACTACGTTATTCACTGCTGCGTTCATCAAAGTATTTAATTACGACTGATTTTGTAGAAAACACTTGCGTTGCTTGGTGTCGAAAACTTCACAACTGTTAACCGGAATCATAATTTTCCAAATTCACGTTCATGTAAAAACGTCAATATTTTTTTATTTACTTTTAGTTGCGCTGGCAGTTATGTGCAGTGCAGTGCAGGATCAGTTTTCTGCTACACAGCAAATATTCAAGGACCGTTGCGCCATGATTGGTACTTAAATTGTTTATTTCACGATTTATGAGTAAATAATAAAGTTTCGAAAGTACAGCTTTATACTGTGTAATAAAAATCTTTTACTTACTGCATTAAATTGACTAAACTATAGTTTATTAATGAGAAACATTAATTTTGAAGTGTAAAAGGAGTATGTTACAACATCAAATTGAAACAAAACCTCTTAAATAAGAAATAAGTCTTTTACAAAACATAAGTTTTAGTACTTTAATAATAAATTAAACCGCAAAAAGCAACTCTACCACAGACAATAAAAATATTGTTACGTCAGGTTGTTGATTATTCTGCCAATAAATATCAGACATTCCAGCCGTAATTAAACTTTTTAATCAATCAAACAGTGTAACCATTACCTTTGAGTACATCAGCCTAGACTTAGCCTTAAGGCTTTAACGGAGATAGATAAGAAAACCGCTAATTTACAAGTCTATGATCCTGTAACATTAGTCACCAGAATCAGGTTGTATCGTATCACTTTATTAGTTTTATTACGCTTAAATATACAGACAAGAAGAGTAGAAAGTCTTGTAAGCACATTATCCGTTTCATTTATTACACGTATATTCTATGAGCATACCTGTTTTATTCATATAGGTGCTAGCCTGGCTTATACTATTAAAGCTGATTTCTTGATGCTGTTGGTCAAGTAGCTTAAAGACTTGGCCGTGATTTTGTGATTGATTTCAGGATTGGGGAAACATGGTTTTAAGATTTCCTGACACAAATCATTCCGGATAACCAATTCGCACTAGAGAACTTTAAACTATTAATTGTTTGGATGGCGGTGGCCGGCGGGGTTGTACCTTATTTGGGGTTTAAAGAACAAAATGAATTCTATGGACATTAATTTTTTATATTTTTCTTCGCAACTACTCTTTTAATATCGCGCTAATCGCAACGCAAATTAAAATATTTATGAGCAAGTAGCTAATTACATAGTGGCATTATGATAAAGCAATAATATTGAATGTATGAAACTTATAAACGAGGCAAGGAGCGAAGAAAATTGGCGAAAACTGACAGAGAATATTTAGGCCAATTCCGAGTGAAAACGTAATGTTATTTTCTGTAATTACTCATATCTCACACGAAGTTGTTTCTTGCGAACACATTTAGCGTTTGAAGTTTAATTTTCTCGCTATATTATATTCTGTGGCGAGGATTATTAAGCATTAAATATCGTTTGGATACGCGTGGATAAGTTTTCAACAATAAGATTATATCCCAAAGGAAATGCAAATCGTTATAATGAAAGTATAGATATAATTTAGATCCTTTCTCATACTATCTCTATGTATTCTTTATCACTTTAGAAACCTTCTCTGTCGTCAATAATGGTTGTGGAGGTTGTCGACCAACTTAAGATAAATAGAATAAAGATTTTTTATTTAAAAAAAGTTCTTTGACTATAAAAGAAACACCACAAGTATTCTTTGTTTGTAGTCACAAATTTTATTAATGCGTCGTTTTGACGACAGAAGCAATTTGCCTTAGTAGACGCAACAGAATAATTTTATAGAACATAAACATATTACATACATATATCGTCTTGTAGGCAATGTTCTTATAAAATATTTATTGAATTATATAAAACCTTGACAAATTAATTTACACGCATTAGTTCCGTTCTCTTATTAATTTTCTTGATAACAAAAATCACTTTCTAATCAGGATTATAAACTGAGAAAGTCAGGATTACACTCGGACGTAAACATTCGCGTTAGTCCGGCGTTACGTAACCGCTAACAGATTTGGCCGTGATCTTGGTCTGGGTTCGATTACCGGCGCCGGCGATTACATGTTGTTTGATCCTTGACGCGCACCGCCGAGCCCAAGGTTGAGGTTACACTGATCAGCAAAGGCGAGGCGATTGAAATAAATAGTTTCGTAAGTTGTTTGTGTGTGTTTTGTATTTTTTCTACTGCCTCTATAAATCCATAAAAATAAGCTTCTGGATCGATTTCAATGATCTATCACATATCAAGCTACTATAGCATTTTAGAGAACACTATGCTACTCTTTTTCGGAAAAGGCAATAGTGTGACATGATCCCGTTTTCTAAAAGTCGTATTATATCTTGGAGTTAAAGCTCTGCTTTATATAGGTAATAGCAATACATTAAAAAGAATGTGTAATGTGGAGATGCATTTTAATGATACTTTGGGATGATATCAATGTATGTGATGTCATCTGACATTATTTAATGATACTGAGTATTGATATCTATCCAGTTGGATAGATTTTAACCCTAGGCTAAGTAAATAAGTAAGTACCGCTTACATTTCACGCCGCCATACGAGTATAGGCGATTTTCCAGTCGCCACGCTAATCGCTTTCTAGTGTGGCCTTAGCCTAACTGGCGTCCGGGGTTTTTGTACCGAGCTCTTATACTAAATCATGACAGCTATAATTGCTCAGTAGTCATGCTTTTACTACGCTTAAATATAAACGTTTTGCAGAATGAAATGGATTATTATCAGTCAACAGAAGCTTAGTTGGGTGGTATGTTTGTTTTTTGTTTCATTTTTTTTTACCTTCATAGGAGTGAATGGGTGGAAGAATTATGTAGTCGAGCATTTATAAATACAATACCTGAAACAAAGAAAACACAAAATATATTTATTGAAATACATAATAAATGTAATTTAAAAAATTAAATGCAGGAAAGGGTCCGGACCCGTGCTTCACCTAGGCTCTCCACCTGGGTGAAGCACGGGGACTTATTATAAGGTCCCGTGCTCCAACTAATGACGTTATTGTACAGTGAATCAGTAAATTGTTTTTCCCATAAATGATTCAAAAGTTCTGAACAATTATTATAAATATAATAAACAATGTTTTAGTTTGGAATTATGAAAAAATTGATATTGCTTAAAATAAAAGTATAAGACTATTTTACGTCCCACGTAGGGCAGAGGCTTCTATTATTGTAATCAAATCCTCATGCTTGTCATTTAAAAATTGCCGACAAACCTAAGTCACCTATCTCACACAAATTATTCCCGCCTTCGAGACTGACCCGAGATGGCCCCGGTCCTTAAACCACTAGGTTTCGCGAATATTTCACCACTAAGAACACTAAGAATCGCCTCGATGGTCTAGTGGTTTAAGTACCTGGCCAAAATCACGGGGTCCTGGGTTCAATTCCCTGGTCGAGTTTTGTGTCGAACTTTGTGTCGGTTTTTTCGGACACAGCTCGGGTTTGTGATCGCCAATCCGCATTTGGCAAGCGTGGTGATTAAGCCAATACCCATCATTGTAGCGATAACTTAATTTCAAGGATGGAGGCCTTTGCCCTGCAGTAGACATTAATAGGCAGATACTTGATACTTTTAAGAATACTTTTTTTTACAGAATATTTAACGGTTGTAAATTGCATGGAATACCCTATCCCTAGTTGAATTATTAAAGGCGCAGCGGAAGTCATTAGGAGGAACATATTGGATCACATTACGGTCGTGATCTTGGCTGATCTCATCGTCATTATACTACATCTGTATCGTCATTATACTACATCTGTGACTGGAATCAATCAGCGAACCGATAGACCAGCACAGATCACTATCGGCACAGAACATAAATACTAATAGGATTTGTTGATTTATCCTATTTCAGCACGATGTATTAAGGGTAGGTCTCGCTTTGTTGTATGAAGGTCTATAAATGAAAATGTTGAATGCATATTACCGTTGCTATAGGCTATACAGATATTATAATGAGTAACAAAATTGATCGCTTGATAATTTTGCTATTATGCCCAAGTGCACAATATCAACATTAGTGTGTATGTATGTCCGTTTGTATTATAATGTTTAATATATTTTTTTTTATTAGTACGTAACTTGTATGTAACAACGTAGACCGCATTATTACTTACCATCAGGTGAGATGACGGTCAAATGCAAGCCTATAATTTATACAATACGAATCTATTAATATAAAGCTATGCATTTAAACGCGTCAAATAAAAACAAAAACATCAGTGACAAACTTTAATGAACACCAAAATAACAAAATTGAATACCATATTAGTCGCGCAGCTTTTTCTGTAAAAAGAAGTTAAAATAAATGTTGGAGATGAAGCAATTAGTCCATTTGGCCAGATCAAAAGAAATGCGATATTCCACCGGGCTGCGTTAGCAATTAGTGCAGCGGCCGCCGCAGTTAATTGAGTGACTGTTTAATTATAATTATGTTTCGACGGAGACAGCTGACCTCGAACAATTTCACGCTTTATACAAATCTCTGAATGAGGGACTCTGTATAGTATTTTTTATGGTCCTGTGTCTGTGACATGTCTGCATTGTTCATGTTAGGTTTAAAGTTTATTGACATCTGAGAGCTGCTTAAACTTTTTTATGTAACTTTTGTTACATTCTACTGTTATTTGAATTATTTACCACAAAAAGCAATCGCTATTCCAAAAAAATTTTTTTTTTCTCGGAGTAGAATGCGTTTATGCACCATAACCGCAGGTTAGCTAGACCATCGGCCGTGTATGGGACTCGAGACTGAAGCGTCCACTACCCACTAAACTTCCCCGGTTTCTCCTTCACACGGAGAACGCGAACTTTCGCTCATCGATATCGGCATTTCTTATTTATTTTATGTCTTTTAATAAGTTTTATTCAGTAGTTAATGTCGTTATAAATCGTTTAAGTGTTTATTAGCAAATTAACATAATTTTAAACTTATTTGTACTCGTATAGTAAATTACAAATTAAACTAGTTTGCATAACAAGTTTATATTAAGGTTGCTATAAATTAACATAATAACTTAAACCGGAGTAAATCATCCAGTTATGGTGAAGAAGAACGATTCTTATAGTCAAATTGATGCTAATAATGTGAATATGACTGGTGTAGCAATTATAATAGTTGAATCACTTTAAGAAAATGAATAAAGTTTCCTGACAAACGATTGGCTGAAATATTTTTTCATACACAAGTATTTTTTTATTAATGATTTCTGTAACAAATATGTGGTCGCCTAGTATTATATAGTATAGACTGACACAGGCTCTGAGCGTGGTAGAAAACCTAAAAACTGGGAAAGTTGGAGTAGAAAAATTCGTCATAATAATGAGAATTGAATTATATTATAATGTTAACCATTTCGTTTGTTAGTGTAAATAGAGGATATCTTTAAAAAGTGGGCCGAGCAAACAAAGGTTAATATTATGTAATAGGCGATTTCAGCTTTTTCAGGTCATTGGATTCTTCCAGGCTGTTATAAAGGCAAGCAAATGTTCAAGCGGGATATGGTGAATTTTGTAAAGCTTAATATCGTATTCATTGGATGTTGTGTACGAGAAAGTAAACATTATTTCTCGTAGAACAATATTCCAAGCCAGTTGTTTTCATTTACTTGTACAATATTAAGTGTCTTTTATTTGCGGCGTAGAAGTATATGTATAAGCTGGCTTTCTATAATGATTTTTAAGACGAGAACCAGAAATATCAATCGAATCTACGAATATGATGCTCTGCACTGTAAGGGACTTAAAGATGAAAGTATATTTTTATTTGCCATGTTTTCTATGTGATATCAGTCGAAATAGGCGACTCAACCGGGAAGTACCACCCTCACACATAAGACTGCCGAATGAGTAGGAGCTTTACAATTGCGGTGTTTTTGGTAAGTAAGAATAACGGGACCCAATAAATATACTTCTAAGAAAAAAAGGAAAACTTTTTTATTTAAAATAGTTGCTTCAATTATTGGAAACAAATAAATCTCATAGTTTCTGATATTTATGCACTTACGCAGAGCTATAATTATGTTAGAAAAATCATATACCAAATACCAAAGTTTGAACTCGTAAATCAATTACGATAATTACAGCTTACGCGAAGAGCTGCAGACAGAACTGGTAATTTTTGGTAGTCTCAGATTGTTTGATGCGATTATACGATAACTTAACTATAGCGCTAAAACTATACATAAATATTATATAAATACGGGGGTGAATGTACGCCTTGCATCAGGACCGAAATAAATCATTAACCGTTAAAATTAATAGCCACCAATTAACTTTAATGTATTTAACTAATAGGGCTTCTGTACTGAGAATCGTTTTGATTTATAAGTTAGTCCGATTTTGGGCCCATAAATAAATTCTGATTTTAATCGAAAAATAATTAACACAAATTAGTTTGTCAGTCATTCAATATTGATGATTCGTATTTATAATTGACCGTTCATGCCGGAAATATTAAGTTAGTGACATACTAAAAGTGGAATAATTCAGTTTGCAGTATTAATATTGCCGTATTGGCAAAATTTCGATTCATATGACATGACCCGAATCTACTATATTTTTACAAATAATGCTGCAACCCTATTAACTATATAATACCCCGAAGACAGAAGATGTTGATGAATAAGTTTGTTGATTAAAGTTTACTACTACGAGTATATTATAACCGTTTTTACAGAGGCGTTAATTTTACGTCTCAATGATATATTTCCCGCGGTCTATTTTCGAGAGATAAGTTTGTCAACAATTCTTTGAAGTAGTTCAACATTCTTTAGTTTAATGTGACACAAGCAGAGATAAATTCATATCGAGAATCGTCCGCGGGCTTAGTGGAGTAATTTGAACACCTCGAGTCCCTCGTGCCAATGACATCGCTCATGTAGCTATGCTGGCAACGCGCGTACGCATTCTAGAAACCCGCTACTGTAAGCGATAAGATTTAGCGGGCTTCGATAGGTCAACTAGAAGTGTAGGATGCGCAGGATAAATTTTTTGAGTTGAGAATCGGATGGCGCCCGCCCTCTGCCAAATGCTTGAGAGAGAAAGTGAGATAATTTTAGAGATATATTCCCTGAATCGCTCCCAATTTAAACTATTCCTCCTCTAAGATAACCTTCGGTTCTCCCTTAGAAGGCTAGGAAAGGGTCTGAGGGTCTTAACAAAGGCACCTTGTAGTACGCTTGCAAAAAGCACCTAGAGTTTTATGAAATGTTGATAATCTCAGAGACCAGTTAAAGTGGTTATCAGATCGACTTAGGAAAATAAATCTATATATATAAAAGAAAGTCGTGTTTGTTACAACACATAACTCGAGAACGGATGAACGGATTTAGATGAAATTTGGCACACGCATAGTTTATAACCGGGATTAAAACATAGGATACTTTTTATACCGGAAAAATGGGGGGAAGGGGGGATAGTTGAAAAAGAAAATTACGCGCGGGTGAAACCGCGAGGGCGACCGCTAGTTATTTATACAATTAACTATCAGACAAACGTGTTCAGTCTTTGGAGTAATAAGTGTCTCGTTATTAGTCAAGATAACATCGCTTTTTTCTATATTTTTGTAATTATTGCTCTCTGTTTAATTTAAATACTAAACAGATGAAACTAGAGACAAATGAGTCTGTCTGGAAAAACATATATGTACGTCAAATGCAAAAGATTTTTTTGCATAAGGTAAATGGCATTTGGAATTATATGAAATAATTAAAAAATGTAACTTTAGGTGTGGTATATTCATTGACAGCCGATCTGGACAAACTTTGTACCACTCGCATTATTTACCCTAACTCGAACTGCAGGCTCTCAGATATTACGACTTATTTACAGAAGTGTATTCTTAATGAATCAGGCATTAAATCCGATCACCGCGTCATTGCATAGTCGAGGCCGCGTAGTTTTTATCTCATTCCCGCTGCATTTTTATTTTTAAACCACACTGTTAAGTCGTCAAACTGTCTACAATCGTCATTATTTGTAATGGATCGGACATCACTGATGCGCAAGAGCAGCTTCTTAAAATGAGTTTGCAAATAAAAAATGTGCATGAGTCAGAGAGTAGTATTTTCGAAACGGGTCGAATATCAACGATGCATCGGAGCTACACTGGCGCCAGACTTGAGACAGACGTCAAGGTCATTTCATCTGCCTCATTCAAAATGCAGATGCGGGTTTAGTGAAGGCGTGCATTCTCGCCACGTGTTGCCACGTGGAGCCTTTTCTATACATACATACATATTATATGTAAAAATTTTAATTATTGTGCCATGTACATCAACCTACCCTAATCTGTCAAAAATTTCCAATTGAAAGGGAACTCTATGTGAAGTGAATAAAGCTGAAAATTGGTTGTAGAAATTTGACAGATTGGGGAAGTCTGATGTGCTGGCGGGCGACTGTACATAAGTCTTTTGTGGTACACTTACAAAAAAAAAAGACTCGCACAGGCGATATTCATAAATAAAAAGTCTGTTTTGTCAAAATTAGGCAGAAGGATGAGATAATGAGAAGTTTCCAAGTACCTAGGTACTCCAGGTATTCTACAAGACCTAGCCGTCAGGTCGAAGAAACTAACTAGATGTATAATTAGATTACAGGATTTTAGTAACCCGCATGATCTAGCTTCACTTAAGCTTCTGTACAGAAGGTTAATGGAAATGGATGTAAACTCCACTTGACTCGATTCCTGCAATTCGTTGATTTGTATCAATTACTCCACGATTAGTTTTCTAGCAATCGCGATCATTAGGTCTATTTGAAATAGGCGGGACCATTCCGACGCAATGATGCACTCGTGTGTTGAAGTAGACTTGCAACAGACGCGCGCGGCATCTCCAGTCGAGTGCACATAGTCTATTGTGAGCGCGACGGCCAAAAACGAACATTGTGCGATCAAGATGTGTCGGGAAAGATTGCCGGCGCCGGCTGACGCCCGCAGACGAGATTTTGCTGCAGAATATATAAACTAACAGTCAACCTTATATTTGGACCTCACTTCCGCTTACCATCAGGTGGAGTGAGGTCATCCTGACTGCCTCTTAATAAAAGAAAAAAAACTAATTGAATACATAAGAAGATTAGAAGATAAAGCAAAAAGCAATCCGTACCTGCAGTAAATGCTGAAAGATTGGGATTTTTAGTTTAACCGTGTTGCAATTTTGAAAAATCCTGTAAATCATTTAATAATGATGTTAGCCCAACAAAACCTAAATAAGTAAAGCTGTAACAATAAAACAAAATAACACATAATATTTATATAACTCGTGGGAAAAACTTGAATAAAATGGGCCGGTAATTGCTATTGTTTCCAAATCAAACAAACATCAATTTAGTAATAATTGATTAATTCCAGTATTATCCTTTATGATAAAAAATCATTGCATAAATTATTCCGTTGTAATGCTACATTTCCATAATATATTATAACGTTATGTATGACATGTCCAAGGATGGATTTTTCATTTAGTTGACGTTCCCCTCTAATGCATGCAGAAGATTATGACTGTGCCATAGAGTGAACGGAAATATACACATTATCGTAGATATTTATACAAAACGATTAAGTTTTTCATATTTCCAACATTTATTATTTTTATCTTAAACGTTCTTTTTCTGGAAGTTGCAAAAATAAGTCCTTTCATTTACTTTTGACTGTAGATTTTTCACGGTAAAACTATTTGTATCGAAATATGGTTGTCATTCAAATTCTTATATTATTCTCAATTGGCCAACAATGACTATTATTATTGATTTTGCTGTCTTCAGATGGTTTTTCTTTTTACGTTATGATAGTATCGACAGAGTGCTGCAGGGATCCACCTTTTCCCCTATCCTTATCTTGTTATATTGTTTACTGGTTTGTCGTGGTGGTGCAACAGGCCTAACGTCCTGTCAAGTAGCATTAGTCGTATGAGTCACGAAGAACAGATTGATTTGTAAGTTTAGCTGAGATGCCTCGGTACAGTCACAATGCTATTAGAGATTTGGGTTACGCTTCCTTATAGGGCAGCCTGCCGCTCCACTGGCCTATAGTGTAAGGAGACATCACTAGGCTGATTTGGAGTTGTATTCGAATGAATTATATTATTGATTAGTTAATTCACCTAGATCAAACGATGAACAATTTTCAACAGGTTTGTGAACGACTTATTAAAAAAAACAAGAATTTAACATTAACTCATTCCATTTGAAGGCTCAAATAGACGTTTACTATGTTACAACCAATAACGTCGATAACAATAAATAAATCACGGATCCATAAAAAATTGAGTACCGTTATGTTTTCATTACGTGTTATGTTTCTCAAACCTTGGCAAGTACTCGTTTCTTGGATCCAGAATAAAAATAACATTCATTGAGTGATTCAATTGACTTAAATATATTTTGCCCCACATACAGCGGCGACTGGAAAATTGTATGTGACATTCTCAAGGCCGTTTTCGCGTCTGGGTGAATAATATAAAGTCAATAATTGTTAAGTAATTCAATACTTTGTCGCCCGTCTGCTTTTAAAACAGTTCATTATGACTTTTCGATTGTTATTTAAGTTTATGAATTTTTCAGTTTTCTATTATGACATTTGTTACGGAGGAGGTTGTATACTTCTTTGCATCGAGCGCTACAATAATTCACAATACTGAGAGTGGTTAGTATATGAGCAAGTGACTAACATTTAAAGAACAACTTTCTTCCATTCTGAAGAAGGCAACTTGGTATAATGGTGTTGAATAAATCTAATACCAGCAGATTACCAAATAAATAGTCACATGAAAGAGAAAATTATTTATTCAATAATTAAGTATACAAACACAGTTAAGTCCAATATACTCGTAAATATATGCTTATTGACCGTTGTTGTTATAAACTGGAAAGGATTCTTAGATAAATTATATACTCCGCATAATGTTTTGTTTTTGTTTTTACGTCGCAAAAAAAAATTAAAAATATATTTATAAAACATAATATATTATATTCTTACAATGTTTTACGTAAAAAATATTTTTTAAATTATTATAAGTAAAATATTTTTAGCAAAAAAGGCTAATTGAATGTTAGTTAAGAAATTACATAGTACTGTAACTGCACAAAAATAATACACTTACGCAGACGATACTTTGGCACGAGTTTATACAGATGACATTATATATTTGTTTAAACTATAATATTGCACAATGCGAATACCTAGTAAAAGACGAATTTAACTGCTTTGTTCATCGTGTGATTAGTCACTTAGTAAATACGTAGTGTATATTTACCAAGTCGCTCTTCAGATCTCTGACTCGTTACTACAATATCTTGTTGCGATAACAACAGAAACTTACAGTTCAACTTGAATTTGGAAACAATAGCAAATAAAAAAAATGTGAACCGCTTTTGAATTGATACGAATGAAATAAGACCCGAATGACAAGCCCTTGATAAATCATTCGTTGCAAGCACACGGTCGAATATACCAGAAAACATTTCAATTCAATTTATTACGTGGAAAAATATTGTAACATTATCAATTATTTATCAGATACAAAATCATTGACTGCAAGTGTCTCTAATTATTTGGCCTTGACTTTGATAAAACTATTATCAAAAAGACAACGGCTCCAAACAGCTTTATAGCTTTCAATTGTTTCAGAGCGTCACATTGTCATTGCCTTTCGGCCAACGATCGTTTTATCTATTTGATTACTGAGCCGTGACGTCATTTTAACGTGGCTGTTGACGATCAAATAACGGGCCATCATCTTGTTAGGATCGTGTGGAACCAGCACTTAACATCGCCTGTTGAAGACGAAAATAATCAACAATTAATTTTATTGACCATCGAATGGTGGTTGGCAACATTGATGCGAGTGTTCAGACGAAGCGTGAACGAGACGTCTATATTTTCCCCGTACGACTGAAAGAAACAAAACATATGGGAGTGTTTCAATTCAGTTTGATATGTTGTTTTGTTACTTATTACTACTTAATATTAATGTTTTGACCACGTGGTGATCCAAATTATAGTTATTTGAGTAATAGGTCGATTGTTAACTGCCGAATAGATTTTTTATGGATTTGAAGCCCTTTAAACACAACCAGATTATTAATGACTAGATATTATGAAAATAAATTATTTTGTGAGTCATTGGTGGGAGGGAACTGATGTCGATGATTTGATTTCAATGAAGGACGAGTGCAACAATTAATTTGAATTCGAATTTGGTATCTTCAACAGTTCAAGATACCTAATTCAAGTTCAAATGAAATAATATCATAAAAATACTCGTATATACAAAAGCTTCTGATTAAAATTACAAATTAACTCGCAGTCGAAATATTTTTCAAATGATTCATCTCGTGGGAATCCTAGATAAAAATAATATGTCTAGACTATAAAAATATATTCATAAATCTGTGCATTAAAATATCTAATAATAATGTGTCTACTTTGCATGCGAAATCTTTTGTAATTTGATTTTTATTCATACAATAACGAATCATATCATAAAGTTTTATGTGTTATGTAATTTTTACTTAAATATCAAATACCTTTTTTTGTTTAACGCATCATTTGTAAAAAAGTGGAATCGTAATAATGGTAATAAAATGAAGAAACACTCAGTAGCTCTATGCTAAGGATTAAAAGTTAGTCTCGCATTTGGATCAAACGTGGTTTTGCGAAAATTCTAAATATGTTAAGATTAGTAGCAGAGACGCTATAGAATAGGCCCAGAACTTTTAAAAGCTACACATAGTAGCAGTAATTGTCATCAAATTTTTAAATTTCTTTCAAAAGATGAGGGGTTGTTTTGTTTTGATTTTATTAGTGTGATTATCTGATGTATTAGTATAAAGTTAAAAGACATTTTTCTCCATGCTCTTTGTATTGACCTACGCTGACATCCAGGGCGTGGCAAGTCCAGTTACATGTTCTCCGAATTCTTTAACAGGGGAACTGCACAGTGCAGGTTTCTTTACTATGTTTTTCGTCACTGCCAAGATTTTGAATCATTTACCTCACAAATGTGAAGCTCGAAACAACTTGGCTACCACAGCTCAGAGGTTAGTTAAAAGTATGTTATTTATCATTAATTAATTATTGTTTAATTTGTTCAGCTACTCTAAATTGCATTTTTCTACGTAATTTAAATCAAAATCTAACCTAGACTTGACATTGTGCGCGCAGTAGAAGGCAGAGCTGGTCTAGTCACCGGAATAATTTTTGCATAATAAACATCAAATGAAGTCATATTACCTAATGCATCAGAAATAATTTTTACATAAATGACTAGGGAAGCCGTATATTATTCGTCACCCATTGTGTGTCACAAATTAGTTATGTTTATGCAGGTAGCGTAGAAATCAAGTTACCTATTTCGTTTCGCAAAATGGCTTGATATGGTAAGTGTTAAACAGTGAACAATTTTTTTTTAATTTTTCGATCACGAAATTCTTGTTTAAGTTAAGCGTTTCTCAAGAGGAAAAAATCTCAGAAACGAAAAAACCTAAAAATGCAAAATGGAAAATAAATGTATTCTTTATCGGTAGGGCCTAGCACAGCAAGTCTGTAATATAAAATTCTATTACTCGTGCTACTCGCCGCAGCTCGCAGAAGCGTTAACATTACTTTAAGACGTTCTTGATTCGAATTACTTTTCGATAGCTATCATTTGTGCTAGCCCTACTGACGATGCTACAGCTTAGTAGCCGCTACGTTATCGGTCGTTTACCTACTCGTCATTTGGCGGAATCTCGCGATAAACAGTTACCTACCAGACACCAATCTCTTGCCAATCTCTCCATTCGTATCCATCGCGATTTCGCGAAGTAAATTTCCAGATTTAAAAAATAAATAATCTAAGCATCTATTAAAAATTTTAGGCTTTGTATTTATTAACAGCCGTCTGAACTTAATATGCGGAACTAATTTGACAACTCGTTTTAAGAAATCACCGATTTAACATATAAATTAAACTTTAAAGATGCCTAGGTTACAGGTCAGGAAGACTCGAAATTCATGTCTTATTCAAACAGCATTGAAGCAATGTATTTCATTAATTTGAACAACTGGTTTCTTCGAGGCGATGATGTCACGCGCATGTCACCGGAAAGTCATGGGTAGGTACTACTAGTAGGTGTTGTAAGCCCATGATGTCAACGTTGAATTGATCTCAATAGAATGCGTGTCAAACATGTGCGAGGATAGGACCGATCGTAAATCATGACTTTATGACAGATCCAAGCAAACATTGGTGGGCTACAAATAATAGGTAATTTACCCTATTATTTCCCCACGGCTTTCCTAAATTGACTTGTGTTTGGGAGTCTTAAAGATATTTTTTCTATTGCATATCTACAAGCTTATTTAATCTAATTTAAGATGAAATCAAAGAATGAATATTAATGAAAGAATTGCTTCGTACAAATGTCTTGATTAAGACATTAATAAACGCATCATTGACTTTGATTCATTGTAAACTCAAATCATCACCTCACATTTAGTTTTACGAGTTACGATTGAGGCGCTTAGCTCATCTCTTTATTGCTAGCCTAACAGTTGTAAAGTTGATAATATACGAATTAGATACAGTTAACTTACTGCATGTAAATTGGACTTTACTAACAGCAGACAAAAAAGTTTACTGCTTCAAAATTACCTGAAATTCGTAATGTTAAGCAGTTACCATTTTAACACGTATGATCAATACTTGACTCGTCATTATTATATACAGTAAAACTTGATCCGATATACCTAATTGTGATTGACAATAGTGAAACTTTCTTAACAATAAATAATAATTGTTATAGTTAGAACAAACAAAGTTAGTTATAATGAGAAAAATGGACATATTAGTTTATATCCTGTTATATTTTTCAGTGTAAGTGGTTCAAAGATATATTTAGTTAAAGAATATTAAAATTATTGTATGCACTTAAATAATCAAAAATTATTGAAATTCAAGATTTTTTTCATTAACATATTAAATATACCTTAGATCGTCAAAATAACTTATAACAATGAATTATAGTTTTAAGCTTTGAAAATACAAAAAAGATGAAAAAAAAAATCTTATATGAAAAATAATGTTAATCATCGAAGCAATTATGTACCTAAAGGGTATGACATGATGTCATATTTAAATGTAGTAAAACTAAGTAATTAAACAGGGAATGATAGTTGAGCATGAGCGTATACCGTGAAAATAGTGTATGATTTTACGCATCTGACGTAATGCCCTACACTGTGTAGGACGTGAATAAGACAAGATATGAATGACGGAAATTACTTTCCCGTAGTTGAGTCATGCTTGGCTAAAGCCTATTTACCCTAGGACTAGAGTAAACAATTTTATGAGATTTATTTAAAATCTATGAAGTCACGACTTACTCACGTATCTTAAAGTTTTGCATCCTGCCTAGGATGAATACGTGAAGAAGACCCGTGTTTATTCTGCCTAGATATTATACTAATATTTACGTTAAAAGCAATTACATTAATTGCTATTATTATAAAATTCTTGAGGATGTGGCTTTGATGAAAGTTTGAGTAAAGTTTATTTCTACTGCTTTCTGATGCATAAAAAGTAGAAGTATTTTCAATGTCAGTTTGCAACATACGTCTGTATTATGTATATTTTAAATCACCGCCGTAGGGATATTATCGTACAATGAAATCAGTTGTGAAGAAATCATAATCTCTCGAATATATGACAACATAGCATACCATAGAATTGACATCATAAGTCCAAAATATGCTAGGTCACACCAGTCCCATATGACCATAACCACGGCACAGTTCATTTATGGCCTCGTCCTACTTTTCCCATTCTGATTCATGGAACGCTAAATTTTACAATGGGGTTACACTATTTAAAAATGCCCATAACGCAAATAAACCGTGCAGAACATGTTACAGATTAGTTTTATTAATGCTGTATGTGCGTTCTCGGAATGCTATCATGTTCGCCAAAACATCATCATCAGCTTTATGTAAGTTTTATGTTGGCTTTCTTAGAATTAAAATTGGTAATGTGCTGATTATGCTGCCTAAAAAGTGTCATATTTTAAATTCAAACTTCAGTAGTTACAGGAAATAAATTATGCTTCGTGGAAAGCGATATCGTCGTTTTCTTGCCTTGCTTCTAAATCTTTTACACACTTTCGAGTACACTGCTTGTTTGTGTTAATAAAGTATTTAAAGTTTTGGATACTGATTTTTAAAAAAAATCCAAACTCATAATTTTAAAGTCAAATTATATTTGTATATGGGAATATCTGACATTTGGCTCGGAAATAAATTATCGTATTACAGCTTCGTAACTTTAGAGTAGGGATGTGATGATAGTTAGTGGATGTCATTGACGAAATATCAGCTATCAAACCAAAACTTGGCAAAAACATCAGTAGGATCGAATACAAGGTCGATGATGTAGGTATTATATTTAGTACAAGTATACTAGTACACAAAACAAGGGGGAATATTATGTCAGACGTCGTAGTAGAAAAAAAAATTCAGTAGTACATATAACATTTCTACAAAGGATGGGCTTTAGGCTAACTTTAAATGGCATTCTAAAATAAACAAATGTTCATATCTCTGCCTAATAATGTCATCCCGAGGGGCAAAGCTTCCTAAGCTTGAAATAAAAATAAAAGTTGTTATAAAATAAGGGGCTAAAAGCAAAACAACTAGATTTGTATAGCAATACATTGTATTTTTTGTTAAGAATTGTTTTTGTAGAAGCACACAGTTGTTTATGAAATGCATTGTTTCAAAGGCGGAGTAGTTACACTGTATTTGTCTAAAAACAATGCATTCGGGGTCAAGTGCACTGATCTACGACTGTCAAAATTTGACGTCTCAAGGTATGAAAATAGTTATTTGCGAACTTTAATGACGTCAAAGCGCAATCGATCACATCGAGCTAAACACAATTACGGTCACAGTTGTAAACGCCGGTATGTGTATCGGTTCTAAATAGAAGTTGCTTCGCAATAATTCGCGTCACAGAACCTCGGTCTTGTTCTTGGCAACCGTGGGATATCGATAAAAGTTTACGGCTCTTCCTGTCGTGGTCGTGTTAAACCAGATCATAAGCAGTTTATGCGATGGTAATTACAACCGTTTGCGGGTTGCGGGCACGCAAATGTTTGTACGATCTAATAAAGGAATAATTGTAGGTAGTATCGTACGACAATGTGATATGGTTGTACAATCAGCCTGTTAATTTGCTAAAACGTTATCAATCGGGAGAAAAGACGCTTCCTTAAGCGGTTTAATGACTATTAATCTTTCGAGCCCCGGATCACCAGACACAATAGAAAATCTATTGTTACGCGGCACCCGAGTGCCGGTTCGGGATTGAGTGGTTAAAAAGTTCATATAAAGGGAAATTACTAAGTTAGTATTAGACAATATTACATACATTGTAATCTCTGACCTGAAAGACAGTGCCCGAACTTGGACTATGGTTATTAGACAGAATCAATGAAGGTACTAATATTGACTTACATATCAAGACATACAAGACATCATAATATTAGGTGGGATCCCGTGTAACGTGTGTAGTCACAACATAAAAAGTTTCGCTCTTACTGCTACGCCCAATGGTTGACTGGTAGAGAATGCCTTTCGGCATTAAGTCCGACAATTGTACCTACTTGTTTTGTGCAATAAAGTGTAAATAAATAAACGAGTGTACCTATTTCCTTAATGGCCGGCAACACAACTGATGCAGGTGTCGGGCAGTGGTACCTAATCACTACCCACCTGCTCAGTTGCCTCCCTCTGGCATATAAAAAATCGCTAACGGGCCAGTCAAGAATACAGCAAAGGCATTCTATCAACATGTTTGTCTCTTGTAATTTAGTCTCGAAGAAGTAGTAAGTTTTGACACACTTTTTTAATTGCGATTTTATTTATGAACATTTATAGTGATATACGATATAAGAGTTACACGTTAGAGTTTATATAATTAAATGTACATAATATTAACTGTAGTGTTACCTCGCACCATGTTGTCCCATCTATCAAATGCCCCCTTGAAGGTTGCCTAGAACCGGTGAAGCTATTAGCGATAAGACACTAGATCTGTACTTTTCACGTTTCCTAATTCTAGATACGAATAATTAAATTATTTAAGGTCACTGTTTCTTATCAGTATTGTTTGGCAAGCGATTAGGTGTGGTAGTGGAGAATTTGGTTACTACGGAAGTTGCGGGTTCGATCCCTGTACGGCACTTTGTGTGATTCCTTTGAATATAATTTAATAACTTTAATTGTTACTTTATATTAAGAAAAAAATGATAACTTTGTGCTAGATGGCGCTGTAAGAACAATCCAAGGATTTTGTTTTTGATTTGTGTTTATTTATTGATACACTTTTAAACAAATCGATTATTCTAAAGCAAACTGCTGAAACATGGGCTAAAATAAAAGAGACCACCTACCGTCATCTCTAACTTGTGGTTTAATTAATAACTTTAAAATATTATGGACTTACGTTGTTTACTTTTCCCACCGAAGTAATAATGCCATACAAGACCCCCAAGACAAGATACATTCAACATGTCCGACAAATAAGTAACACGTGTGTAGAGCCGTAGATAACTGCGCGGGCGCCGCATCTCTGAATAACACGCATCGGCGGAATAACGACTCGATGTTCCTAGTGGTATATAAATGTTTGTCCTGGGTGGGTTTCAAACAGTACTAGGTAGTCATTATAACAATACAGAAAGTTTAAGATCAGTTTAAAAAAGTGCTTGTCGATGTGAGAAATTATTTATGCAAAATTGCTGTTACTCGCGCGCGCCCTTGTACCGCAACATTCTAAAGTATGACAGACAAAAATAAAGAAAATGTTGATTTGATTTATTGCTATCGGTTCGTCCCACATAAACATAACCATCACTACCCTGAGCCCACGCACTTCTTTGGTGGTCTATTTATTTGGAGCGGCTTAAAAAAGTTACCGATGGGCGCCGGTCTGAATAACAGGTCGCTCTCGAAATAGACTGTCTTCAGGTATTTTGATAAGTGATTCGTCATAAACAGGTGAAAATGAGACTTTTATGTATGTGTTACATTACTAATTTGCCCTTTGAATTTATGCAAAGATGAATAATAAAGGAATTTAATAAAATTAAGCTATGCCACGTCATATCAGTAAGTGTCAGGTATAGTAAAATCGGATCAAAAAGATAAAAAGCAAAAATAAAAGTGTGTCAGGTGAGGCAAATTGAATTAAAAGGGGGAAAGCCAAAAGTATTATATTTTAAGTGGCCCGTGCTGCACATTCTTTCTGACGCACTTATTTACCTTTTTTTTGTACGGTAACTACAATACAACTCTTGTTATTTATTTGTGAATATATTATTTAAATGAAGCTACTTATTATGGTATAGAATAACCAGCGCCGCCTCTTAATATTCTTGTTCTTTTAATTGACGGTCTTCAGGTGTCTTCGGTAAGTTACTCTTTATAAACAAGAAAAAACGTTAATAGGTATGTGTTACATCACTTTTACCTATTTTTATAAGCAGAAAGCATTTACTGGTACTATGTTCGTCATGAATTATTTTGCATACGCTCGCGTGGGTACTTAAAAGATATTTTTTAGTTCTTTTATAAATTATAATTATAAGTTGTACATACATATAATTTTATGCTTTAAAGTAAAAAGATAGAAGGTAATGGAGCTCATTGGGGTGGTCTATGTCCAGCTGTGGGCTGCTATAGGCTGATGATAATGGTGAGGTAAAATCAGGTACCGATGATTCATTTATCGGAAATAATCCTCAACACAATATTTCGGTGCAAATTCTTGAGAATAAGTATAGCCTACTTATTATATGATAGGCAACAATACTAAATTGGTTGCCTATCATATAAATAGACATAACGTACGTTCTAATTGCTATTTCTTGACTACAAACTAAATTGGCAAACATCAACTTCATTCAAGATTCTTTAACGGCTAGAGTCTCAAAGTGCCTGCACCGAAAAGTTAAGCTACCCTTTTGTTTCGTTCGGAAGCGTGAAATGCATATTTGCATAACATTATGCATCCGTCGGCTCACGGTCTATTTTTGACGTATTCGCATGCAAATCGTGCATGCTATGAACGGCCTGCTTTACCAAGGTGCGACGACTTGATTATGTTATCTCATCTTGATAGATTGAGACGTAATATGATGATAATGCAAATGGCATACCTCTATCTTTAATTACTTTATCTTTTGCACGGTTTTGGGAATTTAAATTATCGAGCCTACTTTGTTTTTTTTATTTTTTTCGACTAGCTTTTGTTTTTGCTTTCATGCAGCGGACGTGTCTGGTAAAGTTAAACTGACTCATGAGGATAGAATCCGTAGAGGATTTAGGTGTTAAGGTTACGGCTTTCGAGGAACATTGATTAATCCACTCCATTCTCGCTAGTTGGTAGAATTGCTTTTAAGACCGACTAGCTACATTTGAAATCAAAGTAACGAAGATTGTAGGAGCCTACTGTGTGGTAGTCAGGGTTGCCAACTCTAAAAAATATTTATCCCTAAATCCCCCTAAGTCAAAACCCCCTAAAATCACCTCAATTGCTTGAAAATCCCCCCAAAAATATTTAATAAAAATAATTACAATTAATTAATAAAAAATGTGCAGTAATATAATTTGTTTTTACTCTTCTATACTAATATTATAAAGAGGCAAGATATAATTGTCATTGTCATTTTCATATTTGTCATAGACAACATGGTGGAATTCGTGTTTAATTTTTATTTAACTCTGTACTCTTAATAACAAACAATCGCACTAGATGTCGCTAAGGCGATATGTATAAAAATGAAGACTATATAGGCTATGGAGACTATACTCACCTTTATTTTGCTGAAGTTGGAATAAAAATAAAATCCCTAAAAATACCCCTAAAAATATAACACCCCTAAAAAAATCCCATCTCACTTATTTACCCCCTAAATCTGGGGGGAAATCCCCTAAGTTGGCAACCGTGGTGGTAGTACATTATCTGCAACAGGAGGCAGAATGGTTACTATCAAATGTTTGACTGCGTGCTTGCCTGTCAACTTGAAGTGACAACAAAAAAGGTACTCTACCTTGCTCATACTGTAATTTTTTTCAGTTAAGAGCTTCAAGACCGGTAACGTTGTCTGCTACTATCAACTACATTTCTAATTTTTGTTCTCGGTAGTTTAGTTAATCCCCAGCAAAATGTGTTTCAGAATTGAAAATTGATGAAAATTGATATTGATTTTGATCTGTATGTCTTAATCATAATGTCAAGCCATTTATAACTTTTTATCTTTACGATTAAACAAGAGATTTGTATATTAAGAGGTACCTTTAATCCTATAAATTGGTTTTGTAGCCTGTGCGACCTTGAAAATACTCCAAATAGCAGAGTTTTTATGTATAATTTTGCATTCTATAATTAGCATAAAAATAAAAATGCAAAATTGTTACTTCGAGCGATAATAGAGAACTGAATGTAAGAAATTGAATAAATTACTACCAAAATTTATTAGGATCGCATTCAACTTCTTACGTAAATGAGGTAACATTGAAAAGTTTACAAGTTGCGAGGCTTTTTTATTAAAAAAACTCTGCGTGTCTCTGTTATTAACCGAAACTAGGTAGGTAGGTACTTTGAGTGCTAGACATCGAATCCACGATCTCTGGGGTAATTGCTGACTTCTCAACCATATTAAATTATGCATACCCTGCAGCTTGTAGCACTACAGGGTTATGTAGGACTCTGATAGACGTTTCTTATTCACTTAAAACCCCATCGTTCCCACTGCGAAAACTGTAGCACAGCAATAGGTCTTCAGCAACAGCCTTTACCTCCATTACACCCCCAGACACTGATCTTGACCACGAAAGCCCACGCTACCGCTTCACCTAGACTTCCAAATCAGCTGGTACCACTTCTATATTCGTCCAGCGAGTAATGTTAAGGACATAACACTTTAATTTTACTGCCAGCTATAAATTCGAATCAGCCGGTGACAGGTGGCTTGGCCGCCAAGACAAGTGAATTAGTGCCTCACTTGAACTTGTAATTACTGATGGAGACTCGTCAAATCGTTTAATGAGGCCTCAATGACACTTTTGACTGTAACATATTGGCGTCGTCTGTTAATGTTAGTCGTTTACGACGTTTTAGTCGTTTGATTAGATATTTTATTCGTGGACCGTTAAATGATTTTTTTTTAATTATGCTGAATAACGTTGTCATAACTTTTGTAAATTATTTGCAACTTTCGCTCTCGCATACTCGATCAATGGTTTTGTATTTTACTGTTTTTTTTTATTGATTTGTTATAATGTTTAAGAAGTTGGCTATAAGACAAGATGTAGCAGATCCCTGTTAAACTTGTGTGTATGAACTTGTTATTGTCGGTCTGGGTGTGTCTGCTTATAATCTGTATAAATATATTTACAAAAAAAAAATTTGTTACTCGTTGTCTGGCAATCATAGTACAAGCCACACTATGTTAATATGCTATATGGCGCTGCGTGAATAATTTTCAAGGATATTAAATATGTGTAAATTAACTATTTTTCTGAAGTTAGCCCTTCTTTATTTCTACCAGCCAACCTTTTTATAAGTATAAAATATTGTCTTCATAGCATGTAGGCTTTTCATCTTCACATTATCTTAAAAAAGAAAATGTATATGCACTACCAGGCTATTTTTTCGCGTCACAGGTGGTAATGGTACTCCATCATCCTAACATTGATAGGGTAAATATTTTCACATTATTATTTTTGAGGAAAGTGAGCCGAAAATATTGGTTGTCCTATATATACATATACCAGATAACAATTTTTCAGTTACAGGCATGGATATGTATTTCGAAGTTTATTTCGCCTTAGTACGAGTATAACCCACAAAGTTATTCATACTCCTATTTTATTAATTGATGTTGTTCTGAAGAATTTGTAAAAAAATATATTGAATTACCAGTTGCTGTCTAGATTCTACACTACCTATAAATACATAAGCATCTATTTTTTCAATACATATGTGTCATTTTTATTAAGTAGTTCTGTTCAATTTTTATATTGATATTAATTTGTCTTATTAGTGATAGCACTAATAATCTATTGCCAGAGAACAGAAACTACTTGTTTATTCTATGCGGTTATAGTAGTTAAAACAATGAATATTCAACAAAAGATAACAAATTAAAAACATTTCGTACTTGCGGCGCTCATAGTTAATTTTTACATAAATTACATTCTTCATTCTAACTACCCGTTTCAATTTGCTACATGAAATATTATGACCATGGCTTCACGTCCATAAACGACCTACTATAAATCTATCTGAAAGTTTTGTTTATTTTTTTAAGTCCACACAGTAGTTCCGACGTTATCATAATCATACATTTAATGATCTATTTAAGATCTGTGATGTCTATGATGATATTTTAAATATATTATGTACAACATTTAATACAATTCTGGTTTTTCTATTTCTCATTACTGTTTTAGATATATTATTGTCTACGCCGATTGGTTTACCTTTATTTTTAAATATGCTTGAGTATTATAGACGTATCCAAATGTCCAGCTGTGTTTTCTATTATCAGACACAAGGAAGCATGGCTTAATGGCTGCGCCATACTGCAGGCTCCTTTGATCTTCGAGTTAAGGGTTAACAATATTTTGATTAGCAACGTGAATCGATGAAGATGCTTCTGCTTAATCGTTATACTCGTACCTAATTATAACAATAGAAATAATATAGATTGTCGCCAAATGGACACTAAAAACTTGAAACCTATTTGGGAAAATCGAAATGTAATATCAAAATTGTGTAAAGTTACATCAATAAAAAGCAAAAAATATTGCCTATATTGTAGACTTGGCTTTTGCCGAAGTGCCAAGGACTATTCGTATTATGCAACATACCTAAGTACTAGTTTTTCAAGTACACATTGACACGGTACAGTAATCTCGACTAAAGTACAAGAGTAGATGGTACGCAAGGAATTACCATACAATGCGCTCGTCTGCTCAGTGTGGTGCAAATTTGACGGCGATGACTTCTTATGGTAATACGTACACGTGCTTAGAGGAATAGTGAGATGGGTGGTTTTTATTAACGAATTCAAGAGGCGGCGCCGTAAAATATATTTTAGTTTTCCGCTAAGATATTATAGTTTTTGTGAGAGATGTCACGTGGAATTCTTAGATGACTGTTCTAATGAACTAAGGTAAATCGATTTTCAGTGTATTAAGAGTTTGATAAGCAGATCTTACATTATCTGCGATCTGAAAGTTACATCGTCAATATGATATGAGAAAATAAAAGTGTGATTAGAAGGAGTGATGAAATATTTTGCTACATAAATAGATTAGTAGAGTAGATTGAGATTCTAAGCACGTGTGCTATCACAATAATGAAAGTACTAAAAATTACACAGAATTTGAGACTACTCAATCAAATTTTTGATACTTACGATGTTAAAAAAAATGCGAAAATGATTACGGCTAGAACCGTTAGATTTACTTAGAGATGAAACTATTATACTTGTAAAGAAACAATATAAAAGCTCTCTAAAAATACTTTGGAAAGTGCACCAGGAAAACTTAAGCGAGCAATTAATATTGTGGACTGTACCTTTTTCAATACACAAAAGAAAAGTTACGGTCTTTCTCCTCCCTTAAAGTTTGTTCAAATTTTAATGAAATTCCAAAAACTTGCAATTATTCATTAAGACTAATTTTAACACGCCCATCCTGTATTATTAGTAACTAACATTCTAGAATTTGACTTTCCAACATCTTCATTTCCCGTGGGTGTCGGGTCACGAGCCATGTCTAGTTCGTTTTTTTTCATAAACTGTTGAATGTAGAGTCGAAGGAAGAATAAGGTATTGATTACAAATTAAATATTTGGTCCAAATTACTGTCCAATATTAAATTTGTGGCTAGTTGATGTCCCAATTATTACTTGGTCTGATGATATGTGCTGTGTCCCCAAGTTTCAGATATACTTCTTCACGAAACCTTACCTCTTAAAAACAGAAATAATCGGTGTTTTTTTTCCAAAAGTAATTACAACACATTTGATATTATTTTTTATCTAGAGTTATGCAATTTAGCGTTATCAGAACGAGGTGTTGTCTGAGGTGTCGATTATGCTAATGGAGTTATCTGGATACTTTTAAGCGTTTCCTAGATTCATGTAAAAAAAAACTGCTACTAATAACAACTAATGTATAAACTGGTAGCATTACTTTTAAATACATACAGGAGACGTGTTTGTGTATAGCTAAAAGCCCTAACTTTTTAAGTATTACCTAAAATTTTGTTTCTGCGCGGAGAAACTTTTAACACTAATAAATTCTATATAACATTATGTCAACACCAAAAAAGGCTTTGACCAAAGAGTCTGTGGAAAAGGATCTCAATAAAAAATTAAAATTAATGATTTATTTACTAAGGTACACATACAGGTTACAGTCGGTAATGTGTTAGTGAAAGAATAGCATTTCGGTAAAGACTAGAAAATAACCTAAATTAATGATAAACAACATACCTTGCAAGAGAAGAGCGCCTTCTGCCACGTGGCCTTCTGGTCGCTGAAGTAGTAGCAACTGTGGCCCAGGCGCACGAAGTTGGGCGGGCAAACGTACGACATCTTGGTCGAGTTGCGATGCGCCCGCGCACTTGGACCTAGGACATTGCATAAGTGTGTTATACTTCAAACGTAATAAATGTTTTTAAAGAAGCATTTATATTTTTTATATAACAATCTTACATAATTAAATAATTACGATTTTTTAATTATATTACTTTAAAATTGATCCGACAGGAGTTACTTTCTTCAATAAAATCAATGATCGGTGTTGGCTCAATGACCACCTAAATGTGGATTGGTAATTACAAACCCGTGGCTTGTTCGTAATAATAAAAAATATATAATTGCATTACTCGTGATTACAATCAAAAAGTTGGTATTTTTCCTATACTGTGAGGACGGATCTTAGGCCGTGAATGATCCATCTGCCTGTGCCCGTTGGCGCTACCTTGCAATTCATTTTTAGGGAAAACATAACTTTGGCAGTAACAGCAGAAAAAGTTTTTCCCGCTGCTAACATCATGCTCTCATAGTGGTTTCTGATATTTATGCGATTACTACTCATTAAATAAAACAACTTTAAACGGAACCTAAGTCGGAGTCGGGGCTTTTAAAATTTGATTTATCGGAATCGGAATTGGAGTCGGATGCAGAGGCAGAAGTAGTGGCAATTTTTATTGAAGGACAAATAAAAACATCATCCAGTAAAATTTTTTTGACAGTGAAAAAATAAACATGTTTCTAACTAAACAACAAATTAAATCAGATGCAGTGACTCCAAAAATAGTGTATTGCTATGTTTAGACCCCCGATTAAAACCTCTGATTTCAATGTTTCGCAGCCGAAATCGGAACCGAAAGTGTAATAATAGATCGGAAGTTCCGACTTAACGGAATCGGAATCAAAGCTCAATAAATGGTTAATAGTTTGCTAGACCAAACTTAAATACAATATTTAAATTCACTTTGTTAAAGGAAACTGGCAAGGCTAATAATAACTATTACTTACAGTTGTTACATTGCATTAACATTTTAGTTGCATATTGTTTTGTAATTTAATTCATTTCAAACTTGTAAACGGTGTAATGTTTATTTAATATTTCCTTAATAAATTGTTCACAGGAAACTTACGTGGCAAACTGCCGTTATAGCCTATTATAAATTATGTAACAATAATTTTATAAATTTAGTATGATAAATAGGTCTCTACTGCATTTATGAATAATTATAATAGGTCATAAAATTATGTAATTATATTTTTAATTTGCAGTTATTTTGGAGATACTAGAGGTACTTAATAAAAACTGCTTGCTAAATGAATTTACACTTTATGAAAAGTTTATTTGATACAAGTGGGATTATTCCCAAGTTTAATTTGAATAATTTTGTATTACTGTGTTTATTTCTCTTGTTATTTCAGTCATTAATAATTAATGCAAGACAGCCACTGTTAAATATTGGTTTGCCTCTATTTAAATTGCATTTCACGTCTTATATTTACTATACCTACTTGGCGGCAAATATAATCCCCTGTCTTTTAAACTTAAATCATTTTCTGTGTCGAATCAACTAATAGAACTTTATATAATTATCAACAAGGGCTTTTAAATTATACCAATATAATTATCAACATTTAGTTTACTTGTTTTTTTATGTAAAATACATATTAGACATAGAAACACTCAGATCAATACAAACACACATAATCATCTTCATGCACAAATGTTTGTATCGCACAGGGATCGAACCTGTAACCTCTGGTGTCTGCTATAACTTCTCAACCATTACACCAAATCGGTTGTAAGTATTGTATAATATTGTAAACCTATATTAAAATATTTCCGTGAGCCTCTCGTGAAAATTTATGCAATGCCAAGAACTCAAGCGATTGTTCATCATTCATCGTACAGTCGACAGCACATCAGACTACCCTAACCTGTCATATTTCTACAACCAATTTTCAGCTTTATTCACTCCACATAGAGTTCTCTTTCAATTGAGAATTTTTGACATAATATTAGGGTAGGTTGATCTGCTGCCGTCCAAACAATACCACCGTTTTTCCCTTTAAGCTTTTAAAACCTTATAAACAATATGAGTCACAAGCAATGATTGCACTGAGAGATTTATTACTGGTCTTTTACCAAAAACTGGCTATTGTTGTCTTTTTATCTCGAGGTTATATCTCTATACAAATAAAGAAAATTTAAGTGTCTTTCGGTAATGGCAGAATAACAACATGTAAGAATAAAAATACGAGTAGGTACACGTAGAGCGTATGTATAATAAGATTCTTATACAAATTATAATATAATTTAATTAACCAACAATGAATGTCTGTTTCAAGGCCAATGTAATACAAGAATCATTTTATTTAACGCATATAAAGTTAATTTTAAGCTAAAAAGTCTTTTTGAAAACTTATTTCGAATCTGTCAACGAATTTCTCAACTAATAAATTGTTTTCATAGTAACTTTTATTACTACAGTCATGACGTGTGCTATTATTTTTGACTCTACGTTTAAAGGTAGAGAGTCAGTAGTAATAATATTTTTAAATGGTTGATATTATAGCTAAGAGTAAAGAAGTTTTTAGAAAGCATGTATTTCAAGAGAATACAAGCATACTGATAACTTCCTTGTGGGACGCTTTAGACTTAACTCTCAAGTCCACCACACGGCCGCAGGTCTCTATCAGCGGTTATGGTGCATAAACGCATTCTCTTCCGAAACTTAAAATAGGTGGAGACAAACCACATAATATTAACTTCAGGAATACAAAAACAAGTTCAGTTCAAGGCTAGGCAAGGCAAAGGTCGCGACATTTCTGTCAAAATAGACAAATTGAATCATTATTAATGCAAATTTTAAAATTATAATAGCACAAACAACCCATTCAGTGTTATGTATTTTTATTTTTTTACTTTTTGGTTTTAGAATGGAATGTCTATTTGCATAAAACATGATACAGTCAGGAGCAAAGTATACTACCTACCTACCTAGTATTTAAAATAGATAAAACACTTTATTGTCATGGTAATAAGGATCTATGAGAGGTTAAAATGTGCAGCTACTCTTACTGTTGACTGTACAAGTTAAAATATGTCATGGTTATACCTATAAAAATTACGAACTTTGTCTGAAAAGATCAACTCATGACTGTAAAAATGTAACAGAAATAAATATTACTAACATAATGTGTTTATAGTTGTTTAGTTTCACAATATTTTTAACCTTTTTATTTAAAAAGATAATCTAATGTAAGAAATCCATTCGCTTATTGAATTGTAGGTTGAAAATTGAAAACTCGCCACAAGTCGTCGTCCGTGAAAATCTTCTAAGATAGGTAAATCATTAAAATATCAGACATCATTTTGCGAGATTGGTAATATATATTATTACTAATTTTCTTAAAAGTAGACAACGTATGTGGATGTATCTTAAAGTTTTAATACTTCGTACTAATGCAGACTAAAATATTTGTACCTAGTTGTGTTGTACAGTTACGCAAACTATAGCTTGTAGCAAACGCATTTTTAAGATACATAAATACTTATTCTCCTACTTAAAGCAATTTTTATTATCGCAATAAAATACGCTAAAAACGTTATTACCTATTATAATAAAAAGAAAATTTTTCATACTTACATTGGAAAGAAAACACAATAAGAACTATTGCGGCTATCGGCAATAACCTCCTTTCTAAAGCTTCCATTATGATAGTAATAATTTGTTAGAGTCCACACCACTAAATTTTGTTCACTGATATTATTTTTGCACACACGGTCACTACACACACACTATAGGATGTCACCTTATTGAAGAAATCATTTTGATTTTGATAATTTTTAGTTATGTTGATTTATTTATTTGCCGAAATGATGACTTTGACAGGAACCTGTAACAATAAAAAAATATGTTAATTTTTAAATTACTACATATAGAAATAATTTTAACATGTACATATGTACCGCGAATAAAATAATAAATTGAAATAGTACATAATGTTCCATTTTTAAGCTCAACAAACGATATTAATGTCCACAGTTTTGTTTTTAATTAGATGTGTTAAAAATAAAAAGTACTAGCTGGAATAAAAATGAGTTTGTTGATGTTTGAATAATACCTCTGCGGTTGAATTTAAATTGAACGGTTCGTAATTCGAACACGATCCGCCTCGGCCCGGTATCAAGTCGGAGTGGTCTGGCGCACGCTCGCCGCGAGCGCAACTCACGCCGCACTGAGGCGATATCGCGAATCGCGGCAGGTGATGATAACAGCCTACATTTCCCTCCGCATGACTCACTCATTAGTGAAAACGTATAAATATAATTTAAGACAATCTGAGAATTAGCAGCATATTAATCTTTTTAATCTTGAGGAAATATTTATGCTGTCAGTATGTGGGTCAATGAAACAATTGATATTTTATAGGCAATTTGGTATTGCAAAAATGAACTATGATAGATATTTTAAATATATAATAAATTATCTTTTTAACCCATTTGTACCTTTGGATACGTAGCTAAGCTGGTCTGGCCAAAAATTATTTTTAAAGAGACTTAGTATAATATGTAGAGATCGCTAATTATTAGGTACTAGCTTTCCGCCCGCAGTTTCCCCAGCGCGTAATTTCTTTTTTCAAATATCTCGCGGGAATGAGACGTTACCCGTAGGAATTTTATAGCCTATATCCTAATAAGGGTTATAAACTATACGTGTGCCAAATTTCATCTAAATCCGTTTAGCTGTTTAGGCGTGATTGAGTAACAAACATCCAAACATCCAGACTTTCGCATTTATAATATTAGTAGATTAGTAGAATTGTCCCTATAAGAATATTTGAAAATGGTAGGTAGTTTTGTAGCGCTGAGGGGTCAATACAGAGGCCCATTCCAAGCGATGGTTTCAGAGGGTGCATAGGTCATAGGTAATTGAAGTGTCTGTCAAAAAAATATATTTTATTTACTAAGTGAAATAACTGGGTATTTTAAGTGGTACTTTAAACGAGAAGTATTCAAAAGATGCTCTGAACAAGAATGCGTTTGACAAAGCCTGTGGTCAGCCTTTCAAAGGCGGTCGGGCGGGAATGCGAAACTTTTGGAAAGAACCCCGCTCTGCATCTCATAGCAAATTTTTCATAGTACCTAGATAAGCGTTATATTAAAAGATAACCTATAGGCGTAATCACATTACCAGGTGGTAGGTTTCTGTACTGGGCCGTCTAGGTGGGTGCCACTGCAGTGCCAGATATTTTCCCGTAAAATAGAAGTGTGTCAAGGACGTCTGTGTTTCAGGGAAAGGGCACTGAAGCTAGTAAAATAACTCTTAAATGAGACCTAATAACTGTCGTCTCTTAAGGCGGGCAACGTGCCTGCGACCCCAAGGGGGTCTCGGGTGCTTATGGGCGGCGGTGATCACTTATCATCAGGTGACCCACTTGCTCGTTTGCCCCCCTATAATATAAAAAAACACTCTTTCAGTTGCAGCCAGATATATTATCATGAACTTATTTGTCAGTGGTGAAACTGGATCTATGCATTATTAGGTCTTTAGAGAACACGATTAGTACCCAGAAATGCAGTAGCAACACCGCCATCGGTCAAATCGGTCCCCAACAGTTCGCGGAACAATAAACGGTTATATTTAGTTCGCTTGGACGCAGTTTATGTCCGCATTAAGACTTTTACGATCTAAATCTAGATTTCGAGACTTTCTAACCTATTTACTGGTACTGTTTTAACCTAAATTAACATCACAGTAAAGGAATGTTTTTTATTACTTTATTATAAGGATATCTAAATGTAACTTCAGGTCAGATGAAAATTCGCTGTTATAATTTGTATCATTAGAATTTAGTCTGCAAGGGTTATTAGTGAATAAGGAGTGATTATTTTGAGTTAAAACTCTAGGTCAAACTAATTTTAACTCATGAAAGTTCTATTAGCTTACTGATTTAAAAATACATTACTCAGGGCCAATTTCACCACTGATAATTATTTACCTGTTAGACATCTTAAATGTTATCTTATTCATGTGTGAAAGATAAATTATTATCAGAATAAATGCTAATAGACCTTATGAATATATACTGTGAAAGTTTGTGAAAATGAAACATTTTTGTGAGTCTTTGACGCAAAAGCTCGCCGCAGTATTTGGATTTGCACACAAAAAAGATTTCATATTTTACTCGCGTTCTTCCTAGGGAACTTTGGTAGGGCCTTAACATTTATGCATACAATAAATTTTGTGTCCGCGTATACGGGAAAAGATGCAAAAGTTTAAACTACACCACAAAAATACTATTGATTTGGTATAAAGGACGTACGAATTAAAATGTTTACAATAATTCGACTGTATTAAATAACACTATTAGAGTTAATGCCCTGACTTCACCTCGAGCGATAGTTAACGCGTTCGCCATGCTGAATTAGCGATTTCCTTCAGCTTTGATCTCGCCGAAGCGAGAAATAATAATGCACTTTGTCTTAGCAAATTTTACGGTGAGACTGCAGGCTCTGATTATGTTATGCAATAAGACCTGCAATGATGACATCATTCGTAATTTCAAAGAAAGTTGCTTGCCACCCACCTTAACTCTGGGACTGTCATTTGCGTCATAAGACTCATAAGTCATAACTAAATGTAATGATGGCTTTGGTGTTCAACGGCTTTCATTATTTTTACTAATGAGTGGATAGATTTGGGCAACTTCATAAGTATTACAAACCACTGAATTTTCTTTAACCATAAAATTATAAGTGTTTAAATCACACGGAAGCGAAGGTGACAGCTAATGAGTGAAAATCAGTCATCTGTCAGAAAACAATGGTGCTGATTTTTTTATCGACATACGAGACGGCTTTGTAGCTGTATGTCAACATTATGTCAATAACTTATCGCCATAATTAAATCGGCCATAGATGCTACCAAAATGCATTTTATTATATTTTCATTACTTTTCTATCATAGTTTCCTTTTCCTATTTGTTCAACACTTATAACTATTGAGAAAGGCGAGGATGGATGGGCAGACAAATATTGATAACTCTCCCACGCAATTAATCTAAAACAGATTTGGATGAAATACAGTTAGACAGTAAACAGACAGACAGAAACTATGTAGTATAAAACCGAAGACTGTTACAATTTACCTCTCGCTGATATAAACAATGGCCATTCAAAAGCAATTGCCTCTTGTCTAAGGACATATACGAAACTAACGGTATACGAAGCTTCCGAACGCTCTCCAATTTAGGTCTTACTATGATGGACACTCCATTGTTTAGACCACCGACTCTCACCTGCTATCATAATAGCCCGGCACTCGCCTTTCCAATGAGCTACCTGAAACCGCGTCCAAATATTTACATCCGTTCAGCTACCTTACCCTCTAGAAATTAAGGTTTATTTTCCAACTAATTTTAGTGTACTTTGTCAGTCAGGTGCCAGGGAAAACGATCGCGAAATATATGGCTCTATTTTGCTGTCGAAGGGTGCTGTAAATCATAGTTCATGTCTTAACATTTCTCTTTACGACGGGTGCGCTATTAAAGGAGTACTAGAAAGTTTTCTGTTCTGTAGCTAGCTTTTGCGGGAAACTTAGAAATTGTTTCACTGGAATATTAATAGTGCCTGCTTGGAGCGCTTCTGTTCTTATTTTATTTTGAAGATTTTCTTGATATTTTGTTATTGCTATAGACAAGGTGACAGTGCTGGTAAAATGCCACGGGCCCCGACCTTAGAGGGCCTCGGTTCAAAAGGCAACGACCTCAGAAATGATCAATGTTTTTCACAAACAAGTTCATCAAGTTGTACTTGAATACTAATTTACAAAAAAAAACACTGTTAATTATGCACAAATGTCGGTAAAATTTTCATATACAGAAATACAAGTATGTATATAACGTACGTTTCATGTCTGTATGTATGTAATGTACGTTTTAAGTGTTCTCCTATTGTTGGACAGCACAGCGCTATCTAGAAGCATAGCCTGTACTCTGATGAGTGCCAGTAGAAAACGAATAAACATTACTCACAGTAAATAAATAGATAATACAAAAAAATACTAAACGATATAAACAGACATGTTACTACATGTTACGTCAAAATTATACTGTAACACGGTATATGTAAATATAAATATATAAAACCTCATAACTTGTCGAACACATTACTTTAGCTTAGCGCAAGAACAGCAGTAAAATTATATGTATCTTATTGGTCTCGAAAGAAGTACAAGAAGAAACCGTAATCCAATAAAACTGTTAAGGATTTCACTTAACGTTAATTCCAGTATTACACGTTGTAATCGCGTGTCAAGCGGCAGTTCCGTCTGATACCGACCCGTTAGGAACCACTGAAGATCACGTCGGGCTGTTAACACAATACCGACGCGTTTAATTCACTTAATGACGTGTCATACCGGCTACAGCTTTCTTTATCCTCGCGTGCGTGTTGTGAACCAAGATCATTGTCAACTTGTCGAGTTTTCAATTGAGATTAATATCTAAACCTAACTATATCCGAATTACATAGGTCCTTCTAAAATAGCCTCGTTCAACAGGTTGTTGGCATTGACAAACAAACTGTCTTCAGCATAGCTCTACCATATAATAATATTTTTTTTGATAAGAAAATCTATCGATCGAACATTCTGATGTTACCATACATCATAGAGTAATAAAAACACCTCCCATACATCCTATTCTCAGAAGTCACCAGCGCAAACTAGTAATACATAAATATAGAGATACTTTTACTTTAGTAATGTTAATTACCCTGAAGTGGTGTTATGGAATGAATCTAATCTGAACAAAAAAATGTCCGCTATGCAAGCCTTGTAATTGCGTTGTCCATAGAAGTATACAACTAAAGTACCTATAGTAAACTTGCTGCTACATAAATCTTTAATAAACTCTGTAGGATTTATTTCATTTTTTTTAGTTTTCATATTTGAGCCCACACGTTTTATAAACAATGAAGGTCAACCTATAATCTTTTTCCGCACCCACCGCAGTATTTAATAATAAATCGTTCTCTACATTTTAGTATGATACTTCAGAGTTACAAACCGCTCACAAAGTTGCTTAACTTTCGCAATCATACCTTACCAACGAAAGACGCTCGTAATCTTCTCAAAGTCTGCCTGTAACAAACTTGACGCAATGTATTCTAAGAAATAAACTTATTGAAGTGCCAGCCCTACAAAGTAAGTTAACTGGGAATGACCAAAGACAGCGCCGACCGCAACCGATACACCCATTTCCCTCACTAGAAAAACTTTACGAGCTATCGCGTCCAAAATAGACGCAGACCACCTTACCACGGAATGCGATTCAATAACCTCAAGTCTATTGTATCAATTCAAGCAGGAGATTGATTCAGAATTCATT
Source organism: Mecyna flavalis (assembly GCA_949319885.1). NCBI lineage: Eukaryota > Metazoa > Arthropoda > Insecta > Lepidoptera > Crambidae > Mecyna > Mecyna flavalis. The sequence goes on from OX439430.1 coordinate 17,874,783, forward strand.
TACTCGAGTAGCTAATGGCGAGGACTGAAATGGGCCAATACATGTTAGAGGGTATCTAGACTTAGTACAATTGAAATCAAAGACATAATGATCAGACCTTCTTTGAGCATCGTATTTAATTTAGCTTTACTTTTCTAGTAAATACAGTTCTAATTGTATAACATAGCAAAATATACTTCAGATAAAAATCTCCAAGGAGCATACAGCTTGGCAGCACCTTGACACATGCCTGGTTAAGTATCCCTCGATAGAATAGGCCGCAGTGTCCTCTTCCCATTGGCGAGCCTGTCTGGTAACAACTGATTTGCATAGGTAAAAAAAATCATGTGATTTCAAAAATTTTGCCGAGTTTTAAACCTTTGCCGCAAATAACTAGATCTTCATCTACCGAACCTTTAAAGGCTATGTCATTTCATTTAAAAAGATAAGGTCTGAGCAGATTCCCACGGGCGTATTAGTGGTTTTGGCTAGCCTACTCGTATCACGTAGCTCTTTTATCTTTTATCGTGAAATCGATACGAGAGACCGCAGGCGCAGTCAAGTGTGCAGCGAGGTGCATACATCAGTAATTAGACTAGCAGGGTTCTAGCATCGGTTTACTATCGCTTAAAATATTTACAGTGCTTTTTCGACTTCGTTTACGAATGCCTCTTTTAGACTTATTTAACGTCTAATTATCTAAATTGACTTAAAAGACGAATGCTTTCTTTCTTATTTGACTATGTTGCTCTCCTTTAGCAGCCCATCGAAACTGAGGATTATGCTGGATAAATATAAGCCCATTTTCTTTTCCAAAGTCTAGTTTTTGTCTGATTTGTACAATAACCTACTTATATTTCGTACGTTCACGGCGCAAGTTTAGCTTTGCAAGTAATATTTATACACATTAAACAAATTGGCCAGCACACCGGCAGTTACGTATCATATGTGCGTCATTTAAAACTTCTCAGCTTTTAGAAAAGTATGCACGGAATCTAAAGACACACCTACAACTTCAGAATGCATAATACATATTATCGTGATGATGACATTAAACCGTAAAAGTATATAGAACGAGGACATCACTTTCAAACTGACGTCATGTAATTTGTAGTGCATAGATTACGCGATTACCGGGCCTATAAATATAAAGCGGTGTAAAACTGCATTATAATGGGCCTGATAGCCTTATCTTGCCGGCATCATATTACTACTATAAATATAAGATAATGATACATTGACTGTGTTAATTATTATTATATCGGCGCACTTAGGAGGCGTTAGTGACAGCTAGATAATACCTATCCTTTAGTGAAACTGTTATGATTCTAAAATAGTGTCTGAATCACTTTACGTCTTGTAATTTGTAATATTACATACAATCACATACTTGTATCACAACCTTGCAAAAACTACTTCAAATATTGAATATAAAAAACAACAGCATTTTTAAATATGTAGGAAAAGTGCGCTCAAATAATGTAGGTCAAGTGCACCTAAAAGATCAACAATACGCTAAATATATCCTTATCGCCGGAACGAATTGGATGGAGGTAGCGCAAGACCGAATGAGATGGCGCAATCTGAAGGAGGCCTACACCAAATTGGTTGAGAACGGCTAAGAAGAAGAAAGAAGATCCTTATCACCGTGGTTAGAGAAAAGAACTATGTTGCTAACTGTACACAATTTCAGAATTTTAAAATAAGTTATGTGCATTTAAAAACAAAGTTCAATTTTAAACAGACAATCTCTACATACAAGGAGCCGCCGCAGTAAAAAACGCGATGCAATGCACTTGAAAATGCAATGACGATGAACACTCAAGATTACGAATGCTTTGGGCTCTTGAGGGTTGAATCTGTTCCTTACAATGTTGCTCTGAGCTGCGTAAGTGAACGAAAAGACAGAAATAGTCGTTGTACTTTCAACCTTATTGGCTCTAAGGTGTATTTCTGTGTAGTGCTTCAGTGCACTAACCAACTGGCCAATTGTAGTCGGCAACCATGGCCCGTCCAGGAATCTGGGGGCCTCTAAATCAAGATTGTTTTTGATCAAATATAATAAAGCTTATTTGGATCTCCTTGATTGAACTCTAAAACTTTGTTTATATTTGTGTGGGATCATCTGGTCCTTTTTTGAGTAGGAAGGAGAATATCATGATGCACCGCAGGCTAGGGAGACCTGTGGCCTTAGTGGGTCCCTTGACTATCTTTACACTATTCTCTAAAATCACCCAGTTTCAGAACTAGCCGGTGCCTGCCTCGGGATCATCTGATCCTGCGGCAATCGCGTACATCAGAGATGTTATTGCAAGGAAATGTTACCTTTATGAAAAATCTGGTTGCGTTTGATATTGACAAACATTTTTTGTTTACGTTCATGTGCTAGAAAAACTTATAATATCTCCCGCCTTTTGACTGAAAGCATACAAACTTAAGATGTCTTACATATGTGTTGTGTTTCCATTCATTTGGTTAAGATATTGGCCTATTATTATTAATCCTGGTTGTTATCCTTTTTGAAGGCTTATTGTTCGAATAAAGTCGTTAAAATGATGACCTGGTGATTTATTATACACCAAGGCTTTATAAAAAGCCCAAATTTGGTTAATCTTGAAAATTACTACGATTTGTAAAAAAATTTAAAACATAAATAAGACATTAATGTTTGACCCTTTGTACTGTACCTTTTCATTTCAAGAAAAGCTTTTTTAAATTAAGGTTTTCACTCCTATATCGATTACTGATTCCGCGGACAGAACATATTTTATCAAAGATTGTTTTTCATAAAATATAATGAAAATTATAGTATATAGACTATAAAACTATTAATTTTCTTCAGATACACTGGAATAATAAACAGGGTTACCCACGTCTTGCTTTTAATTAGAAAATGTCGTAACCACGTTAATTCCGTTGGAATCTCATTAAACGAAATAATTACTCCGGATATTTACCGACCTTCAAGGGCTGTGTACACAGAACATACGAGTATTATGTGGGACGTTACGGTTTAAAATTAGTGACAGCTGTAAAATATTTCTGGTGTCTTCGTGGAAAGGTTCGGGGGTGATGTCATGCCTTGTTGGCCCAAGCAGATGCGGTGTCGTTTTACTGTCTCGGAAGGTGATTTTATTAATTTATGGAATCCGTATTTATTCGATATCTCGATAAACCATTCCATTGATCAGCTCAAGCCTAGATATAGCCCCACATATAAAATATGTACTTTTGCATAGCTAAATATTTAATTATAGCATGATGAAATCAACCTTTTATCATGCTTTCAAAACATTTGTGTGTTTTGATTGTATTGGTATGTGCACTGGATAAGTGACAACAGTGGAAACTCAGTAATATTAACTGCTGTTAAGTTTAATAAGTGTGATAACTAAATATTTCTTGTAACATTTCATTTTGTGTAGAATACCTACTTAGTATCCAAATAATGATTATGTTATAAACCTCCAGTTTCTCACATTTAGCTGATGCCTGCCATTTTACAAAGATCGTCTATCTTAACACCGCTACAAGTTAATTTGAAAACAACGAACGAAAACACAGTAAAGTGTAAAAACTGGTTGAGGTTTGCACCAGACTGTTGATGGACCACATGTTGTGGAGCAAAAAGTAGTTCATCTGTCGGATGCAATCGCTTCTCGGAAAACGTCAGCAGATTCCAGTTACACGATGCCGCTGACGACTTGATTCCATCGCGGGAGAATTCACAATGTCCCGGAGGTGACGTCTTGTTTATTTCTGCTGTATGTTCGGTATTGAATGGAACTGCCTCGGTAAGCAGCCGGTGGTAAGTAGGTTGCTCTTTAAATATTATTCAGAAATAATTTGTGTCGATTCTTAGTTGCTTTGGGGTTTGGAAGTTGACGGTCCTCATAACTCGGCGATTCTTCGTAAATCTATACAAATATATATAAATAAATAAAATAATCTTTATTCAGATATATGAAACAGTTCAGAGTGGAGTAACTTTAAGAGAATTCTGGTATGTGGGACTCCCCCGCCCTAGAAAGGTCGGAGTTTACCCACTAAGCCTTCTAGCCTGATGCTATTGTCATAGAACACGGATGATCCTTTGCATTCTTCGTCTCTGCTTTATAACTCTCTGTAACTTTTTTATTTCAATATTTTCAAAAGTGTTTTTATGTCAATCGATCTTATCCTTATCTTTGACACAGAAAACTGAAATAAAGTTGGTTTGCATATAGTAACGAGATAAAATGATTACCTTTTTTGTCGGTGAAAGAAAAAACATCTTTCACAGTTTTTCATACATTTTTTATAAAAGAAAATCATGCTGCGTAACAGGAGCGAATATGTACTGGAATCGTAAATGGATCTTATCAGTCATGATCAAATGTATTTTTATGATTTTGATTGCAACATTTGTGTTCTATAGGGCTAGAAACAAGCCATAGTCTTAGGCACGTCCATAACTATAAATGTTTCATTAGTTTAAAAACTAATAAAAACATAAGTTTAATGTCATGAAAACATGTTTAAAAAAGGATGGAACCTGATCTCGAGCTTTTGGGTTTTTATGCCAGGTCGGACAAGTGTTTGTATTTTCAAACTCAACTCAGGTTTATATTTCAGGATCCGCATAAGCTAGCGTGTTCATTAAGCCAATACCCATTATTGTTTTTTTTTATGTGAGAGGCGGCAAACTAGCCAGCGGGTCGCCTGATGGTAAGCAATCACCGCCACCCATAGACATCTGCAACACCAGAGGGATCGCTGATGCCTTGCCGGCCTATGGGGATATGGGGGGTGTGGGCCTCCGGCACTCTTACGAACCAGACGAAACACAATAGTAGTTACTATTTTTCTATGTAAAGATGACAAAAAGATGATTAATTTGATGATGGCCTTTGCTCTGCAGTGGCACAATAAAAAGACTGTAAAGTAAAAACCCCGAGCGTTGTTCAGTAGTTCACAGTTGACAAATTGCGCAACGAATCGAGTCGCCACGCTCATTCACGAATTGGATATGCGAGCTACGGCCAATTGTTCAATTAGTATTGTCATAACACTTATCTGAAATTATAAAGCTGTTTCTCGGTTTGGGAATTACGTCTATACGACTATGCATTTGAATAGGGTTAAATCTTTGGGTCGGTGCTAAATTATAAACTTGGGTTTTTCTGTTATGATATCCGTAATTACATTTGGAGGTCTGAAAGCAATGTTAAAAACACTCCCATGCGTAAATATAAAATGTAACTTGTTGTCAAGCTGATCACTCGTTAGTCACACCATATTGCAGGTCCATCGAGCTTTGAGAGCAAAAAATAAGAAGTAGGTTCGTCGTTGATAGCTAATGCTAGGTTAGGCTTCTGCCAAAAATATTTAGATTTCACGTAAAAGAATAAGCAATTTTCTGTTCTTTATTTGACTGCTACATAAACATTACAAGTTATCCACGAATTTCTAGAAAGAACATTGGCATGATTGTATTTCTGGTTTTCGCTATGTATGCCACATCATAAAATGCATCCGAAAGAATTTTAAAAATTTAATGTTAACCTTTGCAGTTATTATTTTATGAGAAACGTTTAATGGTGAAAAAGAAAATTTGGGATGCACGAAAACATAAAATTTATGGCACTTTTAACACTTTTTTATGTCAATGCTAATAAGCATATGTAAATAATCCTCATAAAAGGTAATATAGGGTGGCCCTGAAAATCGTGGATCAAACGAAACAGGGAGATAAAGGGGGTTATTACCGACATAAACCCCTCAACAGTATGACCTCACATCGACTCTACAAAAAATTAAAGCTATTTTTTGTTTTGAAAAAAATAATGCCTTATTTTGTAATCAAATGGCAAAATAATGAAAACATATTGTTTTTTCTTTCTTTTTTTTGTGTTAAATTATTGTCAAAGAAAGCATCTTTACATAAAAAGTATCTTTACCACTGTGGAGACACAAATTCGTGTGTAATGGCAACTTTCTTAAAAGAAATTAAGTTTTACGAAAAATCAATTCCAACTTCAAAACAGTACTGTGAAAAAAAAATGTATGACCGACAAGTGACCCTGTATCAAAAAAATTAGCCTGTTTTATCACCATTTAAATGAGGTATAACACTTGGCTATTTGTAGCTAACTTATTTTACAAAACTTGTTTATTGGCGCCAAGTCTAACTTTCAATAAATTGAGCGATCAATAAAAATCGTTATTCGCGTTGATTATTTTCACTCTTAACAATCCTAGAGCTTTAACATTGGAATAAATACCCGGTATCTTTTGTCCTTTTCACACTCGGGTCGGGTACGTACCCGACTCGGGTCGTAGGTACATACGATCCATTGTTTTTGGCTCAGGTACCTAAGCTTGCGCGTACGTTTGGCCCACCGCTCCCGCCGCGGCGGCGAATCAGTGACTCGCTCGCTACCTGCTTGTTATTACGCACGTGTTCTGCCGGTTTGCTCTTCAACGTCTCCTGAACGGACTCGGATTTCTTGTCTAACTGTGATCTAAGCTTGCCATACGGACTGTGAGTCTTGCCAAACTGTGACCTAAGCTTGCCATGCGGACTCTGTGTGATTTCTTGCCAAACTGTGACCTAAGCCTTCCAATCGGACACTGATTCTTGAAGCCTTCCCTCGTCAGCGAGAGTATGCTGACATGCATTACATCTACGGCTTTTGTAATGGCCACTGTAAGAAGAGTGGAGTACAGTCAGCTGTACTCCACTCTTTTTACAGGGGCCATCTGGCGTAGCGTATGTCACAGTTAGGCAAGAATTAGTGTCCGATTGGAAAGCTTAGGTCAAAGTTTGGCAAGAAATCACACAGAGTCCGCATGGCAAGCTTAGGTCACAGTTTAGCAAGACTCACAGTTCGTATGGCAAGCTTAGATCACAGTTAGACAAGAAATCCGAGTCCGTTCAGGAGACGTTGAAGAGCAAACCGGCAGAACACGTGCGTAATAACAAGCAGGTAGCAAGTCACTGATTCGCCGCCGCGGCGGGAGCGGTGGGCCAAACGTACGCGCAACCTTAGGTACCTGAGCCAAAAAACAATGGATCGTATGTACGACCCGAGTCGGGTACGTACCCGACCCGAGTGTGAAAAGGACAAAAGATACCGGGTATTTATTCCAATGTTAAAGCTCTAGGATTGTTAAGAGTGAAAATAATCAACGCGAATAACGATTTTTATCGATCGCTCAATTTATTGAAAGTTAGACTTGGCGCCAATAAACAAGTTTTGTAAAATAAGTTAGCTACAAATAGCCAAGTGTTATACCTCATTTAAATGGTGATAAAACAGGCTAATTTTTTTGATACAGGGTCACTTGTCGGTCATACATTTTTTTTTCACAGTACTGTTTTGAAGTTGGAATTGATTTTTCGTAAAACTTAATTTCTTTTAAGAAAGTTGCCATTACACACGAATTTGTGTCCCCACAGTGGTAAAGATACTTTTTATGTAAAGATGCTTTCTTTGACAATAATTTAACACAAAAAAAAGAAAGAAAAAACAATATGTTTTTATTATTTTGCCATTTGATTACAAATTAGGGCATTATTTTTTTCAAAACAAAAAATAGCTTTAATTTTTTGTAGAGTCGATGTGAGGTCATACTGTTGAGGGGTTTATGTCGGTAATAACCCCCTTTATCTCCCTGTTTCGTTTGATCCACGATTTTCAGGGCCACCCTGTATGTATGAAATGGTATGTACATACCTACTTATAACTATTGCAATCGGTAAAGAAGTTGAAATTCTACATGACCTTTACCATCCTTTACGGAATACTCAAAAATGTTTGTGTTATTATTCTGAATAAATTGAGACTGAATTCAAAATTCTTTAGTTCAATGATACTCTATATATTTTTTTTATTTCAGGAATAATAATTATTTGGCTTATTTGCTTATATAAATACCCCTAGTACTTTGTACTATTATATACTCTGTGCTCCTAGAATGTTTTAGTTAATATTCAACGTACAAAATTGACTCGCTTTACTTTCAGTAATGGGCGAACAACATTTACATGATTTCCTTCGGGCACGATTAGAAGTCAATACGGCCTACTCCATTAAGGCATTCCAGCCAGGCCTTGAATTTTAGCTTGGAATTTTCTTTGAAATAATAAACTGTTTCTGAAAATTTGTGATAATTTATCTTTTTGTAGTTTTTACATCAAGCCAGTATTATGATTTGTTTAGTTTTAAAGATTTCATAACTTTGCCTGTTGCAGCATTCTGTGTATCTTTCATTTCAAGGTAGGCGGGATATTTAGCGCAGAAGTCTGTCTAGAATCTAGATTCTTGATATTTTATGACTGCATCGTCTGAAATGCGCAATTTCATGCGATTTCGAACCTTACGCGTAAGTATTAGCGATAAATTAAAGATGGTTTCGTAACAAATCTTGTTTGGCGATATGTCCAGTGGGTGTAGTTGTAAAACATATTTATTGAGCACACAAACGTCACAATGGTGCGGGCTAGAATATTGTCCTTTAAATGTTTACGGCCTAGTTTGTCTTTACTTGCCGAGCAGGTAAGATTACAGTTTTTAAACTGAAATACATACTTCCTTTTGAGATACGAAGCAATTACTTACTTACATATAATCTAGCATCTGCTTGCGGCTCCACCCGCAATGAAGTATAATTTAAAGACTAAGATTTAAAATGATTTTGGCGCTACGCTTGTTTCGTAAAAAGTGGACTTTTCATTAAATTAATTCGAAACAGAAAAGTAATTCGACTTTGGAAATCAATATGGGAATTTAAGTAGTACATACCACCGCGGCGAGTAACGTCACTAACGGATTTCCTAAATAACTCAATCTTTCCACTTTATCGATAGTTATCGTACTGAAAAGACGATTAGCACAATACGCCAAATGATCTGAGTGTTGAATAAAAAGGTCTGTACAAAATGTTCTAAGACAAATACATCAGGTTTAAATACAGTAAGCCCAGCAATGTTGTCAACAAGTAATTTAGTTAAAGTTGTCCGATAAATTTCATCGTCCCAAAAGATTTATGTAACCTCCGACAATTATTTTAAATTAAAAGTATGGGCATTAATTCAATTTGAATATCAATGTCGATTTCTCTCTGATCATGATTTATCTGTAACATACTTTCTTTCTCATGAGATGCAGCTGTCTATTGAAGTTTTGGGTTTATGCAAAAATTATATTATAATACAAAAAAAAATCTATTTCAGAGGTGGCAAACGAGCCAGCGGGTCGCCTGTTGGTAAGCAATCACCGCCGCCCATGGACATCTGCAACACCAGAGGGATCGCTGATGCGTTGCCGGCCTTTTAAGAATGTGGGCCTCCGGCACTCTCACAAACCAGACGAAACACAATAGTTAGTCACTATTATTTCACGCTGGTGTTATGTGAGAGGGTGGTACTTCTCTGGACGAGCTGGATGATTAAGCACTATTTAAGGCCACGACTGCCAGATAAGACTTGCTTATTGATCTATCTATCAACTATCAATTTCCCAACAATTTTTATGACTCGATAGTCTTACTCGGGCACTCGTGGTAAATTAATAAAGTCGAAATTTTGAACAAAGCTCGGGTTCGTCAGGACCTTTCCACATTTGGCAAGGTTACCAGAAACCTATCATTGTGATGTATTGTGATGATGACTTGGTTTCAATGATGGAGACCTTTTCCCTGCAGGTGGAACATTAAGTGGGCTGGTACTTATACTTTTCTATAAATAGACATAAAAATGGTAGCGAATAATGTTGAACGCTTTCCACAGCAGTAAATTCCTCGAACCAATAAAACGATTTGTTGAATTCATCACAGCTGATGGCCAATAAACGTTTATGATTTACGACAAGCATTTTTGTTTTACGCTCGCTCCCATTCATAAAGTCCGAGATGACAGGTCGTTACGAAATTATTTTGTAACCTCCGAAATACATACATATATTATGTTTGGTTAAATCGGTGAATTGGGAAATCTTGGGAGGTATTTGTTGAGTATTTTTATATGGTTACTAGCTTATGTGCGTGTCTTTGCTAGCACTGACTTGTGTTTCTGTGATTTTATGTAAACCCAGCAATATCTGTCGCGTTTATAAAATTCGTCAATGATGAAAAATCGTATCTTTCTTAACTTCAAATTGAACTTATACGATTATGCTAGTATCAATAGCATTAGTCCGTCTCTCTTTCCTGTTTCCATAGAAAAATTTTTACATTCTGAAAGTACCTTCCAAAAAAAGAAAAAAATGTTTTTTTTTGTAATTTATAATATTTTTTCTAATTTATACAGACCCTAAATACAAATTACTTTTGTCAACCATATAACGCCCTTGACCTATTTTCAGACCACCCAACGAATGTAACGAGCGAAGTCACACATTGCGAGTTACTACGCGAAACACCAACTCATCTGTGTCAGGGCTGGCACAGACTCTTTAAAATTAACTATTTTTAAATCACAAAAGAATACTTCGCTTTTTTATTAAACAATTTGTATAATAAAAGGGATATAAAAGCCTCCAGATGAGCAAAAATATTTACCTAAATACTATACCTATAGTTTAGGTAAGGCTTACAATAAGCCAAAAAATAATAAAATAGTCTGAGAAGTTGTATAATGAAACGAATTCTGATTTAATGAAAATATTATTTTTTAGTCCTGTTACAACGTAAATACATAATTTATCGTTCCAATAATAAGCGCAAAATCAGGATTCTTTGGACTTTATAATAATTGCAAATGTCATGATAATAAATGTTTTTTTTTATCCAATGATGGCGCCCCGCTTAAACCAGATAAAATACTTCGATAAGCCTTATTATTTTCATTCACACAAAAATTAACTTCTCGAAACAAATTCACATGCGTACCTATATTTGTTAAAACCTATCTTTTCAACCCTTTGCTGAAACCGGTGGTTCATTATTCAACAATCACACTAATATGCTCACATTAGAGCTTTCCAAAGTCGGCGCAATGTTTATTGCCACCGTGTCTGGTGGCCATTAGTTATAGAATAAATAGAGACAGTTGAAGAAATATTATACAAATAAGTGTTTGTAAACTTCGATGATTTTTTATTTATTTAAATAAAATTATGGTGTTTCATCCGCCTACGTAAAATGAAGATAAACAGTTGAAATAAATTTTGTCAACACGCATTGAATATTTTGCGTTATTTATTTACGTTTTATTTACTTTTAGAACCTTGACGAATTTAAGAACCTAAGTGATTGGTAACAAGCCGTCAATTAGAATAACACGAAGGCGTTGTTTTTCATTCTCTTTTAGTTTTGATATTACTTAATTCGATAAATTATTTTTATTGACGGTAGTAATACCTACTTTCCGAATATTTATTTGTTTTGTTAATAATTTCATGGATTGTAACTTATTATGATTGTGATATGTATAAAACTACTGATTCATTCATAGATCAATTTGCATTGAAATACCATGGCACAAATTATTTAGTCGATAATTTCACAAGGTCACTTCAATAAAATTGCAAAATGTTGAGAGTATCTTAGCAACTGACCAAACATAATCCTGAAACGTAGCCATACCTACTCTATCAAATATTTAGATATTGTACAAAGAAAAATGCACAGAATAATATATTTGGCTTATTTATTATCCGAAAACTAGCACAGCACCTGGACACCATAAACATATAAACAAAATCAGAACATCTTTATCGCGAGGCCTTGTCTAGTCGCTCGCTAATTCCGCCATCGTTCGTGAAAACAGCTTGCTAATTTCAATAACGCTTATTTTAACATTCCTACTAATGTTTGGATAGAAAGAGAATATTAATTTTGGCCTATCATAACGTTTTTGTTGTAGCCTAGATTATAATTTTGTGTGGGAGCGTGTTAAAAATATTTGTAATGTTTCTTTTAATAAAATGAATTAGGGTTCTTTTACAAAAAGACCCCATGTAACTCTAAAAGTCACTCTAAAAGTATTAGCGTACAGTATACCAATAGACTGAGTGATACTTCACTCTGTGAAAGTATATTTTTGTCAAAAAAACAATTAAAAATTTTGAAACATTGTTTCCACGCAGACGGATTCGCGGGCGGAGCTAGTGTGATCTTCATTTATCGTACTTACCTGAATAAGTTTTATATGTGAATATATAAATTAACGAGTTCATTTAGACAGCTGAACACAGAACATGAGACTGCATACCATATCCGCATTTCACTTACAGCGCACACGTTTGCATACGACACCGGTGGACAGAACTATTAATTACATCACTAATTATTGCCAGTTAACTAATGAACTACAAGCTTAGTTCACAGGAACTTGTACGGTGTTCAATGTTCTGTGACAAGACGACTATTGACTATGCAATTTATGTTCTGAATATATTAACCATTTATAGAGGAAAGGTTGCTTTCTAGGACTGTGATGCAACTATCGAATCGACTAAGACGATAAATAATAAAAATGCCAATGTTCCACATTATATTAGCATATATTAGAATTACCTAACTGTACATTTTTATAGCATTACTCCCAATTTGCCCTCGGTTTATGCCGTGTGGACATACGATTTTCATTTTACCTCACAGGAATTATTTATGTTATTCTGTTGCTGAGCATTATCCGGGATAAACCTTTTCAAATTCTAACTGGCTAGCTACCACCCTCACAGATATAACCTGCCGCCAAAACAGCTTTGACTTTCCAGCAATATTGATAAGGAAGCCAGTGTACATGAAATCAAAGGCTCGAGGAACAGAAGAGTCTCTCTGCATGTAGTCCCCTAAGCTTATTGTTCCAGATAAACCGTTCAAAAAACCTCAGGCACCATTGAGGAAACTGCAACACTAGATTCCTTATAAATCACTTAGTAAACACAATATCATCATAATATACCACACACGATCTCAATAAATATCTAATTATTGATAAATAACACCGAACGAGCTCGCATATTTGAAGCTTGACGAATCATTATTAACGACTTGGACCCAGTTCAATAATTGAGTGACAATGGGTGTTTATTGGTGGCAATTTATTTGCATTTACTAATTTATTTCATTCGGAAGCTTTTAGTGTAGTGATTTGATTGGGTCATTATAACGGCTGTTAGAAGGCTGCTTCTGATGTCTTATTTGTGGTTTAGACACGTTTTATTTATACAAATATATTAGAAAAAATTCAATTTGTCCAGGTATCAGGCGGGACTCGAACCCACGTCCCTCGCTGTCCGGGCGAGTGCACTACCAACTATGCTACCGAGACCTTAGTGGACCCGTTGAATTTCTTCTAGTATTGATTCAACGGGTCCACTAAGGTCTCGGTAGCATAGTTGGTAGTGCACTCGCCCGGACAGCGAGGGACGTGGGTTCGAGTCCCGCCTGATACCTGGACAAATTGAATTTTTTTTCTAATATATTTGTATTAATATCGCCATTAAGCAGGCAATATGCTTTAAAAATTATAAAAATATCACGTTTTATTTATTTATAGTTTTTCGAACAGAAACAGACAACATACAGCCACAGTCCGGAGTGTTTTTTTGTTCCAGTTTGCCGTTAAACCGTGGGGGCATACCGGCCGGGGGCAACCCGGAATGGGGGCATAACGGCCGGACCCTGTTTTTGGGTCCGGCCGTTATGCCCCCATTCCGGGTTGCCCCCGGCCGGTATGCCCCCCCAATTAAAAGAAAATTTGTTCCAGTTTGCCGTTAAACCGTGGGGGCATACCGGCCGGGGGCAACCCGGAATGGGGGCATAACGGCCGGACCTGTGTTTTATGCGGTGCCAAAAAACACCCATGTGCTTCGGAAAGCACGTTTAGCCGTTGGTCCTGCGCATAGAGATCTAGTTTCTGTTATCTATGGTCCTGCGCCTGATGTCTCTTCGGTCGTGTCAGACTGCTTTCCCACCGTGTTATGAGAGTGAGGGAATAGAGAGTGCGCCTGTGCTTGCGCACTCACTGTGCACTATAATATAATATACTGCGTACAATAGTTGGTTGATCGTAAAGATTGACCGCCATAGCCGAAAACTCGGCTAGGAGGACATTTTATTTATTTATAGCTTATGGTTTCTCTGCACTTTTTTTTCTTAAAAAAATATTTTAATAATACGTACGTCCATTCAAAATGATGTTATCTTAGCATTTTCGATATAAATATCTTTCATTTACACAATTCCGCTGCACTGGATTGCGTAGATCGTTGAATCACTTTTAAGATAATGACACGTTAAATTCGCGCGCGCCGTAGATTTAAATTAAGGAGCTGAGATCGAAAGTGCTGATATTATTTAAGCAATGCAAAAACGGGATTGCATTGACCCCAATCAGTGATGGATTATGAAACGATCAATAAGGTCGCCTGGATATAAACACGCAAAGAACAATCGCAGAAATATAGTTTGCGAAAATTATATATTTTACGTTAATATTATAATACATATTCCTACTAGCGGTCGCTTCCGCGGTTTCACCTGCGCGTAATTTCTTTTGTCAATTATACCCCCTTCCCTCCACATTTCCGGGATCTAAAGTACCCTATGTCATCCGGGGATCGTGTAGCATTCCAACAGTGAAAGAATTTTCCAAATAGGTTCAGTAGTTTCGGAGCCTATTTAATACAAACAAACAATCAAATTCCTCTTTATAATATTAGTATAGAAGTATAGAAAATGTATAAATCAAAGGCTCGAAGATCGTAGGAGCCTGCAGTGTGGCAGAACATACAGTAACGCTTTCTGGCTAAGTGTGGAATAAAATAGGCCGCAGTGGTCGCTTATCTGCGTCTGGCAATTGATTTACTGTTTAAAATAAGAGTTTTAATATTGTCTGTAACAGAAAAAGGTTTTTATTTTAAATTACCGGGTTCTGAATTTTCTTGGTTTGCTAAATTCTGTATGATGAATTTTCTATGATCGTTTTTGATTCGTGTACCTACTTCTTGGTCACAAATAGGTTTAGAGTTAGACTGACAATATCTAAGCGAATACCTGTTCTTATGAATACTTTTGTATGTAAGTTTTACCAGGTGGTAGGTTCCTGTACTGGACCGTCTAGGTGGGTATCACCGCAGTGCCAGATATTTTCCCGTGAAATAGAAGTGTGTCAAGCAATTCTGTGTTTCGGGGAAAAGGCACTGAAGCTAGTGAAATTACTGGGTATATATAAGACCGAATAACTGTCGTCTTGGTGTAGAGAGCGCAGGCAGTGCCAGAAAGTAAATGCTTAGTTACTGTTTGGCACTGAAATGTCTAAGGGCAGACGTCGCGCTTACCATCAAGTGTACGATCTGCTCGTCTTGTTACACATTGACTTCAATAGTGCTTATGACATCATCATAGAGGCCTGTGGTATGGTACCACAGAGTTATGGCGAAACAGCAGCCTCAAAATTGTATGTTTGCTCGTTCATCGACATTGACCTTTCACACTTCTGATCATTGACACATCTATAAATAAACTATGTTTTCACAATCTTGCGAGGAATTAACAGTACCTAATACTAGAAGTTGGAAAACACTTGTAATCGTAAATTAGTCCTTAATTTTCACGTTTTGTTCACCCGAGCTCTTCGACCTGGCAATAAAATTAATTAGCTGGCTTAAAAGCTTGCGAATGGACGTAATTCGGTTTTAATTGTGATAACACGCCGTGGGACGAGGTACAGTTATCTTACAAATCTTGAAGGACAATAAACCTAGCAGTATTGTTTTGCAAGATCCTGTAGTTCGTAGAAAATATGTGTTTATGATCTTATTGTGTTTCTGCCTGAAGGGCATCGCGTTACCAAGGTTTTTTATAGTGTAGTTATAATAATTTATTTCATACCTATATATATATTTCGGTTGGTGGTAAGAGCCCTACTGGCTAGCTACCACTCTCGCGCTGGTGAAATCCGCCACAACAGCTCTAGCTGTGTTCCGGAGACACTTGAAATCAAAAGCTGGATGATCAAAGAAGATAACAGTGTGGCAGTGCAGTGAGCTACTCTTCGTTATAATTTTAAAAAAACATTAGAATAGGTCTCATTGAGCACTAGACATCAGGCGGGCTTCGTGCCTGTCTGCTAACTAACATAATCAACGAATTTAATATCGTTGAATGTAGTATAAAAAATAACGGTGAGCCCTCATTGTCAACTGGTATAACACCAGGAGCACACCAGGGGTTAGTACTCAGTAACCTCCGACATTTCTAGGGTGGCGGAGTTCCATCAACCACAACCGCCCCCGATGGAGGATAACGGAACAATAGTGGATGGATGGACGGCTGGTACCTTCAGGGATAAAATAGAATTAGTAAATCATACGATAAAAGAAAGCAGTCGTAAATATTTGAAGTATACTGGAGTCTAGTTTTAGGCAGTAATTATATTTGACTGGCAGATTATATTTTTTGTGCCCTACAATAAAAAAGACATCGTAATAAAAAAGATTAACTAATCTGTTAGAAACCTGTTAAAAGCTAATCAACATAAATAGAGGCTTCAACTAAATATCGACATTAATGATGTGTTTTAAAATGACGTTTTTAGGGTTCTGTAATGGCCTGGTGGTAGCAAAATGGCATGGTAGCAAAATAAAATATGGAGAATGAAGCAATTGTAGAATTTACTATACATACATGCATTAATTACCACGTCAATAATTAAACGCTGTATCAGTTGATCGATAAAAACAATCACTTTCTTAACTTAAGTAGGTATTGTTCATCATTACGAATGATGAACGATAAATCAACATTCTTGTCAAATATTATTTAAATGTATACCGTATGTTGAGTTAACGATCAAAATACTTATACATTTAAAGTAAAATATTGGCCTCTATCATGATTTGCGAATCCAACGCAATTTGTCTAAAATCTTTTCCGATTTTACCACAGGACACTAAAATGTCTGCCGGTAAAGGCCAAGTAAATTTATGTCTTATTTCCTAGCACTAAAGTGTATTTTATTATCGTTTTACTGCCAAGGCCGTCACGGGTGGTCTCAGGTCTATTATTTTGTTTTTATTCTGATGGATGACCGAAATGCTTTTATTCTTAATTAGACGTTCATTTGTCTATATTAGCGTATACTACAGTCTATTTAAGAGAGTGATCTAATTTCTATTTTTATTTTTTCTGATAGGTACACTAAATTATTCAAATATTAATAGTGATTGGTGTAAGCGTTTAATTGATGGAACTATTTAAATATTTTGACAGAACATTGGATTAATTGATGTGGATGATATGACGTCTAATAGACTGTAATTTTTTTAACAAATATCCCCATCTTCCCCCACGTTTCCGGGATCAAAAATACTCTATGTCAACTGGGGAGTAGCTTTCCAACAGTGAAAGAACTATTCAAATCCGTTCAGTAGTTTCAGAGCCTATTCAATACAAACAAACAATCAAATCTTTCCTCTTTAAAACATTAGTACATCTTTAAACAATTTTGGCTTATTTTATGCACAGTCAAAAGCACGTTAGACTATATATACACTTTGGACTTTGTACCACTCTTATGTCGAGGGCATAAGTGCTATAATTATCGAACTGCAAGTGTTTACCGTGATGTGCTGTTGACCGTACGACATAATCATATCCTTTACATGCATATCAAAGTAATGAAATTGACAAACATCCTCCAAAACCTAAATAAACATAGTAATTTGAGCTGTATACGGTAGAACCGTTCGGATATTGTAATAGAGACAACGTTAATTAGTGGCACCAATTCTTTGAAGCAGATTCCGCGTAATTTGACACTGTAAATGCTCTGCTAGTGATATTCTTATTAGATTTCTATATGTGTAGTATTATGGCTTGAAATCTGAGAGCGTGAAGATGTTTTATTAATTAAAAAAAGTATTATAATCTTCTGCGTGTGAATTGCATAGCATATTGCATTTTAATTGATTGTTTTGTAGCCAATGACTTGTATAATGACAGGCTTGTAAAGCAGAGTAGCCTACAGTGTGGCAAAACATTTAGCGATGCTTTCTGGTTAAGTATCTTTCAACGGAATAGGACGACATTGATGCTTACCATTAGGTAGACTGCATGCTTGACTGTTCTTACTTCGACCTTTCTAGACAACCTGGAACTTGGTCCAAGTGTAAACCAATATCAGCTGTAAGTTGAAGTATGTAATAAAAACCGCCTCCGTGGAACAGTGGCTAAGCCGCTCGGGTATAAAAACCCGGAAGTCGTGGCTTCGATTCCCGCCTTGGGTCTGGTTGGTGGTAGGGCTTTTGCACAGTCCGACTGGCTAGTTACCACCCCACAGGTGAAATCTGCCGCCATAACAGCTCTGTCTCTGTTCCGGCAGTATTGATGTGGGAGCCAGTACACTTGAAATCAAAGGCTCGAAGATCAGATGAGCCTACAGTCTGGCAGCACATTGAGCGAAGCTTCCTGGTGAAGTGTTCCTCAATGAAATAGGCCGCAGTGGCCGCTTACCGTCAGGTGGGCTACGTGTCTGTCTGCCAACTGATGTGGTATAAGAAAAACCCATCTTAATTGTGAATTTCCCCTAAATATAACTAGACACTTCATGCATCGTATGGCATAATAGAAACTATACGCGTTTACTAAAATTATAGATTTTTTAAATGTGACAAGATTAATGCTTCTACTAAAAAAAAAATTCTACTTGCATGAATTTCAAATGGAGCATTAGGTAATCGCTGTAAATGTATCGGCCCACGCGGCTAACAAGATGTTTTGTCAAACATCTCACTGCATTTTATGATGAAATTATGTTTTTTAATGGAATTATGATTGTTTACCTGAAAAAGTTGGAATAGAAGTCCGTTAATTATCAAAGTGTGTCAGTGGTGCCATTCATCATCAGCCTGTAATAGTCCACTGCTGGACATAGGCCTCTCCAAATGCTCACCACGCTGATCGATCTACGGCCACTCTCGGATCCAGCTCCTGCCAGCCATCTTGCGCAGATCATCGCCCCACCTGGCCTGAGGGCGTCCTACACTACGTTTACCGAGACGCGGTCTCCACTCTAGAACATGTTTACCCCAACGGTTATCGGTTCTACGGTTGATATGGCCAGCCCACTGCCACTTCAGCTGGCTAATTCAGCGAGCTATGTCGGTAACTTTGGTTCTCTGCCGAATCACCTCATTTCGGATACGATCCCGCAGAGAAATGCCGAACATAGCTCTTTCTATAGCTCGCTGAGCGACTGTGCCGTAAGTGGCCACGTTTCGGCTCCGTATGTTACGACGGGTAGGACGCACTGATTTAAGACTTTTGTCTATAGGCATTGTGGAATCGGCGATGAGAAAAGATTTACTTATTAATTCCTTATTAGCCTTCCTTCCGCGTTTTCACCCGCGCGTAATTTCTTTTTTAAAATTTCCATCAAAATCAAAAATTCACGTGGGCTGCATTGATGATGACCGTTACAGAAATAGACAAGGAACAAGAATCTCAAAGCTCATTCTTTTAGCATTACTTTCAATGAAATCACCCGTCAAGGGGACAGGCATCTGACGAGCCAATGCTTTCCGAGAAAACGCGTTACAAATAGAAAATTGTTTACGTTTCCGACTCTCTCTTTCACGCCAATCGTTTATCACTGATCACATGCATATATTATTAGCTTTGGCCGCAATAATAACTCTTTAGATTTTTATTGGTGAAGTTTTACACACATTCTTAGAGTCGTCGAGTCGAGTGGTTTTAAATGCCGCTCAGGCAACTAACATTCGTTATGCTTATAATTGAGATAATTGTGATTGTACTAATATCGTACTAGTTTTTTTTAAATATAAAATCAAAATATTATTTTTTCAAGTAGGCTTCTAAGATGCACTTATGAATCGTCAATGTTAATAATAGTGTCTACCAACGGATCTGAAATGTTGCTGACTACCGAGAACATCCGTCAAGAAACTCAATAGATACCTACTGCACGTTTTTATCGCCAATTTTTTTTACATTTATCAATACAATCTCCATTTGAATAAATATATTAAAATATATTTTCAAAGAATGGATTGAGTCCTAACTATGTAGTTTACAAAGGCGGCACCTGATACATGCATGACAACTAGGGAAAATCATCGTCCTCTATTAAGAAGGCATGCTTACTTAGAAAAATCCGTTAATTTTGAACATGAAAACCTTTAAGTTATAACGTTTTGGAAAAATGTACCGAAATGTGTGGACCGGCTCACGTGTTTCCTTCCTCCTATAATCCTGGACTTTTCAGGCGGGGCGTGAAGCGGCATCTATGCAGGCCTTCAGGGTGAGGATGACTGGCTCAATGGGTACTATGATCTATTAAGCCAGTCAACCTTATATTTGGACCTCACTTCCGCTTACCATCAGGTGGAGGGAGGTCATCCTGACTGCCTCTACATAAAAAAAAATGTCCCGCTCAAAATTGAAAAATGAGGAAAGCTAATTTTTATGTTAAAGTACTACTGAGTAAACAATGTAATTGTGAAAATACAATCTCAGTAACCAGAATCCGCTATTTCCATAATTCCAGTTTACACCTCGGGTTGGTCCTAATGGGCAGTTTGAAATATTAACGCGACGTTTTTCATTAGCCTCGTTTGTTAATGACCTTGTCGTCATAATAATTCTTCATTAAAGGCCATTAACAGAATGAGTTAAATGCTTCTCCATCTCGTTTTATTGCACATGGCATATCCTGGCAAAGCTTAACGATTTTCTGTTTAAGTATAGTAAGTAACTCATTAACACTCTCACAAACAGTTTTTATCGCATATATTAATATTTAAATTAAGACTTTATTTATTTATTTAAGCTTCATTGCACAAATCAAGTACAAAAGGCGGACTTAGTGCCTCATGGCATTCTCTCACAGTCGACCTTTAGGCCAAGCAGAAAGAAGACTTTTAGGGTAGGTTGATGTGCTCCCTACTGTATAAGGTTTTATTTGAGCACTCAGAATAAATCATCATCTCTATGTCTTCTACAAACTAACTTCAATACACTTGACACACGTTGGCTCGAAGGTTGCAAAGCATTGCATCCTGTTATTATGTCAATCACTAAAACGGTGCAATAAATGTAAAACAATCCGTTCGTGCCAGACACTGCGACGAGATTCTTGTTTACAAGCTTGCACAACCCAATACACGGTGTGAAAATGTTAAATATCAACAAGGCGGTCAGAATTTGCTTAAAGGTGCGTTTCCACTATCATCTTAGCATAGTGGACATTAGCCCATAATGGAATCTCTATAAAAATATTTACTATCGACTTACTTCCGGTTCCAGCCTTACCATTATGAAAACATTTTGCCTTCCACGTGTTGTTTGTATCAAGCTCCGCCTTTCGTTGCAATAACTAAGACAAATCTTAATGCTTGTCAATTTCTATTGCTTTTGAAGTATTATCATAAATCATCATCATCATCATCATCATCAGCCACAAGACGTCCACTGCTGAACATAGGCCTCCCCCAACGACCTCCACAATGTCCGATCGGACGCAACCTGCAACCAGTGCGTCCCTGCCATCCCCACTAAGTCGGCTGTCCATCTCGTAGGTGGCCGGCCTCTGTTTCGCTTGCCCGTACGTGGCCTCCATTCGAGAACCTTCCTGCCCCAACGGCCGTCTGTTCTCCGAGCTATATGCCCAGCCCACTGCCACTTTGACTGGGCGAGCCGCTGTGCTATGTCGGCAACCTTCGTTCTTCTACGAATCTCCTCATTTCTGATTCGATCTCGTAGAGAAATGCCTAACATAGCCCTCTCCATAGCTCGTTGTGTTATCTTCAGCCTTTTTACAAGGCCCACAGTAAGAGACCACGTTTCGGCACCATAGGTCATCACCGGTAGCACACACTGGTCAAAAACCTTTGTTTTAAGGCATTGAGGTATATCTGACGTAAGGACGCTCTGTAACTTTCCGAACGCTGCCCAGCCGAGTCGGATTCGACGATTGACCTCTTTCTCAAAGTTGGACCTGCCTAGACAGACGGTTTGTCCAAGGTAGACATATTCGTCAACAACTTCGAGAATTGAGTTCCCAACGGATATTTGGGTGGGCACTACATGGGTATTTAACATAACCTTCGTTTTGTCCATGTTCATTTTAAGGCCCACCTGTTGGGAAACCACATTGAGGTCTTCGAGTATTGTGCAAAGATCCTCCAGCGACTCCGCCACTACAACTATATCGTCGGCAAATCGGAGGTGAGAAATGTATTCGCCATTGACATTAATGCCCATTCCTTGCCATTCCAGGAGTTTGAACACATATATCATACATTATCATAAATAACGGCATCATTTTATTAATTACTGTTAAATTAAGTTTTGATTTTGTTCGTGTTTGCGTTCACAAAGCTACTACAACTGCATTGGTGCTTGTGTGTCTGGTAATAAAACAATCAAATGAAAAATCCTGCGTCTCAATCTCAACCAGTCATTGACACAGCTTAAACGGCGAAGCAGTGAAAGCACCTATGTAATTCGGAAGATCGGCAAAAATACCATTTATTAAGAAAAAAACTTTTTCTTTGGCAATGACAATTTCAGCTTAACTGTGTAATGGATGTTATGGGAACGCATCATAACCGGCGGCGCAGCGGAAGCGCCGGTCAGCCGCCATGAATGGGCGAGTTGCGCAAACGCGTAGGCGACCTGTCTCTAGGTCAGTTCGCCGGCTGTCTATGTACACTCTGTTCCACATAAGTTGTCCTTTAGCCGCTATATTGGCAGCATTGCCTACTCTTTGTAAATCTGTCAAAAAACAGATTGAAAGTATTGAAAAACAGTAGTACCAATATAGCGGCTAGAGGACTTCTTATGTGGAACAGAGTGTAGGTGATGCATTTGCGATTTGCCCATTTCCTAGACGTTTTGTGTGGACGGCGGTATATGGGTTAAGCGAATTCGTTCATTCATAATTTATATGGAGTTTCGAGTGACGCAAACAAAGGGTAGGTGAAAGCGACTGAAAACGGGAGAGTGTAGGTATATGTGTCGGCAGTTACGTAAGGCTAGTTTACTGGCTAACTCAGCTATTAAATATAAAGTCCTCAAGTCCTGGTAGGGAAAAAAGATTTTTTTTAAATATCTATTTGCTGAATAAATTATTTCATTTCATATTATGCTTTCTTTGTACTCCGAGCTAGTTCCCCTGTTAAGAAAGTTGTATTATGGCAGTTGCTTCATTGACATAACTGGAACAGTGTTAACTTGACTAGATCGAGAAAATCGGTCGTAGAAAAAAGAAAATGGCGTCGCGTTCGATGCTAATACCACTTTACACATATACCTATACTCGTGTAGTGTACTAACTTTAACGTTACTGATATAGTTACTATTAGTCATTAAACAACATCGCACGGTTCAACGGATTAGACTCGATCTAAAAACACAATTGGATTTTCAAAGACCTAAGAAGATAAATTACTGACACAAATAACTTTCTAAACAAAAAGAGGAGGCACGTGAACTTGACATTGACAACACTCCAAGATTACTCCGCTGAGTAACGGATCAGATTGTAGGTAAATAAACTCGTAGAGTTACTCAGTTGCTTTTAGGGTTCTGTAACTATAAATTATTATAATTGTTTATCATACTTTAAGTTTATTAATGCTTAAAGCCGTTGGTCCTTTAAGATAAAATTCGTTTGAGTGATATTCAAACATAACACATGAAGTACAACAGCTGGAATATCTATATGCAACTGAAAAATTAAAACTCGGAGCTAAGTAAAAATTAGGTCTGACTAACCTAACTTTTTGTTTAATAAATCATCCAGGACACTTTTGTAAGGAACTCATGTCCTCAGGTCATGATCATTGCACGCATATTTTCTGTTACATACGTGCGTAATAGAAGTATTTTGCACTTATGTTCTCACCATAGATAATTGTTTCATCAAATAAACTGAAAGATCCGGTTCCAATGAACCACAATTGGTATAACGATGTCAAAACCACGGGATTTTCCTTATAGTATTCCTTTGGTTTCCGTACAAGAGTGGGAAGGTATAAATGACGTCACGTTTCCATAAAGAAGGGTTTAAGGTGAACGCACTTAAACTTCGGCTGGTTCAGTTCGGAAAATGTGCGTTATCTATAAAAAAGCTGTGCATCATAATCTTATTTCCTTTTATTATTTGGCACGCGCTTGCTAAAAACTATTTTGCACTAGTAATGCATTGTGCAATATTTATTTCTATAGGCCACTGGCCTTGTTTTTTGCATTTCTAGAACTGCTTGAAAGCTTGAGAGAAGTTAAAATGTTGAATTTATTTCAGAGGCGTTGAGACAATCCATTATATATTTTGCTTTTAAATGTTTCTGCATTTGATTCAAGACGAACAGGTGTTTTAAATTATTTTTAGTGATTAAGTGCATACATATTTTTGCTGCATCTATAATTGCTGTACCACACATCTATTTATCGTTAGAACTGGAAAAACAGCTTTTATATATTTAATGATTTCATTTGCTAGATGTAATAGGTATTTAAAATTGTATAAATGTACAGATCTGCCTTGGGTTTAGTTTATGCAATATTAAATAGATGCAATAGAATAATTTTATAGCAGTATAAATAAATAAAAATTTAAAATACATGTTCAAAATTTATATTAATATTTTATAACAGTACTAGATTAAAAACACTCCTTAGGTACAAGCTGCACCCATTTGTATATAGGCTGTATTAACGCAATAAAGTACTAAGAATAATAATAAGAGTGATAAACTGCCTACGAATCAGAAGTAAGAAAGACAATGACTAGTATATCATAGCAGTGACTAGGGAACGGAAACTTCACAATAGCAATAGTACGGTTGTCCCTCACAGCAGTTTATTGTCTTCCTCGCTCTATCTTGTTTATGAAAGTACTCGTAAGCTACAAATGTACTACAGGGTTCGAACCTTCATAAATTTACCCAACAAAAGCCACAGCACATGTATTTAGTGCCGTATAGATTACGCCTTCGGATAGATTCAGAGAGCTCTGGTACCCGGGTGGTTTCAAACTTCGTTTCACATGCGTGGTTTCGATTGGTTATAGTAAGGTCTTTGCGCGCACCTATATGCATTTTTTAGGCCTCAGCCTCGAATTTTGCGGGAGCGGAAGCGGCGGCGCACTCAGGCGCACTGCGGTCATCGCTTAACGTGGGCCGTCCAGAGCGGTACGATGCTGTAAGGTGGTGAAGAACCGCAGTGCTCCGGCATGCACTTCCGCTCCGGCTGCCGCTGCCGCGAAATTCGAGGCCGAGGCCTTATGAGCGTGTATATCACGTAGCTCGGTGGTGACGAAAAACATTTTGCGGAAATCTGCATACTTAGTTATTTGCAAAAGAAAATTCAAATGCATCTTGCATCCAATCGACGCAACTTTTGTCACATTTTAGTCACGATCATGTTTCGTAAATAAATTGAAATTGATGACTATGTATGAATTTGAGTAAAACAATATTGTTTTCCGAAGGTACCGGTGTTTGAACGTGACTCCGCGTACAGATAAAATAAATTTTCCTGAGCACTAAATGGCTCGGTGAAAGGGCTCGAAGGTATGGCTGGTGATATAGGCCGATACTAAAAGAGGCCATTGTTGTACAAGCTAAAACATACGGCTGAATTTTTCACTATCCCACGCTATGTCGTATTCTATTCCAAGGGCCACCCCCGCCGCACCTTAACCTATTGTTACACTATTATCTGGGGGCACGGCAGTGCCCCCGCCAAGTCGAGCGCGAAGCAAACACTGCCGTACCATCCTTTACTGGAACCATTTCGCCGCATTTTCAGGCCCCTATTTGAGAACCTCTGGTTAAGACCAGAACTCAGAAATTTTCGTCATTTAGTAAGCTATAATCACATACTTAAAATCCAAAATTTCAAGGCTGTAAGTCATTTAGTTCCGAAGTTAAGCGAAAGCAAAGTTTCGCATTTAAGACAGACACTCACTGACTCACTCACTGATGATCATCAAAATAGAACTAGTACTTCCCATAAACTCAGAGAGCTGAAATTTGGTACAGAGTTAGGGTTTAATGGCCACATAAAGGGAAAACTATAAAAACTAGTATATTCGAAGATCTGGAGTACCTGGTGACCCTGATTAGAAAACACAAGATCCCAACCAAACTATTAGAGATCGACATAAACCGCCTTTACAAAAAATACTCAACTTGGTGAGCCGCTTCATTTGGTGGTGGTGGGGGATTGGGAGAGGAAAGGGGGTTGGAGGGAGATGGGGGAAGCGGGATGGGAGGATAAAGGGAGATGGGAGGGGGCACGGGAGGGGGAAGGGGATGGGAGGGGGAGGTGGGAGGGATGGGGATAGTTATGGGAGGGGGTGGTGGGGGGGATGATGATAGTAGTACCTTATCAATCCTAGGGAGGTGGGGGTGATGGGAGGGGGAAGGGGGATGGGAGGGGCGATGGGAGGGGGAAGGAAGATGGTAGGGGGATAGGAGGGGAAAAGGAGATGAGAGGGGGGAATGGAAGGGGGGATGGGGATAGTAGTACCTTATCAATCCTATCCCCATTCCCCCTCTTTATTTATATAAATCTGGAATAGGGCATTGGCATTTAAATTTTACAAGAAATTTGGCACAGGTATAGTTTATAACTTGTAACAGGACATAGGCTAAAAAAATCTAACGGGAAACGTCTCATTCCCGCGGGAATAACCATTTTGAAACGGCTGAACGGATTCAAATCAAATTTGGCACATGTATAGTTTATAACCTGGAATAGGGCATTGGCTTTAAAATTTTTACGGGAAACGTTTCATTCCAAATATTCCTACAAAAAGAAGTGAAATCCCACCAAAAACATTCTGTAAAAAACTAGCCAAGTCTCGATGGAGCTGCTTGTTTATCTCTAAAAAGTAATGAAATCTAGACAAAGTCGTGCCAAGTCTAAGGTTCCTTACTGCGATTTCTTTATTATTATAGTTAATGTTGTGTGACTTGGCCGTTGAAGGGTACACAAGGGTACAAAACCAGGTGCTCCATTACTCCATTGCACCAATCTGTCGCCAGAACCGCTACCCATTGACGATGGAAAATTGCCACTTGGGAAACGTTGATTCAATAACCAGTCAATTGTAGGCTTAATAAAGCTGCGTTTTTCAACGTACTGACGTATAAAGAATGTTCAATCTAAAAATTTCCGTTAAGCATTCTGAATACGTTAGTGGGTACAAGTCAATTTACCTGGTTTTATACCCTTGTGTACCCTTCAACGGCCAAGTCACACAACATTAACTATAATAATAAAGAAATCGCAGTAAGGAACCTTAGACTTGGCACGACTTTGTCTAGATTTCATTACTTTTTAGAGATAAACAAGCAGCTCCATCGAGACTTGGCTAGTTTTTTACAGAATGTTTTTGGTGGGATAACTTTTAGACAAATAAACAATAATTATGTCTAACAATTTTATGCGAATCAAAATTAGGACAAAAAACATTAGTCTAAACGATATTTATGCTTACTGAAACAGTATGCGATAGGACAATTATGACAAAATATTATTATGACAAAAAAAATTATGCCAAACTAGTTATGCCAAATTAAATTAGGACAAAAAAAGTTATGCAAAAAAAAGGGATCCCATTCTATACGATTAATGTTTAATAATTAGGTCGGAACAGGCATGTGATTGCATTACCTACTACTAAAATTACCCAGCCCTCGTTACAGTCAACTGAGTTTTTTTGGAACAGTCAAATTTTCACCCATCACGATGGTCATCCTAATCGATGGATATCCCATGCAATGCTCGGTTAAGCTATACATTTTGATTTGAGCAAATGACTGATATTTAATTAAAGCACAAAAACACATTTAATTGCTTAAACTTTATATGGAATCAATTTTCAATGTACGTAATGGTGTCTGATATTATTAAGTAAATAAGTAGATAACTAAGCAATAAAGTGAGTTAAGGTATGTGTACATCATTTGTATAAATATGGTGATCTCTATAAATTAATAATACCTAATTAATAAAGTTTTGACAACAGACCGTTTAGATGAAATTTATTAATGGACGGGTATTAAATGCAAAGGTTATCTATCCCAGGGGCACTCTGAATTAAAATTTTGGATGAGTCGAGGTTATCTTGAAGATCGTCACTTATTAAGTTGTTGCATATATAATATTATTCAAATTATAGATTTGTGATGAACGTTTAAAACATTTTATAGCAGTAGGCGTGCAATAAACGCTTACGAAATTGGATAACTTATAATAATAGGCGGTTTTAAATTCAAACGTAAAAGTGAGATTTCAATATAAATTAATAATACTACTAAATTATAGAAAATAATATGATCAAAGGATTATTTTAGGCATTGACATTACATCAAAGGCAATCAAAGGTCATGATTAAAATTTTATTTATGTTTCTTTTTAAAAAATGTGGGATCGTACGAATATGTGGGCAACGAATAGGAAAAATAATACCCATTTGTCACCAGTAAGAACGGTAGTGGTGACGAATGGGAATAAGCGTAGGTACCGAAAGCGGTTGTTGACGTTAAATAACCCCGTGTGTCCTGGTCGGAGCGGTTTCTGGATCACTTCCAATTACAGTTTAATTACCTTTCTCCCGCGAGCTGATTCATGTATTGTGCTGCGATATCGCGTTTAGCATAGCACTGGTATGCAGCTGTGCCTTAAGTTTAGCGGCCAGTAAGGAGCCAGATTTGTTTATTCAAGTTTGAGGATGGTTTTTGGGTGGGTTAAAACTGCCTCCGTGGACCAGTGGGTCCGTCAGTCGTGCGGTTCGTTAAACATGGAGGCCTTGGGTTCGATTCCCATCTTGGGTTTAGATGGTCGTACGGGGGTTTCGTCGGTTGACCCCGATCCCGAGTCCGACTATATATAATAGGATCTCCACATGTGAAATCTGCCGCCATAAGATCTTTGGCTGCATTCCGGCAATATTAATGGAGCCAGTAAAACTGAAATAAATGGCTTCAGTGGCCGCTTACTAGCAGGAGCTTATCTCATATCACATGTGTGTAAAGTGACACAAGATAATGAAATAAAATAAAAACATTCGAAAACTTGTTATACTTAGATTCATTAAAATAAAATCATACTAAGTACCTTTTTTTTTTTTTGCGGAGGAGAACACTTTTACGTGCCTTAGCCGCAGGCTAGCGAAGCCTGCGGCCGTGTGTGGGGCTCGGGACTACAGACGTTCGTCCCACTACCCACTAAACTCCTCCGGTTTCCCCTTTTCACCCGATGAGGACGAGCCGGTGCCAACCTTGTGGTTATTGACCAGCACCGTACCTATTCGAACATAATTTTTTTTAAATTATTACAGAGCAAAATAACATCATTACTTGAAAAGCTAGTCTTTAAGTCGTCAGTCCGTCGCATGAATGCTTATTTGTTCAACCGACCATTTTAACGAATTTCACTTTTAAATGCAGTTACAATAAGGTTGAATTTCCTGATCGATTGGTATAGGATACTTGCTTTTTGGACCTTAAATACGTATACAGTAACAATTTTAGTTTTTTTTAAACCAACACTAGTAAATATAAACTTCATGCTTATTTGTTCAAAATCCGTGGAGATTCACCAAACGTGTATCCGAACAATAAATTCGTGCTTAAGTGTTCAATCTCCTCACGAGTAACCAATCACGGCAGCGTATTTTGATGATGCAATACGCCGCCATATTAAATTCTTTCGCGTCCAAGCGAGTTGTTAGCACGCATTTGTGTTAATTTAAGTTATATTATTTATTAGAAGTGTTTAAAGCATCGGAAAAGGTGTAAAAAATGTCCGTAACACATCATAAAGCGAACAACATAATTACAACTATAGAAAGAAATCGCTAAGTTGTATTTTTTTTGTTTCATTACATCGTAGGTCGTCACTGCGTATCGCCAACTTGTTGCACAGGATGTTTAAAATCTCATTGTTATGATTTCAGATTAAATTCTACATTTAAATGAAATAGCCGCGTATCCTTATAAGATAAATCATTGTGTTGAAACTGTAAGGTTGTAAAATATTAAATTAAACATATTTTGTGGTGTGACTGGGTTCCATTAATACGGAATGTTTGATATATAAAATATTACTACTCTATGCTTTAATAATACTCGCATGTTTGCTAATTGTTTTATTTTATGGGTAAATTAATTAACATTATAATAAGCTTTATACTGGTGACTTTTTTTACCGTCAGGAAAAAAGTGTGTAATATCCTATGTCTCGCTCCCTCTAAATATGCGACGGAGCGCGGACTATGATGGTGCCAGGCGGCAACAGACTGGCTGGCATACCGTAGAAGGAGAGCCGAGTTATCTATTTATTTATAATTTATAAAATTAAATACCAAAAAATGTCTTAAAATTATGAAGACATTAAACAGACAAATTTTATACAAACAAGAAAACATAACGGAGACTATAAACTATAAATATCAAAAACAATGAACTATTCCAAGATACGTCTTAACTCTAAATAAAACTTCACTTGTGCCTATCTTTATTTTACCGTACTACCCTACCTATACAATTTTTATACCTAAAACGTTAATTCCCAACATCCTGTATATGCTCTTAAGACACATAAGTACTGAGTATTTTCGATTGCAAAATGTTCAATCTCCATTGTAGTAATGTTCAATCTCCAAATACAAAATTACTTATGTGGTTTTTTGTCCAACCTCCATAAAAAAGGTTGATTTTAAACGTAAGCTTTAAACTTTTTAATGTTTATTTTTGGAATATACTTTTTTTACTATAACAGCCATTTATTTAATACGACAGTTGTAAGAAATCAAATTAAATACTCTAAATAATCAATAAAATTTCTCTAGTGTAAAATGGTGCAAATGGAGATTGAACAAATAAGAATTCATGCGACGAGTCATTAATATCCGATTTATAATATTTAAATTATACGCAAAACGTTTTACTACATACCGTTTTATTTTTCGGCGGGATCCATTCATGTGCAATCAAAATTATCTTATCACAGGCAATAAAACGGCAGTTTCGTTAAAGAAAATATAGAGAATACTGTATCTGTATCTTTATTGCAATATTTATAGTTCTCGGGAGATAAATGCGGCCTTCAAAAGAGTTACTGCATAAGTACTGCAAGCGCATTCCAGTAATTAAATACTTTACATTTACTAATTTGCATTTAGATTCGACTCACTGACGATTCGGACACATTATATTTTAGACTAGCGGGCGCCCGCGGTTTCACCCGCGTGGTTCCCGTTCCCGTGGGAATTGATCAAAATCCTTTCTTAGCGGATGCCTACGTCATAACATCTACCTGCATGCCAAATTTCAGCCCGTTCCGTCCAGTGGTTTGGGCTGTGCGTTGATATCTATCTATGTCAGTCAGTCAGTCAGTCACCTTTGAGTTTTATATACAGGGTGGAATTTTGTAATGCCACCTGAAGGGGAAGTACTCTTAATACTGAAGATAGAAAGTTTTACTCAAAGAAAACATTCCTTTATTTTAGAAAACAAAAAAAAACCTGCATTCAAAGATTTTAAAAAATTTGCTTGCCTCTACTTTGTAATACCACCTGAAGGGGAAGTACTCTTAATACTGTAGATAGAAAATTTTACTCAAAGAAAACATTCCTTTGTTTTTGAAAAGAAAGATAACTGCATTCAAAGATTTTTAAAAATTCGCTTGCCGCTCCCGGTAATCGAACCGACTAAAATCTGTAAAAGTTGCACCTTGTACTTTTATTGCATCGATCGTTAGGGACAATTATAAGGATAAAATCTCTCCAACAAAGTTCATAAATTAAATGAAAGGAAAACAATGAAAAAAGTGCTTTAACTTGACCCATTGAATCAATAATTTAGGATTTCATTGTTTTCCTTTCATTTAATTTATGAAGTTTGTTAGAGAGATTTCATCCTTATTATTGACCCTAACGATCGATGCAATAAAAGTACAGGGTGCAACTTTTACAGATTTTAGTCGGTTCGATTACCGGGTGCAGCAAGCGAATTTTTAAAAATCTTTGAATGCAGTTTTCTTTCTTTTAAAAAATAAAGGAATGTTTTCTTTAAGTAAAATTTTCAATTTACAGTATTAAGAGTACTTCCCATTCAGGTGGCATTACAAAATTCCACCCTGTATACAGATTCATGCTGGTTGATGATTCTGGTTGGTGGCAGGACATTTTTAGAGTCCGACTTTAGAGCCCACACAAGTAAAATTTGCAGTCATAGTAATGTTGGCTATGTTCCAACTTATACTTATTGAGAAAGGATCAAAGATCAGAGGAGCCCGTTGAGCGATTAAGCGAGCACAGGGTGACAGCACGTTGAGCGATGCTTCCTCGTGCAGTATTCCTTAATGGAACAGGCTGCAGTAGCAGCTTATCTTCTGGTTGATTTCTGCCAACTGAAGTTATTTTAAAAATAAATCAAATATCTTTGCCATAATTACAAAAACATCAAAAAATAATAATCTAATTTAGTGCAGTCGTAACTTATTCATTGCACCTGGCGGACTGTTGAGAACAAATGCCGTTGAGAAAAACTCAACACTTAGATTTAAAAAAATAATTTAATGCCAAAATCGAAATTTCAATAATTAGATAGATGTCTAGAGAGAGCCAAAGTTCATACCCAAAAGTCCTTGTCATGAAAGTAGTTTTTTAAATTGATTCACTAATAAATAATTTATGCAAAAAGTAATTTGGCGTTCGGTTACTTTCTGACGCTTCAATAGTTGATTGTACTCCCACATTCAATAACGTCAGATAACATTCAGTTAGTTCCAAAACTAATGTGTTGCCGAGATAAGAGGATCGATTTCATGTCACCGTCGCATTTCAGCGAAACTGATTTAGAGCGAGGAAACTGGGGTACATTAGAGAGGCCAGTAGGTTTGGATTAAGGTTAATGGAGATTGGCGCTCCTTCAGTAAATTGATGGAAATCGAACATGAAACGGCCTGAAGGTCAATTAATGAAGGAATAAATCATCCACTATATTGGAAGTAAGTTCTAAGCCATAGGGCAGGGATAATGATAGATTTGCACGAAAGCGACTTAATCATATGTATTCAGTCGAACAGTCAGCGAAGACATGTCATATTCAGTAGATTATTAGAAGTGAACAACGATATAATTATCGTAGTTCACTTCTAATGCGCAACATTTACTTTTGGACTTATGACTGTTGAATGTAAAATTGTAGTGGTAGAGCTATATGGGCCGACTCGTCCGGGGAGTTACCACCCTCAAACCAGCGTAAAAAATGCATTATTAATTAATAAATTTGAAAGCTCTAAATCCCTTATTGAATCATTGTCTAAATATCAAAGTAAGTTGAATCAAGTTCTATTGCCCTTCCAAGGTTCTCACTGAAGATATAAGCCAGTTCAACGACCTCTGTAGGACCAGCATTAGTATTTAAACAAATAATGAGTATAAAGAATGACGTGGTCTTACTCGGAACAATCCCATCCATTATCAAGTGTCGAGTGTGATTGCACTATTGTCTAAACTAACGTGATCTTTATCTGAGATTTGTTATGCAACTGGCTTGTATGAATGCAACTGTGACCAGTATGCAACTTAGTATAGTCGCATGATGCATATAAGCTCAATTATTTCGCCATTACGTGTATTTGGACCGTGCTTTAATTAATGTAGTCTGATTCATAGAAAAAGGACTAAGTTGGAATCAAATATGATCTTGGGACTAGCCGAGTCTGTTTTTCAAATGTACACGAGTCTAATGTTTTTTGGTTACAGCTCTTCCTTATACGCGGGATCGACATTAAAAATGCGCGTCAATGTGTAAATAAATAGTTTAACTGACCCAGGCTTTGATTATACATACGTAATGACGTCTTCAACAACAACTAGATTAAACACACACGCACACATACACAACAGATATGTATATCATTGATAGTTTTTAATTCTTATATTAAGTTATCACTACGGGTTTAATTGTTTATTGTATTTGTTATGCAAGAGCGGAGTTTCCTAGCACAAGCAAACTTTTTGCTTCAAAGGCACTATTTATTGTAAATGTACCCAAATTAGGAATTAAAGAATTTTTTGATTAGATTTTTGATTTAGTCAACTTAGGAAAGGCAATGATGGGTATTGGCTTAATCACTACGCTTACCAAATGCGGATTGGTGATCACAAACCCGAGCTGTGTCCGAAAAAACCAACACAAAGTTCCACAAGTCCCGGGAATTGAACCCAGGACCCCAAGATCTTGGCTAGACCACCGAGGCGTTACATAAAATAGGTAAACAAGGAACACAACTTTACCACTTTGTGCATGTGAATTCCATGACCCGGGTGCACAAAATGGAATAAATCGACTCAAACTAGACCTCCCATGGAACTGGTATGTTAATTTTTTTATTTGCTCGATTGTCAAGATACTTTTGGGTGTCATTTCAATTTGATAAATAGCCGCCTGGCGATTTTATTGCCTCAATAAGTATCTACTTAAATATTGGACAAAGTTCAAATATATCAGCCGATTCGTTTCTTGGAACACCGGCGAAGTAAAATGCATGCCAACTTTTTAAATATTCTACATTCGATTTGTTTTAAATATTAAAGACAGATGTTACACGTTCTTGTTCATGGTTACAATGACTTAGTCGTCAACTCGCGGACGCGAAACTCGCGGACATCCGCGAGTTGGGACCTTTCGATTTTACCTACTTTTTTCGTCGTCAACTCGCGCGATCATGAAATCTGACGTATTAATGTATAGTCAGCTACAAAAACGTTACAACAAATTCCTTATTAAAATAAGGCCAACTAAATATGTAATATATACTTTTTTTTAATGTAGGTATATAATGTGTAATATTACTTTAGTAATAAGGTTGATAATACGGATACTGGTATTATTGTACTAGGGCAACATAACCTTATTGGAGATGAATTTATTTGTCATGCATTTTTTTGTCATCAAGGTTATAAATACTGCAGCTTTAAATCTTTTTTTTTTCTATATGCTCGTAAAAAATCCTTAAAAAATTAATACTTCTCCAATAAGGTCATGTTGCCCTAGTACATTGTAAATTATCCTTTGGTTTCAACCTGTTTTTATTTGACTGTACTTTATATAGACCCGCGAGTTGACGACAAAAAAAGTAGGTAAAATCGAAAGGTGCCAACTCGCGGACGTCCGCGAGTTTTGCGTCCGCGAGTTGACGACTAAGTCGTTACAATTAGCTTGTGTAGACTTTGCTAGTCAGCTGTGTAAATAAGCAAACAGTGACACAGGAATCGCGCGAACCGATATTGATACATTTAATATACTGTGAATTAACTGTTATTATTAGTAGGTATTGCGAGTAGCATAGAGTTTATATTCTAATCAAGGCAAATATTATTAGAAAGATTTTTTTGTGTTAGCGGTAGCCGGAATGTGCATTGTAAAGTCAAGACTCCGTGTCTAATAAACGTAGTGGAAAAGATAATTGAGGATGATTTCGGGTTCAATTACCGGTTCGGTCAAAATCCTGATCACCAATCCGTATTATCCGAGTAGGGTTTCCAGAGCTCAGTTGGGGTGGGGACGATGTTGGCAAGAATTTGTTTGCAGCACACTACGCCGTTAGTAAAGGTGTAATAACAATATGGCAAAAGCCTTTAATTCCATTACGTTCCCGGAAAATTAACTTCGTCTTGGATCATCTAACCGTACCCTGACCAAATCGGTACAAACGCCTGCAAAATAAACGATTAATTAGAAATAACAGATATTTTAATAGCTGTTAGTTCGTATACTCTCAACATGGCTAGTTCGATAAGTTCCAAAACGGCTGGCTGTATCAAATAACAGGTTTAGGTGGATTTTACCTTTTTCGGTATGATCGTCGATGCGAAATTCCTGTCATGTCTCGTTTTACGGCACTTTGTGTAAATTATGTTCACCATTATTTGTCAAAATAATTAATAGTGATTTTGTACGTTTGTTGATTCTCTTAAAAAAAATTGCGATGCTGTCCTAATGCTGGGCAAAGAAGTCTAATACCTAGCACATACCTCTGGCTTAGACCAGAGGCTGATAGCTTTGAAAAGGCATATATTATATGCTCTGCATTTTTACCATTTAACCGACCTACATATGTACCAGGGAACGGATACAGCGAAATAGTCACTTTCACATATAGCACGTGGGGTATTCAAGAATTTAATTATTTTAAATCTCTATTCACATCTTGAACATTAATTTGTTACAATCGTATAGGACCCCGTTCTTCAAAGCCCACGAATAATATAGGCACAAGGAGATGACATCACACGCTTTCGTAGAAACCATAGAGATATTTTATACAACAATCGTTTTTGAATACGTTTAGAAATATTTTGATCGGGGCTTTGTAGTCCATAGCTGGAATCCGTGGGAGGTATTAATAGAGTCGCCAACGTAAATATGGTGCCATCGTCGTATTATTTACCCATAAGAATGTAATGATGAAATGGTGAGTGGAAATGTGATTGAGTCATCTGAATAGAGGCGTAGTTTTTTAAGCCAAACATCATCAAAACTTAAGTTATGATCGAATAACGTTTATTTGATTAAAGATCCAATATATTATTATTTATTTACATAATAATGTCAGATAATACAAATATTTAATGAAGCTAAGGCATCCTTCTTACTACGACTATTAGGAAGCGTCTCCGCGAACAACTCGAATCGAATATGAAATAAATGAATAGCCAATAAATGCAATTAATACAAAGTATATTTAACTATGCCAGGTCATCATTTCACCATATTTTCTTGCAAGCGGTTACAGTTGGCAATGATCGCTTGTAACATCAGAGCTTAGAGGTATCACTTACTAGCGCGTAACCGATCCTAAAATTCAAAGGGAAAACATAACACTGGTAGCAAAAAAAGTTTTTTCTGTTGCTCACACCAGGCCATCTATTTAAGCTCGGAGACTTAACTCACCGACAGAATCATAGCACAACAGTTACGAAGTGCTACTTCAACTACTCTGGGTCTTAAAAAAGATGCAACGAACAAATTAACCTAGTTTGGTTAGACAAAGGGCCTACGACATAATTTCTTCCTCTTCGTGAACAATGCAGTGATAACGCTTATCGTCCGCCAGATAAGTGATAACAGACTCGGCAACTAAGTTACACAATCGTGCGTGGTTCGCCGATGAACGTTAATCCAGTTGGTAATCTGCGTGTTGAACGTAACGCTTTTAAAAATATCTTATGCACATAATTCAGGGCTTCAAACAACGCTTAAAGTTAATTCTTCCAGAAAAAGTAATGTTAAATGAAAACGTTTCCGCGA
Organism: Mecyna flavalis; assembly: GCA_949319885.1. NCBI lineage: Eukaryota > Metazoa > Arthropoda > Insecta > Lepidoptera > Crambidae > Mecyna > Mecyna flavalis. The sequence continues at coordinate 17,912,057 of OX439430.1, forward strand.
GTAACGTTATACAATGTGAAGTTACTTATAAAATCATTTACCGGTAAATGTAATAATGAAAGTATCGGTAATTTAATCAAATATGGGGAAAAAAGTTAAAGATAAGTTGGTGCTACTCACTATTTGATCATAGGTGGCGTGAGACTTACAACGAAAGATTTGCAATAGCGCCACGAGTAAGAATAAGTAGCTCTGATATTGTTAACGTTAAATACTAACAGGGTTGTATTTATCCATCCCAACTACCGATAAAATATTAAATGTAATTTTTTAACATAATGAAAATAACTGCAACTAACGGTTATGGCATGGGTTTGGTAACCAAGCATGCATTGACGTAACTCTACACATGGTATCATGTGAAACGTTAGAATCGCGTTTGAACTCATCATTAGCAATGCCTAGTTGCTTCGATTGATCTTATCTTGATGCAAGAGTCTTAAATTTAGTTTCTAAAAATTAACTGCCATGATTTCGCACGATACATGCAAGGAAAACAGTTTTAATCGCATTTTTGATTTGGAAGCAACAGTATTTTCCTCGGAATTTCTCTATATACTCTATGACGGTATTCTTTCGTAATTTATGGCTTTTCGAAGTCCAATGTTTCTCAAATTTAAATACTTACTGATACTAATTAACCAGATAACCGTGTCTAATACTCGTAATACCTATGCTTTAAAGACTTGAGAATATAATTCATGTCAACACTTTACATAATGTAATATACAACAAATTTGTTAATTGTTTTGTTAATAGATATAGTATTATTTTATTTTAAGTTTTATCACATTCAACTGTTTCCACGTTCATAAACTTGAATAAGTTTTTGTAGCGCATGTCTTGTTAGTTATTCTATAAAATATAAATTATGTAGAACATTTTTATAATAACTTATGTTCTCGTTTTACCGTCGTAAGTCGTAACTAGTTCAAATTCCTTGAAAAAATAACAAGATCATGCGGATATGGGAAGTTGAAATGTTTACGTGAACTGTATTCAACTGCCTAATTCGAAGTCATTAATTTGCAACCAGACATATGGATCAATTCTTCGGACCGCTTTTCCGCAGTTCAGAGTAAATAAACAATATTGGACTTTATTTTTGCGAAGGTAAGTTTGATTTTGCTTTCAATCGCCGAAGAAGAGCAAGGACCGATTATATTATTTTTATCGGATTCTCGACATGTGCCAAAGCTTATCTACTTCATATTATCATATCGATAAATTAGAGCCTTGTGCTGCATAGAGTTATTATGAATTTCATGGTAAAATATCCAAACGTGTGTTTTGGGTCGGTTAAACTACGGACCACATCATAATTATTTGCTACTTTAAATTGAAAAAGTGAGTATGTTTTTCAAGTAAATGTTTGTCCTAGATGCAACGATTTAATATCGTTGCCTAGATGGGATAAGAACCGACAACCCCTGACGCATAGGGCAGGGGCACTGCTAAATGCGCCATCGAACCAGTCAATAAGTTACCCACATAATGATAATATGTAACTCTAATATCTTTTGACAAGATCGATTCGTTTCGTAAAACTGTAAAATTGCGGATGTCAGCGTGTCACGCTCGTATAAATCACAGTTTCATCGAATAGCCCTCGCACCTGCCGATGTAATGTGAAGAGAAGGTTTTATGCCTGCGGTTTTAGTAGTAGCATTCAAATATCGCGACCCTCATATTGAACTTCTGTAATGCAAACGGTTTATGGGAACATCCAAGTGGACGGAGGCATCTAGGCAGGGTTCGCTTGCACCGTGATCGATTTCAATGTTTATCTTAGGAACAGATTTAAATGTACTATCCGCTTCAATTGCGATTAAGATACCTTTTGGAATTAATCCATCTAGCCCCGGAAAACCAGACACAATAGAAAATCTATTGTTTACGTGACACCCGGCTTTCGGTCGGGTGTAGAATGGTTAAGCGAAAAATTACGTCAACTAAACTTGTCCGTAACGTTAGCAACCAATAGCAACGCATTATTTATCTCTATGTGTGTAAGTCATCACTGTCGCGTCACGTAACTCCAAAGGGTCCTAATAGCAATTGAACCAGATGGTAAAGAAAACATCAAAAATCGTTATTCAAACCTCTCCAGTCAAGCTCATGTCGTCACTTGCTCGTCAGCTTATGAACATTCGTGGTCATTTTTTTATTTCCCCCGACAGTATTCCCCAGACGTTCCTCAGAAGATGTATTAGCTTCGTTCTTTGCCACCATTATGTAAGTTACCTGAAACAAGTGAAAACTGAGATAAATCATAGCGCATTTAACTGTGAAAACACGCAAGTCTGCTCAGCGCAGGGTTGTCAAAGTAAAGATCATTTGAGCTGCGGTCACACTGGCTTAAGTTTTGGTACAGTTTAATTTATTTTAACTGTCCGTATATTTAAAGATAACCATATCATCCACATTTACAAACTATTAAAATAGTTATGTATGGTAATAATAATGGCGGGTTCCTTATTTACTTAGTACTTATATAAAAATAGACATTATCAACGTTTAGCTGTTGATTATTTGACTTCCAAAATAAGGAGGCGTCGCTGACGGAACCCACTAATAACGACTTGAAAGCGGAAAATGGATGACACGATATTAACGTTTTAGGTCCTACACATGAAGTTTTTTATGAGTAGCAGGCCTTAAAGCTTTGAAAACCCATAAGTATTTTATTATATTTCTACCGATTGTAATGCAATTATACAATAATTTTTATTAATGTGGGAGCCAGTACACTTGAAATCAAAGGCTCGAAGATCAGATGAGTCTACAGTCTGGCAGCACATTGAGCGACGCTTTGAAGTGACCCTCAATGGAATAGGCTGCAGTGGCCGATTACCATCAGGTGGGCTGCGTGTCTGTCTGCCAACTGACTTAGTATAAAAAAAATATTCTCCAATGAGTCGCGGTCGAATCTGAAATCCTACTAAACGAGACACGCAACAAATAGACTCCGCGTTGTGATCCCACCTTTACCAGTAATTCCTCACTCGTGCCGTATTATTATGTAATTCTCCACTTCACTGAGCAAACAGCAGACTAACTGAATAACGACCTGTCGGTTATTTCTCGCGTTTAAACAAAGTATTGAGATGAATTACTCTCCATTACACGCTAATGACGGTTCATGATGAATACGTATTTCTGTCCCAAGTATTTACAATCTGATGGAGGTTTCACGACTGATAGTCAAGATGATAATTACTCAGTGGTAGGCGTAAAATAATGTCGTCAAAAATCAGTTTTCGTGTTTCAGTTAAACTTTTGACCTAGTTTTGGTCTTTTATGTTGATCTATCTCCATGGGATAATTATTGTTCCACTGCTCAAGTTTTTAATTATAATTGAACGTCTGTCCGAAATAGTTTTCATAAATATGCAGTCTAATGTTAATGGATATTCTGTACCAAACCATTGTCATGCAAGAAATTTTATCGAGGGACTTCGAAAAGCATTGCATGCTCTATGTGCTGCCAGACCGTAGGCTTCTCTATCTATATATATATAAAAGAAAGTCGTGTTTGTTACAACACTTATAACTCGAGAACGGCTGGACCGATTGCCATGGTTTTTGATTTGTTGGATTTGTTTCCGTCCCGAATAAGCAGAATACATCTTAAAAAAGAAAGGATTTTGATCAATTCCCACGGGAACGGGAACCACGCGGGTGAAACCGCGGGCGGCCGCTAGTTCTTTGATAAAAAGAATACGCTAGGTTATCACCCCATTTTTATTGCCAAAGCATATTCATGTCCTTATACCGTAAACATAATTATGGTATACTGCAAACCCAACCAAAGATATGGGTCAAGGCTATTAAAAATAAACGAGTATTTTTTTGGGAATCAGATAATATAATTTATTAATGGCAACCTATACAAAAAAATAACGATTATTTTTTTGAAAATCAGATAATTTATTAATGGCAAGGCAACCTATAAGTTTCTAATTTTATTTTTCTTTTTTTTATAGTGCCAGGTGCACCCTAACGGAAGCCAGGTGACCACAGTCGAGCAATTACCTCGGAATTAAGTAACGAATTAAATTCGAGGAATGAGGAAGAATGCTGGCTGTGGCCGGCTAATTGTCTGCCCACATCAGCTGTTGCGTTCATTGGTTGGGTCACGCGAGAATAACTAACGGAAAACCGACCGATAGGAATGAATGCTAGAGATGTTCTAAAGATACGCCTATATAAAGTTGGGTCGCCTACATTGATCTCTCCTTGGTGCTGGGGGTCGCCCTTTAACTTGTAATTCCATGATATTAAAATCTTTAAAGAATCTGACAGAACCAAGACAAAACTGCCTGAAATGAACACAATGAATATATCGGTGTCATAAGGGGTGGTGATGTGTGGGACTCCCACACCCTAGAAGAGATTTTCCACAAACCCCGTGCTTCTTGATGCTTAATAGTAGTATCATGAAAAACAGACGGATGACAAGCACACACGAAGACCCTGATTATACGTTCTAACCTTTTTTTCTCGGAGGCGAATGCTTTAGCTTTTACGCACCATAACCACACGCTAGCGAGACCTGTGGCCGTGTGTGGGACTAGTGTTGCAAAAAAACCGTTTTTTTTTCTGGTGTGAAAAAAAAAACTATTTTTTTTTCTGGACCATGTTTTTTTTTAAGAGTACGAAATCCAAAACTTTTAAGGCAAATACTTAAGAATACATAGGTAATAGAGTTTTCGGTTTATTTTTAACTCTACTATACTTTCTGGTTGAGTGGTAGTAAGATTTCATTAATATATTGGCAACATTTTTACACCAACGAAAGGGAAATCCCCAAATCAATTACATTTGCACACGGAGAAATCCCCTTTAGGTTTATGTTTATTTGAACGTAGTTGGCTTAGCGCAGTTGGGGTGTGTGACGGACGGAGAAAGTTCAATATCACTAAAATGTAAGGCAGAAAAAAAAACAAATTTAGAAAAAAAACAACGGTGCTAAGTTTTTTTTCGTGTTTTTTTTCAAAAAACTGAAAAAAAACAAATTGGTTTTTTTTCATTTTACATCACTATGTGGGACTCGTGCTCGTCCACTAGGGGGCGTTCAAGTATTACGTAACGCAATTTGGGGGGAGGGGGGGGGTCTCGTAAAACGTTACGATGCGTTACAGGGGCGGGAGGGGGTCTTTCTAACAACACGTTACGTAACATTGTTTTTTTTAAATAAAAAAGGGAATAAATACTCCCAATCGTAAAACGTTACGATGCGTTACAGGAGCGGGAGGGGGTCTTTCTAACAACACGTTACGTAACATTGTTTTTTTTAAATAAAAAAGGGAATAAATACTCCCAAATTGGCAACCCTTTTCATTTACGTTTTACGGGAAAAACATCGATTGTTTAGTCTGGTCGTCATTTTTAATATTTTGTTCTCGCAAGTTTAGGCAAACCTTTTCGTCTATATTTCACGGGGAATCCCTAGATTGTGTTGTACGTCATTTAATGTTGTTTTCGTTGTCAGTATTCGTTAGTGTTTATGCAGAAGCACATTGCTGTAGTCGGTGTAAAAAATAAATAAAATACGCAGATGCTGCCGATTAAAAATTTCTTGTTTTATTTAGTATTATTACCGCAAAAGCAATTAAAAGTTACACCAAGGATAAAAACTATAACGTAACTTTTTGCAACTTTAGGGTAAAAATGGTCACTTGAGTGTTACGTAACGTTTAGAGAGAGGGGGGGGGGGGGGTACAGAAAAACGTTACGGTGCGTTACAAGGGGGGGAGGGGAGTCAAAAATCTTCAAAAATTGCGTTACGTAATACTTGAACGCTCCCCTACCCACTAAACTCCCCCGGTTTCCCTTCACACTCGCAGAGGGACGAGCCGGTGCCCGAATTGTAGCGATTGGCCGACCCGTCCCCGGGTATAAACGTTCTAACCTACCTTTTACATACAGCTTTCATATACTCGCGAGACATTGCATGACCAGTGACCAGACAGAACCCCTAGCTACATTAATAACACCATTGGTGAACGTCTAGCACATACGATACAAAGTAAACTAACAAGCTCTGTCCTGGATCGACAGTATTAAGAGATGAGGCTTATTTCCAACGAACAAATAAAGCCTGTCTACACTGTGATGAATGATTGTAATGAATGCAGCCTGCAATCTCGGTAATAACTTGGAACAGCGATAATTCAGGCTTAATGATTGAATTATATATTACTGGAGTTTCAAAGGGAAAGTAGACGGTTTCCAGTTTCCATAGCGTTGTGATTTACTATTATTGTTGCACATTCATGTATTTGTGATGACGTATAATGTCAGTAGGTAAGAATCTGAAGCGCGAATCTTTTCTTCTGGACTTTTTTGTAGATTTGAAGTATATAACGAGGCAAGTATCCCTCATAAGATAGGTTATACTGTACAATGCCATTCTTCGCTTCTAGTTCTAATTAGAAGGACAATGTCAGCTGGCAGGCCGGCACGCAGCCCACCTGATAGTAAGCGGCCACTGCGGCCTATTCCATTGAGAGACTTTTCACCAGAAAGCTAATTATATGGACGGTAATTTTGTAAAGAACGCTTACGTTTGCATTTCATAATCCGCCTTTATGTATATTATGTTATTAATGAAATACTTACAATAAAAGATAAAAAAGTACGTGACGACTGATTTTGTCATAAATTACGATTCTGATACAATCTTGGACTACAATAACGATTGGAATGAAAAAACCTACTCAGTATGCGCACGCGACTGCAGCTGCTTTCATAGTTAGGTAGGGCTGACACCTTTAGGTAGTGTTAACACTCCCTTGCTTCAGAAAGCACATAGAGACCGACAAACTTATCTGTTCCGGTGGCCAAAATTGGAACTACGTGAAATGCAATGCAAAAACGATATTTAATGACAGTTTTAAATAGACAGTAGCGACGCCGCCACCGGAACAGATAAGTTTGTCGGTCTATAAAGCTGTTAATTTTGCGCCTGATTTCTCATCGGCCTTGTCAGACTACTGTCATTCTATATTGAAGAAGTCATTTGGCCAATTATTAAAATTATAATTATTTTTTTCCCGTGATGTGAATTATGAAAGAGAGAGCAAAAGCTCTAATCGTAGGTAAGTGAATACTACTGCATAAGGATATTTGCGCTAGTCTAAGGTGCGTTACCCACCTTTTAAATAACGTAGAAGGAGGAGAAAGGTGGAAGGACCGCCTCCGTGGAACAGTGGCTAAGCCGCTCGGGTATAAAACCCGGAGGTCGTGGGTTCGAATCCCGCCTTAGGTCTGGTTGGGGGTAGGGCTTTTTCGCGCAATAGCAAAGCTTCTATTCATACCGACGTCGAACTTCTGTGAGTATCGTGTGAGTTTTGTTCTACTTCTATCTGAAACATGCCACTATAATTCATAAAACTGATTCCGGCACAAATTACTATGGACAACATATCTATTGTTTAAAATATCATTGAATTGCACTGACAAATTGTTAAAAAAAGATACAAATGTCTATAAACAAAACATTTTCATACAAATCTATTAATCTTTCAATGATAAGTGATTAATGAGTTCACGAACGTTATGTACCAGCTCTATGTGTGGATGAATCAGTCGTAACAATTTTATTGGCTCTTTTTAGGTTGACCTGATTCACTAAACTTGATTCACTAGTACTAGAACTTTGATAGAATGATTGACATGACACTCTTAGCGAGTGTCGGTACTATTTTTAACAGCTGTCCGGTATTTTGTATATACGTTTTATAGTTCTGTAGAAGGAAAAGTGCTTGGCATTCCATTTATTTTTTGGGATAAACCCAATTTTCAATGTGTTAAAAAAGAAGTTGTTATTTTACAGACTAACAAGATGATTTGTTTAAGTGATAACATGGGGAAGGACATTTATTAGTCTTATTTTAGACTTTATACTCTGGTAAAAATGGGTACTTATGATTCGTGTACTGGACTGTAAAGTGGTGCGCTTACGATATTAAATTGTTCCCATCAGCTAAAACTATGTTGCGGAGATGCTAGCCTAACATTAGTTATTAATAATCCTGGGAACATTCTCCCGTCGCGGGGCTGACCGTGGGTCACGCCAATCCGAGCCGCGCCGCAAATTAATTGTATTTTATGGTTAACACCGGAGTGAGATACACGCCGATACCATAATAATATATACAGCATTATACACACACAGTGTAAGATGAGAAGGACCGTGAGATCACAAAATAAAAAAAATGCTTAAGCTGTATACCAAAAAAGCGGTTGCCATACATTAATGATTTTGCTCGATTCGACCTTGTTCACAAATAAAAATCAAATGTTTATTATAAAAAAGATTTTATGACAACAAAATATGGCATAATCTTGTATTATACCACACAGAACTAATTGAGACTTAAGGTCATTAAGATTATGATTTCGTAGCAGCAGCAGCAGCAGATGACGTGTCATCGTGAAGCTAATAGTCTCTATATATTTGTATGAAATATCACCAGCAGTTAGCGACATGAGTGGCAGGCGATACACCAGTCACCTGTGTCTCGAGGCTTGACCGCAGATCACTAGTGTCACCCACTTCAGCGCTGTAAAGCGATAAAGTCGTAGAGTCTGGCTATGATATCATAACTTTTCATTCTTTCATGGAGTGAAAAGTTAAGATATCTACGAAAAATCACTAACCCTACCAGAAAGTCAGTCAAACATGATTTACTGGTATCAATTGAGCTATGGTTACACCGAGGCATGTTTTCGCGTCGACGCTAATCGCGGCTATTCCTTACGGCCGGGTCGCTCCAGGCGCTCACATCACAGACACCCGCCCGTTCCGGGTTCCCGATACTAAGACTACACTTATGCGGGACGTCCCGCTTTTACAGTTTTATCATCATCATCATATCGTATGGCGAAAGCTGCATAAAACCTTACTTCTCTCAAACTTCCAGACTTAACTGCTGCAACCAGTCGGCGAAGGAGCAGCCGGAGTCAAACTATTGAGCTCTTTCAGCCCCCCAGAAAACCTATAGAGTGGGCAGTCATTAACAACGTGCGCAAGAGTCTGATCAGTTTTATCGTACTAAGTATTTTCTGCCTTCACAACAATCACAACAGATGAGTTGGAATTATGCTAGCTGTAAAATTGCCAACAATATCAATTTGGAAACAACGTTTTCATACGTGATTCTATGGTATCGCAATAATAAATAAGTGTATTGTGAATGTCATGCGTTTTCCAATTTCTCATTGCAGATGTTTTTGGTTAAAAAATGGCAAGTCAGAGACCTAAATAAATATTGTGCCTATGTTACAGATGACAAACTAAATAATGTTATCCTCTTTTCATTTAAAAAACGAATGACGATATAGTGGTCCTCTGTATTTAAATTGCTCTTAGCCTTATGGCACTCCAATGTTATTTTTAACGTATTTTATTTATAATAAGAAATTAATTATATCAAATTTTTAACTTTATTTCCTTCTTTATTAGAGACATCACTAAGTATAAATAGTTTCAAGATAAAAAGTTGAGCTCGCGTCTTATTTTGTACAAATATTACAACACCGTCCCATCCATTTTGCATAAACTCATCATTAAATTTACTAAATGCCACCGTCCTGTCAACCTTTGATAATTTCTTTATACCTCTTCTTTACTCTGCAATTAATCTGGCTGTTAAATTTAACCGTAAGCTGAACTTTAGTTTCGGAACACAGCGCGATAAGCGGGCATTATCAATCAAATTATTTTTAACTGCGGCCCTTGATAAACGAAGTCTGGGGCTTAATTATTTTAAAAACGATCGGTGACACCTGGCCCTTGTTACGTATAAGGGCATGTGTACATTAATTGATATCCTACTGTTAAGAGTTTGCGGTAGTTTGTGAGTGAATCGATAGATGTGAAATTCTAAACGGATTTTGATAAAATTTTGTACTCTCAAGATTTAGGAGCTTGTTTTAATTTTTTTTATTAATCTTTGGTTTTGGTAGTGGTTATAATGTATCGATGTAATGAGGCCATTATCTCGATGTCCTCCAATCACAGGTCGGGTAAAAGTGATGAATTTTTTTAACATAGCCCTAAGTTCAAAATTTCCAAAAACTTGTGGTTTGAATACCACCACCCGTATTCAAAAACACATGATAAAGTTTTAATGAGCATACAAGTTATACAAGTAGGTATGTAAATTACAAAAACATAATATCACTTTCATGTTACAAGTCGAGTCTTACAACATTAACATAACACATAAAAACTTTATCCACCCTAAATGATAAGGTTGCAGGGAAAAAAAGATAGTGTAAAATAGATTCCCATTTAGACATATAAATTATGTTTACTATCAGCATTCTCTTGGCTTCGTTCCTATCGCAGGTTGGAATCTGTCTGCCTCGTCTTTCTCTCTTCGCTCTATCGCCGATCCTGTCACTCGAGGTGTTTCGGTTTGCCAAATCTTTATTTGAAGTTAACCGACAGTTATTTTCCTTGTTATCTACATATTATACGTACGAACGTACCACGATCGAATTTGCAGTTTCTATAACTTCTGCCGTCGACCGTCTATATTATATAATTATCTAAATCAAACATTTCGTTCAATGAAAGATGAATTAATTACTATGTTCTGCTCCCATCTTTATAGAGAAAGCAACTGTATTTTTTATTTATCAGATCGTTCAGGTGCATTTCGTAATACGATCCTTGGAACAGTTTCTGCACACGAAACATTTAAATTAGGGCTGCAGCGACGTTTTGAATGAAAACATATCGATAGAGTGTAATATCTCCTCAGTAAAGTATGGTAGTTTCAGTGATCATTTTACTATAGTGCGACTACGATATTTTACTACGGGTGCGAATATCTAAAATTACTTGAAAGATATTGGTATCTTACAGATCAAAAAAAATATTTTTGTTTCTATAAAGCGATCAGACAGATTACATTATAATTATGCGAAAAGCACTAATTTATTCTACGGCAAATTGCTTTGGTAACCCAACTAAAAATTGGCTGCAGAACATAAGGCCAAGTCAGGCGCAACGGTTAGAGCAAAATAAGGCACGCTATTCTACTTTTGACCGATGGTTGGTCCTACAGTTACCAAAAATAACCAAATGAGTTAAGACGATCTCCGGATGAAATATCATTCTTATTAATACATCATTATTACACAGCTCACCAACAATAATTATCTTTATCGACATAAATTAAAATATCGATAAAATCCACTACACCTCTTCCATCCCTAATTTAAATGAGGAATGTTTTCGAACGTACAGGCCAATTGCATGCAGTGTATAGTAGTGAAAATGAATTTATTTAGGTTAATACCCAGTCGACAAGGATTATACTAGTTCTAAAGGGCAAATGTGAAGAAATGTCTTGGAGAAAGTAAAGACAAGGAATAATATCGCCCCGATAGTTGTATTCTGTTCGACTCCATGTTATTCTACTTGTAGGGAAGTAATTTATAAGGAGTGAAATTCTAGCGGTATACTGCATTTCATAATGTAAGTATTCAGGGATTTAGAATGTCTCGAATATATTTTATTTTTAAATTATCTTCGAGGTGTTAAGCGCTACGATAAATAAATAAAAACTGCCACAAATTTTGCTCAGACAGGGTTTTGAATCTAGGACCCCGAGACCACGGTTAGGTAACTACGGAAACCATTATCCTAACGAGACGTTCAATTGTGGCATCAAGAGTTGGGTTAATTTTGGATAAAGGAAAATATTTTTAATTTTATATATTACGTCTATTTACAGGGTGACATTGAAGTCGTTAGCATCCTTTTAAAATAAGAAAATACTCATGATATAGAGTCCTTTACCCAAATATGAGGCAAATCCAAGATATAAAATTATGGTTTTAAAATACCTTAGAATTTATTATCCAAATAACATACAAGCCTGAAACTACTTCATTGGCCTCCCGACAAAGCGGGCTCTGCTATAACATGAATTTATTCAAGTTCGGGCGCGGAATCCGCCTAAACAAACAATGTCACCCATGCTTCATACCCGCTTTGCACGCGTCCCTGCGCCCGCGCTGACGCCGGGCACCATCCCTTTTCACGTAAAAACATACCTTCATATGAGTACAATAATGGGCCAAATGGATGCCAATGACTTCAAAATCACCCTGTATATTATTTATTATACATATTTGACGTTGGCTGTACACGTTTAAGGATTCGTGTCGTGACTGGTGACAAAAGGCAGCGATTCTCGTAATTCCTGATAACTTATAAAGATAGCGGAACATAATTTGGTAACATTGTTAACTCGTGCGTGAGCGATCATTCGTGAAATGAAATGTACCTACCGAGCAAAAAATGTCTACTGAGCTTACGTCACCCGTTTGAAGGTAAGGGAACTTTGATTGGATGAAAATGATAAGAAGAAAATTATTTAAAAAAATGTTAAATTTATTAAAAGTTTTACCGCTGAATAATGACCGCATTTCAAAGTAAGTTGGCTTGGGTCTGGTTCAGGATAGGATTAAAATAGTAAATTATTCCTTTGAGATCGATTTTCATTCATTTATATGCTGTGTATTTTTCTTACGTCAAATTAATGATAATTATAGAACTACTTTGTATTAAACAATATTTATAATAAACTATTGTGATAGTAGATAAATCATTAAAACTAAATATCTTAACGTTTATCGATTTCGATGGTAGCGTGGTAGCACATTTGCGATACAATATTGATAAAATTATGCGAATGATAAAACATAGCGATTCTAAACACGTCTAAGCTTAAATCAATAAAGCGCGCCATGTGTTCGAAGTTTATTCTGTGACAAAAATTTGTAAACACACGATGCCATACTTAAGCCTTTCACTCGGAGGTTTTATTAAACTGGTGATTCCGCTATGGTTAATTACGTTGAGATGTAATCAATCACTCGATTGTAAAACTGGACATAATGATGTCGCATGGTCGGTCGTTCATTCGGTCAATGGCGCGTGATGATCCGAGCGATTAAGGCGTTCATTCATATTCCTCTCTTAAACGTTTATAATGACGCAATGATGAGACGATCGTTTAAATGTTTTGACGTTCTGTGGCGCCACGAGCTTGATTGCTTGTTGAGTAATACGAACAATGGTCGAACCTAAAAGCTAAGCCACTTTCTACGCTGTTCGTTCTTGGATGGGTGATCAAAAATAGACATAGATTTCCCTTCGTAGCCGTATTAGGGGCTTGAATAGATGACGTGATGAATAATGTCTTCGAAACTTTTACAAAGGATAACCAAGTTTAAGAGAATTTGCGAGAAGATGAAACTTTAACAAACTTTTTGGCATTATAAACATAGTTTTATTGTTGGAAAACCTAATTTAAGCATCAGCTAGTATCTAAGTGTACATTATTATAATTCATGAATATCCTTGCAAGTGACTAAGCTAACTTAAGCGGTACGCAAACTCAACGGTATTTTATTTCAAATCTGCGTGAGTCCTGTTTACTATCGTCACTTTCCCACCGACCCACATACTACGTGACTGGACTGCCATTCCCACACAGCTTTACTTATCACCGGGAATCTATGCGGAACACGAACGATGATCCTGGTAGGAAGCACTGCACATGCACTGTATTGCATCAGCCGAAATAAATGCACACGATCTAGGGCGTGTAATTATTTATAAAGCACTCCATACACCGACGGAAATGGAACCGATGCCTTATTAATAGTGAGTCGGCAATGCGCTTTATTGTAATTTTAATGATGTTAGTTATAGGCGTAGATTTAGTTGTAAGTTGATTGCGGTGTAGCGCCGATGTGTTGGTTAGGAGGCTTAATTGAAGTGTACTTTTTTCTAGATAATCATAGACTATTGAGACCTGTTGCCGCATGTCAGAGTAGCTAGCCAGTCGGACTCTGAAAAAGTTCTACCACCGACCAGACTCAAAGCGGGAATCAAACCCACAATATACGGGTTTTACAAAGAGGTGCACAAACTGTTCCAAAAAGGCGGTCACTGGTGGCATTAAGTATAGAGATGTAGCGTCAGCTTAGACAATGTATAGTATATAAGCTGTGATTATATATTAAACAAACTCTTAGTTATACGGCGTTACGCTGGCTGTTTGATTTCATCTCTCCTGACCTAGGAGCCAAAGTAAAGGAATCCAATACTATGAATGAATAGGTGTACTAGGCAGACCAATATTGAATATACGTCGAAAGGAACAAAACGACCTACAAGGAAACGTTTCAATCGTTACGTCACCCTATATCTAGGTTAGCAGCATCCTCCTTCAGCACAGTTATCAATTGTGATTCAAGTCAGGCAGCGACCTGTCTCACTAGATGTGTCATCAAACACCAGAGATACTTGCACAATAGTTCTTTGAAGTGAATCACAGGATAATAAATTCTACACGTAATCTCTAGGTCATTAATTTTCATGCCACATAATCTTTCGCACTATTATTTGGCTGATACCATTTTGCTGGCGGAATTTCAATTGCGTGCGGTTAGGATGCACTGCTTGATATGCAATTCCGTTTCTGTATATGACTTGGTGTATAGTGCAAAATGCTTAAAAGTTGCACTGATTAAAGTAATCCAAGATTTAAATTTTCTGTGGGTTAATTCTAATGTGTAAGAGCTTACATTATGAATGTCGTTAAAAAAAGGCAACATGTTCCTGGAGAAAAGTGCATGTAGCACAATCACAGTTTGTGTTTGTTCTGTGTCTGAATGTTATTTGTATTTAAGTATTATATTTGTGGTACCTTCGTTGTTTCTGATACCCATAACACAAGTGCTTACGCTACTTACTTTGGAGACAGATCAATGTATGTGATGTTGTCCAATATTTATTTATTTATTAATGTATTAATTTAAACTTTTTATACTGTACCTTAATTCAGTAAAAACTTAAAATGAACAAATTACTTTTAAATTGAACGGGACCAAAACCGGTTTATCTAGAAAAATGCTACTAATTTTGATATAGATTGAATAAAGTGTTAAAAAGAATTAAAAAAGTTAACCTAGAGCGTCTTTTAATGTTCCATCGCAATTCTGCCATTAATATAGACTAATCGGTACTTTTTAGGGTTCCGTAGCCAAATGGCAAAAAACGGAACCCTTATGGATTCGTCATGTCTGTCTGTCTGTCCGTCCGTATGTCACAGCCACTTTTTACCAAAACTATAAGAGCTATACTGTTGAAAATTAGTAAGTAGATGTATTCCGTGAACCGCATTAAGATTTTCATACAAAAATAGGATAATAATAATAAATTTTGGGGGCTATCCATACTTAGAACTGAAACTGAAAAATTTTTTTTTCATCCAACCCTTACGTGTGGGGTATCTATGGATAGGTCTTTAAAAATGATAATAAGGTTTCTTATATCATTTTTTTCTAAACTGAATAGTTTGCGCGAGAGACACTTCCAAAGTGGTAAAATGTTGGTCCCCCTCCCTGTAACTTCTAAAATAAGAGAACGATAAATCTAAAAAAAATATATGATGTACATTATTATGCAAACTTCCATTGAAAATTGGTTTGAACGAGATCAAGTAATAAGTTTATAAATTTTTGGGGCTTCCCATACTTAGAACTGAAACTCTAATTTTTTTTCATCCAACCCTTACGTGTGGGGTATCTATGGATAGGTCTTTAAAAATGATAATAAGGTTTCTTATATCATTTTTTTCTAAACTGAATAGTTTGCGCGAGAGACACTTCCAAAGTGGTAAAATGTTGCCCCCCCCCCCCCCCTCTAACTTCTAAAATAAGAGAACGATAAAACTAAAAAAAATATATGATGTACATTATCATGCAAACTTCCATTGAAAATTGGTTTGAACGAGATCAAGTAATTAGTTTTTTTTTTAAACGTCATAAATCGTAAACCGCAATTTTCCTCTCATTCAATCAACTCAAATAATTATAAAAACGTCGCGATCAAACTTACAAAGAACTACAAGAACTTTTATATTATGATGATACTTGCTGCTACGGAACCCTTCATGGGCGAGTCCGACTCGCACTTGGCCGGTTTTATGCACCTTATTCCCTAAAAGGTTTATGACAAATACGCACTATTTAAATCATAAATCATAATCTTTATTTGCTATTCTTGTTGTACATTAAGATCTTAATAATAGTATACCTAATGACCAAAACAAGAACCCTGTAAGGGCACCACAAATAACAACAAGGACGTACCCAGGGGGGGGGTCCAAGGGGTCCGGACCCCTCCCGAAAATAGATGCAACCCATAAAATAAATCCCTCAGTAGTAAGTACAGTGCCAAATATGACTCTCAGTTTTGATCTGCGGGGCGGGCGGGTGGTGGCGGGGCACCTCAACGGTCATTGGAGCAAGTATTAATAACTTCCGCCTCGTGGACCTTTTTTTTTTTTTTTTTTTTTTTTTTTTTTTTTTTTTTTTTTTTTTTTTTTTTTTTTTTTTTTTTTTTTTGGACCCCCCCCGACAAAAAATTCTGGGTACGTGCTTGAATAACAATAATAGTACCGAAATACATAACATACAATTAGTAGTTAGAGATAAATAAAATAAAACTTTAAAACAGAACAAAATAATAACAATGTTGGATAGATAAGGTACAAATAACTTTTATAAAACAAATGTGGTACAGGACCTGCATAAATGTGGTGGTGGTTTAGAAAAACTGTCATAATTTACTGTATCCAACTTCAGAATTTTACCCATTACGGTAGATCGTAGCCGCATCCAACTTCTACGAAAATCCATATTTTAGAGTCATTAAATTCGCAATCACGTACCAGACGTCTCGATGT
Organism: Mecyna flavalis; assembly: GCA_949319885.1. NCBI lineage: Eukaryota > Metazoa > Arthropoda > Insecta > Lepidoptera > Crambidae > Mecyna > Mecyna flavalis. Next base: position 17,928,844 of record OX439430.1, read on the forward strand.
TGAAATGTGAGCATCGTTTTTTATAGGTTCCCATTGAACAGCCTCTTCCAGCAACTACGCCGATTCCGTGAAATTTAAAATGTTCGCGAGAAAACCAACTGCTTATGTAATCTACACGCGTACATAAATATCCTGATTTGTTAACTTAGCAAAGCCAATGAGAACCGTACATTAATCTCGTACGTGACTGATGTGTCTTGCCTCAATGCTGAACTCATCCTATGACTATGTTGTAACAATTGGGTCTACTGATAAGGAATGAGGCTAGGTAGATTCGTTAGCTATACCTGCCACTAAAAGTGTTGTTGTTGGTACAAGTACAATAACCTAAATTGAGAATTACAGAGATTGATCGGGAGAATTAAATAATGATTGGGATAGTGGCAAGGGGATATGCACTGAAACACAACCTTTTTTTTTCTTTTGGAGAAGAATGCGTTTATGCACCATAACCGCCGGCTAGCTAGACCTGCGGCCGTGTGTGGGGCTCGAGACCAAAAGCGTCCACTACCCACTAAACTCCCCCGGTTTTCCCTTCACACCCGATTGGGACGAGCCGGTGCCAGCCCTTGTGGCTATTGACCAGCCCTACTGAAACCCAATCTTGGAGTCTAACTAATGTCACTGTCTAATATTCTCGATGAAACGTGTTACAGAAGCAAAACTGTTTAACTGTCTATGGATAGAAATTATTGTTTGCCACCTGTAGCGATAATTTGGAGGTCATTTCTACATTCTTCTACAAAGGTTTAAGTCCGTAGCAAGCTACTTTCTCTTCAAAGGGGGTTTGCTATTAAAATCGTTCGTGGTTTTCGCACAACTTCGACCAATGCGGCGATAGCACTGGCACGATTAACCCCCTTGGACTTGAGAGTAGAGGAAGTTTGTACAATCGAACGGACTAAATTGTCGGGCAATTGCCCTCTTCTCCCCTCAGATATCAGTCTCCAAGAGCCTACACCAATATCAGAGCTTCTTCACCCTGCCAAACGACATACAATATCTTTTGCAAAAGCGCAGACAGAGCATGACGTTGTAACGTTGTACAAATTCTCCTATTCATATTTTTTTCCATGTATGGCAATATTGGCAATTCAACCAATCACAGCGCCCGTTCGATCAAAAAGGCAAATCTCATGTTCAGTGTGGCAAGTGCAATAACAAGTTTGTTGTTAGTGTACAATTTGCTGAGTATGTGACGCATGGTTGAGAGTCGAATAAAATTCATATTTATATTTTTCACAGGTTTATTAGTTTAATTATATTTTTATTTGTTTTAGAAGTCAATATTCTTCAAAAGTAAAGTTGTTCTTTTATTTTCTAAATTAATTTTTATATTTAGTAAACGTTTTGTTTGGTAGAATCGGGCCGGTGAGTAGCTGTCAGATTTTGAGGTTAGTCACACTGACTGAGCCGGGACATCATTTTTTCGAAATTGCCGAGCGGAGAGGCTCGGAAATTAAATCTTTATATTTGCTTGCCTAAATGGCAGATCCAGTGGTTATTTGATTGTCCACATCCTCCTGGTAAGTGGTTCGAAGGATTTTATTAATTCGGCGATTTCTGTTTGGTTGAAAATGGCGTTCCTCTTATGAACCGACATCTTTCAGGTTGCCGTGATGGTATTTCTTGGGTGGCGGGAAGCCGCATATCTTCGTCGCGAGGAGTTCCAAAGGGAATCCTGTGACAAAACTGGTAAGACCCCCTCCTTTACATGTTTCATAGTGTCCACGTATTCTCCTGGTTTTGTTTCCGCCGCTAACCCTGGAATTGTCTTTTTTCAGCGGTGGGATTTTATTAATATTAATTATATTCAAGATTTTATTCAAAATATTTATTATCTTCAAAATATTTAATTGCGTAAGGCCGGTTCCGACGGCGCCCGTGGGACAGACGTCGGACCAGAAAAGCTGTATGTATTTATAAACAAGGAATGATCTGGTAATAGTCAGGAGTAGCAGGTCGGTGCAACATTTCAATAGTTTTTACAACACATAATTAATAATATTCATGGTGGTATTCCCTTATTAGTGGTTATCTTTTAGCCCCAAATTATCTTTGCAACACCCCAAAGTTAGAACCTATTTTTACGACCCCTGTCGAATGAGCTAGATTTTTCTAGAATTTTATTTGTACTACCCTCATTGTGTGTGGGAGAATTAAACCGATTTGTTCAACTGCATCTCATCTTTTATTTCTTTTTTTAACTCCCCCAGCACGAGGGTCACAACCATTTTTTTATATATTTTTGTCCATGGGCCTCTCGGGCACATAGATAGGAGGTTTCCATGTGACAAAATGGCGCCCAACTTTTAATTTTACTAATAGATTTTGGTGTGTTGCACAAGGTTTTCTTTATATTTTATGTTACAACATTCCTCTCTATTCTTTACTCGCCCGGACCGCAGGGAATATTGTGAGTGTAACATCTGTCCTGGCTGTTGGCATTGTTTGGTTTAGTTAGAATTTACAGAAGGCATAGGAAGTAGAGGGAGAGAGAAGGAGAGGAATTGTGTGTTTGTTTTATGTTTTATGTAAAGGATTTTTTTTTTGTGTGTAATTTTGGGGTACCACCGACTTAACATTATTGAATTTATTTTTTTGTTACCGTGTGGGAAGTTCTTCTTAAGTATATTTTGAGTTTCACATGTTATTTTTGTAACTATATATTAGTTAGATTTTATTTTTACATTGTTTTCTAAACATTTTCTTCATTTGAGGGTTTGGAAAATTATTTTTTGGTCGGGAAATATTTTTTGCATTCATTGAGAAATCAAAACTCAATATTTTTTTTTAAGGTTAGTTGTCAAATTCATTTACAGTACCTTACTTTTTTTTTTAATAATTTTTACAGTAAAGGTAAAGAATTTGATAAATTTTTTAAATATTTTCCTTCATTGTGAAACTTTAATACATTTTTATTAACCAAATACTTAAATATTTTTAAGATTTTGTTAGTTTATTGATTTTGTTTTGTTTAGTTGTATAAGAGGACCTTCCTACAACGTTTTTTTTTTTGTGTGTTGTCAATAAGAAATAAAAAACATAAGTGTTGTTGTTTCATTTTTCTTTAGTAAGAAAATATTATATTTTGTGTTTTCCCACTATAATATTGTTGTAACCTTGTTTACCTTGTGTGAAAGTATTGTAATTTAATATTTACATAGTAAGTTATAATTGTTGTAATTTTTGCCAAATAGTTTTGGTATTCTGTATAATTACCATTTAATAAGGCACACAGTGTGCACATTTTGTAATTGGGGTTTGTCTTGATAATAGTTTTACATAGCTACCTACCTTTGATAACAATAATTTTAATTTTTATTTATTTTTAAAGTTAATACCACCAAGTAACTTATTAATTTGCTTAAGTAAATTTATATTACATAACCATGGACAGAGAAATTATAGTTCATTGTTTGATCAAAGACGAATTAACTTATGAAGTAACAATTAGATCAGAGACACCATCTGCTACTGTACCTGCTTTAAGGAAACAACTTAAGCAATTGTTACTGGAGTGCCCTTCTGAAGCAATTATTGAAACGGAATTCGAGAATAATTCAGAAATAAAAATCATTATTGACAAGGTTAAAGATTTAAAGACAAACTTAATTAAGTATGAGAAGTCATTCAGTACTTATTATTTAAGTAGGTGTCGCGCATTAGTACGTCACTTATTTCATAGGCTGCAACGTATTATTTCAGACGATCCAGCCACTTTGGTACAAAAAATGGATCTCTCGAATACTGTTGAAACCTTGCTTACAACAATAGAGGGTTACTATAGTACTACAGTAAAGCCTGACGAAGGGGACACTAAGTCGAAGGTCGAGTCCAAGACCGAATCATTAGTAGAATGTTCAGGCGACAAAGGAGTTATGAAATGGAATATCCGCTTTAATGGTACGTCAGATCCTCGTTCGTTTTTGGAGAGAGTAGAAGAACTTAGATTATCTCATGGTACGTCAAGCGAGAAGTTATTCAATTCCGCGGCCTTGCTTTTCTCTGATCAAGGGTTGTTATGGTATCGAGGTATTAGGAATCAGGTATCGTCTTGGTCCCAGCTTAAGGATTTGTTGTTAGAGGAATTTGACCCGGTTGATTACGATTACAGGTTGTTAGGCGAAATCCGCTCACGTACACAGGGCGTAGATGAACCTACCCACATATATTTTTCTGTAATGTCTTGTTTGTTTAGCAGACTCAAATCGCCTTTACCGGAGGATAAACAATTAGAAATCCTCTTACACAATATTAGACCTTATTTTACGCAGCAATTAGCGCTAGTCGATATCACTTCGATTTCAGATTTAAAAGCCAAATGCCGTAAATTAGAAGCCGCGCGTCAGCGTTCCGAGATTTTTGTAGAACCGGTGAAGACTAGCAATCTTACATCGGAATTTTGTTACAAGGGGAAGGTTAACAAACAGATTAATTTGGTGTCAAGGCAGACTCAGGATAGTAGCAATTTTAGGAGAGCTCCTCCTCAGCAAACAAACGGCAGGCCAGTGGGCAATTATATTAAACCCACTTGTTATAAATGTGGCAAGGGTAACCACAATTTCAGATTTTGTAGGGGGACACCACAAGACGTTAAATGTTTTAAATGTGAGAAACCTGGTGTTGTTTTTAGATCATGTCCGAATTGTAATAAAAATAGGTCCGCGTCTAGTTCAAAAAACTAGATAGCGAGAACCGAAGGGTTTTAAATAAAACTATCAAACATAAATTTGAATCATTGGGTAGTATTGCTTCGGTTCTCTTCGCACCTAGTGAAAATGATGTTAGACCTTATTTAAAATTTAACGTAAACGATTTTGAAATTATTGGCTTATTAGATTCAGGCGCTTGTATCTCTATTTTAGGGAACAACGCACATAAACAATTCATTAAATTTGGTTTTGAGCTTCAGGAATGTTTTGATAAATCTTGTAGTGTTGCTAACGGCGTTCGGTTGGAATCGATAGGATTTATTTTTGTGCCAGTAACTTTCGGTAATGAGTGCCGTATTATAAAATTTTTTGTGATACCTAGTATAGTCACAGATGTGATACTAGGTTGCGATTTTTGGAAAACGTTTAATTTAGCCCAGGATATTTTTGATCAAATTGATTATAGGAAGTCTCCCAAAACATTTTTTAAAAATTGTAGTTCTGTACACTTGGACCAAGTAAATAGTATCCAGTGTTACAACAATTTGACCATCAGTCAAAAAGAATTAGCAGATGCTATGGTCAATGATTTTGAGAATATTTCTTCAGAGAAAATAGGTTTGGGGAGAACTTCTTTGGCCGAGCACGTCATAAATACTGGAGATGCGTCACCTATTAGGATTTCACAGTATCCCCTGTCACCCGAGAAGAAAAAAGCCTTATAATAAATATATGATGAGTTAGATAAGATGTTAGAACTTGACGTAGTAACTCCAAGTGCGAGTCCGTGGAATAATCCCGTTTTACTGGTCAAAAAGGCGAACGGTGACTGGAGATTCTGTCTGGACTGTAGGAAACTAAACGCAGTCACAAAGGGTGATGCATATGCTATTCCATACATGCCACAGATACTTGACAGTTTGAAGGAGGCTAGGTATTTGTCCTCCATTGACCTAAGTTCTAGTTTTTGGCAAGTGCCCCTCGAAACAGAGTCCCAAGATAAGACCAGTTTTACTGTTCCGGGCCGAGGAACGTTTAAATTTAAGGTGATGCCATTTGGACTTTGTGGTGCACCGGCCAGGCAACAGAGACTGATGGATAGCTTGTTTGGTCACGGGTTTTGTAGCGATATTGAGAATGGTTTAGTTTATACTTACATAGATGACATAATTATTTCATCTTCTGATTACCAGACTCATTTAGTGGTTATTAAAACGAGTCTTGGAAAAATTAAGAATGGCTAAATTAACAATAAATTTTTCTAAATCAAAATTTTTCAGAAGCTCGATCAAATATTTGGGTTATGTGGTTGACGAATTTGGTTTGCGAACTGACCCAGAGAAGGTTTCGGCAATTTTAAACTTCCCTACGCCGAAATCAGCTCGCGAAGTTAAAATGTTCTTAGGAACCTGCTCGTGGTATAGGCGTTTTATTCGAAATTTTTCCACAATAGCAGCCCCCTTGAACAGATTAACTACTACGGGTAAGAAAACACCACCTTTCTCTTGGTCGGAAGACGCAGAATCGTCTTTTAATACGTTAAAAAACGCTTTGGTATCAGCACCAGTCTTAGCGGTACCAAATTTTGAAAAACCATTTACTGTTCACTGTGACGCGTCATCTTATGGATTAGGAGGCATGTTATCACAGGAGGTTGACGGACATGATCACCCAATTGCTTTCGTTAGTCGCTCTTTGAATAAAGCGGAAAGAAATTATAGCGCTACTGAACGGGAAGCTTTGGCTGTTTTGTTTGCTGTGGAGAAGTTCGAGCCCTATTTAGGATCACGCCCATTTAAGGTTGTCACGGATCACTCGTCTCTTAAGTGGTTCACTAAGTTGGAGAACCCGTCTGGTAGATTAGCACGTTGGTTTTGTCGACTGTCTCAATTTAATTTCGAAATTGAGCACAGGAAAGGCACCGATAATGTGGTACCCGACGCTTTATCCAGACTCATGAGCCCAGACTCAGTGAACGTCATCAACTCGGTGAAGGACGATTGGTACGACAGGGTTTTTCACGGTTGTAAAACGCATCCATTAAATTTTCCCAATTTTAGTGTCAAGGATGGCATTTTGTACCGTTTCTCGAAGAGTAAATACAATTTATTGCGTGAATTTGATTGGAAGCAGGTAATTCGTAACGATCAGAAGGAGGCTATTATGCGTGAAAATCACTGCGAGCCTACCGCGGGCCATTTAGGTGTTTTTAAAACACATAGACGGCTTTGTCTGCGATATTACTGGCCAGGGATGCATAAGGACGTTGTTGACTTTATTAGACGCTGTGACACTTGTGCTGCGTACAAACCGTCGCAAAAGGCAACTCCGGGTCTAATGGGTCAACCGAAGGTATGTCACAGACCATTCCAGGTAGTGTCGATAGACATAGTTGGTCCAATGCCAAAGTCGCGGTCTGGTTTTGTTTATCTTCTGGTAGTTGCGTGTTGCTTTTCAAAGTATTGCTTGTTGTTTCCAATGAGACGTGCTACTTCTGCCGAGGTTGTCAAAAATTTTGAACAACGCGTTATTTTAGCACATGGGGTACCGGAAACTGTAATTGCAGATAACGGAGTGCAATTTACAGGATCTGAATTCCGCCAACTGCTTGAACGCTATAAAGTTCCGAAGTTGCATTATACACCTCGTTACACGCCTCAAGTCAATTTGGTTGAACGATACAACAAGACCATCATGACAGCTGTCGCTTCCTACGTTAAGGATAACCATCGTACTTGGGACGAGCATTTGCCAAAAATTCAGTTAGCAATCAATAGTGCCATTAACGAGTCAACTGGATTTTCACCTTTCTTCCTAGTTCACGCAAGGGAGCCTGTTATCAGTGGAACCTTTTATAAGGACACTGATAAAAAATATGAAGCAGGCATACCGAGGGATGAGTACGCAGGTGAACTGGGTACACTGAAATCCATTTTTGACAAGGTAAGGGAGAATTTGTTAAAGGCTCATGCAGACAACTCGACCCATTATAATTTAAGAAGGAGGCAGGCTAAATTTTCAGAAGGGGATATTGTATGGAAGAAAACCTTCATTCATAGTGATGCGGATAAATTTAGAATGGCAAAATTGGCACCTAAATTTGAAAAGTGTAGGGTCAAAAAGGTTTTATCACCATTAGTTTATGACCTGGAGAGAGTTTCTGACGGTCAGTCGATAGGGTCGTGGCATATAAAGGACTTAAAAGCGTAAAATATACTATCTTCCCCAGTAGTGTATCGAATCTGATATATATTCGGCACACGAACCAGTATGAGTGAAAGGGTGCATACAGACTATTTTACTGTATCACTATAAGTTCGAATGGTGAGGTATGTAAGGTTTAGCAGTATGAATGCGTGAAGTATGACAGAGTTAGGGAATCGCTTGCAAGCTAGATGGTCGATTGTTCCGGTTTTTTTTGTTGTCTTGATCCTTTTTGTTTGTTTCTCAAAGGAGGACAAACGTTTTTTTGAACGAGCCCCAAACCATTTTTATGCCATTTTGCATAGGTTTGGCCTAGCTTTGTTTTTTTTTTATGCTATCATACTTAGCGAAGATACGAGCGGTATTGATGCAATTTTGGATCTTTTGTAAGACACATTTTTTTTCTCTTCCTCGTCAAGGCACGAATTAATATTGGCCTTATGCTCAATTGCTCATAGGTTTGCTATAAGTCAGTTTTTATTATTCCTCCAAAACTTGTGAAGATTTAACTATCTTTTTATTATTGTCTAGATCCTTTTTGTTTGTTTCTCAAAAGAGGACAAACGTTTTTTAACGAGCCCCAAACCATTTTTTTATGCCATTTGCATAGGTTTGGCCTAGCTTAGTTTTTTTTGTGCAATCATACTTAGTTACGATACGTGCTTGGTATTGATGCAATTTTGGATCTTTTGTTAGACATGTTTTTATATTCCTCGTCAAGGTTCAAATGATGTTTTGCCTTAAGCTATCTGCTCATAGGATTGCTGTGAGTCAGTTTTGTTTATTTTATTTTTCCTCCAAATCTTGTGGAGATTTAATTATTCCAAGGTACAGATGACCTAGGATTTTTTTTTTTTTTTAGAGATTGACGTTTGCTGTCATCTTTGTATGCATAGTTTTGCATTTTAATATTTTTCTCAGTATTGAGTATTTTTATTTAATGGAATTGTTTTAGAACGTCACCTCTACAAGGGTTGCGTTCAAGTACGGTCCATAAATCATTTTTTTTTCTGTTTGTGCATTCGTTTTGGTGTTGTCCAGTTTTGTGAATGTGCGGTTTTGTATTGTTTTGTGTCAGTTTTGGTGATGTTTGGTGGATTTAGTTTTACATGATTTCAGTTTTACTTTAGCAGTTGTTCAAATTTGTTTTGTTTTTTACTTACGGTTTTCATTTCTTAGTAAGACGCTGAGGGCAGCGATCTTTTTTTCAGGAGGGGAGGTATTGTAACGTTGTACAAATTCTCCTATTCATATTTTTTTCCATGTATGGCAATATTGGCAATTCAACCAATCACAGCGCCCGTTCGATCAAAAAGGCAAATCTCATGTTCAGTGTGGCAAGTGCAATAACAAGTTTGTTGTTAGTGTACAATTTGCTGAGTATGTGACGCATGGTTGAGAGTCGAATAAAATTCATATTTATATTTTTCACAGGTTTATTAGTTTAATTATATTTTTATTTGTTTTAGAAGTCAATATTCTTCAAAAGTAAAGTTGTTCTTTTATTTTCTAAATTAATTTTTATATTTAGTAAACGTTTTGTTTGGTAGAATCGGGCCGGTGAGTAGCTGTCAGATTTTGAGGTTAGTCACACTGACTGAGCCGGGACATCATTTTTTCGAAATTGCCGAGCGGAGAGGCTCGGAAATTAAATCTTTATATTTGCTTGCCTAAATGGCAGATCCAGTGGTTTTGTGATTGTCCACATCCTCCTGGTAAGTGGTTCGAAGGATTTTATTAATTCGGCGATTTCTGTTTGGTTGAAAATGGCGTTCCTCTTATGAACCGACATCTTTCAGGTTGCCGTGATGGTATTTCTTGGGTGGCGGGAAGCCGCATATCTTCGTCGCGAGGAGTTCCAAAGGGAATCCTGTGACAAAACTGGTAAGACCCCCTCCTTTACATGTTTCATAGTGTCCACGTATTCTCCTGGTTTTGTTTCCGCCGCTAACCCTGGAATTGTCTTTTTTCAGCGGTGGGATTTTATTAATATTAATTATATTCAAGATTTTATTCAAAATATTTATTATCTTCAAAATATTTAATTGCGTAAGGCCGGTTCCGACGGCGCCCGTGGGACAGACGTCGGACCAGAAAAGCTGTATGTATTTATAAACAAGGAATGATCTGGTAATAGTCAGGAGTAGCAGGTCGGTGCAACATTTCAATAGTTTTTACAACACATAATTAATAATATTCATGGTGGTATTCCCTTATTAGTGGTTATCTTTTAGCCCCAAATTATCTTTGCAACACCCCAAAGTTAGAACCTATTTTTACGACCCCTGTCGAATGAGCTAGATTTTTCTAGAATTTTATTTGTACTACCCTCAGTGTGTGTGGGAGAATTAAACCGATTTGTTCAACTGCATCTCATCTTTTATTTCTTTTTTTAACTCCCCCAGCACGAGGGTCACAACCATTTTTTTATATATTTTTGTCCATGGGCCTCTCGGGCACATAGATAGGAGGTTTCCATGTGACAACGTAAAATCTTTATGCCTATCAGACGGTACAAACGTTTATACGGACGGTAGCAAGCTGGACGATGGACGAGTGGGTGCGGCCTACGTGATCTTCAGGCCCAACAGCATGCCTATCACGCGCAAACTCAAGCTTCACAGTAGCTGCACTGTGTTTCAAGCCGAGTTACTTGCGATTGAAAGTGCAGTACAATGGTTAAATGATTCCAAAACATCCGTCGCTACTGTCCTCTCAGACAGTCACTCCGCTTTACAAGAGATCAAAAATAGGAGCTCTACCAACCGCTTTGTTACCAATATTCATCGCCTCCTTCATAATCATGCGGGACAGGTCAACTTCGTATGGGTGAAGGCCCATTCTGGCATATTGGGAAACGAAGTTGCAGATGCCGCTGCCAAAAGCGCGGCATCAAGCCCTAAAGCACCTGACTTCGACCTATTCCCCATCAGTTATCCCAAGCAAATGATTAAAAAACAAAATAGAGTTACTCATAATAACCGGTACATGTCTTCTCCCACTGGAAGCCACACAAAAGAATGGTTACCTAGTCTTGATCATATAACCGATTTATTCAACGCTGTTCAACCCTCATTCCACCTGACACAAATACTCACTGGCCACGGTTATCACAAGAAATACTTACATCGCTTTAAGATAACCGAGACGGACAAGTGTAATTGTAACAGTCTAGTCATACAATCTATAGAGCACCTCCTTCGAGAATGCCCTCGATTCTCACGGCAGCGCATGGAGCATGAACAGCTATGCTCACACCTTGGCATCGCCTCCTCTTACAATCTTCCGGAGCTATTAGCCAGGGATCAGGCAATAGCATCTTTTGATAACTTTTGCAAATATATTATAAATCATCTAAAAGAATACAACAACACATAAAAGATAATTTAAACATACAATAAAACAAAAACATAATTATATATTCATACTAATAATATCATTTGTAATATTTCATCTAATAGTTCATCATTATAAAAAAAAAAAAAAAAAAAAAACAACTTATCTATACACCAAACTCTTATCATAATAAACTTCCAAATCTCCAAATCCTACGTCTTCAATGTCGATTTGTATCAATTAGCAAACGGCATCATACTTTCAGTCTTAACTTATTATCATTATAAAACTTAATGCAAATGAATACAAATTTCTCTATCAGTATTTCTGGATCTAACTGGCCAGCTCAAAAAAAAAAAAAAAAAAAAAAATCAATTGAACATGTATTCAAATTACACACCAGAAAGCATTACAATGCTGCTAGGGTAGACATAAAAAGGTATACAATGACACAATGCAGGGCAAAGGTTTTTTCTACAAAGCAACTTTGTGGTTTTTTCATTAAAATTAAGGCACAGTGATATTATGGTACTGATTTAATCACTACGCTTGCCAAATGCAGATTGGTGGTCAGGCAGTTCACAATGTGGTTATCTTAGAAGTCTAACTACTTCCAATTATATGAAGAGCAATGAATCTACAAGACTAAGTTTATGACTCATAAAATGTTCCATTTACACTAGCCTTTAACTGACATCTTACACTATAAATTCAAACCTTTACTTAAATACAAATTCCATCTAACCCGTACAAAGTATTCGTAGAGTAAGTAAAAACTTTGAACAGTTGGCGCAAATTTGTCAACATTTATTAGATTCTAAATGCGTGTCGGTCCATAAAAAGATATTCTTTTGTGCGTTAACAAGCCGTTGAGTTACGCTGATGGTTTTCAATGAGGCGTTTGACACAGTGATGTAACAAAAAGTTCACTTTTTCATGACAGGTGGCTGGCACGTGCTTTATTTATGATGAGTGCGTTTACACCGAACTCGAAGCTGATTTAAATTATGACTTAGGCCTTGGCCTCGAATTTCGCGGCAGCGGGGCGGTAGCGGGAGCGGCGGCGTACGCAGGCGCTTGACGCGGGCCGTCAAAAGCGGTGATGCGGTGATCCGCAGTGCGCCTGCGTGCGCTGCAGCTTCCACTCCCGCCCCGCTGTATTCGAGAACGGGTGTATGGGAATCCACGCAGCGAACATTGGAACCTGCTTTTATTTAATAAATAAAATTTTCAGTTTCAACGAGTTTACGGACTATACGTCATTACTTAAACCTATAATTACAAAATACTTCATGTTAACAGTATGACAAAATTTTATTATTTTTATCCCTTGTCGACGAGTGCGGTGTGAATGCATCCCGCGTTCCATTCTACGCACGCACTCGTTTCTCGTGGCCGCGGCGCAAGCGCAGGCGGTCCGACCACGACCGGCTAATGCTCGCAATTATACAATCAATGAAACGCGTAGATTAATCGACCAGATAATGCACTGAGGTTTATATTTCATGATTTGCCGCGAATGTAGTTAAGATCACGGTTGAACGGGGTGATAGGAATATAATAACGGGTGTATCTACTGATAAACAATTTTTTTTCGGAAGGGGGACTTGGCCAGTTTTTACTTTTTATGAGAATTAAAATATATGTTGAATGAAAATATATGTATACTGATGTACTAATGAAAACTGGCCAATTCAAATCTAACCTACTTTAAGATCACAGAACTTGGCACTCATTTAGATCTCCATTCTTTTTGTGGCGAAGCCCACAGCCAAGCATAATTTTTGTAATGAACTTGGCTCTCCTTTTTTACATTTATGTTTTTGGTGAGATATTTTTTACTGTTTTAGTGATGTAGTAGAACCAAGTAGAACCGACATAGCACAGCGGTTACGCACTTTATGCCTGTAGGCAAGCAGCAAATATCAAAGACAAAACATTAATTTCCGAGAACAAATGAACTGATTCATCAAAACAGTAATGTGACACTACACTGACCTAGACATAGCTACAAGCTTTATAGCAAATAAACATACTCCAATAACACACTTGATATGACTATATTATTCTTTATAATAAAATTATATATATGACATAAAGAAACACAGTAAGAGTTCTACACTAAGGCTAGTTATTACCATTGAGTGAACAATTGACAATTTTTTCGTCAATTAAATTAGATGCTGTCTTTTTTGGCACTTAATAGAAAAAAGACAAGTACAGGCCCCGGCAAACTTCTTGAATATCGGGTGAGGACTGCGCAAAACACAAATTTTGACACGCCTGCGCGCTATTGGTCACACGCGCAAGTTCACATGCGCAAACTTCCCCCTCTCCGTCGACCGATGTTCAACAAGTTTACCACTGATAATCTGTCAGAAAAATAACGAGAATTCATATTATGTCAGAAATAAATGATTCGAAATGCAAACTAATACACAATATGAAAAAGAACTAAGAGAGGGTAAAAAATTGAGAAAATGAGGAAACACAAAGTACCTATATTTATCACTTGGTTATAACAGTTTCAATCTGAAAGTTTTGGACTGGATAAAAAAATAAACCTAACTTCTAAGTATGTGCTGATTTTATATAACAAACGGCACTCAAAATAACTGGCCGTCCTTCATGCAAAACGCTTAGCGTTATGAGCCATAGATAACAGAAACTAAAGATCTCTATGGTTATGAGCAGTCTCAAATAGGAAACAGTAAGAGAAATTAAACAAATTGGTCTGAATTGGTGCGCAAACACACTGAAACAGAATGGATCCATCTCACTCAATTTACAAGATTTGCCTACGATATTAGTTTACAGAAGACGAGTTTGCTTCAATTGGCCGGAGGCTGTAGCCTTAAAAGAGATATTGTATATCTATATGTACTAATATTATAAAGAGGAAAGATTTGATTGTTCGTTTCTTTGATTTATTGAATAGGCTCCAAAAGTTCCGAAACTACTGAACCGATTTGAATAATTTTTTCGCTCTTAGAAACATGTGACATAGGGTACTTTTGATCCCGGAAATGTGGGGGGAAGGGAGGGGATATTTTAAAAAAGGAATTTCGTGCGGGTGAAACTACGGGCGGAAGGCTAGTTTGTCTATAACTACGTACGACCGATTTAAAGTGTATCCTTTTAATATTATAATTTCGAAAGTTTGTGTGGATGGATGTTTGTTACTCTTTCATATAAAATCTACTGAATGGATTTTAATAACACTTTTAATTATACAATATATAGCTTTTACATCAGAATAACACCGCCGCCCGCGGCTTCGTCTGCGTACACTGTAGACGTCAGTAGGAACCGAGCCCTTTTTCGCAGGAGTCTAAGTAATATTTTTCTGGAATATACGGAATTTGGCAAGCCCAGTTATTAACTAAATTAAATCAACTGCCATCTAACAGGGGAACCAGACAATTGGATCATGGCTACACAGGCATTTGGTTGTGCATTTTTCCTCACGATGTTTTTGTCACCTCCGAGCTTTCCTCAGATTTTATCGGTCCACCACTGAAAGACCTCTTCAGCAACTTTCTGTTAAAGATTTACTGATGTACTCGATAGATACAACCACAACCGTGACGTGTTCCAAAGCTATTTATTGTTTGTGTTGTATAGGAGAACGATGTGATGATACATTGCGTCATCTACCTACTCACCACATTCTTAGTTGTATCTAGAATAGCTGGTACGTTGCGAAAATATCTAAATGTATTTGCATTCACGCGAAATATTTTTTTAGACACAACTCTTTTTCACTACGGTACTCGTGAAATACTCGTGAAATACTACTGTTTTTCACTACCCGCCTACCTATAATGCACCACTAAATTATGTTAGGTATTTTCTATGTAATATTTTGTGCAATAAAGCTGTTACCACGTCTGGTAAACAGTCACTGCGGCATTAAATCAGGAAGTGTCGATTATCAACCTACGAATTTTCCTTTGATTTCATATGCTCTGGCTACATTCATGTTGCAGAAACAAAATTATAGCCATTATTAATATTACTAATTTCACCTGTGGATATGAAAAGATGACGATTAATAGATATAAATATAATATCTCTGGACATTATTTACACAGCGCCATCTAGCCGGAAACTAAGCATTAGCTTGTGCTTGTGGTATGTTAAGAGTAGTAGCCCGCATAATAATAATAACCAATTTTTAAACCACAAACTAAACCTACCTTATTATTATTTGTACTGTTAGCCGGGGTTTATTTAAAAAATGACAATTGAGCTCTAACAGGTTAGGAGATGTTAGTTCGAATTATTGGAAGTACCTATTCCAAAACCTCAAATATTTTCTAAATTCATAGTCTTATTAACAGTCGCAGTATTAAGAGTGTTTTAGATTTATTTCGACTATTTACAAGCGGCTTGCATATAACAAGGTCAGCTACTTCATTATTGGGAGTTGCACAATAAAAAAAAAAAATCAGTTTTTAAATTATACAGTAGGTATGACAGGAAATGCGAGGGACATATTTAAACCCCAAATAATTCATGCCTTCATATAACAAAATAAGTATAAATCAATAAAAACTCTGGTAAATATCTGTCAATAAAATAACCTTAGTCGAAACATGAAAATCCGCGTAACGTGCGGGCACTCTTTCCTTCACAGTACCTATTTCGTGCACTCGTTCAAGTACGACTCAAATTGTAATCGCGTACAATTTGAGTTTCGGGCGTAAACGGCCGCTCAGCACACGGGATTTTTAGGTAGTTCATGCATACATAAATTATTAGGATAATTATCAAAAAAATTAAGGATATATTTTTTATAGCGAATTGGACTCTAAATCGTTTTCTGAACACTCTCCTTAAATATGTCCCTCGGGTTACCTAACACCCTGTATATCACCCAATTAAATTGCATTTATAGTAATAGATTTTATTTTTCGGAGAAGAACGCATTTACACGCCATAACCGCAGGCTAGCGACGCCTGCAGCCGTGTGTGGGGCTCAAGACTAATCCCACTACCCACTAAACTCCCCCGGTTTCCCCTTCACACCCGATTGGGACAAGCGCCGTTGCCAGCCTTGTGGCTATTGACCAGCACGCACCACTTAACGTCTATTATATGGGCCTTAACATTAACATGCCTTTGCATGATTCACATGTATACTTAAGCTATTAATTGTGATGGACAAGATTCTTCGTGATTTTATGACATAAGTGACGTTAAATTATGACATAATTGGCATTAAATCATAACATGGCATTCATAAATGTTTACGCGGATTTGTCGTCAGATTATGATGCCATCGCGACAGAATCTCATTTATAATTAGCTTTATAAACCTGTTTATCTGTATGTAGAAAATAGTACAGTCAACAGCACATCAGACTACCCTAATCTGTCAAATTTCTACAACCAATTTTCAGCTTTATTCACTTCACATAGAGTTCTTTTTCAATTGAGAATTTTTGACAGATTGGGGTAGGTTGATCTGCTGGCGTCTGTACGTTGTTTATCGTGCGTATTTGATTTAATTTATTTTAAAACGGACATTTTGCGTCGAATTTTATGAAAAGAAAACTGCACTTTAATTTATCGTTTTTTAGGAAATAAAATGTAAAAACGAAACCTTTTTTTAACTGTTTTTTAAATGGGTGATTCTAAAACCATCACAATAAAAATCAATTACTTAAAAGTAACGCTTTGAATTTATTAGAACAAAGGTAAGAGCCAGTTTTACATCCATATCCCCACCCTCTTATCAATGTAAGGCTACCCTTTAGCCCTCGGCCTCGAATTTCGCGGCAGCGGGAGCGGCGGCGCACACAGGCGCACTGCAGTCACCGCTTGACGCGGGCCGTCAAGAGCGGTACGATGCTGATAAGCGGTGAACCGCCGCCCCGCTGTGTTCGAGAACAGGTCTATGGGATCCCATGCAAAACATCTCGCCGCTGCCGCTGCCACCCCGCTGCCCGCGAAATTCGAGGCCGAAGCCTTACAGCTGAAATTCAAAGGGCTTGTCCTGGGGTCTGACTAAGCGCTCAATCAACAATCGGTTCTCCACTGAGGGGGCATGACTCTGACTCCACATATAGAGGGGGTGGAGTTTTCTCACTAAACCCCAGGGTGTTCGTTCTAGTTTGGTAGCGGTGTCATGGAAAACAGGTGACCCTATGCAAGCGCAACCTAGGTATAGTATATAAGCAAGTACACTCATATAAATGACTCAAACATTACGTAAGTAAGCTCTATAATACTGATTGAAATGCTAATAAAATAGCATTCTGTATGAAATGAGTGAAGCGCAAAATCGCATACGATTTCCACGACCAAGCCGCAATGACGTCACCGTTAGTGGGTCATGGTCCCTGGTGGGCAGTCGGTTCGAGTCCGTGCGTGATAAATCATTTCTTTAAGCGTGTCTACGCGGTTTGAACGGTTTTCTTGTATTTGTAAAAATATTAATGGCCGTATTGTTTGAGTGAGATTTATGAGACTTATAAAATTGTAGATTTTGAAAAGTTTCGAAATCTTTTACGAGGGTGTGAGATGAGAACAGGGCCCAATCGGAATCTTAAGACCCATTGGATTTTATAGCTCGTCAGCTTTGCTTATAAATACTTTTATTGAAGTTTAAGAGCCATAGTCTGATTCCTTGATAGTTCAAGGACATTTTTTTAAATGCATTTTTGTTTAATCATTGATAGTATTGAAACATCGAACAAATCTTTAAAATAAGCAAGAGTATATGACGGTAGGTATGCGACCTCTAGACCAGTAAACATACCATTACAGTTTCTATACTCGTCGCAGATCTATGCATTACCCGACTTTAAATTTGGCCTATTAGACTAGTAATCAAACATAATACCTCAAGCTTTTAAAGCATACAACTCTATCCACTAAACCATTCTTTTTCGACAGGTGCCGTTCGCGTCATGGAGCTGAAAACACACAAGGTGGGACACAAGAGAAAAAGGGGCCGGCGACGTTTTAATAAGAATACCTCAACGACAAGGAAGCTTGGACTCGCGCCTTTGCATTGTATAGAATCCCGATAGTATCAACAATGTTAACTTTGCTATACAGTAACACATAAAATTTTATAATTCAGTAAAATTAAATTTATTTTTCATTCAAAGAATCCTGAAGAGTCTGTAACCTTGGCGGTCATGCTCGCTAAAATGTGCTTGGGGTGGTGGCGTTATGTGTCGGGTGGTTACATTCCCTCTAATATGGTTGAGTGAAATTATGGCTGGCACATACGTCATACTTGTGCTGCAGGTGCCACCTTTGGGCACTGGTCTTCCAGGGCTCACGGATTTTTCTAGATTATAGTCTCATTCTTATACTTTATACTGTATGGCTTGGTATTCTAAAACTAATCAGTAATTGTAACAAACAAATTGTAAACAAACATGGCGATGAAAAAGAGTAACTGTCGAGTTTCTTGCCGGTTCTTCTCGACAGATGACTGCATTCCGAAGCCGGTGGTAGAGTCACTCTGTAATTGACGATTCATAAATACTTGATACAAGTTTACATGAATAAAGAATATTTTGATTAGTCTACTCTTCCATTTTCTCTCTCTTTAGTTCTGCAAGTTGGCTGTAAACTTTCCGAACTCCTCTTTGCCTATCGCAAGCCGAAAAAACACGGCCCAATAGATAAACGAACGAACTTAACACTTAACCGAGTATATAAATATTTTCATAAAAGAAAAATTGTTCCAAACAAAAGAATAAAACTGTGTCAGCATGATGACAAGTCGTGTTTGTCGTTCATTAGCATTTCATTAGTCTCCCGACAACAAATGATGGCAGCGATGACACATCTGTCAAGTTGACAGGTGAATTTTGACACGTTGACAGGCGCGGTGAAAGCGATGGGATTATTAAAGAGGAATGCGGTTGGAAATTAATCAATTTAATTGGGCAATCGATCAGTTATTTAGGTGTTTTCGATATTTTAAACAAAGATTATTTTGGCAAAGTTGATAATTTTATTAATTATTTCAAAAGACTTAACATTGAGAGATGACTTAGAATATGGTTCCATAACTTGACTTAACAAACTTTATAATGGAAATAAAGTTGCCTGATAAGAACCATACCGTCAGATGCTTTTTGCCTCCTTTTTTATTTAAAAAAAAGTGTAGGCCGTTGTTTGGCACCCATAATACAAGCTATGCTTAGTATAAGACATGCGGCTATAAAAATCATGTCCATAACTTTGATTTGATTTGGCTGGCACCTCCAAATTGTAGCACACATAATTATTTCACACGTTGATATTACCTACAATCAATTATTATGCAATATCTGAATTATTGTTACTGGTTCAATAAAGAACTTCCTTCAAATGTACACACGCAAATTAATTTTATTACCCCCACATCAAAGTGCGCGTGGACAATGGCGGTCCTTTTAATTAATGACATAATCGGCGAATTGCATCAACGAGCTAAAATTGACACCTGACTAATTCTTGACATAATAAAAATGACACTTCCATGTCAATGTCAGAATAAATAATAAATATGACTAATAAAACCTTTCGTGATTTTATTACCGTTCGTCACTTGTCTTGGTAGCAATGAAACAGCTTCCACATTTGAACAACATAACGTACACAGTCATTTACTAATTTATACTATCCGTCTCACTGATCTAGTTGTTTAAATACTTAGCCGTAATCTAGGGTTCAATTCTAGGTTTGAACAAAGTTTGTGTCGTTCTTCACTCTCTGTCTGTCGATCTTTTTTTTATTGCAATGTGTAACAAGACGAGCAGATCATACACCTGATGGTAAGCGCCACGTCTGCCCTTAGACAGTTCAGTGCCAAACAGGAACTAAGCAGTTACTGTCTGGCACCGCCCTGCGCCTGCTTAACCGAGACGACAGTTATTAGGTCTCATATACCCAGTAATTTCACTAGCTACAGTGCCCTTTCCCCGAAACACATTAATTAGCATTTGGCAAGCGTGGTTATTAAGTCAGTATCTACTATTGTAGCAATGATTTGATTTCAAGGGTAGTTGCTTTTCCATACAGTGGCACAGACTACCATACTGCGTATCACATATTCTTGTTTGTTTATAATACACTTTAATTAGAAGGATAAGTATCTTTACACGTAACTAACTAACTAGGTGCTACGGGACTTGGAGAAAACTGGCCAAAACGCCCACTAAGCTCCCCGGGGTAATCCTTGCCCCACCATTAAGCATGAATGACACATTCTTTGGGCCGTTACATGTGGAGTTTTACAGTAAAATAGCTCTAGCTATAGTCTGGCAACAAACATGTTGTCCAGGTCACCTGAAACAGAAAAATCTTAGGAGAAGTTTTACTGTGAGGAATGCTTTTATGCACCATAACCGCAGGCTAGCGGGCCCAGCGGCCGTGTGTAATAACATTAAGACTCGGGGGAAATGTTCATTTCATAAATGTTTCTCCTGGAAGAGATATAAACCTTAAACGACTGAAGCATAGATAGAACATGGTCGGTCATTTTCAAATGTACCACTGGGCCAGTCCATGCCCGACAATAACACCTTTTCGATGATTGCTAAAGTATTTTAACCCTACAAATTCTGAACTAAGTAGCCTTATTAAAGTCTCAGCCCGGATGAAGGGTAAACACACTTTTGTAACGTTTGCTTGATTTATCATCACTTGAATTGACCTTTGCCAAATAACCAAACGAAATACACTGAACAAACAAAATGTTGACGTGAACATGTCAGCTCCCAAGATTAACTCTGTAGGGTTACGTAAAATTCTTAGTATGCAAATCCGTTTAAAACCAACTGTTTTAAACACCGTCTTATTGTTTAGTGTCAAGTGTACACTGCGGTACAGTAGCCTCCAAAATTTAACAAGCTTGGTCTCCTTGGGAGGTGCGAATAGGCATGTTTCTTTTATGTAACTATTGTGACTTACCGTAAACAAATATTATGTGAGTGATGTTTGAATTTAGTAGCTATGAAACTGTGCTAAATACGACAAAGCTAATAGAATCCACCTGAGCTGAACACAAGACTAAAATCCCTCAAAAGTTCTCTGTCTAAAGCACAAACAATTTACTAAGTAGAGTTGGTGTATTCAATGTGGACTACATCTAAGGACTACATATTTTTTATACTAGGTCAGTTGGCAGACAGGCACGCAGCCCACCTGATGGTAAGCGGTCACTGCGGCCTATTCCATTAAGGGACGCTTCACCTGGAAGCATCCATCAATGTGCTACCAGACTGTAGACACATCTGATCTTCAAGCCTCTGATTTCAAGTGATCTTCCTTTAATATGTCCTCGAAGTCAACGTAAATAATAATTTGACTTTGGTGTTATGTTAATAAGTCGGCTATAACACCAGGGTTCGCGGGTTCGATCGGTGGAATTCGAACCCACGACCGTACGATGCAGGGTCACTTACAAATCCATCGGTCCATACTGTGAATTATATTTTCTGTTAACTGTAAAAAAAAGTTGTGCATATTTGAACATGACGTGATGACACCATAATTAAAGGTATCGATTTCAATCAAATACAAGCGTAGGCGCTTAGTTAGTCGAACGTGGGTTAAAATATGTTAATTGTTGTATTTTTCGTAATTATCTACGTAAAACTGGTTAAATCACCTTTGTGACAGAATTAGCAATGCTACGGATAGAGGATGTTTTGTAAACAAACTATGATGACCTCTATAGTTCCTTTAGCTTCAAAGGTAATGGCACACACATTAATATTTCACTCCCAAAGCAACATTTCTTTAACGTTGTCTTGTATTAGCAGATTTCAGTAGAATAATCTGGTAATACGAAACCCTGTCAGCGATTCATCTCTTTAAGTGCAATGAAACGTATGCACATAAGGTCTTGCGTTATCGCTTTAAGGTTCATATTTGCACGGTTCGTGTCTACTTTTGAAGTTGCAGTGACATGTTGCACCCACGCCGGTTCGCGTTAGAGTTGCCCATCGATAGTCCACTATCGCTAAACTATCGATAGTCTATCGATAGTTGACGTCATATCAATAGTATCGATAGTCTATCGATACTATCGATAGCCCAAATCCAGGCAATACTATCGATAGTATCGATACTATCGAGCAACAATACTATCGATAGTATCTATAGTTTTTTAACTATCGATACTATCGAAAGTATCGATACCATCGATAGTATCGATACTATCGATAGTTTTTTAACTATCGATCAACAATACTATCGATAGTATCGATAGTATTGCTTACCCGCGATAGTATTGCCTGGATTGGGCTATCGATAGTATCGATACTATCGATAGCACTATCGATATTGGTACTATTTTTCAAGGTCAACTATCGATAGCGAAACTATCGATAGTTGGGCAACTCTAGTTCGCGTTACACTTGCAATCTTGCACTGTTTGGCTAAGCCTTGGATTACCGCAAGTGGACTGCAGACTACGGCTGTTTTATCTCACGGATAAAGAAACCTTTAGGAGAAAGTGCTATGACTGATCAATTCAGTTTTGTGATGTTTTGTAGACTGTTTTGATTGCGTATTTTGTAATGACTGTGCGCCAAGAGTGTTTAGACAAACATTTAAGTGATGAACATTTGTAATCAAAGTACACCCCTACACTTGAAACCAAAGACTCGAAGATCAGATAAAATGATGAAACAGGCCGCATTGGCTGAAAACAAGTGCTAAAGCTATTCACATTAGTATCAAATCAGACTTAGTCGTCAACTCGCGGACGTGAAACTCGCGGACATCCGCGAGTTGGCACCTTTCGATTTTACCTACTTTTTTCGTCGTCAACTCGCGCGATCATGAAATCTGACGTATTAATGTATAGTCAGCTACAAAAACGTTACAACAAATTCCTTATTTAAATAAGGCCAACTAAATATGTAATATATACTTTTTCTTAATGTAGGTAATATTACTTTAGTAATAAGGTTGATAATACGGATACTGGTATTATTGTACTAGGGCAGCATAACCTTTTATTTGTCATGCATTTTTTTTTCATCAAGGTTATAAATACTGCAGCTTTAAATCTTTTTTTTCTTCTATACGCTTGGTTCGTTTTAGTAATCAACTCGTAAAAAATCCTTAAAAAATTAATACATCTCCAATAAGGTCATGTTGCCCTAGTACATTGTAAATTATCCTTTGGTTTCAAACTGTTTTTATTTGACTGTACTTTATATAGACCCGCGAGTTGACGACAAAAAAAGTAGGTAAAATCGAAAGGTGCCAACTCGCGGACGTCCGCGAGTTTCGCGTCCGCGAGTTGACGACTAAGTCTCAAATCAATGTGTGTGTTGTCCAATAATTATACTGTATTAATTACTTACTTGCCTTCCGCGCCTGCGGTTTACCCGTGCGTAATTTCTTTTATCAAATATCCCCCCTTCCCCCCACATTTTCAAGATTAAAAGTACCCTATGTTTACCGGAGATAGTGTAGCTTTCCAACAGTGAAAGAATTACTCAAATCGGTTCAGTAGTTTCGGAGCCTATTCGATACAAACAAACAAACAATCTCTTTATAATATTAGTATAGATTATTATCAGCCTCAAGATAAGCAAAAACAATTGAGTAAATCGCTCCCTTACGGCGAAATAATGATCTCATAGAAATGAGTTTTAAACTACGTTATTCAAGACCTACATTTCTGATATTCGGATAAGATTATTATTTTTTTGCACCTAACACTTGGCCTCTTGTTTCTAGGTGCGTTTCCCAACGAGTAAACTTTACCGTCAATTAGGCAACTTATTTAACGGAGTCATCGTTGCAATTACCATCTGTCAACAGGAGACGCCAACGCATCTTAGGGCTGTCAAATAGTAAATAATGATAAATAAATTCCTGGAATTTTTTCACGCAATGCTGTTTAGCCTCAAACTCTGCATTGCTTGTACAATGTTTGTCATTGAACGGATAAACGTTACTTAAAAACGTTTTTTTATTTTCGCAAATACATATATATACATAACATGTTACGGTTATCGGTCCAGATGTTTCTAAATAATATAAATTTTATAGTTATTAATAATGTATGGTCACGCACGCAAATGTTTGTTTATACCGTTCGGGGATCGAAACCAGCTGCAAATTTGCATTTTTGATTATGTTCTCGAGTGTGATTTATTATTATTAGATGACATGTACTATGCAAGGAAATGGCTCTCAAAAGTGTGCCAGCCCTATATCTCCGGCAGAACATTGACTCAATGACAAATCGACTATGCATTGGAAAAACATTCCCCAATATATTTGTTGGTTCACGAACGCTTTGTCCAAAGTCCCCCAAGACCGTGTTGACACAGATGCACCGGTTTCCTTGTCTAAAGAAGTTAAATAAAAATGTTACGGTCGCAGTTGCACTATGACAAAGGATGTGTTTAAATATTCATCACGGGTTCTTTTAAAGGCGTTTAGAATCTGGAATTCTGTTGAAGTAACTGAGTGGGGTAAACGGTTTTCTTGCTGTAGCGGTGTTATTTAGAATAACTGTGATTGAAAACTGCCTGCAACTTGAGCACATTAAGGTACGCTTCTCAGTGAAGGGTTTTTCAAAGCCAAAATATTTTGTTTTTGCATGTAGACTTCAAAGATGCATGGTGTCGTTAGCATAGCCAACAAAGATTTTTTCCGCATCCGGTGAAACGCATCGGATGCGGGAAAAATCTTATATAGCAGGGTATAGATAGAATCCGGAGGTCGTGGGTCCGACTTCCGCCTTCAGACTAGTTGTTGGTGGCACTTTTTAAAAGTTCAATTGGCTAGCTACCACCCATACAGGAAAAATCTGCGCACCATGGATGTTTCAGTTTTATTCCGGCACTAAATATTAATATGCGAGCCAGTGCAGAAATTAAAGGTTCGAAGATCAGAAGAGCTTACAGTCTAGCAGCACAAAGAGCTAAGCTTGTAGGTTATGTGTCCCTGAATGGAATAAATGTCGCAGTAGCCGTTTACCTTTAGAATCTTAAAACGAAATACTAGTAGTCTAGCCTTTTAAATTATGTACGTTCGTTTACATTTTTTAAAAGTACAAATAAATTCAATCCTTTCATCCAGTTATAAACTACAGCCTTGGGCCTGACATCAAGGCTATAACAGCAAGAAGTACTCGATGTCACCAGAGAATAACAGATTCTTTAAATTATCATAAAATATTTTTAGTGCAGCAATAATTCTTCTGAATGACATGACAGCAAAATGCTCTTAATGACTTATCTGCGTATTAATTACGAGGTCGCGACTCCCAGATACATTGGCTGTTTACCTGTAAAAATAAAAATAATACGTTATTAATTTTGTCCTAGGACATTTTTCTCGAAAAAAAAATCGTCAAATAGTACCTATGTCCGCAAAAAAACTTTCGCACGCATTTTTACGAATACACCTACATATCGCAAGTGGTCTTCAGTTACCATCTAACTTTTTAAGAGTAATCAAAAATTGGATATGCTTGGAAACCTTATAACTTCCCTTTTTTTTATGTAAGAGGGAGGCAACGAGCAAGCGGTTCACCTGATGGTAAGCAATTACCGCCGCCCATAAATACCCGCAACACCAGAGGAGCAAGTACGTTGCCGGCCTATCCCTACTATTTTTTCAAGCACACAACACATTATAAAAAGTGCAGCAAAAATAAATTCAAATGAGACTCACTACGCGGATACAAAAGAAAATCCAATAAAAATAGCCACGCTCTTGCTCGGTATTATGTAAGCAGGATATTTTCGACCCGTGACCATTGTCCCACGGAAGAGATAGTTTATGCGAACTTCAATGAAGTTTCTTAAATGAAAGTGCTGTCGTAAATCTAACTCAATGACAAGGCGTCACGTTCTGTATTGTAGCAAGTAAGAGACATCAGCGTTTCACAGTTTTTATTTTTAAATAAAAAAAAGTTATGAATTGCCTCTTTATTTAATTTTAAAGCTTTACTTAATTATAAAATCAGTCTGGACACGTCTTATTATCAAACCATGCAATTGTTGTTAGCGACTGATCTCTAGAAAAAAGCCTTCAAGAAAAATTTGCAGCGGGCCCTTTTACAATACCAATACATCAGATTGCTGGTTAGACTGCCAATTGATATATTAGTTTTCAATTGGTAAGTTGATGTTCCACATATTTTCTCTTTATAACAGACTCATTATCACTTCACCAGCCCTTGTAAATTAAATAAATTAAAATATCTTTGGACATTATTCACACAGCGCCATCTAGCCCCAAACTAAGCATTAGCTTGTGCTATGGGTGCCAGAAAACGGATAAACATTACTTATATACTTACTTTTTTTTGTAAATACATACATATATTATAAAAAGAAACACCCAGACCCGATACAAACAGACATATTTATGCACACAAATGTTTGTACCGTGCGGGGATCGAACCCGCGACCTCTGGTGTAATAGCAGACTTCTCGACCATTACACCAATCGGCTCGTCAAAGTTTTTTTTTGTATCAACATTTATTTCTTCCCTTATGTAGAAAACATTCACATACAAAATAAATAATGGCTTTTTTTTAATTATTAAGTCCGCCAATTTGTACCTGTGTTGTGCAATTAAGTTTAAATAAATAAATAATGATCCTACAACGCATAAGCGCATCACTTGCACCACAAACTTTCTCGTGTCATTTTCGTGGAATGATCTCATCCGCCCTGGGGATGCACATTAAGCCATGCAATAAAAACGCGCCATTTTCGACCGCAGACGTGCGCGCTGCCACATTCGCAACCAGGCCACCTGCACACAATGCTTCGTAACCGAAGTGGGGCAACTGTCGACTGTTGTCTTTATTGCAACTGAAACTTTATTGCGCTTATAATTATTAGTATTAGGACCTATTTTCTCGTACGTCACGTGTCTACTATTGTCTTAAGCACAAAACTAGATTTCTTGTTCTGTGTCTGCGTCAGAATGTATAGTAAAACATCAGCTTATCAAAAATTAAATAATTGCCCCTGCAGGGCGAAAGCGTCCATAATTGAAATCGAGTCATCGTCACAAATCACAACGATAGTAGCTAAAGTTTACTCTAATATAGTGACTATCATCCTCAAATAAAGTGCCTCCGAAGGCCTTTTCTGTTCCATAATACCTTCGCATTTGTTATAGATAGATAGATAGATATACTCTTTATTGCACAAAATTATAAAAGAAAAATATGTTACAAAATTGGATGATACAATGTAGGCGGACTTATTGCTAATAGCAATCTCTTCCAGTTATATTACTTAATGAGGATTTGCTAGTTAAGAAAACATCACATTTATCGATTTAGTATTATGGAAATGTCCACCAATAAGAATACGAGTACATAATATAATTATGATTTTTTTAACACATCGTTGTCTAAGAAAATTAATCAATTCTTATTTTATGGTAACTTGACAGGAATACCTCAATTTTTTTATTATGGAAAGTACTAAGAAACATCCAAACATATAAGTTCATTAAATTAATTTCTCAGGCGTCTGGTTTCTCAGCTTAACCTGTCCAAAACGTTACGCGTGTTCTTGAGATTTCTATCCCTTCATAATCCCGCAGTGTCAGTTTGACAGGTGAAGAGTATTCCACTCTCTCGTCCCGTGATCCCGTAGTGAGCCGGGATAGCCGGGATTAACACGAACAAGTTACTTGCGCAAACATGCACTGATGGAAATAAGTTATGGGATATTTTCATTATAGTCTTACTATCCAAGTATTTTTTATAAATCTAATTGCAGAAATAAATCAGTATCAGGAAAGTCTATTGAAATAAAATTGTCTATACAATGGCTGGCATTTTGCCTTCGTTAGGCAAATGCAGTTTGATGATCACAAATCCAAACGAGGTTAAAAAAAGCACAAAACAAGAATGGGGCATCAACTAGGGGCATCTTGAGCTGTGTTCGGAAAATCTAATATTAATTTTACCTGAATCGGGAATTGCACCCAGGACCCCGAGATCGTGACCAGGTTTTAAGTACCTGGTTAACAGAAGTTCAACGAGGCGTATCAGAAAAATATTTATCACTACGTTATCTACAAAAATATGAACTCAGAATTTCGAATTAAAAAAAAAGTGTAGCTAAGAAGTTACTCGTAAGTTTCAATCATGATTTATTCGAGGTCAGTGTCTCCTTTGATGTTCAATAGGCGTACTATTTTCGTCACGGTCCCCATTGAAGCGAGCTGATCAAAGAAAAAGCCATTGAAAAGTAATTATGATAGCTTTATTGACCTGATTAGGTTAATTATATACTTTAAAATAAAATAAGTATTAATGGTTTGATTAGAAAACATTGAGTACCTACTCGTCACACACAGTTCTACAGACTGATGACAGAAGGCGCTGACGATAACGAATTAGTATGGAAACCTCGCATCGCGCAAGCAAAGTAGTCGCCACCCACTACCACAATACATAGACATTAAAGACGGTACATTCGACCATGGTTCAAGATCACAGTCAATCTAGATCGAGACGAAGTTAATCCGTAGGTATAGGTATGATATTTCTCGAGGTAAAAACCACGTAAAAACTTACATTTCTCACTCTCCAACTTTGTAACTAAACTGTCGATCTTTTGCGACGTAAAAGAAAAATAAAGAAAAACACTTCCATTTTTGCTATCGCATGGGGACTGAACATTATCCATAGATAATAGTTGGAGCCTAGGTCCTTTTTCAAGGTCTAATCTTCCATGCGGTCCGAGAACTCAACATACGGATAAATAATACATATCTCTGGACATTATTCACTATCGCGTTAGCTTAAGCTATGGGTGCCAGACAACGGATAAACATTACTTTTTTTTTGTAAATACACACATATTATATGTATGTACATAGAAACACCCATGATACAAACAGACACAATGTTCATGCACACAAGTGTTTGTACCGTGCGGAAATCGAACCTGCGACCTCTGGTGTAGTAGCCGACTTCTCTCGACCATTACACCAAATGGCTCGTCAAATAAATACTTAAATATTATATTTGTCGGATGGTCATGAGTACGGTTGCTATATTGATCGCATCCGGTCATGAGTACGGGCACTGAACGGAACGCAGGCGCGCAACCTAGCGGTCCGTCTGCGTAACTACGACTTCCGTTGCGCGCCTAAACAGAGTCCTGACGTTAAGTCCGCTCTCGACGGAGCTCACTTTCGCTCGAGTCGCCGAAGAGGGAACAAGTCGTCACGGAACTGTTTTACGTTTCACTTAGTGCTCCAATTAGTGACCTAGAATTAATCTAGTGCTTTGATATCAAGCTACTTTTCATTGCACGATACCCACATTCGCCCACACTATGTCGGAAAACACTTCTGATCCGACATCAGAAGTGGGATCGAATCGTGCAAATGAACGTCGCGGCGAAGAAAATGAAAATCCATTACGTAGCGGTAAACTTATCGTGACGATCAGCAAGACCTACCACGTCGGGTCCAGCAGTCCAGCAGCCGGCAGCGAAGCCTTTTGTCTGCTTCACGTGCGGAAAAAAAGGACATATCGCGACGCACTGTCCCAAGTTCGGTGCGCGACGCGGTCCCGCGGCGGCAGCGGCTCAAGCGGAACGGCCGGCGGCGGCGCGAGCGCAGGCGGCGGACAACAAGTCGCGTCGACTCATGCGAGATTCAAGGTGTATTTGGTCAGCTAGAACATGCCCGGTGAGTCGTACTCATTTTGTTTTGATTCGGGTGCCGAGTGTTTTCTCCTTAAACAAAGTTTAGCTTACAATATTTTCTGGCACACATTTTAATTGCGCGGTTCATATTACTGGTGTTGTTAATTCTAATGTTTGTAGTACCGAGCAAATACTTAGCGATGTTATGATTGGACGCGAAATATTAAAACTCGGTTTTAGTGTAAATATGACGAACTCAGTGCTATCAATATCGAAATTATGTGATGTGAATTTTTTTGCGGATTACCCTCGAAAAATAATTTTAAAAATATTGATTCTAATATTTCTGCGGAATATTTAAACAAGCTGTGGTTGCTTTACTAAAAGAATATTCGAACTCGTTTGCCAAATTTTGTGAAAAACGTTTTGATAATGTAGTTGCAATGACTGGCATAGGTCAGACACGTGTACTCAGCACAGAACAGATTTTATGTTGCGAGACAATTTGCGATCATCCTTTAGAGATTTTATTACACGTTTTTCCTGATCATTATTTGCAGACTGGGCTCACGACCTAGATTTTAAGCCTAGGATTTTCTATTAACGAGTTTTTGTCAAAATTCTTGAAGTAAATTCTGTGAGTCGTAACAATGAACCACAACCTGATTTAATAGTAATTGATAGGTCCAGACAAGTCTAGACTTTTGGAAATTTTGGATCAGCTTTCTGGTTATTTTATTAGCGGCACACCTACCGCAAATATCTTTTCGGAAATACTTTTGGAAATTTTAGATTAGCTTTCTAGTTATTTTATTAGCGGCATACCTACCGCGAATATCTTTTCGGAAATACTTTTGGAAATTTTAGATTAGCTTTCTAGTTAATTTATTAGCGGCATACCTACCGCGAATATCTTTTTGGAAATTTTAGATCAGTTTTCTGGTTACTTTATTAGCAACATGCCTACAACGCGAGTAAGTGCAGGCGAGTTAAAAAAATCAATTAATCGATAAAAACAGTGCAGCGACGACCTTATAGGATAGGATGTCTGCGGATGAGCGTAGGATAATTTGTGAGAGTGTTCAAGAGTTGTTACAGGCAAATATGATTAGGTCCAGTTGTTCCCCCTTTGCGAGTCCTGCTCTCTTAGTACAGAAGCGTGATGGTTCATCCCGGATGTGTATTGATTACCGCGAACTTAATGCCAATACGGTACCGGATAGGTTTCCGATTCCCCTGATTTCTGACCAGATAGCGCGTCTTAATGGGGCTAACCTCTTTATACTCCTAGATTGTGCTAGCGGATTCCGTATGATTCCTGTAAATGGAGAGTCGATAGAGACCACTGCTTTTATAACGCCAGATGGCCAGATAAGACCCAACCCTAGAAAAGTGGAGGCTTTAACTGCTTTGCCACCTTATCGGACTGTGTCACAGTTAAGACAGTTCATCGGTTTAGCTTCGTACTTTCGCCAATTTGTGAAAGATTTCTCTCGCATTATGGCCCCATTGTATCGACTGACCTCCCTCAAAGGTGACCTGAAATGGCTGCCAGAACACGACGATATTCGTCAAAGTATAATCTCCATTTTGACAAATGACCCCGTACTGATGTTCAGCTTGCGTCAAATTGTACCATCAACAGGGTTACCAAGTCAAGTCCTCTTAAAATGTTTATAGGAAAAGTTGCTAGGCTTTTAGAACTTTTTGACGATGAGCCTATCGTAGACATTGATGTTGTTCATGAGCAAGCCATAACTAGAATGGAGAAAAACTCTAAAAGTCTTGGTTTGCCAACACAACCCTTAACCTAACCTGAACCTAACCTGAACCTAACCTGAACCTAACCTGAACCTAACCTGAACCTAACCCGAACCTAACCCGAACCTAACCTGAACCTAACCTGAACCTAACCTGAACCTAACCTGAACCTAACCTGAACCTAACCTGAACCTAACCTGAACCTAACCTGAACCTAACCTGAACCTAACCTGAACCTGACCTGAACCTAGCCCTGACCTAACCTGAACCTGGCCTTGACCTAGCCTGAACCTAACCTTAACCTAACCAGAGACAGAGTCAGAGACGAAGTAATCTTTCCTACTACATAGCCTTCCCTCGCACTCTTCTAACTGCTTAGTATGCCCATGACAGACTGAGAAGGATGCCTGAAAGTCAGTTGGTTATAGAAGCGTTAGATAATCAAAGTTATCATGAAGTTCCTGGCACATCGCGTGATTAAGTTCAGTAGCACTCGATGGAGGTGTTACTTAAGTACTCGATGGAGGTATTGTTGTCATAACGCTCGATGGAGGCGCTGTTATCATTAAGCTCGATGGAGGCATTATGATTGGAGTGCTAATTGGCACTATTTAGAATCGCGAAATAATTGTGTTCAGTTGTGTATTGATGAGCGTTATTAAGAACTGATTCAAAGTTGGAACTTCAGATATCCTTCGAGGTTGATTTAAGGCTGTTCATAGCAAATTGATTTCGATTAATGAGAACTAAATGATGATTATGTAGTGCGTGAATACTGGTCGATGGGCAAATACAGGTTAATGGTTTAAATGATTGTAACTTGAATAATGGTGTTACTTGATTAGGATTTAAGAGAAAACCAAGTAAACTTGGTATTGTTTTGAATTGAATGCTGTTGTTTGAATTTTAGCCTAGCTGAAAATTAGTCAGGATTGACCAAGGCTAAGGACTTTTAAAATAGCTGAAGTTTTAGACGGTGATAGGTATCTCATTAAAGCTTTAAATAGCAACAGGTCGTACAAATACGCACACGATAGGTTATGAAAATGCCAGTAGGTCATGTACCAGTCGAGGTTGAGATACATTGTGAGCCTAGGGTTGATGACTAAATAACACGAAAGTAATGTGATGGGAGCTCGAGTGGGAACTCTAACGGCCGTAAGAGTAGTCGACCGTACCAGTAGTGCTTACGTATCCGTAGCCCGGTAGAAATCGGTGTCTCTTGGGGAAACCCAAGTAGTCCGTGGGTTCGCGGGATGAGCGTTTGACTCTGGCGGAGGTCGTGGTCTATGTAGTAGACCGTAGTGTGTAGTCAGTAGGTGATGCACACGTGCGCTGGTG
Source organism: Mecyna flavalis (assembly GCA_949319885.1). Lineage (NCBI taxonomy): Eukaryota > Metazoa > Arthropoda > Insecta > Lepidoptera > Crambidae > Mecyna > Mecyna flavalis. The sequence goes on from OX439430.1 coordinate 17,961,762, forward strand.
ATGCGCGTGAGACTCGTGAGAGAGTTATTGAAAGTTGTGTTGTGTTCGGCAGTGGGCCGTGGCGTTAGATGTGGTCACTCGAAACCCGAAGTTTTCCAAGAGTAAACAGTTGATTTTACTAATGGCGATTAGTTTAAAGAGCGAATGGTACATGGCTCTGGTTACTGATTTTTGATTTTGTTTGTTTCTAACCTCCTCGACCTAAGAAGATAAAATTTGAAGTCTAATTTGTTTAAATAGAGAACGAAGAGAGGAACCAAGTCAAGTTGGACCCTAAGTTCAAGGGACCGTTCCGAGTCATAGAATCAAAGTCATTAAATTCAAAGCGCACCTACAAGTACACCCGTGACAGGCTTAGGCGTATGCCAGAGGGTCAAGTACCAATTGAAACTAATGAGGATAAGTCTGAGTCTGAGCTAGATTAGAAAAAAAAGTAATTTCTAAGCTATGTTTCTAAGCTAGGCTGCACTCTAGTCCTAGACCGGGTCAAAGTTGACCGTATGTGTTGGCCGCACCAGGTGTGTCTCTGTAGCCGTAGTTCGTTTGAAATCGGTATGTTCACTTAGCGATGTTTAGGTATCCCGAGTATATAGTGCTTGCGATTCTTACAGTCTCTTTGTGGTACACCGTGAGCCCGCGGTATTGCAGTGAACACTGGCGGGGGCCGGGTCTTATGAGTTAAGACCGTAGAGTCTGGACGACTCGGCGATCCTGGTAGATGGAGTCGCATAAGCAAGGTTGCTGGGCTAGTAGAGCCGTATTGGTCTGGATGGATTGAGTCTGTGCTTGGATTCTTAGATAGAAGAGATTAAAGTTTGTTATGACATGTGAACAATTGTTACTTGATCCTGTCTGGATAGTTTGTAATGACTGAATTAATTTTTGATTTAATTTTATAGTCCCAGTTGAATGTAAATACAGTTTGTATCGTTGTAAAATAGTGTGTAATTATGATCTAGTACCGAAGTCATGTTACTAAGACTACCTAAAATACCTAGTAACTCTAAGAGTCATTGTTTTGTGTTAGGTCAGGATAGACCGAACGTATTTATTGTGCTTGGTTCTCTCTTGATCCAAATTAACACACGAGGACGTGTGTCCTGTCAGAATGGCCGTGTCGGATGGTCATGAGTACGGTTGCTATATTGATCGCATCCGGTCATGAGTACGGGCACTGAACGGAACGCAGGCGCGCAACCTAGCGGTCCGTCTGCGTAACTACGACTTCCGTTGCGCGCCTAAACAGAGTCCTGACGTTAAGTCCGCTCTCGACGGAGCTCACTTTCGCTCGAGTCGCCGAAGAGGGAACAAGTCGTCACGGAACTGTTTTACGTTTCACTTAGTGCTCCAATTAGTGACCTAGAATTAATCTAGTGCTTTGATATCAAGCTACTTTTCATTGCACGATACCCACATTCGCCCACACTATGTCGGAAAACACTTCTGATCCGACATATTTAATATTGTGCAACTGACTTTTAAATATAAGGGAAGTTTAAATTACCACATAAGACTATAATACTGAGGTAAATAACCGATCAAGCCGGAAGCTACAACATAAACAACTTTCAAACGGTTAAGTTTAAAGAGTACAAAGGAAAAGCAAACGACCGCACTGCACTATCTATTGAGAGTTAGCATTGTTGGTTAAAGATTTAAGTTAAACGAAGTAGTTAAAACTTAAGGTAATTAAAATTGAACGTTATGGCCTAGGGCAGAAGGTATAGACTAGATGATAACATAGGTATTTCTACATCCTGCTGCTGGTAAATAGCCTCAAGACTGGAACCAGCTCATCCCAATCGGGTCGAAAGGGGAAACTTACACACACACACACACACACACTACACTTGAAATCAAAGGCTCGAAGATCAGATGAGCCTACAGAGTGCAGCACATTGAGCGACGCTTCTAGGTGAAGTGTCCCTCAATGGAATAGGCCGCAGTGGCCGCTGTTGGTGGGCTGCATGCCTGTCTGCCAACTGATGTGGTTTAAATAAAAAACTTAAGGAGGTTGGTGAGTAGTGAGACGCTTTAGTCTCGGTGCCTAAACGCATTGTCCTCCGAAAAAAAGTTTTTTTTTATATAGACATTCGTCTCTCATTACACCACCATTAGGCAAGGAGGAACACTGCAGGGTTAAGTGAGTAAACTTCACACACAAAAATAAGTTATTTATGTATCCTCTTCTGCTTATACCAGAAAGATGAGTAGGTAATAGAAAAAAAGTACTTTTTCGTTTATTTCAAATAAAATAATATATATGTATTATGAATGAATGAGTATGGGTTGAGCTAGCAGGTGCTCCTAGCTAGAGTAATGGATTTGGTCGGTAACGGATTACGATCCCTAGACCGTTATTTACCTATCCGTTATTCAGGTTCCCCATAAAGATTAAGTGTATGTGATGGTTTGTAAATAAATAATAAGTCTTATATTTACTACTATTACCAAAATATTTTTTAGCAAATTCATTTTATCCGTTACCTTTAGAGGGTTATAAATATGATATTGAGTGAAAAAGATTTTTATTTTAGTTTGTCAACCCGTCGTATATGTCAAAATACGTATTTGATACCGAGTCTACGCTGCAAACCAATAAACAATGACTCGTATATTATTTCATAGGGCATCAATCACACACCGACGGGTTACGGTATAAAAACGGTACACACAGCATTTCCTGAGCAATCATTCAGCAAAGCTCTCGAATTACGGCGAAGCGCAATTGCACCTGGAGGCGAGAGTCAGCAAAGGGCGCGAACTAACGGGTCGCAAGCGCACCATCTGTCACATTTAGGGTTGCTTCACATAAACGATCACGAAACGACATAAAAGATCTTTTGGGTTACGGACCAATTGAAGGAAAATCAGGTTCCTTACCATTAATCAATTTGAACCAAAGAGTCGCAAGCGCATCATCTGTCACGAGTCTGTATGAGGCTGCCTAAACACAAATTTTAAAGATATCCGGTCGCTAACTTCGCCACCAAATACCAAAAAATTTGTAAAAGCTGATGACAGACGGCGCTTTATATAAAACCTACATCACGCAACAAAAAAGTTGTAGTGCTTTTGCTCGTATTGTGTACAAAATACCAAAAAAGAACTAAACAATCTAATGTCAAATCGTTTTTACTAACTAGTACGAATTCTTAGTCCTCAGGCAGCCAGTCGATCTATTCATGTTTGTTCTATGTGGGATGTGACGAAGCAGAGACACTACACTGACCCCGTTAGATGATTTTTTTTCTTCTATTGTTTTCATTGCCTCGTTTTAAGAACCTGGCCTCGTTTTAGGAAGCTGTGTGAACAATGTCCAGGGATTTTTATTGAATAATATTGTATCAATCGAGACTTCCAATGACAAAGGCCTGTCTTCCGGCACTGGGAAATTAATTAACCGATACTTGACTTTTTTACTTGGCAACCCTGATCCCAGCAACACTATCCCTTTGATGTCGGCTCGTTTACGGCCGGGAACAATAGGGCTCGTGACCAGACCGGGATCACCGTGTTCGTCTCCCGTTTACGGCCATATTGTGTCCCTGTTGCTATTCTGGACGAGTGGATGTGGTTACGACATAATATCAGCTTTGTTTTTGTTCGGTTAAAACAGTCGCGATTCTTTCGGAAGTGACTGGTTTGTGTTTGGTTTTTTGTAGAATCAAAGGATTCTAAATAAAGTTACCTACATCATAACCTCAGTAATTTTTAAACGGGGCGCGCAGTTATTTCTTCGTTGAATTCCATTGGCCAACTTTTTTGATAACATCCCTTGTCGCTTGACCAAAATTAAGTCTTAGTGTTATGATCGATGATGGAACAAATTGTCTTTATTGATAAGCACACAAATAAATAGTATCGTATGGGGAGCAAACTCGCGAGCTCTGGTGGAGAAGTTTATAAGAAATTAATTACAACAAATCGTCCATCATCGTTTTTATTCCCATTTATCGGTCTTGAGATACCTATTAGTTACAAATAATAAAACCACAACTAATTATAGTTACATTTAAAATTTGAACAGAATTCTTTAACTCCTACGTCGCGACTGTAAATATAAGTTATCTCATAAGCAAATTTCGCACATACGATTGTAAAGCAAATACCATAAACGAAATTATTCACAGCGGCGAGTTCAAGTCGAGCGGAGTCGAGGTCAAGTTCAGAAGAATTGTAAAGAAAAATGCAAATAAACTTCTATGTTGAATGATATTTGGAAGAATCAATGTACCTACTTATAATTATAAAGAAACAGAGAACAGTCATCTGTTTCCTAATAATAATGTGAGAGTAAGTACACTTAAAATGGAAGGCTCGAAGATCAGAGGAAAAATGTGGCATCATTTTAAGAGAAGCTTCCTGGTTATGTATCTCTCAATGAAATAGGCGGAAGAAATCGCTTACCAACAAGGTATGAACCGAAAAAACCAACAATGTGCGCAAACAGTAATAAAATGGACAAAAAAAATATATTGGACAACATCACATACATTGATCTGACCCCAAATTAAGTAGCATAAGTACTTGAGTTATGGGTATCGGAAACAACGAAGGTACCACAAATATAAACTTAAATACAAATAAATATCCAGACACAGAACAAACACAAATGTTCATCACGTAAGTGTTTGTCCTGGGTGGGATTCGAACCCACGACCCGGCGCATAGGGCAGGGTCACCACCATAGAGATCTAAAATCTGTTATCTGTGGTCACCACCAAATGCGCCATCGGGCCAATCAAAACATAGATTTAGTATAAATCAAAATGATGAAAATCATATTACCCGCACGAAACAGGATCAAATGAATGTGTTTGTTTATTAAACCAATAATATGTCGGATGATCCTACGGCAGTGGCGTAGCTAGGTAGCCAAGGGCCCTGGGGCAAATCAAAAAATGGGGCCCCACTGCTATTTAAACTGGTTCCCTCTGATTCCCCCATATTACAAAACATGGTTTAAAAATGTTACCGGGCTTAGTAGGTACTGGTGTGCGCGCCGTGTGCGTTGAGTCGGTCACAAAATCGGTGATAAAAATCGGCGGAAAAATCTGCCGGATTATCGTTCACACAAAAAGTGTGCCGTGGGCGGACAGCCTTATTAGGCTGTCCGCCCACGGCAGGCCGATTTTTATCACCGATTTTGTGACCGACTCAACGCACACGGCGCGCACACCGCCGACTTTTTGTTTGTGGCTATCGAGGGTAGGGACACGGTATCGAATAGAAAGTATCGATGCTGTACTTATAAGTAGTATCGAAAAAAGTATCGTACTCGTAAAAGTAACAAAATTATCGATACCACAAGTATCGATAATTTTCTTGTTTTTTTTATCTTTGTTTGTACAATAAAACTCCTGGGGTTTATTTATTACTGTGGATTTATTAAAGCATACACGAATCAATGGGATGTAAAGGACTGAAACCATCATCTTTTCGCTCCAAGTCAACTTCTCCTTTTCTAGTTTTTTTCTATTTTGCTATACGTAGCCCAACTAGAATATAATGAAAGGCATATTTTCTTCTCATATCGTTTTCTTTTTATTCCTATCGAGATACTCGGCCAATCCTGTGTTGTATAGTAGCAAGCCGCTTTTTACTTCTACTACATTTTCAGTATCGATATCCATACTGACACAACGTCCTTCCCTAGCAAGTGCATGCGGCCGACTGTCGGCGGTGAGTCGGTGAGTAGTGTGCGTTGATACATACATTTCCGAACGTTCCATTTGTAGCAGACAATCGGGTCGGCTGGGATGCGCCGATTTTATTTCTGACAGACTTTTTGTCGGCCGTGTGGATTGCTCCATGACCATTGCTATCAGTACGTTCTATTTGTCACCGACAAAAAGTCGGCCACCGATTATCCGCCGTGAGCGGGCAGCCTAAGACTATAACAAAACGAAGTTTTACTTCATTTCGAGTACCTACTAAAGTTAGACCCACGTAAGTCCGCCGATGCCCCTAGTTTTACAATGGTCTAACTAACTTCAAACGTCAAAACGATAACACTTTTAATATTTCCCTCCGTTCTACGTAGGTATAGAAAGACAAATTTGAAAAGAATCATTTGATTTGTGAACAGAAAGTTCAAAATATTATGTTACTTTTTCTTACATTACCAAAACACATTAATAAATAAAGCATTATTATTTTTAAGATTTTAAAACATGTCATGAAACAAAGTCTTGTAAAATGAAACGCACTGAACGAGTTAGTACCAATATGTAATTATTCTGAAGTTGGTATTTGTTTTGTAAATAAGGAAGGTTTTTAAAAATAGTCCGGATTTGGTACCTGTACTAACTAGTACAGTTCTAAACCTGTTCTAGCGATGTTTTTTTGTTATAAGAGGGGTTAGGTTTTATCAAGTAAAAATATTAAATATACTAATAAGTACTTTAAAAATGCTAAGCTACTTTATCATCAGCTCTTTTTCGTGCACTGCAGAGCAGGTAATAAAAATGTTAAACAGTATCAACATAAATTACATTTTTTCACGATATTTCGCGTTATACAATGATTAGCCGAAATCTATTAGATTTGACATGGTTTATTATTATATACGTAACGGACATCAATATGAGTGGTACTAAAATCGAACCACTGATTGACCACCGACAGTACTATCCGGTTCAGATGCTATTAGGATAATACCTTTTGGAGCTGCGTTAAGCGACAGTGATGACTTGCACAAACAGTGACAAAATAATGCGTTGCTAACGTTACGGACAGGCGCAGTTAACGTCATTTGTCGCTCAATTCCAAAAGGTATTATCTTAATAGCATTTAAATCTGATAGTACTAAAAAGTTTATTGACATTAGCTTACTAAACTTACTCCTGATACAGCAGAAATTTTTCAATCGTTCTTGAAAAAAAAATCTTGACTCGAATTCACAATAAAACGCACATCGATGAATAATAAAACGCACATATCGCTATCCGTCAAATTGACAACACTGCCAACCCACAGAAAGAATTTTGGGGAATTCCGAAGGCATAACTTTCGAATTTCTCTCAACTGAGTTACCATGATTAAAGTCGGGTTGCAACCTGTCATATTTATTTTGAAAATGGGAGAAATTTTCAAAAGTTCTGTTCGATCGAGATTTTCTGGTAAGGGTTCGAGGGCCCCCTGAGCTTGAGGGCCCCGGGGCACTGCCCCGCCTAGCCCCTAGGTAGCTACGCCACTGTCTACGGTACCAAATTAGTCGCCATATTAGAAAATTTGTGTGTAAACACTCGAAGATGAATGTATGGACTTTGTTTGAAGATAATAAAATTTAAAGACCCTTCATTGGCCAATATTGACATTGTTAGTTATGTTCGTCTTGTTGACTCTTGATCTCGGGATACGTATATTAATTTATATTCAAGAACAGTGCATTACTGTTTTCTAATCTCAATATTGAGGTCAAAAAAAGCACACAAATGTCCTAATTTGGACTTTAAAAAGTGAGCTAAAAATATAATATAAATTAAAAATGTAATTAATCAGGCAATAGGTTATTGAAATTAAAATTATCGTGATGTATTAGACATTACGCTTGCCTAAAACCAATAACCTAACGTAAATTAATCGCCAGATTGATACCTAATCTTAATGGTGCAAACTGTATCATAATACCTATCAGATTTTGCATCATAAATCGTCAGTCATATTATGCTATAAATTAGACACAATGTTCAATGATGGTAATTTTGTTTCCCCAATAGTGATAAAAAAACGAACCTATGGTAAAAAAAATGCCTGACCGAAGATGTGCGGACTTCGGTGAGTACCAGATAATTTTTTAACAAAAACCTACCATTTTGTGTGTGGTAAAGCCATGTTGCAGATAGTTGAATGTCAGTCGTAATGTTTCGGAAGAAATATCACCCCCTCACAGAAGGCAGACGTAAGTAAATATGTATATAAATAAATGTCAATGGACATTATACACACAGCGCCATCTAGCCCCAAACTATTCACGATATGTGATACGCTATACTACACACTCGATTAATATCGTGATCCTGGATTTCGATCCAAATATCACGATAAATATCGAGCGCGTAGCATTCGCCAGTGATAGTTCTAGAGACTCGCCTTCTTTATTTGCTATAGCTCTTTACATTTCCGCTCCTTTCATATTATAATAATAGGACTCTAGTTACACATTTCAATGGGCGGTAGTGGTGATTACCATTAGGTGTATAATTTATGGCAGTAAAAATAGTCGACGAAAGGTTAAAATAACTCATTGACATTCGATACAAAGAGTTAGTCAGGTTTTACAGCCATTCCATTTGCCATTTTAATTCAAAATGGCATTAAGTATAAACATTTGTCTCGCCACAGGAGATCATTAGGATATCAATTGATCTTACAAGTGATTTAACGTATTGTTCGTCAATTTAACTCTTTTTAAAGTATATTTTTTAATCCCTCGATTGTGATTTTAGTCAATACAAATTACTCTTCAATATTATAATGCAAACGAGTTAGGCATCGAAATTATCATTGTAATGACGACCTTGTATTGGTTCCTGGTTCACACCCTCCTCCCTTCCACGGCATGTTGTTTTTCCTTGTCTCCAATATTACCATAATGGTTCTGGCAGCACTGAACAACCCTCTCGCAACATTTGCCGATAATGCGAACAGACATTCAAAAATAATTGACTTCATATTTTTTTATGACATTTTGCGGCGCAACTTTCATTTTTGTGACGCTTCTATTATTGTTGGTGGTAGGCTTTTCCAGAGTACGACTGACTAGCTGCCACACCAACATTCCTGTCATAATAATCTGGGAGTGACGCTACGACTCAGTAACGTCACAGCAACAAATGCAAATGCAATTATAATTATGTACTGATTTTATGATGCCAGTTGTATTCTTCTTAACTTTTCAGTTAATTTTTCTGTGTGTACTTTGTGTGGGCCAATATCTTTCCGTTTTTTTCTTTCTTTTATTCCCAAATCGATTAAGAGCAAACACTTATTTGTGTACACACATTGTACAAGATTTAAACTTTCGATTTTACACCGGTCCCGACGCCAACGCTCTTCGACAACATTATGTCAGCGTAAAATGACGGTGTATTTGTACAACATGCATGACAACAGTTCGACAGATGCGCGTCACTATTGCACCTCGTAAATCAATGCATTCAACGCATCGGTACATTGAATGACGTGGGCAGCACAATGCACATTCAATACTCGAGCGGGGAGGGTGTGAAATGTCACCACGTGCCTAATGGAACATGTGTGATGAACTTTTTCGTCACTGATTTATTACTTGGCTGATAAATAAACAACGGAAATTTCTCATTTTTTAAATAAATATATCTATCTTATCTATTATTACCACCTTCCTTGAACAGCCGCCTACAACGTCTACAACGGAGGTCGTGGGTTCGATTCTCGCCTGGTCTTTTTCAGTGTTCTAGCGACATGATGTCCAGTGTACTTGAAATCAAACGGTCAAAGATCGGGGAGCCTATCGTCGCAGCACATTGGGCGATGCTTTCTTGATAATCATCTCTCAATGGAATAGCCCGCAGTGGCCGCTTAGAGCGCTTACGCACTACATCCGATCCGAATCCGATCCGAGTCCGTGAAAATATTGATCTAGAAAACTCGGACCGAGTTCGGATAGTGCTTACGCACTAGTCCGATTTCTCTGATAGGTACAAATTCGGAGCGACAGCATTGGACAGCATTTTGTCAACTTCTGGCAAAACACGTCCAATAGAAACCATGCTAAAATAAGAATTGAACACTTGCTATCTAAAGGAAGTGTGGCTGCCAACTGAGATGACATTTAAAAAAAATACACACAATACACATTTCGCCTTATTTACGACTGGCATTAATAGTCGAGTTAAATGTGACATTTCACTGAAGAGCCGGGATGTACAAAAGCAAATCATTTCCTACGCGTCATCAGTTAAGTGAACGTCATAAATCACCGTCGATACTGGACGTAAATCAATTACTACGACACCGGGTTAACTGTTTATTTGGACACTTCCTTATTACCCATGTTTGAGAGATTCTTCAAATCATCGTTTTGGTAATAGAATGTGACAGTTGTAATGTGAGTATGATTTTGATTCTAAAAGTTCTTAACCTTAAGGGTTGGACAAAAAGCTGAAAGCACGAATCACACTTTGTGGTTTCTATCCTTTTCTAACACTAAAAAAGTAACTTTCTCGTTCTCGTAAATGATTTCCCAGGATGTTTAGTGTAACTAAGTGGTCCAACCAAGGAACTTTATACAAAACTTAAAACACATCGATGTTTCAATTGAAGACATATGTAATTAATACATAAAGTGAAGTCTTTTTCCATCAGGGCAGCGACCAAACTCTTCCATTTGATACTATCCTGGCTCACAACTTTAGACAAGATCCATTTCTCTTACTAACCTTTAAAAGTTTTTTCGGTGCATATTCATCTTTCCAGCTCTCCCGACCTCCACCTCATTATGTACATATTTAGGATAACACTGATAACACTTAGGTGTTGTTCTAAGCACTTACTTACACTTTCTGTAACACAACACCATGGAATGATCGGAATGCACATTATCAAAATAATCAACTCAAAGTAATAGAATGTTTATAATATTTTTATAATGAGATAAAATGCCTTATAAATATTATCATTATGCATTCCAATGCACAGCACTAGTAAATCACCCATCAATAAATAACCTAAACAACTTGCATTCGAAATGATTTGTTCTTTCTTCACGTGCTTGTAAAATACTTTTAAGTTTTGTTCGAGATCCGTATCGTATTCAACAAGTAAAAAAGTGTTTACGCATTGTGTATTGTAGACTAAACAACGTTTGAAACGGTTTATTTTCAAAGGATACGGAACCCAGAATGCATCGTCTGTGGTTAATCTCGGATTATAATTTGATAATTGTAAAATTATAAGTCAAACTTCTCGATCTTAGCTCAGACGTGCGATTGCGATTATCTGTAGGGTTAGCACAGACTAAATCTAAAAGTAAATCTAGAATAAGTAAAGGAATTTTGGTTTTTCATACCTTACGTATCATCACAAGGTGGAGTATGGTGTGTTTGTGGGTGTCGTGGTAAACCGGACGAGCATTGAAGTCCTTAATTAAATTTATTGGCTTTATAAAATTTAATGTCAATGCTGCCATTGAAGTTAGCGATTGAAGTTTGATTGAGAACACCATCCTTAGGTGTTAAGGGGAAACCGGGGGAGTTTTTGGGTAGTGGGCTGTGGGACGCTTTAGTCCTGAGTATCACACCTCTCTGTTGGAGCGTTGCATATTTTGTCGTAGTTGTAGATATTAAGGTAATCCTTCTTAAGAGAACCCTAAAAACCAGTAATGTGTATTCATTGTATTGGTTTTATGAGCGAAATGACTTGCCATCAGCGGGCTGAGACGAGGTTCCCGGTATTTGGTCGCGGAATTCAAATAAAACGCTTCGGCATTCGTCGTGATTTACGCTTAAGTGAAAAATAAAACCAATTCCTTGGAACAGATTTGTGGTGTCTCGGTGTATTTTTGTTGCCGAGTAATAGATACCGATGCAAACAATGACATTGATGACATATGAAAAGCCGTGAAATATTAGCGTGGAAAAATGTAATTAGGAACGCACTGGTAACTAACAGTTATTACCTATAAATGCGAAAGTTTATGTATATCCAATATGTTACTGATCTTTTACGGTTTAATTTTAAACTAATTTATATCAAATTCTTAAAAGAGATGGTTCTTCATAAAAGACGTGACATAGGTACAAAATATAGTTTTATCTTGAGAGAAATAAATAAAAGACTTGGTGACAAGAACTAGAGATAATGTTCTTTATAGAAATTGGGATGCAAATCCACCTGTCCTTTTTCTTTTGAGAGAAGGTAACAATAACAATGATAGGAGAGATTTACTTTTATGGAAAAAAAAAATGTATGTAAATTGTCTGATTTAAGTGTCTCAGAATTCGGGAATAGAGTCATCACAATCTGGCTCTGTGTCAAGAATTCGCTGCATTCGCCTGACAGGCGTTCTAGTTATTGCCCTGCAAGTAGTTAAATCTAGTTATCGTTATTTATGCTTTTCGTCTGACCATGGCACTGTCTTTTCTGACGACCTATTCGGTGTAATGGTAGAGAAGTCAAGTATTACATCAAGGATGCCGCTGGTTCGATCCTCGCACGTTATAAACGTTTGTGTGCATAGACTGAACATGTCTGTTTGTGTTTGACTGAGAGTTTCTATAAATAATATGTATGTATTTACAAAAAATGTATTTAAATCATGTTTATCTGTTGTCTGGCGCCCATAGTACAAGCTATAAGCTTAGTTTGGGTTGGACGGCGCTGTGTGAAAAGTGTCCAAAATGATAATCATTTATTTTTTCTTTACTGTTTTTTTTTTGGTTACTGCTCTGTAAAGGGTTTAACCATAATACGAGCAATTTGGCAATATCTCAATACGAGTACAAACTCGATCAGTGTTACAGATCAAAGGCAAACCTGCTGTGGGCTTTGAAAGCCAGTTGTCATATGAAAGGAATAAATTAATGCATCATTGTATAAAGAAATCGTGTTCCGAATGGCCAAAAAGAATGAAATGTCTTGACAGGTTAACAATATTATCTGAGTCCGAGTTCCCTGCATGATGCAGTAATTAAAGATAAGTGCTGATGCAGCAAAAGGTTTTAAAGTGATTTTGTCGTAGAGGCGCCTACCTACCTCGAGATTGCATTTGCACAGGCCCCCTGGTACCTACGTTGTAAGAAGGAAACGGAAGGTTGTGAAACCAAAGGAATTTAGCGGGTTTAGTCTTAAGTCCTACTTAATTGAGCGTAAGTTCAGCTAGCCTGCAGTTATGGTGCATATACGCATTCTCCCTAGAAAAAAAAAGGTGATCTTTAAAGTGGCGAAAATATGACACACTAGGCCAATAATTTGCATCTACCAAACTTAAAGCCGAACCAAATGTGCGCTGGTAAATTATTATCCTTCATGTTAAAAAAAGTATAGGTATAGTAAGTAATTATGTATTTAAGGTACCCTGGGGGCACCATTCTGCATCCTGCCAAAATTGAAAATTTTGGCAGATGCAAAAAATTAAGAAACCAAAAATTTACCGTTACAATTAGCCCTTCGTGAAAAAGAAAATCAGAAATTCCTTTTATACGAGTACAGTTATAATCGTGTACAATTTGCAACTTCATTGCAAAATAGGTATACTACGAGTTTTACTATTATTAAGAATCTTTACTGGGATAGAAAGTAGCACACAGGTATTTGTATGTTAGTCTACGTAACTAAGTTTCTGATACCCATTATAAAAATGCTGAAGGGTCTCATAACGTCGATATCGACGAATAAAATTAAAATATAACCATTGATGAACGCTTATTTATAATATTTTATATTGGGTAATATTGGAGCCTGATAAATGAGTAAAAAATAATCACCGGTTATATCAGAAAACCAACTCTCCTAAAGATCTGCATGTTTTGAGAGATGAACGACGACGGATTTGTTATCACTAAACTTTATCACTGATAAAGTTTAGTGATAACAAATCAGTGACGTCTTATGGAAATTTCGAGATAAATGGTCTACTTTCGAAAATTTTGAAACACTTCGCATGAATGAAAGATCTTCAGATGACGATCGAAAAACAATGAGATATACCCTTTATTTTAAAAAGCTAATTTAGTTTCGTTACTTACCTTCTAAACTTATTCTAAAAGCTTATTGTCTTATTTTGAGTAATAGGTACCTACTAGGGTACCTACTTTCATTTCATGACTTGATTTCAATAATGGAGACCTTTGCCTTGTAGTAGGACATGAAAATCGTAACACGTTTTTTAATTTTAAACTTAACGTCATTTAAAAACGTGTTGGAAACAATGCTTGTTTCTGAAATAATTTGACAATAATTAGCCACCAAAAAAAACTTAAGTAATTACAATTTTCCTTTATATCGCATACACGTCAACACACTTCAAAATTCCATTAAAAAAACTTTTAAGAACATCGAGATATCCTAATTCCCGCGATAACTTTACGTGCGGATTTCGCCGTAATATTTACCTTATCACGCCGCGGTTCCACCTCACTGACACAGAACACACTCTCTATGTCTTCAAGATGATATTACAGAACTATATCTGCACCTTTCTAGTTGTTTTGATATTGTTTTAATTGATAAACACGCGCGCGTTACTCGTACCGAGACGAAGCGACTGGCCCCAACGAGATATGAAATAGCACTGGCTCGTGTGATTGTCGGGGCATGAATTAGGTTTCGCTTTAGTGTGGTCCATGGACTGGATGCATAGAGTATGTTTGGATGGATGTTTTCACGATATGCGAACAGGTTTCTTCTGGGGAGGATGAGTTCTCAATTTTAGTTTTATGGGGATTGTTGTTTATGCGCCACTTTGCCCTTTGGCTGATAATAAGGGACAAGATAAACAAACGCCTATCCGCAATGCCGCAATTGGGAAAAACAAAACTCTTAAACTATGTACTATTAAAATATGCATTAAAAAGTAAAAAAGAATTACGTATGTAATTTAATGTCTCATAGGTACAAGTATTTTTTTACTGTTAGTTTTTTTCTGAAATGATAAGGCCTAGCTATCAAGCGATCTCCTTTCATTTCAGGTCGAAAAGTATTCAATGAGAAAGTCATTAATGTAGGAGTTATTGAAATACACTTTTCTCTATAATGCTATAATTAAAAAACGACTTGTCCGATCTCGTTCAAGTTTTAATAAAATGAAATACGAGTAAAAAAAAATAAAAAAAATTGTTAAATGAAATGAAATAATCTATTTAGCAAATGGATTTAAAAAATACTTTTACACGTTAGACTTTATTTTTCAATGGTCAAGCTTTTCAGTAAGAAGAGAATCATGAAAAAAGATACAGCATCCGTACAATATTGAAAAACATATAGTCCTTGATTTTATTGAGAACCTCTTTGTTTAATTCGTTTAAACAAGGTAAACTTACCTTATAGGGCACATGACTGTCACAATATTTGGCTACGTAGCTTATCAGGGGATTGATAACAGTAGCCCATGATGGATGATTGCGTGCATTCCCTAGATAGCACTGAGGCCTAGTCAAGGCCAACGTGATAAGATTTCCTTAATCTGAATACTAAATTAGGGCATTCGGCCAATTAACCGTCGTCAGGCGGGTAAAAAAAATACTGCAGGGCAAAGGCCCCCGTTAGTGAAACCAAGTCATCGTTACAAATGTAGTGGCTTAATTACCATGCTTGCCAAATGCGGATTGGTTCGAAAATGCAGTTTCATCTAAACCACCTGGACGGGTGGTGATCAACCACCGTACGTTTCCGCAGACATTTTCTGCCGCGTATGGAACCAGCTTCCCGCAGCGGTGTTTCCAAACCAATACGAAAAGCGAGCATATTCCTCTCTTAAAGGTGGGCAACGCGACTGCGACCCCGGGGTCTCGGGTGCTTATGGGCGGCGGTGATCACTTACCATCAGGTGACCCACTTGCTCGTTTGCCCCCCTATAATATAAAAAAAATATCTCAGAATCAAACCCAAGACCCCGAAATCCTGGACCGGCACTTAAAACTAGACCATCTAGACCAGGGATGGCGAATCGCACGCGACACTTATTTTGGGCACGTCACCGATCACGAAATCCATTATGAACTAAGAAAAAAACGTGATAAATAAGTATTTTATTAAATGACGATCGAACTTAAATGAACATTCTTTAGAAAAAAATGGCACGTTGATGCATAAATGTTCGCCTTCCCTGATCAAGACCATCGAGGTGTTAATTTTCGCGGGATTCGGTGAGCATGAAGAAATACCTACTTTCTCTAACAGTCTGTCAGAGTTCCCGGCTTGTATTTTTACCTTGAAATGCTTAAAAAATCAGTGATATTCCAGAAGTTTAGATCTGCCCCATTTTACATCGGCCATATCGTTCATTAACGATCAGATTTTTTTTTATTTAGACTAAGCTAGCACTTGACCAGTGACCACAAAGTTGCCTTATATTAAACAACTATGCACAACAGTTTGATTAACCTACCCTTGGCCTTTGGTGAACTCTTACTCCTTTACGTCACACATAAATATACATATACAAGTATTTAAGCGAAAATTAACAAATTTTTTGTACGTGTAATACAAACCCACTTCGAAAAAAATGCAACTTAATGATATGACTATAACTTATCCATCCTTGGCCATATTAGGACAAGGATGGGTATGTTTCATACATACCCATATCCATTTTAAAGTCCAGGGCTAATTTTACGCCTATCTCTGCAGAACAAAGTTATCAGACCAAGTATAGCAGGCGAGGTTAGGCGAATAAAGCCCACACACAGCGGTAATGGGCTTAGATCATTGAGGCGGCGAAAAGACGTTCACGGGCTAAACGTGATCGTAGTAGCATAATGTTGAAATGAATATCCGTGGATATTAATTCATTTATTTAAAATGTTGTGTCGACTTCTACCTTGACCAGCAAACAAGTACCCACTTGCCTCAAACAGTTCTACAAACTAATGACAGAAGGCGCTGATTTACGATTACGAATTACATAGTATAGAATCCTGCATCGCGAATGCATAATTAGTTTTTTTTTTACTACTTCAGTTGGCAGACAGGTACGTAGCCCACCTGATGGTAAAGGGCCACTGCGGCCTATTCAATTGTAAGACATTTCAACAGGAAGCATCGCTCAATGTGCTGTCAGACTGTAGGCTCATCTGATCTTCGAGCCTTTGATTTCAAGTGTACCTACCGGCTCCCACATTAATATCTATTGCCGGAACACAACCAGAGCTGATTGGCGGCAGATTTCACCTGTGGTGGTTGCTAGCCAGTCGGACTCTGAAAAAGCTTATTTCGTTAGTATCGAAAAAAGTTGAAAAAAGAAAAACCTAAATAAAAAACACATACCTACTTAGGAGAGAATGTCATGAGGCATTAAGTCCGCCTTTTGTACTTAATTTATGCAATGAAGTTTAAATAAATAAATACTTACCCAAATATTGTGTTTAGTTAGCTTTAGAATCTTTAGATGGTGTTCCGGCAATTTCTATTTGCAATGCTTCTCTCAATTAAATAGGCCGGTCACTTTCTGTCTAGTGAATTTATTTCTGTTCCGGTAATTTCATGTTTCTGTCTGCACATAAATATAATAATCGTAGAATAACAATTATCCCTCGGATATAAAATAATAAAATGCGTTACTGGCAGCCTCAATTCAAACACTGTTTACAGAGAATTAAACTCATCAAAGAGATGATGGAATACATCTGGAATGGTAGTGTCAATTTATATTAGCACGATCTTAAGTGGCGAAACGCCGTTTTTTCATCGCTTCAATCACACTTATGTAAATTACGTTTAATAAATTATTGCTAGCGCCAGTATGGACGTCAACGGTCCATAAGTACCGAATTAAAGTAATCAAAATAAAGCTTTTTCTTTTCATGATGCTTGATTTCAACTCGGGAGTCATACTGTAGGTTTGATTCCCGCCTTGTCTCATAATCTAATCTCTAATCTAATAATTATACGTTTTACCCTACCCTATGCGCCAGGGGTGGTGGATTTTTACCCATTTGTTCTATTGTGTTATAAACAACAAATCTAATCTAAACTAGGTACTTACTATAAGTAGAAGGTACCTACGTACTTATATGAGTGTCAAAGGTGCATAATAAGAAAGATTCGTTCGATATGTATTCGGTGGTCACATCAATATGATGAATGTAAACTAAATAGTTATCCGTGCTAACCTTACAATTGGATTTGCTTATAAAAACGCTTTGTTGTTTGTTTGTTGCAGATCTACTTCGAATAAACTAAGAAAAAATGTTCAAAGTGCCGCCGTTTATATATATATTTTATTCTTCTTTAAAAAGCGATTACATAAGTCAATGTTAACAAGCTGATTTAAAAAATACATATTTGTTAAAACTTATTTGCTCAAACGGAATCTTTGAAGCCGCCGACTACGCGCATGAATGAGAAAGCTGTGGTCTCTGTAACCGCGAGTTTTTAATTTTTTTTAATTCAAATATTTCTAGATATACAATATTACATACTCCTCTAATCAGACTTCAACGACCCAAATTTTGTTTAACAATTTCTGTAAATATTATATAAGAACTAATTGAATAATTAGGCGATATAACAACCCAGCACAGTGTTGCAGAAATGGAAAATCCGGTCTCCCAGGAATTGATTTTAGGATGCTGTTGGTGCCTTCATTATAAGACGATTTAGGTTAGGATAGATCTCATGTTGCAGAAAGAGGCGGCGGAGCGTGAGCGGGAGAACGATCCCCTCGCACCGGCATGCCGCAGACGCAGAAGGGGGCGAAGGAGGCGACAGTTCGACCGCTTCCTGCCGCCTCTTCAAAATGGAGACCAGCAGGTCATGGGTGCGGGGGCACCCTAACCTGCATAGCACGGCTCCACTATCGCCGTGGGCGGGAGCGTCCCAGTACTCCGGGTCGCTCCCGCAGCCCCCCACAGAAAGGGAGGCCCGAGGAGCCTGCAAATGCAGGCTTTCGCCGGGAGGCTCACGGAGCAAAGGCTTTGCTGATACCCGTGGCCCCCCAACAAGGCGAAGAGGGAGTACCGCGGGGTTTAGTGGGTAAACCCCTGGACCTTTAACTAGTCCAGGAGCAGTGTCCTTTTAGGGCGCTGGGAGCCCCACACACGGCCCTGTCCGCCCCCCGGGACGGGGTTATGGTGCGTAAAGCATTCCCCGCAAAAAAAAAAAAAAAAAAAAAAGATCTGTTTATGTTCTGGCAACATACATAACTAGTATAAATAAAAACTCTACGATCTGAAGTCAAAGTCAAAGTATTTATTTTGCAATTTGATTTACCAAGAAATTCTTTTGCACGTCATAAACTTTTTTTTCCTACCAGCACTTCGACGTGAATGAATGGTCTGCTGAGAAGAACTGCCGCAAGAAACTTAATTAATAATGCATGTAGCATGTATGATTTTAAGAAGTGTAACATTGCTTATTGTGGACCTAGATCAATAGATGAAGCTATATACGAAATCAGAAAACTTCTTCTTCCTGACCTGTCCCCAATTATTTTTTTGCATCCATTTAATATATTTTCGCATTCATTCATCACGATCAATACGGTCACCCGTCAACAATATATTATAATTAATTTTATCATTGACACCTCCGCAAGAAGCAATCAGTGGGACCACACAAAATATTATTGGAACCAAAATAACCGAAGCTGTGGTCCAATGTCAACGGGGATGACGTAAGCTTTGCCAATTTGTTTCCGATGACCATTCGCAGAAGGCAAGGTTAGCCGATAATTGCAAATTGCATTTCCATGACGCTCCCGACCCTTATATGAGCTTCCAGTTCCATCCAACATGGTCAATTGTTTTTGTGCCTGAACTTGAATTTGATGATTTTTTTTATACTAGGTCAGTTGGCAGACAGTCACGCAGCCCACCTGATGGTAAGAGGTTACTGCGGCCTATTCCATTGAGGGACACTTCACCTGGAAGCGTCCCTCAATGTGCTGCCAGACTGTAGACTCATCTGATCTTCGAGCCTCTGATTTCAAGTGTACTGGCTCCCACATTAATTTTGATGATTGGATTACTTTGTCTCAAATAAGTTAAAAAATCATGTAATCATTGTCTCCACGTAAGGCCTAATGTGCGCAGCCGGATGCCTAATCCATAAACCTGATGGATAGATTCGAATGATTAATCATGATGCGCAGACAACTAATAACAAACATTTGATAAAATACCCAAAAATATAAAACTGTAAAATTAGCGTTCAGTCACTTGACAGGCACAATACTAAGAAGAAAGTGTTAAGTCTAAATTCACATTATATTTCCAGTTTCAGAATTAGTAAATAAATTAAATCCCCTTAAAATCTCAAGGTAAGGGAAGCTGATTGCTAAAATAGTTTAGTTTAGTTGTAGTTTCCTCAAGCTAGGAAATATAGGAATAATTTTTTTTTACCTATCAAATTTATTTATTAATTCAAAGTCAAAGCTTCTTTACTTTTGAAATAACTGTTTAAATAATTTCCCTAATAAGAATCAAAAATCAAAAAAGACTAATTATAAAATCACGGAGAGTAAAAGATAATCCTATAATTTTTCTATGACACTTTCTCCAAGTTCTTCAATTCTATTTGCTTTTACATTTTTATTTTTAATGCTATTTAGTATTACTTTTCACAAAAAGTTGTAACAAAACTTCAGTATAATAACAACTATTGTCATCTAGCGGTGATATTCTACACTTAATATTATTTCTACTCCCCACTAGATGGCGCGAAATAACAACAAGCATGCAGTACTAAATACAATCAATAGATGGCGCTAATTAAAAGCTATGTTCAATTTAGTTTTTAAACCTAAAAGACAAAATAATATGAAATGATGTATTTTATTTAAGTAATTTCATGAAATATGTATTTTACTGTATATTTATAATAGTGACATGCAACTACTTTGCAAAGATACTTTTAATTTGAAAGTTTCATATAATTATCTACATCCGCCTGTTATAAAGATTCTAAAAAAAATCCTTAAAATTACACATCACTAAAAGTTAAACAATATTATAAAATAAAAATTGTATAACCATTTGGTATAATAAGAACGGTATTATCAGATGGAAATAGAGATAAAACCCTTAGCGTGACGGGCTCCACTGAAGAGCTCGATTCCAATACAATATACATGCACTTACCATGATTGGAACGCTTTACCAGATAGCTCTACCATCTCTAGTACTGACAACTACACTGAATTCTTGACTTATCTAGTAAAACTCTACGTCAACAGTTTATAATTCAAAATATCTTATTTTTTAACTGAACTTATAAAAAAATATATTTAGGAAAAAAAAGGTACAGTCACCAGCACGTAAGACTACCATAATCTGTCAAATGTCTACAATCAATTTTCAGCTTTATTCACTTCACATCGAGTTTTCTTTCAATTGAGATTTTTTGACAGATTGCAATGGGGTAGGTTGATCTGCTGCCGTTCGTACATATCATAATATTATAAAAAGCTTAATAATATGTGTTACTGCGCCTCTATCATTGGAATCATGTCATCGCAACAATGATAGGTCTGTCGGGCAAGGGAGCCAGTACACTTGAAGTTGAGGCTCGAAGATCAGATGAACCTACAGTCTGGCAGCACATTGAGCGACGCTTCCTGATGAATAGGCCGCAGTTACCGCTTACCATCAGGTGGGCTGCGTGTCTGTCTGCCAACTGATGTGGTATAAAAAAACTACTACCATTTATTGTTGTTGCCATAACAAACCAGCATGGAGTGGCAGCGTAGGTCACGCACGCATACGTACCGGGTCATTACCCGCCGAGGCCGCGGCGACGCAGAATGCAGATTGCGATGCGTACGCGCATAGCGTAATGCGACTGACGTAACGTTGGCTTTGCTAGTGAATTCAATGTTACTATTAAAACCCTTTTTTATTTTTTATACTTAGCCCGGACAGTGATCCCAGTCCACCTGATGTTAAGTGGAAGTGAAGTCCAGACGCGAGGATAACTGGTGCAACGTAAGGGACGTAGCATCAGTCACCCTCACTCTGCCGGCCCACAAAGTGCCTCTTCACGCCTCGTTTGAATGACCCTATACATGCGATGGCAGACTATTCCATTTTTTGGTGACACCGAGTTTACGTAAGCATTTTTGATCACAGTTTCGATGTAGTCCTTTTTTGGCCCTGTCCAAAAAGGGGCGGATTTCCCGCGAATGACATCGTCACCACGTGTGGAGCTTGTGAACGCAATGTATTGAACCCCAGTACCTTGCTTATGCGCTGTTTGTGTTCGCACGTGAAGATTCGCGAATATGCTTTTCTGAAAAAGGGATTTCTAACCCGTTGGCGCATTTTGTAGGGGATGCTAGGGGGTTAAAACCACACCCAAATAAACAGACATTTATGTGAACTTCTATGTTTGTCCTGTGTCTTAAAGTTTTGATTATGATACCCATAACACAATTGCTCACTTAATATTAGCTTCCACATATATATAAAATTGTCCCTATAGTATTGTAGTAAATAAATAATCAGCTGTCTAATTGTTCTCAAGCTGTCACATTAAGCAGCGGCACGCGAAGGCGTCATGGCGGCGTCATCGAGATGCACGAATGCATAATTACGTTGCACCGCAGTAGTGACGCGGACGGTCAATATAGCGACAATGTAGACGTATGATCATGAGTTTCGATGACAGCGGCCTGTCTTAAGCATTAAAGATAGCACTGCTAGTTATACTCGTAGTCCTTAAGAGCATGTCTTTATGGTTAACCACCTTTAAGCTATTAAATAGCTTTTATCGCGGGGTAATTCTCCTCCGAAAAAAAAAACAAGAGGAATAAAATCAGACACATCATGCTAATAACCCTAAATTATTTTCTTCATCGCACTACAGATCAGTAAATTTAAGAACCTTCATTTAATTCCGCAAGTAAGTAAGCAGCGCGTACGATTGGGTGTATAATACCCGCAGGGTTGTCCATAAACCCGCCGAATAGCGGGTTAACCCGGGTTCCGTAGATCCAAGCCTGCCGTAATCCCTCCTAATAAAACCCCTAGCATATGGTATTGCTGTGTGGGAAGCCTTCTGAGATACTTATTGTTTTTTATATCCAGTACTACTGTCAGTATTTTTGGTAGGTTTGTTTTTTTATATCTTTCAGTTGGCAGATGCAGCTCACTTAACGGTAAGCGACTGCGGCATCTTCCATTGAGGGACAATAAACAAATTGCTAAAAGGCAAAAGGCTCATCTGAAACGAAAGATTTCAACGAATCGTCAATCGAAATTAAAAACCTTCTTATTGTAAAACAAAATATGAGTTGCAAACATAGGATTTATTATATTATTTGGTTGCAAACTTAGCGATCCAATTTAATACAATTTAACAATGCAGCTACAAAATACATTAAGCTTCTACGGCGTGGAAAGGAACGTTTTTTTTTAATTTAAAAGTGAAAGTGACAGATTTGACTTAAAATAATGAACAAAATATCAATGAAGGTAGAAATGCAAAATTCAAATGACGTAGTAACCTCTTAGGTTTTTTTTCGTGATCACGATTTCATTTGTCCTAGTAATCAGATCGCGTCAGCATTTGAAGTAGTCTTTTTCCTTTTTTTCAAAATAAACGAAAATGAATCGTTGAAATGTACTGCATTAGATTTATTGTTTGTGTTGTGATGTTATAATCAGATCAAGGTTTATCCACCCGTGTAAAGCAGTATGGACAGCAAGTTTTTTTTAAAACCGAGTAAGATTGTGGCCAACGAAGTGCATAATTAAACATCAAAAAGTGCAATGTAAAGTGGCAATCATGTAAGTAAATAAAAATATAATATTTACCTTAGAAAAGAATTGGAACCTTATTGTAAAAGAAATGCAGCAATACGTTGCTTGTGGCTAAATGCATGCCTAAACTTTCACAATATTTTCGGAATGTTCCCTCTGTGGCTCTGTCCACACCTGTCCACACTGACAGAACTTTCCCGGGACAAGCACCGACATGTTTGTATCGACCTAATTGGACATTGTGCAACGTTACTGCGAAATTTTTGCTTCCCGAGTTATTTAGAACCGAGAAAATTAAACATAATTTTATAATAAATATTAAATACACACTGTACACGCCATCTAGTCCTAAAATAACAACAAAACAAGTTTTAGACGTCGAATAAACATTACATAAATATACTTTTTTAATGCTTACATATTCATATACGTATTATTACTCCTAGAAACACTCAAACCGATGAAAAGACATGATGGACAGTAAGGAACATACATATTGAACAAAATCACAATAAAAATTGATCTGACCTCAAAGTAAGTTGCTTGAGCACACATATTATAGGTATCAGAATCTACGAAGGTACCGCAAATTATAGCCAACACATATTGAAAAACACAAATGTTTAACCTGAACTTGTATACAAGAATCCCAAACTAAATTCCTTTCAAACAAAGTTAATTTTAATAACAAAGCAGGAAGGTCAAGGCGCTATTAAGTTATTTAAGAAACATTCCGGGAGAACGAGAAAAGAGATTGCAGGTACGTAACTATATTATTCAGTTAGCGTCGTGTACAAAATTCACATAATGAAAGAATTTCCCCGCCGCCCCGTTACAAGCTTATATTGCAAGCCTTTGTATTGAGCGGAAAGAATGAAAACTCAGAAATGCAGGGTGAAATTGAAATCATTGGCATTCCGAAAGTCTTTGAAATTGCAGTGTTCCTGTGCTTGCTTTATAATTACTAGCTGTAACAATAGAGCGATAATAGTAAGCAGCATACATTAATTTAACTAAAAATTTCCTTTTTTAATTAATGACTGGTCCGAGTGCGCATTCGGTACTTGGTGTTTCGAGTGGGTTTCGAATCCCACCCAGGACTAGCATTTATGTCATGAACATTTAATTTTGTATTGATCCTATGTTTGGATTTTTACTTATAATCAATAGCGACGATGACGGAAAACACCTTTACAGTTGCTGTGTAGCCATCAAATCAGCAATTTTAAGTTCATTCTAAACAATGATATTAATCTCTCCAACATACAGAAAAAAAAAAAAACTTTAGTTATAGGTTCACCTCAACTGACCGGAATGACACCCATCATAGGATAAGGTATCGCCTTCCCAAGTGTGTCAATGGACGGCCTCGCGAAGGGCGCGGACACGCGGCACATTATCATATTAGATCAGGGTAACATCTACTATGATGATATTCATTGTTCAGACCTGTGTATTGTGATCATGATGTGAAATGGAACGTTGAAAGTTCGATTCTTCTCGATTTTTTTATGTTAGGTCAGTTGGTCGTCAGACAACTAGATGTTATGCGGAAACTGCCGCCGATTCTATTGAGGGATGCTTCGCCAGTAAGCGTCGTTCGATGTGCTGCCACACTGTAGGCTCATTAGTTCTTGTTAATATTGCCGGAATACAGCCAGAGCTGTTATTAGGGCAAATTTTACCCGTGGTAGCTAGTCAGTGTGACTCTGATAATGTCCTACTACCAACCAGACCCAAAGCGGTAACCGAACTCTATCCGAGCAGCTTAGCCACTTATCCACGGAGGCGGTCAAAACGCGATGACTCCGATTCGGCATCAAATGGAGCATCCCGGAAATCAGTGGACCACAGACCTTTAAAGGCCGTAATCTGGCCCTTCGTACACACACAAGGTTTAAACGATGAGAAAATATTGAAAAAAGATCGGGTTTAAGTTAATATGTTTTATATTAAGAGGTATGTGATACGAAGTTCACTGGGTAAGCTAGTTCAGTATAATTATATAAACAAGGATATTTCTCCACCTCAAAAACAAATTTAATATTCAATAACTGCTCCGCCATCTTGAAAATCGCGACTTCGGCAGGCCAGGCAGGTATCGCAGGAGTGGCGCGACGCGAGTCGCGCGACGAATGTCGGCGACGCGACTAGTGTACGAGCCTCAATGGATTTGTATGGCGGTAGTCGCTTGGAGACTAAAATCGCCGAGTATCGGAGACTTGCGTAGCGTTGTGTACGAAGGGCCTAAGTCTTACACCACTCTCCGCTCCCAACGGACAGTGGTTGTGTTAAATGCATTTCCCGGGACAAATAAATATGAGCACCGCCACTTTAGCCTACCGCCTTTGATTCGATGCGGATGACGCATTCGGCTAATGATTCGGTTTTGAGTTACGAGGAATGTTTGTGTTGGAAGTTCCATCTTAGCTCGAATTTGAGATATTGCCTCCTTATTTCGCAGTTATTATCTGCATGTGGTGAGTCATGAAAGTATTTTACAATGATATCTTCCTTGTGATTATTAATATTAAATTGGGTGGAATAATTTTATTTATAATATTAATTTACTACATAGACCTTTCCGATGGTTTAATATTTTTTGGTAAAATAATGTTGTTTTCTGTTTTCCGTTTCCGTTTTATCGTAATAGAAGCTTCAAAAAGCAAATTTCGTGAAAGAGGGTGAGGATCGATCCAAAAATTTCTTCAGCACTCAATGACATAAAAGAAACTTTAAAACTATTTTGCCCCAAAAATTATGTTAATTATCTCCTCATAATCACAATCGCAAAAAAACTGTTTTCAATGCGGCAATAATTTTTAATGAAAAATTGGATTTATGCAACCTTATCCAATTTATTTTTCAAATTGAAACAATCTTAACTACGCGGGACAAGTACACAGTTACTATATTAAAAACAGTGCAGTATTCTTCTAAAAATTAAATCTGTTATGTGAGTGAGTATAAATTGCATATCTATGATAATATAAATATAATAAGTACTATTTGTTTGTAAGCGGAGTGATTCGTCTTGGATGACAGAGCGCTGTCCAAATCGGGGCATGAACTCACCGAGGTTTTTGTTTGCCCATTATTTGTTAGGCGATACGGACCTGCCTTCGCCCATTACGGCCCATTTATCACGCGCAAACGCACCTATTATTAAATTGGACATGCATGATTTTACGTGCATATTTGGGGAAAAAAATATGTGTTAGCCACATTAAGTGACACAGACGGATCGTAAAAATGTTATAACTATGCATAAATTGCGTTAGATTTACTAAATAGCAGTGCTATGAAAGGATTTTTATGCTGGTGTTTTTAATATCTTTATACCCTTCTGAGCCTAGAATGTCCAAAATAGGCCCGATTGGCTCAAATAGGGAAGTACCACCCATATAAGTCTTTGTTGTGGGTGGAATTCGAACTCACGACTTTTGACACATAGAGCGGAGTGACTACCAAATACGCTATCGAGCAAATCCTAGATAGTAAGTTACTCATGTGGAAAGTTTAATATTTGACTAGGCAAATAAAGGTTCATTCCCATTGGACTGCTACGAATATTCGCGTAAAAGGGCATAATTATTCAGCGCTTTTACATGTGAAACGAAAGCTCATGATAAATGTATCGCTAAGCTGGAGCGAGACGTCGCGAAAAGTATACTTCAGTGAAGAAAAACCCTAGATTTAGAGTTGTACTATACTGTATATACTTTACGTGAGAATTAGTGTAGGTATTAGAATGGACATTTTAATTCATTTCTGTAAAATAAGCACATTGTTAGAATTCATAAATATTATACTTTATTCAACTTGAAATCAGAAGGCGCAAAAGTTAAACACACAATCTTTTTGTTTCTTCAGTGTTTTGTCCCATTAGGGCACATTAAATAGGGTCACTGTTGTTATGTCAAAATTACACTTCACGCAATCCATCTCTTTTTCGAGCTTCCTCTGCTTACATTCCCCATCTAAATAATCATCATATAACATGTTCTTTTCTCAAAGACAACGCATTTGAAATCCTCATGTCCATTGGCGGTGATCACTTCCCCAAAGCCGGCAGCTGTTCTCAAGTATGATGTATGCGCCGGCAGTCATTTTACTGAGCCAAATAAGAAGGAATGTAATGAGTAATGACAGGTACTGGTAGTTACGCGTCAAGATTGCAACCAAACCGGCGTTCGTAACCACAGCTTCCAAATGGAACACACAGTAATAATTTAAAACTGTACGGTGTGCTAATGATGTTATCTTTTAATGAATAATCTCTAACCGTCGGCAATTGGGGCGCAACAGCTGAATACTCGGGGTCCCGTTAGGCCCGCATCGCGCGGAAACCTCAGCTGAGGTATGACCGGTATTTCGTTTTGCAACTAGGCACAAAGTGAGGCGGTGCGGTCAAACACAGAGACTGCTTTGAACAAACCGTCATTTCTATGTAAATAATTACATAAATATTTGAAAAAAAAATCATCTTTTTAAGATATCAGACGGGGACAAAACTCGCGCCCTTTGGGTGAGTAGTGTACTTACTCTTCGAACAATATAATATTAATGAACCAGATAAAAGTGAAATAAATATAATATTTACCCAACAATGCTGCAAGACATTAACATCCAGACACAGAAATTATCTTCATAGATTGGGTGGGATTTAAACTTATAACTCCTGGTGAATATGTCAGAATCGTTATCAAAGGCTCCATCAAGCCAGTCGAAAGATAAGTAAATTCTGTTCATAACACTCATAGAGACTTCAACAAAAGGAGCTGCACACATTAATCAAATGAAAATAATGCATTAATTGCCAATTACAAATATCAATTATAATAATTTACTCTAACAATAAACTTCAATTCAATTTCGATGAATTACAATACCAGGCGCTAGTTTAGGGCCAAAGTTATAAACAAACTTAAGCTTTGTTATACGATGAAACTAACGTATCGTATTCGAAAACTCAGTTACTATGTATCTGGCTTCATTGGTGCAAGTTTCGGAGATCGCTAACGACTCGAAATCTCAAGAAATGTTCTGTAAAGAAATGGAAACGATGGGCTTTAAGTACGAGTTCGTGTGTTATAATAAACCGTGAATCAATCCGTTAAATTGTGTTTTCTTTTAAAAAGAACCAACTTGTGTTGACAAAACTAAACATTCATCACTTTTGATATAATAATCTACGGCTGCCAATCTTACGATCAACCAACTGCGACACACAAGTGTGTTTTTCCAGACTTTGGAGTGTGACTGAGTAGTCTGAACAGAAAAACTCAAGATTTTCACAATTTAATTTTTTTCCGACCAGGGATTTGAATTTAAATGGGATCCTGGTCTCCTGGAGTTAGTCATAAAAACAAGAAATGCGAATGCGAATTTAAGCTGTTTTTGAATAAAATAGCCAAGACTATCTTACAAACCAAACAGAGCCGAACCTTTTGAACGCCAAGCTATGAACGCACTGTCGTGTCCTGTACGCCAGAGCTGGGTTATTCTTTATTGTCAAATGTAAGGAAAAAATATCAGTAATCGTTTTAAACATATTAAATTCATATTTTTTTAGGCAGGGTTCTTGTCTAGATAGACGTTGTTGGCGTAAATGGCCCGCAGGTGCTTGTCAAGAATGGACGACTTTGGCGTCCAAAAAGACATCAGCGCTCGACTGACACAATTCCTTGTCGTGCCACTGGTGGAACAAGTTGGTGGCACGACATTTATTTTTATTTATTTATTTCATATTAAAACCCTTTGCGGAGGACACTTACCTCTCGGTTCGGCCGCCTGTTTGCTCTGAGAGCGGGTCGGCCGGCCTTATGCGATATTCGAGAGCGCTAGGCGCATTCCCGCTATGAGTACTTCACGAGGGATTCTGCGTTTACATAACTCTCTAGTGGACAAAATTGCGATTTGACCTTTTTGATTGCACAATAAACAAATAACTAGAAGGGTTTAAAAAATTACATTTCAATCAACAGTGTAACAAAAAGATTTAGTAGCACAATTTCACTCAGTTCACTTCGAGAGAAAAATGTCACTTAAGCCCCATTGTTTCTTATTTGACCAAAGCTTTAAAAACTTTCAAAAATCTTATATCAACAATGGATCTAATCACTTTGAAGCGGCTGGCAGACATACATGTCGAACCATTGAATTGAAGTTAGTGTTGCCCAAATGCAAGAACAAGACGAGACTTAGCCAGTCTTGGTCTTGGTCTTGCGCCAATACACCTGGTCTTGGTCTTGGTCTTGGTCTTGCGCTCCCAGTCTTGGTCTTGGTCTTGGTCTTGCAGCAAGAGTCTTGCAAGTCTTGCAATTACCTATTAGGCTATTACTATTTATTAAAGTTTACTTTAAATCTTAGAAAAACGTATTAGAATTGGAACATTGTGAGCTTGAATTAACATAGCCATAGTAAAGATCAAGCAGATTAATAAATAACTGAAGATTTGATAAGAAATTCGAAAAATTAACTGACCTATATGTCGTTTTCCATGGAAGTCTACTACCTATCCTTACCATTTTATCCTAATCATAATACTTCTTGCGTGATCAGTATAATGTATTCATTTTCATTCTAAGCACTCTGAAACTTATTTATTCTTTGGAACACCTGTAGGTACTACGTGCAAATAAAGAATGGGATTGAAAATGGCGGCTCATTGAGTCGGTACCGTCAGCATACTACGCAACGAAATATCGATTTATTTTACTAATAACTGAATAACGGTAAATAATGTTATAAAATATAGTTACCGTTGAAGTTGTTTCGTTATTTCATTAATTAAAATAGAATTTATGTTAGTAGGTTATAGGTAGGTATGTATATGCTATAGGTAGACATAAACTAGAATATATTCGCTTTATAACTTGTCACTGTGCAGTACTTTTCCGCGTTTATGCTCCATTGTAAACAATGGAAAAACACACAAAACGCTAACTACTTACAACGCTCAACAAATAACTAACAAAATTAATAACTATAATAACAAATTTAATAACTAACTATAACAACAATCAAATTTAATAAGAAATAACAACTTCAAAACCACGAAAATCCTCAGCAGAACGCGTCTAGCTCACAGATTTGCGAAACCGGAGTACATACCGGCTGGTGGATTATTTTTTTGTCACACGGTACCGACGAGTGTGAGTATAGACGCAAATAGTGTGCGAGCGAGAAGCGAATAGATGCGCCGCCATTTTCAATCCCATTCTTTAATTGCACGAGTAGTACTCTTAAAATTCGAAATTATTTTGCATGAGTATACCTACGCCCTATGGCGGCAATCAAATAGTGTCAAATGTTATGATTTCGGCGTGGCGGCAACGATTGTTTTAGATTTCAAAAGAAGCCGCCGGCGCGTGTATCATAACCATGTACTTCCGAAAAGCGGCAAATTTCTTTGAGAAGTAAGTACAAAACCTTTGATGCCGCATTATCAAAGTGCCGATAGTTAAAACATAACTATGCATGCACTCAGTTTGATTTTAATAGATATTTTTTTATTCGCTATGTTTATGGTATTAGTCGTAATGCGCATAGGTTCAGTTTTTCATATTCTTTGATACAGTTTTTTGCGTCTCATAGAATTCCTAAGCGTACCTACCTATACACCGAACTGTTACACCTAACTACTCAGTGAAATAGCGCTAAGTCCTAGCTGCAAGACGCAAGAGTCTTGCAGGCTATGTCTTGTTCTTGCTTAAGTCTTGCACGGTCAGTCTTGGTCTTGGTCTTGCTAAAAATACGCGGTCTTGTTCTTGGTCTTGGTCTTGCAAAAACGCAAGAACAAGACCAAGACTGCAAGACCAAGACTGAATTTGGGCAACACTAATTGAAGTATATTTGTCTATACTAATATTATAAAGAGGAAAGATTTTATTGTTTGTTCGCTTGTTTGTTTGTATTGAATAGGCTCCGAAAATACTGAAGCGATTTGAATAATTCTTTCACTGTTCCAAATCTACACTATCCCCGGTGAACATAGGGTACTTTATATCCCTGAAATGGGTGGGGAAGAGACGATATTTGAAAAAAGAAATTACTTGATAACTATATAGACTGCGTAAATAGATAGTCAAGATGAATGAAGAAACGTAATAGCAACGACCTTTTCAAAGAATACCTAGCCGGCAGTGTCACAGAAAACGCTACGAAAAGACCTTCAGAAAAATTCGAACGCTATGTATGTAAAAGAAAAACAAAACTTTTAATTTACTTTTTATTACTGTCAAACTTTTGTGGCACTATTGCCAGTGCTACTTTAAAAAAACAAAATAACCACGAAGGTTACATCAAATTAATAACCAAACAGTTTAATATTAGTTTTTAAAAATTTTATATTTTAATGCAGGCTAAAAATCTTTAGAAAAATTCCTCAGAATAAGGACTATAAAAATTCTATACGCCATAAAAGAAAAAATATATACATATTTAATTTACTTTTTATTGCTGTCAAATTTCAGAAGCATTGTTGCCAGTGCCTCTTTAAAATAAAGAAGGTCAACTTGTTTTCAAAACTTTTTGATATTAAAAAAAAAAGATTTGCTTTTTATTGCTGTCAAATTAATCGTAACTCTGATGCCAGTTACACTGAAAAAACCAAGCAGGTTATTATGCAAATTTTTCATTCGATGCTGGCTAGATCCTTCAGAAAAAATTATGGAAAAAATCTAAACGCCTTTAAAGGGAAAAGAAACAATTATTTTCTTTTTATTACTGTCAAATTGGAAATGCTGCTAGAGTTTTTATTGATCCAAAAAAGGTTGCATGTTATTTGAAAAGAATGATAATGAGACACAAAAAAATTATAATCGACTATGTACTAAAATATTAGTATTTTAATCGAAACAGAATAAATATTTGGTCACCGAAACTACTGAACCGATTTGAAAAATTCTTTCATTGTTGGAAAGCCAAACTATTCTCGGGCGACATAGGTTACTTTTTATTCCGTAAATGTGGGGGGAAGGGAAGGGACATTTGAAAAAAGAAATTACGCGCGGGTGAAACCGCAGAGGCGGTCGCTAGTTATTTATATTGCCGGACAACAGCAGATTACAATTGTGGGAGTGGTAGCTAGCCAGTGGAACTCTTAAATACTCCTTACACTACCTTAAGGCAGAATTCGAACCCACGACCTCCGCTATTAGACCAGAGCAGTGCAACCACTATTGTGCAGATAAGGTCAGTTAACTTTCTCAGACGTTTTATTTATTCATAAAGACTTCCGAAAAAAAAATACTATACATATCTTATCAGCTATTCTTGTGTAGGTACAATGAACTCGTAAACTCTTCAAACTTATCCCGTGGAGTTGCGAAGAAAAATTAGTTCTCCACTGTTTTACGTAATTGCAAAAGATGTTCGTTTAAAATTAATTATGCTGTAAGTAGTAACTTTGAAGAAAGAAATTCAATATAGCGCTAATAAAAACTGACAAGTCGGCGTTACAGAAACAAAAACTTATAATTGTTAATATATTTTTACTGAAGTAATATACATATATTAGAGATAGAATAAAAAAAAAACATATTCAAATTCAAATTATCGCTACATAATTTACACTTTGCAAACGTCTAAGAACTGATAATAAGAATAAAGAAAAAATATAAATTTCATCTAACCTCTGGCGTACAGGTAAGGGTTTTTTTAACTATCAATCTAGAACATAGTTAAAATTAACTTCAAATATCAAGCGATTGGCTTTGCCGAGCAAGAAGAAAGTGTTACGAACGATGCACGAATATTGGAAACGAATCTACAAAATGCATTTTGCGGCGACCTGTGTATGGGAAAAAAATCATTAAAAATCCCGACCTGCACTTTGAACTGTCGCAGATACGAATCGGGGCAAAACGCTACAAATACGAGTTCAAGGAAAATTTTATATTGGTATGAAGTCAGGCTTTATAATTTTAGTTCCGAAAAGCTCAATCCATAAAATTGTAGGATGTCTATTTAAGTGCGTTAGATTATATCAAAATCAAAATCAAAATATTTTTTATTCATGTAAACTTGTATCAAGTATTTATGAATCGTCAATTACAGAGTGACTCTACCACCGGCTTCGGAATGCAGTCATCTGCCGAGAAGAACCGGCAAGAAACTCGACAGTTAGGTACTCTTTTTCATCGCCATGTTTGTTTACAATTTGTTTGTTACAATTACTGATTAGTTTTAGAATACCAAGCCATACAGTATAAAGTATAAGAATGAGACTATAATCAAGAAAATATATTTCGAGATAGACTTACTACCATAATAATTGTACGATTTTTAGTGTATGTTAGCGCGCCACGACTATTTTTATAGAGGTTGCAAATATTCGCTAGTTTTGTTTTTCGAATATTCGAATATTTCGAATCTTCATTCCAAAGTATTCGAATAGTGAAATTAGTTAGTGAAATAAGTGAACTAATTTCACTATTCTTATATTCGAATATTTGAATGCAACCTTTAACCACGTCTACTTTGCTTGTGCGATGAAGGATTCCTATTCGTTATCGAGAAACTATGTGTTGCATTTATTAAACACGGTTATAACTTGAAGTATTCGCAGACTAGAACATAGTCTCCGATCTTTCTGTAAGTTGCTAATGAAGAGAGCCGATTATAATCCCACTCAATTGAATTTCAAATAGTCTAGTTCTCAATTACCAATATAATTTTAAGCACGTATAATTGTAATTAATCGGTTTGACCGGGCAAAGTGGTTATTGCACTAAGATAATCATGACGTCATCTACGGGTTCTAATACAACTGATCATTACAGTAACACGGACATAAAAGAGAAAAGTGATTCTAAAGAACAATAAGCATGCTAATTTTAGTAGGGCCACTGCGGCGTGTCGCAGAACTAATATATATGTAGAATTCCCATACAAAATACTCGATTCAAATTACTTTTTACTTTTCGTTGTCATTGCCACCGATCCCTACTAGGTCATTGAACTACAATAGTACTTGTAACTTAATGTACTAGGTCCAGTTGCCAAGGGGTTTAAGGATCACAAATCTCCCATAACTCCACAATCAGGCAAGCAGGAGCATCCTGGGGTTAAGTTTAGTAGCTTAGTCATCATCATCATCAGCCTATATACGTTCCCAATGCTGGGACACATCTCAATTATGAGATAGTGTGGGCCATCCTCCACCACGCTGGCCTAGGTGTGGGTTGGTGGAGGGGTGCGTAAGGTCCACACCCTCGCTGTGTGTCTAGCGTGGGCTCCGCAGCGCAGCGCGCTTGTCGCCGTGGTGGGTCAGGCCTTATCGCTGCCTAGCGTGGTTCTGTCCATGTTGGGGAGTCAGGAGGCCTGGGCGGCGGTAGCCTCCTTCTGCGAAGATGTCATCACGCAGAAGGAGGCGGCGGAGCGCGAGCGGGAGGATGATCCCCTCGCACCCGCGCTTCGCAGACGAAGGACGGGGCGAAGGAGGCGGGCTTTCGACCGATTCCTGCCGCCCCTCCAAGATGGAGCCCAGCAGGTCATGGGTGCGGGGGCACCCTAGCCTGCATTGCACGGCTCCACCATCGACGGGCGGGAGTGCCTCAGTACTCCGGGGCACTTTCGCAGTTCCGCAAGAGGAACAGGAGGAGCTCGCAAAGGAGAGCGTTCGCTGGGGGGGCCGCGGAGCAAGGGCTCTGCTGATACCCGTGGCCCCTTCATGTTAAGGCGATGAGGGAGTACCGCGGGGTTTAGTGGGTAAACCCCTGGGCCACTTCCATCTTCGGCCCAGGAACAATGCCCCTCTTTAGGGCATCGGGAGTCCCACACACGGCCCTGTCCCTCCCCCAGGATGGGGTTAAGGTGCTTAACGCATTCCCCGCGAAAAAAGAATAAAAAAATAAGGGGTGCGTAAGGCAAGTTACCAACCTTAATGTCAAATGTTATCAAACCGCCAAATGGCCTCTGACTAGGCTTGACGACTAATATCTACATTATTGTAAATATCAGCCGGGACATGCCTTACATGCCTTCCGAAGCACGGAGACGCTCGAAATAAATGTCACAAAATGTGGTCACAATGGTTACCCATCCATCAACCGACCGCGGCGTGGGTAGCTTGACTTTCCTTAGCTAGTGAGCTAGCTAGCTAGTGAGTAGTTTAGTCCGACTTGAAAATCTTAAAGAAAAAAGCACATTTTTTCCTTAATGGCCGGCAGTGCATTTGTAGTTCCTCCGGTGTTGCAGATGTCTACGGCCGGCGGTAGACACTTACCATCATTTGTGCCCACAGAAATCTAATGTCTTATTATTTAGATTTCTGTGTTTGTGCCGCAAGCTCGTCTGCCCGCTATTTCATAAATAAACAACCGTCGTGTTAAATCCGTACTACTTCCTGCGACAACGAAGCAGTATAACCTTATACAGACATTGGTTTATTCAAGTTTATTGTTATTTACGACAAGTGCGGTACGAAAGTTCCACCGCACTAGGTCGGTAAAAGGCGTATAGAAGAAAGCTCCAGACTTTCACTGCTCGAAACAGGTTTGCCTGGCGGGATGGTCTAGACTAGAAAGGTTCTCTTCGACTTGTGTTATAGCAACTTATAAATAAATATGATGCTATATTGCAATTTGTTTATAACTAGGGTTGCCATCCGTCCGGGTTTCCCCGGATTTGTCCTAGTTTAGAGGGCATCCGTCGGTCGTCGGTCCGGGGAGCGTCCGGGGAAGGTTTCATTTGTAGACCGAGTTTAAAAAAAAAGGTGATTTATGATATTTTCAACTGTTTTTTATTACATTGAATATGTTTAAAAGGTCTTGTTGACATGTCCGGCTTTCGAACTCTAAAATCCGGGGTTTTCACGCGTCTTGTCCTGTTTTCCAAATTTTAGAGATGGCAACCCTATTTATAACTAGCCTCCAGCCCGAGGCTTTTCCACGTGGACTAAAGACATGAAAAAAAGACAAACAAACGTAGGTACTTGTATCGGTTATTCCATGGGAACTGAGCATTATTTTAAGATGAAGTAGCCTATTTTCTTTCAAAAGGATTAGTCTATGTTTATACCAAACTAGCGGCCGCCTACGCGGTTTCACCCGCGCGAAATTTCTTTTTTCAAATATACCCTACCCCCCTACCCCCACATTTCCGGGATAAAAACTACCTATGTCACCCAGGGATTGTGTAGCTTTCCAACAGTAAAACATTTTTTTTTAAATCGGTTTAGTAGTTTCCGAGCCTATTCAATACAAACAAACAATCAAAAGTCTACTTCTGAAAACTTTTTGAAGAAATGCAAAACATTATGACAGTTTCTGTGTAAACTGAACTTGTCGAGCAACCATATTTAAACAATTCTTTACAAAGTAGGAAATACCTGATATCTAATATTCAATGAATCGGAATACTTATTTCAATGACTTTTCATTTTAAAACTTATCTCTATTGCCTTACCAGTGCACAATGAGGTGTTGACGGCAAGGAGTTGCAAATATTGGTCGGTTCTTTTCGATAGATAACAACATTCCGAATCCGATTTATAAGTGCGTTATGTTGTTTTTTTTATTTTAGGCTTTATTTTTTATATATAGATGTTTATTCGTTTTGATCTAGTCATATTCTTATAACGCCCCGATGGTCTAGTGTTGTCGGTTTTTTAGGACACAGCTCGGGTTTGTGATCGCCAACCCGCATTTGTAAAGCGCGGTAAAGCCAATAACCATCATTGAATCATGCCTTGATTTCAATCATCAGCCTTTGTCCTGCTGTGGGACATTGAATAGGCTGATATTTTACATAAAATATACAAAATAAATACATCACTCAGTCCAAAGCATTCATTGTGTATGTCCACGTTAGGTTGAAAATAAAAACATTTCAAAAACAGGCTTTTCTGAAAAGCTTTTTTGCTTTATTTGAACTGCTAGCTTTGAAATAGTCGAGCACATAAAATATTGTTTATAGAACTACTGAAATAAAAGCTCTGTGATAATCATGATGGAGCTGTTTTTTACTGACAAATTTTTTTTTTTCATCTGGTACCTAGAAGCAATGGTTAGTTATATAATAGTAACTAGTGATTGCCTCGGTGCGTTAATTGTTGCACTTCATCAGCGGCCACTGCAGAGGTTCTGGGTTTGATATCCGAGTCGGACCCCCTTTGGTTTTTCAGTTAAAAATTATCAGTAAAGTAATCAATCGTCTATTTATGTGGCACGGCAGGGCAGAGCACACCTCTTTATTGAAACCAAGTCTTAATACTGGCAAAATCACCACGCTTACCATGTCCATATTGGTAATCGCAAACTTAAACTGTGTTAAAAAAACGGACAAAAATTACGAGCCGGGACTTGAACCTGGAACCGCCAAGTTAAACTAACGAGGATTTTACCTTGGTTTAGTAAGATCAGCAGGACATCAGCTCTTGAAGTAAAACCTTTAAGGTATTAAAGTAATGGACCTTCCGAATCCGCATCAAACGATAATTAACCATTAATCATTCATGCGCTAACCTGAATTAACGTAATTGCTTGCCCGTCTAATGCATTAATGTCGCGCAGTCAGGCACCAAATTACACGTAATTCGCCTCAAAGCCTACTGCAACAGAAAGAGTAGTCGTAATCATCAGTAATGTATTGTCATCAGAAAGTATTAATATTACTAAATTTACTTAGTATTGATAGATAAATAATCATTTGTGTAGCTTTTCTTTTACTAGTACTATAGTACTTGACCAACACTGTTGAACCGCGCCTTAGGTATGCGAGCACAACACACACACTTGTACACTTGAAATCAGATGAGCCTACAGTCTGGCAGCACGTTGAGCGACGCTTCCTGATGAAGTGTCCTTCAAGGGCCACAGTGACCGATTACCATCAGGTGGGCTGCGTGTCTGTCTACCAACTGACGTGGTATTGGTATATAAAAAGCTATAATCTAACTATAACTTCCCATCCGTATATCCATATCACCATATCACAGCGTAAATCCAGTGAAGCGTCCACTAATCTGGTCATGCGTAATTGCTTAACTAACTATTGCAGTCAAGCACTAAATTACCCGTAATACGTCCTTCGGTTCAAAGCTAGCAGCAGACCACAGCACCTGAGCGACGCATCTGAGCGACCAGGTACCCATTAACTTAAACGACATCGAAAACTACCGATTGTCTTACACCCCTCTGAAGTTACTGCGAATTTAAACATGGGAAAATAAAGTGCATTGAATTAAGAACACCCTAGACTAGGTCCCCGTAGCAATATTATTTCTTCATTGTTTCGGCACTAATGTTAAGTGCTGACGCATAACTTACAAGTTCGAATTGTCGTTGTTTTAATAATCCTACTACTCCTACTATATCCTACTAATATTATAAATGCGAAAGTCTGGATGTTTGGATGTTTGGGTGTTTGTTCCTCAATCACGCCTAAACGGCTGAACTGATTTAGATGAAATTTGGCACACGTATAGTTTATAACCCGGAATAGGACATACGCTATAAAATTCTTACGGGAAACGTCTCATTCCCGCGGAAATATCAATTTTGAAACTAGGGTACTTTTGATCCTGGAAATGTGGGGGGAAGGGGGGATATTTGAAAAAAGAGATTACGCGCGGGTGACCCCGCGGGAGGAAGGCTAGTTAGTTATAAATATGGTCATATAGTCGCATTTAATTTAATTCTGGAGCTATAGTCAACAGCCGTGAAAGTTCTTTCGTGTAAATCTCACGTGCAGTTTAGCACTAAATTACCCGTAATGTGTCTTTCTGCTGAAAGCCAGCCGCATCAGACCGCAGCCACCTGAATGACACCAGTTACCCATTAACTTAAACGATATCGGATATTGCCGATTGAGAGTCGGTCAATGCATGCTTGAACACCTTAGAATCGTCCGAGTCGTCCTACCTTTCTGTGTTTAGAAGTTAGTGCTTTTTAATGGGTAAATAAAGCGCGCTGTATTTGGACGATGTTGTTAGTTACCAGTAATGTTTTGGTACACTATCGGTTTAAATTCTATTCTAATTTTCTACATGAATACTTATTTTATTATTATAATTGTATTAAGCCTAAATTAAGTTGACTTAAAACGAATACAAAATTAATAGGTAATAAACGGGGTTTTCTGTTCGGCAAATACTCAGTGTGGACGTTAGCGGTACAAACACCCTCGATAAAAACATGAGTATGTCCTTTCCCAAGGTCTGTTTCCAAAGTCGGTTCAGTGGTTTTAACGTGAAAGACAGAAAGACATAGATTACATTCGTATTTATATAATTAATAGAGTTTTCAATGACCAACAGTAATTCACACGTGGGTGTAGGTAATACCGATGACATAGGCACTGATCATCTAATCAATGTAACCGTCAGGCCATACAATAAAACTTGACAAGGCTAAACCTATTTTACAAACATCCTGTGTTTTGTAAGTTTTTGCGTCAATTCGTCATGCGTGTGGGGGATTACACTTTTTTGATGAGATGATTTTAGTCTGTGGGCGGAATTTAAATATTTTTAAAACAGTTTGATTTGGATGATGTCATCATTTCTCAAGTGTAGGAAGCAGTAGACAGCAACAGAGGTAACCAAAATCGTATAACACAGCGAACAGTTGTCATTTATACTTCTATACTAATATTTTATAGAGGAAAGATTTGTTTGTCAGTTTGTTTGCTTGTATTGAATAGGCTCCGAAACTACAGATCCGATTTGAAAAATTCTTTCACTGTTAGATAGCTACATTATTCCCGGGTGACATAAGGTAGGTACTTTTGATCCCGGAAAGGGGGGAACTCCTACTTCGGCTGCAGACTTGCGGTTATGGTGCATTCCCTACCTCCAAAAATGGTCTTAGGAACTAGACGACGAACAAATAACGACGTTATTCTTATCCAACATTTATTAACAATAAATAACTGTTTGTTTGTAAATTTAAAACTTGAACTAAACAACAAGTAACCGCGTTGTTGATGCAATGTTAATAAAGTCCTCATTCAAAATCACTTAGTGTAGATGTCAGTCAATAATTTCACATAGCGTGCGTGTAAGCATCCATCCTTTTCTGATAGGTATACTGTCACAACAATCCTTTTTGATTCACCCTTACCCCTGCGTGCGGCAAATAATGGCTCGGGAATGTACGGAAAACTATTGTCACGTTATCTTTCAAATGCCCTGGCATTTTGTATGGTTAAGACATTTTCACCATAATCTAGCCTGATATTAAATACGGAATTTGTTGACGTCTATATACTGAGCTCACACTTTTTTCAATTTAGTTAGTAATTTAATTTTAAACAACAATAATAGTAGTTTTAAATTCAGAGAAGGCTAGTGTGGCAGCCACGTGGCAGGGTATTATACACCTATTCCCACCTTTTTATTTTATTGCAATGTGTAACAAGACGAGCAGATCGTACACCTGATGGTAAGCGCCACGTCTGCCTTAGGTAGTTCAGTGCCAAACGGGATCCCTTTTTTTCGCATAACTTTTTTTGTCCTAATTTAATTTGGCATAACGTGTTTGGCATCATTTTTTTTGTCATAATTGTCCTTTCGCAACTGTTTCAGTAAGCATAAATATCGTTTAGACTAATGTTTTTTGCCATAACTTTGATTTGCATAAAATTGTTAAGCGTTTATTTGTCTAAGAGTTATTATAGTGTCGGTCCGGGCTGGTCAATAACCACAAGGTTGGCACCGGCTCGTCCTCATCGGGTGAAAAGGGGAAACCGGAGGAGTTTAGTGGGTAGTGGGACGAACGTCTTTAGTCCCGAGCCCCACACACGGCCGCAGGCTTCGCTAGCCTGCGGCTAAGGCACGTAAAAGAGTTCTCCTCCGATAAAAAAAAGGTCTCATATACCCAGTAATTTCACTAGCTTCAGTGCCCTTTCCCCGAAACACAGAAGTGCTTGACACACTTCTATTATTCTAAGGGTACATTAATGAAATATGCCGCAGTGGCCACTTACCAGCTCTGGTGGCCTGCTGGTCTTCTGAAAACTGCTCGAAACTCATCTAGCATGTATTTTATTTCAAACCATAATGTATGAGACAGCTTAAATCAAGCATTTTTTATTGATTATTACCAGAACCTGTATGCGGAACAAAGTAAGTAAAATACTAATGAAACCAAACTTTTACAGCAAACGATAATAACCTCTTTGCAATATCCTTAAAGTTGTCGTTTAGTCCGAATACCTCTGGTACAAGCGGACCGTTACAGCTCATTAGAATATGGAACTGGTTTAATTGTGCTCCCGCGGCGCTCGATCTCGCGAATCTATTGCGCGGGCGCCGACCGCTGTGTCGCCGTTCGCTTGATTCTACGGTAGAAATTTATTCTTTATTGAAAGACATTTTTTCATTTTTTATCAACTAAGGGATTTTATACTGGCTTGCCTAGGGGTCGAAGAACCTGGCCGTGATCTTGAGATTCTGGGTCCAATTTCCGGGCCCAATAAAATTAGATAGATAGAAAGATATTCTTCATTGCACAAAACATCATAGAAAAATGTGGATTTCGGAGGAGAATGCGTTTATACACCATAACCGCAGGCTAGCTTCACCTGCGGCCGTGTGTGGGACTCGAGACTAAAAGCGTCCACTACCCACTAAACTCCCCCAGTTTCTCTTTCACACTCGAATGGGACGAGGCGGTGCCTGGGCTGGTCAATAGCCGAGGCTGGCCCCTTGTGGCTATTGACCAGCCCAGGAAAACGTGTAACATAATAATATATGAAGCTGTACAATACAGGCCTGCTTTAATAACCTAGTTTAGATCTTTGTGATCCTGTGTTGGCTTACCAGTTTGAAAAACCTTATCATACACAAAGTTAATAACACATGCTACCATTAAGAATAAGAAGACCCCAGAATGCATTTGCGATTTATGTGTATTACATAGCAACATGAATCTTGAGTGAATTTTTCGCGACGTTTTCTAATCCAAAAGCCATTCGTCTCCCAGTCTCTAAGTCTTCACATACTTCCTTGAAATAGATGATAAAACTCGTCCACAATACACCGATTACACACATGAATTTCTTACATGACATATACGCCGCAATACGTTGATTTGCAAGCGGCCTGCGTGACCGAAATGCTTCCAATTCCTCGGAACAGTCGATGTACGACACTGCCCTGAACGTCCGCAAATGTCCTGCGTCCGAGTCGCCATGATTTATTCCTAGCTAATGCACCAGCTGTGAATCCTATTTGAGTCCGATGACGTCACAGCAAAGGCATAAACCGAAGCAGAATCGTTGAAATATTCCCTCATATTGCCGATAACTTGTATCTACTACGGGTTCAATGAACGTGTTATGTTTGCTCAGATTTTCAGATTCACGCCGATTTCAACCATCTTCAACTAAATCTATACGTACGCTGCAATGTCTCCGAAAATATTGTATAACAGAAGCGGAGGGTGAACATTAAAGAAAGGGGAGAGGTTAGTTAGGTCAACTTAATCATGTTCTAAAATAATGACCCTTATATTCATAAGTAAATAAATTAAGGAGTGGGATTAAAGTGTGGGACGAGACGTCCTCTAAGCCGGTTAAACTGCCTGCCTTGTTACTACTTACCACGTCAAACTTATTACTAATAAAGGAAAATCAGCGTATTTATTATGTTAGCACTAAAAATAGAGCGCTAAATACTAATAAAAGTGCTTCACCTCATTGCACAGATAACGCAACATCCATTCGCCTCGTATTCTCGTAGAGTCATAAAGATTATGTTATTCCCACTTGTAACGCTAGTAGTCACCGAGATTATGATACTTGAGAATTGTAATAATTGCAATCCTTTATCTGACGATAAAAATGTCGTAGGGCTGACGTCATCGGCGCGGCCGCAGCAAGATTGTCTGCAGTAGAGTAAGGATGTAGAACAAAGAAAATAATACCGATACTAAATATTAAAGAAATAAAAATAAACATGAGAACTTTTGTTGCATCAAGCCGCAAATCGTACCCATCTTTGGTAAAATTCCATGAAAGGTAAACGTTATACTTGTATTGACAAATACATATCTAAAAACTCTATGTATTATGAAGATCTTTAAGTAAATTCAGTTAAAGTTTATCAGTTTAAAAAAAAAACAAACAACCATACAAAATTTTCATAAAAAAACATGACTTTTTAAAAATCAGACTTTACAGCAAAAAGTACATTCTTTAGATTGAGGGCCGTTTCACCACCAATACA
Organism: Mecyna flavalis; assembly: GCA_949319885.1. Classification (NCBI taxonomy): domain Eukaryota; kingdom Metazoa; phylum Arthropoda; class Insecta; order Lepidoptera; family Crambidae; genus Mecyna; species Mecyna flavalis. The sequence goes on from OX439430.1 coordinate 18,005,340, forward strand.
TATTTATCTATCAGATAAAAACGATGCCTTCTTTTTTTGAAAATTTACGAAAGAGACAACGAAAAGAGCATCTTAATAATATAAATAATCACGGACTCATTTGTCACTATGTGATTCTGGTCCTGAGTGTCGATGTTTCGGTGCGTCCCTATTGCAGCTAAATAACTATAGTGCGTAAACAACTTAAGTGAATCATGGACGCTTCTGTTACAAAAGTAAACATCTTCGGCAGTGAAAACTTTTCGTTTATCTTTAACACAATTAAATTTAATTTACCCATTGATTAAAAGATAGTGCATTAACATTAGTTAAAGAAGCGTAAAGATAAATGTTACTGTTTCTTATCTAGTGGATTAAGTAACTCCCGTACTCGAATGATAGATTTTACACTTTCACTCCCTCCTCCCCATCTCCCATAGCCTTTCTCCTTCCCTCCATATTTTTTCCTCAAAGGCGAATAACTTAGTAGTAGGCGGGGCTCTAAGTGGCAATATTGTCTTTTAGTATATTCCCCTGGATTGAACTATTCCGCTATTCTCGCTCTCTCTTTGATTCAATAATCCTTGAATACTTGACAAAGCACTATCTAGCCACTAAGCAGAGCTAGTAAGGCATCTATGTGTTGGCTTTGGCCCTATGTAAGCCTCAAAGGCGCTCGTGGCGCAGCTGTGACAGTGGTTCGTTAGCGATAACGAAAGTCAAGCTACCTACGCCGCGGTCGGTTAATGGATGGGTGACCATTCTGACCATATTTAGTGACATTAATCTCGAGCATCTCCGTGCTTCGGAAGGCACGTTAAGCTGTTGGTCCCGGCTGATATTTACTATAATGTAAATATTAGTCGTCAAGCCTAGTCAGAGGCCATTTGGCGGCTTGATAACATCTGACATTAAGGTTGGTCACTTGCCTTACGCACCCCTAAACCAACCCGCACTAGGCCAGCGTGGTGGAGTATGGCCCACACTATCTCACAATTAATTGAGATAAGGCCTGTGTCCCAGCAGAAGGAACGTATATAGGCTGATGATGATGATGATGAAGCCTCAAAGGAGCGGTTTCCCATGGGCCAGAGAACTGCAGATCTATCTAATTATTAAATGCCCTAACTGAATTTTTATGATTAACCAACTATATAATAGTACTCATATACACTGCAACGCTGCCAACTTTTGGTAAGCCACGCGAAAAAAATTATATTCATTTCTTTTCATACATCCACTCAATCGATTGATTTTTACATGTCTTCATTATTTAAAAAATCATGATTTTTGTGTTCAGTTCGTTTCATAATAATACACAAGTTTAGGTACAGCTTGTGGTACAGCTAACAAAACATATTCTAAACCTTAATTAATAATTGAGTAAGTCATTTTTGTAAGATTAACATAAAAACAGTTTTGCCACTATAATATTAGGTGATACCTAAAATAACATAGTTGGTAAGTTTCTTACGACAGTTACCAGCAGGTCGTTTACACCGAAGCGTTGATTGTTAGATTAAAAAATCTTTTACTTGTAAGAAATTAATTGAACTGGTAGCTGTTCGATGGGTTGATTGCTACGGATTTTCGTATTCTTATTTACCACTAGTATTTTACACTAGTAGATATCATTGACTTACCAGGAGTGAATAAAAAACAAATTGCACAGACCCAATAAACACAAAACGGGCACAGGCATGTCCCTCTTCGGGTGTGAAGGGGAAACTGGTTCCAACCATCCATGATCCAATCTATATTAAAAATTAATTGCTGTTCATTAGTCTCGCTAAAACTCGAGAACCGATTTGACTAATTATTTTAGTTTTGAAAAATTCGTGGAAGTCCAGGGAAGGTATACCTAAACGATGAGAAAATATGGAAAAACTAGCCTTCCGCCCGCGGTTTCACCCGCAAATAATCTCTTTTTTCAAATATCCCCCCTTCCCCTCACATTTCCGGGATCAAAAGTACCCTATGTTCACCGGGGATAGTGTAGCTTTCCAACGGTGAAAGAATTATTCAAATCGTTACAGTATTTTCAAAATTGTTATTCCCGCGGAAATGAGACGTTTCCCGTAGGAATTTTATAGTATATGTCCTAATCCGGGTTATAAACTATACGTGTGCCAAATTTCATCGAAATCCGTTCGGCCGTTTAAGCGTGATTGAGGAACAAACAAACATTCAAACATCCAAACACCCAAACATCTAAACATCCAAACATCCAGACTTTCGCATTTATAATATTAGCAAGATTGCGAGGAAAATACTAAACACATAATATGGTTTATATTAAGAGGTAAGTGATATGAAGTTCACCGGGTCAGCTATTATTTATAATAATCTTTAGACATACTAAAATTAAGTAATGGAAACGAGTAAAAAATATAATTTAAAATAAAGTCAAAATTATAACAAACATAAGACAATTTACACTTTGCGGGGATCGCACCCGAGACCTTTTTTATAGTAGACAGTTCAGCCATTAGACAAAATCGGTGTCAAAATGGTCTGATACCCCTGTCTTGTCTGTCAAAGCCGACTGCAGTTAGATTTTGGTGCACTCGCACTTGCCAGATCTTTGATGTTTCAAAAAGCACTGAAAAACAAAACATAAATGTTTAAATGGTACAAAAATCGGAGAAATGACATTACATTAATGATGCAATGAAAAGTGATTTATGTACAAAATCAGTGAAAATGAAAATTGTACATACCTACCATCAGAGAACTTTCTCTGATCTGAGGTACAAAATTATGTTATAAACAACGTCGTGATCAATATCACTATTATTATTTACCTCACAAAATCACAACATAATTATAAACATCCACCCGAAAAAGTTCGTCACATGTTTATCCTGCGTGAGATTCGAACCCACGACCCCTGCCTGGCGCTCAGCGCTACACACAATGAATTATTTTAAAGAATTTCTCTACCACAACTAACTTGCTAAAAATATTAAGTTCTTTATCATTATTGATTTTTAATGGACTCTACAATTAGTTCGTCATTTTCACTTAATTCTCAACGTATTAGGTGAACGCTAAGTTATTTAATGTTTACTTATTAGTGTTTGCATAATCGTGGGTAGGAGAGTCGGAATGCCAATATTTAAACAACAACATTCAGTTGTTTGCCGGTGAAAGTTGACTCTACATGAAACTTAGCCGTTTTAAGGTACTTTAAACGGTTTATAATTTTATAACTGAAGGTTCACCTTGATACCTTTAATTGCTAGTAAAAATTATGTAGAGCTGTTATAGTTGTTTAACTTATTGATATATTATTAAGAAGTTTCACCTTGACATTAGAAACGAGTCTAACATCTGTTCCTCTAAAGATATCTAAAGTTATAAAATGTAGAGTCATTTTTTTCTCAAAGATACGAGTATCGTCATCATTCTAAAATAGTTTAACGCAAAAAAAGGCCCGTATCAGATTCGTCTTTTCGGCTTGCATTCAAAACATAACCTCCAAATGGTAGCCCATTGTCCGCGGTAAAAAATGCAGGCACGCCGGTCCCGCGCCAGCCGGCGAGAACGAACGGCCAGTCACATCCACGCCGCGGAGCGCGACCCGCGTCTCTACACTCGCCAAGTTTCTCGCGATAACTTATCAGCGAATAATTGCATGAAGTCATCGATTAATTTAAGTGCCCGAACAAAACACGCTCGCAAACTCAAACAAATGCAACCACCAACGACCAACACAAGTTCAGTGAAGTTTGACAGCTAGTGAACTCTACAAGTGTCTGTGAAAAGTTTGGTGTTCGATTCTTGTTTTGTTACGAAATGAACGGGACGCCGGCGAGGAGGCCTAAAAACGCCTTTTCTGAAACGGTAAAGGTATTTTTTGTTTATAAAACTGAATGTAGAGTTATAGACTTGAGGAGAATAAGTTTGAAATAAGTTAAAGTTAGCTCGTGAGAGACAAGGAGAGCCGGACGTTAGAAGAGTGTGCGTGAACGGGAATTTCTAAATAGAGAGTGGATTGGTCTGACCGCGCAAATGGTTTTGCTTGCATGCATCTGTGGACTATGTGGGTTATAAATTGACCAATCATAGTGTCGTTTGATTAATGATCTGAACTGCAGTACTCTACATTAGACGGTATACTTATAACCTCTTGTGTTTGAAGAGTTTGAAGGACATATTGTGTTGAACGATTCATTTACATATTTTTAGTGACAATAAAAATGTATTGAAATTGACAATAAAAATATTTATTTTAAACTTGTAAAACCATTTCTAGACATATCTATATAAATGAAAAACGAACACGAAAACTAAAACAATATTAAGTTAAATTGTAGGACACAACTCTCGGATAACTTCGAGATAAGATAAAATACCTACGTATGTATTCCATTAGCCAAAAACATATTCTAAAAAGAGGATATCATCATTATTTAAAAAAAATCATTATTATGACAGATGAATTAAATTATCACTAACTTACTTATGAAAGCGGTTAAACTCTTCATTTAAACTCTGTAAAGTTTAAATGTAGAGGCCGGTAAATATTATATAAGAAATAAACCAAATGCAATTAAAAAAAGGTCTGATATTTTCCTTGAGAGAACGTGCATAAATGTCTCTGTAATGCATGAGAGTCCTTGTTCGTAATAAAATGACATCATGTTAAATCTCCCAAAATATACTGTTCAATTAGCGGCCGACTTTTTCATATAACTCTACATTTAGACATTACATTTTTCTATACGTTTTTGCTTTAATTGTGAAGTAAAGTAATTGTTTAAATTCGTACTTTTATTTTATTTTTATACCTCAAAAACTTATATTTTCTCTCTAAACTTTCATTTTCATTCCACCTTTCTTTAGCAATAAACATTAAGTTTAAAAAAAGTGCTATATCTATCCTAAGCTATCCAAACATTATTTCAACTTAGGTAAGTACATCTCTCTCGTAAACTTTCTTCGATATTATTGTATTCGCCGAACTCTACGTCCCAAGTTTACTTTACTTCTATACATTTTTTTAAATATTAAAATGATAGAAGAAGTAAATAAATATTGATTTTATTACTTCAAAAAATTAAGATTCTCTTAAGTATCGAGTACACATAAACATTAGTAAGCTTAAATTCCGGACCTTTACAATATTTAACTTTGTAGTGCTTTAGCTTTAAACTTTTAACTTAACGTGAAAATGAAAATTGTAACACTAGAAAGTATTCGTATTAGTTATTAAAGATATAATATGAATGATCGATTTGATGAAGGATGTGTTGATCTATAATTTGGGACTAGACAACAGTGTGTGTATATGTCAAAAGATATTTATAAATGTAGAGTCAGTTGACAGACTCAACATTTTATGACCAGACAGGCCTGACCCACGGAATATTTTTTCTATTCCGTGGCCTGACCAATAAAATAAACAACCTGTTCTGGAGGCGCCACATGGTATGGTTATAGCAACACTTGGTTGCTATGGTTATACTCACAAATAAATCTATATAGGTATATAAAAGAAAAAGTTGGTGTTAGTTACACTATTTATAACTCAAGAACGGATGAACGGATTTAGATGAAATTTGCCATACGTATAGTTTATAACCGGGATTAGAACAAAGGATACTTTTTATCCCGAAAAAGTGGGGGGAAGGGGGGATAGTTGAAAAAGGAAATTACGCGCGGGTGAAACCGCGAGGGCGACCGCTAGTATTTAATAATAACAAGTCACGGTTGACAATAATTGACATCACACTTTCACAGACAGCAATAATGAATGACATCTTTTTTTTATTTGATTTTTGCCACTTGAAGAAATTAATTCCAATATTATTCCTCATTATGGCGAGGTTTTTCATTTTAATGGTCAGGCTATACTTTATTAAACCTACAAATGAAAATAGTTTCTAACTGCTATACGATATGATGATGCTTAGTTGAATGTTTGCCAGCGGCCTACCTTATTTGCACTGGTATCAAATATGGGAGTGACAATATTTTATTGGTAACTCATTATGTAGATTATCTATTGTTTACTGTTAGACCAAATACTGAATGTCGTATGATGTAATGGCACATATAAATAGGTAAGATGAGTAAGTGTTCTAATATAATTCAATCAACGTTATGGAATATTTTAATATTAAAAGTTGTATTTTCCTGAAGAATGTTTTTTTTAAAGGTGGTTAACCTATCAAGACTCAAAATGTGCAGCATGAGTGGTGGTGGTCATTTTCTATTTAAGGTCTCTCTCTTACATTATTGCCTCCCTTTCTTATGAAACAAACGAATTCCAATTGGTAAGTCGGCCTTAAGAAGTGGAAGTATCCCCACCTAAAATAATATTACGAGTACCTACATTTATAATTATATAAAATAGGTAAGGTCGTATAAACAGCCTTTATTTTGTGGATACTGCTACGAGTATATGACTTGTATTCAGGGTAATTTTGAAATAAATGCATAAATGAATACATAAAACTATGTAGATTAGTCCGATCCAAGACTTAAATACTCGAGTTATGGAAATCTAATTCAATAAACATGATATAAATACATATTCTTATAAATAATAGCGGCCAAATACAAAACGCAAATAGAATAAGTTGACCAGTGTAGGTTAGTGATTGCAGATTGACAAAGACAGTATACCAATCAGACCTCACTGGCCGTACACACATGGTCATTCATTGTTTATTATTTCGGGCCTTGCTTTTTTAGTTATGCACAAACGCATGGAGTAATGGAGGTAGCTACTTATGTTTTAATTTGTTGTTGTCTTTAACAAGATTATACAGTTAAGTTTTTATTCCTTTTTAAATTAGTTGGCTTATACTAAACTCAGGGGTAGAATAATTCCCGTGGTACCTTCCAGGGACTATCACAGGGACCATGGACAAAAAAGGATAGACACACTTTCTATTTTACCATTCCACACAAAACTAAACTGAACGAATTTAATCTTAATGTCAGTAAAAAAAGTAAGTATCATCCTATTGATGTCACACTGCAGTGAAAATGTAAAAATATCCATTCTTGAAATGAAGTTATCGATACAATGATGGGTACTGGCTTAATTACCATGTTTACCAAATGCGAATTGGTGATCACAAACTCGAGCTTTGTCCGACGAAACTGACACAAAGTTAGCTCAACCTGGAAATTGAACCGAGGACTTCGAGATCTCGGCCTGGTACATTAACTTCTTGAACTTATATAATTTTTATATCATTAACGTTTTTCTGTAATTTGTGTAGATATGTGGAGTTGGACGCCAACCGAATTAATGGCAACTTAATTAAATCCTAAACTCGGCAAATGCTAAACGTAGGCAGATATTAAGTAGAACATTTGCTTTAATAGCTCGTACGACTTGAAGGACGGCAGTGCAAAGACCTGACTATTTTATTACTAGTTGAGACGAAGCAAAACATTTAGAAGTGTAAAAATGTGTTATGTTATGAATCAATGTTATATAACTAGCCTGCCGCCCGTAGCTTCACACGAGTTGACTGTACGACTTTATCTGACAGGAACGTGATATTTATCCAGGATAACAAACACATTACACACATAGTTAAACAACGTGTTACGTTAAATGCGCAAAACCTGAAATAAGTTTGATCGGAATAACGAGTAGAATCCATTAAACCAATTTTCAATATAAGTAGGTGACATTTTTCAATAAATATTCATAAAAAAATTTTGCCCTGTCTATTTATTAAAGGTCAAGTGCGCAAACTATACCTACCGACTCGCCCCTCGACAAAGCGTGGTCGCAGACGCAAGAAACGATCGGAATTGTCAGTAAAACTAAAGCAGCTCATAAAACCTTTTTTTTTTGATGTTGTTTTTCACTTAAAAATCGTTTGAGGTGTCTGAGGTTTTGCGCATTTAAAATAACGCGTTGTATACTCGTAAGACAGCAACATTCCGAATCCGGTGGTAGAGTCACTCTGTAATATTTATATCTGCCGATTCATAAGTGCATCTTTGAAGCCTACATGACTAATGTATATTTTGATTGATATTTGTCTCAGATTTCCATTATTTTTGCCGGTATATATGTTAGAGTCAAACTCATAGCCGGTCAAAACGAAAAACTTGAAAAATAGGATCGAATCCTACGGAGAGCATCACTTTGTGCCATGTTAGAACTGCGACCACAAAACGCAGAACCGAATTCACTAGTTTTGACTGCGAAAATCAGTCAAAACTGTTTTTGACCAAGGGCATTGGTCAAAACTACTTTTGCCTGATTTTTGCAGTCAAAAGTAGTTTTAACCGGTTGTGAGTTCTGACTGTAACATATAGGTATATTTTTCTACCATTGCGGCCGATCTTTCTTATTGTGTTAACGTAATGGTTCCTGCGATACAGGCATACAGGTCTGAGTTCAGTCGTTGCAGTTAAAAAGTAGTAAAGTTCCTTACATTTAGTTTTGTAGTAACTTAGTTTTATGCGTTGTGTATGGTTATAGTTGTTTCACTTTTTTTTTTCAATAATACAGTTATTTGTATTTTGACTAGCCATTTAATGTTTTGTTGAAATGTCGGCTTTTACACCAAGAGGTAGCAGGTCCTAATCGGGTGTGAAGGAGAAACCGGGGGAGTTAAGTGGGTAGTGGACGCTTCAGTCTCGAGTCCCACACACGGCCGCGGGTCTAGCTAGTCCCCGGTTATGGCGCATAAACGTATTCTTAAAAAAAATGTTCGATCCCCGCACATGATCATGCATGTTTGCATCGGTCTGGGTGCTTAAATGTATAAACTATTTATTTATGTACAAAAAAAGTAGCATCAAAGTACAAGAGATGCTTAGTTTGGGGCTCTAAAGCACTGTATGAATTGTGTCCAGGAATATTTATTTACTTACCTATATCTCTTAAAGGCACCATGCATTTATATTCATAATATCAATCTGACTCACCTGCTCCTCCGACCTTCACTCGGTTCAAGCTGGGGGAGTCACGCTTCAGGGGTTTTGTACCACTTTTTATCAACGCATCTTTGTAGGCTAACTGCATTTGCATAAATATGTAGGTGTATACTACGGTCCTTGATTACTAAGTTTTACATCCTATTATTAGTTAAAACAAAGTCAAAAGCATTATTCAAGGTGTTTTTGACTCAATCGGTGGGTAGGCAATTACGCTTGCCACTTCAAGTTGAAAAATTTTTTTGGCAGCATCACAAATACATTATTACAAATTAAGAAACTAAAGCACGTGTAACAATGCAGGTACCACAAATTAATTACCAGTCCACATACCTACTTAATACTAAACACTTGTATAATATAATCTATGTATATGATATTCCCATTCTTAGCAAGATGTTTATTGCTTATCTACTGCATGGTCACCGCACAGCAAGGTTTCCTGAACTCGAAAGTCGATAATGGGGTACCCGCACTTGCATAGTAGAATCACTAATCGATGCAATGTCTCATTGACTCCGCTGTCACAGAACTATGCAAATGTGCTGTGTCAACAGAGCGCAGTGCTTCTTAACATTTAGATTCTTGTTCAATATTAACAAGCTTACATCGTTCAAAAAAACATTAAATACAAAATAAAATTAGTTAATTTGGTTAGTACTCGTACCAAAACAGTGGCTAAGCCGCTCGGGTACAAAAGTCGTCAATTCCCGCATTGGCTTGGAGATAGAAAGAGAGGAGATAGGACTTTTGGATAGGATAGGAGATAGGACTCCACAGGTTGAAATCTGCCGCCAGAGGAGCCTACAGTGTAGCAGCACATTGAGCGATGCTTCCTAGTGTAGTAGTAGCACGTGGTATAGATAAATAAATTTAAAAAATTGCAAGGGTAGCTTTTACATATAACTCTACAATTATTTCGAATTTGAAAATATACCCCAACACTTCTATCTCTATAAGGGGTCCTCATAAAATTACTCTACAATATGCTATATTACTAAGCTATTTTCTGACCTCACTAAGGAATTCAAGAATAATAAAGATTAAATGTTACGGAAAATTTAACGGCTTTCCTCACTTGCAGAAATCCCTCACATATTTACGGCCGGATGAAAGGTGCATAATTCATTGATGATCAGAAACCACTACTTCTATTGTAATAAATAATTCTTGCCAAGACGGGGTTACTAGACCACGCATTGACTATGTATCAACACTTCTGAGAGCTTTTCAAGTATTCATTGTGACGTAATAGAAACGTTGGGTCTTTGTCGAGTTTTTAACATATTTTTTCGCAACCTCGGCGTTTGAAAAATAAAAATATAAAATAAAATAATCATTTATTCTGCAAATAGATTTTAGAAAAATACTTTTGCACGTCAATCTTTTTTTCCCCTACCAGCACTTCGACGTCAATGGCCTGTTGAGAAAAGAAGTGCCGCAAGAAACTCAACAGATTTGCCTTTTTTTTTAAATATTACAAATTATAAATTTTAAGTTCAAAAATTATACAATACAATGTCACAGAAAATATGAATGTCAATACAAAAGATCATGTCAATTATAACAAAGGCGCAGGCAGAGGAGCGGCAACAATAGTACTCACTTCTACAGACTTTTATCATTTAGATAGTCTTCCACTTATAATAACTCTTCTTGATGAGTTGGCATTGAACTTGAACATTCCGGAATCGTCATTATGTCCTGCAATCCACAGCTTATTAAACACTGCATAAGAAAACTTTATTTTTCGGTTTGATGAGGGAATTGGTCAAATGTGACCTTATGGTCAGTACCTAGTGTCTAGGCTAAGGTCATGTTGCCTTTGAAACAAGAATGTGGAAGGAAAGTCTTAGGCTTCGGCCGCGAATTTCACGGCAGCGGCAGCGGCGGCGCTCGCAGGCGCACTGCGGACACCGCTTGACGCGGGCCGTCAAGAGCGGTACGATGCTGTCAAGCGGTAATCCGCAGTACGCTTACGTGCGCTGCCGCTCCCGCTCCCGCTCCTCTGTATTCGAAAACGGGTTTTCGGATTTGCCGTCGAGGTCGAGGCCTTAGGAATAGGCATTGAAAGGAGGAAGGAAATGGGGAAGATTGGGCCTCCTCACACTCACCAAACCAAGCGTAATAGCCACAGAACAAGAAAAATTTGTAATAGCAGAGTGCTACCACTCATACGTCGGTCTTGTCTGAGGGTTAAACATCCCCGTTTGAACCAGCCCATTTCTATTGACAGACAGGAACTGTCAGAAGCATAGATCTACCACACTTATTATTGAACTACTGCTGTAAGATGAAAATGAAAAAAATTTTTAGTCATGACCATGATAATTCACGGTCAAGTGCTTATAACGTTTCACCAATAAGTTTTTATTGCAACATTATTATTCCCCCAACAACCCTCATCGTGTCCTGAATCTCATACATTGCATCACCTTTAGTTCCTCATCTAATTCCCACGTAACAAGTCTTTGTCCAATCGTCGAAGCTTCCTGGCGAAATTAGATAAGGGCGCAATACGTACGTGGCGATACTACGACACGCTTCTGTAATGGTACAGTTAGGTGCCGAAATATCCGGTGTACCTGACTGTACTGCACGTCATATACAGCCATATACAGAATATGCAGAATTTGGTACAACGTAAGAACTTGATACAGAAATTGAAACCCCTGAAGAGGAATCACGGCTTGTTATTAAAAACCACTGAGACGTTATTTCTAGTGTTAATTCTAATCAAGTAGATAGATAGATAAATATACTCTTTTTTGCACAAAATTATAAAAGAAAAATATGTAACAAAATTGGATGATACAATGTAGGCGGACTTATTGCTAATAGCAATCTATTCCAGTCAACCTTAAGGTAGAGAAAAGTCTAAATTAATTTTAAAAAGTAGGCAGTGCAAAACTCAAGAACAAGAAATAAATACCTACATTCAAACTTCTCAAAAAAATAAGAGAAAAAAAAGTAGTTACGTAATGGATACTATATTTGGCCCAAAGTTGTAAATTATAGAAAACAATTTTAAAAACCCGATGTCCTTATGTTGTTTACGAGTTTAAAGATCATACATAAATTATTTAAATGGATAGTTGATGATACAACGCCAAAACCGGAATCAATAAATAAAATAATCCCACCAAAAACATAAATGTAAAAAAGGAAAGCCAAGTTCAATACAAAAATTATGTTTGACTGTGGGCTTCGCCGCAAAAAGAATGGAGATCTAAATGAGTGCCAAGTTCTATGATCTTAAAGTAGGTAAGATTTGACTTGGCCAGTTTTTATTATATCAGTCATTCTAGAAAGTATATATTTTTAATGTTGTAAAAAGTGAATATTGTAAACGATTTAACATGAATATATTCTAGAAAGTTATTTAACATATAATATATTAATTCTGATAAAAACTGGCCAAGTCAAATCTTACCTACTTTAAGATCATAGAACTTGGCACTCATTTAGATCTCCATTCTTTTTGCGGCGAAGCCCACAGTCAAACATAATTTTTGTATTGAACTTGGCTTTCCTTTTTTACATTTATGTTTTTGGTGGGATATCATTACTTTTTGTAAAGAAAACTAGGCAAGTATTGAGATTTAATGTGGTGCCACGCGCCGCAGACGACACGCACCATCGCGTTGGCCGGTTGTTTAGCGCCTATTACAAGTTTTTTGTATGGGGACACCACTTATTTTTTGACTTAACTTTATTTTTTTATTTCTGTTATATAGAAAATATAATATTATATAACATATTGGAATAGTTTCAATTCCAACGCTACAATAAAAAAAATTATGGGGCCTCCAGTATTGACCGACTGACTTATAGTAGCAAAACCTAACCTACTTCCAGATGACCTAGAAAAATGAAATTTGGAATCCAGCTCGGTAATTGTGTGTAACCTTAGGGAAAAATCTAAAAATAGAAAAAAATTAAAAAAATAGGGGAAGGAGGGGGTTTTCCTCCCTAATTTTTTACTTTTTTCTATTTTCAGATTTTTTCCTACGGTTTCACACAATTATCGAGCTGAATTCCAAATTTCATTCTTCTAAGTCATCTGGAAGTAGGTTAGGTTTTAGTACTGATTGACTGATTTATAGTAGCAAAACCTAACCTACTTCCAGATGACCTAGAAGGATAAAATTTGGAATCCAGCTCGGTAATTGTGTTAAACCGTAGGAAAAAATCTAAAAATAGAAAAAAGTTACAAAATAGGGGGAGGAGGGGGGGCTCCCCCCCTAATTTTAAACTTTTTCCTTTTTTCAGATTTTTTCCTACGGTTACACACAATTACCAAGCTGGATTCCAAATTTCATCTTTCTAGGTCATCTGGAAGTAGGTTAGGTTTTGCTACTATAAGTCAGTCAGTCAGTACTAATTTTTATGACTTTTTGACCTTCATATCTTTATAACTGTTTGAGCTAGCTTCATGAAATTTGGGCTTCTAGGTGTCCTTATGGATTTGATTAAACTCACGTAGTTTCATGTGTTTCGGTAAAATAGGTTTTAAGTTATAGAAGGGTCAAAAGTGACACCAAATGGTTCGTGTAAATATAAAAAATACCTTGGCGCTGGCTAGCCCGTTCCTTTGCTTGAACTTGGCTTGACACGCTGCCGCGTGTCTAGATTATGTCACATGATATCGCACCAAAGTAGTTTTACATAAATCTATATTTTTCTCTACATTTTTAAAAGTACCTATATGGTTATCTCGTAGGCTTATTTTTTATGTTAAATTAGTTGGAAGACGGACACGCCACCATCCATAGGTCGCTGGTTCATATCCGGCTCATAGGACCAATGTGGATACTGTTTATTTGTAGGTTTCCTGAAATTAATAAGATTTTTCACTGAGAAACATTTTTTATTTGTGGAGCTCACGTAATATAGAGCACGGTTGCGAGAAGAAAAAGAGCAAATGTTGCCAATGTCAAAAAAAGCACACTTTTTTAATATTATGTTGCCAACACCACCACCTGATGGTAAGCAGCCACTGCGCGCTTACCATCTATTCTATTGAGGGATTTTTAGCCAGAAAGCGCCGCACAGTATTGCAAGTCCACTGTGTCACTCTGAAAAAAATCCTACCCAAGGCAGAATCACTATTCCACTAAAGAGGTCATGTTATCGGTTCCATATTTCAAATTGTTGTATTCCACACAATAATTCGATTAAATATTCATAAATTGGACAGACAATATCGTGAATAATTTTATTGAAGTATGGAAATTAAAAGTTGGAACTACAAAAATAATTAAGTACCCATCAATGACGTTGAATGGCATTGGTACCCATACTTAATTCAGTGGTTAGTTTAGGGTTAGTTAGCGCTGTGTGGAAAATTTACTAGGATGATTTTCATATTATCAAATCTGACCGATTGACCTTCGTATCGAACCTTTTATTATTAGCATTAAAAACCAAAACTCGATCGCAGAACACCATTCAAGCACATTATCGAATTATTCGCTAAAATTCATAACCCGTACATGGCAGGATGGTCTATTCTATGTAAAGGTCGCTTCGACCGCGCCAACCGGTTAGCGCGCGTGAGTGACGAAATAACTTATAAAAATATCACCGAGCATCACCGTCAACCCGTAAACGCTTTGAGGTACTTTGAGGCCCCGAGCGAAGCCTGACTGACTAACAAAAGACGGGACACACAAAAATAAAAAGGTAAAACTTTTTTAATAGCGGATACTTTAATGTACCATTTAAAAGATACAAAATTGATATTACGTTGTCTTAGAAACTTGTAAAGAGTTTTAAGGTGATTAGATACATATTTTAATACTCCATAGAAGACTCGACTGGTTCAAATAAAACCTTACTGACAGAAAACCAAGAAAGTAAGTAAGGTGAAATCTGCCGCCATAACAGCTCTGTGTTCCAGCAATATTATTATGGGAGCCAGTACACTTGAAATTAAAGACTCGAAGATCAGATGAGCCTAAAGTCTGTCAGCGCATTGAGCGACGCTTCCTGATGAAGTGTCCCTCGATGGAATAGGCCGCAGTGACCGCTTACCATCAGGTGGGCTGCGTGACTGTCTGTCAACTGATGCGGCATAAAAAAATTGTATTAATTGGTATTTTATATAATATTTTACTACCGCTAACTTGTTTTTTACTACTCGTTATTTTTAAGTTACCTTATAACCGTAAAAGCTTTGAGTATGACATAAATAAATAAATATCGGACAGCATTTCATACATTGATATGACCCCAACGTAATTAGCGTAAGCACTTGTCCATGGGTATCAGTAACAACAAAAGGTACCACAAATATTTACCAACCAGGTACCAACCGGACCAGTCTTAGGTATAGGACAAAATCTTTTCACGGTCCAAAAGGCCCACTTATCACATTTTTCAGAAAAAAAATAACTTTTCTGTGTCTTACGTACGAGGGTGTAAAATTCGAAATAAATAATATGATTATTTCTTTACGCGATACTTGAACGATATCATACATATTAAACAGGTATGATTGCTTGTATGTATTTATTTTTGTATAATACATTTCGTGTTATTTGCAAAAGGTCCACGTTTATAGAATGAGTCGCGAACAGGTAATGCAAATATACGAAATACCTAAAGAGCAGGCAGACGTTTTATTACGATATCAAAGTGGCGAGGTCAACGATCTTTATTAATTACGCTACTAACCGTCGCTATATAAGATTTCATTTTGTAAAGATTTTACTCATTGTTTTTTACAAATGCGTTGGTTTGGATTGCAAGGTGATGTTGTCAGCAAAATAGCCTTAAGCTCTAAGAATAAGTTTTTTTTTATAAATAGTTAAAAAGTAGCCTCCGCTTTTCCTTTGACCGCCTCCGTGGAACAGTGGCTAAGCCGCTCGGGTATAAAACCCGAAGGTCGTGGGTTCGATTCCCGCCATGGGTCTGGTTGGTGGTAGGACTTTTTCAGAGTCCGACTGGCTAGCTACCCCCACAGGTGAAATCTGCCGCCGTAACACTGTAACAGCTCTGGCTGTGTTCCGGCAATATTAATGTGGGAGTCAGACCAGTACACTTGAAATTAAAGGCTCGAAGATCAGATGAGCCTACAGTCTGGCAGCACATTGAGCGACGCTTCCTGATGAAGTGTCCCTCAATGGAATAGGTCGCAGTGACCGCTTACCATCAGGTGGGCAGGGTGTCTGTCTGCCAACTGATGTGGTATAAAAAAAAACTATCCCCATTACACCAAAACACTATTCCTGCTATCCCATGGTAACTGAGCATTTTCCTGGGATAAAAAGAAGTTTCACTAGGCAAACATTACGTTACGATTTTGAAAAGTATCATAATTATACCTATTTTCAATTTTGTCACTACTTTGTACAAGCACCAAGCGGAATTAATCAGCGTAACCAATGAGTTAATCAATACTTTTTCAAATCAATAAGAACAATGAACCATAATAATATATTGATTTTATGAAGTGGCTGTACTCGAGGCTTATTCTTCGACCTAAAATGATTATTTAACTATTTAAACGTCTTTATCTTAACAACAATCAATCATCAGATTATTTGTTGATAAGATTAGTTCTCTTTACATACCTACTATTAAACAAACTACTCCTACCTATTTGACGTTCTGTGGTAAAAAAAACTAAAAAGTATATTTATTTTCCTCGTTGTTCATAATGAAGAAAATAAATATACCATGCAACCCCACATAATAATTATGCAAAATGTGTAATGTGTACTTTACTGGAAGTTAAGTAGGTATGACAATCAAAACATCCATCCATTCATCATCATAAAGATTATATACTCGTACTCGATTAGTTTGTGTTAATTTATCATTTTAGTTATCATTTATTTAAAAAAAAAGGTCACCTGTCACCTCGGTCCCAGTAGATTGCGGTCCCAGTCGCCATCTCGTAATATTGGTTCTCGTTATCGTCTCTGGATCTTTGTTACTTCAAGATGCCACAAATATAAATTAATATTCGTCAGAAGTGTATTCGAACCCTGCTATTTACTCATAGATAAGCATCTTTATCAATTGCGTCACCCAGCCAGTGAAATAGTATTAAATGTAAAAAAAAATTGGAAAATCACCTTAAGCAGTCGACTGTACGAACCGGTATCTACGCACAATATTTTTTGTCCTTTGTCCACCGAAAGCCCAACATTTATTTTTAACTTCGGACCTTAAAAGGCGTAAAGTAGGTGAACGGGGTAAGAAGTCGCCTCTGTTACGCCCGCCCGATTCCTTGCATGGCGATGACAGACAATTAAACACAAATATTAATCATTTCATATATAATAAGCTCCTTTGGTCCTTCTTCTGTCCGTTGCTTGAGAAGCAGTGTCTAGTTCAAAAGGAAGATTGTGTAAAGAGTTGGAAGAGTTTAAGAAACGTAAAGTATTAGCGCATCACTATCCTTCCGTCCTTACCACTGATTGACTCAGGGTTTATGGAAGCATAATAAAAATGCATCTGTTTGCGCCGTTTATATCGTACATTTTAAATTGATATTATGAAAGAAGTTCAATATACACTGAGGGAGAGAGGTAGTTAGGAGAAAAGATACAGAAGGAATACATAACTTTTATCCGGAAATTCAGAATTCAAAAGTAACTGAAGACGGATTTTTTTTAATTTATTGTGTGAGCCAATAAGGGACGTCTTATACAAGTCCAAAAAGACAGTCATGCATCTTGTTTGTCTAACACGATACAAATAAGTACGACTGTCTTGTTCAGTCGAACACGTGAACACGACAGCCTTACGCGGAAACCTAAATTAAAATAGAATTTTGCGGAACAATTTGAGTAATTAATTGTTCCGTAAAATAGGAACAAACACACTTTGACGTTTATTCAGGAAATTACAGGCTAGTTTTGTGGCACCAGCCAGCAAATTGGGTTATCCGGCAAAAGTACCGTCTCGGATGTGCAAGCCTCGGTGTTTTACTCTAATTGAAACTTTTGGATGTTTCATTACGAAATTAGCCTTTAAGCCAGCGGATACTAACATTTTTAAAGCACCGAAAACTGATATTTTCTCCG
Source organism: Mecyna flavalis (assembly GCA_949319885.1). NCBI lineage: Eukaryota > Metazoa > Arthropoda > Insecta > Lepidoptera > Crambidae > Mecyna > Mecyna flavalis. The sequence continues at coordinate 18,023,276 of OX439430.1, forward strand.
TTTTCGCCTTTTGGGTTGAACTTTTCGGTTTCAAAAACTGAAGGTTTTCTACTTAGTCTCAAACATTTCTAGACTAATAACGGCATGTACTATATTATGTTTCTGATTTTCGACCAAAATGCTTGGCAAATGCTGATGCATTTAACTTTTTTAGTAGTGGTTGAGCCATGCTGTTTTACAGTACGAATGGGCTGGCTCGTCCGGGGAAGTACCACCCTTTTACATAACACCAGCGTGAAATAATAGTGACTACTTGTGTTTCGTCTGGTTTATAAGAGTTCCGGAGGCCCACAATCCCCATTACCCCCATAGGCCGGCAACGCATCCACGATCTCTCTGGTGTTGCAGATGTCCATGGGCGGCGGTGATTGCTTACCATCAGACGAACCGCTGACTCGTTTGCCGCCTGTGACATCAAAAAAGAAACATTGTGACGACGACTTTATATCAATGATGTCAGCCCTTGTCCTGCAATAATATTATTGGTTTGATAAAAAATATCGTTGTTTCAATGCCATAATTTCAATTATGGAGGCTTATAGCAGTGGGAAATTTAACGGATTTGTACTTTAAGACTACCGCTACCGATTACTTTGTCAACCTCCCATCACTTTTGCTTATCATATTTATTTCGTTGATACAGTGACAATAGATAAAGATACTTAGATAAATATTAAACTTAACAGGGTATAACTTACGTTCAAAACAGAGAGACTCTTGATGAATCGTTAAAAGTTAATCCGTGATGCTATTAAAATTAATGCAAAGTTAATCCCAGCAGACGATTAAGTTAACCGCGGCTAATGACGAGCAAGGCTGAGACTGCAATCTGTGCTGTGAGTTTATGGCTTATTGACTGCATAGACAGAATAAACAAATATCTCTGGACATTATTCACACATCGCCATCTAGCCCTAAACTAAGCATTAGCTTGTGTTATGGGTGCTAGACAACGGATAAACATTACTTATATACTTTTTTTTTGTTAATACATACATATTATACATAGAAACACCCAGACCGATACAAACTGACATGTTCATGCACACAAATGTTTGTAGCGTGCGGAAATCGAACCTTTTTTTTTTTTTTTTTTTTCGGAGGAGAATGCATTTATGCACCATAACCGCAGGCTAGCTAGACCCGCGGCCGTGTGTGGGACTCGAGACTGAAGCGTCCACTACCCACTAAACTCCCCCGGTTTCTCCTTCACACCCGATTAGGACGAGCCGGTGCTAGCCTTATGGCTATTGACCAGCCCATCCCCGGGTACCCCGACTTGAGAGGCCTCAAGTCAGGGTGGCGCCTAGGGAAGGCCACCCGAGAAACTAGGTGACCCTCAGACTTGGCTCGAGCGACCTGTGCAATGCGGGCGTTGGGGGGCTACCCCCGCCCGCAGGTCAACCCTCAGGCCGGAGAAAGCGTGCTAAGTGAGCTCGCCTTCTCCGGCCTGGCCGTCTACGCCGGAGGGGAGCAGCGAGGGGGTCCTCCTCGCGCTCCCGCTCCGCTGCCTCCTTCTGCGACATTACTTGCTCGCAGAAGGAGGCGGCCGCCTCCCACGCTCTCCTGTTGGCGACCATCGCACGAACCATGGTCGCCAACGAGAGGCGTCCACCGCCTAGCGCCGCGATTAGTTCGCGGCGCTCGTGTCGCCAGGCCGGGCACTCGATAAGTGTGTGCTCGGCCGTGTCGTCGGGAGCGTCGCAGTGATGACACTGCGGCGTCTCCTCCCGACGGGGGACACGGTACAGGTAATGTCCGAAACTTCCGTGTGCGGACAGAACCTGCGACAGCCGGTAGGTGAGGCAGCCGTGCCGGCGTTCCACCCACTCCCTCAACACCAGACGAATGGCCTCAATCGTCCAGTGGCCGGCACTTGGGGCTTGGAGAGCCTCCGTCCATTTGGCCAGGGCCTCTTCCCTGGCCTGGACACGACCCAGCGTCACCTCTTCTAAGCTGGGTCGTTCCCCCCGCATCCTTGCCGCCACCCGGATTCGATGCACCTGGGCCAGAACCAGGGCATCGAACTCCCACGGTGCGGAAATCGAACCTGCGACCCCTGGTGTAATAGCCGACTTCTCGACCATTAATGGCTCGTCGGAATCTTAAGAGCTGCTGCTGTTAACATTAAGTTTATCAATTACATACATCATTACGCAAATAAACGATTACGATTATTTAGTGTGCTGAAGGTTTAGTTTGAGAACTCCTAAATAATTCTTATGCTAATAAGTCTAATTATTGCACAAAATGTTGGGGTCGCTTCTGGGTAAAAATAATTGGTTTTGGGAATTTCACCCAACATAACTTGAGGGTGGTTATTCTGTTTATGTTGACACACTTGACAATCACTATCAAATCAAATTCTACTTATAAAATTGTATGTACAATAACATACATAAGATATAGGTTATATAAATAAAGATTTTTAGGTAGTTCTTAGTTCGATGATGTCCAGATTCACGTACTATCAGATGCTCTTTAGTTGTTTCGCACTAGAGTGTAGGTTTAGGTTGTAAACCCCTGCTCTAGACGAACGGTTTAAGCGGTGTAATGACGTTATAATATATTTAGCGGTTTGCGGAGGTCGTGGAACCTGGCCTGATGCAACCGGGTGGAATGCAGGCGAGCCTGTGGGGCGACCACGCTGTCAAGGTCTTACGGACAAAACAGGACTTGCATTGACATCTTTAAGAAACTGCGCTTTGCTTCTCAGGAAGACGACATCCAAACAATGGCACCTTCTCCCACTGGTAGCGAGTTACTCCTCCCAAAAATGTCTTAAGACACACTTCCTGTGGGAGCCCTTTCTATTTGTATCATTTAATAATAGTTGTTATAATTTATTTCGTAATAACATGTCTAAATTTCATATAAATCAAGTAGCAAACATCGCTTAGTCATGCCCAGGTTAAATGTATAACAAAAATAAAAAAAATTACTAAAGTATTTAGTTGCTAGTAGAATTGCAAAATATCAGCAAAACCACTCATCCGCTAACTAATCACTTCATATTGCACCCTTTTTAAACTCATTATCATTCAAACTGAGTCGAAAACTCGTTGAACCCCGTGATATATCAAAATTCAAAGGCAACTAGGTCCAAAATTCAGTGTCGCATCTGAGTATGAGATACGCAAGTTTTTTAAACACTAAGCCGGCTTGCAAGTTAGCCGAAGCTGTAAACCAGAAACTTTGGTAGCTTTTACTTGAGGCTAATTTCTGACTTTAGAGCTTTAGTGCTTCCTAGTGGGACAAGTTGCGGCGCCAAGATAAACTCCGATGACTTTAATATTTTAGAAGTTTACATAATCAAAATTGTGACACTTTTAAAACCCCAGAAATTGGTTTACTCTTTATCTTAAAACATAGACTTCAATTTGGATTATCTATGTATTTAGGCCACATATTTTTAATTTTTAACATGTACCTATGTCATAATTACCCAGATTTTTGTTCCTTTTTGACTTACTTGCTAAACTACCTTTAGATATTGCTACAAATAAAATACATGAGAATTATACATAAGGCAAATTAAGTTTTTCTTTAATGCTAGATAATTTGACAGATAGGCTCTACCTAATGGTAAGCGGCGGGTGAATATTAAGTATATGTGGCATAAATATGGAATATCCGACTTCATGCACTGAATGTGGTAACCCTACATTTGATACCTCCACGCGAAACCTTGAGCAAAAACATTAATTTAATATGCAGATTTGTGTCGTTTCCTAAACTCATCCATTCTTAATTAGAACGTACCGTACTTATGTGTTTAATTTTTTTAGACATAACAAATAACTGACGAGTTTATTTACCTTTCAATTATATCAAGGAATGAAAAACCTCTATTTCGCCCCCTTGATTATGTACATCACAAGGAAAATGACAAATATGCAGGCTTCGATGGAGCGAGCTTGCTTAGAAAAAGCCCATAAAGCATTTAAAAAAATTTACTTCACATAGCATGCGTTTGTGCTTACGGGGATAAGTAGATCTACTTATCCCCGAAAGCACAAACGCATGCTTCCCCCACCGGTGAGTCAGACCAAAGCAGAACCCCGTGCAAGCGCAACGTGACGAAACACCGATGACGCGAGATGATTTGTTCCACAGGTATGTGCTACTAATGTTATCCAGGCACAAAATAACTCGGGTAGGGCTAGCACGGACTACTGCGACAAGTGAAAAGTAGATATCGAGGAATTCTATTAGTTTCGCTACTCGCTAAAGTGGAACTACTGAGATATGTCCAGACACCCAAATGGTTATACAAATGGATTAAACCCGCAACCACTAATTTATTGGCTGACATCTCAAAAAATTTGTTTCTGTGTTTCGCGGAAAGGGCACTGAAGCTAGTGAAATTACTGATATGAGACCTAATAACTGTCGTCTCGGTAGCGGGCGCAGGGCGGTGCCAGACAGTAACTGCTTAGTTACTGTTTGGCACTGAACTGTCTAAGGGCAGACGTGGCGCTTACCATCAGGTGTACGATCTGCTCGTCTTGTTACACATTGCAATAAAAAAAAAATCAGTTTGGGCAAATGTTTTTTTTTTCAAGTCTACGGTCCGTCTGATGGTAAACAATAGACCGTCGCCCACCGACGCTTGTGGATTGTTCTCACTAGTTACGGTCAAAAAAATTCCGGTGGAACAAGTGATACTTTTTTTCTTATTATTCCCTTGTCATTTTGACTGAAGTCCCGTCGGAACTAGTGATACTTTTTCTTCTCATTAGTCCCTTGTCAATTATAAAAACCCACCAGTGCAAACAAACACTTATGTGTTGAACATTTTTGTTCGTTCTGTGTCTGGATGTTTATTTGTACCAGCTACGCGGCTCTATTACTCTCTACTATGTTACTTGTCCAATATTTATTTTATTTTATTTAGATGTGATCAGATGTCCTAGTGGCTGCTTGCAAATGTGGTTAGTGACGATCGTAACATACACCAGACGGACGGTACACAAACTGATACGACCATTGTTTACATTATCTGTCTATCTATATCTAAGAATATCTATAGCGAACGGTCGTGAACCAACGAGAATAGACGCCTTATCTATTTAGATAAAGTAGTGTTATTAATTAAACTTCAGTGCAGTGATAATAACAAAAAAATAATAACCTTTTATGAATATTATCTATAGGTACTTTTATACTAGAATACCTACAATATTATCTATCCTTCTATATTATAGTTATTTGTTTGCTTGTATTGAAAATAGACTCCGAAACTACCTACTGAACCGATTTTCAAAAATTCTTTCACTGTTGGAAAACTTGGAAAGCTTAACTATCCACGGCCGCACGGGTGACATTTGGTACTTTTGATTCCGGAAATGTGGGGGGAAAGGGGGGATAATTGACAAAAGAAATTATGCGCGGGTGAAACTGCGAAGGCGACCGCTATCAGTCAATATGTTAGTTTGATTAGCCAATCTCCAAAAAAAAGCTAAAATTATTTTTCTGACAATAAGCTTATGATGTGTTTTGTGTGCTACATTTATTTTGGATTCAGAGCACCAGCACTTTTAAATGGTAATGATTTATGGTATTCATATAAATATGACAAGACATATTTATAGATATCAATAGATATTCAAAAATCTTGTAAGATAAAAATTATGAACTCAAATCAAAAAGTTAAACGAATTCAGCCTGTCGACTCTTTTGATAAAATACCGACGAGAAACACTTTTTAATCGCCAACCCTATAAACCAAAACGCACACTCCTTTAAAATCTAGTCCTTATGTAAGCACGCGACCCTCCCTACGTATCTGTTAACGAGTGTGTAAACACTAGCACCCCGTGGTCAGTGGTCGCGTCGACGAGTTGAACATTATTAACGTCGCGCTGTATACAGGTACCGGCAAACTTCTTGAATATCGGGTGGGCATTGCGCAGAACACGGATTTTTACACGCCTGCGCACTTTTGGTCAGAAGCATCCCTCTGCTACTAAGCTACTAACATCAATATTTTTAAACATAAAAATAAATAACGTAAAATTACATTGAACTGAAAACACGGAGTTTGACTTTTAATCGCCAATAACACACTCCTAAAACACGCGACCCACCCTTCAGTATAAAGTAACTGGCACCCCGTGGTCGCGATGTGTCGAGTGGAACATTAAGGCTGAGAACTCACGGCGCGGTTTTTAATCGCGCCCCGCAGCTTCCTGCGGTTTTAAGTATTTCAAAACTCACGAGACCGGTGTTTTTTGCGATTCCGCAGCCGCCGCGATTGACGTGCGGTACAAACCGTCCACGATAAGTTGTCTTTTGGAACGTGACGTCAAAATCGCGTCGTGAAAACTGCTCTTACTTTTTTCATATAAATCAACATTCTACAGAGGCTGCGAGATAGGTAGATTGTATGCGTTGCGGGCGCGATTAGAAACCGCGCCGTAGGTATGTTCTCAGCCTAACCTCACGCGGATACAGACGCTGGCCAGTAATGTTTACCTACAGAGCTCGTAATACCGTGCTTTCACGGTTTATTTACTTTTACGACTTTTTACTCAAGGGATTCACATGAAACTATTATGCAGATGAAATAATATACAATAATATGTGGAACTGAATAGATAGTTGCAAATGAAAACAAAATTAGGTCTAGTTCAGTTGAACTGATCCCCAAGTAGCTTTACATAGATTTGAAAGTATATTATGTTTCAAGTTCCACAATGATTGAAGTAGGTATATTTAAAGTTTGATATGATAGACGGATGGATGGAAGTTATTTTTGTAACTGTTTAACTTACTACTGAACTGGTGTTTATTGATAAAACTAAATAAGTAGATCACTCTCAAGTTATTTCAGATACCTCGCACATAGAACCATAAATGAATGAAAATATGTGATATGTTTTGTATATAACAATTGCTATGTGGTAAAATCACTAAATCATTAAGGTTAACCGCTGTACCCGGAATGATAAAAGGTACCATTATTATGATTATTGTGGAATCCAGAATTTCAAAGGCCGGCAACGTTCTTGTGAATGCACATGACCAGGAAAGTTCTAGATGTTCAATCCAAGCCCCGAGAAAGAGAAAGTCCCGGATCACATGGATATCTTTAGTCAATAAGAACCTCAAAGAAGCCCAAGTTAGCCAGGATAAGATCCAGGACCGAGCTACCTGGAGACGCGTGACCCGGAGGGCCGACCCCAAATAAAATGGGAAAGGGCCGGTCAAAGAAGAAGAGGCAACGTTCTTGTGACTCCTCCGGTGTTGCGGGTATCTATGGGCTGATGATTGCTTACCATAAGGTGACACGCTTGCTCATTGCCTCCCTCTTACGTAAAAAAAATCCAAATGGTAGCGATGGAATATGATTCGTAGTTAGATTTTTTTTAAAGTCATTTTTACATACAATTCGTTTTAATTTTTCTTATTTTTTCACAGGTATGGACTGTCAAATAATTATAATGAAAATAACCAACGCAGCTGAACGACAAAAAGGTAAGGTAATAAATAGTACACCTAAGTGTGTAGGTAATTTAACCGTGTACAAAAATACCTGTAATACTTAATCTTAATTTTTTAATAATAAGTACTATACTGTGTAAAAAAAGTTAATGTTGTGGCAACAAAAGTCACAAACGAAAAAATTATTGGAATAGCTTTTTAGGGTTCCGTAGCCAAATGGCAAAAAACGGAACCCTTATGGATTCGTCATGTCTGTCTGTCTGTCTGTCTGTCTGTCCGTCCGTATGTCACAGCCACTTTTTACCGAAACTATAAGAGCTATACTGTTGAAAATTGGTAAGTAGATGTGTTCTGTGAACCGCATTAAGATTTTCATACAAAAATAGAAAAATAATAATAAATTTAGGGGGCTCCCCATACTTAGAACTGAAACTCAAAAAAAAATTTTTCATCAAACCCTTACGTGTGGGGTATCTATGGATAGGTCTTTAAAAATGATAATAAGGTTTCTTATATCATTTTTTTCTAAACTGAATAGTTTGCGCGAGAGACACTTCCAAATTGGTAAAATGTTGGTCCCCCCCCTCTATCTTCTAAAATAAGAGAACGATAAATCTAAAAAAAATATATGATGTACATTATTATGCAAACTTCCATTAAAAATTGGTTTGAACGAGATCAAGTAATTAGTTTATAAATTTTAGGGGCTCCCCATACTTAGAACTGAAACTCAAAAAAAAATTTTTCATTAAACCCTTACGTGTGGGGTATCTATGGATAGGTCTTTAAAAATGATAATAAGGTTTCTTATATCATTTTTTTTCTAAACGGAATAGTTTGCGCGAGAGACACTTCCAAAGTGGTAAAATGTTGGTCACCCCCCCTGTAACTTCTAAAATAAGAGAACGATAAACCTAAAAAAAATATATGATGTACAGTACCATGCAAACTTCCATTGAAAATTGGTTTGAACGAGATCAAGTAATTAGTTTTTTTTATACGTCATAAATCGTAAACCGCAATTTTCCTCTCATTCAATCAACTCAAATATAAAAACATCGATCCAACTTACAAAGAACTACAAGAACTTTTATATTATATGATGATACTTGCTGCTACGGAACCCTTCATGGGCGAGTCCGACTCGCACTTGGCCGGTTTTTATATTTTTAAACTCCTTGACCTGATTTCAGTCAAGAAGGTCTTTTCCTTACAATATTAAATAGGCCGACATTTTTATACCTTTTTCAGAAGCAATTAAAATACATAGTTTTAATAAAAAACCAATAAAAAAACCTTATCATGTGAGAGTTATCCAATTATGTACATAGTATACCTATTATATACCTATTAACAAAAATAACCAAGCACCCTATTCTCGTACATTACATCACTTTTATCATTAACAAAATGACCCTAATAATATTGCGCACAGTGTGTAAGCGACAGAAACTAAAATATTACTCTTCATTCTGTAATATGATTCATTTTGTCAATTGTTAATTTTCCTCCTTGTACAGTCAACAACAACAATCGCTTGAGCAGGTAATATTGTTATTCTTCCACCAATTTTTTTTTGGAAATCCTTATTCATCCAATCAACTTTCACATGTACTATAAAAAAAAATCAAATATCTAAACTTTCTTTCGTTAGCTATTTGGGGACAACGAGTCTTCTATCGCTTAATGTATTAAAGTGTCATTATTTTATCGTTACCATAATCTTGCCAAAATTCAACGTCATCCAATTTTACAAACATTATAACTCTTTAAATGTCATCATCATCCATCTGAATACGATTAAACAAAACTTAAAATAGTTTCCATTTCAAGTGATCTCTTTTTTTGCAGACCTTACCTATAGAAATCAGTTGCAAACAGTAGAGTTCCAACGACCGTTGAATCATAGTAACCTTTAGCTCTGCTATCGAAAGCAATAACTAAACATTTTACTCGGTATTCCTACCTAATGACCGTGCAATTGTCCTCTCTCGAATACCTACGCATTACGACAGTCTCTATTTGTGTTGAAATATGGATTTATCTTAATAATGTGCGTGTCATTTACCATGTAGTCCTGAGAGTAGAGTATATTAGTGCAGAAATTTAGGCTTAGTTTTTTTTGCTTGCATTTGCGTCTAATTATAAAAATGAATTGCTGTTCGTTAGTCTCGCTAAAACTTGAAAACGTCTGAACCTTTTTGACTAATTTTAGTCTTGTAATATGGAAGTCCAGGGAAGGTTTAAACGATGAGAAAATATTGAAAAATTGCGAGGAAAATTCTAAAGTAAGTGATACGAAGTTCACCAGGTCAGCTAGTCGTCTTTTTTTGTCATCGCAATTATCGTCCTATACTTAATCCTTTGATTGATGTTACAGTTAGCTATCCCCACTACTTAGTTATGACTTTTAATATGTCATTACAAGGGAAACCCCCACCATTCAAAACCTGCCATTACAGCAATGCAATTTTTTTTTCACCACCCAATACAAGCTACATATATTATGATGTTTGAAAAACTTGAATTATTTTACTAAACTGCGAAATAGACATTTATAAAACTAGGGCTGATTGCAGCAGCCTCATAAAATAATATTTAATAGAACTTAATCATTTTATGAGGCTGCTGCTAAAATTTGTCATACACAAATTGTTTGTAGAATTTGGGGTCGAAGTTAATACAAATTAGAAGAATAGGTTACAGTTACAGGTAATAAACATGATATCATCGCTTCTGAAATTGTTTACAAAGCAATTTTGCATTAGTTTTCCTTAAGTGTTCAGTATTGGGGATAAAATAGGTATAATTTACGCTAGTTAGTGTTTGTATAAAAAATGATTAAAAGTGATTTAAATTTCCCATTGGACGAGTCATTTGGTATAATGGATGCGAAGTCACACCAAGCTATTACACCAAGAGGTCGCGATTCCCGCACTCTGTTTGTATCGGTCTGGGTGTTTCTATGTATAAATATATTATCTCCACCACACGGGCCCAGTGCGGGTTGGTGGAGGGGTGCGTAAGGCAAGTGACTACCCTTAATGTCAGATGTTAACAAGCCGCCAAATGGCCTCTGACTAAGCTTGACGACTAATATCTACATTATAGTAAATATCAACCGGGACCAACAGCTTAACGTGCCTTCCGAAGCACGGAGACGCTCGAAATAAATGTCACTAAATGTGGTCAGAATGGTCACCCATCCATTAACCGACTGCTGCGTGGGTAGCTTGACTTTCGTTATTGCTAACGAACCATTGGCACAGCTGCGCCACATGCGCATCTTGTATGTATTTACAAAAAAGGGATATTATAGGGGAGTTTAGTGCGTAGTGGGACAAACGTCTGTAGTCCCGGGGCCCTACACATGGCTGCAAGCTTTGCTAACTTGCGGTTAGTAAGCCGCTTTCTCCTAAAAAAGGTGTTGCAAATGTAGTTATCAAAAATTTCAAGGCAGACCTTTGGTATTTAGTACTGCAGAACTGGAAATTTTTGTGCAATGACATTGCACTGACCTTTATAAATGATAACTAGCTTCCGCCCGCGGCTTCGCCCGCATGTACCTTGTGGCCTTTATTATTTTGGTGCAAAAAATATATCCCAGTAAAGTTTCATCTTAATCCATTCGTTAGTTTTTGCGTTAAAAAGTAATAAATATTGATACATCAACTATACATTTTGCAGTTAAACCAAGTATTAGGTTTTACAGGTCACTGTTTTGTGGTTTGTATCTATTTTTAATATTTGTTATAATAAATTTAATAAAACCTTACAAACTTTCGCATTTATGTTATTAGTAAGATAAGATTCCCGTCCGTCGGTGGTGTAACATTAATTAATTTTCTGCCAACATTTCTTCGCCCTTCGCTCTCTCGTTCATTTTAAATGGGTCACGGATAGTTTTTTTTACTGCTCTTACTTCTTTGATTGATTTGTCTGGCAGTGGCTGAACTACAATTTCTTACAAGTTCTGGCTCGAACATTAATATATTTTTTTCGGAGGAGAATGCGTTTATGCACCATAACCGCAGGCTAGCTAGACCCGCGGCCGTGTGTGGGACTCGAGACTGAAGCGTCCACTACCCACTAAACTCCCCCGGTTTCTCCTTCACAACCGATTAGGACGAGCTGGTGCTAGCCTTATGGCTATTGACCAGCCCATCCCCGGGTACCCCGACTTGAGAGGCCTCAAGTCAGGGTGGCGCCTAGGGAGGACCACCCGAGAAACTAGGAACCGCAGCTACACCTGCGGACTCGAAACTAAAGCGTTCACTACCCACTAAACTCCCCTGATTTCTCCTTCACACCTGATTGGAACGAGCCGGTGCCAGCCTTGGGCTATTGACCAGGCTCGAACATTAATATTGCCACATCAAAGTCAAAGCAGATTTTACCCAAGGGGTGGTAGCTATAGCCGCTCGGACTCTAAAAAAGTGCTACTAATAACCAAATCCAAGGCAGGTATCGAGCCCACGACCTCCTTGTACCTTTTGGACGCCAAAGTCGTCTATACTTGACAAGCACCTGCGGGCTCTGTGCGCCAACGACGTCTTTATACTTGTCAAAAATACTGCCTCTAAAAATATGAAATAAACTAGCGGACTTTCCCGTTCCCGTTCCCGTGGGAATTGATCAAAATCCTTTCTTAGCGGATGCCTACGTCGTAACATCTACCTGCATGCCAAATTTCAGCCCGATCCGTCCAGTGGTTAGGGCTGTGCGTTGATAGATATCTATGTCAGTCAGTCAGTCAGTCACCTTTGAGTTTTATATATATATAAAGATATTTTTAAAATTATTACTGGTATTTTTTTCTAACATTTGACAATAAAGAATAACCCAGCTCTGCGTACAGGACACGACCAGTGCGTTCGTAGCTTGGCGTTCAAAAGGTTAAATGATCCGTGTGGCTTAACCACTGTTCCATTGAAACGGTCAAAACATAATTCAAGCATCCAACCTAATAATATAAATGAAAGTAAACATTATCCTACTAATCCTACTAATATTATAAATGCGAAAGTCTGGATGTTTGGATGTTTGTTACTCAATCACACCTAAACGGCTAAACGGATTTTGATGAAATTTGGCACACGTATAGTTTTTAAGTCGGATTAGGACATAGGCTATAAAATTCCTACGGGGAACGTCTCATTTCCGCGGGAATAACAATTTGGAAACTACTGAACCGATTTAAATAATTCTTTCACTGTTGGAAAGCTACTATCCCCGGTGAACATATTATGTAGGGTACTTTTGATCTCGGAAATGTGGGGAGAAGGGATTACGCGCGGGTGAAACCGCGGGCGGAAGGCTAGTGAGGAATAATGTTTACTTTCATTTATATTATTAGGTTCAATTATTAGGTTCATTGGAGAAATAAAGCAATGCCAGTCACGATCAGCTACAAACCAGGCGACAGTTTCTAATCGATTATTGTTTTGTGAAATCGTAACTAAACGACCAATAGAATAAATTAAAATTACAAATCAATTGTTATCTTTTTTTAAGGAACAGCGTGGATATGGGTTTGTTTTGTGTGGATAATAAAAAAAGTAACAAACATCTATCCTTGTATTACGATGTTATTTATCTCACAATAACATATTATATTTCTGTCTTATTTTCTTAATGATGAATATGCGGGGGAGTTTATTGGGTGATAGACAAATAGCCCTGAGTTGAGTCCCACACACTGCCTCAGGTTTCGCTAACCCTATGTATTTCAAGGCAATTAGGAAAATTTCCGCATTTATATACTACTAACATTTCTATGGATCCATTTGTTATCTGAAATAAACAATTTCATTTCATATATAGCCAGCCTAGGAAACTTAAAACTTAAATGCTAATGTATTATGTATTTGTATCTAGTTTATAAGTGTTACAAGAAAGCTGTATGTTTCGATAATAAAGATAAATATGTCGGATCAGAAGTATTTTTCGACATAGTGTGGGCGAATGTGGGTATCGTGCAATAAAAAGTAGCTTGATATCAATGCACTAGATTAATTCTAGGTCACTAATTGGAGCACTAAGTGAAACGTAAAACAGTTCCGTGACGACTTGTTCCCTCTTCGGCGACTCGAGCGAAAGTGAGCTCCGTCGAGAGCGGACTTAACGTCAGGACTCTGTTTAGGCGCGCAACGGAAGTCGTAGTTACGCAGACGGACCGCTAGGTTGCGCGCCTGCGTTTCGTTCAGTGCCCGTACTCATGACCGGATGCGATCAATATAGCAAGCGTACTCATGACCATCCGACACGGCCATTCTGACAGGACACACGTCCTCGTGTGTTAATTTGGATCAAGAGAAAACCAAGCACAGTAAATACGTTCGGTCTATCCTGACCTAACACAAAACAATGACACTTAGAGTTACTCGGTATTTTAGGTAGTCTTAGTAACATGACTTCGGTACTAGATCATAATTACACACAATTTACAACGATACAAACTGTATTTAAATTCAAATGGGACTATAAAATTAAATCAAAAATTAATTCAGTCATTACAAACTATCCAGACAGGATCAAGTAACAATTGTTCACATGTCATAACAAACTTTAGTCTCTTCTATCTAAGAATCTAAGCACAGACTCAATCCATCCAGACCAATACGGCTCTACTAGCCCAGCAACCTTGCTTATGCGACTCCATCTACCAGGATCGCCGAGTCGTCCAGACTCTACGGTCTTACCTCATAAGACCCGGCCCCCGCCAGTGTTCACTGCAATACCGCGGGCTCACGGTGTACCACAAAGAGACTGTAAGAATCGCAAGCACTAAATACTCGGGATACCTAAACATCGCTAAGTGAACATACCGATTTCAAACGAACTACGGCTACAGAGACACACCTGGTGCGGCCAACACATACGGTCAACTTTGACCCGGTCTAGGACTAGAGTGCAGCCTAGCTTAGAAACATAGCTTAGAAATTACTTTTTCTAATCTAGCTCAGACTCAGACTTATCCTCATTAGTTTCAATTGGTACTTAACCCTCTGGCATACGCCTAAGCCTGTCACGGGTGTACTTGTAGGTGCGCTTTGAATTTAATGACTTTGATTCTATGACTCGGAACGGTCCCTTGAACTTAGGGTCCAACTTGGCTTGGTTCCTCTCTTCGTTCTCTATTTAAACAAATTAGACTTCAAATTTTATCTTCCTAGGTCTAGGAGGTTAGAAACAAACAAAATTAAAAATCAGTAACCAGAGCCATGTACCATTCGCTCTTTAAACTAATCGCCATTAGTAAAATCAACTGTTTACTCTAGGAAAACTTCGGGTTTCGAGTGACCACATCTAACGCCACGGCCCACTGCCGAACACAACACAACTTTCAATAACTCTCTCACGAGTCTTACGCGCATCACCAGCGCACGTGTGCATCACCTACTGACTACACACTACGGTCTACTACATAGACCACGACCTCCGCCAGAGTCAAACGCTCATCCCGCGAACCCACGGACTACTTGGGTTTCCCCAAGAGACACCGATTTCTACCGGGCTACGGATACGTAAGCACTACTGGTACGGTCGACTACTCTTACGGCCATTAGAGTTCCCACTCGAGCTCCCATCACATTACTTTCGTGTTATTTAGTCATCAACCCTAGGCTCACAATGTATCTCAACCTCGACTGGTACATGACCTACTGGCATTTTTCATAACCTATCGTGTGCGTATTTGTACGACCTGTTGCTATTTAAAGCTTTAATGAGATACCTATCACCGTCTAAAACTTCAGCTATTTTAAAAGTCCTTAGCCTTGGTCAATCCTGACTAATTTTCAGCTAGGCTAAAATTCAAACAACAGCATTCAATTCAAAACAATACCAAGTTTACTTGGTTTTCTCTTATATCCTATTCAAGTAACACCATTATTCAAGTTACAATAATTTAAACCATTAACCTGTATTTGCCCATCGACCAGTATTCACGCACTACATCATCATCATTTAGTTCTCATTAATCGAAATCAATTTGCTATGAACAGCCTTATATCAACCTCGAAGGATATCTGAAGTTCCAACTTTGAATCAGTTCTTAATAACGCTCATCAACATACAACTGAACACAATTTCGCGATTCTAAATAGTGCCAACTAGCACTCCAATCATAATGCCTCCATCGAGCATTATGATAACAGCGCCTTCATCGAGCGTTATGACAACAATACCTCCATCGAGCATTGTGTCCCTATGAGTACCTCCATCGAGTACTTAAGTAACACCTCCATCGAGTGCTACTGAACTTAATCACGCGATGTGCCAGGAACTTCATGATAACTTTGATTATCAGAATCTAACGCTTCTATAACCAACTGACTTTCAGGCATCCTTCTCAGTCTGTCATGGGCATACTAAGCAGTTAGAAGAGTACGAGGGAAGGCTATGTAGTAGGAAAGATTACTTCGTCTCTGACTCTGTCTCTGGTTAGGTTCAGGTTAGGTCAAGGTTAGGTTCAGGTTAGGTTAGGGTTAGGTTAAGGGTTATGTTGGCACAATCTAGGAGTGAAAAGAGGCCAGCCCCGTCAACACGCACTGTCTGGTCAGAAATCAGGGAAATCGGAAGCCTATCCGGTACCGTATCGGCATTAAGTTCGCGGTAATCAATACACATACGGGATGAACCATCACGCTTCTGTACTAAGAGAGCAGGGCTCGCAAAGGCGAAACAACTGGGCCTAATAATATTTTCCTGTAACAACAGCTCTTGAACACGCTCACGAATTATCCTACGCTCATCCGCAGACATCCTATAGGGTCGTCGCTATTTTTTTTTTTTTTACTCGCGTTGGTATGCATGCCGCAAATAAAGTAACCAGGAAACTGATCTAAGCCAAAAGTACTTCCGAAAGATATTCGCGGTAGGTATGCCGCTAATTAAATAACCAGAAAACTGATCTAAAATTTCCAAAAGTCTAGACTTGTCTGAACCTGTCAAATCCGTGTCAATAACTCTTAAATCAGGTTGTGGTTTATCGTTACGACTCACAGAATTTACTTCAAGCATTTCGTTAACGAAAACTCGTTTCGGTCATGTTAAAAGAAAATCCTAGGCTTAAAATCTAGGTCTGCAAATAACTATCAGGCAAAACGTCTAAAGGATGATCGCTAATTGTTACGCAACATAAAATCTGTTCTGTGCTGAGTATACGTGTCTGACCTATGCCAGTCATTGCAACTACATTATCAAAACGTTTTCCACAAAATTTGGCAAACGAGTTCGAATATTCATTTAGTAAAGTAACCACAACCTTGTTTATATTCCGCAGAAATATCAGAATCAATATTTTTAAAATTATTTTTCGAGGGTAATCCGCAAAAATTCACATCACATAATTTCGATATTGATAGCACTGAGTTCGTCATATTTACACTAAAACCGAGTTTTAATATTTCGCGTCCAATCATAATGTTTTGTTTTAAATTGCCGTCGGGCACAATGTGAAATTAAATAGACAAGATATTTCCGTCAATAATAACATCGTATTTGCTCAGCACAACAAACATAAGAATTACCAACACCAGTAATATAAACCGCGCAATTTAAATGTGTGCCAGAAAATAATATTGTAAGCTAACTTTGTATAAGGAGAAAACACTCGGCACCCGAATCAAAACAAAATGAGTACGACTCACCGGGCATGTTCTAGCTGACCAGATACACCTTGAATCTCGCACGAGTCGACGCGACGTACTTGTTGCCCGCCGCCTGCGCTCGCGCTGCCACCGCGCGCCGGCCGGCCGTTCCGCTTGAGCTGCTGCCGCCGGGACCGCGTCGCGCACCGAACTTGGGACAGTGCGTCGCGATATGTCCTTTTTTTCCGCACGTGAAGCAGACAAAAGGCTTCGCTGCCGGCTGCTGGACTGCTGGACCCGACGTAGTAGGTCTTGCTGATCGTCACGATAAGTTTACCGCCACGTAATGGATTTTCATTTTCTTCGCCGCGACGTTCATTTGCACGATTCGATCCCAATTCTGATGTCGGATCAGAAGTATTTTTCGACATAGTGTGGGCGAATGTGGGTATCGTGCAATAAAAAGTAGCTTGATATCAATGCACTAGATTAATTCTAGGTCACTAATTGGAGCACTAAGTGAAACGTAAAACAGTTCCGTGACGACTTGTTCCCTCTTCGGCGACTCGAGCGAAAGTGAGCTCCGTCGAGAGCGGACTTAACGTCAGGACTCTGTTTAGGCGCGCAACGGAAGTCGTAGTTACGCAGACGGACCGCTAGGTTGCGCGCCTGCGTTTCGTTCAGTGCCCGTACTCATGACCGGATGCGATCAATATAGCAAGCGTACTCATGACCATCCGACAAATAGATATAATAAATAAATTATTAGAATGGATAAGTAATATTTTAAGAAAGTCGGGGTTCGCACTAAGATAACCTTGACATTTCCCATATTAAAAAAATGTAGTATTGAAGCTTTCGATTTATTTGGTCTCAAAAATCAACAGAGCGTGGCTCTTTGATTAATTATTATGACTTTACGCCCGAATGGCTATTGGCTGCGTATTTTATAGCTGATACAATTTATCAGATGTTGATAATATTAAAATTTTCAGACCTGAAAAT
This sequence comes from Mecyna flavalis, assembly GCA_949319885.1. Classification (NCBI taxonomy): domain Eukaryota; kingdom Metazoa; phylum Arthropoda; class Insecta; order Lepidoptera; family Crambidae; genus Mecyna; species Mecyna flavalis. The sequence goes on from OX439430.1 coordinate 18,041,320, forward strand.
AAATTATTAGTCTGGATAAAACTGGATATACGGAATGTCATTGATGAGTTTATAGCCTGTGGGATTTTATTTTATAAATGAAACCGAATAATATTTATACCTACTTTTACCAAATTATTGTAGGTCATCATCATCATCTTAGCTTATTCCCGATTGCATCCAGTGCTCAGGGTCCGCTTCGAATATGATCCTAGATTTGACAAGCGGCTTAACGTGGCTTCCGAGGCACGGAAGATCTTTTTATACAGTAAACGATGTTTTGAACGAAGTTACAACAACTAAAAGAAGAATACATAAGCAAGAATGATATTTTTACCTTTGACAGCTCGTTTGTTATATAAAAACGGTTATTCAAGTAATTTCTACATACTTACATACATACATACATACAATCACGCCTTTTTCCCGCAGGGGTAGGCAGAGACCAATTCCTTCCATCTGCTACGATCCTGGCACACAACTCTCGCTTCATCGACAGTCATTAATCTCGTCATACATGCTCGTCGGTTTAGGGTACTTCGGACCTGACCTTTCTTTAGGACATCGCCTATTTGGTCATGGAATGTCCTTCTAGGCCTTCCCCTTCCAACGCTCCCATTTACACTTTCCTTATAAATTTCTAATACTCAAGTAATACTATAACTCGTATAGATTCGAGTGTAAACGCGTTGTTCCCGTGTCGTATTATATGCCTGTATGGCCTCATGCGAATCCACAAGTGGGCGGGCGCAAGGCCAATTGGCGTCAACATTGGGTAAGCTTAACTTATTTGCCTTGTTGTAAGCATTCTAAAACTAGCTAAGTAAGTATACGTCTGTGATGTAAGTTTTGAGTGATCTGATTTGGTTTCTTGAGTTTGATACACATGACCAATATTTGTATGCAAGAATAATATTAAAGTACGGACGGCGGCAGATCAACCTACCCTAAATCTGTCAAAAAATCTCAATTGAAAGAGAACTTTAGGAATAAAGCTGATAATTGGTTGTAAAAATTTGACAGGTTATGGTTGTCTGATGTGCTGTCGACTGTACAATGTTCGTATCGATCTAATAAATACCTTCATACAATGATATTAGAATAAAAAAAGAGGTAGATAGGTTACTTGTAGTAAAATAATGGCACCCGATATGAAGGCTAATTCGGCCTACCTGAGCTCAGTCTCTTGACAGAGTTGACAGTTTGAGTTGCTCCCGAGAAACATAATAAAAATGCCGTCCTATGCTATGCGAAACTGCAGAAACTACACAAGTAAGACTTCCAAAAGTCTAGGGATCACCTATCATGCGTAAGTATTATATTTTAATTGATTTTCGTTCATATTTTAATGAGAAATACAAAATGTCAGTTTTGTATACTATAGACCGACAAACTTATCTGTTCCGGTGGCGGCGTCGCTACTGTCTATTTAGAACTGTCATTAAATATCGTTTTTGCATTGCATTTCACGTAGTTCCAATTTTGGCCACCGGAACAGATAAGTTTGTCGAAGATCGAGTGCGACAGCAAATCCTCCGATGACTAAGTGTGAAAGAGATGTCTGCCATAGATTATAAATGTACAGAACCGCCAATGCCGTGACAGTAAGCATGAAACTGTTCATGAAAAGCAGGTGAAAAATCGGTTCATTCCCGTTCGGCCCGTTCGCCCACCCAGCTTCGTCCCACCAGTAGAACGAACGGGAAGTGAAAATAAGCATTCCCGTTTGCCCCACCAAATGTAATGGAAACAATTTGGTATGGGTTAGAAATTACGCGTTGTTCTAGGTGAAAGACAAACGCAACTTGTCGCGACGCAACGCGAAAATATCAAGTACCTAGTCATTGTGTTGTGTATGATAGTATAAATTTAATAAATTGTGTGAAAAATTCGGAAAACAAATGATTGTCGAGAAAACATTGTTTATTGATCTGAAGTTAAAAAAACAGGTGCAAGCGATTTTCGACCATATCGACATATTTTACCATAATAACGGATTTTAATGAACCAGCAAAGATAGTCAACAAGCGTTTGCGAAAAAGCAACAAAATTTTAAATGTCAATAAGTTTGAAAATTGCTTGCACCTGTTTTTTTTTAACTTCAAATCAATAGACAAACAAAAACAAAAGATGCAAGCACAAATTATGCAAAAAATACCTTTTTCAGGAGATCATGTAGTTTCTATAATAAGTTTTTAAATGAAAACGAAATAGATTTTTTTCTAATTCACTAAATAAATAAATAAAATTCCTTTATTTCTGACCATGTCCATATTTGCATATTTTTAACATTTTAATTTTTCACACAAATCAAATTAAATGCTTTCAAACGAACAGTGGGCGAAAAGAACAACGCAAGAAATTGTATGGGCTCTGTCCCCACCCACCAACAGACTTGGCACTAGTTTTAATATAATTATGACATTCCCTAAAAAGACAAATAACCATTTTTAATCCAAAAAATGACGGGGTATTCGAAAGAAATAAAACCGTCCTTATGCCGCACGCCTAAGATTCAGAATTGCGCTGTAAGTGTCTAGCTTCAAGTAGACTCGACTGTACAATATTTTTTAAGATTACATTTTGATTGGACACTTTTATTTAGATCAGGGGGGTTACTCTTGATCGCCTGCACATTATTTTCACAATTAACTGTGTCAAAAAAATACTTGAAAAATACAACATTCAAATTCGATTTGCGTGAAATCCCCATTCCTACGGCGGAAGTCGTCATACAAAAAAAAGATCAGTACGGCAAGAGGTATCGACAGAGATACGTTTGAAATCTGTTGGTGGGTGGGGACGCTGTTTTGCATGGTCCTTTGATTCATTCCCGTTCAGACATCATCAATCATTGTTACTCATAGGCATCAAACCATCTAATGTATCTTCTGTGACCCATTTAACGATATTCTATGATTAGTATCGTGACATACGAGACGACAGCCGAGGACAATTTTTGACTTCGCGTCAGTACTGACATAACCTATCTACCTCTTTTTTTATTCTAATATCATTGCCTTCATATGCATACAATTCGATTTATAAGTATTTATGTTGCTTTCATTTTATCTATGATTATAACTATTATGTATTAATTATTTTCAAGGATATTTTCCTTGCAAATAACTTATCTATTAAGCATAACTTGTAGTATGGATGCTGGATAATGAATAAATATTAGTTAAATACTTGTATTTTGCTAATAACATAGTTACCTTAACTGGAACAACATTTATCTTAAGCATACGACGGCAACATTGCCCATGCTGCCAACTTTTAGGCTCTAGGCTTAGTAATAAGGCCCAAGAGAAAAACATATTTTTGTCCAAAAATATGTAAGTAACAGCTGTTACAAATAACATGAAAGTTGATGTTATTGCATACGAGCATATGGTACTTACTTACTCTGATGTAGGGCCAGCCATAAACAAGATTGAAGAGTTAGAAGTAATTCCAATATAAATAAAAATAATAATCAGTAGTAGCGCCCGACTGCGGCGAATAGCAAAACTAATAGAATTCCACATTTTTCAAAAATTAACATAGAGCCAAGTTGTGTGGTGAGCACACAAAAAACATTGACTGCATTTGTTGCTTCTTACTAATATTATAAATGTGAAATTCAGTTTAGGTGGACGGATATATACCTATTTTACTTGACAAAGTAAACAACGATAACACTCAGTTTGAACTACTATAAGAAATAGGCTAAGTACTTTTCCCCGCTAGAGAAACCTCGGACGGGACGTAGTAAATACCGTTATATAAAGTGACATTTTCGCGGAAAGAAACTTAATCTTGACGTCACAGACCCCATATCTTGAACTTTAGAAAATTGCACTGACCAACGTCAAAATTTATATAATAATGTATTTGGCATGAAGCCCATTAGATAAGAAGTTTCTCGCAAATTTTATGAAAAAATAAGCATTGATGCATTCAGACCGTCGCAATGCGGATGAAAATAGACAGAAACAGACAGCGATTGTGGATTTTACATAGAAAGATCAAATTGAAAAAGGAAAGATTTAAACTTTTCTTCAAAAAACTGCATTTCGCTAAAATGAACAATTCTTTGGCAGATATCCGTTGCTAAATTTGCCCAGTTTCCCATTTCTTTCTTTAAACTAATGTTCGCTAAATGGATAGTTTTTAGGGATTAAATATGTTATCTAATACAAAGACCAGCTTTCGTATATTATTATAAGAAGAACCATCAAAATCGGCACACTCAGCAAGTAGTTACGATGTAATTGACCGCCTCCGTGGAACAGTGGCTACGCCGCTCGGGTATAAAATCACGGAGGTCGTGGGTTCGATTCCCACCTTGGGTCTGGTTGGTGGTAGGGCTTTTTCAGAGTCCGACTGGCTAGCTACCACCCCCACAGGTGAAATCTGCCGCCATAACAGCCCTGGTTGTGTTCCGGCAAAAATTAATGTGGGAGCCAGTACACTTGAAATCAGAGGCTCGAAGATCAGATGAGTCTACAGTCTGGCAGCACATTGAGCGACGCTTCTAGGTGAAGTGTCCCTCAATGGAATAGGCCGCAGTGGCCGCTTACCATCAGGTGGGCTGCGAGCCTGTCTGCCAACTGAGTTAGTATAAAAAAAAATAAAAAAATAATAAATAAGAAACAAAAATACAGTGGAGTTAAGAAACTTCCTCATCTTTCGGTTCTCGAATAAAAAGGCAATGAAGGTACAAACTGTCTATCCTAATTGGTACGAGTATTTTATAATCAAAGTAGGTATATAACGAATTGCATTGTATGTTACAAAATGATTTATCTATGTAGATCATGAAAATAAACATTAGTTTTGAAATTTTTCTTATTTTGTTTTTTTTTTTTTGTTTTCTAATGAGTAATAAAAATTCTTACAACACAAGATGCTAACATTATACACTAATTTTTCGTTCATACTCGTATTTTCCTGATTATAGCTTCGATGCGGCACTAAGGGCCGGTATTTCAATGTAACCTTATCTTATTGCTTAAGTTAAGTATAACATTTAAGATAAGTATTACTTTTGACAGGTAAAAGTGTATGACTTTAGTGCCGCTTAACTTTAATCCTTTGAAATACACTTAAGTCATACTTATTATCAATCTCGAATTAAGATCAAGATAAGTATATATTGAAATACCGGCCCTAAGATTGCCTAACCTCAGATTCTTTAACGCAATTCAAATCACGTCGCCAGATTCTGGTCGAGAAAATGTTCTGGCGATTTGTCTCGATTCCGGGGACAGTACAGTAATTATTGAAGGTCTATGTGCACGTGTATTCGGTGAAACCTTTGACCCCTTTTAAAGTTTGGTTTTACGAAAAAAACTAATTCTCTGTCTCCGTGTAACAGCAACTTCATGAACATAAATGTAAAGAACAAACCCAGTTCTGTGCCTGGTTGTTTATTTGTATTATTGATCTCTTCTTTCCGTTATGTATCCATATTAAAATTGCATAAGCTGTTTATTTGCAATCAGACCAAGCATACGATGTTGTCCGTTATTTATGTGTTTATTTTTACAATGTTACTCTTTTGCTATTATTAGCACAGTTACAGATTCTAAGCCTTATATATTTCTTAGTACGTAAGGATAGAGATACTAATGAATTCCTGGAAACGACAAGACAGGATATTCTTTATAATATATTACCTATCACAAACAGGTTTGTTCGCGTGGAAATGGGTCATGCATAGTTACGTAATAATGTTATATTGAATCGTCTCCATGGAACAGTGACTAAGTTGCTTGGGTCTTAAACTCGATGGGTTTGATTCCTGCCTTGGGTTTGGTTGGAGCTGGTTGTGTGGTCAGTTTCCACCCATATCCATTGCTGTACGTAGTAGTATATTAAATAATGTTTTTTTATCCTGGGTGAAATTACACCTCAGATATAACATAATATTACAATGAAACTTTCAGACACATTTGGACTTAAAGAGATATCTCTCTCAACTTCTTTAGTACGTTCAACAGCACATCACGGTATACATTTGCAGTTCGATAATAGCGCTTTTGTACCCCCGACATAAGAGCGGTACAAAGTCCAAAGTGTTACGTCTGACGTGCTTTTGACTGTACCTACACACACATATTATATTATAAGTAGTAGCAATATCTTGTGCGAAAATATTCTAGCGTTCCGTTGTATAACATTGTCTTAAAAGCGTAACAGGACATTATACTGCGTGTTATTTTAGTCGTTGTTTTCCCGCAGCAGAATGCTTTACCTTCAGTAGTACTATCGATTTATGCATGAATTTTTTTTTTGTTTTTTTTTTTTTTGAATTTTTTTAAAAACTTTTTTTGAATTTTTTTTTAAATTTTGACGAAAAAAATGGAAACTAAATGTGAGAAAATAGTAAATAATCATTTTTTTGATAAACGCGAAGGGCAATGACCCCGGCCGTTGTCCGTCCGTAACGCAGCTAGTACTATTGGTTCGAGTTTCGTCTATCATAAATCGTAAAACTTTTGATTTCACTTAAAAAATAACCTTATTAATCTATTTTACTACTAAGATAGAATCATTTAACTGCGGGAAAACAACGACTAAAATTGCACGCTGTATAAAGAGTCCTCGCGTTAAGTGTCAAATCCCTATTTTGTTAGGATCCACTGTTATACAAAACGTTTGATACAGTACTGTGGTTAGGTAACACGTACAATCAGCGCCAAAATGATCTGAACGTTCGAACCTACCAAAAATATCTGAACATTTGACAAATCACTAATAAATATTGTTTGTTGTCATTTGTTCTCAAACAACAAATAAAAATGCACCTTTACGTCTTGAGGAAAGGCTGATTTTTGTCAATTGTTCAGATATTTTTGGTGGTTTTGAACGCTCATCATTTTAACGCTGACTGTACCTGTCCCGTTACAGAAGTCATTTCCAATTTAGGAAGAAAATAAATAAGATATCGTTTTTTAACGTTGTTTCTTACATCATGACCATTGGCGTTCTGGTTGTACGAATAATTTTGTTGGCAATCATTGATATAAATATTGACAATTGAAACACATCTTCCTTTTTTATTTTCTTACTTCATAATTATGCACTTCAGTTAGACCGCAGCCCATCTGATGATAAGCGGTTACTACCAGTTAATTCTATTAAAAATATTAAACCAGGAAAAATCACTATCTCTGGTGCTACAAGATTGAAAAAATCATCAATATCAATGGAGGAAAACGTCGCTGTTTTGCCGAATATGGCTTCAAGCCTTCAACAGCTTAACTAAGCAATTTGGGAGCGGAATGCTCTCACCAAAAGCTAAATTTAATTTAGTACTCATATAAATTCGAAAACACAACGTTGCCGAGATTCAACTTGGGACAGCGCCATCTCTTATCAACTAGTAAAACTATTTTTTTGTAGGTACATGTTATTTATGTTTTATATTTTTTAAATCAGATTCCATTGTGTATGTTTATTGTTTCATGAATAAGAGCCTAATACATTAAAGCTTAGCATATTTTATATTTACTTATTTTCTATAACAATGAGACACACACTGCAGGCAGTGATATTAGAGCCTTTGATATCAATATTAGATTGTTAGAAGGAACAGAAATGCCTCTCAGTTTTATTAGAGTTGTTACCACAACACGGCTGGGTAATCAGAAACTGCACATGAGCTTAGTGTAATGGCGCCCTTAGTTATGCGTCGCGATAATTGTGGCATGGCGCCTCTAACAGCTGTTGTTTGCTGCAGCTACCAGCTTAAATAAAATATATTTTAGCTGTTTAGGTTATAGTACAGATAACGTTTGTGTGTAAAACTGACTTTTCGGCTTGAGATTTTTATTTTCATACAAACATTTCCTAAATTACATTTTTACGGGTCCTCACACTAGGCTAAGCCTGTCCTGTGAGGATAATTTACGGTTTACAGTTATGAAATTTCGGCACAAGTACAGCAAAAACTAACACGTATGATTATGATGACAAGTAGTAAATAATAGTAACAATTAATAACTAATAACAATTATATAGATGAAGCAAGAAATAACTATTGATTATAAGATCGTTATCGTTATTGTGTGTGTAAAGTGATGTGTTTGAGTGTGTGAGTATTGTAGCGCGTGTGGATGTATTTGAGTGTGTGTTGCTATACCTGCGTGTGTGAGTGCGTGGTTAAATGCATGTTAGTTAATCACTTTAAAGAATTCTTCTGTTTCATAATATTATGTCCATTTCAAAATCATCTTAGTTATTAGGTTTTTGTGTCCCGAACAGAAAGATTTTTAAGCGAACATTTTCTTATTTTTTTATTAATAATGCAATGGCAAACATTTTATAGTTCAGTAGTTTCGGAGCCTATTCAATACAAAAAACAATTAAATCTTTCCTTTTTATAATATTGGTATAGATTTCTATTCCAATTGAGAACAGATAAATTATATAATATACCCTAACGTATCATGTCAGGGTATATGTATATAATTATGTAAATTAGACATGTGTGTTGACCGAGTAACTAAAACAGAGTTCCGAGCCAGGGATTTTTTAATTCTTACTTATGTGGCTTTTTACTTGTATTTAAGTTAAGGCCTTCCGACGGGCAAAGCTACATCCACCCATTTGCTAAAAAAAATGTGAATCTAGTCTTTGGCGCATTCATTTTCCGACACGCCCGCTCCGTACACCCCCCAATTTGGGTGGTCAAAGCTACTTTAAAACATAATTAAATTTCCAGGTAACCAACATAATTAATTTAAAATTTAAAAAGCACGTTTAAATTGCTGTCAGGTTGTATTTAACTGAATTAACGGCACGGAATATTTTCGTTCAGAAATGTCAATCTCGTCGTGCAAAAGATTAAATTAAACGGTGCGGGAGTCCCGCCTTACTAGGGAATGCAATCCCGATCCTAAATACTTGTACTAGTGTACTAGTTTTATGTCTATAGAGCTGAACAGGAACAACAATTAAACAACAACGCATCGCTTTAATTTATAAAGAATTTTAATAAAATGTTTTTATATCACGCCACTGCGCAACCTGTCACACGAATTCTTTATGCTGCTATCCAATCATGACACTCCCGATCGTTTTTTCAGCTCGGGATTGATCCCTTTAAATACCTCGGGATCCCGCGAAACCGGGATCCCGCGGGATCGGTGTTGTATTCCCTACCCCCTCCCGTCCACAGCCACTGTAACAATGTTTGGTCAGTGCATAATTATTTTGACATGATTTTCAGCCCTGCGGTTTAAATTGCGCCTCTGATTTATTATTGCATTGACGAGTTCAGATTAAACTTTTCACTCGAACGCCGGTTGGTTGGGGAAGCCTAACTAATGCGAACAAATAAATAAATGATTAGCGATACCGTTCAACTGCTTCTGTTTGGCAGTGATTACTATGAAGGGGCTATCTTCTTCGAAAAGCATTATTTTTTTTATGTCAGAGGCGGCAAACGAGCCAGCGGGTCGCCTGATGGTAAGCAATGACCGCCGCCCATGGACATCTGCAACACCAGAGGGAGGGAGGGAATAGAATATGCTAATTTACCATTAAATAAATCCCAAAGTTCTAAATATAACATAAACACCGCCTCCGTGGAACAGTGGCTAAGCCGCTCGGGTATAAAAACACGGAGGTCGTGGGTTTGATTCCCGCCTTGGGTCTGGTTGGCGGTAGGGCTTTTCCAGAGTCCGACTGGCTAGCTACCACCCCCACAGGTGAAATCTGCCGCCATAACAGCTCTGGCTGTGTTCCGGCAATATTAATGTGGGAGCCAGTACACTTGAAATCAGAGGTCAGATGAGTCTACAGTCTGGCAGCACATTGAGGGACGTTTTCATGTTTCCAGGTGGAGCGTCCCTCAATGGAATAGGCCGCAGTTGCTGCTTACCATCAGGTAGGCTGCGTGCCTGTCTGCCAACTGACCTAGTATAAAAAAAAAACAATAAGTAAATTGAATTTATGATAATATTTTTTATGGAAATGAAAAATGGTTTCAAGAATTTTGTTACGTTTTTGTAGATAATTTTTCCTAATAAGGATTTCAAATTAATGGCATGTGATCTTTCGGGCAAGTTGTCATCCTGACAAAATGGGCATGAAGATTAGGAAAATAAATTATAGCACTTTACCTTAAGGGAAAAAGAGTAAGAAATACAACAGAGAACCCACAAACACATTAACAGAGCTCATGTATGTGTATGTAAGCTTTATCGTCAAAGCAGTCGCCTCGCCGTGTTTACCCGACGATATTCCTAGTCCCGAATCAAACAACACATTACACTTGTTTGCAAATTAACCATTGTATGCAGATGCACTGAACACCTCACACAGGAGAATGGAAGACAGTGAGTCACCTCCTGAAGCCTATAGAACGTTGCTAATTACCGATAGAACTTATCAATTCATTTTAGAACAGACCAAATGCAGCATTTCTGAATTTCAATGTTGTTTTTGATGATAAATATTGTTAGATATAAATGAATTTCTCCTGATAATTACAAAATAATATACTTTTACATTTTTAGGCAATAAGTAATCGGCGTTATACATTGTATAAAAATCGAATATTTAAAAGAAAAATCTTTGGGATGTGACTTTACTAGAAGCACGTCGAACTGTGCCTCAGAGCCGCGAAAGCTGTTTAATCATTCAGTGCTAGGTGGACGTTCGTGTAATATCAATATTTGTTGTCTATTCATCAAACACTGCATGTGCAATGCAAATTTTTACAATCATTCAACAAATCAACAATTTCCGGCCGGGTTGGACCGAAAATATGTGTTTCAGTTTTTCTATCACCAATTTCAGTCACAGCGCAAAGTCTGAAAGTGCACAGGTGCGCCTGTGCTCAAGGACTCGGTTCTGCACTTAAACATTTATCTTGTTGGTAAACGAAAAAATTGGCCGATACACAGGACATAACGTCATGAAACATATTTCTCTTTAAGACACATAGACTTTTCTTTATGGCAAAGGGATAAAAATTATATCTACAATTAGGAAAAATATTAGATCTGACGAGATATCAACACATCGACGTTGACAAAGATATCGAAATAACCTTTGATTATGGCACTTAAATTCTGTGATATACCGAATTTCCGATCTGTCCGGAATTCGAATCTGTGTCCCTAGATACCAGTCACGTTAACGCTAACGCTTAATAGAGCAAAATAACAAGATGTTCATATAATTATTATGTATATGAAGCGAAAGGTTTGTTTGTTTGTTTGCCCCGTATGTGTTCTCATAGCGTTTTTTCGATTTCCATTAAACTTTGACTTGTTTTGCACACGCCAGCTATGTTTTCTAATCTATACTAATAAAAATGCGATAGTAACTAACTCTGTCTGTCTGTTACGCTGTCACGCATGCACCAGTAAACCAATTTGATGAAATTTGGTACAGACATTATGCTATGACTATACTTCGGAAAAGGCTACTTTTTATTCCAGGATAAGCCTCAGTGCCCACGGGATAACAAAAAAGGGTCTTTGTTTGTCCATTTTTTACGGTGCAACAGAGCAAAACGGATCGATAATATTTTTGGGATAAAATAATAGTGACTACTATTGTGTTTCGTCCGGTTGGTGAGAGTGCCGGAGGCCCACACCCCCCATACCGCCATAGGCAGGCAACGCATCAGCGATCCCTCTGGTGTTGCAGATGTCCATGGGTGCGGTGATTGCTTACCATCAGGCGACCCACAGGCTCGTTTGCAGCCTCTGACATAAAAGAAATTGGGATCTGGAGAGAGCTACTTTTTATCCCGGAAATATCACTTTCATGCGGGATAACGTCGTATAGTCCACGCGAGCAAAGCGAAACGCTTGTTACATTTTTATAATACGTATTTATCTTATGAAATTAGACTGCTTTAACGGAAAAACTACTAAGTTCAAGCTACTGTCTATAATAACATAAAAATATGCCAATTTAAAAATGTTATTTAAAATACCTTGGCCGTAGTCTAAGTATGACGCTGTTATCTAAGGTTCCTCGGTATTGAATATCGAGTCATGAAAAGCGTATTTAGTGAAAGAAACTTAACTAAATATCTTTTGCCATTACGAATATAGCATAATATAATCCTGGTTTTCTTGGAGAAAGGATGCTATAATTAGCAGCTTAACCGTAGGCAAGAACAGCCGACTGTGAGACTCGGGACAAAAAACGTTCGCCCCACTACCCAGTACCCACTAAGCTCCCTTTTATACCCAAAAGGGACGAGCAAGTAACTAGCTTGTGGCGATGCAAGAATAATATAATCCTACATCACACATGTGAAAGTTTGTGATGATATACGTAGGACGTTTGTTACCCTTTGACGCAAAAACTAGTGAACAGAATTATTTGAAACTTTATCTATACTAATATTATAAAGAGGAAAGATTTGATTGTTTGTTTGTTTGTATTAAATAGGCTCCGAAGCTACTGAACCGTTTTTAATCATTCTTTCACTGTTGAAAAGCTACACTATCTCCGGTGAACATAGGGTACTTTTGATCCCAGAAATGTGGAGGGAAGGGGGATATTTGAAGAAAGAAATTACGCGCAGGTGAAACCGCGTGCGGACGAGTAGTATTTATATAAAGCCCAACCTAAGCATTGCCTGTACGTTCTATAAGTATGTGCCAGATAGAAGATAAACATTAGTTATAATATTTTTTTTTTTTGGTCATAACTGTACAGAAACATGCAGACAATACAAAGAGGCATATTCATTTTGTTCATGCCCCAAATGTTTGCACCTTGCGGGAACCTAACCCTCGAACTCTCGTGTCAACTTCTCAACCAAAGAGCCAAGGGGTCATCAGTATATTTTTAGGACAAAAATATTTGTTTTAGATTGAACTTCATGAGTCCAATATTAATTATTATTAATATAGTAAGACCTCCCTTCGCATATGTGGTTATACAATTTTATATAACAATTTTCTTGTACCCATATCGTGACGTCACCCATACGACGATAATAAACGCACTCGCCCTCAACCTGCCGAAACTTCAACAATTTTCCTCAAAGACTCCTTTAACTCAAACCTTCAGAGCTATTACATCATGTTTGTTGCCAATAAACATTTTATTACTCACAGCTATAGACCGAGACCCACGCGATTTTTTTTCACTCATAAATCAACATCAATGTCTAATATTATGTTAAAGAAAAGGAATCATGGAAATAATTATGATTATTTCTATATATTTTCAAGGCATTATATAATTATGCTATTATCATTGTAATACATAAAAATAAATCATACTTTGAAATGTATTGGTGGCAAGGTTAAACAAAACATTGACAGCATTTAATTTTATATTACCAACCTTAGAAGTTTGACTAATTATATTATCAGTCTAAATATATATCAGTCGCCGCGCGCGCATCTCCGGTGCCGGGCGTGTTAGACTGTGTGCAGCGTATCTGTGTCGCTAAACATTGTTGATAATGGCGTCTAACGTTATTAAATGTACCGGTTGCAATATAGTAATCAGTGAAATATTGGCTTTCGTGAAAAATAAACTCGACGTCATGGACGAGGACAGTCTATGTCGGATTTGTGTAACGGCGTTCACGCCTGAGGAAATACAAAGTGCGAAAAAATTGTTGTACGACTCCGTGCCGACGGATAAACGAAGTAAAACACGAAAAGGCGACAAAAAGGCGCAACGAGACATCGACGACATAATCGGACTCTTCAAACGGACGGATCCAGACGTTGTGCCAGTTTTTGTGGCCCGAGATCTTCAGAAACTACCCCCGGTTACATTCGACCATGTTGATGTAACACGTCTACTCAAGGATATTCTGGTATTAAAGGAGGCACAAAAATTTGCTGAAACCCATTACGTCACAGTGGATACCTTTCAAGCTTTGAAAAATGAGGTCGATGATATGAAAAATTCGTCTATTGTAAACTTCGGCGACCACTACAATGTAAATAAAAGAAGAGGGAATTATCTTCGTCGAGACTGCAACTACGAAAGTGGGCCTATGGGTCTACATCACATCTCAGGATATAGCCCCAAAAACAGTGACACATCATTAAATAGTCCAGAACAGCCAGTTGAAATGTTTGCGAGTTCATATCGAGTAATATCAACTGCAAACGCGGGTGAAATTAACGAACAAGTTGACGTAAACAACTCGAGTGCGACTTCAAGACGGCAAATGTCAGGCGTAATAACACAAACAAACAAAGACGAAATTCCCGTGTCGGGTAATGTGCAAACAAAGCAACCTATGTCGCAGTGCACTTTTGAGCGTGCAAAAACACCTACGTTACCCTTGGACCGCGACTGCCGCGACGTTGCGCATGTGGATTCGCGAATGTGTCCGCTGGAATCTCAAACGTCTGATATAAGTATAGCAGATAAACTTAAGGCTCCGGGCCAATGGAAACCTGAAAACCATACTGAGGAGTGGAAATTAGTGCAGCGGAAGAGGTTACGTAACAGAATTGTTGGAAAAAAAGGAACAGGGAATACCGAAGACCCTAATGGAAAATTTAAAGCAGCTGACATCGACATACCACTATTTATTTACAATGTTGACAAGTCTACGACTGAAAGCGATATAACTGCGCATGTGTACAGTAAGACACAATTGAATATAACACTGCAAAAGTTGAATCTTAAAATTGATAGAGGTTACAACGCTTTTAAAGTATTAGTACCAAAAAGAAAGTTGGACGTCTTTCTTGGTGAAAGTTTTTGGCCGGAGGGAGTGCTTTTTCGGCGTTTTGTGAATTTCTCGAAGGTGAAAAGTTATGAACCTGATAAACAAACTAATGGGAGGTGAAAATCAAACAAATAATCTTACACTACTGAGTTACAACTGTAAAGGCATTTCACGTTCAGTGGAGTGCGTAAGGACACTGTGTAAATCTGCGGATATCGTTGCACTCCAAGAAACGTGGTTACTGCAGCCTGATATACCATTATTGGGAACCATTGATTCTAACTTTGCGTACACCGGCAACACAGCTGTGGACCTGTCTACGGGAGTTTTGCGTGGCCGTCCGTACGGGGGTGTCGCTTTACTGTGGCGAAAGGACCGGTTACCGTGCGTTTCTATTATACAGTGTAAAAGTGTTCGACTTATAGCTATTAAGATTTTTATGAATAATATTCATATGATAGTTTTTTCAGTGTATATGCCTAATGATGCGCGTGAAAAGTTAAACGAATTTACGGAGTGTCTAGGCGAAATGTATGCTATTATTGAAAATGAAAATGTGGATTTAGTTTACTTGCTAGGTGATTTCAATGCTCACCCCGAAATGCCTTTTTACAATGAACTAAAGAATTTTTGTATTGAACAACAATTATGTATAGTTGACGTAGAGATGTTACCAGCTGACTCGTTTACCTACATTAGCGACAGTCATGGCTGTACGCGGTGGCTCGACCACTGTGTCACCTCGGTAGCGGCGAGACAAACGGTTGTAAGTGCTAAAATACACTATGATGTTTTTTGGTCAGATCATGTACCTATAGAGATAGTATGTAACTTAACCAAGACTACACCTAAACTTATCGCTAAAAACAATGGTGGCAGTAATGATGCGCTTCTAAAGGGGGTTATTTGGGGAGAACGGGAAAATTGATTTTCCAGAGAAATTTCGTTTTTGTTGTGATAAAATATGTAACGATACCAGCCATAGAGAAACCATTGATAATATGTATAATTCTATTGTTAGAATACTAAGGGAGGCTTCTGTTGCTAGTTGTGATGGAGGGCAGCGCAGAGGGACTGGCTATGTCGCGGGATGGAATAAACATGTAAGGGAGGCACACCGGAGGGCAAGGCTTTGCTTTCAGGAATGGCGTTTGCAAGGAAAGCCTAGAACAGGACAGGTTTACGAGGAAATGTGCTGTTCTAGAAAAGTCTTTAAAGCCAAACTTAAATTCTGTCAAAATAATAAAGACCAGATTAAAATGGACGTAATTGCCTCACATCATAAGGCTAAAAAATTTTCACAGTTTTGGAAATCAACTAGCAAACTAAATCCTAGGGTGTGCCCACCAGTAAGTGTTGAAAATGTTAGTGAACCCAGCGAAATAGCCAATCTTTTTATGGCCCATTTTAAAGTGGAACCTATGGAGGTGGACGCAGCTGGGCCGGTGCTCGATGCTGGAAACCGGAAAAGTGATAGCCTCGTAAAAATAACGTCAACTGAAATTGCGAAGGTAGTTCGACAAATGACCAGAGGTAAGTCTCCAGGGCACGATGGCCTCAGCATCGAGCACCTGCAGCATGCGGGGGTCCACCTGCCTAGAGTGCTTGCCATGTTTTATACATTCTGCATTCGTCATAGCTATTTACCAGATGACCTCATGAAGACCATAGTGGTACCCATAATCAAAAACAAGACGGGGGATGCCTCTGACAGAAACAATTACAGGCCAATTTCGCTGGCCACTATTCTCGCAAAGGTGTTGGATAGTGTGCTTAACAAGCATCTAACTAACAATGTAAATCTGCATGACGCCCAGTTTGGCTTTCGCTCTGGATATCTACTGAGTCAGCAGTACTATGCCTTAAGCACACTGTTCGATACTACACGGAAAGAAATACGCCAGTATACGCATGTTTTTTGGATCTGTCAAAGGCATTTGACCTAGTGTCATATGATCTACTGTGGAAAAAACTGCACAGCAACACGAATTTGCCTGATGAGTTGGTTGAAATATTCGAGTACTGGTACGGCAACCAAACCAATGTGGTGCGGTGGGCGGGGCAGTGCTCGAATGCTTATAGGATGAAGTGCGGAGTGAGACAGGGGGGGTTGTCCTCACCTACACTTTTCAATATCTATGTAAATGAGTTGATTGAGGAGCTAAGCAGTGCGGGAGTAGGCTGTTCACTGGATGGCAAATTTGTCAACAATATTAGCTATGCTGACGATATGGTGCTGCTTAGCCCCTCAATCAATGCATTAAAGAAGTTGTTGTCTATTTGTGAGGGGTATGCTGCGGCCCATGGGCTCAAATATAATGTTAAAAAGAGTGAGATACTGGTCTTTAAATCTGGCACTAAAACATATCCTCTTTCGCCAATAACAGTTACTCTGGACGGGTCTCCTCTGAAAGTAGTTAAAAAGTTTAAATATTTGGGTCACTGGGTCGAGGAGAACCTTAAAGACGACGTCGATATGGAGAGGGAGCGCAGGGCACTGTCGGTGAGGGGTAATATGCTATCACGGAGGTTTGCACGTTGTTCTCGAGAGGTGAAAATCACACTCTTTAAAACTTATTGTCAAACTTTATACACGTGCAACCTTTGGAGCAACTACACCAAAAAGGCCTACAGTGCTCTGCGCGTCCAGTATAATAATGCCTTCAGGGGGTTGTTGGGGCTGCCCTGGCGCAGCAGCGCCTCGGGAATGTTCGCTGCGGCGAACACCGACGGTTTCCAAGCCGTTATTCGCAAGCGAGTAGCTTCTTTGTGGGAGCGAGTGCGGGGCAGCACCAACACACTCCTGAAGGAGATTGCAGAGAGCATAGACGGTCCTGTCCTCGCGCACTGGTCGTCCGTACACGTGCGGTCTAATCCTAACTTTAAGTTCTATTAATGGATCTTGAGGTTGGGATTAGACTGAACTACGTAGTTTATATTTTTAATTTTTCAATTTTTATTATTTAAAGATAACATATGGAAACTATGTAACTGCATCTGTTTCTGAAATAAACATTTTCATTTCATTTCATTTCATTAGCTGAAATCGCGAAGTCACAAGATTCAAATATTATTCCAGTGTTCATTAAACTTACAGTTTTTATATAACAAATAATAAAATCACATAGTTCTGTAAAAAGACATAGACTCAAAACTTTGCAAAGATGCAAAGTTTAAGACCTCCTGTCCATCCCATTTTGAAGTTAACAATTAAAATATATAGGCAACCTGAAAGTATAAATAGCAATAAAGTAGAGAAACGTATATTAATTTATATTTATTTAATATTTTTAAACGAAAGTCTTCCCATTTCCAATCGCGTCTTTCGACTCATCGTAAAAAGGTGTGAAATTATGCAACGGGAACCCGTACTACAGAGTATATTTATAACAGTGAGTTCGTAAAATGCATCCGGCGACACAAATTGCAACGATATCCGAGTGATGCATTCGCGTTTCGATATCGCATAAACAATCGCATCGGTGGAACGACAATATGCGCGCACGCATGCCATGACGAGCAAACTATTTTGATCTTTATGTCTTTACGACAAGAATGTTATTCATTTGAGTTTATGATTAAAAATGTTAGATCAGCTGTGATAAACGTTGAGCTAGGTAAATTTTGTAGATAATTAGTAAATTTTTTGCGAAAATTTTATGTAGTGATGCTTTAAAAAATCTATTATCTTCTCTTAAAATATGGGAACTAGAAAACCGACAAGCATTGAAATACTCATTGTATAGGTACTACATCATTTAAGATAACAAAATTAAACATTAAAATTATCTGACAAAAACTAAGTAAAAAGTGTTTGTTCTATGCAGGGTCGAACCCGCGATCTCTGATTATTTTAGCTAATGACAGTAAATTATCTGATAATATTACTATTAATTGATCCTTAATTTATCAAATTAGGTCAGATGAAACTATCAACTCGTAAATTATAATATAATCTGTTATTACTGTACTATCGGGGCCGCTAGAAATTGTAATCTGTCATAATATACTATAAATATCTATAACACATAATATGTCTAGTACCTACAATAATATAAAATATGTATTTTCTGAAGGATATAAACTTTATAGTTTTGGCTGGAAACTTTATTACGATTTGAAACGGATGTACGCAAACAAGTAAAATGTATTTGCATGATAATTATGATAATAAATCAAATGAATTCCAAGAGAGATATTCATAAAAGTGTGTGCGCATAACTTTGAACTGAATCGACTGTGAATTTGGTAAAGAAATCTGATAGAGGCGGTTATTTTATTTACTATTTTATAGATAGATTATACTGCGTGACTTTTTAGTCGTTGGTTTTAGATTAATGAAGTTTTTTTAGTCAAATCAAAAGTTTTAGGGTTGTGATAGACGAAACTCGAACCAATAGTTGCGTCGCGGACGATCACCGACCGGGATCATTGCCCTTCGCGCTTATCAAAAAGGTGATAAATATTTATTTACTAACACTTGATTTCCATTTTCCCTTCAAAATATAAAATAAAATAAAAAAAAAATTAGTTCCAAAACTCGATAGTACTACTAAAGGGGAGGCGTTCTGCTGCGGGAAAACGATTATCTTTCGCGATAGTAGCAAAATAATGCACCAGCGATCTCAAATAAACATTGTTCGGCAAGTTGCATTGACACTCGAGCCTTAACCGGACTCGAACTGAATTCCAAGCGGGTGATGTCACGCTACAGCCATAGTGCAAGATAATGTATTTATATTATTTATATATTTTTAAACACTATTTACAAAGCGCTGTCCAGCCCCAAACTAAACTTATATGTTCATAGAAAGAAACACCCAAACGGACACAGGCATGTTCATGCACATTAATGTTCTTACCGTGCGGGAATCGAACCCGTGACTTCATGATGTAAGAGCCGACTTCTTAACCATTACATCAAAATAGCATTTAGCAACATAATGAAAAATGCTTCTACAAATATCAAATGGATGCAATTTATTTAAAAACAATGTGCCAAAGGCAGGGAAAACGTTTCCATTAAAAATTCATCATAAAACCTTGTAAACAATTTTCTTCTGAATAAGAAATCGTATAGTATAATTGAGAACTTGGAGACATTACAAGTACTGAATACATCACTTTAGATTGCATTTTCCGTTAACAATATCATGCTGCACTAGCAAATACTCGCGTCTTCATCCATAAATTCCGGAATTCTTTTACTATATTTTTACACTACTTTCAATTTTCCCTTTAATAGATAGGCCAAGTCGCGCCCCCAATTAACAGAAAATAAGAGCATAACCACAAATCAAAATCAAAATATTATTGTAGGTACAACCTTAAAAAAAAACAAAAAAGTTTTAATAAATACGAAAAAAAATTAAAAAATACTTGCATAAATCGATAGTACTGCTGAAGGTGAAGCGTTCTGCTGCGCGAAAACAACGACTCAAAAAACACGCGGTATAAGAGGGAATGTAAGACCTGCCCCATAGCGTCACCACAGCACCATATATTATGAAGTTTAAAGAATCCTACTATGTTGAGTTTGTTATGAAGAGGATAAGATATGTATGTTTAGGTACGTTACAACAAAACTTAAAATTGTTTGCCTTTTTAATATCTATTAAAAAGTAAAAAACTACCATTATTAACACTTATTTTTTGAGCTCTATTAATAAGATGGAATATAAAACGAAAACATTTTAATCCTTTACAACGGAATACTACTTAATCTATTTTATAAAAACGCACCGTAATCCTTCTTCAATATTCTCGATACGATTTTATATTCAAAGAAGGCACCAATTAGCCACCGTAAGCTCCTTATAAACTTTATAAAGTAAAGCTTTATGTATTAAAAATACCAATCGAAATAAAACGAATACTCTAACTGCTGAATTTAAATCAAACCCAGACTAGGGCTTTTTAAGAGTCCGAGTGGCTAGCTACCACCCCACAGGGTGACATCTGCCGCCATTACAGCTCTGGCTGTGTTCCGGCTGTATTAATGTGGGTGCGAGTACTCTTGAAACCAAAGGCTCGAAGATCAGATGAGTCTACAGTCTGGCAGCACATCGAGCGACGCTTCCTGGTGAAGTGTCCCTCAATAGAATAAGCCGCAGTGACCGCTTACCATCAGGTGGGCTGCGTGCCTGTCTGCCAACTGACCTAGTATAAAAAAAGAACTAGGATGTGGGTCGACCAAAACTGAGGCCAGCAACAAATCCATGGGCAGCGGTGATTATTACTTACCAATCTTACCATCAAGTGACCCACTTTCTCGTTTGTCTTCCTCTTACATAAAAAAAAAAAACTATAGTGAACCGAGTCATTATAATTAATTCAAATAAGCTTATTCTAGGTCATAAATCTAGCTTTGCCACATGATCTATTACGAGAACAATACATTTAAATCATACGTGAATCATGGAACAATAGTAAGTGTCCCTTTAAAATGGATTGCCGTTAATAGGCTTTCAGTTGATACCCATTCACGGCTAACCTGCTAATCAGCTCACGTTATATTATTTCATCAATGCAAGCTAAATGCATATAATTTATGCACATAATATAATATGCATCGATTTGTTGTAACACATTTGTTTGCATGTACTACATGTATCTTTGTATTGGTGTGAGTGGTTAATTTGTGAAAGAACTTTAATAAGTTGATCGAAAAAACGATCAGCCTATTAATTTCACACTACAGGGCAAAGACATCTATCGTTGAAATCGGTATTTCAGTATTTAACACCGCCAACATCCAGACTACAGGCTGTGACTAAATACTTATTTAAACTTTAATGCACAATCAGGAGTACATAAGGCGGACCTAATGCCTATTGGCATTATCTGCCAGTCAACCTTTGGGCCAAGCAGAATAAAAATATTTTCTAAATTCCGAAATTTATTTTCCGAAATTGGATTTCTTTTGTAACATTTTTGAGAACGATAAATAAAAAAAAAAAACAGAAAAATCCAATCAGAACTTTTTGATACGACCCGGGATTTTAACCGAGGAACCAATAAGCACTGAATGACAGAGGCGGTTATCACACCCCAGGTGTTCAGTGTCATCGCATAGAGTTCTTTTTGAATTGACACTTTTTGACAGATTTACCTACCCAGGTTAATCTGTCATTCTCCTTTTTTCGGGGGAGAATGCCTTTATGCACCGTAACTGCAGGCTAGCTAAACCTACGGCCGTGTGTGGGACTCGAGACTAAAGCGTCCCGCTACTCACTGAACTCTCCCGGTTTTCCCTTTACACCCGATTGGGACGAGCCGGTGCCAGCCTTGTTGGCTATTGACCAGCCCCATCTGTTGCTACAATACTAATTATATAAATAATCTATGGTAAATTTTTACAGCCTTTGATCTTGTCACACTCAGCGCTGTTGTTGTATCTCATTCATTTCGTTTTTCTTTAACTCTTTACAGATTAATTCTTTGTATGCACGACCCGCGTTTTCTTTTTGTTACATTTTTAATTTTTCCCACGCTTTGTTTTCCTAACACGCGGTCTGCAGCTTAACAAAAACACGTTTAAAGCTTTGCATACACAGTATTCGGTTTATTCAGTATTTGAATGTGTAAAGTGTTTCCCTGTTTAACTACAAAGAACTTTTTATACATTATTGTTTAACCAAAGCAAGATTGGTTTTCGATAACACTAGATCATTGGTTTGGTAGACTGTATAAGCAATTTGGTTAAGCACGCCGCTTCTCTCACGTGGGCTTATAAACACAACTATACAACGTTATCCTGCAAGGATAAAATCTTTTTACGAGTCTACGTCCTTCTCCAGATCCCTCGTACTCCAGTCCTGTGTTTTAGGCGTAAAATCGTAACAGGCAGTTACTTTCACTTTATAATATTAATATGCATAAGCTTCAGCTATCGGCTTATCCTGTGAGAACTGAGCTTTATCCTTAGATGAATTTCCAATGGTAGGGCAAACGCCTCCGTTCTTGAAATCAAGTGTCCACAAAGATGAGTACTGGCTTAAACACCACGCATACCAAATGCGAATTGTTAATTACAAATCTAAGCTACCAGTATGAAGAAAGTATGTTCGAAAAATCCGACACTATTGACACGGTAGGTAGTTGAACGCTGGACCCGAGACTGGCTTGATACTTAAACTTCGAGACTGAGTACATAACATTTAAAATAAATCTAGGCACACAGTGAATTGTAACGACCTCATGAGTATAGGTACGGCGTGAGTAACGAGCCGACCTCGCTGCCCAAACATGGCAGTGGAACTGGGAAGTCATTGCCGGCATGACGGCATTCCATTCCACTTCAGACCATGCTCCGGTCTAGGGTCACCACTGTCGCCATCGAACCCGCGTTCCTTGGTGTAATAGACTCATCATCATCAGCCCGTAACATTCCACTGCTGAAGGCCTCTCCAAATGCTCGCCACGCTGATCGATCCTCGGCCACTCGCATCCAGCTCCTACCAGCCATCTTGCGGAAATAGCTCTTCAAAGTGCAAAATAATTCGAAGCCATTTATGTTGAGCATTTTCTAGTTCAATATTTGTATGGAATTTTTATTAGATAAGTAATTGGCGCAATGCAATGGCGCTAATAAAATATCCATCCCACTAACTACCTACTCGCTTATAATTCGTCAATTTTTTAATCTTGTCCGTGCTAGCCTTAAAGCAGTTTGGCTTACGGTGCTAGCCCTACTGAACGATCACGTGGAAGTCTTGGAAGAAACTATAATAGGTGGAATTACGAAAGTGTTAACTTTCGGACTTCTGTTAACTCGCGGGAACGTGATAATATTTTTACCAAAAAAACACTTCCTACCTAAACGTTATAAATTAACATTAACAATAATTCTCAAATGATAAAGAAACATTTTTCACGTAGAAAAATACTTAGTTCAAAATATTTATGAAGCATTGTTTGCTGGACAACTTTTGTTTAACTACGATGAACTTTATCATCCGCTAGATTTAGATAAAACACAATAAAGAAATAGGGAAAGTGTAAAAAAGTTCACACGACCAATTAAAAGATGATTATCACCTAAACAATGCTACACAAAACTATGTAGTAAAGTTTTAAGTCCATATGTCAACACTTTCACTCCTATTATATCTATATAATTCACATTCATTTGTTTTTAACCCTTTCCCCGCCACGCTTTTTTCCGAAAATGGTGCCCCACACGCCACGACCATTAAAAAAAAATTCCAAAAAACTATTAGGTTATACTCAACTCATTCAGGCAAGTAAAAATACAACGTTTCTTGATCCTGTTTTTTTGTCTGATATATCAGACATTGGCGTGGTGGGCACGAAAATTGTTTGTCTGATATATCAGACATTGGCGTTGAAAGGGTTAAATGTTCTTTTCTGTTTTTACATTCTTCGATTAAAGCAAAGCTTGAGATGATTTCCATTCATTTTTTATGCGAGTATTTTATACACTATTTTATTTTTATTCTGCAAACTATACACGCACCCCGCACGCGCACATGTTTACTCATACACTCACAAAGTCCTTCCACCATCCCGACACAAGGCGGGAATCGAACCCACGACCGGATTTTATACCCGAGCGGCTTAGCAACTGTTCCAAGGAGGCAGACGATTCCAAAAACTAAAACTGCAAAATGCGCATTTTCGTAGAGAAATCAGCATTTATCATGAACTTCTCTATCAGTGAAACTGTCCGTAGGTAAATGAATCAATCTTACAATTATTAAATAAATAAATAAATATCTCTGGACATTATTCACACAGCGCAATCTAGCCACAAAATTAAGCATTAGCTTGTGCTATGGGTGGTACCGTGCGGGGATCGAACCCGCGACATCTGGTATAAAAGCCGACTTCTCGACCATTTATTTATTTATTTATTTATTCTTTGGCACAGTAACAAAATACAAATCAAATACAATAATGTTAAAATTAAGTTCAGTTTATAATACTAAATTTGCATTTCGATGACAACTGAGCACAACATTCTAATTTAGCATTTCAATGTATAGTTGTCTATGACAAAGTACAAAAATTTGGTATCAGCTAGAAGCAAATTAACAATGTTTATGGAACAACTAATGGTTTAAGTTAGAAAGAAGTAAATTAATTATGATATCGGAACACCTAATGGTTTTTATAAACATTTTCAGACTTTGATGACATATATCCAGGTTTTCACATTTACATATACAATTATATTTTCTGCACATGCGTAGCAATGGACTATTTTGTGACACATTATTCCTAGCCAGCTGTATGTGAAAAAGGTGCTGTCTGCGGTCAGACCTAGTTGCGCATCTCAATGAAACATGGCTCAAGACATCAGAATCTAAGTTAGAGTTTAGTATTTTATGTAATGTGGAGAGATCACAAATATGTCGCCTCAAAATAAGGGAATCTAAATTAAACTCCATCAGTCTTTCATTGTATGTTGTCAAAACTTTACTCAGACCCGATTTGAAGGCCAGGCTACGAACGAAACGTTTCTGAACCGACTCAAGCCTATCCACATGGTTTCTATAACTAGGTGACCATATGGTGCAACAGTACTCTAAAACGCTTCTAACAAGAGAAGTATACAAAACAACAAAGCTTTGTCTCCTCTTGAAAGGTCTCGTAACTCTATTAATAAAACCCATGGTTCTCTTTGCCTTTAAGACAATAGAGTCATAGTGTACTCTAAAAGAGAGCTTAGAGTCAAACCAAACACCCAAGTCCCGCACAACATTGTCATGCTCCAGTGGAATATCTTGAATTGTATATGGAAATAATATTGTGTTTTTCTTTTTTGTAAAGTTGATTATGTGACATTTCTTTACATTTAAGGACATATTATTGCTAATGCACCAGTGAGTAAGAGTATTAATATCAGATTGAAGGTCAATGCAATCCTTAACAGATTTTACATCTCTAAATATCTTCAAATCGTCTGCAAATGCCAAACATTCACTTTTGAACGAATCCAACAAGTCGTTTATGAACATTAAAAACAATAACGGACCCAAATTTGAACCTTGAGGAACACCAGATTTAGCTATGTAGGGAGTTGATTCATAACCGCATACTGTTACAATTTGAGAACGATTTCGCAGATACGATTGAAGCCGTCGCAAAAGGGAGCCATGGATACCCCAATGTTCAGCTTTGATACATAGTATGTTATGGTCAACGCGATCAAAGGCCTTGGCAAAATCTGTATATATCGCATCTACCTGTCCCGATTGATTAAAAACACTAGCCAAATAGTGTGTATAACTCAATAGATTAGTTGTTGTTGACCGAGACTTTACAAAGCCATGCTGCTTAGGGCTGACAGACAGTTTGAAGTGTGCATAGATTTGTTTATATACTAATCTCTCAAATATCTTTGCAAAGCAACTCAATATGCTAATAGGTCTATAATTTGATATACATCTCCTATCTCCGGACTTGTATATAGGTACAATTTTTGAGATTTTCCAGAGGTCAGGAAAATCACCACTGTTAAGAGACTTTTCAAAAATGATACGTAAAGGCTCAATCAGAGCATCTGAACATCGATGCACAAATATAGGTGGAATCCCATCTGGTCCCGCACCTTTCGTGATATCAATTGACTTAATGCATGATTTAATATCATTAGACTCGAATCGAATTGAAGCTAAAGTTGTATTTGATTGCTCAAAGTTTGGCGTATATGTTGCAGGACCTGAATTGCCATAGACAGATGAGAAAAAACTTGAAAATAAATTGGCAATATCTGTACCACCCTCAGCAGATTGACCCTCATAAAACAATTTATCGGGATAACCATTAGTAATTTTTTTGGACTTAGTGTACCTCCAAAACGATTTTATATCATTAGTTAAGTTTTCCTCGGTGCGATTTATAAATAATTTGAAACAATTTTCTAATTCCGTTTTACATCTTGCTCTCAGCATAGAAAATGTGTCAAAGTCTCGAGGATTAGAGTATTTCTTGTATTTACGATGATAGCGATCTTTTTCTTTAAAAATATGAATTAAACTAGGACTAAACCATGATGGATATTTAGAACTTTTAATTTTACCCTTTGGTGTGTGTTTATCAATCGTTTCCCACAAAATATTATAAAAATTATGCACAAAGTCGTTGCAATTTAGATCATTATAATTTCCCCAGTCAACACGTAACAAATCCATAATACAAGCGTTATTGTTTGTTTTTCTAAATAAATATCTCGGTGAAGCAAGTTGCTTGATGTCTCGCGTTTTGTCTGCTTTTATCGTAATTTCTATGGGCGGGTGATGCTCGTCTATACGAGTCATACCTGCTGTTTTTTTAACTGAACATGACAAGCCTGGAGTCACTAAAACTAGGTCTAAAATTCTGTTATTCTGATTGACTGTACTGTTATGTTGCACCATATCAGTAGCAGCCATAAATTCGCTAAGTGATGCCGACTTAACTTCATGAAAATTTTGTGGCAATCCAGTAAAGGAGCTAATCCAGTCAATATCACATAAATTAAAATCGCCCAATATTAAGTTTTGGTCACAGGATGACAGTGATGTTACTTTTTCACAGTTTTCTAAAAATTCAGAGTAGTCTTCGCAACTTAGGTAAGAAGGAAGATATGCAATACAAATATTCATTCGGAAATTTTGTAATTTAACGCGAACCCACAAGTCTTCCACATGGGTTTGCCATTCGATTTTGTGTTCTGAAATAATATTTTTTTTTACAGCTATTAGTGTTCCTCCACCATAGTTTTTTTTATATTTAAACATAAAATCCTTAGGGCGATCCCTACGATAAACCGTGTACCGTTCATCGATGAATTCAGTATTACTTATGCCATCGTCTAGCCATGTTTCACAGAGACACACAATATCAAAATTATTACAGAGTATAGAATTATACAAATCAATAGTTTTTGTTTTAAGTCCGCGTACATTTTGATAGAAGATCGACACAGTAGATAAACAATTGAATTTTAATGTAGAAAATGAATGATATAGTACTCTAGAGAAAAAAAAAACAGATCAGTCCAGAGATAACAGGGTCTGTTCATTCTTGACATGAATAAAACGTGAGGTCTCATCTTTTCTCATAAATATATGACCGTTTCTGACCCAAATAAATTTATATCCGAGCTCTCGAGATTTGATCCGGGCTGCGGCATGCAACGCCTTATTTACCGGTGACAAGTGTTCGCCGATGTAGACTGGGGACTTGTCCCCTGCAATGCCCAGGTGCGAGGAATTTAGCTTTTCGTCTTGGTGACTCTTATTATATCTTGTGACTGCAGAGTAAAATTCATCACGGCAGCGATTACTTCTTAATTTTACAACAATAGCTCGGGGTCTATTACTCTTTTTGTTCATGGCAGCTACTCGAGTACAGCTTAATATATCGTTATCATTCAATTTGAATTCCACGACTTGTGCTATTTGGTTAATAATGTTAACGATATTTTCTGACTTGTGTTCGGGTACACCCTGTATCTCGATATTTGATTCTCTCATGTACTGCTCCACGGAATTCAATCGATCGGTGAGATTATTAACAGTTTCACGAAGCTGTATGCATTCTGTTTTCAGGTCATGGTTTTCCTTAGCGATTGTTTGCATATTTTTCTTAATATCTTCATATTGATCGCTGATGAAGTTGACAGAGCTTTGCAGTTCGATTAATTGATCTTTAATAGGGTCTAAACTAGACCTAAACATTTTTTCCAATAGTGGCGGTAGTTCCGAATGCATTGCGGCTTGAATCTCTCTCTTGATAATTTCAGATAAGTTATTTGTGATCGCAGGATTAATGTTAGTATTTAGAACAGGCGAGTTCGGGCGGTTATCGGTTCTACCTACCCGCTTACTTGATCGCAAGGTAACATTGGCGTCGTGTTCGGAGAGGGAGTTCAGTGATGAGCTCCCACACTCATATTCTAGTGAGGGAATACGTCCTCCCGTCATCACATTTGTGCGTTCATGAACAGGGGTATTCGTGTTGTCTTTCTTAGGTTGCTTAGTCCGACATTCAGGGCACTTCCAGCTTAATTTTGTTGATGGACTCATATCATGGAATTGCTTAAGCGTTAAACTAGAACATATCAAGTCATATTCTCTTTTACAAAATGGACATTTCATAGATTCTTTAGCTTTTATAGGCGCGCCACACCCGCGGCACATTTTATTCTTTGACGGTGACATTTTTGTGGTCCGATATTGATTATATTTTGATTTCCAAGTTGTATTACGCGTTATTTTCAATTTTTGCAAAGTCTCGGACGGTTAGGAAATAAAAATTCACAACATACCGCTTCACTCCAATATTGTTGCTATTCCAATTGATACCTTAATGCTGTTGTGGTATGTTCGGCAATCCTCCAACAATTCGTCACGTTTAAAAAGTCTGATAACACAATACACTAGCTCAAACCAGTTGAACGAGACACTGACAGGCCACGTTAAGGTCCATATGCAATAGCTCTTGTAAGCTGGTCGGTCGAGTAGATACCGTCCAACGACACTAGACACGAGACGTGTGCGTAAACCCCGTAAGACAGGGGTCTTTGTGACTGGTTATGCGCGGGAGTGCAGCGCGGGCACGACTATTCTCATAGACGAACGACGACGAATGACATTACACCAAATGGCTCGTCAAAATAATTCCTATCATGTCTTTTCTCGAGAATCCGAAATCAGACTAATCATTAAATAATTACGAGTGAAAGCAACACAATGAACCGCCATAAAACGCTTAGGCGGAGTTCTAGGAATCGCCTGTGCTCGGATGTTGCCATTTAAATCGCAAATGATATCATTACAGCGCCATGGGATTGCATTGCACGGGAACAGCGCAGCTAATAGCAAGGGCTCGTACACACGAACAGCAATTTGTAGTCGACGAATACTGCGTGTTTTTTAGTCATT
Source organism: Mecyna flavalis (assembly GCA_949319885.1). NCBI lineage: Eukaryota > Metazoa > Arthropoda > Insecta > Lepidoptera > Crambidae > Mecyna > Mecyna flavalis. Next base: position 18,070,861 of record OX439430.1, read on the forward strand.
GTTTTCCCGCAGCAGAAAGCTTCACCTTCAGTAGGTAGTACTATCGATATATGCAAGTAACTTTTTTTTTATTTTATTTTTTTTAAAGTTTGATGGGAATTTATTGCAAATGTAAGTAAATAGTAAGTAATCATTTTTTGGTGAACGCGAAGGGCGATGACCCTGGCCGGTGACTGTCCGCGACGCAGCTACTACTATTTAACTATTGATTCAAATTTTGTCTATCATAATCGTAAAACTTTTGATTTGACTAGAAAAAAAACTTAATTAATCTATTTTACTACTAAGATAGAATCATTTTACTGCGAGAAAACAACGACTGGAATTCCACGCTGTATAACTGCTGTCAACGTTAGGAGGCGGCAGCTAGCTGTCGACATGCTGACGACGTCCTGTAGATGCGTTGGCGGCTGCAGCCTGCAGATGTCGCCGGCTAGCGCGTGCGTCTGCCTGCGGCAAGCTGTCGACAAGTCAGCGTATGCCGTCGACGTGTCGACAGCTTGCCGACAGCTAGCTGCCTCTAGTTGATGGCGACTGCAGTTACCTCTGACGTGTTCAACGTGCTGCTCGTGTGATAGAACCCTTACGGGGTTAGATAACGGGGAGTGTTCCAATTGATTTAACTGTACCATTTATTTTCCACTTATAGTTTACTGATAAAAATGTATCGTTTAATGTCTTGTTATGCGCAAAACTCTAACACCTAATTGGTAGTACTGTTCGCTCAAGACAGTTTTCTACAGTAACTATTCATCATCATATAGTATATCATATAGTATTATAAGGTATTTTATGACCAAACCAAGGAAATCTTGTACTACAAGTAACAATTTAAGTTATTAAATTAATGTGGGAGCCAGTAGCCAGTAGACACACCAGAAATCAAAGGCTCGAAGATCAGATGCGGTCACAGTGTGGCACATTGAGCGACACTTTCTGGTGAAGTGACCCTCAACAGGAAAGGCCGCAGAGTGACCGCTTACCAGGTGTGCTGCGAGCTAGATTGAAATAATCTAGCATAAAAATAAATATTAATAAATACTTATTGGACAACATCACCATTGGCACACATACACACATCTGACCCCAAAGTAAAAACTTGTGTAATGGGTAGCAGAAACGACAAAGGTACCACGAATATTCAAAGATTTAAAATCTTTGCGAATATTACACTTATAAATAAACATCCAGACCCAGGACAAACACACAACATAAAATATATTGTTGACATAGCCATGACCTTTGGATAAAAAATAAAGGAAAATTTTAAAATTACTAAGTCAACAACTTATGTTAAACAACAACTTATGTTAAAAGGCGTCTGTGCCCATGAAATATTCATAATTAAAGTAATAACGCGTTAATTGTCAAAGGGCAAACGCTTACAGAATTACGTATAAAGAACATTCACGTATGCATATGTCAGTCCAATAAGAATACAAATGCACGTGGGCAGTTTATTGTAAAACAGATAAGAGACAGGGAAAGTTCACTTAACAACTGTTAGAAAGCGATTAGATTAAAAAAGGAATGATAAAAAGCTGCTATTTAATAAAAAACAATCTAACATTTATTTATGATATAACCTTTACTGTTTTTTGCACCATGAAATGACAAATCTATCGGCGAATATACTTAACACACACGCCGCAACTGAATTACATTCACATTTGCAAATATCTGTTTTATAATTTCGTAGGCTATAAAAATAAAATATCACCATATTAATACTCAAATGCAAGACAAATAAATAAATCATTGAAATCAAGAGTTATCCTTACAATTAAATGCATACCTTTTGGTTAATATACGCGTTCACTACGATTTTTTTAAGTGTGGATTGGAAATCAAAAAACCCAATCCGATGAAGTGTCTCTCAATGGAATAGGCCGCAGTGACCGCTTACCATCAAGGTGGGCTGCGTGTCTGTCTGCCAACTGACTTAGTATTAGTATAAAAAAAAAAGACACTAAATCGACTACTAACGAAAAGAGAGACTAAAATGACACGTTGAGATAACTTCGTGGTAAATTTGTCGGATAAGACTGTCCCTGTCTTCTTTTACTGTATAATTACCTAAGTTATCTAATGGATAAATTATTACGTAGGTACCTACATGATGTAACTAGCCTTAAAATACGTCAAACCTAAAATTAATTTAAGTTGTTTACTATGAATTTTGTTCTTATGTTTCAATTTGATTCCTGTAGTTAACCTATTTAGTTCACGAAATGTTTTGACAAAATGGGAAATGTTATTTAAGTCCACATGATGAGAAACGTTAATTCGTTATTTAACTTTATTAAGGAACGAACAAAAATGTGGATAACATTTTATGTACTCTTAGCATTAAAGTGGATTATGTTCTTGCCTACTTTAAAAGTTTCTTAAGATCAAAAAGTTTGTTTTTATTGGTCGAAGTGTTGTATAATATTATGTGTGAAATGTAGAGAAATAAAGTACATAAGGTTAGTAACTATTTATTAATCTGTGACATAAGTAATAAATAACAGGAATAATCTTTTAAGTGGGCAACACCGTAGACAATGTTGACGAGGGGACAATTTATGAAGAACAGATATAAAGGCGAGCCTGTCTTCCAACCTTTATTAAAAAAGGTAAAATTAAAGGCATAGGTAGTTTTAATTAATTCACCTTTGTAATATATATAAAACTAGACCAACTTACAAAGAAAACTCGCTCCAAATACCCAATCATTAGAGATCAATGAAATGTTCACTCCACAAAATGTTTCGTCCAAGTATAACAAAGGTTTTATAGCTCATCATTGTCCAAGTCTTACTCGGTGACACGTTGCATATTGTCGCGAGACCGTTTCGGAGCTCAAGCGTGTAAATGCATAATAAGAGTCCTCATTACACTTGATATGTGAACTGTATTGAGATATCGCAAAATAACAATAATCTGGATAAATAGTTAACTAGTTGAATAGTCTAGTACAGCCCGGCACGAGTGGAAAGTTAAAAGTTATCCAAATCGAATTCATGTAAAAGAAAAAAAACCTGATCTGATGAGTCACCTGATGGTAACTATGGTAAGCAATCACCGCCGCCCATGGACATCAACACCAGAGGGATCGCTGATGCATTGTGCGGGCCTCCGGCACTCTCACAAACCAGACGAAACACAATAGTAGTCACTATTATCTCACGCTGGTGTTATGTGAGAGGGTGGTACTTCCCCGGACGATCCGGCCCATTAGTACCGTAAAACTGCATGGCTCTACCACTACTAATTCCCTAACAATTCTTTGATAGTTTTTTTTAATAGGTAGGACCTCTCCATGATCCGGAGTACAGTGTTCGATTCCCGGTTTAGCATTTGACAAACATGATGATTAATCCAGTACTTACTAATAATTGAGACCAAGAGGTAAAATCATGCTAGATGCCTTTGTCCTGCACTGAGACAACTAATCCAGTACTTACTAATAATTGAGACCAAGAGTTAAAATCATTTATGCTAGATGCCTTTGTCCTGCACTGGGACATATATTATGGAGGTATTCTCATTACCTTCGAATTAGTATCAAAATATTTGCAAAATATAAAGTCGCTGCCGATGCCTTTTAAGAAAATGTATTTTTACCTATTCAATGGTTTTTTAATGTCCTACTATCCATTAATAAAAAAAATACAGTATATTATAACGATATCTCACTCCTGATGATGCAGAAGACAAAGTGGAAAAAGTTAACTAGGAAAACGGACCCCGGCACTAGGCTGGGAAAACGCTAGGACGAAGAAGAAGACAGTATAATATTTTTCCCGAAAAACAACAAAAATCCATTTAAATTAATCCGGCCTCCACCTTGGAAAAAAATATAATATATCGAAACAATAATTGCATTGTATGTAAATATATTATTTGTCCTGTATTCTGTATTCATGCGAATTATTAATAACACACCATATAACCATTTCCACTTAAACCATTGCGCATAAACGAATTTTCCTGGAAAATGGTTTTACTGGCGAGTCCTCGCGTTCTGTGAATCTGCATAATTAACGTTAACTTGTATCTATCTAATTAATATAATTCGGTTCATTGGGATTGTTAATTCAAATGAACGTTAATACCACCGGTATATTTTGAAGGGGTTTGTGGAAACATTAACGAAATAATTTTCTTAACATGGAAATGAATAGTTGGATGTTGTGTTGGACAAACGAAATGAGAATGCCCATTTTGAATTTGGAAAATTGATATTTAGGAAGAAAAGAGTTTTTCGTTATTCCTTTATTCAAATATCCCCCCTTCCCCCGACATTTCCAGGATCTAAAGTATCCGAAGTAAGTAAGCAAGTCTGTTCACCGGGGACCGGGGATAGTGTAGCCTTCCAACAGTGAAAGAATCATTCAAATTGGTTCAGTAGTTTCGGAGCCTTATCAATACAAACAAACAATCAAATCTTTCCTCTTCATAATACTAATATATTTAGTATAGATATAATGTATACCACTATGGTAGCGCTCACGCCTACGCAGCTACGGCCATTGATGGTAAGCGGTCAAAATATTTTTGTTAATTTAATATTATTTATAGGCAAAACGGAACGTTTTATGAATAAAATTATCTGTGGTTATGTTGTGGCAGGCATATTAAAAACATTATATCATATAATATTATTATTTACAGCAGCCTCAAACTAAGCTTTACATAGTATGAACAAGTATGATAATCAATGATTAGCTTAAAAATGGCGCTTTGTGAATAATGTTTAGGGATCTTTCTGGAGAGAGAGTAAGGTATTTTTAATATAAAATAATGCTAACTTTACCAGCTTATATACGAGTAGATAATTTTATCATAGTCTGACTATACAGGTACCTACCGTTAAATAAATATGAGCAGCGAAGTTTATTAATAAGAATATATATATGTTTGAAGAAAGTGATGCAATATTTGCGAAACAAAATGAAAATACGGGCAAATGTTGCAGTTGAACTCAAAGCTTTGCGAAAGTAATAATATGAGATATAATATGTTTATTTTATTTAATGGACTAGCCGCGTGTCAGGTCAATAACCGTTATAGATGCTACTTTCGTGCCAGATAAAAAAAAAACACTTCTTTATGCGTCGATCGATACCCCATTAACTAACAGACGACAGTAGTTACTATACTGACTGACTGACATAGATATCTATCAACGCACAGCCCAAACCACTGGACGGATCAGGCTGAAATTTGGCATGCAGGTAGATGTTATGACGTAGGCATCCGCTAAGAAAGGATTTTGATCAATTCCCACGGTAACGGGAACCACGCGGGTGAAACCGCGGGCGGCCGCTAGTTACAGATAATAACGATTTATATAAAAATAGTTGTTGTTGTTTATACTAATATTATAATAAGGAAAGATTTGATTGTGTGTGGGTTTGTTTGTATTGAATAGGCTTCGAAACTACAGAACCGATTTGGAAAATTCTTTCACTGTTGGAAAGCTACACTATCCCCGGGTGACATAGAGTACTTTTGAGCTCGGAAATATGTGGGAAGGAGGGATAATTGACAAAAGAAATTACGCGTGGGTGAAACCGTGGAGGCGGCCGCTATCTAAAACACAACAGGACAACAGAAGGACGCCCGGGCTTGCATTGGTGAAAGTGGCCCTAAATATTGTACAAATATATTTGATCTATCTATATCTATATTCTATATTACTATATAAAGAGGAAAGATTTTATTGTTTGTTTGTTTGTTTGTATGTTTGTTTGAATTGAATAGGCTCCGAAACTACTGAACCGATTTGAATAATTCTTTCACTGTTGGATAGCTTCACTATCCCCGGTGAACATAGGGTACTTTTCATCCCGGAAATGTGGGGGGAAGGGGGAGATATTTGAAAAAAGAAATTACGCGCGGGTGAAACCGCGGGCGGACGGCTAGTGTAGTATAAAACTCAACTACATGTTTTTATTAATTTAGGCAATCAACACATTTGAGTACCTATTAGAAAACAATTTTTCGCAAAACAACAACTTAACAGGATAACAGAGAAAAAATTACAATTTTTTACTTGAAAATCACGCGATAGAAATAATGTTTAAGAATTAGGATTATTTAAATATACGTCAAGCTTGAAGTGTCTGTTATAAAAAGAACAGGTACCACTAATTGCATCAAATAAGGATAAGATTACGCCCTTAAAAGTTGCCACTCACTAACGATTTACACCAGTCGTTCCCGATCCGCTACAAACTTCTTGGTATTAAATTTCCTTCCTTCTTATTTTTACCCTGGCAACACTCTCCTGTTCGCCGAGATTATAAAAACCTCTAAATAGCTTTAATGAATCAATTATATTATTATAGTAAGAGCCTATTTACCGCCCCACTGCTTCTTGGCCTCAATCATTGCAATCAAATCATCGCTAGAATAATAAGTATTTTTTTTTATAATTTGGTACGTACTGGCTAACTCACTACGCGTGCTAAGAACATTTTTTTATACTAGGTCAGTTGGCGGACAGGCACGCAGCCCACCTGATGGTAAACGGCCACTGCGGCCTATTCCATTGAGGGACGCTTCACCTGGAAGCGTCGAACATTGAGCGACAAACACGGTCATGAACCAACAAATAAATTTTAAAAATATTTTATTTTTAAAATTTATTTGTTGTAATTATATTAATATAATAAAATAATATGGACTGCGTGCCTGAGGTAGCAAACAAAAATTAATAAAATAAACTGCGAGCGAGAACATAAAATTCCTCGACGATGCAGACATTCTGACAAAGCCATTCGGGTTAAGTTAGTTGCTATGGGTAGTAAACCCGACCAAGCCGCCGAATTCTGACTGAAGATGTCTTCCTAACCACACGTGTTTCACCAAGTTAAATCGGTACATTCCTAGAATACACTCACGTGACCCATTGTTCACGACGACTGTACATTTTGGAGGCTTTAACATTTCATTACGGTGTATTGATTCCGTAATTGCTAATTTTCTACTTGGCCTAATTAAGCCGGTTGATGACCCTATCACGGAATCATGTAAGGAGGTACGGAGGCATTGGGAAATTCACACTGGTCTATTTTGAACGGGTTATGTAATATGTGATAATTATAATTTGCATAGTCACAATCGTCTCGGTTAATCCCGTTATTTAAGCCCGTTTAAGACAATGTATTTGACTAGTGCCTTAATTACTGGGGAGCTAGTAGGGACAAGTATCGAGAAGTGGAAAGAAATTAAATAATTTGTATGAGAATTCTATTAGATACGCTACCTTTCACTTTTCGATGGTTTTCAGTGCGGGTTAGTAGCGGATCCTGAAGTTGGTAGCAATGATTAATTTTATAAAACATAATAATTAATTTTGAAGGTAAAAAAGCACATTAATAAATACGATTTCTGATCACGTTTGAGGGTCAGAAACATACTCAAAAATTGGCAGCATAAGCATTTTTAAAATGGGCACCAAATCACCAAACCTTGGTGATTTGGTGCCCATTATAAAAATGCTTATGCTGAATGGGAGAGGCAGCAAAGTCACTCCAAAATATACTGACATACAAATAATGCTAACCAATCTTTGGTGACATTCTAAGCCAGCCGTAGACGTATAACTTAGCAACAGTATTAAACACTTAATAGAGGAAGTCCAATACATAGTAAGCGATATTCAGACGTGTATAATTTAGATTCCTTAGTATTGGCATATCAGTAGTCTCGTGTTTACTAACTAGCCTTAGACACACGGACGGACAGACGGATCGTGCTGTTGTGGTTCATCAATCTGTTTATCGACGCTGGCGATCGCTCATTGCTCCGCACACCACTCGCGCCGAGCAAACACCCTGTAGCTCCTAATACAGATACCCAGCAAACGTATAACAGTCAACGTCATATCAACCTACAGTCTGTTCCACATAAGTTGTCCTTTAGCCGCTATATTGGCAGCATTGCCTACGCTTTGTAAATCTGTCAAAAAACAGATTGAATGTATTGAAAAACAATACTGCCAATATAGCGGCTAAAGGACTTCTTATGTGGAACAGACTGTATCCAATTCGGTCTCGTCTAAAATTGAAATCAATGCGATGGTAATTAAACTTTAAAAAAGTAGATCGACCTACTTTGTGTTAATAACTGAACATTTTATTCTGTTCCAATCAATGACGTTCAATGTTTCAATCAAAAGTTATCACAATGACAACAAAACAAAGTCAACAATCTGTGTAGGCATCATTAAGCTACATAATATTTCTATGGTAGGCATCAGTTAAATATAATAAATAATAAATAAAATTATTGGCAAACGAACAAGAATTCCTCCAACATATTATGGGTTATAAAAAGTTCAAAAATCAGAGAAAACTGACAGATTGGCATGTCTGTAAAGTTTATTGCAATAGTAGACTCCTCTGATCTTCGAGCGCCTTTAAATCCACCTTTGGCTTTAAAGAACTTGAGAAGTTTATGCTTTCAAAACACTAGAATATTTCTGGGCACACATACATTTGGTTAATCAGGAGATTAGCGGCTGAGTCTAACACCAAAATTGGGTTAGGAACCATTACTAAATTGCATTTGAATTCCGTATAGCAAACTAATTCCATAGAACTGAATTTGATGCGGGCTTATCCACACCTTTGGTGATGGCGTGACGAAAATCGCTTACATAATGACTGAGGTGCGGCCGATGTGCTGGCTCGGACCAACTTTACAGCCGTTTTAATTGCCGGGGACAATTCCATCGCGAAAGTGACGTGGCGAGGGGTCAAGGTCCTGGTTCTCCCTAATCGCTTCCTAGCAAGCTAGCAACACCGGCACCCAAGTGTGGGGCTGAAATAAAGGTGCCGCCTCCGTGGAACAGTGGCTAAGCCGTTTGGGTATAAAACCGGAGGTCGTGGGTCCGATTCCCGCCTTGGGTCTGGTTGGTGGTAGGGCTTTTTCAGAGTCCGACTGGCTAGCTACGACCCTCAAAGGTGAAATCTGCCGCCATAAGCTCTGCCTCCGGCATATTAATGTGGGAGCCAGTACACTTGAAATCTGAGGCTCGAAGATCAGATGAGCCTACAGTCTGGCGGCACATTGAGCGACGCTTCCTGGTGAAGTGTCCCTCAATGGAATCGGCCTCACTACCTACTAAACTCCCCCGGTTTTCCCTAACCACCCAGAATGGTGACGAGCTAGTACCCGCCCCACGGCAACAACTAAATGACAGATGGCGCTGAACAACTATTTTGAATTACGAGTAGCCGTGCATCTCCTAAGCAAAATAATTTTATCAAGTTAACATTAATATAAATCGCCATCATACTTCAAACGGCCAACGATGATCATCATCGGATGATCGTCGAGCGTCCAATACTCTCGCTCGACGATCATCATCGATGACAATACACCAATTAGTACTAGATTGTGGAAAACATAACTAGAAATCCTAAAGGTGTTAGTACAATTCCCACCTAGGGTCTGGTAGAATTTTTTCGAAATCTTTTTCTTTGTTCACACAAAACAGTTATAATTTAAAAATACTATCCACACTCCTTTGTTTTTAAGACTGTTGGTTATTATAAAGAATGAAAATGCAGGTTTGTATATTATGAAAAAATGTTTCTTTCTTTTACTATTTCTTGAGACACGCATAAAAGTTTGACTCAAGCAGTTTCCGCGTAGCAATAAAACGTAGATTCCATTGAAAACAATGCCCGGTCTGGCCTGCCAGGAATGCTTGCCCGAACCAGGAATCGAACTTTACAACTTGCTGCGTACACTGTAATACATATTATATTGCGCTGCTATTTTATGTGGAGGTTTTTCGTCGTAAAATCATTGCGTTTGCAATAAAACATTACACCGACAAGGATATGATGTGAAAGGGACACTTCCAAAAAAAAAGGTAATCCTAGCTTAGAATAAGCCTGGTGATTTCAGGTGTTAACCCAAAAAACTTGTGTGTGACGCATTCGTTCTTCTGCCGGGGCGTAAGATTATTTCTTGGTAAACTCAAAACATATGTTTCGGATACAATACGATTTGTCAATAAAAAAATTACTCATTCATTTTCGTGTGTAACTTAATATCGATTTAAATAAGTCATAAGCGGACAGCGGAGACAAAAAATGTGTCATTATTAGGTTTTTTTATACTACGTCAGTTGGCAGTACGCGGTCACTGCTGTCTATGCCATTGAGGGACACTTCATCAGGAAGCGTCGCTGAATTTTTAATTACACATAAAGAAACAATTCATTTCTCCGGGATCCTGGAGACCGGAGACCTGACTTTATGGCCGTGGGACTACCTTGGGGGTACCATTATAAAAAAAAAAAATTTTTGAAATTCGTCCATAAATGCTCATACGAACGAATTTTTCATAACAGCGCCTGAACAATTTTTGAAGCATTTTTTTCATACGAAGGTGTAAAAAAATTGAGTTAGGGAGTATGCCATATTTTTTATACTTTTTTTTTTTAAATACGATACTTTGAGAATGTGGGGTAATTTTGGATGGATTGTGATCCGTCTTCATATTGCTGGGGAACACAACCGGAGCTATAATGGCGGCAGACTTCACCTTTGGGGCTGGTCATGGTAGGCAGCCAGCCTGGCTCTAAAAAAAGGTGTAACCACCAGACCTAAGGCGGAAATCAAACCCGCGACCACCAGATTTTACCCTCTATGCTACGAAAAAATCTATTATTTTGTTAACCGCTATCCGCCTATCCCTTGCGTACGCGTTTCCGCATAAGTCTATGCCCAGCGTTGAAGGTTAGGTTGCGCAAGCAATATTTTGAGGAGTGATCTGACGCTAAACCAGCTGTATCTGCCTAGTTTGATCACACACGTGGTTGAAGGAACAAGATCGCTTATCGATCTTGTGCCAACAATCATGTGCAGTGGTAGTAAGTTGTTACCTAAACTTGTTGTTAGGTGGTCCGATTCTAAAACACTATTCCTTATTTCTCTATTAAAATTATACATATATGCGAATGTGTGTATATCTGTCTGTTATGCTTTCACGCGTAAACCACCAAATGAAATCGGGAAAAGATTATTATGTAAGGCTATTTTTATCCCGGGATACTGCTGTAAAATTAGATGAATTGTCCTTGAGTCTTTACATAAAGAATTCCATTTTATAAAGCATTTTCTGATTGTTGAGCCTTCCTACATAATACTCCCACATTTGATATTAATAAAAATAAGTCATAAAACAAAAAAATGCACTAGAAAGAAAGTAAAAAATAGTACCTACGGTAACTGAGCCATTCGGAATATTGGAGTTAATGTTTAGTAGTTAATCCCTCTTATTACAAAAAACATCGCTAAAACAGGTTTAAAACTGTACTAGTTAGTACAGGTTTAGGTCCGGACTATTTTTTAAAACTTTCCTTATTACAAAGCAAATACCAACATAAGAATAATTTACTGGTACTAACTCGTTTAGTGCGTTTCATTTTACAAGACTTTGTTTTATGACATGTTTTAAAATCTTTAAATAGGATAGTAAAAATAATAATTCTTTATTTATAGTTTTGTTAATGTGAGAAAAAGTAACATTTATTTTTAATTTTCTGTTCACAAATTAAGTAATTCTTTTCAAAATTTGTCTTTCTATACGTAGAACGGAGCGAAATTTTTAAAGTGTTATCGTTTTGACGTTTGAAAGTTAGTCCATAGTAAAACTAGGGGCACCGGCGGACTTTCTTGGGTCTAACTTTAGTACTCGAAATGAAGTAAAACTTCGTTTTGTAATAGCGTTTGACTTTAGTCAGGAGTTTAGTCAGGACTAAGCTCGGTTTAATTTTTAAACCACGTTCTGTAATAAGAGGGAATTTGTCTACATTCTAAACATAACTAAGTTAAAACAGAATCATTCTTTGAAACACGTAATTTCTTACGAAAGCTAGTGATTTTGATTATATATTAATTTATATTCTTCAGTGACTTGTTTTGAAACTATTTTCTTAGCACAATGCTAGACGGAAAACTTTTCACTATTTAGTTGTGCCGCTCGGCAATAGATGGCGCGGCAAGTCGTCATGCGCGGTACTCAAAAAGTTTAACAGATGGCGTTACTAGTACATACCGTACACAGTTGACGAATATTTTATATTTTTAGCTTTTAAAATATTAAGGTACTTTGTGAGAAATTACTACTAGTTTTTAACGTCAATAAATTAAAACAAAGTATTTTTTATATTTGAAATACTTTTGTATCTTCTCTCAATATTTATGCAGGTAGTCAGGTCAATCTAATAAGACGAGTCAACGACCTCAAACATCAAACCTAATAAGGGTGGAAATTTAACAGCCCGTCCTTCCCAAGGGTTGCAATTTGTCGACACAATTGCCATGAACACATTTTAGCGCTGTTTGCATGACACTAAACAGTCCACACCCTTAGGGCTGACTATAACCACCCACCCACGCACCATTATTCTTTGAACCCTGCCACCTCGTCGTTGCTACAGTGCACAAGACCGCAGGGGAAATATTGTATGATCGGTCATGGGTCTCATAGGGCTGGTTTATAAAAAAACCTCGTCTACCCATTGGCAGGTGACCACGATCACGTCACCTTCACAATTGAATCGTAACCGTAAAACTAGCTAGTGTTACGCCGTCCCCCTTACCGGGAACTACCATCGTTTCACACTTACTTATCTCAGTTTTCTTTCTTTGCGCGTCCAAAATCCGCACCGTCAAAATGGGCTGACCGTCGAAATGAACTTAAAATTTCGGAAATTTCTGAATGTTGTCAAAAAACTCATTGTAACCCGATTCGTAATCAGAAAACATAGGAACGTTAACAATATGAAACGACGGAGAGAGTCGGTAGCGTCAGTGTATAAAAAAACAACCAAATTTTTGTCATCGAACACAGCTAATTTGTTAAAAAAGATGCCTAATACAAGAAAATACCGCTTGCTAACTAAAGTAATGGAGGAATACGACAGAAATGACAGTCTTAAAGACAATGAACATGAAAATCAGACTGAGGAAGAGGTTGATGACCTCGGAGAAAGAGACCTAGACTATTATTTGGGAGTAAGGAAGAAAGAGGTATACTGGAGAGACCCAGTAGCAAGAGAACAGATCAGGAAGGATTTCCTCGTCAATCATTGCGGCATATCTGAAGAAGAATATGTCAGATGGTACACAGATCCCAACCCTCTGAAGGTCTCATACGTTATCCAACCAAAACTAAAACAAGTTCCCTTTAAAATCCATAAAAAGAAGTCAAAAAAAGAAAGCAATTTTAGAGACAGTGACTGGCGCGAGAAAACTGGCATTTTCAAATTGTTCAGAAGGGACAGTGAGTATTCGACATCAGAGAGTTACAGTGAATACGATTCTAATGAAGACGATAAGATTTCTGAAGACAATGTAAGGTCTAGTAACGATGAGGAAAATATGGTCGAAGGTGTGGCGGGGCATTTCAATTACTTAACCATTTACAACAGTTTTGACGACATACTCGCTCTGGAGGTCTACCTTTATTCTTTAAATACATACAATTCACAATTTTATCGATTTAGTTTATACTCGCATCACATTCCTAACAAAATTATTGTAAACGCTAGTATTAGAATAGAAATACAATAGAAGTTCATGCTCTTCTAAACTGATACCATATTTTACAGAAAAATCATGTAAATAAAAATTCATATGTTGTCTTTTGCTATGTTTTGCTAAAACCAAATGTTTCTTTGTCCACAGGGTGTCCGTATCAAAGAGGTCTCCGAAGGAAGACCTTGCGACAACTGCCCGGAACTGTGTCCTGGGTTCATACCACACGCTTGGAGGTTAGTCTCGTAAACTTGATTAATTTGAATTTCGTAGTTAAAATGTAGGAAGCAATTAAACCGTGATATCGTGAACCTTGAAGCATTATCAGCATTCATTTAGACATAATAGTAATTGTAGTTCAATGTTTAGACGTTATGTTACAGTAGCTATCAATCATGGATAGCAAAATTGCAGACATTTATTTTTGTACTTAATCCATCAACGTCTTTAATGATGTCTATATAGTCTAGTATAATAGAGGTGAATTAAGTCAACTGAACGACGTTTTATGATCTGTCAAAACAAAATTATTTCGTTTAACTAGTTTAGCACAATGGATGTTTGGACGTCATCGTTTTAGAGTCAAGTGACTGAACAATAATTCATTCTTAAATAAATTACAATTTATACTTTGCAGATACAAACTAAGATACGGCCTAAATTTTCAAATTCGAACCTAATCTCTTAAGTATTGCGATAAGCGTTAGTGTAAGCTATCAGCTATCGTCGTGTGACTCCAACGATACAATTGGTATTTAATTAAGATACATAAGCAATTGAGATAACAATTCAATAATGACATTACAAAATACATACCCTGCTTACTTAAAAAGTAAATTGTTATACAAATATTAAAAGTTAATCGCTGTTACAGTCTAAACATTCGTTATCAGCAAAGTTGAAACTAACATACCCTTCGCTCGGGTCATACAGATAAACTATGGACTTGCTTTCATTCAATTCTCGAACACGCTTGAGTCTGAACGTGATTGAAAAGTATAATGTGAGGATAATTGGCCAGCCTTGCTCTCGACGTAAGGTCATCGCCGCAGGCGCTTTACAAGCAAAACATTCGCGACGCACCCGGCACTGTCATTCGATCGTTACGAGCGAGCAGTCGCGTCACTCACACACAACGTGACCTCATTTGAAATGTGCCTATCGTTGAAACAATTGGAGTGGGCGGAGGTGTACCAAAGGATGACTGGCGCAGAAAAGGAACCTGAAGGAAAGGAGAGGAAGATACAGAAGTTCCCGTCGAGGGAGAGGAACTACGCTGTGAGGAGGAGAAGGAATAACAACAACAACAATGTCTGGTCCCACGCTAACTGCCCAAGTTGCGCCAAGATCGCTCAGCTGGAAAGCAACAGATGAAGTTTGTGGATTTACAAAAAACTGTTGGTTAGGTTCGGTTGGTGACTTCTAAAACGTGTTAACGCAATGAACGGCAATTAAATATAACAGTCGTGATATTTATCAGCGAAACTAGTATAAATGTAAAAGCATATAGTGTGTTTATCGATATTAATGTTATTGCCAGTGACATCAGTCCCGGATGTTGCGTCGAAAATGTTTTCAGTGTATTCAAATGTTTTATCAATGTATATGATTAGGAATAGAACTCAATAATAATCTGCTAGTGTTTCTACAACAAATAACAATTGAAGCATTCATTAACGAACAAAAACGAAGAGTTTTATGTTTCACACAATTGAAAACCTTGCCAGTTGATCTTGAAGGCCGTGAATTTATAAGCGCTAAATGAAGTGTGAAGTTACACTCACTTACAAACTATTAAGGTGATATTATTATGTAACTCATTTTACTGGTGTATTCTTGTTCATTTATGTGAATAAAATGTTATCAAAGCGTCCTATTTTATTTTTATTATCAGTGCCTGTCACAATACGCGCGACATGGACGAAAATATCAATGACCAAGATAAAAACAATATTTACCACGTACAAGTTACCTATTAAACCTATCCCCGCCACGTTTTTTTCCGAAAATAGTGCACCACACGCCACGACAATTTAAAAAAAAATCCAAAAAATTATTAGGTTATACTGAACTCATTCAGGCAAGTAAAAATACAACGTTTCTTGATCATGTTTTTTTGTCTGATATATCAGACATTGGCGTGGTGGGCACGAAAATGGTTTGTCTGATATATCAGACATTGGCGTTGAAAAGGTTAAATGTATGAGGGCCTACCTATTAAATTCACCACCAACAAAATATAAGTTCATGTCACATTATTTGTTGGACTGATAAATAATGACGAACTAATCTGTCAATTGAAACTAGCCCTTATTCCTACAAATTATATTAATATGAAATGAATTACATAAGTTAAGCTTGGAGATTAAGGCAATCGTCTCCAATGTAACTATGTATTACTTAATTATAATGAAGGAGTCCTTTGCTCTTTCTTTCTTTGAATAATAGAAAACAGCATTTTATTAATATGTGGATATAAAAAAATATTATTAATTGTCAGTAAGTTAACCAAAATTTTAAAAACAAAATACTGAAAAGTTCATTATAGCAGTCAGATAGGAAAAAACATACTATTTACATACAAATTAATATCCTGAATAATTCAATACGTCCGTCATTTTCAAGTCTCTTTTAATTAGTATATTGCTTAAACGATGTTTAAGATTGATTTTAAAAAAAACTCTTTTTTCTCGGTTTACACGTTTTACATGTTTTTAACAGAGTTATCCTTATCTAATGTAATTTACACTCAGGCATTGATCAACATTGATGGAAGGTCACCTCTAATAGCAAATGGCAATGACAAATTATCGTCCCCTTTATTCATCAATACCTATTAGTGATAAATCGAAAATTAGCATTTGCAAATATTTTTTTCTGCGTGGGCTTTCGGCTAAGCATAATCCTTTTTAAAGCATTATTTAATTTTGAGCTACATAGTAAATAAAAACAGGGAAAACTGGTTAAACAACCATGTTACCTGTGAACGGGGAAGCCTAAACTGGTTCACCGATGGCTCCAAAAAGGTGGGCTTGGAGTATATGGAGAGCGACCAAGATATGAACACTCACAAAATCTGGGCACATTCGCCTCCATTTTTCAAGCAGAGATCTTCGCCATCATCGAATGTGCGGAAATCAACCTGCAAAGTAACCACGTAAATCGTGGAATATACATTAACTCAGACAGTCAAGCGGCGATACTAGCACTCGCCGCTAACCAGGTAACGTCAAAACTGGTGGCAGACTGTATGACCCGACTAAACTCTCTCGGAAAGAATAATAGGGTAACACTTAGGTGGGTTCCGGGACACGAGGGAATAATAGGCAACGAGAGGGCCGATGAACTCGCAAAAGCAGGTGCGGAGGCAACACAACATGGCCCAGAGCCAATCTGTGGAATCCCCAAAAGCCTAGCCCGTACCACCTTGGAAAACCTATACACAGAAAAGGCAAAAAAGGGATGGTTAAACATGCCAGGACTTAAGCCACTATTAATAATAAAAAAAAATTACATAGTAATACAATATTAATTACTAGCTCGAGTTCACCCGTCCCGTCCTGATTCGGATACTGTACCTACTCTACCTACCTAGCAAACGCAATAAAAAATAATTATATATTTCGGTGCAGTCGTTTCTGAAGTTACGTGAAAACTTAAAACTTAAGAGTGTACCATTTGTTTTTACAAATGCACCAACGAGAATAAATTAAATGATATGCACATCAAACTTAGGAAAACAAAAGGCATCATTTTGTTCTTTATACAAATATTTAATTGTAATCAGTCCGATCAGCCAATTAGCGTAATTAGATTGCCTGTGGCTCTGCATACTTTATTTGTATACGTCGGGGTCACCCCTCGTAAACGGAATAGCTAAAGTTGATAAATAACTATGTCCTTTGTCCTCATTTGAATTTCAAAATACATTTTAATGAAATCTTGTGGAATTTATTTGATCCTGGTAGATAATTATAATTAAAATGAATTCTGGAAAATATAAAAATCTGAACCTTAAATGTAATTGTGCTTGTGTTCTGGGTATAGGAAGGAACCATAGATAACAGAAACTATTATTTGATCTCTATGGAAGGAACGCAGGCCCCACAAGAAGGGTAAATGACTTAATTCAGACGCAAAACAATTACAAGGGTTGGTTCCAGGGCAGGGGCGATGACTCCTGCTCCATAGTGCTTTTGTATCTTGTGTTGCATTAGCCACCAGTAACATCAGACATTCCTGCGCAGACGTGGCCACTTTTGGTGTCCACTTGCCAGAATTTAACTTTTGTAACCTTTTAGGTGATTTTTGACTCCTGCAGGTTACTTTTAGTTTACACGACACAAAAGGTTTTTTCGTCGTGATTTAGGTGATTTTCAACTTACAATATAATTTTCTCTTTCTCACCAATGCCTAATTGAACCGTCCGTCTCGCTCACCCGGTCAATCGGATTCGTGTAGACAACAAAAAGTGTCTACGTTTTCGCAGCGCCTTAATGCGCAATCAAGCCACTAAATTGTTGTTTACTATTTCAGCCACCCCATGTTATGTATGAATTCATACCAATTAAAAGTAGGTCATCGGCGAATTTGTTTAGACTGAATAATGTAGGTACCTTATTATTATCACATAAGCCAAATGTACCGATTCTGTTTATAAATAAATAATTCAATGTTTTAATAATAAGTATACCTAGATATTATAGTTAGTTATAATAATTTATAGATTTAGGCTCGCTACCTATCAAATGGCATCCGCAGAAAACCAGCGTCGTGGTTGCGCACAGCGCGCTTCCATTACATTACATTTTAGTTACGCTGAGCGGAGACCTTTTAGGTTTTATTTTATAAATTGTTTGATGTTGTGATTATAGATTTAAGTTTGATAAAACCTAATAAACGATTTTATTATTATTATTAGATATTTACTTGACCTGTACTTTGGGGTTCAAGTTTCTATTCGCGTACCGAGCAAAATTTTGTTCGATATTTTTTTAACAAAGCTGACGCTCATGCCTCTTCTTACTCGTTAGTACCCAGTTTCCAATTAAATGTTTTACTAGGTAAGTTTCTTTTTTCCATAAATGTTTAAGAAATACTTAGTTTAGGTTGAGTGGCCTAGGATGGAGCTAGGCCATCGACCGTGTCACCTCCCTAAATCAACATCGGTCGACGCTTCACTAGTGCAATTTGAGATTATAAACAGTTCGCCATAGTTAGAATCTGTCTTCTTTGTATACAAAAATATGTATGACCATTATCTTTGTCCTGTGACCGACCACATATTGGGATAGAGATCTCGATATTATTAATATTAGCATTCGGTGGATATAGTATTAATATTTTACAACGCTTCCAAATTCTAAGGCATGAAAACTAAAATATAAAATTCTCATAGTGCTAGCTCTATAGAAATACGTGCTTCACTATCATGTTCTGTAGGCCTTATTATAACATCTTTTTAAAAGTAGTCCTTACCGACCAGTAGCAATTCATTCTAAGAAAAATTATTCTTTCTCTGAGCTCTGTTTAAAATTTAATGACTAGACTAGGATGGGGTTTCTCGTATAAGTAATAAATCATCAAATTTCTAAGTAGGTATTCAATAGTCCGTCAGCGATTTCGGTCAAGTTTTCCGTTGTACAGAATATAATAGAAACCAACTTTAGATAAGGAAGGATGAGGACAACGCATCATCCGAACTGTGATGCAAACCACAAATAATGGTGTAAATACCACTCTTTAGTCTGATATATTATGTCTTATTACTTCAACTTAATTCTTGTCCTCAATTTTGTTATTATCCTATACAAAAAATAAGGAATTCTATTTACTTATAACTGAAACAGGGTTAAAGTTTTGAGTGTGAAGTTTCACATAAAAGTGGTTGCGAGAATTCCGAAAAATGAAACGCTGAAATCTAATTAAATATCAACTAGATACCATTTTAAATCTTCTGATAATAAATAATTTATCAGTAACTACACTTAAAAACAATGATATCTCAACTCACATTTCTTGATACTATGAAATAATTTAATTTTTAAACATTTACTGTTGTTGAATCCTCAGATAACCTATTAAAATTTGTTAAAAAGATTAATTGAATCGGTATTTTGGTTTTCTATCACAGCAAGAGAAAATACGGATATTTACTTGCTTAAAAAACCACAAGTGACGTCGTTATACGGTCAAATGGACAATAAATCACAATTTACTACATGGACTCGACCATCGGCATCGTAAACACGAGTTCTAAGTACTCGTGACTCACGGGACACAAAGAATATATTAAATACAAACTTTAGCTCGTTTCCTTTGTCACTTGCCAGAGCCACAGTAGAGTTGCATTAAGTAGATTAATCCGGCAACAGTCAAAAACTCCCGTTACGCGATTTAGCTCATTGTTAGAGTTAATTCTTTGTGGAGGACAATACTGCGTGTATTCCGTCCTAACTCCTTCCTATAACATGGGGTCCTTCGAAGGAGGCGTGAAGAGGCACATTGTGGGCCGGCAGAGTGAGGGTGATTGATGCTACGTCCCTTACGTTGCACCAGTTGTCCTCGCGTCTGAGCTTCACTTCCATCTAACATCAGGTGGAGTGGGGTCATTTGTCGGGCTAAGTATAAAAATAAGATACGCAGATAGAGTAAACGGGTCCCGGGGAGGGACCGGTCAGTCGCCACAGGGCGGGCACCGGCTAGTCCTATTCGGGTATGAAAGGGATCTAGGAGTTTAATGCGTAGTAGGATAATTAAGTCCCAAGTCCCACACACGACCGCAGGTTTCGCTAGTCTACGGTTAAAGAGCTCAAACGCATTCTTCTCTGACAAAAAATTGAGTTGGCCAGCAGTAGGGCTAGCTAGCACAGACATGTATCACACATGTATGACACAGACAGACAAGCATCGAAAAGTAATTCGAATCGAGTATTTTTGTGCGAATTCCATTAGTTACGGTACTCGCCGCAGTGGCGCTACCAAAATTTTGATATTGGTTTCTCGAGACGAATTACTTTTCACAAGGCGGAAACCCCTTTCTGGTATTAAGGAATACCAGGGAAGTTTATTAGGTAGTAGGACTGACATTCCTTCTTTTCTTCCCATCAAGGGCTAGTAACCCTTGACGACCGACCGGCATCAATAAGCGGCTGGTAATCAATATTTATAATGTTCTACTTTACTGTCTTATATTTTACTATGCTTTTGATTATGTACTGGTATTATCAAGTGTGATTCTTTTAATGTAGTCATAATTACATAAAATGTATTTTAGTCTTGTGATTTTATAAAAATATACCATTAACTACGAATATTGAAGAAAAATATGGAATAAAACTTATACTCCAATATTTTCGTTTTAAATAAAATTTATTTAACTGGTTATATTGGTTTTACTGGTTATTTAAAAAAGTATGCGATTTTATACCATATTTATTTTTAGAAATAAAATGAACATCTATATTTAGCGTCCAGCCTTGAAATCAGTTTATTTGTTTGCTAAATATTGCTAGGATTAAAATAAAAACAATGTCGTTGAACTCTAACAACGCCATCTATTGGCGACTAGCAGAAGCAAATAGTTACACAGTAGCGCCATCTCTGAGGGTTTCTAGCGTTAGCATTTGTTAAATCGAACATTCATCTATTCAGCAATAGATGGCATTATATCACACAAAACAAACATTTAGGTCATCAGAATTATTATATTACTTACTACTCCTCCTTGCCTTGGTCTGTGTTATTTGCTAAATATTATACTTTTTATTTTTATTTACATAAAGCTTTTTGTCATTTTTTAACACGTATCTATTTAAAAACCGGTATTGATATTATCTCTTCATCTATCTAAGTATCCCTTGACACAATACCTATCTATGCGGGTTTGCCAGGCAGGTGCTACACTTGAAGGAACATGTTATTTATAGGATCTTCCTTTAAAGACACTTAAATAATTTACATTGTAAAACAGTTTTGAGTAATAAATGTAGTGTTTATGCTTTAGTATTTTTAAATAGGCTTCGCAATAGCTTCTTGTTCTATAAATGTATGCCTACCTATGCAATTTTCTATAAGTAAGTGGGTACATACTTAACAATACTGTAACGAGTTCTATTTATGAATTTAGGTAGGTACCTATTTAACCGTAGGTACCAAAATAGTTATTTCACTTCTAATCTTATATTTTCTAAACGACAAAATTGATTTTTGTCTACAGTATAATATATTCTACAGTATATACTATTATATTTCAGCAAATGTCTGGATAATCTTATATAAATAAAAGAAAGTCGTGTTTGTTACAACACTTATAACTCGAGAACGGCTGGACCGATTGCCATGGTTTTTGATTTGTTGGATTTGTTTCCGTCCCGAATAGCAGAATACATCTTAAAAATAAAAGGATTTTGATCAATTCCCACGGGAACGGGAACCACGCGGGTGAAACCGCGGGCGGCCGCTAGTAATAAGATAGATTAGTGTACCTATAAAAAAGATATGCATGACACACACATTAGCCATTGCCTGATAAAAGATAACATGGTAAGGCAAAATGTCGCGATAATGAATAGATAAGATAATGAGGCCTAATTTGTATAGTAATTTTCTATTAATTAGATGAAAAAATATTATTATGGGTGTAAGAATAATAACACAAACTTTAATTTATTTTTAACTTAAATTATTTTTTTAAAATAATAAACCAAATAGTTTTCAAAAGTATTTTTTATTTTAATACTATTTATTTTAATTTTTTATCAAGGGGTATTTTTCAAGGGTTGAAAGGGGTTAACCCCCTAATATTTAATAATTATTATAGAGAATATAAAATATTACTTACTCTATACTTACATCTTTTTATGTCATACCAAAGTATTTTTTTGTGATTTTTTCAATTTAGGGGTTGTTTGCAAAGGATGTAAGATTTTCAAGGGGTTGAAAATTATTTTAATATGAGGTAATTATGTTAGAAAATACTTTACAATTTCACCACTTACGATTAGACATGTTTTCTAGCGATAAAATGGCTCAATGTAAATTTTTCCATTAAGGGGTTGTTTACACCCCTTAAAAATAATAAGCGGAGTTCAGATCATTTTCACTTTTGAAGTTAAGGGTAAGAAGAGCCTAATTCCAAAATTTCATGCAAATCGGTTCACAGTAAAAAAATTCGGAGGTAAGACCGTATTTTTCGCTTCAATGACTGCACTACTAGACCTGCTTAAAGGTATCTCGGAAATGTGACATGCACTTTATGGGTTTTCGTCTAATCACATTAATGTTTGTATTAACGCTAAGTATCCATTTTTTAAAGAATTTTAATTGAACGCTGTTTTAAAAAAAAGTCAATTTGGCGGACCAGTAGGAAGGCCAAAATCTTCAATGCCTTTTACCAAAAACGCCTAAGTAGTTGTTATGGCAACTACTTGTAACCAATAATCCACACACACAACCCACATAGGTAGATAAAGTCTCTATCGCGTTCCGCTATTTAAACAGTACTTACCTAGGCTACAATACTACACTCATGATTCATTTATCAACCGACAATATTCTAAGGACCTAAAGTCCTACAGGGCCGGCCTTTAGACAGTTGACAATTTAACGAACGAAAGATTCTAAAGAAACGTTTTCAAACAGCTGACGAAAATTAATGCGTTACTATCGTTAAGTGAGATTCTCACTGTGTGACGTAAGTGTCGCAGTATCATAGTTAGAGCCGAATTATAGTTATATGCCAAGGGTTATAATTATATAACGTAAGATGGTTATAAGGAAGCGATTTATAACTATCGTACGGCCACAATCTAGTAATATGGTTATCTGACTAAACTTATCTAGTTACATAGCTATAAATCTACTAAACAATTAAATAAAACGATTTAATGGTCTTTATTTTTGTTATAAGCAACTTTTTGTAACCTACAATTAGTTACATTACAATACTTTTTATTAATAAAACGTGTCAGTCCGAATACGTAATTTTAAAAACCATTTCTTTCATTAATTTAGGGAATAGGTGTTAAAAAAAAATTACCACGAAGGCTAAGGCGGGAGCTCCGCTACGCTCCGCTCCCGCCTTAGCCTTCTAACCTATGTCCATCCGAGTCGATTTCCGCCTCCGGCCGTTTATACAATGTTTATTACCTCACTAATAATATTAGTCGCCAAGTTATATTTATTACACCTCATCTATAATTCCATACTATAAAATATTAAGACGCTCGTTAATTATTTTTCTTAGTCGCCCCAGTCGATTTATAACTATAGAACTAGATTAGTTTAGTCAGATAACCATATTACTAGATTGTGACCGTACGATAGTTATAAATCGCTCCTTATAACTATCGTACGTTACATAGTTATAACCCTGGCATATAACTATATTACAGCTTTATCTATCTTACTGCGACATAAGTATATATACTGCATGTGACGCAAGCTTATCGTCGGCGGTTTTTTAGTCCTAAAAATGTCTTTAATTATTTATTATTCTTTTCTTTAAAATCATCAGTTGCTGGCAGCTGCCGGCATTTCTTGTAAAATACTGATAATAGTTCTGCAATGACGTGTACTTTGCACGTTAGTGACTTCATCGGCAGCGTACAATAGATTCCTACCAATCCATTATCTAACAAAGAAACACCAGCTTTCTCAGACATCCGTAGGTTATCGTTTAGTAATATAAACCATTCGAGTGTGTATAGACGTTCGGAGGTCACGCGTGGCTGGTCGTCGTCTCGCGCCATCCGTCAGCGCAATCCCTTGAACTTGAGCGAGCGAAACCGCGCGGAGGTAAACAAAACTTGCAACTCGTTGAGTTGACGCGCATTTGTCATTTCGAACGCAATCGCCGCTGGAGCGCTAGTGTCGTCGCGGTCGCGCTCGGTTTCCGAACGATACGACTCGCGATAATAAAAACAAAACGTTCGCTTTTTGAAAATTAAGAAAACTTCAGTGAAAAGTGTGTTTATTAGTGGCCAAGTGTTTTAAAAAGTACTTTTCAGTGTATTCGTTTTGGTAAATTAAGTGATTGAATGTTTTTTTTGCTGTAAATTATGTCGTTGTTTGTGTTTATGGAGGAAATGACGGCAAAATGACCGATAAGTATTTGATACTGCAAAAAACATCTATTACACACATAATGGGTATAAATTGTCGGTACTCGTTAACCTTTTCGTGTTGAAATAATGTTAATTCATTGGTGTGTGTTATTTTTACTTAACATCACATAACCTTACCTGTTGTACTGATAAGGAAGATAAGTACGACACATACTTACTTATAAATGAATTTACGCGGTGGCTTTTGTTGGCAAAAAACAATTTTAGTGAATCAATGTATGGTTCAGTTTACACACTGGTGACTTAATCTAGTCTATTCTGGCGTGTATGTGATAATAAGTACCTAGTTCAATTCTTTTGTGTTACTAAACTGCACGTAATCAGCTGATAATAAAATTTATTTCAGTCGAGATGGTCGGTTAAAACAGGTAAAATTATTTACGCGAATAAACAGTAAGAACGAGAATTTGCTATGCATTTTGTTAAGTCAAAAAGGAGTATGTTGACAAATTTTAAAGTCAAAACTGTTAAAGTTTGTCATACCTATAAAATTACTTCATGATTTTCGAATTAGGTATAAACGAATCAGTAGGGTAGTGACACCGGTTTGCCGGCCAGCACCAGTTTCCGACCACTTCACACGTTTTTTTGAATAATAGATAGTCTATAGACAGCTCATTTCTAATTTCGCGCCAGTCGACCTGGACAAACTCCACGGTTCTTAATCCAACAGCATGACTTTATAATTTGCGAAATGAGCCCTCAGTTGCCATTTCAAAATTTGGTGTGTTGACACGTGACAAATTTAGCAAAAATAATTGCAGGTGGATCCATTTTCAAATGTAAGATTTTGAGTGTTACTATTATTTTATAGGGGTTTGATTTGGTTTGTGTGTAAGATAAGATGTTTAATTTCAATATTCAAGTGCCCAAACTCACCAAAAATTTCATAATTTGTAATATTTTTGGTGGTCGGGCAATAGGTTATCGATTCATATCAAAATCTAGTTTCCGACCGGGTGGTCGGAAAACCGGTTTATTTACGTCATTTTTCTTTGCCTACATTGCGGAAACCTTAAATGCACCAACATAGATACATTTACATTTGTGAACAGCTAGGAATTTGTGAGTTGACAACCAGTTTCCGACCGCCAGTATACCTCATAGTTTCAAAGATTAAGACCTTTAAAAATACCAAAAGTTTAGCGGCCGACAACCGGTGAAAACAAACCCTGTTAACGGCCGTCTTTAACAGGCGGTCGATAACTTGTAAAATTGTACCTGTTTCCGGCCGTTCAAAAAATCCTACTTCCTACTAATCTTACTTCCTACTATATAATATTATATGTATGTATTATGTATATGTATGTATATATCCTTCTATCCTACTAATATTATAAAAGCGAAAGTCTGAATGTTTAGATGTTTGGATCTCAATCACACCTAAAGGGCTGAACGGATTTAGATGAAATTTGGCACACGTATAGTTTATAACCCGGATTAGGACATAGGCTATAATATTCCTACGGGAAACGTCTTATTCCTGCGGGAATAACAATTTTGGCACTACTGAACCGATTTGAATAATTCTATCACTGTTGGAAAGCTACACTATCCCCGGTCAACATAGGGTACTATAATTGATCCCGGAAATGTGGGGGAAGGGGTGGGTATATTAGAAAAAGGGAATTACGCGCGTGTGAAATCGCAGGCGGAAGGCTAGTAAGATAATATAAAAAAGAGAGAAGAGAAGAGAGAAACGTAATTAGTAATAAATATATTTTGATATGATTTGATTTGTATTAATAAATAAAACTTTATTTGGACTAGGAAATTAAACGCACCCGATAAATACTAAGCATTTAATTTATTTCCCTTTGTTACATTTTTTGTTTGTGTTTTTGTTTTTTCGCACCTCGATGGTCTAGTGGTTTAAAATACCGGGCCGAGATCGCGGGGTACTGGGTTCAATTCCCGGGTCGAGCTAGCTTTGTGTCGGTTTTTTCGGAAACTGCTCGGGTTTGTGATCACCAATCCGCATTTGGCAAGCGTGGTGATTAAGCCAGTACCCATCATTGTAACGATAACTTGATTTCAAGGATGGAGGCCTTTGCCCTACAGAGAAGCATGCCGGCAGAACGGAGTTCCAGAACCACTATATTATAGGATAGACTTTTTGATCGTGTTCCAAATCAAAAGAAATTAACAAATATGACCTTTTGGTCACTCAATTGTATTTTTAGGTCGCAAAAGAGAGTAAAAATATACCGCTTTTTTGATTTCATTAACTGTTTCACTTTCATAGTATAATATACCCTATGGCTATTGAATAAGACTCATTTTTCTACCGTAAATTAGGTGGTCGATAACCGGTGGACAAGTGGTCGATAACTGGGCCAAACGGCCGATAACCGGTGTTTTTGCTATTTTTACGAATAATACATTTTTTAAAATTATGTATCACTGCTACGTTTACAAACGTTAGGTTTTATAAAACTAGACTATTGTAAGATCAAATGATAATTTTTTGGAAAATCTTGACGTACAGCATCATGATAGAAATCAACTCTGAAGTCAACAAGTCGCTTAAGTGGTCGCAAACCGGTGTTCCTACCCTACCTAGTTCTGTACCTACCTACATCAAATAGGTAGGCCTTGTTTCGGCTAACCACATCGTTTTGGTGAATATTCGCCTTGAATTTTAAAAACGAAAAATTTCTGATCAAAATTCTTACGAAATTGTTTAAATACCTATTTGTTAAAATTTTAAAACAATTTAGTTTTTAACAACAAAACACACAATTACAGCTTATGCGGTGAGATATTGTTATTTTTTTTTTATTTTCCATTTTTTTGTGTGATAGATATAATCATGTGATTGGTGTAAAGAAAAAATACGAGTTCTGGGCCTCCTACAATGTAGAGACTTAGGAAGGCCCTGGTCACTAGGTATTTTAATCACTCCGCGATTTCTGAGTTCATTTAACTCACACACGGCGATCAACAAAGAACTCGTAAATACGAATCAATTGAACTAATTGATATTTATTGCTTTATCCGACGGACCTGCTGATCGAGATTAAAGATGAATGGAGGAGATTTAGAATCCTAAAAAAGCAGACGATATCCGGGTGGCTTCGTCACTCACCACTGCTATGGCGCCAATTGGATGTAAAAACCAACTTTTCCCAGCACGCATAAAATAAAATACCTAAATTATTACATTTTGCACGATTTTGTTTTAATCAGTTCAGTTGGAGTTGCTGACGATTCGGGCACATTGTTTTCGGACACAGGGTCCGAATTGTCAATTTTTATTTTTTATTTTTTTTCACTGTCAATTCGGCCACCATCCGCCATCCATTATTTCGGGACAAGCAGCAGCCATCTCGATCCAAAAGCATTCTCCTTATAAAAAAAGGTTCTGGATTCCAGGAACTTATTAACAATAACTTCACCGATAACTGAAAACGATACATACCCTAGTTACTTTAGTTTAAATTCTGTGCCCTAGTGGCGAAGTGAGTCACACATACGCTTGACTCATATTTTTAGCGAATCCTTTCCTCCGTCTCAATATTCCTGGCATAACTTTGTACGCAGGATTACCTTATCAAAAATTGCACAGCCTACTTATCTTTTTACTTTTAATTTCCATGAATCTCAGTAACGATTATTTTTTTATGACGATAACATTGTTTGATCTTGCAAGGATGCGTCTGATTTATGTTTTTCAGTGACTTAGTGGTGACTGCTTGATTTTCTATACTTCTTTACTACCTATTATAAAGAGGAAAGATTTGATTGTTTGTTTGTATTGAATAGGCTCCGAAACTACTGAACCGATTTGGAAAATTCTTTTACTGTTGGAAAGCTACACTATCCCCGGGTGACATAGAGTACTTTTGATCCCGGATTTGTGGGGTGAAGGGGGGATAATTGACAAAAGAAATTACGCGCGGGTGAAACCGCGAAGGCGACCGCTAGTAAAAAAAATTTTTCTTTCCTTTTCTTGTCGAATAAATATCTCTTAACCGTACTGGTAGGCGACTGACCACTTTAGTATAGTTTGAGGATGATCTCCCGATATGGCATCCGTAAGTCGATGTCAAGCGGTGCGATGGTAGAAAGAGCGTCATACCAAACAATTCCTCAGAAAACGCACTATTACAGATATGTTATTATTCTTAAAAAACCAGACCAACTTCCCTGAACCAATCTTCTTTATAACATCAATAAACCCTATAAAATCAACACTTCCACTACGCCTCACGGACCTGTCATCCCAGCAGTATGTTAACATGTCATTCAACTCTCATCAGATCATCAAACAACAATGCATTCATTAGTGAATAGATAAATGCTCTCCATAACACGTGACCGCTCCACCGTAACTCCAAACATTTAAACAGTGCACTCCAATGTTTGTTTTCTCTCACTAATTGGCAAAGCATATCGTTCTAAGAAGTAATTCATTTGCAAAACAAATACAATGCGGACGTTTACAGGGGCATTCACTTTTCCAACTCGGTTTAAGTCTATGCGCTGATGTTTTATTGATAATGTGACCCATTAGCACGTAGGTGTAGGTATACCTATTGTATACATAATCACAAAACTACTAACTGAATTTTTCTTAATTCCAAAATCCTAGTACATTTTTGGATCAAGTAAATACGTGTCTCCATTCTATTTCCAACTGTGTAGTAATGTTGTTGTATGTATAATAAATGTAGTTAGGGATATCCCCGGAACACCTTCGTCTTATTACTCTTATTCCTTATGGTGCGTCTATGCTTACGAAGCGAGCACGAGCGGCGCACGAGCGGAGCACGAGTCGAACCGTTCTGCTCGCGTGACAAGTGTGGACGCACAACGAGCCTGCCACGAGCCTACGACGATCTCTCCTCGAACATAGTTTCAGCCTAAATATCGAAAAACCGGCACGCGGTGCGAGACAAAAAATTGTGTAGTTCTATCTCTTTCTTTTACGTGGTCTATCCGTATCGCCCTCTTTTTCTTGTGTGAATGCGATAGATACTATCAATTTGTATGCAATTTGTCTATAGTTTTCTCTGTCTAAGGGCGGAGCACAGTCGAGCACGAAACGAATGCTCGAAGCGCGCTCGTTCGAGGCTCCAAGTCCGTCCACAGTACACGAATTTTGGATCGGCTCGTGCTCCGCTCGTGCGCCGCTCGTGTTCGCTTCGTAAGCATAGACGCACCATTACAATATTTGCTTCTTTACATAAAAACCACAAAATACGAATTTCCTGATCTGTGGGTGAAACCAAAACGCCTATGAACGTTCTGGCGTGCGTTTTTATACGTGCAAAAAATACACTTTCGTTGAATCTCCATCATTAACATCGTCATCGAGCTAATTTATTTACAATACAAATGTATTGCGAATAGCAATGTTTGCAGACCATCTAATTTCGTATCTGTTGTATCGCGGCATAAAATCTTTCGATTGGTCTCTATTAGTCGAAAGATTTCAGAAAGATCTCTACCTATGTGGAAACTGGAAATATTGTTGTTCACGTAAAGCGTCGCAACAGATACGGCAAAAGTTACATTCTAAAGCCAGTGAAATTTCTCTGCTGTCTGGCAATTCTTAGTTACAGTCCGGAGTTTTAAAATTGGTGGTAACATCACATTTACTCTCTAGTTAGGTCCAGAATACGTTTAAGCATCGTTACTGCAGGTTAGCAAAACCTGCGGCCATTTGTTCCCTTAATCTAAACTAAAGGTGTTTGATCCACCACTACCCATTAAACTCCCCCGATTTCCATTTCCCACCCGAAAGGGACGAGCTGATGATTTGGTGACTGACCCGCTTGAGCTCTTTTGATATAATTTTGAATTTGCTCAATTGCTCAAATTATAATGACATCTGTATCGAAGGATCACTTAGTTATATTCTGCCGAAAAAGAAGTGACTATATCTTATTACAGTTTTGGCAGCCAATGCAACGGAAACTCAATTTAGAATGGTAAACAAACACAATTGACTTTGACTTCTTTGACAGCTACAGAAAACGTATAAGTGACAAGAGAAGACATGAATATCTAACAAACAATATCGCCTATGCTACAATTTATATACTCGTAGGCCGGCCGCGCTTTTGTAATTCCTTTGGTGGTGCAGATGTCTGGTGTGGGTAAACAGTATTATACTGGTCTGCCCCGATTTTATTTAAAAAAAATACGTGGGCAAAGCCGCTGACGGAAGCTAAGTAAAGTTAGAAAATCCAGTTTAACTGATTAGTGCAATATTCTCAATCGAAGCGATAAAATTGTTTACGTCTAAGAGGCAGCGCGAAAAATATTTACTTTCTTAAATTGCGGCCCGCTGCATGAGCACTCCTGCGCAACGCTAAAGCTAGTAGGAGATAAACAATGTAATACTGCATCCATTAATCCATACTCATAATATAAATTGGGAAACAAAGTCTGTGTGTCTATGTATCACGATCACCGATTTAATTTTAATCCAGACGTAGACTAAACTTCGGAAAAAGACAAGAGATAATATTTTATCCCGGGGAAATGCTCAGATCTAACGGGATAACAGATAAAGAAAGAAATGTCTTTTTCTTTTTTACGTACAACGGAGCAACGGATTAACGCTATTTTACCTATAGAGATAGTTTGGAAGCTAGGTCAGTGACATAATATGTAGGTTAACTTACTTCCTATCATGAAAAATTTAAAAATTCCTGCAGGATAACATTGTATATACCACACAGGCGAAGCCACGGGCATGAGGCTAGTTATGAAAAAAGAAAACATTTTTATATGACAGATAAATTATTATGAACTTACTAGCCTTCCGCCCGCGACTTCACCCGCGTGAACTATTGGACGTTATCCCGCGGGTCCTGAGTAGGTATGGACTATGGATCCATGTTTTGATTTGACAAATATAAAGTCGCAAATAAAGTTCAACCACATTATAATTATTTTATAATGAGGCTTAATAAAATAGACGTTGTCCCGCATTAGCTGACTGTAATGTGACGTGTGATGTGATTTCGCCGCGATAATCCGCCGCCAAGGCTGCCCCTCCCTTGATGGGACATAAATTGATTTTATTGTGTCCTTAACGCCCATTACGCCGCATTTGTTATTGTAACAATGCAATAAACTTTTTTGTAGAATAAACAAGTTTGTAGGACGACCAAAAATTTTGAGACTTTTTCTGAGATGTCTTTTTTAAATATAAGTTTTTGATTCAGAATTATTCTAATCATTGGTCCGATAAAAAAGCATTTTTGATGTTAAAAGTTTACACAAACTTTCTCATACTTTACGTACCTTTTTCATTAAAAATACATTTTTCAATTGATCTAACTGAAACGAGCGTCTAGACTATAATTGTTTTTATTCCGTATTATTTGTTTAAATAACATAATTTATAGTTTTGATAAGTACCACATGTTTTGCCAATGAAAAAGCAAGCCAAGGATTGTTTGAAATTTAATAAAATAAAATGAAGTGGATTTTAGTCTAGACTAAGTATAATGTTTTACGTAATTTTTGTATGACGTGGGATAAGAGAGATCAGCTCCCCCATATGAAATGTAAAAATTGCGCCTTAAAAAAATGTGTTTTTTTTTTAATAATGAAACTCCTAGCCGAATATTGGCATTAGTGACTACATACATATATCTGAATAGTAACACAATAACGCAAGGCCTATTATATTATGGCCTCTATAGTCCGTATTTGGTTTTCAAAAAGGTTTGCCGCCGTAGCCGAAAAACTGACTTACTGACGATTCGGACACATTATATTCGGACACAGCCTAAACTCAGTCAGAAGAAAATAAAAGTGCTCAAAAGAATTCTCCTCCGCAAAAGAAAAATGTCACCATGTGCCTAAGAATTTATACAGCTACTTGATTTCCAATTTTATATTGATTTTAAGATTGAGTCAGTAGCATTAAGGCTAAGTAACTGTTTGCCTAGACTCACTAACCTTGTGTCAAAGTAACAGACGTGTTTATATTTTGTCAAACAGTGGTGAGGTCATGTGCCAACCAGCTTCAAAATGCAAAACAAAAAACCGCATAGGCGCTTACATTGTAGGGAAATTCTTGAAAGTGTGTAAATACGTGTGTAAACGTTTGCATAAATTCCATTTGGAGTTTTGGAAACGTGTTAATTGCGAAATTTTTGAATGAATGGGTCTGAAAGTTATTCAAAACTGTCAAAATTCAGCAATCAATCTTGTATCATAACACAAAAATCAAAATTTATAAAAAAGTCAGTAATGGTGTTCTTTACCTCTGTACCTTCTGAACCTCAGTCAATAGAAATGTCATTATAAAGAATAGCAGCCGAATCAGTATTAAAAATTGAAATATACATGAATCTTAGAGGTGTAAGTAAATCAGAAAATGCTGAGTAGTAATCCTCACAAAAGTAAATAGAGGGATGACTATTTGCAGTTATTTACGTAGATGAGTTTATGTAGATGAGTTGTGTACCTGTACACCAACTAGAACTGTTAAATTCTCATTTAAATAAGACAAAAAGTAGACCAAAATTGTATGTGGCTGTTGAATTGAACAATTTGAATGTACAAGACGTACCAATTGTTTCAAACTTCAATGCAACTTTCAAAGACCGTTGCGAAAAGACAATCTCACAAGACATATCCTGGGTTGAAATGTATTGTAGTTTCTTACACTTTACCTTCGGTGAGGACCACAACATCTATGTCACGATGCCACTTACCGGCTCTGACCTACATTGTTTGAAACCTTACATCATCTTTGATCTTCTGCTTAGCCTATTACTCATTACCTATGCTATCTTTAATCCAGTGGTATATTGCATAGAATAGAACTAATTAGGGCAAGTACCTATTCAGCCCTTCAATATTTTGTCTTTCTGTTTGACACGCCCTTTTATCCAGGAATGCATGATAGAATCAATCTGCAAAAAAAATAAGAGCATGGGAATCAATGACGTTCAATATAAAACTAGACACCCAATCTCTAAGAAAAATTCCTCAAAAAACGTCCGAGTGGCTTTGACACTGATGACACATTCGTTCAAATTAACACCTTATCTCGTGGCATTTAGTGTTTAATGTCAATTGTATACAACTAAACGAAATCTCTGCCCAATAGTCGGGTGGGCAGACTTTTGCTTCGGACAATATTTGAGCGTGATTGTGAGTCTAGTTTTTTAATTGAACGTCATTGATGGTAAATCTAAACTTTAAAGACTCTTCCCGTTTTTTTTAAATAATGTAATTTGGAAAGTAGCAATGTCTTTAGACATTAAAAATCTTTAAAAGTCTTTATTGAAGTTTTTTTTTTTAATCTATGTGATGGATCTTAAGCAGCAAATTGATTTTGGGAATTTGGTAGATTAGAGTAGATTGTGGTGCTGCTTACTGTAAGTCTTTTTCTTCCTTGCTGTTCAAATTTTAAAAAATCACTATTCTGTCAGAAAAGTATCTGTTTACTTTCTGTTAAGATTCATGTGCCAAGACGAAGATAATTCATACATCATCTTTATTTAGACGAGATATAAATCAAACTGCTCGGTTTCGTGAAGAATTCATTCAAGTTTATTTAGATGAAAATTGTCAGTTCAAAAGTGAGTATTTTGTTTCTGCACAATCAATCTTGCGTAACTGATACGTTTGTATTAGGTTTAGAATATTTTTAATTTTTGTGAGATGGACATTCATTGAGTATTTAATAAATTGCTTTCTTGCCTGAATCTAAACAAATCTTGAGCTATCGGAACTGGTTCTAAAACGGGTTACTTATATAGTTTTTTACAATCCATCTGTTGGCAGTTAACCTGATAGTAGTAGGCAGCTACTTCTGCCATTAAGAGACACTTTGAAAATGGAAACGATCAGAGATAAGGTTCGCCTTCTCAAAGGAGACATTTTTTTTGGGCCCAGGAGCAACGGTAGCGTATAATGATGACATTACTCCCTATGATTTTAGAATACCGAAATCTTGAGAATATAGAAATGACTAGGACAGTCAAATTCTACGATTATTTCTGGATGTGATGTATTAAATAAATAACGTTGAGACTATTGACCTCAAAACTGAATTGTAGCAAAGAATTTACAACTCAAAATTGCGTAAAGTTTTACGAAATTCAATATATTTGAGAGCGCCATTACTGTCGCTTTCTTCATATTTTTCTCATCGCGACAGTTGCTCCGACGCATACCGTGATCCGCCAATGTGTTAATTTGACAAATACCTGTGTAATATATTTAACAGAATGTTGATAGTAGGCCGTATTAATGTGACGGCTGAGCTCTGGGTCTCCAGCTAGATTTATAGTCCGAAACAGAAATATACAGCACTAGTTTCTGCCGGTGGCTTTACCTGTTTATAAATGATAGCCTATTCCTACGTAATGCTTTGTTACTGTAATGTGTCATCCAAATCTGTTGAGTAGTTCTTGCTTGATCGCGTAATAATAATCTTTTTTCGAATTTTTCAAATTAGTAAGGTTTGGGTTTCGAAATTTTAGTCAAGGGTGTTTGAAACTTCGTTCTTGGAAGTCAGCTAGATATGTACGTGCGCAAACATAACTTGATTACATCTAAGTCTAGATAGTTTTAGTATCCATAAGCTAATTAGGCAGTAACCTAAATCAAGGGTTGCCACATACAGTCTGCTTACCATATTAGAGGACCAGTGCCCTATACGGTAATGCTAACTAGGCGACATCTATCATGCTTTGACAGTATAAAGTTTTAAACCGTCTTTCGTCTACTTGTAAATAACGGCAATAAATGCATTGACAATCACTATTGCAGCAGATTGGTATCACAATCGGCTTAATAAGAGTTCCAAAGGGCAGCAGGAACATTTTTATCTACCTGCATTGCATAAAGAGTGGCCGAGAATCGACCAGCGTGGCAAGCATTTGCAGAGGCCTATGTCTAGCAGTGGACTAGGACAGGCTGATGATGATTGCATAAATCCCGATCCGGATGGAAATGGTTCTGTGTTCCCAACCATTTCTAGCGTCACCCAAAAGGGAGGGTCTTATAGGGTGCATATACGTGCTTCCCGGTGTTAAGGACGCAAAGGCTTATATTAATTATATTCTGTCATCCACGAACACCTCCATTAGGCAAGGAGGGGAGCTCCGTGGTTAAGTGGCTAAATTGCGCCCTTTCTAGGGCGTGGGGGTTCCACAGTCCACTCAACCTCGACGCGTGGAAAAGTTACGTCACGCTTTCCCTGGGTAAAAAAATCCTCTCCTTCCTACCTCTTCGCATTCGCTGCAGTGTGCTATAGGCCAAAAATTAAGTGTACTATCTCCCATTATGTACGTATTGGTGTAACACAGTCGAAGTTAATATGGCAACAGATTTCATCTGTGGCATAGCCTAAAACACTTTGTTTTATGGTTTTAACCCGCTATTATTGCCAGTACTGGAATTCGTTTATTTTGTCATGGTACCAAAGAACAGTGTTATCAGTCATCAAAACTAGAAAGCTTTTAAAGGTCCTTAGTCAACGATAACAGTAAAACAATGCATTTAGTAACAATCTTATAGTGACAACGTTGTCTTTATAATTTAGGACAGGTCGGTCCAATTTTTTATAATAAAACTATCAATATCGTAGTTTTTTCAACTAGCCTTAATATTCATTGCCTACAAAATTTTAACGAAAATGTGACTGGTAACGAGTTTAATATTAGGTAGGTAAGTTATTTTCACGAGTTTTTTTTTTCTACAATCGTCTCCCCGTTACATTTTTTACCACGCACAAGCTTTGGGATTAATTACCTTCAGAAATGTTTCTAATCACATACTACCTTCAAGAAAAGAGCGTATTCTTTCCTTAAACGTATTTGTATTTCGTATGTGCAAATGCTCGGTTGCAAAAGTCCGAGGACAACGGTGATTACTTACCATCAGGTGATCTTCTGCTCGATGTCTGATGTTTAATGATGGGGACCTTGTCCCAATAATAGTGGGTATTATAGTCACCCGTTTACTACAGACAATGGGCAGTGGCCGAGAATTGTTTAAATTAGAACTTCCTTCGCCGGACTGGGATTGGGTCAAGCAATAATTGTGCCTAATGCAGTGTCATATCAATGCAGTATTGAACTGTGCAGGTTGCACTGTTACATAGCTGGTAGTGTCGAGATTTATGCAAAAATATAAAGAAGTTCTTATTAATGTTGTACATTTGTAAAGGTTTTTCTGTACCTTAAATAACATTGGTTTAATTAATATGAGTAGAATGGCCTAGTATTCGCACAGTTCCATTTTTGATGGTATTTTATCGAAACTGGAAACCGACTGACATTGGACGATCAAAGCATAGAAAAAATACTAGGATCAGGAATTTGGCATTTTTTTTCTATATAATTATGTATTTTTAGGATTTTTTTTATTAAAATTTTAATAATAGTTAGTCCTAGCTATTTATCACAGTTTTCTTGTCACATTAACATTTGAGTTTCCTTACTCTATTTGTGTTATGTTAATTATTACGTAAACATTAACTAATGATAATGACGGAATACTATTTATAATTTTCCGGGAACATTGGTATTGTTTGTCCGTCAAGTAGCTTTAATACTTAAACTATTTATTATACTAACTAATTTATCGAATGTTATCTAAGGACATTCTACGGGTGGGCTACGTGACTGATATAAAAAATGTTTATTTAGGTGAGCAATATTCTATACCAATTTAATGCAATAATTTAGGGTGATAGTATATTATAGAAATGGGGCTGATTTTCATTCGTCCATGGTAAGTACCTAAACCTATACCTACATCCAAGCAATCAAAACACTTTATGGTCTAAGCAAGTCCGATATTCCTCCATGAACATAACGATGCCAAATTGAAAGCTATATTTGAA
This sequence comes from Mecyna flavalis, assembly GCA_949319885.1. Taxonomy (NCBI): domain Eukaryota; kingdom Metazoa; phylum Arthropoda; class Insecta; order Lepidoptera; family Crambidae; genus Mecyna; species Mecyna flavalis. The sequence continues at coordinate 18,108,372 of OX439430.1, forward strand.
AGCTAATCTCTAAAATACACATCGTTTTAATAGGTAACATCTTTCGTTTACTGACAATTTATTTGCAAAATAAAGTTTTATCTCACCCCTAAAACATCTACGAAACTCTAAAATAAAACAGTGTTAACAAAACCTTAAATGCTACCACCGAAGACGAAGGAAGAAAAACAATTGACATTGAAGACAGTGTACAGCATTTAAATGCCTCCCACGGAGACTGGAAGACTAGACGAGGGCATGCTGTGCCTGTCTAGACACGAGAACTGCCTGTGGGACGAGGCCTTGAAGTCTGCAGAGCTGACCTGGACCGGCCTGCAGTACTCCTGTCTGAAGATCTTGCAGCTCTACTGCAAGGTCTTTGAGAGGGAAGATGTGCTGGATATGGTCATTAGGTAAGTGAAGAAAAATATGTCTGAGTTCGAATAAAATACGAAGGGACAAAGAATGAAGATAGAGGTGGACTCGTAGTTGTAAAATCCTTATTTTTGATTTAGTTCAGCTGTCGTTGGTAATTTTATCGTAGAGTTTCTTCGGAAATTCTGTGCAACCGGCTCTCTAAAATCAAAAGTTTGCAATGAAGCTTATAATCTTTTTACAACTGTATAAAACGGAGAATTTAACAATGTTGTCGTTCCGTTACTTTAAACGAACTAATTTAAAGATCTAAAAAGAGAAGCTAGTATATTTCAGATCAGACAGTATAAAACTTTAAAATAGATGTGATTGAATATCATTATGTATGTACCTGTAAACAATCTTGCTGTAATTACAAGCACGCTCCGAATTGATCTAGTGTGGTTACTATTTTTACTTAATGGCTAATTACAAAAGACTACAAGTTAATTTGTTATGTTAATTCTTATAATTACGGTATCTAGTATGTTAATTCTGTGTTTCCCATCATTGTATGCAAGTCAATGTACCTCAATTACGTGACGTAACAGTAGATAATTTACTAAAACTTTAGTAAGATTTTGAATGTAAGAGTTAAAAATATTATAGACATTTGATAGAAGTAACTTGTTATTGTTATTTTTATTCGTTTCATTAGAATAAAACGCTTTCATCGTGTGCCTCAACGACGCTGTTTTGAATTTTGAAACCTGACAGTGTCTTTTAAAAACGAAAGGAGTAACTGGCAATAACAGAAGAAAATATATTTACAAACAAAAACAATTTAAAATCTCCGTACGTGTAGCAATCTAGAAATAGATCGGGTAAAAATTACCTAATTCCGAACGCAAAGACGATTTCTTAATTTACCATGTCTTTCATGTTCTTTAAAGAGTTTTAAAGAAAGCATATTTTAGTGAATGAAAATCACTAAAAAATGTATTTGAAATTGGGGACTTATAACAAAGATATCTTTTAAAATCAAGATAATTATCTCCTGTTTATAAGATTTCTATACAACAACACAATAGTTTGACGCCTAAATAGTTTGAGCACTTGCATTATAAGAATTTATGATAAATAATGTTCCTCCAATTTTTGGCCAAAAATCAAACAAAACGGCGTGCATTGGGTGAGGCCTATGTCTGAAGCTGGAGAGGAGATGGTGATGTGTGAAGATAACTTCAACGTCTAATGCCTCTTCAAAAAAGCCTTTACTATCCCAATCAAATCGGGTACTGAATATACCCATCACGCCCATACCAACGCAAGTGCTAACTTCCTCTGAAATTCGATCTTCGTTTACGTTAACGGCTGTACCCTGGAATCGGCAAATGCACGCTCATTAGACCTGCCATTAACTCTGTTACGACCAACCGATGCCCACAATCTAAATTTTAATGGCAGCAAGAATATTCTGGCTGCGGTTCGCTTGAAAGCGATTAAAGAGCAGTTAAATATCGGACTATAAATGAAATCAATAAAAACAAGGCAATTGCAAATCATTGCACTGAAATTGATATAACTAAATACCAATATCAAACATTTTGATTCTTATTGACATGTCAAAAGTCAATCGTGAAAATTTTTATTGTCATCTTCTTAAAATTGAAGATAACATTTTCATTTTAAAGTTGTAACTTCTGAATACTTGGACGTATTTTGCCAGTGTAATTTTGCCCATGGCCCATATGAACAAATTATTCTATGCTTCGGCCTGAACAAGATAAATCCAGAAAGCGAAGCAGATTTCACGTAAAGAAGGAGAATCTTATGACGATTACATTAATGTTCTTAAATATAAGTCAATAGATGTAACTTCTTGGATTTGATCTATTTTAGTAACTTCCTCGCGTTGACAATCTTCCACATCGCTTCCGCTCCGTCTAAGACCGAACCAACGCCCCCGCTACCATCATCGCCTCTTTTACCGTGAAAACGAGGAAACCTGTGCTTATAAATATTCATAATAAACTCGTTGTTTGTCAGTGCCCTCAGTTTAGTGCTAACTGCGCCAAATGTTATTACCTACAGCAGAGAAAGTACGGCGAATAAACCGCTAACTGCTCGTTGTAAATGTTGTTGAAGCATGGTTTGTTCCTATGAGGCTGCATCAAAAGAAACTGACATAAATATGCAGGGAAGAGAGAACGGTGTTGTTTCTTGATGAATAACATTTGAAAGTCATAGTATGTCCGCTTCAATACGGAACAAAAAGGCACTTCCATTTGTTAATTTAACAGTATTGAGAAATTATTATACAGTAGGTATATAATAGCAATCGTAGTAGTGAATTTTATTCATAGTATTTTAGATGTAGTCCGTTTAGTTCTACCGCTCAGTCCTACTAGTAGGAATAAACGGAGAAAATAATCCTTTTAGTCCTACTATCTGCTGTGTGAAATTTAATCGAACAAAACGTACAAAAAGTTCTTTTAGTACTACCACAGATAATATAATACGGTACTACTTTTAAAGCAAACTTCAATAGGACTAAACGGATAGTACTAGCAGTACTAAACGGACAAGGGCCAGTTTCAATTCAACATTGACATTATATGTTTAAGCTCGTGACTGTTTATCTGTCAGACAGAAAGGATACTTTCTTCTACTTAAAAATAGTTAAAATGTAAAATAAGACAGCAATAAAACTGGCCCTTAGTCTTTTAATTGTCAACTCATTGTCAAATCATTTAGACTTTAGAGCTGTGTTAACTGAATGGTGGTGAAGGTTAGTGATCTATTAGAAAAGTAATGATGATATCTATATCGAGGTCTTTGCTTATAAGACATTTTGTAATATGAGGGGTATAAAATTTTAAATAATTTTCTCACTAATGATTAGTTACATCAGCATTGTCTTCGGGTTACTTGACTACATCATTGTCACTGGTCGAGAGTACCAAACCGCTGTGACGTCATGTCCCATCAAGCGCTCAATAGCCTAGACCTTGTGCCACAAAGTGCTCAAGACTGCGAAATCGTAAAGCCCACGATGTGTGCTCTCATACAATGTGCTGTCGTGACCTTTCAGCGACCCTCTCCATTTGGCTAATGGAAACGTTTGGTCGGATTGGATTGGATTACGTATAGGGATGGCGATTCTTTCCGAAAAAAATCGATATTTTGAATCGATTCGAATCGTGACCCAATAAATCGATCCACAAAAAATCGAGGCCAAAAAGATCGATTTCTGAAAAATCGATCTTTTTTTCAAGTTGATTTATAATGTATTATAAATAAAGATCGGATATTCGGATGCATATTTACCTCAAATTGAGGTATTGTCATAACATGGAAAGCACTTTTGTATCGATAAAATCGACTCGATCAACAAATTTAGTTTTTTATTATTGAATCAAATCGGGTGTGCCGTGTGTAGCTATATTTACTTATTTTAAGGTGTTAATATGGAGTGCACTTTTGTATCAAAAAAATTTGGGTGTTTTGGATTTGACAAATTAAATTTTTTATAAAAGAAATAAAGATTGCCTCATATTTTTTCTTCAATTTTCAAAAGATTTTTATCATACGAATTCACAAATGACGGAGAAATGGCCGGGCATGTATAAAAACATACATCCAATTGGATATATTACCTCCTCCTATTTTGAAGTCGGTAAAAAAAATGCCACATGCTAAAGACGTCAATTCCCACCGTGATATCGACTAGATTCGCATGTACTAATTTCCCGGAATCGCGGGATAAATAAGGAAAAAATATTTTTTAAAAAAGGGCGTCCGTTATATTGTATCAAAATGAACTTTAGGTAAATAATTATGCATCCAAATATCCGACCTCTAATGATGACGCAACAAGAAATTTCAGTCACAGATACAGACAAAAGTCAAAGATTACAAACGTTACTTAAAGAAAGGCGCAGGAATCCAAACATTCAGCCATTTCGCGAGTTTTCGAATAATTCTTTAACCGGCAGCCGGCAGCACTCTTATAATACGCGTACCTACTTACATTAAATTAATTGTAAATACTTTTTTGGCTTATACCAAAACATAAAATAAAATCGAATGTCGATTTTCAAGGGTGAAATATCGATTCACTGAATCGATTCAGTACTACATATCGATTTAAAAATCGATCTTTTTGGCTCAAAAAATCGATTCTTCGATTAATCGATTTCGGATCGCCATCCCTAATTACGTACGATTTGATTGTCACATTTCACTCATGCACAAGCGATTTGCGGTTTCTACTTAGGTTTCAACAAGGTTATGCAATATTTTCTTTCAAAACGTTTCTAGTCTAAAATGTGATTTAAAAATTTTGGACAAAATGGCCGCCTGCCCTTTCTGCTTCTCATATTCTTATTTAGTCTCGGTATTTTCTCGGCTCGTAAAATCAAATTATATCAATCAATAATATAAGGCTCCTCTGATGCGCGACCCTTTAGTTACAACTTTTGATTTTACCTGTTATCGTTCCGACATGACAAACTGTGCAACGAAATGGGATTCATTGCATATAATAGTTTTTAAAGGATTTTATTTGCAATGATGGCACTTGTATTCTGCGTCCATGTTTTTTATAAATGGTAACAACCACTTAAACCCTTCGTCGTTTACTTTGCATCGTCTCGTCTCGTTTAATTTGCTTGCAAAGTAAATGGCAGGTGATGGGCTCGGCGGTCCATTAGACTGAAAGGTCGCGCCTTCGGGAATCTATCAGACGTGCGCTTTTAAATTATTCTGTTACACTGTTATCGGCTTTGATGCATATGCACTTCGCAAATTTTACATAAGGGCCAGAGAGATCCCCAATGGTCTAGTAGTGTATGTACTGAGCCGCGATCTCGGGATCCTGGGTTCAATGTTTGTGTCGGAATTTTCGAACATAGCTCTTTGCTTGCTACCAATTCGGATTTGGCAATGCCTTCAGTTAAAATAGGGTTGCCATCTCTAAAATTTGGAAAACAGGACAAGACGCGTGAAAACCCCCCGGATTTTAGAGTCCGAAAGCCGGACATGTCAACAAGATCTATTAAACATATTCAATGTAATAAAAAACATCGTGGTTTAGGGGCATTGTGCGTGTCTCGCGGGAGGCCCATTTTTTTTTTTTTTTAACTCGTTCTACAAATGAAACCTTCCCCGGACGCTCCCCGGATGCCCTCTTAACTAGGACAAATCCGGGGAAACCCGGACGGATGGCAACCCTAAGTTAAAATCAAGTTATTGTCATAAATATGTAATTGTGACAATAACTTGATTTTAACTGAAGGCATTTGCTCTGCATTACGCCTTGGAGAGCGGGATCCAGGCAGAGAGTCCCACTCCTGCGCATACTCGTAATATACCTACCAAGAGTACCGAAGTAAATCGCTTCCTTCCACTAGGTACCAAACCAATACATGGATAGTCTCGATCCGAGTCTAGTCGTTTGGTGATGGAACCGTAATCACAATCAATCAGAAATCAATGGAATTATATTCTTTGAAGTAGGCCAAATGTACAGTCGGCAGCACATCAGACTACCCTAATCTGTCAAATTTCTACAACCAATTTTTAGCTTTATTTACTTCACATAGAGTTCTCTTTCAATTGCGAATTTTTGACAGATTAGGGTAGGTTGATTTGCTGCCGTCCGTACCAGAGATGCGCGTGAGTGACTGATTTGAATGCAGTTTGTAAACAATGTAGAACATGCTAACGAGCGAGACGTGCACATATCACGGTTTAGTCATCGATAAATATCATCGTGTTACTCACTGATTATTAATAATATTTATTGTTAATACAGCGCCCTATAGAAGTACTAGGTACTGGCCCTCCGACAGCAGCTTCGGCCGCTTTTAAACGACACTATCTATCCAAAAGGAAGTTATTTTATTCAAAACTAATAATAAAACAGAATACCTATATGTAAATAATTATTTTAACGTTTGATCCCACCCGGTATTTGAACCCAGAACCCCTGGTGCCCCCTACAAGCATCACGAAGGCAATGACAACTAAATATTGAAAAGGCACAGAACAAAAGTTGTACAAGATATACAGAAACGTGACTAAGGCAATATCACTGTTCAACGTCACGCCCTTTATTTACATCGCACTCAAAAAGATTTACAACACATCCTCTCCTGCGTTATTTAAAAAACCTCTTATACTTTTAATGTCAATAAATTTAACGTTCGATGAAAAAATGTTCATCAAAATACCTCTTTGATGTGCGCAGACGCGTCGGCAAGTCAATATGTCAGTGCTGCGCCGGAGTGACTCGTTCGTCAATCCCTTTTATCCGATGCCAAGAATACACGCCGATGACATTATAATCGACTCTGGAATTTCTCGGATACTGGAATTGACTACGGAAATTGTTTGGAAGATATAATAGGATAAGATTGACGGTATCTTGTAGAGAAGTTTGAAGTCGATGTCTCTAGGTGCGTGTTACGTTGACGTAGAAAACACTATCCAGTATCCAATACTGTTAATAATACAGTTATCAGTCGTTAGTTCTACTCCTAGAGGGTATCTTCTATCTTTTCTCCTGCATTCTATCACAAGATGACATTTGTAAACACCAACCGCTTCTGAAAGTAGCAAAAAGCAAAGAATAGGAATATAACCTTTGGAATGATCCTTCCTATTCTTGACTTCTTGCTCCTTCTAAAAGAAATTGTAAGCTTTTCAAATATAATTATGCGCCTTGATTCGAACAAACAAACACTTTGTTTGTTTGTTCGAAGTATTTTTAACTATGACTAATGCAAAGATAATTAAAAACTTAACGTTCGATTCCGCGCTGGATCAGCCTATTATCACTAGCAGGCGGATGTACCATCCACCAGTACTCATAATAGGCGCTATAAAAACAACACACAATGACCGCTGAAGTTTCCCATTACAACAAAGATGTGTACGATGTTATTATTCTACAGTCCAGTCCTACTAGTAGGTACTCTGATAATAAATAATGATGTTAAAATTCGTTGGTTACCCACACTGTTGGTTGACAAAGCGACTGACCCTGCCAATCCCATTAAAAAGAGTCCAAATTCTCGTTTTTATTATTTGTCTTCAATAAATAAAAAGGACCATAACGTACAAAAAAAATCAGTTCCTAGGTATAGATATAAATCTTCTACTATAAGTAATATAAATACATAAAAGAAAAAGAAACGGCTTTCTTGTTACAAAACATGGAAAGGATGTAAAAGCATGATGGCCTTGCAGAAGCATTTTGCCAGTACGGCGATGGACGTCTCAATGTCGAATTTATTGTCATGCTTAGAGCTTCTCTCTGTCTCTTGTCTTGTTTACCATCAGACTAGGGATGATACATAATCATTATTTAAATAACCTTACTGTATCTTATTCAACTTGGATTTGTTCGGTTCTGTTTCCTTCAGTTCAAGTGTCTGATATTTGATTCGTAATACCAAATGTTCAATTGCGAAACGATTCGTTGATCTGTCTGCAGCTTATGACACCGTGAACCTGAGGCGGTTGTTGTGGAAAGTAAGCTCAATGGTTAATGACTCAAAATTTATTAAAGTCCTGAGCGAGCTGCTTCGCAACCGTCGCTTTCGGGTTCACTTATCTGAGGAAAAGAGCAGATGGCGTACCCAAAAAAACGGACTTCCTCAAGGCAGTGTCTTGGCGCCAATTCTTTTTAACATATACACAAACGATCAACCATCTACACCTAGCACAAACCGCTTCTTGTATGCTGATGATCTGGCTTTGACATCTCAGTCCCATTCCTTTGCAGAAATAGAAAATAACCTCACCTTAGCCCTCAATAGTCTTAGTCTTTATTATAATCAAAACGCCCTTAAACCTAACCCAAACAAAACTGAGACATGCAATTTCCATTTAAAGAACAAACTCGCTGATCGCAAATTAAATATTCTCTGGCAAGGACACAGCATCTCCCATAATAGTAACCCTAAATATTTAGGTGTTACTCTTGACCGTTCTCCTACATATAAGAAAAACTGCGAAAACCTCAAGCAGAAAGTAAATTCCCGGAACAATCTCTTGCGCCGCCTGACCTCGACCAAATGGGGTGCTGCACCCAATGTTCTAAGGACAACGGGAATGGCGCTCTGCTTCTCTGCCGGGGAGTATGCGTGTCCAGTCTGGGGCAGATCTGCCCATGCTAAACAGGTGGATGTAGCATTGAATGAAACATGCCGGATTATAACTGGTTGCTTAAAACCGACTCCGCTGCCAATGCTATATCCCCTCGCCGGTATTGCCCCTCCCCAGGTACGCAGAACCATCGCAAGTCGCCTTGAGAGAACTAAAATGGAAAAGTACACTGAGCATCCCATGCACGGCTATAATGAGGTTACACAAAGATTGAGAAGCCGGCGAAGTTTTTTAAAATATGTCCAAGCCCTTAATACTGAGCCGCCTTCTGCCAGACTCGCGCTTTGGGCTAATAACTTTGCTCCACCAGATTTCTTTGTGTCACCGCAGGAAAGCCTTCCACTTGGACATGGTCTGCCTTGGTCTACCTGGAAATCTTTAAATAGACTTCGAACCCAGGTTGGCCGGAGCAAAGAAAACAGGTGTAGGTGGGGGTTTGCCGAAGAGATGGACCTCGCTTGCGAATGTGGGTTCTCGCCTCAGTCCATGCTGCACTTGATTTCCTGCCCAATGTGTCCTGTCAACTGTACACAGGATGAGCTAATGAGTGCTTCGGATAATGCGATACAAGTCGCCGAGTACTGGGCCAATTTTGTTTGATTTATTTATTTATTATTTGCTATCGACACGAAAAGAAGAAGAATTGCGAAATGAATGCGGTCTAATAACCGCAGTATATCTGATATTTTGGGTAAAATAAATGTTACTATACTTAATAAATAGACTTTATTACAATGAAGATTTTCTTTATTTTCTGCTTAAGTTTGTAATTTTTGGTTCTAACTCTCAAACTTATAAAGTAGTTTATGGAGTTTAAACCCGCGTTTTATGCGTTGCCTTTGGCCCATATGGAAGGAATACGAGTTCATTACGTAGACTGAATCTATTGCATTTCTCTAGCTTTTTAGTACTAGTTAAATTTTATCCATTAAAAATGACTGAAACTAGCAAACACTGCCTGCCAACTTCGATTTTTATGCATTGTTGTTTATAGTGCAAACTGACTATCTATGATTAAAACGGAAGCAAATGTTTACATTTCACTCTTACGCACCTCGAGTAGCTACGTTATCTATTACGTCAATATAAAAAATAACAAAGACGTTTCGTTCATTCAATACCAGTAGGTGATCGCAAAACGTAAATATAATATGAATAGTAATTTTCTATAAGCTTTAGCATAGCGGTTGCATTTCGTCTGATGGTAAAATTAGTGGGAACCTCTTTTGGACTGTCAATGGTACAGAGTAGTCACTATTTCAGTAAGGCCTAATAGTAGGCCTACATATCTCTATCCCAGAAAGAGGGAGCTGGAGGAATACCTGTTGCCGCTTCCCTGCGGAGTAGGAAAAGCGTACACATGCGCCCTCTTTACCTTCACATCTACCAGTGACCAGCTGTGCATGGGGGTAGCTTCTTAACTTAAGCATTACATAGGTCTCCCAATCCATGGTCTGGTCGGGATGATGCCATGTGTCCATCGATTAAAGTTTATTCCTGTGGAAGTTGACTGTTGGATAGAATTTATTCAAAATCAAAACATTCTAACATTATTAATATAGGCTTTAAAGAAAACACTTATGAATCGTCAATATCAATTAACAAAGTTACAGTCTACGAGTGGCTTTGATTTGTTGCCATCTTTAGAGAAGAACAGGCAAGAAACTCGATGATACGTAGTAACTCTTTTTTCAACATTTATCAATACAATCTCCATTTCAATTCCTACTACAGGGTATTTATCTATTGCTTTATCGTAGGTATACGTGTATTACTATCGTCATAAATTATGTACCTATCGTATGACGTGATTGTTATGACAATCCCTACTTTCGTCCACAGAATTCGTTCTTTCGAACGATCGAACTGTTTACAAATATTTCTGATATGATTAATATTAAAGTCAAACAGTCCTAACATGACATAGATGGGCACCGGCATATGTTTGGCCTGCTGCCAAATTGATTGCCAAGCGAATATACACGAATAATACACTTAAATGTGGAATATTAATACTAAAATGTTTGACGACGTTATAAAATATGAAATCGTAGTACGTTGTGATTTCTTACGTCCTCCAGAGACAACTATGTAATTTATAGGATAAATCATAACATTTATTAGGTTTGTAGCATCTTTTTAATATTTTTATCTACATTATTTACTTTTAGTCTAGTCTATGGTCTAGAATCTAGATGAACGAGGTTCTGGGTTCAATTTTCGGGTGGGGCAAATTTGTGTCGAATTTATCAAACACAGCTAGGGTTTGCACGTTTGTTGTGATCTGTTTCCCCTGTAGTGAGACATTGAACAGACTGATAGACCTATTTAACAGGGCATTTAAAATGTATACCTAACACTGCAGTCTTTAGAATTAGTGTCTGTAGTTTTACTATATCGTTAGTAATTCATTGAATCGTACAAATTCGTACTAAAGGAAAATGAAGGCTGTCTGGCACTGTAAGTTAAAACAGAAGAACACCCAGATTATTAATTTTTATGTAAATTATTTCACACTATCTCATACTAGAGATAAGGCCTGTGCTGTGTGTGTGTGCAGTAGGATGTATAAAGGCTGATGAAGGTGAAGTGAAGATGATGATGTGAATTATTTAAAAATGTATTTTAATCACACGATTATAGCCCTTGGCGATAGATAATAAATGAAACAAAGTAATGCATCGCCACCGAGGGCAGAACAAATCGAGCGGGTAATCAGCGCACGCGCAGGTCCAAAGAAAACAACATAAATCTATTCTTAATTTACAGTCGTCATTTATTCCACGAGGCGTAACTGTCGGCCCAGTAATGTTCAAGCGGTAAATCAACCAAATATGTAGGAAGAAAAGAGAAATTGGGGACCCATCACGGGAAGGCACCGGCTCGTCCCTTTGGGGTGGAGGGACTTTTGTCCTAAGTCCTACACACGGCCGCATATTTCACTAGCTTGCTAGCAAAGAAAAAGAAGAGAGTCTTCTTATGAATCCTTGTAATCTGAAAGGAAGTAAAACACTTAAAGCTCTTGTTCTTTGTTTCCGTCGGTAAGTAAGGTGAATAGAGGAGGTCATGGTGTCGGCAGCCGAGACTTCCGTTTTTGCTATCAACGGTATATTTTTCCTCCAAAGTATCTCCAAACCAGTCACAACCAAAATTAGTGAATCCTATTTAATAATTTATAGAAAATCGTTGAGGGAATCAATGAATTCAGCATCGCCGAATGTATTTTGGCACCGATAAACGAATTTGCTTCAGTGAAATAAATAGCGCCGTAGACAATAACTTCTTTATGACAATAGCATGCTTCTCCGGTTTAATTTAGAATGTGATGCAACGGCTGGGTTAAGTGTGGACGGAAGTAGCCATTTAAATTACGACCTCTATTATAGTTTGCAGTAGGAGCCACAGTTTTATGGAAATCTCCAACAGTTTTTGTCAGGCAATCTTAGGTGGGCTTTGCTTGTAAAATATGTTTAAAAGCAGCAGACAACGTATTCTCTTAGTGATAGCAGGTTCTCTAGACAAGCGGTCTTATGTAATACTAGCGGCCGCCCGCGGTTTCACCCGCGTGGTTCCCGTTCCCGTGGGAATTGATCAAAATCCTGAGGATTCAGGCGACTGGGACCAAATAAAACTGGTACCGCGGTCCCAGTTACCTGATAACATTTTTGAATCGGTCGACTGGGACCATATACCTAATTTCCTTTAATGTACAGTTAACAGAAAAATCAAGTTATAACTCAGGATTTTATTTTATTTAGTATTACGGTCAAGTATTTTTGAAGTGAAAACTTCTTTAGCGGCGTTGTACACTTTTTTATGGGGAAAAAATGTTAAACTCGCAAGATTGATTCGCCATGCTCGTCGAAGTTATAGGCGCACAGAAACACCAAAGAGTTTAAGTCACACGGAATATCTAATGGCGGAGTAGAATTTCATGGAAATAAAAGCGAGTGATGCAAAACTTCTATTTGAAGTACCAGGCGCCCATAAGTACCGAAGAGTAATCACACGGAATATTTCATCCTAAAATGGCAGCGTGGTGAATAAAATTCATGTAAAATAAAAGCGAAGTGATGCAAAACTTCTATTTGAAGTACCAGGCGCCCATAAACACCAAAGAGTAGATCGAAAATTCGTAAGACGGATGGAGAGTAGAAAGCCGGTGCGGCGTTGTGTCAGTATGGATTTGTCATAAAAGTAACATTTGGTTGCTAAGTAACATTGTTATGATGATTGTCATTGCAAATAAATATTACACCACGATATGTGCATCTTCTGACTTTATTATAAATATATATTAAGAGTAATGAGTACTTACTTTATGGTGTATAAAGTTAAGAGACATTAAGACTGATTTTTATATTATTGTTTTGAGGAGATTTCTGTTGAATGTTTACTTAGAATTACTAGTTAAGTAGGCATAAATATGAGCCAACGTGATTTTTAAAACATAATTAAGACTGTTATACTGTTTATGTAGGTAATACAAAAACTTACTTACCTTTGCAAAAATTAACTTTGTTTTATTTGTGACACCTTTTCTGCTAACTGTACTAAATCTTGTATTTCAACAATGGATTTGTGGTTAAAATTACGGGTGGTCCCACTCGCCTGACGAAATAAACAAATAAAAACTAATCAGGCAACTGGGACCGCGGTCCCAGTTATATAGTGGTCCCAGTCGCCTGAATCCTCAAAATCCTTTCTTAGCGGATGCCTACGTCATAACATCTACCTGCATGCCAAATTTCAGCCCGATCCGTCCAGTGGTTTGGGCTGTGCGTTGATACTTGATAGATATCTATGTCAGTCAGTCAGTCACCTTTGAGTTTTATATAATATATAGATTTTAGAGTACCTGCCTATGCTTCTTTACCCAACGATATCACAACGAACGAAGCTAACCAAACCTTATGATACTGGCACTAAGGCACTTGTTGGTGGGCACTGTGGGAAAGAGTTTGTCACAGAAAGTTCTTATATCATGCATCAGTTTATTAACAGACCCTTATTTTAAAGACACCCTTCTTGTTTATCCAAGCGTTTAGTTGCGATCAAGGGACAATTCCACACCATGATCCAGATTAAGCAAATGCAGTTACCTCATAATGTTTTCCGGTTCGGTCACCGTCGAACAGTCGGTAAAATTGTGCAGTCACACATTTGCATTATAATATTACATTAGTAACAACGCAACAATTGGACTGCCTGTCATGTCCTCAAGAATTCAAGTAGTACAAGTAAACGAGCATGTTTGTTGCGACAGAGAACACGCGTCAGTGACCGCTGGCGGTGCGCGGGCGCATTGTCATTGCGCATACCAATTAAGCGCATTACGATTGTCATGGGAAACGTCTCAACGAGCTATCTGTAATCCAGGGCTGGCTAGGAGATATGAATAAGGATAGACTATTAGCGCGCCGCGTTAAGACCTAATTTATTTTACAGTGAATAAATCCTTAATGGGTACCCTAACTGCTCAGGTGCTAGGATTATGTGGGTTCCGATTACAGCAGGGTTTCTGATTGAAACTCCACTGTTTCTTCAGTGTGCACTGCGGAATGGGCAGCTCCTATGGGGAATTTGATCAAGTGCCCTCAGCCAGTTATTCTTGGACGCATGGAAGCGGCACGCCTCAGAAGGTTTAGAAGGTATAGCTTCGCCAGGCACCATTCGTCAGTTCGTCGTTGAGGTCACCCCACTGACGTCTTTTCAAATAGGGGCACCCTAAGGGGTTCCCTAGGTGAAGTATATGCTACCAGCTAAATGCCCCGAAATACCCCTATTAAGAGGCTTCTAGTTGTACACCACAAAAAATAAGTTCACAACCCTGCGTCATTACGTCAATAATGATTATAATGATCTCAATAGAATGGATTACAGCATTTATTAATTCGCCTGTTTGATTGTCATTATTAAACTCGTAATTACAAATGTCGTAACATCCGTTGGACCAATGGTTAATGAACGGAATCAGCTGGGCAGTCTTTTCATAATATGATTTTGTTTATCATTGTATCATCATTAACATTAGAATCTTCTCACACTTGTCTCTTTGGGTTAGTAGTTCGCCAATTCGTTTTTAACCGAAGGGATTTTGGGTTCGATTTCTGTATCAGTTTTGGTTGGCTTTTCAAGAATTAAATTAACTGTTATATTATATGAACAGTCAACAGCTGTGCTCTAATCTGTCTAATTTTCAGCTTTATTAGTGAATAAAGCTGAAAATTAGACAGATTAGAAGTGTCTAATGGAGTTCTTTTTCAATTGAGAATTCTTGATAGATTGGTGTAGGTTGATCTGCTGCCATCCGTACTTTCCATACAGGAAAAATCCGTCATAAAGTTCCCTGTTCCGACGGTAATAAATAAATAATTATTTGGTATATCCTTAAGAGGCAAAGGCTTGAAAACAAGTCGTGGTTACAGTGACTGGTTTCGTCACAAAATTGTATATCTAGCAATAGTTACTTAGTAAGCTATTAGCGCATTTAAATTTTAAAAAAACCCAAACTCTTCAAAGAGCGCGAGGTCAACAAACCGAAAAAACAGCAAACAAATAACTTCTACCATCAGACGAATCGTCTAGGCCAGTAGGCCACTTCCGTACGTCGTAAAAAAAGAAAAACATTTTTTTTTCCATCACAGTAGTTCTGCAAGCGATAATAGACTTCTCCAATGTGTTCATTTATAAATAAAATGGCCGTGGAAAGGTCGTCTAGGAATTTTTTACGCCATCCCTGAATCGGTGTGACCAAAATAATAGCTAGTAGAATAAAGTTACTATGTATTATCTGGACAAAATCTCGGGGCCCTGGGTGCATTTTCCGGGTCGAGCTAACTTTGTGTAGTTTTTTCGTGTGCCGTGGAACTGTGGTTAAGCCGCTGCCGCGAAGGTCGTGGGTTTGATTTCTGCCGTGGGTCTGAAAGGTATGCGAATTTTTCAAAGTTCCCCCTAGTTTCCATCCCCTCAATGTACCTACCTAATAGTCCGCAGTAGCCGCTTACTATCAGGCGAGCTGCACGTCTTTTTTTTATGTCAGAGGCGGCAAACGAGCCAGCGGGTCGCCTGATGGTAAGCAATCACCGCCGCCCATGGACATCTACAACACCAGAAGGATCGCTGATGCGTTGCCGGCCTTGTAAGGGGGGTGGACCTCAGTCACTCTCACAAAGCAGACGAAACCCAAAATAGTAGTTACTATTATTTCACACTGGTGTTATGTGAGAGGGTGGTACCTACTTCCCCGGACGAGCCGGCCCATTCGTACTGTAAATCAGCACAGCTCTACCACTGACACCACTGTCTACTACTCTCTCTGCCTAATGTCGGCGAACTGAAGTTACATCTATAAAAATAATAGTCTCATCTTCTAAGGTTGACGAGTGACCTTCACACAAAGCCGTACTTACGGTCACGGTCCCAACGATTCAAGGCACGGCGAAGGCTGTGATAGTGGCTTTCTTTGATTGGAAGGTGTCACGGCTATCGCTCGACCCCTTTGCGGACGATAAGTTATCGATATCGATAGATAAGGATAATGCACAGTCTATCAGATTTAATGGGATTGAATATTTCGCAATGTTGTATCAAGATCACATTACGGTCTTAGGTATTATTTAACCAAAGCTAACAACGAAGAAAACAGAATTATAGTAGGTATTACTAATAGTATATAGAGGAAAGATTTGATTGATTATTATTAGTTTGTATTGAATACCGGCTCCGAAACTACTGACCCGATCTGAATAATTATTTCACTGTTGGAAAGCTACACCCCCCCCCCCCCCCCCGGTTGACATAGGGTAGGTACTTTTGATCATGAAAATGTGAGGGGAAGGGGGGATAATTGACAAAACAAATTACGTGCAGGTGAAACCGCGGGCGGAAGGCTAGTTTTTTATAAAAAGACACATTTAACACCGTGGGCAACATATAACTAATTGTACCACTTTAATATTTTAATGTAGAGCTGTAAACCCTTCCTTAACCCATCCATTTCAAAGATAAAACTACATAAAGATATCTTCATCATTTTTAGTAATAAAATCATTGCACTTCGAACTCAACTCTTTTACTGCAGACCCTTTTAACTCATACACTTTTGTGTGTATTTTTATCACTAATCCTCCATTCATGAAACAGAAATAGATGTCTGTGTTTAAGAAACACGTTACTACACTACGATAGTAATTGATTCACATTTTCGACCGGCTGTGATTTATTTTGTTTTCTCTTCCGAAATTTATGATCATTGTACAAAAACATGGTGGTGGCAAAATAAACTAAACGTAACCACTACAGAATACGGTAGGTCAGACATTTTATTCGTTCATTTGGCAAACAGCAAAAATGTTATGTGAAAAATTAATGTTGACAGCAAAAAAAAGATCCTTCCCGCGCTCTGTATCTCTTAAAATTCGTCATTTTGTATGGCCTTTCGGGACCCTAACCTCTCTCAAAATTCGTCACTTGTATGGCTCTCAGTTCGGAGCTACATATTCGAATTTATTCGAATTTAATTTTAGACGAGCCATTTGGTGTAATGGTCGAGAAGTCGGCTATTACCCCAGAGGTCGCGGGTTCGATCCCCGCACGGTACAAACATTTGTGTGCATGAACATGTCTGTTTGTATCGGTCTGGGTGTTTCTATGTATAATATGTGTATGTATTTACAAAAAAAAAAGTATATAAGTAATGTTTATCCGTTGTCTAGCACCCATAACACAAGCTTAATGCTTAGTTTGGGGCTAGATGGCGATGTGTGAATAATGTCCAGAGATATTTATTTATTTAAAACTATTAGGTACCCATGTGACTTCTTTGTTGTGTGTGTGTGACGAACTGTAATATCAGTTACTAAACAGTAAATTCATACAAGAAATTTTATAAAATTATTACTAACAAACTGACGATTTTGTCCAATCAAGATAGCATGTTATGAGGAAATGTATGAAAAATGTGGACGTTTAATGCGCAATGTCGGATGTGTCTCGAAACCTTGGGAGAGCAACTGTCTCATATAAATCAAAATTATTTTCGTCCCTGTTGCAAAGGTCGCGGGAGTACTTCCTATTTAAATTATGATTAATAATATAAACTAAGGAGTTCAAATATTATCAATAGAATTAATTAAATCTTCAATCGAATCAAGTCCAACATCGAGGGTTATTTACCAACTCGACACGAGAAAAATGGTACCAGGGAAACATGACCTGACTAATTTTGTGTTTCACCAACCGGACACGCGAGAACTGGATAAGTTCTCGAGTTGGAGAATAACCCCATAAAGTAATTATCATGAAATCAGCGTTGCCAGACGTCCCGATTATGGCAGGACGTCCCGATTTTTAAATCAAAATTAAATGTCCCGCGCGGGACAGGCTCAGTCCCGCTTTTCGGGGAGAACTCGACCGTACGTGCAGAGTTCTGAGAAAGAAAGGCGCGTAATGAAGATATGAGTTTGCAATACATTTTCTATGGCTAGTTTTGCTATCTATTGCCACGTAAAACGTAATTTTAAGTCAAATAAAAAGATAAATATTTAAAAAAATTTGATTATATACGTTTTTTTACTATGTCCCGCTTTTGACGGAAGAATCCCGCTTTTTCACTCAAAAAGTACCAAAGTCCCGACTTGGCAAGAAAAAAAACTGGTAACGCTGCATGAAATGCACTTTCTAAATTTCTGTGATAAAACTTAGCTCTCAAAGTTATGCACTTTGATAGCAAGATAAAAAGTAAAAAGGTATAAAACTACCTACTTTTAAAGAAAATCGAATCGAGAGTTCCAAGTGGCCAGGTTTATTTACTGCTAAGTGTACTCGGATATGACCCAGTAAAACAATTAAGTTTATGTAATAAAAAGTGTTAATTTTGCCATAAATAAAAATGATTTCATAAGCTATCACGCAAAAATTATCCGCGTTTTAACGCTAGTGTTGTAGCCAATCGCAAAAGTCACGCGATATTTCTTTCTATTGCTCCGTCTCGATCATTAGTTTTTTATCCGGCACGCCATATCCATAGAGAGAAAAGATTGTATTCCGGGCAGGTATGTATATCGTGTGTACGTTTTTTCATATCATCGTGGGCGAAAACTAGTTTGAATTTAGCTTACTCATTCAATTTCGCAAAGAAAAAACCATAACTAATAATATTTCTCCCTATCACTGTTTCACCGTCACATATCTCTAATGATAAAAGAATTTTATAGAGCAGTGGCATGGACCGTTTTGTATACCTACGAAGTCGAATGGTTTGAATTTTCGTTAGAAAAACATGCACGGATTTTGGGTTATAAATTTTACTAGGACCCCTTTGTCCCCTTGTCAAATTTGATTGATATCTTATATTAATGTCCGTCCATCTGATTGTTAAAAATCAAATCCATTGTCCATCCATACCTTCTGTTTCATTGTTCTATGCATAATTTTTTCTGTGAAGTACTGGCAGTTTGCACAATACATTCGCAATCATTAAAAAAAAATTCAATTTATTCAAAAAGATGATGATAATAAAAATTCTGGCCGCTAGAATGATAAAATGTAGTAGCAAAATTATATGGTAGCCTTCTATTTTTAATCAAACGCGGATTCAAATGAAGAAAAAGAACGTTCCTTTTTTTTAAAATTTGAGTTTTTATTTATATTATCCAAAGATTCTCTTTCACTCGTCTTTTATTTATTAAGCCAATAGGTAGGTATTGTACATTGTATACTATAATAAACGTGCACACACTCAAGTCGGAGTACATTGTCGTCTTTCAATTGAATCCCCGCGGAAGGTGCGAGTTAAGCCGGCAAATGGCGCGTAACGGCGACGCTGCGACGTCTTATTGAAATGCTAACTGTTGCTGATATGACGTTCTTGACGGTATTTTATGAGCGTGTGTGCCTGCTAAGTCGGACTTGTAATATACCGAGATTATACAATATGTTGATGATGTTTTAGAGCCATTTCACCGTACACTAGCTCTGCCAAACTAAAATCAAAAATGCGAAATGTGCTCTCTCTCCCTATAATTTATCCTCTTTATACCAAAAGCACGTAGTATTCTTTAATTTTTATATTATAGGTACTAGCTTTCCGCCCGCGGTTTCACCCGCGCATATTCTTTTTTTTAAATATCCCGCGGGAATTAGACGTTTCCCGTAGGAATTTTATAGCCTATGTCCTATTCCGGGTTATAAACTATACGTGTGCCAAATTTCATCTAAATCCGTTCTGCCGTTTAGGCGTGATTGAGCAACAAACATCCAAACATCCAGATTTTCGCATTTATAATATTAGTAGGATTAGTAGGATGACGTGGCGTCACTTAAGGATTGCTATCGTATTAAAACATCTTATTGAAATGCAATTAGTCGCATTGCGATCAACGTCGATTCGATATGATAGCCTTAGCTGTTTTCTTATTTACACGGAGATTATTACAGTAGATAGTAAGTACTACACACATGTAACCTACGAATGTATTTTGATATTATTACACTATCAAATAATTATTTTTAAAATTTGACAGGTGCCTTAGATAAGTCTCATGGTCAATCGATATTGAAAGTACGGGACTATTTAATAATCTGTGGTACGGGTTTTGTTTGACATTCGCTATCGCAAATTGAGCGATTACGAACGTCCCCCTGTTTCCACCTCCATAACTTTTGACAGGGGAAACCAGACGTAGACTTATTGGATCGTGCCTGCACAGCTATTCAACTGCAGGTTTTCTCATGGTGTTTTCGTCACCCCCAAGCGAGTGGGAAATACGCACCGAAATCCGACATCGAAAATGAGACAAAAAAATTAAAACGCTGAGATTTTGTCTATCGACTACGCATTCAAAGTAATTTATGACCACTCTGCTATAACACCTCTGTTTAAAACAGAGACAATAAATAAGTCAACGTCACAATGACTGCACCCGCGTCCTTCGTCGGCGCGTCGTGATCGGTGCACTAAGCAGCTGTCAGCATTGCAATAATAATAAAAACATTTATTTAAAAAATAATATTTCGTTTGTCACTGTTTTGAGGTTTCCTGCGACTGGGATTTTATTCCTGATTTTTTACAGACACACGAGTACACAGTAACCTTAGAATAGAAGAATACCTCGCGTCGTACGATCCACAAGTGTTCAAATAACCTCATACATTAAGGGAGTTCGGAATTCAGGATTGTGTTGTGATCCATTTGATGCATAAAGTCCGCAAATAGCTACACCACTGCAAACAAGCAAGCATTCGAGATTAATATTTCATGTGTTCTTATTTCTCAAATCATGATCTTTCAGTTAAGGCTGGGCCCATCATTTCATTGTCTTATAAAGCTCCTTTGTCACAGGCTGTATTTTTAGATTACTTTGCATGTGGATATGAACGCTATTTGCAGTGCGTTCACCGCACGTATTAGCCGAAAGGTCAAGGTCGTCTAAATGCATTTCTGGATTGTGGCATAGACACCTGGGTATGTATTGGTCGAGTTATTTTGGGTTTGGTGACAATGACGTACGTCATTGTTTGGTGATTTCTGTGTTTTCTCCGTCTGATGGGTCGAACAAACGTGCTAGAATTAGTTTAGACTGAAACGGAGATGCTGAGAATTGATATTTCCACGTGTCACGTGTGGGATGGACGAACGCAGGTGGTAGCGTAGCGCCCACTTAAGTGCACTTCAGAGCCAACTATGTATGAGGCATTGCAGTCACGAATCACGATGTTTGCATGCCATTGCAAAGCTCTGTCTAATATTGGGTAATTTACGGTGCATTAAATCTTTTTTGTCCAAAAATACTTAACATTTGATAAAAATCACTCGCACAATAATTTTAGATGCAAATAGGTTTCGTTTGTTGTCATTTGTTCTCAAACAACAAATGAAAATGCACCTTCACGTCTGATGGTTAGGTTGGTTTTTGTCCATGCCTTGTGACTGAGTCTCAGATGCGTTGCCCGCTTTTGAGAAAAGAATATGGAGGGATGAGAAAGCGGATGGGCTATGAGAGTTGGAGAAGAGAGGAAGTAGGGTTTTGTGCAATGAGATGACAAGTTCCATACTTCATTTACTGATTCTATTAATGGGACGAAAATAAGTATAGCTAATAAACGACGTTCTGATTTATAGACCGACACGCTGAAAACCTATTTGATTTCTGCTCTCCCGAGCTAGGAGTTAGAAGCATTTATAATATCAGTATGTATTTAATTAAACTTAATTTTACAACATAGGGTACAAAACTTACTTATTAGTTCCTATTACCTCATGGCATTCTTTTATCATCATCATCATCATCAGCCTTTGACAGTCAACTGCTGGACATAGGCCTCTACATATGCTCGCCACGCTGATCGATCCTCGGCCTCTCGCATCCAGCTCCTGCCAGCCATCTTGCGCAGATCATCGCTCCACCTGGCCTGAGGGCGATTCTTTACCAGCCTGTAAATGTATGAATGGGGTTATTGAATTTTTTAAGATTTCCTATGTTACAGCTCACATTTCTGTTTTTATATTAGTACCAATAAGTCAGGCTTTTAAACTCCTATTAGATCATCATCTACGGAACGATAATATTTGTTTAACAAATTGAATGGCGGTTGTTTGTTTATTGTTTTGAGTTCATTGTATCTCTGGCTATTTTAAACGATCAATAACAATAATAGAACGCGAGCAATGAACATACAAAAATTTACGTTCTCACTTACGATATGTATGTCTAATGGCGGACTTTGGACGCGTATAATTTTTGGTTTCTCTTGAATTCAATGAGAATTATAATTTCTCGTTTGCATTTGAAAGATGGCTAGACGGAATAAATTATAAAGTTATGAATGTTTAAATATAAAACAATGTGAAAATATTGGACAATTTACGTATTTAATTAACTATGTGTCTTATAATGAATACAATTTATTCATTTCACATTTAATGTGTTACATAATCTTCAGTATCAATGAGATACATCCGTATACAGTGGGGATACCGCGCGTACGAACTAAGCGATTTGCTTCATCTTTCTTGATACGGACTGCGCGGGAGTGGAATTCTCTGCCGGGATCTGTCTTTCCTACACAATAAAACTAACAGGATTTTCCTAAGCAAGCGCGCTCCACAACTTTGTGGTCAAGTGCTGGCTTAGTCCAAACAAAAAAAAAGATACAATATTAGTAGTAAAAGTAGTGATATTAGTAATGACCTATACAGTTATGATTTTACAGAGTTAATTTGGGAAAAGAACGAACTGCTTACATAAGCAGTTCGTTCTTTTCTCAAATTAAAACACTTAAACCTTGTACATAGAAAGATTCTTCGGTCTCTCTTACATGGTTTTGTTGTTAGGTTCCATAATTATTTTTTTTTAAACAATAGGCATAGTCGTGTACAACCATTTACTTGTACAAAGTTCATTTACTTCATATTAAAGGATTGTCTAATATAATTTTCAGGTAATCCTTTGCTAACATTTGCGTTTACATACATACCTATTTTATCATCCTTTTAGGGCCGGTATTTCAATGTAACCTTATCTTATTGCTTAAGTATTACATTTAAGATAAGTATTACTTTTGACAGGTAAAAGGTTACTTTAGGTGCCGCTTAACTTTAATCCTATAATGAAATACACTTAAGTCATACTTATAATCAATCCCGGATTATTTCAAGATAAGTGTATATTGAAATACCGGCCCTTAGTGACGTGTAATGTATACTTTCTGCCCTAACCTTTACAAAATTATAAAAAATATTTTATTTTTGATAAACGCCTCGATGGTATAATGGTTAGGTACCGGACCGAAATCTCCGCGTCCTTAGTTCGATTCCAGGGGACAAGCTGACTTTGTGTCGGTTTTTTTGAACACAGCTCGGATTTCGATCACCAATCCGCATTTGGCAAGCGTGGTGATTAGAGCAGTACCCATAATTGTGAGGACAACTTGATTTCGAAGATGAAGGCATTTGCCCTACAATGGGACATTTAATACCTATGTTGATTAACTTTTTTTTGACAAGTGGTAATAAACATTTTTCTATATCTTTCCAGGAAGACATGCAAGTCATGCGGCTGCGACCGGCTGACGCACTCGGTGTACCACGAGGAGCTGGGTTCGGTGCGCGAGCGGCTCGGCCTGCGCGAGTCCCGCGTCAACCACCACTCCTATGACAGCCCGCCGGGGTTAACCGCCAAGCAGGTTGGTTACCACTGGTTGCTCTATAGTCTATACATTACATTACATATCACTTGGTATGACATCAACAACAACAACATCAGCCTATCACAGTCCTCTGCTGGACATAGGCCTCTCAAAACTGCATTCCCATACCAACAAACTACTCGGTTCGGATTACTTTTTGGCAGTTTTGACACGCATAGGTCGCATTGGTTAGTCCCTAAAATTCATATTTTGACTAATAATTTTCTTCTCAAAAAATGCTCAAGTATTATATTTAGTAAAAGAGCTTATTCCTTTTTTTACAGACCGAACTATACTGGACATCACTAGCAGAGCGTGCGCCGACCGCGGTAGGTGGCGCCACCGGCGTGGCAGCTTGGCGAGCGTGGAGGACTCGGGCACTCGCCACGCAGTTGCCAAAGCAAGACCTTTCATTGGCACACTGTAGACATGTCGACGAAGCTCATCGCAAGCAGTTCGAAGACTTCGTGTCGGCTAGGAATGAAATTGCTCTCGATATTGGTAAGTTATGTAAGCGCCACCTGTTGTCGAGTAGAAGAACTACCTTATTTAGTTGTCATCCGTATGAGTGAAAATAAAGTCCTTTTAATTAAAATCAAATTATAATATTAATAACACCAGCTGAAAAATTCACAAATAATATTAAGAAAGCGAATGATATTATGACGATTGATAAAGACTCGGTCACAAGCAAACAAAATTTTAACCATCATTATTTTTTAATTCAGGTGTCGCCCAACAGCATCTCGGGTCATCAATGGATTGCCTGGGTTGTAATAAGCCTATTCGTAGTGGAAATATCGTAATTCAGGCACCACGATTAGGAGAAGAGGTAACTAATTTAGTATTTATCAAAGTGCCATCCAGCGCCATCTAGTAATATTCTTATGAACTACGGGTATCGTCTGCAAATAAGCTTTAGCTACTCAGCGATAGATGGTGCTGTTTAGCATGAACAATTTAATGTTTTACATTTTAACTAGATGGCGCTAAACACCAATTTTAATTAATGAAGTCGAAAATAATGTTATTGAATTGTTTGAGGCAATGATCTTTTAAATCTCCAAAACAAAAAATATAACCACTTTATGGTCCACAGGCGCCTTTCCATCCATCTTGCTTCGCATGCTCCGATTGTGGAGAACTCTTGGTTGAACTGGCTTACTGCGCGCTGGATGGCCGATTGTACTGCGTGCGACATTATGACGAGCGACTGAAGCCGAGATGTCAAGCGTGCGATGAGGTAGGCCTGTTAATATTTTGTAATTTTCATTACAATCAGCTTTTTATGCCCTAGGTCCATAACCACAGGCTAGCAGAACCTGCTACCTAACTGCCCTGGTTTACCTTCCACACCCGAAAGGGATGTGCCATTATTGTGGCCTTCATTAAAAAAACAACTGGACGAACACTGCTGTCTAGCCTTTTGTAGGTAGGAA
This sequence comes from Mecyna flavalis, assembly GCA_949319885.1. Classification (NCBI taxonomy): domain Eukaryota; kingdom Metazoa; phylum Arthropoda; class Insecta; order Lepidoptera; family Crambidae; genus Mecyna; species Mecyna flavalis. Next base: position 18,133,508 of record OX439430.1, read on the forward strand.
AATTCGGGATAGGTAAACAAATCAACGTTAAAGTTTATTTTTGGTTTTTGGTGGCATTTTCACTTTTTGGTCAAGCTTTAAGAAAAATGGTTTGCTTTTTCACAGCCTCACAGCTTTCAGCATAATTAGTAATCTGTGATATTAGTCGGACAAGTTTGTTTCATTTGACGCTAGATGGCGCTACATACTTATTTAATAGTTAAATAACGTCTAAATTGAAATGGAATCTTAATTTCTTGTTAATTTGTACAAGTTGCAAACCTACATATTATTATTTTTTTACAATTGCTCCAAGCGGCCATTCTAAGAAATGTACATACACCTAATTAATTCCTGTTGACATGCTAGGACAAGTGTGAAATTATGAGTAGTTCCAATGTAAACAATGCAATAAAGACACCTGGGAGCAATACAGGTTTTGAAAAATGTCGCCATTACAGCCGGCTCGCTTGGAACTTCACCAAATGAGATATGGCGATCAATCTTCATGTTTAGTGGGTGAACTGTCAGACTATTAATTTATTTATTTATCAAAATATAAAACTGTGTGGAAACATATGTCCTGCAATCATATAGATGGTTTGACTGCAGGATCCAGTCTGTTTTAGCAGCGTCTAAGAAAATATGTCCAGTCGCTATTCATACTTAGCTTAATAGAGAGATGGAAATATTTCCTTAGCTACGTAATTCTCAAAAAAAAAATTTTTTTTCGTGCCTTATGTCCATCGGCAAACTATCTAAATAATAAGGAAGTAGACAGCACCAATATTTTCAATTACCACCAAGAACTTATAGGTACTGTTTTAGTAAGCTTAGATTAGATTAGAGTCACAGAGTACCTTATAATAGAGTCATCAGTTAGATCGCCGTTCAGCGCCATCTCGTGAAACCGGAAGAAATTACATTTTTCAATATCTATATCTATAGCTACACCATTGACTAATATATATAACTACACTATACCTACGTGCCTGTATATAGGTATAGATATTTTATGATTTAATTTTTATTGTTTTAAACTAAAATAGGCATAAATAAAACAACACATCTAACTAATATAATGTTTATTTATTTAAAACAAGGAATCTAAGTTCAAAACACAAGGCAAAGGTCGATAGGCAAAGAAATCGGAGTCCGGAAAACGAGGCGATGGGTCAGAGTGTATGGGGCGCCGGAGAGATCGGAGTCCTAAATTCAATGCACTGGTCAGCGAGGGAATAGATAAATCGGCGTCCTGGTGAAAAAGCAGGGTCGATAAATAGAAAAAACCACAAGAAAAAGCAAAATATCACATTCGTGTCACGTAACGAAAATAAGGGTATTGACATTGACAGATTTGACAGATGGCCATCCATGATGTGCCGCTATGTCAATATACGTACGTTCCGTTCCCCCCAGATTCTGCATATTTAAAGAAATTTACTGAATTTCTTATGTAATAAAGGAAACAAAAGAATTTAAAGTAACAATTATTAATAAAATATGCGATACAATGTGTTCGGTAAATTTAGTTTATATATTATTTTTAAGTTTTGAGAATGATAATGAAATAAGAAATTGCGTGAAACGTCTCGCAAATTTGTCGCTAACGCCATCTAGCGATATAGGAAACTACTAAAGAGAGCTAATCCTCCTCCATACAAAACTTCAAAGTATAGAAGTGAAAAGACCCCGATTAGAGTCTTCCAATGCAGACTACATCTAAAACCGGGTTTCCATACGTGTTTTCCCGTACACAATCAACATAAAACGTGTCAACATTAATCATACATAATTTGTTTCACTGCACATTTTCGTTTGAATCACCTATGTTTTTGCTTTCCATGCGTGCGGGATGAAGGCATTTTGCTTTACAGTGGGACAATAAAATATGCTGATACTTTCAATTCACTATATTATAAGCTTACGACTTATCATGTTACTCATGTGGCATCGTCCACATAAAATGGTCCTTCGAGCCGGATATGAACTAGCGACCATATGGCTGTTTGATATTTTGTCCAGTTAACTCGCTAAGCGCCAGTATGCCAGTATTCCAAACAAATGTACTAGAGTGAATTAGGCACGTAGGTAGTCTATTTCGAGCAGACGATCCGTTTGACATTTGCCAGTGGCCGGTTTGAACGGAGTTATGTGTCTGTGCCGCAGAGATAACTCACCAACTCACCATCATGTATCCCTCCAGGAACGATAGCCTATTAATAACACTTGTAGGGCACAGGCTTTCGTCGATAAGATTCAGGCCATTTAAACCACTGAATTTGTATGGTCAATAGTGGAAAAGATTTGCAAATATTTCGTAATGAAATGCGGGAATTCAGCAATTTCATTTGCGTCAATATTCTGTGTTTGCGTTGTAAATTATATTGCACAGATATTTTTTTTATGGGGATATTTGAAAAATGAAATGAAAGTTATTTCTTTTTTCAAATATCCCCCCCTTCCCCCACATTTCCGGGATCAAAAGTACCCTATGTCACCCGTACCCACGGATAGTATAGCTTTCCAATGAAAGAATTATGTAAATCGGTTCAGTAGTTTTGGAGCCTATTCAATACAAACAAATAAACAATCAATCAAATCTTTCCTCTTTATAATATTAGTTTAAATAAGTATGGACATGAGTTTATTTTATACGAGTATTATCATGCTCAACGATCTCAGTAGAGTGTCTCAACAAGTGGGTCATAAAATGAACATAGAAAAGACGAAAATCATGTCGAACTCCCATTTCGTACCCACTCCTTTAAAAGTTGGGAACTCAACACTGGAAGTTGTGGACGAGTACATTTGCCTGGGACAAAAAGTCCAACTTGGTAGGTCCAACTTCCAGAAAGAGGTCGATCGACGAATCCAACTCGGCTGGGCAGCGTTCGGGAAGCTTCGCAGCGTTTTCTCGGCCCGACTACCGCAGTGCCTCAAGACGAAAGTCTTTGATACGTGTGTGTTGCCAGTGATGACTTACGGAACGGAAACGTGGCCACTTATAATGTGCCGCATAAAAAGGCTCAAAATCGCGCAAAGGGCAATGGAGAGGGCGATGCTTGGTCTCCCTGCGTGATCGCATCAGAAATGATGAGATCCGCAGAAGGACCAAGGTCACCGACATTGCCCGAAGAATTGCGAGCCTTAAGTGGCAGTGGGCAGGACACATTGCAAGGAGGACTGACGGCGGTTGGGGCGGAAAGGTCCTCGAGTGGTGGCCACGTACCAGGAAACGCAGCCGTGGTAAGCCTTCCACAAGGTGGACCGATGATCTCATAAAGATCGCCGGAATCCACTGGATGCGGGTGGCGCAGGACCGTTCGGTTTGGAGATCCTTGGGGGAGGCCTATGTCCAGCAGTGGACGTCATTTGGCTGAAATGATGATGATGATGATTATCATTAGTAACTGTACATTCGGTACATTCTTTATTTAATTTTGCTATAATAACTCAAATGCAATCAGTCGAGGTTTTTAACGTAATGGATTAATTAATGCCAATTACTCTTTAAACAAGCGCAGGTCTCGACGTTTTAATTAATTCCTGTCATCGATCAGACTTCGATAATTGTTGATGGCGACTTTAAATTACTTCATATAACAATATTGATTACAGGACATTTTGTTTGGATTTTTTTTAAACTTGTTATTCTGTCTTGTGAAGATTTTAAACCTTGAGTTTTTTTTTTTTGTTATTATAAAGGCCTAAAAACCAAGCTAAGCTACAAAAGTGGCTGCACATTAAGCTACTGTACGACTTTATTACTATGAAAATAAGGCGTTATGACACCGCCACCATTATCATAGGTCTGCTTCTAACTTAGTTGTGTTATTATGCATGCTCCGCGTATGGGCAACGTGCATGCGTGTAAGGTATTCAGAATCAACAAAGCTGCCACAGAAATACACTTAAAAATACAAATAAACATCCAGACAGAACAAAATAGAAATGTTGATTACATAAATGTTTACCTGAGTGAGATTCGTATCCATGAACCTTGGCGCAAAGGGCAAGATCATTACGAGATGGGCTACGATTCTGACTTCCATCTGAAGTTGTATAAAGAAAATAAACATGTTATGTTTGTTATGTTCCGAAATGTATTTTTTTTTGGAGTTGAATGCGTTTATGCACCATAACCGCAGGTTAGCTACACCTGCGGCCGTGTGTGGGACTCGAGACTAAAGCATCCACTGCCCACTAAACTCCCCCGGTTTCCCCTTCACACCCGATTGGGACGAGCCGGTACCAGCCTTGTGGCTATTGACCAGCCCATCCCCGGGTACCCCGACTTGAGAGGCCTCAAGTCGGAGTGGCACCTAGGGATTCCAAAATATCTACTACGTGTTATGGTTTAGCACGAGTATTTTAATTATAGTATTCCGGGGAGTTCCACTATCTAGTCTTGCAAAACCCAGTAGTATATTCCGTGAATTTACTGCAGTCTAAATATACCCGTTGCATTATAAGTGTAACTGTGCCACGTCAGCTGGGCATCACAATATTAATGCTGCAGCAACTGCTTGCATTCATTCACGACATTTTGAACGTCCAGTTGACAATGTATCTACTGCTCGAAATAAACATAAAAAAAGAAGTGTACTAACAGGCAACATGTAGGTACTTATGTCACAGGTAGGCAGAGGAAAAGAATTGCTGCTTAAACTTTTTTTAAAACATAAATTAATAATAATAAATGACTGATATTCTTATTCTTTTTCTTCTTGTATATCGAAATGTACATCAAAGAAAATAAAACAGTATGGTTTCAAACAGGCAAAGGAATCAATTTACTGTCTAATGATTTTTGTTGAGAAGCCAGACATGAGTTAATAATCTTACAAATAAGATAGGCCATTTACATCTTGATTCCTCTTACGAGTATAACTTATCATTAATATACACAATACATTAATTATAATCTGTGGGCTTTCCACAAAATAACACATTATGGGCTAATTACATAAAGAAGGAAAACTTTTAAATTTATCTACTTTTTTAATTATTTTTATTCTTCTGTTGCATTTACGAAAGGACAGTTAAAAAAATAAAAAATTCTTGCCAGTGTAGTACCTACCTTCAGATGCGTAATGCCTGGTAAATACGTGTATTTGTTTACCGTTTAGCTCGTGTTCTGCTAATGAATCGGTTTACGTAAGAATCATTGACCGTAATATCATGGCTTCGTGTTTAATGAAACAATCATTGTTGCCGTCTTTGATGTTAATACTAATTGTTACTGAATTTAAATTAAGTTATTGATATGAATGTTCATTTTGAAGGTGTTTGACATTCTGTGGTGTGGAAAAATATCTAAACTATTTTCTGATAACTTACTCATATTGTTAAAAATGGTTTTCCTGGATGGATTAAGTAGTGAGATTAATAAAAACCCTGGGTTTTAATGGGTATTAAAAAGCCGTCGTTTTAATGTGGGAGTGGGATAAGATGTTTTTTTAATTATAAAAAAGAGGTAAGCCAGCAACGAGATCACCTGATGGTAAGTTGTCAACAAAGCTTTATGCATTTGTATCACCATGTTGATGAAAAGAATAACGAATATAGTAACTAGGACGATATATACCTAACTGAGACTCACGTCATACACAACTACATAATATAGTACTCTTGCTTTATTTAATGTTAATTAACTAATAACTATTAATTTAACGATTAATCTTTGTTATGTTATCTAGTCAAATCCTACAATGTTCGTCCAGTCTTCTAATCTTAATTTTATTTATAAGTAATCATTATAACCAGGAGCGTCCGTATACAATCGATTCGGCTGACTTTCTATACACAAACTAAAAAACATTCGCTAAAATTAGATCAGCTACCAGAATTGGTTATTGAAACCGAGTGTTTGGTATGTGGTTAGGGAACTAAAATAAACTGTTAACATGTAACCGTGCAGATTACTTCGCACCTTACCACTTCGGCCAGTTGTGGGAGGAGCATCGGCACATTAACCCGCCTTTTTTGACCGAAAACTTTTTTCGCGTGAGTAAAAAAAAGTTATTTGACATTTGCAATTTTTTAATTGACGCCAGGAAAGCAAAGACGTTATGTAGGTACCAGCCAGTATTTTTGGTAGTATTGTTTCTTTTTTTATTTGATTTTGATGTTTCGTATTTTTGTGTAAAGAAAAAATATTTATTCCAAATTGCGTGTGTGCATTTAGAAATATAGGTATAGTACAAGTATATCATTTCGTTATTTAAGGATTCTATGTATTAATGAAACTAACCCAAGATAAATTGTATCATAGTAGTTCAGTGCCTATAAAATCGTAATTCTGCGGTTGGTTTAATATTAAATGAAGATTGCAACTGTAACATGTATCTCAATGTAGCATTATGTAGGAGTTTGAAGTGCTGCGGCCTATATTCTGATACGAACGAATTATTGCAAATATTTCTCCATCGCATTAGTAGCGTGCTGTATCCAATCAAACGTTATAGTTATGACTTTGTGCTCATTTTCTTTATTGAAAACCACCTTACGATTATTTTATTTTGCCCTTTACAATGTATTTAAGTATCCGTCCCACTAAGGGAAGAATCTCAATTCTCAATTGTGTTATTGATATGAGATAATTGCCAAATGCGATGGGAATTACAAAATAACGATCACAAACTACATGGACAATTGGACATAATATGTTAAAAAAAGACAAAACAAATTTTGCCCGTTCCGGGAATTGACCCCAGGCCAAAAACAGGACGTTCTTCATAAGTGTTTATTTATAATAAAAGTTTTTCACACGTTACTCGAGCCGAAAAGCTGTTCTTAGCTCTTCCATCGATCTCCCAAATAGCTATCGATCTCTTTGAAGTCTGTCGCTGGGCTTGTTTATAGTCACTAGTTCGATGTAATAAATATAATTGACGCACACACGCGACAAGGAACACATCTCTTAACCGGATAGCGTTCGCCAACTGTGAACTCAATACTCTTTCGACAGCTACCGGGGACGTGTCTCTTCCAGTCTGTGCCTCCAGCGAATTAAAAAAATATTTAAAAAAAGTTAAGTTCGCGCGCCCGCCGCGTTCGAAATTTAAGTTGCGCGCGAAGTTCATCGCGTTTGTGAATTTGTGTGCGTTCGGAAACCGGTGATAAGGAGAACAGTTTATTGTGAGTGGTGCTTTGAAGGAAATAGCATGCGTTTTTGAACATAAATTTCTACCCGTCGGTACTTTTAATACAAATACCTTTAATTAATATCTTTAATGAGCTGCTAAAATATGTGTTAATTGCCTATTCTTAGTAAAATCCTGTGTATTTAATTTATCACATAACATAATATTATAATTTATTTGCTAACATCAACTACATGATTGTTTATCAATTACTTTTTCTAATGTAGGTATCATGTTCGTCAAGTAACACATAAATTATTGAATATATTATTATGGTAGCTAGTTTCTATGTTTTTGTTCTTGTGCTGTGATCTTAAAAATATTTAAGATCTTATAACCAGGACGCTTACAATGCCGAAGTTACGAGACCATACTATAAATAAATACATTTTACATGATACCTTACTGCGGAACTTTTTTAAAATATATACTATAACATAACCGGGAAATTTAGTTGGTAGTGGGAAGCTTTAATTCCAAGTCCTACACACGGTCGCAGGTCTCGCAGCCTGCGTCGAATACACACATTCTCCTACAAAAAAAAAAAGCGTAAGTCTGGATGTTTGGATGTTTGTTACTCAATCACGCCTAAACGGCTGAACGGCTGAAATTTGGCACACGTATAGTTTGTAACCCGGATTAGGACATAGGCTATAAGATTCCTACGGGAAAAGTCTCATTCCCACAGGATATTTGAAAAAAATTACGCGCTGGTGAAAACGCGGGCGAAAAGCTAGTTTGTAACATAAATGGACATCGTTATAAAAGCATAGTACATAGGCTTAATATCTTGCCCATATTATAAAGTGATAATGATAGGCAAGCATGCTTTAATGATTTTTCAATCATATATTTCATTTCGGCTGCGATTACTAAGTATTATTTGCCCATATTATAAAGTGATGATGATACAATACAAGCATGCTTTAATGATTTTTCAATCATAGTTCGGCTACGATTACCATGTTAGGCCAGCATTGCGTCTAAGAAAAAACAGTACAGTTATAATATTATTATACGAGCTACATTGATGATTAAAATCAATTGAGTATAAATATTATTCTTTCTTGAGTCTATCTTTGTGCCGCACTCAGGTGCCGCATGGTAGTTACTAAGAGTAGTGCGTTACATTTGCGGAAAACTAGTGTACCAGACTAATATTATATGTACTATTTATTAATATTTTTATCTGTCTTTACCAGTGTTAGTTGCACTTAAAAAAACCCTGAGTGAGTTAACCCTGTAGTAATCCCAAGTGGGCTTCGAACTTTCGATCACTCCACCGCGTTCGTCAGGGATGAAAACCCTAAAGTGTGGTTTAATAATATTAATAAATAAATAAAAAATACCGCCTTCTCAACCACTACACTAAATGCCTCGGTTTACTTAAACTTAGTCAAATATTTTTGGTAAAAAGCCAAAAACTCAACGGGGTTTATTAATCAAATAACTGAAATGGAGGAGCCAATTGCTGACAGTCCATTAATATTGTCGCACTGGGTTGTCACCCGCTCCCAAAGGATTTACAGGACCCCAGTACCCTTTAAACTCAGAATATACGATCTAAAAGAGTCCATCTGTGAAATGGAATGAATGTACGTTTAACTAATGATTAAAATAAAGGATTTTTGGTTTTAAAGTTTCGGCTCATTCAGATAGTTACTTTAAAGTTTACAGTATTATGACGTTGCCTTGTTATCTAATCATACATTTAATAAAAGTAAGTAATACCTAACGTAACTACGAGTACCTATAATATATTTAACCGCAAATGATTGCGTACAAACATAAACCATAAATGAATGATGTATGAATGTAAGTACATTTATTCATCTACGTCGTATTGCTTGGATATAAAATTGAAAAGTTATTATTAAAATTAAACTATTTTATTTGGTACATACCAGTACATACATTCATTTCATTAATCATTATTTACGTATGTTTACGAGTGGCGCTAGTTGGCATCATGCATAAACTATTCTGTAACATTAGTTTGGCATGCTTACGAAATATGTCTACTCATCAATAGATGGCGCTGGTAATGTAATATTAGAAATGAACTACAAAACGCTAATTTTATTGTAAGTTACCTAAATTAAATCTGACACTTCTTTTCAATAGATGGCGTTATATTTTATTTAGAATGGTATCACGCTTTCTATCTTAAAATCAACGTAACACGAGTATTTATGTTCACTACAAGGATAAAACGTTACGTGCACAATATCCTCCAGTTTACTGTTTACTTTGATGATTTTAGACATCATGATCGCTGGTAAAGATAAATAGAGTAAAACTTTTAATGGTCCGTTTCATTTCTTCTAAGAAATCAGTCGTAAAGAACATGAACGCATCATTAGGAAAAAGTTTCGATCCTACCGTACCTAAAAGGTTATCCAATGTAGTACATGCATAGTTTTGCAATAAGTACAAATTACTCGGTTCAAATTGGGTTTCAATAATTAATGTCCGTACTGCTGGCTAAGGTTAAGATCGTATTTCTAGCTTTTGGCCGTTACCGTAACACAATCGAGGAGTTAGAAACGAGACTACAAAAACAAAATTACCAAACATTTCAGAAAACGGAAATATACTACGTACTCCCTATACCTACTGCGAATTCACGCAGCATTTAAATGTGGGCAGAAAGAATGTCAATGATAAATTACAAACTGAGTAAGAATCCACATTTCTAATATGACGAGTTTAATAATTAATAAATACATAAATGGTGGAGTATGGCCCACACTATCTCACAATTGAGATAAGGCCTGTGTCCCAGTAGTGGGAACGTTAATAGGCTGATGATGATGACATAAATCCATCTCATAAATAACAGAAGTAGAAATTAAAAAATTTATACTACATCAGATAACAGATAAGCTTGGAGACTAGATGCCAACTCGCGGACGTCCGCGAGTTTCGCGTCCGCGAGTTGACGACTAAGTCAGATGGAAAGCCAACGCAACTGCAATTTCTCTAAGGATCACTCCAGTAGAAAGCATTTCTTATCCTTAATTTCAAAGTAAGAAGAGGTGCTCTCTCACTCACCAAACGAAGTTTAACAAAGCTATTACACATAAGTCGGTATTCTGTGAAAGAGGCAATACCTATCAAATTTATTTTTTACTAGCGGCCTCCTCCGCGGTTTCACCCGCGTGTAAGAGTCAATGTAAAGAATTATTTTTTATAAATTCTATAAATATTTTAAACGACTTGCCACCCTATTTGTGAGCCACCTGCGCGCAGGTAGAACGACCCTTCTACCTGCTGTGATGGAACTAGGGTAGGGAGAGGGGCTTTATAAAGCGCTGTTTGCGGTGGCAACGGGGCATTTCGATTGAGAACGCTCAACAAGTCGGAACTGTGTTGATTTTGTTTTTTCTTTGGCCACCTGATTTCTTATATCAGAAGCGGGATAAAACTGCCTACAAAGTGTAAGTACATTCTAATTTGCTGTTCTTTTTTTCTCTTACCAAAAAAAAAAAAATGAATCCCTGCTGGCCACAAAATTTTATGATCCAGTTAATATACTTTTAAGACACTCATAATTCGGAAACGTTTATTAAATGCATTATAATAGTTTTCGTTAAAAGTATTCAAAAAAAAAAAAAAAATTTAAATATACGCCTTATGCCTGTTATGTGTAATTCCTCCTCGAAAATACCCTATCCTGACCTTGCCAGGGCTACTCTCTGGAGGTTTGGTTCTTACCTCACTTATAATAATTGTATTTAAAATATATATAAATTAATCATGTTGCATTATATTTTCAACCCCGTGACGCGTCGTCCGAGAGGAGCTCTCGGCGGCAGAAGAGTGGAGAGTGGCGCCTGGCGTGGAGAGTGGCGCCTGGCGTGGAGAGTGGCGCCGGGCGTGGAGAGTGGCGCCGGGCGTGGAGAGTGGCGCCTGGCGCGGAGAGTGGCGCCTGGCGTGGAGAGTAGCGCCTGGCGTGGAGAATGGTGCCCTGGCGCAAGGGCTACTGGTGTCGATAGATCCACCATATATTAGGGCCTTTGGTGTCGATAGATCCACCTTATATGGCAACTGGTGTCGATAGATCCACCTTATATTTGGGCCTTTGGTGTCGATAGATCCACCTTATATGGCAACTGGTGTCGATAGATCCACCTTATATTTGGGCCTTTGGTGTCGATAGATCCACCTTATATGGCAACTGGTGTCGATAGATCCACCTTATATTTGGGCCTTTGGTGTCGATAGATCCACCTTATATGGCGATTGGTGTCGATAGATCCACCTTATATTAGGGCCTTTGGTGTCGATAGATCCACCTAATAGGGCAACTGGTGTCGATAGATCCACCTCATAGGGCAACTGGTGTCGATAGATCCACCATATATTAGGGCCATTGGTGTCGATAGATCCACCTTATATGGCAACTGGTGTCGATAGATCCACCTTATATGGCAACTGGTGTCGATAGATCCACCTTATATTAGGGCCATTGGTGTCGATAGATCCACCTTATATGGCAACTGGTGTCGATAGATCCACCTTATAGGGCAAATGGTGTCGATAGATCCACCAAACAGAGAAATTGGTGTCGATAGATCCACCATAAGTAGTAGCAATGTAAAATCAATCTTTTCCAAATGGATTTATTGATATAACGAAAGATCTCAATATAATTTATTTATTTCTTTTGATAATACTTGTTTTCTGTATGGTTTGAGGACAAACCTAATGTCAGGAAAGGCCGAATGTAAGAGTCAATGTAAAGAATTATTTTTTATAAATTCTATAAATATTTTAAACGACTTGCCACCCTATTTGTGAGCCACCTGCGCGCAGGTAGAACGACCCTTCTACCTGCTGTGATGGAACTAGGGTAGGGAGAGGGGCTTTATAAAGCGCTGTTTGCGGTGGCAACGGGGCATTTCGATTGAGAACGCTCAACAAGTCGGAACTGTGTTGATTTTGTTTTTCTTTGGCCACCTGATTTCTTATACGCGCGTAATTTCCTTTTTAAATATTCCCCCCTTTCCCCTACATTTGTGGGATCAAAAGTACCCTAGGTCACCCGGGAATAATGTAGCTTTCCAACAGTGAAAGAATTTTAAAGATCGGTTCAGTCGTTTCGTAGCACAGAAACTAGGTCTGTGTTTCGGAGCCTATTCAATACAAACAAACAATCAAATCTTTCGTCTTTATAATATTAGTATAGATTTCTTATACGTTGGTCTTCTATGAGAGCTTGGTACTTCCCCATTTAAGTCGGCCTATTCCGATTTCCGACTGCACGACTGACCAGACTGAAATTGCTCGTCTATACAATAATGTTTCAGTAAATGCATTACATTTTAATAGTTTTCTTACAGTCAATCTCTTGTGTTCTGTTGTCCTTGTTAACGATAGGTACGGTTTTAAAAATAAACATATCGTATACCTATAGCGATTTATTTCCAAATTTTGGATTCTACTTGAAGCTTACGCAGACATGACTCTCAGTGTTTTCTAAAGCAATACTCAGCAATGAAGAAATCCTCTTAGAAGCTTGTAAATATACCGCATGTCAATCTGCTAATCGCTAATTAGTCCTTATTGACACTACCATCGTCTAAGACAGTTTGAGCAAGTGTTGGAATTCTTTAGAGTTCAAAATCGCGTTTGGACTGTCGCCAGATTTTTTTGGAGTCTTAGATACTTTGGCTTGAACAGTCAATAGATTGCGAGTTACATAGGAATTCCGAGGAGCGATATATATCTTTATCGTTTGAGAATTTTACTACGGAGCATGTGTAGACGTTTGATAATCTCAGAGTATGTCTTAGAAGAAGAATCTTTTTTTTTATGCTTGACAGAGGAAAACTAATGGCAAGTGATCACCGATAGCCTTTGAAACTTGCATCATAGATTACCGATTAGTTTGGATTACCTAGGGGGATGCCTCACTGAACGTCTCGTTCGGCTAATGACGATGATGATGATGGCCATACTAACGAATTCAATATTTGCATGTTGCATCTGTTGCCATTCCATTCCATTGTGAGTTCTACTTTTGCTTACTAGACGTTGTACTGAATAACAAAAAAAAAAAAGAAAAATTGTACATAATTTTTATTGACATAACGACAGTTTTATTGAAACAAGCGAGATCATGGAGCTTGTACCTAGTTTTTAGATGAATTTATTGTTCTCTTCCACAAAAGAATTCAGTACTATTGATAAAAAAACATCAAAGCTCTCATAAATCTTTTATCAACCAATAGTGAATTACTTAACCATCTTCAAAGCAATTCCAAACCGATAAAACAACGGAAACAACATTACAAATAATGTCATAAACATTACATCTCGAGACAAGTCCCAATGACAGTGAACTACATAAAAATACGCTTTGCGTCCATGTTTCATCTGTCGCGTCACTTGGGGGAAAAAACGTAAAAATTAAAACCGTAAATTAGTGTAAATTACGAGCGTTCGCAGCTGAATAGATACTGCTAATAATGCGATGTTTGTGTGACGCCAACGTGGAGAAAAAAGATCGGCTTCATGCGAAAATAACGCGTTCATTCATGTGTAAAAGCTAACTTTAGTAGCTTAGCGTTGTCTGTAGTAACTCGTAATCGTAACTTATGACTCGCGTAAGTTGCCATTGAGCAGATTATTTGGACGGTTGCCTCCATCCACAATTTTGAATCTAAAGGCGTTGACGCGACTTGTCTTAATCGTAATCATGTTCGTCTTCTATCCAGGTTTTATTTGCTGACATAATTTATTTTCTAATTCTTCCGCTTGTCTTGATGGTTTTTCTTATAATATTTTATTATCACCACAAAATATTACTTTTACAATGGTTTGCATGAAATCTCGTACGTTTCTAGTTCTATTTAGTCCATTCTTACTATTTGTTCCCTTAAACAGCATAAAATTATCAAAATGTAGGATAACATAATATATGAGTAAGATAAAAACAACTGTAATATCGTCCTATAGAAACTTTGTTTAATGAGATATCCATGTATATTGGTAAATGCGGAAAGCGATATTAACTATGTACAAGTCAAAATTCGAGTTGCTTACTGACATTCCGACAAGAGTAATAAGTTCAAGATAACAATGATACTAACTATGATACTATGACTCCCATTTCACTTTTGCAAATATTCCCCTACGCAATTTCACAATCCAAACAAAACTCCGAAACAGTACAGTCAGCGAAATTGCAGAAACAGATACAGTTCGTTTAATTAAACTGTTCGATCCAGCTACTCGGAGTTCTTTTATGAATATTCAACGTTCAATTACGGAGCTTTTGCCGGCTTAAAATTGTGGAAGGGTTCTTTGATTTATGTAATCGTCAATCAAGTAAATTAAACACCAACAATTCGAATAAGAATGATAGCCTTCTTATTCTATAAAAGATTCTGTTAATTTTAAGTTAAGGATGTAAATTGAAAATTAAAATCCTTTTTATTTATGAAGGTTTTAATTCATTTATGAATCGCGAATTATGGATGTAACAGAATCTACCAACGGCTCCGGAATAATAAATATATCTATCGTGAAAAACCGGCAAGAAATTGTAAGTGGATGTATGACCTGTTAACCCGTTAATTTCACAGAGGAAGAAGACCTCTCGGGAATATCTCCAAAGTAGTTAATACCTAAACTTACCAGAACCTAGACCTTAGTCCAAGCGAAGCTGCTTTGAGAAGGTAGTGGAAAAGAAATCGAAAAATTTCCCAAGCGCTTTGTCCCCTGAATTGGAGCGAATTCTGTTAGACATATTTTCTATCCTTCCGCGAAGTATGCTTGAAAGCACATAATCTCAAGCTTGCGGCCGAGTGTGGGACTAAAGACTAAAGATATTCTACTATTCACTAAACTCCCCCGGTTTCCCCTTCGCACCCAAAAAGGACAATCCGTTTCCTGCCTTGTGGCAATTAACCGGCGCAGAATGCTTCCAGACCGTTGGATAACAAAGCAAAAATTGTTCTAGTTTCCCTGTCAACGGTTAATGTATTGATGCGCTCGGGAAATGGTCAGCACATGTCAATGGTTCCATTCAGCATGCGTCCGTCCAGAGCTGCACACGGCCCGTGTGACGTCACGCGGTGTCGGGTTACTTGCGCGCGCGCCGCTAGCGCCGTATAGACCGACAAACTTATCTGTTCTGGTGGCCAAAATTGGAACTACGTGAAATGCAATGCAAAAACGATATTTAATGACAGTTCTAAATAGACAGTAGCGACGCCGCCACCTGAACTGCTAAGTTTGTCGGTCTATACTCGGCACATTACTTTCACTCGACCTTGCCTTTGGCTTTATTCTCGTTTTAGGACAACGCAGGGATGGTTGGGCTAGTTATTTTAGATTTGGACGTAGGTTATAGACACGGTCTGTTCCGTTAAGTCAATTAAAGATGCTTTCGTTTTCCAGGATTATTCACGTGTTGTATTTGTTTTGAATTGTAGTTAGCGAATTCTTCCTTGGTTATATAAGAGAGATAAGATTGTTTATTTCATTATTTACAAACTTAATTTCATTACTTCAAACCCTTCAGCGGTAGATGAAATCCAGAAACACAAGCTCCGTGACTGAATACTAGAAGAAGGAAAAACTGTCTAATAAGGTTGATATCCAAATGAAAATAGCGTCAAAGTTTATGCTCAATTACTTATTTATGAGTAGGATTTAGTTTATGAATAATACAGATGCATCGAAAAGCTTTAAAGCTCTCCAGCTTTTCTATCTGCTGAAAGCTTTAGTTCTTAAAAAAGTTTTTTGTAACCTTGAGATATTTATCAATAGAATTTTGTAATGTTTTTTTTAAAAGGTTTTAAAAAATTTGACAATAACCAAATAAAAAAAAACCACGTAATGTAGCCGGGTCCTACCTTTGAATTGTTTTATGAATGTAAGATATTCTAAAAACAAAAACATATTCTTATATAAACTTAACTATATTTGAATTCATACCTCACAAACTCTGACACATATTAAGAGCCCTAAGCACTATAAATAAAAATACCTTTATTGCCCACTGAGCCGAAATTTGTGGTTGAGATGACGCGCTCATTCTAGGCCATACAAATTATCGGGGGGGGGGGGGGGGGGACTTTAATTTCTATTTTGGGATATCGAAAAATATGACCCAGAAGTTTTCATATGTTTTTTACGGAGTCATTATGGATAATTTGGCGTTAATTTCAGCCACTCAGCTGAAATGGCAAAGTTAAAGCTTCATTGACTGGACTAATATGCGTTAGTAGTTTTATGTTTTTATTATCTGACTAGCTCTATGGCGCATTTGGTAGGCATGACCATGCACCAGAAGCCATGGTTTGACTTTGAATCCACCCTGGAAAAATATTCATTTAGGTATATTATGTACATTTGAGTTTGTTCGGTGTCTGGATGAATTTATTGATTGTATTTAATTAAAAATTCGTGGACCTTCGGCTATATGTGATGTTAGGTAAATGGAAAGTCATCTATTTAACTTGCTGTCGCGTGTTCGATCGAAAAAAGTATATTACTTACATAGTTATGTTTACCCTCTGTCTCGCACCCACAGAAATCCTAAGTTTTGGGCTGTGTGATGTGTCGATAAATTTTCAAGCATATTTATTTACTTATAGAAATATGATCAGGCTATTTTACAGATTCTATCAGAATATTTAGAAGTCGATGACACTTCATGATGATCATCTTGACGTCACAGTTTTATTTCAGCCCGATGTATTTCTGGACCACACCTTACAAGATCTCTGCGGAATTATTCATAATGGATTTGTTACCTACCTACGCTCAGGATGTTTATAAATAGTAAATTAAATAGATAGATTTAGAACATTAACTTGTATCACGTGACGCTCATTGAGATCGGCGTTACCAGAAAAAAAAACTGATTTTTGGTAGTGGAAAGATTTGGGACGAGAAGAGTACTATGAAAAATATCTGTGTTTTATGTAAATAAAAATGTATTGCGTCATGTTGGTAGCGCATCATTTGACAACGCGAACGGGTTGACCAATTTACTCACCACATTATTTTTAATTTGTAATTTAGAAATGAATTTTCATTTAACAACATTCCGTCAGTCACATAAGTGTTAGTTGATAGCTGACATTGTGTTCCGGCAATAATAATTTGAGCGAGTATGTACACTTAAAGTTAAAGACTCAAAGATCAGAAGTGACTACGTTAAGCAATGATTCCTGGTTTCGTATTCCTCAATGGAATAGGCCGCAGTGGCCGCGTACCATCATATGCTGCGTGCCAGTCTGCCAAGTGAAATAAAATTAAACCGAGATATTTTCAATCATGCAGCAAATGTTATTATTTTAAAGAATGTAATTATAATGTGTAACCGGGTTACAGTCCAATATTTCCATCACTGCATCGTCGGCGAGTCGCGGCGCGTCACTCTGACGTCACCAGCCCAATTAAGACCGCGGGTAAACACACTCGATTATACTCGTACACATTGCGTTCGATCCGGTAATCCATTTGGTTTTAATCTTCTGACTTGTGCGCAAGCGGTAACATATTTTACCAAAAAATTCAACATCCGTAGAATGGAATGGAACGTAGCGTTCAAGATGGCGCCCGGTTAAAGAACGGAAATGCTTTCCGTATTGGACAATATTTTTTCAATGCTTTAAAACGTAATGTATGGCGTTTTAAGAAAGTTTGTAGAAACTCACTTGAAAATGTCAGTAGTTTTAGAAGGAAGTAAGTGGTCAGCTGGGAGAAGAAATGAATCGTTGCCATTGCCAGCCAACAAGACAAGAATGGAACGTTTCCTCTAGGAAAATTGTTAACTCAATTCCGAAAATAAAATAGTTTTAAAAATTTACAACTACATAGTTTTACATTAGCAAAGCCCGCAAGACATTAGATCTAACAATATTTAATTGCCATGGTACCTGTTAAACACCCAGGTTTAGGTCGTATCGAGTGTGTACCGGTGGATTAAATAAAAGCACAAACACAGGTACACGACAGGTTTATTGGATAGCTAAATTACACAGTTCACAAGGTCCACTATATACCTGATCATAAAAAATTCTCGTCACCGCGTAACAACTCGGCACAGTGACATCTGTTGGTTTACTCTGTAACTAAACTTACATGCCACAGTAAAGTAAACAGTCACAGTTAATATTACAACCCGTGATGTGACTCGCAACAAACGTGTAATTACGGTGAATCAGTTGTACATTTACTGCCCACCAAGGACAAATTGCTATGTTGTCCTTTATAAAAACACAATAACATTGTATTAATTACACGTTATGAATATTATCTAAGATGATTTAACCATGTAGTGTTACAAATAATAAATAAAATCGCTATTTTAACAAGTTAACAAACTTCGGTCTTAACATCAACGAGGTTTATAACAGACAAAATTTAACAATGGTACACAAGATCAACTAAGGTAAACATAAATAATGATATAAAAAGAAACTTAACCTAATTGTAAAACATCAGTTTTTCTTAAAACAACAATAATTTATTTATTTCGATAAAACAGTAACAAATTATAAAAAAGTAAATTGATTTTTACCTTGTATAAAATAAATATAAATCTATAAAATATAAGCATGCAAAACCTAAACAGTTCATTTAGTAACTGGTAAAACGCATAATTTGCTTACAGGTCTTTTAATTGTTGAATTTTTAGTTTTTAATGTGACCACTCGCGTTATTCCGTCCTGACCTGGATGCTCCTCCATTACTTTGCCATAAAGCCAACGACATGAGGGAAGCCCGTCCTCTTTTATCAATACAACGTCTCCTAGTTTTGGCTGTGGTGTTTGTGTTGCCCATTTATAACGATGGAAATATTGGTTCAGATATTCTCGTGACCACTTTCTCCAAAACTCTTGACTCATACGCTGAGTGTATTGCCACCTCCTTAAAGAGCCTATATTAGAATTTTCATAATTGTAATCAGGTGCAGTTACCAAAGCTTCTCCCACTAGAAAGTGTCCAGGGGTAAGGATATCTACATTGTCTTTCTCGCTTTCTATCCTAGACAGAGGTCTAGAGTTGAGGCAAGCTTCCACTTGCGCCAACACGGTCGCCATTTCCTCATAAGTCAATGTAGACTCACCAATAACCCGTTTCAGGTGGTGTTTAACTGATTTTATTCCCGACTCCCATAGACCGCCAAAGTTTGGAGCGTGTGGGGGAATAAAATGCCACGACGTAGAATTAGTTGCTAAACTTTCCGCAATCTCTGGCAATATGCTTAGTTTTTCATTAGAGAAAAGATGTTTTAATTCATTTGAAGCACCCACAAAATTGGTGCCGTTGTCGCTCCAGATATCGGTACAACGACCCCTTCTCGCAACAAATCTTTTAAATGCCAACAGAAACCCTTGAGCTGTAAGATCGCTTACAGCTTCCAGATGCACTGCCTTTGTGGACATGCATACAAATAAACATATGTAGCCCTTAAAAGACTTATGACCACGTCCTTTAGATGTACGCATCTGGATAGGACCAGCAAAATCAACGCCACTGTGCAAGAATGGACGAGCAGGAGTTACACGCACTGTAGGAAGTTGTCCCATCATCGGTTGGTAAGTACGTCCATAATTCTTAACACAAATAACGCATTTCCTTACATAAGCTTTGACCAATTGCTTTACACCCAGTATGAAATACATATTGCGCAAATAATTTAACATTAATTGCGGGCCTCCGTGCAAAGTTTGCCTATGAGCGTCTGCAATTATTAAGTCTGTAATTTTTGAATATTTTGCCATAACTATAGGATGCTTCCTATCTTGCTGCAATTCGGATTTCTCTAATCTTCCTCCTACTCTTAATATATTACAACTGTCAATAAATGTATTTAAAGCTTTCAATGGACTATTTTTCTTTGCTGCTTCGTTTTTGTCTATTGCTTCTAATTCTTCTTTAAAATATTTTTCTTGATCTTTCTTAATACAAACTTGTAATGCTATTTTTAACTCTTCCGCTTTTAAATATCCAGTTTTTCTGTATAACTTTTCCTTTTTCAATTCTAAAAATCTTCGACAATATGCTACGACTCTTATTAATTTTGTTAATGATGAAAAATTTTCCCAAAAATCTTCAGTGTTTGCTATATGTACTTTCACAGCTTCCATTTCTGTTTTCAAGTCTGTGGGTCTCTGATACACAATATTTTTTGACTTCAGGAATTCTGGACCCTGAAACCACAATGTTTGGTTTCCTAGATCAATTGGCGATACTCCACGTGACGCACAGTCTGCTGGATTTTGTTCAGTTCTAACGTGTGCCCATTGATGAGGATCCATAGAGGTAAGGATCTCGGAGACACGATTGGCCACAAATACTTTCCAGCGGCTCGGTAAACTATTTAGCCATGCCAGCACAATGGTTGAATCGGTCCATCCGTGTATGTCCGACTGCGGTATGCCCATGATCTTCGCTACATCTGTGAGCAACCTAGCAAGCTCCACAGCTCCGCAAAGTTCCAACTTCGGGATCGAGACCTGTTTGATGGGTGCTACCTTTGATTTGGCCGCCACCAAGGACAAATTGATTTGTCCTTCAGAGTCGATGGTACGAAGATACACTACTGCAGCGTATGCTTTTTTCGAAGCATCGCAAAACCCATGCAGTTCACGCTTTACATCATTCGCCCCACAGCCTACCCATCTTGGAACTCGTACCTCAGTAATGAGTTTTAGCTCTTCCCGGTAAGTACACCATTCTTGTATTATTTCCTTAGGTGCTTCTTCATCCCAGGCCACACCAGATATCCACAGTTTTTGTATCAACGTTTTTGCAACTATTATACATGGAGTGATCCAGCCCAAGGGATCAAACAGTCGAGATACATCAGACAAAATCTTTCTTTTGGTAATTGGCGGTTGCAGAACTGGAAGATTAACGTTGTAGCAAAATTGGTCTGCACGCCTTTCCCAGGTAAGTCCTAATATTTTCATCATCTCATCCATTTTTATTGGTATCCCATCCTTTGTTTTTTCATTTCCTGTTCCTTTCTCATCTTTCATCTCCATTTTCTCAATCTTCTTAAGTAGACTTTCTTCATTAGTAGCCCATTTTTGAAGTTCAAAACCAGCCTTTCTTAATAAACCCTTCATTTCTGTATAGATTTCTAATCCTTCTTTTTCAGTTTCACATCCGCACATCAAGTCATCCATATAGAACTTCTTAGGTACCATTTGAGCTGCCACGGGAAACTCTGTGCCTTCATCAACTGCAACTTGTTGTAGTGCTCGGACGGCTAGAAATGGCGCTGATGCAGTTCCAAAGGTAACCCGTAACAATTTAAAATCCTTAATTTTTCCGGTTTCAGTATCCCGCCATAGCAACCTCTGAAAATCTGTATCATCTTCATGAACTTTGACTTGCCGGTACATTTTGACGATATCTGCGGTCAAACAGATACGTGACATTCTCCACTGCAATATGAGTTGCCTCAAATCAGGCTGTATACTTGGGCCAACTAACATATCATCGTTTAAAGACTTACCGTTTTTACCACGTTGAGAAGCATTAAATACAACCCTCACCTTTGTTGTATCTTTGTCCTCTCTTATCACAGCGTGATGAGGTAAATATACTGAAATATTTTGTTTCTCGTCAGGACTTTTTACTTCCACCATATGTCCCATCTGTAGATATTCATCTATCACTTCTCTATATTTTTTCTCAAAGTTTTCATTCTTCTCAAATCTCTTTTCTAAGCTTATCAATCTTTTTTCTGCTATTTCTCTTGTTTCTCCTCTTTTGCAATCAGGATCTTCATTCTTAAAAGGCAATCTAACTATATATCTTCCCTCAGAATCTCTTGTGGTTGTCTTAATAAAATACTCTTCACATTTCTTTTCATCTTCTGAGTAAGACTGTTCTTTTGTTAAGCCTATTCCTGTTTCTATTTCCCAAAATTTCTTTAAGATTTCATTACTATCTTCCTGTAATTGACAATGTAATGCCAATACACCTCCAGTACTATTTTCCTTTACTGGTGAATTTACAGTACCCGACAAGATCCAGCCTAAACTAGTTGATTGAGCGACAAGTGAACTATCAGGCGATTTAAGAATTCCCTCTTGTATCACTTGACTATATACCTCCGCCCCTAATAACATATTAATTTTATTAGGTCGGTTGTACTCAGGATCTGCTAACTCAATCTCCTTAAAGTTCGTAAAATCGATATTTGCTAATTTCCTACTCGGCAGGAAAGAAGTTATCGACTTAAGAACATATGCTTGTACTGTAAATGTTACGTTTTGATTGAATTTAGATTTAATTTTAATAGACACAATTGCTTTAGAGATTAAATTACTGTCTCCACCTACCCCTGAAATTCTACCATGAATCGGGGTCTTTTTTAATTTCAGATTATTGACCGTAGACTCGGTCACAAAATTACCCTGAGAGCCCTGGTCTAACAGTGCTCTCACTAGCAGTTTATCACCGTTTCTCGACTCGGCATCGACTAGCGCGGTTGCTAGCAATACCTGCTTCGTTTTCCCTGTCGAGATATTGCATGCCACAAAAGCTGAAGCGTTATTTTCATCATTACCTGCCTCCTTTCTAGGCCCGAAACTATTTGGTGAGCTATCCTTCCCGTCTGGTACAACCTTCACCATATTTGTTTGTGAAATATTACTACTCTTAGGATGTAGAAGAGTGTGATGCCTGCGATGGCATAACTTACATTTATAGTCAGTACGACAAGCTTTCGCCCCATGGTTGGCTCCTAAACAACTATAACACAACCCTTTGGACTGGACGAAATGACGGCGTTGGTCAACATTTTGATTCGCAAACTGTTTACACATATAAAGTTTATGTGAATCAGAACAAAATTCACACTGAGATTTAACGACATGAAGAGCCTTAAACTTTACATAATTATTATTATGATTTGCATTACTATTATTTACGACTTTACTTGCTCCGGCTCTTGTATCAAGAAACTCGAGAGCCCTATATCTCTTAGTAAGAAATTCTTTAAATTGTATAAAAGTAGGAATTTCTTCTGTAGAAGTGCTGTCAGTTACATTGAATTCCCACTGTTTACGAGATTCGACGTCTAACTTTAAACACAAAATATGGATTACAATTATATCCCAATTACTGGTATCAATGCCTAAATTGTTCAAGCCACTCAAACAATCATTAGTCGTATCGATCAAATCTTTTAATGCACTAGAAGACTCTGTATTTAAATTCTTTTGACTAAGTAGCCTTTTTAAAATGAAATGAGATAAATAACGTTTGTTATCATACCTAGATTTTAATTGATCCCAACACCTAGCATAATTCGCATCAGAAATGGGAATCTGCCTGAGCAGTTGCTCCGCTTCCCCAGTCAATGAACTCTTTAGGTAGTGCATTTTTTGAACATTGTCTAATTTAGAATTGTTGTGAATTAAAGATACAAATAAATCCCTAAATGTTATCCATTCATCATACCTTCCCGAAAAGCTAGGAATCACTATCTTAGGTAATTTGAAGGATTCTGAATTAGTATTAGATGTAGTAAGTTTCTCAAGTGTCTGTTCAGTATTTCCAGATCGCGACTCCCGACTTCTCACAAAAGTACACAATTTTGATTTAAGTTCTGTTTTATAATCGATATAAATTTCCTCTGCTTGATTATAAATATCTACTTTTGAATACTCATGTTCTTTTAACTTAGGTCCATAAGTTTTAACCAGATTATCATGCGTTTTTGTAAATGAAGACCATAGTGCTTCTAATGACTCTAATCTGGTTTCACAATACGACTCAGTAATACGCTCCTTCGACGATTTTTTATAGTTTTTAATTGCTTTAGTAAGCTTATCATAATTATCTACTTGCAAATTTATTTCGGACTCCATGTTTACTTGATTTAAATAAAAATATGAATAAGAACAAATGTAAACAAAACTTAACAGCGATAATAAAAGTTAACAAGAGTATAATTAAAGTTCATGCAACAAATAAATAACTTTAAAAATCTGCTTAAAATCCAAAACAAGAAAATATAAAAGTTTGTAAAATTTCAAAAAATATTCTAAGTCCCTTACAATATAAAAGTTTGTAAAAATATTCTAAGTCCCAAAACAATCACGAAAAATTACAAGTGTTGATAGATAAAACCGTAAAATTTTACAAGTGTTTGAAAATAAATAACTTAGAAAAAAAATCGGGCATAGGTTCCCCGTAGTAACCACTTTTGCTTAAAATAAAACTAACTATTTTTAACTTAATTAATTTTACTATACTAACTAAATCACGAATTTTCTAAGTCCGACTTCCCGTATTGATTTCTTCCTTTACAAATAACTGTTCAAAGTTTATCTTCATTAAGAAATAAGGTTCAAAATTCCTCAGCAAAACAAATAACTAAAATCACTCACTTCACTTGTTGTCTCTTTCACTCACGGTGACGTCACCTCGGGTCGTCCAGATCCTCCTCCAGTAGATCCCAGGAACCTGACTGCGCCTCCTCAGCACCAGTCTCGAAGCCCAAGGCTGGATTCTCCACCAAGCCTGAACTCCTGATGCAGGACAGCTCCAACTCCAAAGCTGATCCGTTTCCTGGATCCTGAACTCCACCCCCTCTTCTAATCCTCCAAAATTGCGTCACTGTCGGGACGACTTCCGGTCTAGGTCTGAGCAAAACCTATCCGGCTCGAAGGACCATGTTAAACACCCAGGTTTAGGTCGTATCGAGTGTGTACCGGTGGATTAAATAAAAGCACAAACACAGGTACACGACAGGTTTATTGGATAGCTAAATTACACAGTTCACAAGGTCCACTATATACCTGATCATAAAAAATTCTCGTCACCGCGTAACAACTCGGCACAGTGACATCTGTTGGTTTACTCTGTAACTAAACTTACATGCCACAGTAAAGTAAACAGTCACAGTTAATATTACAACCCGTGATGTGACTCGCAACAAACGTGTAATTACGGTGAATCAGTTGTACATTTCAGGATACCTCATACCTCAAACTGTCAAAGTATGTCATTATAATTAAATATTTTTTTTACATTTCTTAAGATTCCTAGGACAGATAGATGAGCATCTATTTTCAAATGTTGGTAAATTATCTTCTATCTTGTGGGATATGTTGGACTCTACCATTGTCTACACTGACACATCCCGCCAAGGCGAGATGAATGAACATAGGCGGCGAAAGATCTAAAAGAGTGTCAATGACATCATTCGACTAGTGCCAAATTTTCTTAAGGGAGTAGGGCCGAGGCCAAGTGACTTGTACTACGGTATTCTTGATAAACTGTCTACTAATATTTATGACTAATTAAAAAGTTTTCCATCGCACCAAAAAGTTGTCGCTCTCTCACTCTATCTCAGATGGAATTGGCTCACCAATATGGGAGGATTCGAGTTGTGAAAGCTTGTAAATCGAGATATTAAGTATTACTCGTAGTCAAATCTTAAAGATGTTTATATCACAGATATCTTATAATTGTCTGTTAGGTTTCAACTGTTTTTTTAATGTCTGGATTTAAAAGAATAAATGTGAAAAATAAATTTCACGATTTTAACTTTAGCACTTAACTTTTATAAAGTGCAGCGACACGCTTCTGAACGCCCTAAAGTGTATTATGACTTTTATTGCGGAAGTTGTGTTTTCAATAAATTTATAATACAGACAGGATACACTTGCCAGGTCTTTTCGTCTGTGTTCAAAACCGTCTCTGGGAGAGTACTTACAGGTCATAGGGCACAGATGGAACACAAGCATAATGGATAATTATGCTTTTTCGCACCGCGTTTGGTGTGAAAAGTCCCTAACTTGTCCGCGAGCGGCCCGTGCGCAACTCTTTTCATTTAGGGGTCGATGACTCACGCGTTATGTCAGATCGAATCGACTAAAACACTATTTTCAGCTCCACGGATTCAATGTCAAGATTCCTCGCAAAAATGTCGATTTGTATACATATTTCATGTACTGTAAAGTCGAGTGAAGAACGCCTGTTGTAACGTATTTAATATAGAAACAGATAATAATCTCTCCCGTGAAACTTTTCAGTTAATTGTTCACTAGTACGAGTATATGGACTTGAAGCAGCGAAAAGCAACGTATTAAAAATTTCAAGAGGTTTGTTATGTTTCGGTAGCCTTTCATATTGTACATTCATAGTAGTCATATTAATAATGGGCTGTTTGTCTTTGATTCAGATATTTCCAATTACTACTAAGAGGCTTTGAGACCAGATCATTTTATTATCAGCACTGGCATATTATAAATTCGGATTAAATTAACAGGACTTGCCGGTTAACACAAACGTGAGTTTAAGCCAACATGATAAAGTTCATAATATCTTGACAATTTTAAATGCAAGTAGCAAGTAACGTGAGTTGTACTAAGTCACACTTGTTATAACAATCACGCCATAAATTACTATTACGGCCTACGACAGTTGTACCTCGCTCAAATCAAACGCGTAAACAACGGAAATCAATCAGAAGGATAAATCACGTTTATTGTCTAACCATAAAATACTGTACAGCCTTGGACACGATCAAATGAGACATAAACATAACGATGTCTGGCTTCACCGCCAAACTCAATTCTAAATGTGGACACAAATCTTTGGCAACTATTACTCTTTTATTTCAGTTGTTCAAATCTTGTCTCAGCGTTACATCGCTGCACCCTGCTCCCTGCAACCCTCCGGACTGTAGACCCCGACCCATTCCATTTTAAGTAATAATAAGCAGTGGTTTTAGTGACGAAATGGGACTGTTGCTGTCAGTAATCATCTCCTACGCTGGAATAAATGAAGCCCTAGAAACGATACGGCATATACTCAGCGGAGTGCTGCCAGACACTGACCCGGATTTCCAAGATCTCGTCGAGTACTATTCGCGACTACTCCAAAAGTCGGCCAACCCATCCACTGCGGGCAACTGGACGAGCGAATGCGGTCAAGGATACCTCAGCTTGACAGAAGATAAAAATGGAAAACTAAAATCGGCCGCTGTGAAGTACTACGACGGGCAGCCCGACTCTACAGCAATTCTATTCTCAACCAAAATCTCCAGTTTCGGACAAGATTCAGTGGAGGATACTAGCTCACAGTCTCAAGCGAACGGTGACTACAGGTCAGAAAGGTACTTACCGACAAAGACGAAAACAATTATAACGAACACATCCGAATCCTTCAGTGTTGGTGTCAGAGACAGGTCACCTACGTCTGTTGAACACATTTCAGATCCCAATGGTATTTCGGCCAATTCTTTCGGGCGTGACGAAGCTGACGCCCCAGAAAATAACGAAGCCAAAGAGAAATTGACTTGGCATTACCGCCCTAAGAGTCCTACCCCGCAAACGCAAACACTGCCCGAAATACATTTCCAATCATTCGAAGATGACCAGAAGGGAGTTTACAGCGAAGACTTTTTAAGGTTAATATTCATTGATTACGGCATGCACCATTCATACGTAGTGACCCACGCACGCCAAGCATTAGTGACCTAGCACCATCCATCATGAGACCATGAGAAACATTAACATCAATGCACGAGTAGAAAGCTACTTCCGATATCGGGTTCATGCCTCACCTGTACTATAAACGACTCATGTATTGTAAATTTGTTTAAGATCACTTGACGGAATAAAGTTCCGACCGTTGCAACGAAGCGACCCGAGTGGCCGGCGCAGGAGTTTCAAAAAACGTCACTCTTCGTCGTCGAATTCTTCCAAAGAGTCGCGAGCGTCGCGCGAGGAAGAACTAAAGATGTTCACGTCACTCGAGGAAGCCGAGTTTGAGCGTATGACTGCAGATGCCAACGTCGGAAGTTTTGGAAGCACACCTAATCTAGCCGCGCGTTCTCATTCCAGAAGCCACTCGCGGGAAAATTCCAGGGAGAGGAGAAATGAAACGTGGAGCGTCGACGCTACCGCGTCTGTCGACAGCTTGGCCGAGGAAGACAGTGCTGAACGAAAACTACGAATGAAAGACTTGCCCAAACTCGACTCCTTTGAAGAAGAAAAGGATGAGGCGAAAGAGACAGAGGTAACGGAAGAGGAGGAAGAAGTAGATGATTTCTGGGGTAACTCCGGAGATTAGCGCCGCTTGGACACTAACGTAGCACGAGCAGTGTTTATGTAAGCTTCGAAATGAGCATGACTGAATTTGAAAACATTAAACTATTATGATTCCCCCGTTTGCGTTTGTTTTCTTTACAGATTCCCTGTAGTGAATAATTAACTTTTCATACATTCCTTCCGAGCGGGAACTTATGAAGTTGTTATTCAGGCTTTAATTGGTTTGGCTTATTAGTTTAAATTGTTAGTAAAAATTTGTAGATCTGATTTTATTTTAGTATTGTAAACATTGAGTTACTAGTAATTGTAGTTCAATGATTGTAAAATACTTTTAGACAGGTATTTGAACAATCGAAACTATCCACGCACGTGTTGGATGATTGAAGTGTCGCAGTAGTGACATAACAGCTTTGTTCGACAGAATCAAATTGTTGAAAGTTAATCGATGCGATAATTACATTAATTCAATCGATTACGTTATTGCTATAGGATTTCTATAATGTCCTTGATAAAACCTTATACAGCTACCTGCTTCATTAAGGGACACTTTACATGGCTTATCTTTCTTTTTTAAACCCTTATTTTGAACTGGTTAAACATTAAAATGACCAGCACTTGTTACATTATTAAACATGTTGTGATAAATATTCATAAGCTGCAAAGATATTTAACATAAAATGAAAGCTTCCGATATTGCTGCAAAATGCTAAGGATAGCATTAGGTTTTCACAAATTAGGATTTTATTAATCTTAACATACAGAAACGCTGTGCATAGCGAGAAGTGTTTTACTACAAGTATACAATTAGTACAGCAATGTTTACGACAAATTTTTCTCAGTATTAGCTCCGAAATCATAACAGTTACACAATGTATCCGAAAATACACCAGCATGGTGTGACAGGCCTCGACCCAGATCGGCGGCGTCGTCGGAGACCTTTGCATTAATGCCACCGATGCCTACTCATAAGGGATTATGCTCGATTTATTAACAAAAACACGAGTATTTATCGAAAACTGTTAAAAGCTTCACCGACTCGTAAAAGATCTGCTGACATTCACACAATATTTTTATTAGCCTTTCCTGTTGTTTTATTGGCAGTTGGGATTAAAGCGCACTGTCAATATTCTCAATGATTAGTTTATTATTCAAGTACGAAATATCGAGTGAAGTCGAATGGATTTTTTTAAATTATGATAATGTATAAAAGTTTCTGAAAGTATTTGTTAAACTTTTTCTGCCAAGTAATTCGCAGTTACAGTCCTAAATGTCAATTTATCATCTCTATGCATAGAAAATCACCTAAAGCATAATCCTGCGCCCGATCTCTCCTGGCATATTATCCAGTAAGACCTGGCAATGATAATAATCTAAGAGATCTACAAATTTATGGTCACCTGTATCAGTTATACTCGTATAATTATGTCCTGCTGCTGTTAATTAATCGTCAAGATTATCTATCGCAAAAATGGTATGAGCGATCACACAGAGGGCAGCTGCGCTTGCGCGCTCACTTGCAATGTAGTATACAGCGTGGAATTTTAGTCGTTGATTTCCCGCAGTAAAATGATTCTATCTTAGTAGTAAAATACATTAATAAAGTTCTTTTTTTAGTTAAATCAAAAGTTTTACGATTATGATAGACGAAACTCGAACCAATAGTACTAGCTGCGTCGTGGACGGTCACCGGCCGGGGTCATTGCCCTTCGCGTTTATCAAAAAAATGATTATTTACTATTTACTCACATTTAGTTTCCATTTTCCCATTATATTTTAAGAAAAAATTTCAAAAAAAGTTTTAAAAAAATTTCAAAAAAAAAAATTCAAAAAAAAAATTACTAGCATAAATCGATAGTACTACTGAAGGTAAAGCATTCTGCTGCGGGAAATCAACGACTAAAAAAACACGCAGTATAATAGAGCGACAAAATATGTATCTGTTCTGGTGGCCAAAATTGGAACTACGTAAGATTGACAATTTTAAAAACTGCAGGTTAGTGTTGCCAGTTACAAATAAGCCATTAATTTTTTATGGGTAATCCAAAGTGAGTTGTTAATATTGAGAAATGGAATTATACAATAAAAAATGTTTTTTAATTATTATTCTACGTTTTTGTCAACAATATCATATTTATGTCCAGAGATATTCCAGAGATATTAAAATACCAAATTAACATTTTGATAATTTTTTGCATACTTGGCCAATAAAATTAATTATTTTACTGTCAAAAGTGCAAACCCGCCACCGGCACAAATAAGTTTGTCGGACTATATCTTTATTATTTATGTTATTTCAGTAGGCAGACAGGCGAAGTTAGTTAATCGTTTAGAATTTCTGCCGCACATTATTAGCAAAAATTATTATATACGATTCCGTTGAACCTCTTTTTTTTATCACAGTTCACAAGTGTTTAGTTCCGGAAATAATATCTGCGTTAAAATCGATTTAAAAAACATTCTCAATGCCGGTCAACGGTCTTGGGTTTGGCAAAAACAAAAAGTAGCAACTGTACATAATACTGTAGGTATACTCGTACATTGCTTCATCCCCTTGGTGATAAATCATTTCAGAAATCGACAATAGGTGTAGTGTTTTATCATTATTTCAATCGTAAGACGTACTCTGCTGGACATAAGCTTCCCCCAATAATCTCCAAACTGATCGGCCCTATGGAATGGATCCAATGGATTAATCCTGCGATCTTTATGAGTATATTTAATATGGAATAAGAGAGAGTATAATATGGAGAGGACCACAAATAATTACATAATAGGTACTATAATATAATCGGAAGATTAATATAATTAAAAGCTGATTCTTGAATTCTATTTTTTAATTCTAAAATAATATTTCGAACATTCGAGCACTTGGTTTATTCCCGATTCGGCACCTTCCCGTTTCGGCACCCATGAAATTATGAACTTTATAAATTTAAATTACGGTGGTACTGTCACCGCCAAAAAAGAACGAGTGCTCTTTAAATACATTTGTTTCTCTGCGATTATTTCTAGTAGCTAAATAGTGACTGAAATACTTTGAGACGGTTGCATACTACATCACTTACGCAAGTAAATATAATTTGTAGGTACAGTCACCAAACAAAGTAGCTGAGAATTTGATATTGAAAAAATGCTTTATAAGGACGAATGAAAGCTGATTCGATACTAGAGGTAAAATTGTTGCGGTTCAAGACACCAGTCTGCCCGCGTAGACTATACGACGTGATCCCAAAAGAAAGTGATAACTAATTTTCCGGAATAAAAAGTAGCCATTGTCACTCTTCAGATTCCAAACTATTTCATACCAAAAATAAAGTAACTCTGTTGCTCCATTGCATTGTAAAAGAAGTTTTTGTTTGTCCATATTTTTATATGCTCCTTACTGCACTGCCTACAAACTATGGCACATCTTCTTTCTAGTCCCGCGTGCCTTGACACTTAATTATGTTCGCGAAGACTTGTTGCGCTAACAAAACTGCTGTTCGGGTGGCAGCCTCGGAATACTGGTCTGACTCTGGTATAGCCATCGACTCGCTAAGAAGAGGATTGCACCGCCAAACTTCCTTATTGTAATAATATCAAGGACTTACGACTTTTTTTTTTTTTCTGGCTGTACAAGAAACCGCATAATAGCAAGCATACATTAATACCTTCAGTAGCATATAATATGACCGCGACCGCACCACAGACAATAGGTTTCCTCCGCTGACCGCCAGTGTTTGTTTTCACAGACTAAAATAAATTTTAAAACGAAGGAAATGGATCCCCGGAGATCTTTCGAAGTCTTTGATATTCAACTATAATTTACGAGAGCAGGTTTCTTTTGTTTATCGCGGATTAGATTCACGACAAATCCAAGGTTATGAAGGGCGGTTATTTTCATCTTGGATACAGAATCAGCTATATCGCGGATTTAGAATGGTTGAATGCCCGAATATGAGTTTTATTGGGAGTCCGTTGGAAGCGTGGTGGATCGATTCAATTTTGTTTGACTTATAAATGGTCCATGTTTTTCTCCATGTCATGTCTACCTTTAAGTAACAATATCGTTACCTTGTCTTGAGATAGTAAAAATTGATTCCAATTTCAGTTTAGACATAAAGTAGGTTGGTTTCCTCACTGTACTCGAATACACGAGCCATAAATTCAAGGCGGGTTACAAACGCAATCGTGACTGTCGAACTCAAAAGCTTTTTGCACCAAAATACAACACACACCATTGTAATTTGTTGGTAAGCAAGCGCCATAGCGTCGCATTATCGTTATAGAGATAACTGTGTAAAAATAGATCAAATTCTCCCCTATAGTTAGAAACTAAAATAGTTATGCTTCTGTCACATCGAGAAAATATATTTACCAGAATAGTAAATGTGAGCAAGCAACTAACATCCGAAACAAATCAAATATATTTTGTCTTAAACATTATTAATACAGATATATTCCACACTGAGACAGCGAGCCTACTTAATCCTTATCATTATAATTATCATAAATCAAGTTTTTTTCTCATTCAAAGCAAGAAATTTTGCCGAAAGCATACCACTAAATGGCCTAGAAAAATAACTTAAATAAAATGTATAATGGAAATTGCCTACACGCAAAAGAAAATAAAAGAAGCCCCCCTGTCTGTCAAATCTGGCCATCTGCCTAAACGAAAACCATTGACAACAGTAGGTTCAATATCCCCAGAATATAACAATAAATAAAACTAAAATAAATTCAGAAGACCCAACGTACTCGAAGTCGTTTTAACATTTTCTCTGACATTCAAATCATGCCAATACCTAACGAATCCAATACATCACAATGACAGGCGACCAATAAGAAAAAAACCACAGAGTATTTCTTTATTCTTATTTTAGAAATAATTACATACCCCTTTGAAGCAATGATCTTGCTTTTTTAATATCATGTGTTTCGATGCAATACTCTTGAGGTTAAAATTAGATTAGAAATGATGCCGAAGAAAAGCCAATAGTTAACACGCTCTCTTGACAAAACATGTTTTTGATCTGAATTCCTGCGGTATGGCTAAGTAAAATTTTCTTCATTAAGAAACGAATTAAGCTGGCTGTGGCAAGCACGTGTTCCCGAACGTAAAGAACATTATTTAATTTTTGAATCAAATTAAATAGATCTGAATATTAGACTAAAAATAGAATTTTTAAATGTATACCACCGAATCACCGACTGAAAGCCTTGTTTGTTGTAGTGTTGACACCTTATTTTCAAAATCACGATTACGTTGAAATAAGCTTTTTTATTTTGTCCGACTTAATTTTATGGCCAACCGACTGACCAATCTGTTTACAATAAATTGTCTTAAAGAATAAATACACTTACATAATAAAATTAAAATTAACAAAAACCAATCTTTTAACAATAATTACCCAACATTGAAAACGGGCGTGATGCGTGTTAGTCTAAAAAATAAAGCAAACAAAAAAAAAACTTTCAGTCATATAAAATATATGTGAAGTGAGCCCGCTTCTGTCTGTCTGTCAGTTTTTACGTGTATTGTAACAGCTTTACAACTGATATTATTGGTCGTGAAGAATTAGATGATTTCTATTTCTATCATATGAGTACAGATTTTAAAATTAAAATTCGGCGTCGCTCGTTCATTTCCAAGGTATCTATTTACAAAGATCAATTTTCGTAGACGAACTGGAAACATTAATGAGCGGATTTTTTATAGTCAGTTGGCAGATAGGCATAAATTATTCCATAGACGAATTGAGTCAAACAATATCCGAGAGTTAATATAACAATGAGAATAAACGAAGTAGAATCATTCTTTTCAATTCATAAGATCCTTAAGTGCTTAATGCTATATTAGACCGAAATGTATGTTTTAAGATCGGTTGGAGGTTTAGACTAGACAGTTATTTTACCCACTTTACCTCATAAAACATCAACTTAACTCAATGTCTGGCTTTCATTTGTAAGACCGCTAAAGATCGAAGAAACATAAATTGACTGACATGCTTAGCAATGTGTTTGATATGCAAACTGCCACAAAAAATGCATGTCAGTCTTACTTGTTGCTACAATCTCTTTTCTATTCTGATTATCTTAGAAGTTGATCATTGGTTTCCGACAACAAATTCGACCTGTCGATAGCTTTCCACCAGATGTCCATAGTAACGGAAACGTAAATAACCCGATGAACGATTTGGCCGAGACCTCGCGTCAAGGTTTGGTTAGGACACCGACCGGATAGATATTTTTTTTGCTTTATTTAGAAAAGAAAACATTTTACAACACAATTAAAAAGTCACATAATAATTATTAAATATAAATCAGATTATTTTCAGTGGAGACATTAGCCTTGTTATCAGTGTTCTGGTACTTGCAAAAGCAATTCAGTTTAAATGTATTTATTTATTTAAGCTTCATTGCACAAATCAAGTATAAAAGGCGGACTTAATGCCTCATGGCATTCTCTCCCAGTCAACCTTATCAATGTATGTAACCTTATAAATGTATGCTCATCAATGTCTTCGTAATTATCATTGCTTTTCTATTTTAGTAGTCTAGTGTTTTGTTGTTTGCAATGTTATACATACATGGCTTAATATGAAATCCAATAGAGCATTATTAAGTTTTCAATTAATTTGCCTGGCTAATGACGCCGCTGACGCGAAAATTTTAGTTAATTGTTCTAATATAATACATATTTGCTATAAAATGACCATAGCCGCGTTTGAGATAGCAAATCACTAGAAACATTGTGTAGTACTTGTGTCATAATTAGTCTTAGGTTGGCAAACAGAAACTAAACTCGTTCTACTGATCTAATCAGAAAATTGGCAAGAATTACGATAATTATAACGTACTTTAAGATTAATTAGACAAATGCCTATTACGAAGATAAGACAACTGTAAGTTGTGTTTAGGAGTCCTGAAAACCTGAAGCCTAAGAGCGATTTAATTATTTTATACAATGTTACGAGAATAATCCATTACTATCTCTCCTCTCACTCGTAAAATTTGCATCTGATAGCACATTATTTTTGCTAAAAGCCCAGTTTTGTTCTATAAATTGCATTGATCTATTTCTGATCGAGTCCGCACATGCAATCCTGGGCGTTTAGCTAAACGGTCTGTTACACATCAAACACCAATTTCAAGTCTTTGAGCAAATGCAAGCTAAATTTATAACGGTTATCCCAAGTTTATTATATTTACACTGGCGTATTGGACAGCAACTGTTGTTGAGCGCTCAAAACTGCATATGTTCTTTATTGTCATTAATGTACTATGATAGCTTCAAATGTTCAGGTGTCTTACAAATGCAGGATCCTTAACAAGACAAGTTTCAAATAATAAAGCAAAACACAAAATAATGTACAGCGCTTTATGAGAAAAAGAGAAAATGTCCACTAACAGAAAAATAGTTCCCATTTAGTTCCCGAGTTTTAGCTTTTCATAGCTCTTTGAAGTGATACTTAAGAGGAAACTTGGAAAATAAACCAGCTCATAGCATTGGCTATGAAATACCTAAAAAACAGATATCAGTCACCTTGACTTTGAACACAGCGGTTTTAAATACCATTTATTTCTGCCATCTTTCACCTAAGTTTCTTTTGAGTAGAGGAGTATAACTTTTTCATTCATTGTTTCTACTGCTCCTATTATGATACAATGTGTCCCATGATATATCAGTTAATAAAAAACCAAAGCCTCAATAAAAAATACGTAAATTTAATTTATGAAAGAAAAAATTGTGTAAACATTTGCGTAGGTGGGCTGCCGTGTAATGGATGACGGAATTAGATGTAGGTACGCCAAATCTATTGTACTGACTTATGATAATTGTTTAGATTAGGATCTTAATTCTGATAATCAGTCCCAACGTGTTTGCATTGTATTAGCTGAAAAATACAATTATCGATAGCCATTCTAGTCGATACAGCAGTTGGCAGGCGTACCGCATAATGCGCTAGCATTTAATTGCGCGTTTACTGGGTCGAACGTCAAGCGCAAATCAGCAATTGTTCACCAATAATAATAACCAATTTGAAACACGGCCAAACGATAAGGCGGACGCTAAGTTTTTCGTTACTCGAGTCCTAAGCGCCGTCCTACATTTCGAGTGGGCGAGCTGATCCTGCGGGAAGCGCGGGTTTCTCGGTTCGCCTCGCTCGGAAAGTAAACGCCCGCGCACCTGCCCTCTCCGTCACTCTTCCAAATTTAAATCCCAAACTCCCCCCACCGTCTCGGGCGCTGCGTCGCTAAGCATTCTGGAATAATTCCTCCGATTCGGCAACCGTAGCTCGCCATTCGAATTCGGGTCGCGGCCGCGTCCGGTGATATTGCTTTCCTGAACAATCCCGATCCTCACAATGGCTGACGTCGACGTCCAAGTCCAGTATACCACCACCGAGCGCAAGACCAGGAAGGTCAAAAAGACCTCCAAGCGCCGGGAGTCTAAGGATGGCGAGGTCACCGTCACCGAAATTGAGCAGACCAACACCACGAACGCCAACGACGATGGGTATGTGTAGTGGTGGCCAACCCTTGACCCTCGCGAGTGAGTGACGCCAGTGTGTCTGTGTCAGCAAGTCTCGATTACCGATCATGTTCGACCTGGTTCAGTGACATGTACTGCGTGTACCCTCTAATCGTATACTACTCTGTCTTATTTACAATGTTGGCCACCCTCACATACCCGACCTAATTTAAGGTATTGTTTTACATGACTGTTGTTTCAATCAATATTATCTAAACATCAAAACAAAAGGAACTTTTTACGAACTTTCTAATTGCGTTTGACTGACATGATTATCCGCTGAGTTTTCCCTGCAGTCGTATGATCAAAATCTCACTGATCAGCTTATTAATATCCACATTATTAATAATCTTCCAAAATTGAAACTGGCCATCAAAAATATGTTTCGGAAAAACATGTTTTTCTAACAAAATATTTTAAAAATAGTCTTCTACTTTTGGATTTTAATATTCAAATTGTAGTCGCTTAAACTGTGTAAAAAATAACAACGTCTTTAAGTGTCTGGATTTTGACCATTATTTTATTTGTCCACAGCTCATTTTCAGTGGCGAATACACCAAGGCGATGAACAAGGACTGGCACAGCGGCCACTTCTGCTGCTGGCAGTGCGACGAGTCGCTGACCGGCCAGCGGTACGTCCTCCGCGATGAACACCCCTACTGCATCAAGTGCTACGAGAGCGTCTTCGCCAACGGCTGCGAGGAGTGCAACAAGATCATCGGCATCGACTCTAAGGTAATTTACATAAGGTTCATTATCGTCTTCATTCATTACTAATATAAGTTCTCATGTTTTATCAACCCTTACTGTGTATTTACAATCACCAAGATATAGCTTCATTACTATGCCCAAATAACTAATCGGGTCCCGCCTTACTTCACACAATAATCTTAAAGAAATTGTGAAATAAGATTCCTGTTACAAACCGGATTGAAAAGCCTGCCAAACAATGATTGACGTGCCTTTCGACAGAAGTGTCGTTTCAAACCACCGCAACGTGTTTTCCATCTCTCAATGAAACTAGCAGCTGCATCGTTTGTTCAATGAATGCTCCTTCATTCATAGATATTACTTGTGTGTAACTTAATAAGATCTTATCAATATCTAACCAATAGATAAATAAACAAGATAGATTGTATATTATCGTTTAAATCAATTGATCAATTACCACGCGACGACTTGTCTGGAAAATTCAACTACTACAAGTGACATTGAATGATATGGCACATGGGAGTATCGGGCAATATCGATTGTTTTACATTGTTAATTATGTACCAAATGTTGACACTGTCATTTGAACTTTTAAAGTAGATCATACGCAACCACTTGACCGCTGATATGATTTGGCAAACTTTTAGATTTGTTAATGGAGTTTCTTAAATCATGACGATTGTCATATTTTAGTGTAGTATAAAAATTGGGATTTGTTTTTTTATATTTGGTAATTTGATATGAATTAGAGGCTAGCTGTGGCTCTGTTGGTATGCGCATTGGTATTGGAGCAGCGTTAGAATGCTTGGTATTCGTCAGCTTTGTAAGGGCGATCAGATTTAGTTATGTCACTCCAGGCGGCCCAGATTCCTCGGGCGCACCTCTGCACACGGCCCGCGCGCGCGTTGCCAAGATATAACGTGGATGTACGCCGCCAACACTATACATACATCTATCCACTACCAACGAATGACTTTTCCTGTCGGACGAAACAGCTGCATTTCGTCCGCTGTTTACACCTCACCTCGAAACCGTGATTGTTTCCAAAATAACGTCAGAGAGCAAAGAGTTTGTGATCTATTCGCTAGAGTCGATTGCTGTAAAAATAACAGAAAATTACACAATCTTTTTCCTCAATTAGTCTGCTGTAAACACCCATCATTTCGATAGAATATACGATAGCGATGCATTAAACTGTCTGTGAAATAAATCCCAGTCATCCACTGCGAATGTGAAAAATTTAACATACATTTTGTGTATAGTATTTCTTGTAGATCACGTTTAAAAAAAATGGACGTCAGTCGAAAATGTTTGTTCGTTGCATGAGAGTTTGTTACAAATTGAGTTTTTCGAAAACAGCTTGGCTCGACATGCGAGGCTATTTCTGGTTCGGATACAACATTATTTTAATGTTTTCGTTCCGTCGCAACCTTGAGGAGCCTCGATGGATCCGTCAGCCGATTCTTTTGAGATTTATACGCATGGTTCAAGACCCACTAAGTATTTCGTAATCGGCCAAAATAAACATTCATATTTTATTGACATTACGACATTCAGTTTTAAATGCCGCTCCCTGGCGTTCACGCCGCGCCAGGAATAGATTCCAGAATGAGAGGAGCTTTATTTTGAAACTTGAACACTGGTCGTGTTCGTTAACTATGCAAGAGTGCAGCGTTATGAAGTGTATTATTTGTTGACGTCACGTGGAGAAGACCGTGTTCAACATTCATTTAACAAACACGACCGATGTTTTTGCATCAACATCGATTACATTATTAGCAAGCTACAAAAGAATCCGACAACCTCTGAACTTAAAATTGCGATTACTCACGCTGTCGAACACTTATCTTAAATCATATATTAAACTGAATCATGGTTTAAAATAGGCGATGACGAATGCTCGGTATAACTTATTCAAAATACCGTGAAAATGGTAAACTCAATAAGCAAGACTGATGGTTCGATCCCACGTAAATACGTAAGACAAGTATAGTGTACCAAATATGTAAACGATTGAAGACGGGATCAACTTGCATCTGTTTAGACTCAAGATTATAATTACAGCCCACGGAAATTTGCAAATTGTATGTAGACACCTACCGACGGAAAATCTAAGGTTTTTTGCACTGATTTGCTCATCTGTGGGAACGCACTGTCAATGAAGGATCATTTATAATAATATTGTTACCAAGGCTCATTTGGATTCGATAAGAAACAAAAGGAAGTCGAAACAGCAAAAAAGAATCGACTCGCTCGCCTTGAAGCTTATGAAATCAACTTGATGAATGAAAATTTGCATCGTCGAATGCATTTCCCATCCAATAAAAACGTGCCTCGTCCTGTCGGATCCTATTTCGTTTTGTAATGTTTTCCATCGATCGGAAGACGACTATTTAATGTAAATTGTAATCCTCTTTCATCTTTTCCACAGTTGATTTTGATAGTTTTCCTCTATCAAATATTTTTGAGGAGATGAGATGCTTAGAGATGAAAGATATATTTTTCATGTTAGAGCGACTGCCGTCAGAACTTAATAAGCTTTACTGACCGTAGCAAAGTTTCGCCATTATTGATTAAAGACTCGTATCATATTCAAAGAACCCTACGTTGATTTTTTTTTGCAATAAGGATATATTTTACGCTATAATGTTTCGTATTAGATGTACTCGTAGTAACAATGATTGTGTTTTTGATATTTTTAAATACTACAATAAAAGTTAAATACATAGAGTGATGTTGTTATAACTAAAAAATACATTATTATTGGTAATGGATTATCCATCAGACCAATCTGATCATGACGTGTTTAATCTGTGCTGTGTTTTCTCGCGATGTTTGCCGTTACTGCTCACTCGACTACCTCAGCTCAACTGTCTCTATTTCTGTCTTTATCTTGCCCGTCAATCAATACAAATCATCTCTTTTACCCAGGACCTGTCGTACAAAGACAAGCACTGGCACGTCATCTCTTGCCTCTCATTCAACTACCTTCTTAGCTCAACTGTCGCTATTGCTGTCTTTTTCCTCTCCGTCATTAATACATCGTCTCTTTCCCCCAGGACCTGTCGTACAAAGACAAGCACTGGCACGAGGCGTGCTTCCTCTGCGCCAAGTGCCGCGTGTCGCTGGTGGACAAGCAGTTCGGCTCCAAACTTGACAAGATCTACTGCGGCAACTGCTACGACGCGCAGTTCGCCAGCCGTTGCGATGGCTGCGGCGAGGTCTTCCGCGCTGGTGAGTGCCTCTTTATTATCTTTATCTACATCCATACCATAATATGTCTATTTTATAGTCAGATATATACATTTAGATATAAGTATCTGTGGCTGCATCGTAATGTTTACATTTTGGTATCGGTAACCGATACTTTAATTACGTTCAAATTTCGAACGTCTTCTTAAAAAGTAAAAATTAATGGATTTGAAGCTAACATATGTAAGCAAAACATCTTGATGTATTTTCAAAGGTACCAGGAGAGCATAACCGCAGCGTAACTATTCATTAAATCAAAGAGTTTGAAAGACGCGAGCTAGCCTAGCTTCTTGTTCTTCTCTGCTCTCCTGGTACTACGGATTATATTCCACGCGGTTTCACATCGATCCTGACTTTAAAATAGACATTTATCGTATGAATGAAGATAAAGTTATGTATGTGACTGTACATAATTAGGCATTAAAATACTCATGTGATCCTTTTATGAAACTCACTTCGTTCGTTTCATAAAACCACATTAGTATTTTAATGACCCTCATTATGCAACAGTCACATAAAATATAACTATCAGGTCTTTCTTTGGGCGTTTTGGCCCGAAGTTTAGGGTACGCTTAAACCAAGATCCAGGGATTTTGCATGTCCAGTGAACGACTGTCACCGGACCTTCGTAGCCGTTAACAGTGAAACAAGACCAATTGGATCATGGCTACGCAGCAATTCGACTGGACAGGATTCCTTATGATATTTTTCGTCACATGTCGTAACTACGCACATAGAACAAGCACAAGCTTACTTATCGAGATCGTATGACTATGTGAGAAAATAAAAGAAATTTTGTGTAAATTTCATATAACTTAATTGTCAGTTACCACTTTGACTTGCAATGATGTAACAGGGCCTAAATTTCACGTTGCAATAAGTGCATTTGACATTTTTCATTGCTGAAAATAAACCTTACAGCATTTTGGTCTAGGTTATTGACTTTAGCTAGTTCGTCGACTTGTCAAACTTTCAGCATAAACTCGCAAAGTTGGAAAGGTACAGATTTATTGGACATATTAAAATTTTTGGCAAAATTTATATTTCCGCATGCTGGGGAAAGTTTATCGTATCCGATGTCGATTTAGTCTTTATACACCTCGAAGCTGTTTCCGTAAAATTCATATATAAACGGATTGTTAGTTACAACTTTCATATTTGATATTTATCTATTTAAAAAAATTATACGTACGGAAATGCTTTTCTTTATTTTCCACTGTGTTCTAGCCGAATATCGACTGTAATTTTGTAAAACAACCATAGCCGCAGTTAAGTTTATTCTAAGCCCGTAGATACCACGGAAAAGAGATTGAGGACTTTCCAAGGCGTGTGGTGTTAACACCGCCAATTCGAGACTTCAGACGCTAAGTATACCCCTCTAAATCTCCTCAAATGCATACTAAAATCACCTTAGAACATGGCAAATTCGTGTTTATATAGATCAAACCGTCTCAAAACGCTCCATATGCCAATTCCCAATTACGCAACCAACCTTCAAAGAAAGGCCTGAAGTCCTCAGTTCCGCAGTCTATACATCACTCCTCGTGATCTCACCGATCGAGGCAGGCCTTATATAGCCTTACCCTCGCTTGATATGGCAGTAAGGTGGTTCGGTGAGAAAAAACCGACCAGCCAGTGCCACAGCCTCGTGTTCTCCATACATCGAGGCATATTTTTGACTTTTAAATGCATGCTTTTATATGGAATTGGTAAGAACGTGAGTTAATTCATAGGAAGTAATGAGTAAGATTTTTTTATTATTGTGATAATAGTTGTTCCTCATTGCATTTCGTCTACCACAGTCAATAAAATTAAAAGATTTAAAAACACGGTACGCAGGATATGATAGTGCACAGTTAGCGTGCAAGTGCTGGCTCTTTTCATGGGAAAAGGAGTCAGGGGATAGGCTGGTTAATCGCTGCTATCACCACATAAACACACAAAACCCACACACATCTCTAATTATCTTTATCACACACACACACACACACACACACACAAACATGCACACTTTTCCACAAACGCGCACACTCACATCTGGAGAGATGTGAGTGTGCGCGTTTGTGGAAACGTGTGGGAGCATCACACACAGAAATCACACACATCTCTTCTCCTTCTCACACACATACTTGAACACACACATAGCACGTCACTCGCCCGCAAGCCCACAAGCGTAACTAAGAGGAAATGCATTTACGTATAGGTATAGCTCTTATACCCTGACATTCGATATAGTTCAGTGACAAAGTGTCCTATAAATTCGATTTTTACTGTCGGGTGTGCTACGCTTACTAAAATTGTATAAAAATACTCTGAAACACAACACAAACCTACAAAATACAAATATTCTAAAACAAGTTAAAGGACAGCAACTCTATAAATCGTGTGTACCTCACATTTAGCTGAACAGTAAATTCTAAATAGATGTATTCGCTTAAAACAGTCTTTATGGACCATAACTCCATCGTGTATCCGATTCCGACTGCCTTGATCACGCGCATTCCCGTCGTCCACTGCTTATTCGCGAATATTCGCGATATTGCGTTTCCGAGCGTTACGGTGACATAAGGCCACATAAAGCTTAAACTTTGTTCTAATCGGATGTATCTTATTGGACTGTCTGAAATGACTGATTGGAATTGGTATAATAAATCTATATAAATAAAAATTTATTGCTGTTCGTTAGTCTCGCTAAAACTTGAGAACGGCTGAACCGATTTGACTATTTTAAGTCTTGAAACATTCGTGGACTTCTCGACCTTTACACCAGATGGCTTGTCAAAATGTAATAAAGGAAATTCGTATAAAGTTACATGAAATTTTAATGTGCATTTTTGTTTTTTATCCTGTTTTTTTATAATAGAGTGAGCCACGTGCAAGTATGACGCCTGACGGTAATGATCAGTGATCACTGTCGCCCATTGTCACCTGCGTACTGGTACCTACTATGGTCTCAGTAATAACAAACAAAGTTAGGTACTACTCAATCACACCGCGGCCTTTAAAACATTTGGTTATTTTGTGTTAGACTACCTAC
Source organism: Mecyna flavalis (assembly GCA_949319885.1). Taxonomy (NCBI): domain Eukaryota; kingdom Metazoa; phylum Arthropoda; class Insecta; order Lepidoptera; family Crambidae; genus Mecyna; species Mecyna flavalis. The sequence goes on from OX439430.1 coordinate 18,177,203, forward strand.
ATGGTTTAAACCATTAATGTATCCCTTACTATAAATTAGGTGATTAAAATCTAAATATTAATGTTTTGACTAACTGATATTCACAGATAATCTAAAGACGTAGCTGTCAACTAGTGAAACAAGGCTGCTTTCGTGCTAAGTCACAAGTGTAAACGCGGCCGAAAAGCCGTAAATTGAAAGCAAACGAGCAATTATGCCGTACGAGCGCGATGCCGTACAACTTTACATGGCTTCTAATTGAACACGGAATTGAACAGTAATGGCTTGAAGCCGAACCAAGCGGAGACATTATCTGTAGGCGCCATAATGTTTTGTTCCATTTTTAAAATGTTTTTATAAGACAAATGCATTAAAAGTACATAAATTCAAACCTATGTACTGGTTTTGATATAATAAACTTAGTAGAAAGTCTATGGAAATTCTAATGAAAAAAAAAACACTAATTCAAGGGTAGAAAATAAAACAATTTCTAACCACAATTTACAAACTACATTAAATGAATTTACTAGAAATATTAGTATTTCGAATGATTCTGAAGTTCGGTCGGTCACAACAATTTCAAGGAAGATAAATGCATGTAATTTATCACTTTAAAAACAAAGCTGTCAGTTTTTACCGTTTATAATTTTCGTGAAATTTGAAATATAACCTTCTTTTGACTTGTATTTAACTAAGTTAATATAATGAGGATGAGGAAACTTAAAAAATATTTAAAAATTACTCATTAAGAATATCAAAATTAACCGGTTTCTTACTTATTTATTAAATGTTTGGTTTAAAATTATCAATTTTCTTTAATTACATATCAATTTCACAATTAACGTCCCAAAAGCACTTCATCTTCCTCTTATATTAATGTTAATTATTTCTGTTTTCTATCATTAATTAGATAGAAACGCCAATTCGTCTGCCAGGCAATTAAAGCAAATGCCAAAATACTCAATAAACGCTAAGCATATACAACAGCCCGACGAACTCGCTTTAAATTTAAAGGATGAGGGGCATTTTTGTATGGGAGCTGGGCGTAAAACCAACAGAAATAAAATGTGTTGTAATTTACTTCTGTGTACTTCTAAATACCCCCTAAATACTTTCTAACCTCAATATAGACCGGGTTTAACTGCAAAAAAAACCCAAAGATTGGTTAAATAAAACACACATATTAGTTAAAACTACTATTTATTAATACTTTTTATTCAAATATCAATGGTATTCATCAAGTTTAACATCTAATAAATGTTCTGCGGTGCAACGAAAGGCGCGGGTCGGGCGCGGTATTGTGTGCTACTCCCGACCCGACCCGCGCCGTCCTCTTGTGTGTTTTGCGCTTTAGGTTACCGACTGATGGATTGGTTTCTTTGGCTTTATAGCTCTGCACAACACCCTGTCGTGTTATCTCCGTTGTATTAGCGATTGTTTTGAATGTATAACAAATAAATATGTTATATTAATAACGAGAAACGTATATGTTTGAACATGAATATCTCTGTTCTACGATTGTTTAGGTGATTGCCCTCATAGTATAAAATTAAGAAATGGTCATTAGCTTTCACATAAAATATATTTTAAAGCTGTTGGTCATACGCCCATTTTGACCATGACTCTTTGTAAGTTTCCCTAAAAAGATAATTTTCCGTTTACAAATGCATACTAATTCAACGTATTACCAAATCGTAGCAAATCTCTGTCCAGCGACTCCCACGCAGGCTATAAGCATTGATGATGGCACCACGTGGACACACGGATCTGGCCACAACTTGGTGATTCATGCGAAATTATATCATTACATAAGCCTAATCGAAAATACAATAAAGTTTTACACTCTTCTAACCTTTAGAACGCCAAGCTATGAACGCACTTTCGTGTCCAGTGCGCCAGAGCTGGGTTATTCTTTATTGTCGAATGTAAGGAAAACTTACGAGTAATCGTTTTAAGCATATTTATTTCATATTTTTAGAGGCAGGGTTCTTTGTCAAGTATAGACGTCGTTGGCGCACAGGGCACCCAGGTGATTGTCAACTGTCAAATATAGACGACTTTGGAATCCAAAATGTTAAACAAAGGTTTAAAGCTTACCTCTCTCATTTGTAAATCGAATCAGATTCAGTCGATCCCAGATTCTGTAATGCTTGGAATAAAAGCAGCAGGCCCCCCTGATTTTGAGGGGCACTTAACCAATAAAAGTCGTTCAATGTGCTACCACTGTAGGCTCATTTCGTTTTCATTATGTAATTTCATGTGTACAGGCTCCAATATTAATATTGCTGGAACACAACCACAGCTTCTTCTGTGGAACGTTTTAAATGTCAGGATAGCTACGAGTAAATAAAAAATTCTGTTTAAGTCCTACCACCAACCAATAGACGAAAGCTACTTAATGTACGAAAGCTGTGTTAAGACGTGGGCGTAATTGGCATTTAAATTGAAATACTATACATTACAGCGACTGACATAATCTTTTAAGTATCATAACGAGTTTTGTTAATATTTTAATGGATAATGAATGTATTCTGGTACGGCGTTGTAATGGTTAAAAATAAAAATGTTTCTCTTGATTGATTTGAAAGACATACCCACAGCCTATGTGGGAGTCTGAAGGTACACTTGAAGATACAGGCTCGTGGCAGCACATGCAGCGATGTTTGTTAATTAAGTGTCCCTCAATGAAATAGGCCGCAGTGGCCACATACCAGGTAGGCTTCAGGCCTGTCTGCTAACTGAGAGTACTTATATAATCCTTAATGTTACCACTTCCAAAGCTCAGAGATGTTATCGACTAAATCCTTGTGAAATCACAATGATTCACGAGTGATTACACAGGCATTTGTAGCAATTTTAACACCAAATTCGGCTTTACAGACCCGTTATTTTGACGCCAGATAAATGACGCTCACCGTTAGATGTAATAGGCGGTTGGCATTTTGGCAAATGCAATAACTGCTATCTCAATACTGTGATTTATCTGCACTATGCCATGCTGTCATAGGACGAATATAGGCAACATTTCACAAACACATAATATTTGTAAGGAATAAGCAATCTGCAATTTTATTTAATTTTAAATTTGTTATTTCTTCTTTTTTCCTTTCTTGGCTTGCACGACTAGTGAAAACTATATTACAGTAGTAGTTAATGTACTTAATTAATTCATTTTTTGATTATTGACCATAAAAATATATGACTCCACACGACCAGTGACCTACACAAGAATCTTAACTTAATAACTCAAGTTGTTTTCACCGAACCTGATTGATTAATTTAATTATTATGTTAATTATAGACTCGAAACTTAATAAACTAGTCCGCTCCATACTAATTACAGTGTGAAATGACATACTGCCATCAACACTGACCTTTGGTGAAGACGTACTACCTCATAAGTACAAATATCTATTTTTTGCGGTGACTGTTAAACCGTGATTCATCGCGTGGGACGGGGCAATATTACTTGTTTGATTTAGAATAATGTCGCCATTAATAATTATGCTACAAGTCTTTATACTAGACAATACGAGGGGCCTCGCTCGCTTCTTTGCTCAATAAAAACACAACATTATGTTGTACAAATAGCAAAAAAACAAATTATGTTCTTATGTAGTATAGTACTTTGTCTAATCGACAGCGATCGCATCTGCGTTGTATACAGAATCCTGAGTACTTATTTAAATGCGTAAAATATACTACCATAAAACCATCTTCGAAAATCGTTTTTAAATTTTAACTTTGTGTTTTATGTGTTAAAATTTTGCCAGCTTGGTGCTTGAATAAAATATACTTATTTATCAATATAAACTATTTGTTATTTTTAAATAAAAGCGTTCCAAATGTATGACTATAAAAGTGTTTCCATGGTATATTAGCAAAAGCAAGCATCAATTAACACAAACAAAATACAACAATCATGTTGTATAGAACGTGAAAAACAAACCACTAACACAATTATACAAAGTAATAGTACTATCAGTACGACCAAATTTACTGAAAAAGAAACTTACCACATTCGAGGATGTAGTTCATAAAAAATAATCCACATTTTCCTGTAACAGTTATCCATATCGTTTCAATGCAGATGAGTGAATAATAAAAAAATAAATTAGCATACCGGCAAAAAACTGTGTACAAAACAAAGGCGTGTGGGTGCTAATTTTAATACAAAACCAATAAGTAAACTCGTTACTTTGTTCTTTTTACAATGCCGTAAGGTCTCTTTTAGCGAAGTTTTGAACTATTGCTTGTTTTTAATGTTTCAAATTGTAATGTGTCATTTGTCGGGGAACCTCACTGGTAACAAGAAGTTTAGTATTCATCATAAATGTTCGTCCTCAGATTTAATCATCCCATTCAAGTGATATATGGCGGCTTATTAATATTCATAACGCGCCTTGATTTGATTCTCGTTTTAGGAACGAAAAAATATCAATACAGGTACCGGCAAACTTCTTTAATATTGGGTGGGGATTACGCAGAACACGAATTTTTACACGCCTGCGCGCTATTGGTCTGAAGCATACCTCTGACCAATAGCGCGCGCGGGCGTTCGGGAGACTCGCGCGCGGTATTGGTCACGCGCAAGTGCACATGCGCGAACTTCCCCCTCTCCGTCGACCGATGTTCAGCTAGTTTGCCGGTACCTGTACCAACTTTGATATTTAATTTGCATACAGGTATATGGTACTAATATTTAAAATGATGCCATTGACGCAATAAATGATGATTAAATCATTAATTTACATCTATATATCAATTTGTATCATGTTTTTATGTAACAACGTTTTTATAATTAAAACTTTTTTCGTATTTTTATAAAAATATGACTTAGCTGATTTTCTTATTGGTGTGAGTAAGATCTTTATTTTGATGTGAAGTTTATTATGATTAAGTATGTAAGTAATTTGTACTTGATGGTAAATAAATTAAACATGTTAATTCCTTACAGAATACATTGTACTTTGATTATAGTAGATATATCATGTAGTCAAAGTTTCTCCAAATTATTCTGAAACCTGAAATTTATTCACGTTCAAACAACTGTTCAAACCGATTCCCTGATAACGTAGCATATGACATTGTCACTTACACTAAATACATATTGATGCACATAAATTGCCTCGTAGGCTGCAATGGCACCCAGTGGAGGCTGCAAAGTGCAATAAAGCATAGTTGATGCGTCCACTCCGCAGATCTCAAGAACATCTGTCACATTTACTGGTCAATCTCCAATTTCTGATAATGACTCCGAAGGTCATCAAGTTAGCATTTGTTTTAAAGCTTGAAGCGATCTGCAAAGGAATATTTTGTTTATAGTACCTAGTAGTAAATATTTGTGACGTAAAAAAACATGCTTTATTATTATTATCGACTAAACAATAAACATTTCAAAAAGTGGTTAACCATCTTAAGATATTAATTTGACATTCAATCATTTCCGTGGTCCCTTTGTACTCTCGTATCAATATTGGTTCCGACTGCCTTAACACAAATATAAAAAACCAATAACTTTAATTAGTTATGAATTTCATTTATGTTGAATCCGACTTCAATTACACAAATATCAAAACTACTCTGTAATCAGATAAAAGTAAAAGGATTTTACCCACTGAGGTCCATTATTGTCTATGGAGGTCAGTGATTTTACCACAGATAATATAACTTGCTGAGTAAAAATGTTTTAGTCCTGAGTAAACAACGCTTTCTGATTTCATACCCTGTAGGTACCTATTGTTTATCCATAGGGTTAAATCTAATTTATCTCCCCTCCACAGGACGTATTAGCTCCGTCGAACAGAGCTGTGGACACAATTTATGGACCCCTGCGGTCTCTTTTAGGCGGCCCTTTAATTGTAGCTGTACGTAGACAATCAATGGAAACCTGACAGTTACAAATTAGATTTTTGATGGTGACACGGTGATGAATCGAAAGGGTGGAACAATAACTATACTGGTTGAAGCTCGTGAATTTGTCTGGGTTTATTTTTTGGGTCATATTAGGTATGCCTGTGACTTGTGAGTTGCCAGTGTACAAATTTTACCTGACACACACGTGTACTTCTATAAAACTATGCATTTCCACACACACACACAAACAATTGATTTTGATTTGATTTGAAAACTTATGCAAGATCAATTTGTAATAACTACAACCTTTTTACTGCTTTTTTTTATGTTTATAATGATTGGTCATGAATTAAAGAAGTAAAAATAATCAAAAACTTAAAATCTAAACAATAAAATTCAAAAAAATTAATTTTCTCTCATTTTGTACTTTATTTTGTTATCTAAAACATAAATCATAAATAGTGAATAATAAAAACATATAAACTCGTGCTTAGACATCGTAATAAAACGTGATAGCAATGAGAACATGCCTTATCTTGAAACTGAACGTCTCAAGTGATTCAACTCATTCAACGTTACTAAGCACTACCTGAGCAAGGCTTTGTGCTCTATACTTTTTAAGTAAAGTACTAACAGCAGTTTCAAATTGTTGTTATTAAGGATTTTATCGATCCTTATTTTAGTAAAATGATGATATTTTTTTATTAAAAATATTAGTTACATTTCAGTAATTAGTGAATAGCTTTACAGACTGAATAACATAACTTTATAAAAGCTTTAATATTAGCTAGACTAAATCTTATTAGATGTAACTTTGACATACCTACATAAATATTAAATTCTTGGTTCGAAGGTTTTCCAGGTCGATGAAATGATATCTCGTACTTTGAAAGAAAGAAAGAAAGAAAACACAGTGTTGCCACTTATATTGAATGTTACAGAAAACCACTTAAAAATTACGAAACGTAAATGAGAGTAAATAAAAAATAAGTCTCTGCTAATTTCCCATCGATCCTTATAATCAAGAGTGCAACTCATCAATTAAGCGCCACTTGTCACTAATTGTCGTTAATAAAGATCTATCTTTTAGTAGAATCCGAAGTATCCCTTATCGTGTACGATCAATTAAGTTCAATCCGCAGCCTACGTGCCTACACGCTCCCCCCACGTACATTCAGTCAAGCCATCAGTACCGCACGGCGAGCGAAGCCTGCTACACCGCGTTCGCGCCATTACGGTCGAAACGTCAAATTTTGGCGCGCTTTTTACTTTTTAAATAACTTTTTAAAACACGTTCGGAAATGTCTGCGGACGTTTTGAGTGATGATTTGAAGTCGAGGCTGCATTTGACGACTAAAACAGTGGGGCAGGAGAGGATACGGAGGGCGAGGGAGAATAACGAAGATGTCGCCATACTGTCCATGTTCCTGCCGAATGCTACTGCTGAAAGGGAAAACAAGAAGTTCTGTTGTGCATTACGGGATCAGTGCCTATTGGGGGATCCAAGGAAAACAGTTGCAGGTTCTAATCTCTTTTATTTGTGTTTATTGCACATTATCTCATTAACTATGTACCTACCCTTCATGGTCAGGGCTATTTTTATAACTATTATTTTTATGGCTTCATCCGCCTTGTGCATTTAGCCACTGAACTTAAATTGAAAAGGTAGGAAAATTTATAAGGTTAGGTAAAGGTATGGAAAAATTAAGAGCATATTTTTATCAATAGAACCGTATGTTCTTTTGACGTTTCTATACTGATATCGGCCGTTAAAGTTATTTAAGAAAAAATGTGGACATTATAAAATTAACAATTGGACATTGTATTTAATTTAGCACAGCTTTATTAATTTCCATATCTAATTTTAAGGTGTATTTGATAAATACGTTTTTTTATAAAGTTAATTTATTAACAATATGTGAAATTTATTTAGTTCTATCTGGAATAATTTATTCATAAAAAAAGTCCCTAATGACACTGGAAACGCTTATGGAACACCTACCACACTCCACCAATTTAAAAAAAATGAGGAGATTTTTTTTAGCGTTTTTTCAGTTTTGATTTTACTATTGCCATTCTCATTTAATCATTTTTTGTCGCAAAGATGACATCACATATTTTAAATGAAATCCTTAAACATAACACGAGGAAAATAACCAGCTAAAGGCAAATAAATCTCAGTTACTGTAACCATGGTTCACGGGAGCCCACGCACCTCGCGTCGAAGGTAAATATCCCATTACCTCTAATCAAACTGCCAATACTCAAATTGTAGGCTCTAATGGAACTGGGCTTGCACTGTAACACAATACGTTACCGCCCACACAAGACCGGGTATATGTATACTACACGGTACACCCGTCCGGGTGTTAGCCATTTCTCAAATGACATCTAACAGTACAGCTAAAACCGCAGTGGATTTCATTTCAAAGGGAGTGTTTGTTGACCAAACAAGTTGGTAAAGTTAGTGTGTATAGAAATCCTACTCTATTTTTTTTGTGGAGTGGAATGCATTTACGCACCATAACCCGCCTGGGGTAGGCGAGCCGTGTGTGGGAGTGCACTTCCATGCCCCAGTCTTAAGAAAGACTGGTGCACGGAGAATACCCACTAAACCCACCCGCGCTCCTGCATTGCCGGCGGCAGCGTCCCTACCAGGAAAGGCCTACCCTATAATATAAGGCCTGGTTGCTTTAATGGCTCAAGTATCAGCCTATTTAATGTCCCATTGTAAGGCAGCAGAGGCATCCATCATTGATGTGGATTTATGATCACAAGCGAGAGCTCTGTTCAATAAATCTAACACACATTTTGTCTGAACCGGGAATTGAACCCAGCACCCCTGATATCTTGGCCCAGACAGGAACGTTGCCTATCTGATGGTAGACTGACGACCACGACCTGTATTATTGTGGAATCCTTCAATCCTCACTTAACGTTAATTCCTCTGAAATTCGACCCAATTATCGATACCAGAAATATGAATTAACGTAAGGGACAAAACACTGTTTTTCAGGAGAGCCAAAAAACGATTAATTTTTTTTAAATCTCTCTATAACTTTTTACTGTCTGCTCCAATTTTAATTGTGTCTAGAGCAAAGTTTCTTAGAATTTTCTCTTCTTTCATGGTATGAACGAAAAATTTAGAAATACCCAGTGGTTTAAGAAATAGCATGTCCCTTACATTAAAAAAATACGTTTTGTTGCACCTTACGTTGCTATTATTTTATTTGTAAACCGTCAAGCATAACGTAAGCAGCAAGAGAAATAGAAAATTATACGAAATTCTATTGTAAAGGACTTTTACAGTGTTGCAATTTGATGTAACTATAGATTATCTACTAAATTTATAATATTTTAATACCATGTAAATAGGTTATTTGCATGATTAAATGTAAGTTTCAGCCTAGCTATAGCAGATTTAAATGAAATTTAGGGACAAAAATAAAACGATTTATTATTAATACCTATTTTTTTTATGTTCGACTTTTATGTCAGCTTAATTATTATAAATTCAACATACTAATCAGTCTATTAAACTTTTTGTTGAGTTTAAATAAATGTTCTAAATTATTAACAGTCTTAGACACCTTTTAATTAACAATTAAAAATAATTATTATGTATTTGAATTTATGATCTCTTTTAATTAAGAGTCCTATAACAAACTCTGTAGTTTTAATTATTACGTTTCATTGGCTTTAAAATCAGAAATTAAATTTAAAAAAAAATCTCAGACTTAATCAAACAGTCTTATTTATTAAGTATCTCAATGAATGTACTGAAAACGAAAGACAGATGAAAAAATATTATTTGTCTAAAGATGAACGAATAAAAAATATAAGTGATATTAATATTAGAAATATATTAACTAGGGTCGCCCTCGCGGTTTCACTCGCGCGTATTTTTTTTTCAATTATCCCCCCCTTTCCCCCATCAAAGTATCCTATGTCCATATCCTGGTTCGAAGCTACCTCTTCACCAATTTTCAGCCAAATCGGTTCATCCGTTCTTGAGTTATAAATAGTGTAACTAACACCACTTTCTTTTATATACATAGATTACAAGATTAAATAATTAGGAATGGGCAGACAGATTATGATGATAATATAACTATTGGTACATTAAACTTTTTAATGGTGAAATTGAAGTGGTTAAAATATGTTACTTTTTCTATTTAGTATTTTATCTAGTTATCATCATCAGCTGTCATCACCATCTTCACCGTTCGTCGGTGTCATTTAGGGTATCTTTAACTGGGTTTTAATTTTTTTTTTATATAGCCTATAGGTGTTCCCACTGCTGAGCAAAGGCCTCCCCCAAATCTTTCCAAACATCACGATCTTTAACTTTTTCTGGCCAATTTTGGGGTTTAATTAAATTCTTAAAAAACTCTAATCACGAATTAAAGTAAGGGACATGTTATTTGAGTCGACTGATCTGAGATTTAAGGTAAGGGTGTAAATTATTATAAAAAAAATGTAAACGTCTGTTACATCATTTTTTTTTGCATAAAACGTTTTACGCAGGCCAAAAAATATTACTGTAAGGGTAATTTTTTTAACGATAGAACTTTTTCAATAACACCAATCGATAGAGCAGAAAATTCTGAATCCAATGATATATATAACTCATTTTCGCCAAAATGTCCCTTACGTTAATTCATATTTCTGGTATCGTTATTTCAAATGTACTGAGTTCCATGGAGTAATTAAGACTTCCGAAAGACATCTTGTGGTAAATAATGGCGTCAGGTTACACTGGTGAAACACTTAAAAAGTTAGTTTCCTATCAACAAGACCCAAAGTCGAAAACTGCAACCTCTAACTATATTAGCTACCGTTGTTCAACAGAGACAGTAAGAGATCATTAGTATTTAACGCCTTAATTTTCTCTTAATTACGATCCATTTTAAAATTAGGTCAAACGGAAAGGGGAAAAGGCAGACATTAAATTAAGATTACAGTTGTTAATTCGGCGTCTTCAATACGGTTCCTAATTGGACGGTCATGTACAGCTGTGATCTGCGTATTCAATTAGCTCGGTAGACCGGGGGTAAGGTCACTACCATTAATTTGTTCATTAATAATACAAACATGATTTTAGCTATGTATGTTTAGTATTGCACTTAGTGGCCGGTCAATAGCAAAGCTGGCACCGGCTCGTCCCAATCGGGTGTGAAGGGGAAACCGGGGGAGTTTAGTGGGTAGTGGACGCTTTTTTAGTCTCGAGTCCCACACACGGCCGTGGGTCTAGCTAGCCTGCGGTTATGGTGCATAAACGCATTCCCCTCCGAAAAAAAAAAAGTATTGCACTTAGTCCCGCAGAATAGTTCCTATATGCCTAACTAGCATACCTGCGCTAGCATAGCTTGTATGTAGAAATGTATCCTCTATTACTGTGAGTGAAGCTTTATCTAAATCCGCTTAAAGGTTTTGCGTGAAACAAACATACAGCCATACAAACATCAATACATCCACAAATACTTTCGAATTTCATAAAACAATAAACACAATCATTCTCACTTTTAATATGTCAAGGAACATATTTCACCGCGGGGGATGGTAGTTAGCCAATCAAACTCGTAAAAGTCCTAAACAAGGTAGGGAATAAACCCACGACCTCCGAGTTTTATGACCCTATCCAGGTTACAATTTGGGCTAATTTTAGTAATATACATAGAGAGCGACGAAGCCGCGAATTAAACTTGTAAATAATCGACCTAAAATTTTTAATAATATTAAAATAATTTGCCGAGTTTAGGCAGGATATATTAATCTATATATGTATATAAAACTCAAAGGTGACTGACGGACTGACTGACTGACATAGATATCTATCAACGCACAGCCCAAACCACTGGACGGATCGGGCTGAAATTTGGAATGCAGGTAGTAGACGTTGGCATCCGCTAAGAAAGGATTTTGATCAATTCCCACGGGAACGGGAACCACGCGGGTGAAACCGCGGGCGCCCACTAGTAGTGTATAAATTCCTTGTTCAAGTAAAGGTGCACTCCCTGTTTACTCATATGACACTGGGACAGCAGTCTGTGGTCTGACCCGACTGAATTAATTACCGCTTACATAACCATACACCTATCCAAATAAACTTGTGCCGTCGCATCAGCTGACCAAATTGAAGCAAACAATGGTCTTGGAATTACATTAACGTGGCTCGTAATTTAGCCTTTTGGGTCAAGAGTAATTATGTTTGGAGACGAATTTGTAAACGCTAATCTTCGTGCGTCCACATCTGTGGATTCGACCTTCAACCTAATTATAGTCCATTTTAAAACGTAATGTAAGTAAATTATAATTTGATATTTCGTTAAAAGCAACAATGGAAAAGTTACTAATAGATATTCGTTAAAATATATTATAGGTATGTATGTACTGTACAAAATAATACTCTTGTACGAGACATGAAGAGAATGCCTAGAAAAATCTCTATACCTTTCATGGCTTTCGACACCGGTCAAAAAACAGTTTTTAAAGTTACAAAATAAGTACAAAAAAGCGATTAAAATTGTAATCAAATATTGTAAATTAAGAGAAGAGAGTAAAATTATGGTTTGATGAATTTTTTTTAACTGATTCGTAAGTATGATACTAAAAAAAAATTTTTTTTTAATTATTTATTACTAAAAATAGATGTTTTTGAAACACTAGCTTTTTCAGGCAAAACTATCATACAAAAGGAACCTTTTAACTTCTGTTCTATTAAATCAATAAACTAAAATAGATATTAATGGGGTATTATTTCCGTAGCTACTTGGAGCTGTATAGTGAAAGCCATCAACCAGCAATGCTGAAGTCATAAAATAACTAATAAGCTTTTTTATAGACTTAGCGGTCGAAGCTACGTCTGTTATAATTGGTTTATTTTTAAATCAAAAAAATTAATAAAACCAGTCTTTTAGATCACTTTCCGGAGTATATGATTCGTGTCAGTATTAAAAATTGAGCCGAATATTCTTTGCTTTTCTTTTTGTAAGCAAAGGAACTCTATGGCATAGTGCCGAAATATTTAATATTTTTTTTGGGTGTGCAAAGGCTCTGTGCATACAGCCAAAACTTGGAAATAACTATAAACAATACTCGAACTTTTTTAATGTACCGCAAGGAGACGTATGGAGACGTATGTATGCCGCAGCGTGGAGGGCCCTCCAGCGGACATTTTCAAACGGATATTACGGAATTATGCGGGAAACGGGAGCATTTCCGAGTTGTTTAACTCGCGTCTGGATGTTTTGACGGCGCGTTGCTTTTATAGACGCGTTCCATATTTAATTTTGTCGTAACCATTTTGTTTATTTTGACGATAAGGATTTGTTGGAACGTTAAAAACACATTAAAGTACTTATGAACTCAACGCCTTGAAAAATTATTTGGCAAAAATTGTTATTAAAGGTGATTCTTATTTTGCGTTAATAAATTATTTTCATTTTGCTTTCAACTGTGTAATCGCCTGTTTATAAAATTATGAGAAATTTTCATGTTGCGTTGTTTCAATAAAAAAGTGCCTTTGCTTTTAGGTAAATAAGCTATTCTAATATTTCTATTAGAGAATTTGGATGATTAGGGTAGGTGCATGAGCTGACTCACTGACTGCACATTACAAAGACTTATTTCAATGATGGCGGCCTTTGCCCTTGACAAGCTTTTTACAATTTTACTTAATAAAATGAATAGGCTTTTATCAATAAAACTTATCGGCACCGATCACCTTGGCCTTGCTGAATCATCGCAAGATTGTACGTCAGTTAAATTACCATCACAGAGGCGACCCCACTTGTGTAAATGCTCATGCGACGTCTTAATAATTATGGGATGATGAGTACAGCTATCCTTATGAATGCTGCGGCTAGTTACAATTTTGTAATGTAAAAATTATTATAATTATTAGGTATATTTCGCCTCTTGTTACATTTTATTAAAAGGAGGGCCTATTACCAGTAAAATGAATGTAGCCAATCATTTTTTGAGTAACCTACCTTCTTCTTTTTTTTATGATATTGTTTGTAACAGTTTTCTCTTGAAACCTCACGAGATGATTTGGCATGAAATTGTGTGGTATTTCAAAGTGGTTTAAATTTTGTATAAGATCGTTTTATATCTTTTTAATGTCTTTTCCATAAACACAAATAACTTTTACGGCTAAACTAATCCGACCAAATTAGAATTAAAAATTAAAGTTTTTATTGCCGGATATCTTTTATTAGACATAACAATATTTTATGCTAGTTTCACTTTAATTTTCTTAACTGTATAGTAACATCAGTAACTGTAGCTAGTCGAAAATTGAAATCTAGGATTGTAGTAACATTGTTCATTCTAAATTGTATACGTAGAATCGCAAGCAAAGCATCATTTGGGGTTAGTGTTATCTGATTTTATAAATTTCAAAGAATCATTGAAATAGTGAATCATCTAAAACAGTTACATTACAACACTAGATCTCGGTCAACAAATGAAAACACAAAAAAAATTACATCTGTGTCTGTGTACTTCTATGTGTGTTAGGTCAAACAGAATTAGGTTAATCGAATTAAAGCATTCATATCGCGAAACCAATAAACCCGCGTAGGCGGACCTTGATCCGACCTAGTAGTAAAATAACTGTTAGCTTTGAGTTTGATCTGTAAAAGTTTTTTATCTGTTGCTGTCACAATAGAAGTCAATCCTTTCCAAATTCAAACCAGCTTCTAATTTTTTTTACTTTTTTTAACTGCTAGTTCTCAGTATGTAGTACCTTTAATTAATTAAATTATATTCTTAGCGTCCTGGCACCAAAGACATCGTAGCCAATTTCCTGGCATTTAATGCAAAAAAAAAATTAAGACAAAAAAAATAGTTCTTGTTCTATTTTCAATGAATTACACGGTTTCCGAATCCGATCCACCTACAATTAGATACGTCTGATGTGGTTAAACTTATTCATTTTGAGTTCTCGCAAGTTAAAGAAAAATTATATAATGCAATATTTTTTGAGATATTCTTAATATGTAGAGCTTCTGCGCGCAGATTAATAAATAAAATTGGCAGTGATTGAAATTAATTAATGTCGACACTGCGATAATCTGAAAGCTGTCAGTTAACACCAAAATTAAATACACATGAATATTAATAAAATTTACTATTTAAGTGACCTCTTAAATGTAATGCGTAATCGTATTTTCAATATTTTCGATTAAATAAATCGTAAAACTGAGATTTTATAGCGGCACCTTTCATTTCATAACCTTATACGATCATTTATAGCAAACCAGAGGTGAAGGCGACTGAATCACTGGTATCAATTAACAGAAAATTATAATTACGTCATCAAAATTGTTTTATTTTATGAAGAATGTTTTATAAATAATTGTACAACATCACCATTGATCTGAACCTAAAGTAGGTAGCGTAAATACTTGTGTTAAAGATATCAGAATCGACGAAGGTACCACAAATTATACTTAAATACTGATACATGATGAACATCCAGACACAGAACCAACAAAAAATGTTCATCACATAAGTGTTGGTCCTGGGTGGGATTCGAACCCACGAACCCTGGTGCATAGGGCAGGGCCACCACCAAATGCGCCATCGCGCCAGTCAAAGATCAAGTGGTTTTTGCATAATTTTCTTAGCCTGATCCGATATAGTCAGGGTATCCGTACATACCATTGCATGACACTTATGCAGGAAGCATCGCTCAATATATGTATAAGCAACTCTGATCTTCGAGCTCTTTATTTCTCAGGGTGGTAGCTATCCTTTCAAACCCTAAAAACTCTGAAAAGGCCTTACCACATACCACAGCTTAACAAACCCAAAGAAATCCGGGATCACTTAAACACTGAAGGCGGTTAAACTTGTGGTGCTACCAAAGCTGTTTGTGTTCCCGTTGTAAAAAGGTCGATATTGGCAACGCAGTTCCGTAGTGCAGCAAGTGCATGTCTTTGTATGGTCAGTACAGATGGCGGCTCGCCTTGGCCTTCGCCTCTTTATCTCGATTGGTCCTTTGACCTCCCGCCGAGTCATCAGCGGCGGGATATTTATGAGATGTCATTTATTATGACTGTTACGTCTATTGACACGCGCGTGACAAGGTTCTAGGAAGTAGGAGAATTCAATTTTTTTTTCTTTCTGTAAATGTAGACGGCGTATGTACGGTAAGATAGCATCAACCCTGTGCATCAACCCCTAGTTTTTAATTTCTATTCCATTTAAGGAATAGAAATTGAACTGAAAATTGGTTGTGGAAATTTGACTGATTAGGGTAGATTGATGTGCTATTTACTGTACATAAATTAGTCAATATATTACATTCATATTCCCAAACACTGACTTAGACAAAAAGTAAGACTGAGTCGGATAAACTGGGGTATTTTATTTGGAATTTTAAAATTTCTTTATAACTTACTAGCCTTCCGCCCGCGGTTTCACCCGCGCGTAATTTCTTTTTTCAAATATCCCTCCGTTCCCCCCAACATTTCCGGGAACAAAATAACCCTATGTTCACCGGGGATAGTGTAGCTATCTAACAG
Source organism: Mecyna flavalis (assembly GCA_949319885.1). Lineage (NCBI taxonomy): Eukaryota > Metazoa > Arthropoda > Insecta > Lepidoptera > Crambidae > Mecyna > Mecyna flavalis. The sequence goes on from OX439430.1 coordinate 18,193,573, forward strand.
TGAAAGAACTATTCAAATCAGTTCAGTAGTTTCGGAGCCTATTCAATTCAAACAAACAAACAAACAATCAAATCTTTCCTCTTTATAATATTATTATAGTATATTATAGTATTATAGTATAGACGTATCTCTAGATAAGAAGTTCACTGATCAGCATAGAAAAAAAAGCTTAAATAATTTGGTTCATTTACAAATAAAGTAAACGTTCATTTGTCGCCCATTGCTGAACTAAGGTTTCCCTCAGATTTACATTTGACCGGTTGCAGCGGCCCGTAACAAACAAGGTCCCTCGATCTTTATAAGGTAATCCGTCTGCCTTGCCTTCCTGCGCTTTGGGCTTCCTGCGCAGTCATTTTATTTCTTTCAACCGAGCTTACAGTACGCTTTATAAGATTTAAAAAAATGTATACGCTAAGAATTTGATTAGAGAGATTTTTGTCTTCTTTTAATATATTGTTATTTTTTGTATTAAGGGATAATCCACTTGCTTATTTTCATTCGTAAACGGCTTAATCTCATCGGTGAAAATACATGACTTACATTATACCAATACATTTTTCATAGTATTTCATCGACTGCAGCAAGTTATAATGCGCTGAAATGCGCCGTGACGGCACGTGTCGCCGCGCACGCAGCCTGCCCACGTGCCCGATAACGTTTCCCGCCCATACCGGCAAGATGGCCGATTTACATTTTTAATTTTTGTCACGGGCAAAGACAGCTTAAAATAATTTTAAGAAAAGAAAATGCGGCTAAGGAATCTTTTCTATAGAGCCTAAGGTGTCGGTCGGGAATTAATAAAGGAATAGGCTAGTTGACAAAATTTGGAAATTCGGTTAAAACTATAGTTTAGTATCTATTTTACCCCAAATATATATTATTTTTAGAAAAATAGGCCTTTTTCATAAGTATTTTGCTTTTTTAGAAATAAACTTAAAATTAACTTTGGAAAGGCCAAGACTGTCATGGCGTCTTGAATGACGTCTATCCTCACGAAACAATCGAGTTTGTTGATGTCAGTCGACGAGATCATTATACAGCTGCAACCGGTGTTTTGTGAGGACTGACGTCACGTCCTCTGATTGTTGTTTAATGTCACGTGATTAAATAAGTAATTTTGCCGATTTTAATTTCCAAAAATATTTGTCATCTTATATTATTTTAGTAAAAAAGTTGTTTTTTTGTTTACTAAATATCATGATTAATCATTAGAAACTCTAAGCCATCCGATTCATTCTTAGTGGAAACAAGCCTATTGTATGTAACTTCCGATGGCAGGCACTGCGTTACTGGCAGCAAATATGGTGGCTTTTAGAGATTTGCTGCCGATTGCAGCTTTTACTTGTGTCCGGTCGGGCATTATCAATTATTATTGTTTGATTCCAATTTCGAACTCTAGAAGGTGTTGCCATAAGTATCAAGTAAATACCGTTAGGACCCTCGTACCTAATGATCTAATCGTGACCGATCATCCTGTCCGCGTTGAATTAACTTTATCATAACGGTATTTTTAACAGTTAAATCGAGATAATCAATAGAGATGATGTTGTAATAAACAGCAACAGCTAATCCATTAGTTTTGTCATGTGCTCAGATAACATACCATAATGTGGACAAGGAAAAAACCCAAGACATTTGGAAAATTCTTAATAGTTTTGTGTTTCAGTAAAAAATGTGAATCAGTTGAACTAGAGATGCTGTTTCACCTTCAGATTCATCTACATACTAGGTTTGCGACTGTTATACGTAAATATGTACTATAACGACATCAATGAGCAATATAAACAAACAGATTTTATATAACAGAGATTTACTTAACATACATATTATTATTTGCAATAAATAACTATTTGATAGATCATGAACGGATATAGTACAAATGAGAAATATATTTGCTTTTTGATCCATTTCAAATTCTTTATCAGGAATAAAATCAAATTTTAAATTTTTACGGTAAAACTTTAAAAAATATTTTTCCGAAATGCTAGCAGCGTCGGCCATTTGCGTGCGTCGTATTGTTTCAATTCTACGTTATTACTTTGATAAAACGAACAATGGCGAATTGGAACGTTAATGCGGATTCCTTTTGCCATATCCACAGAATTCGAATACTATTTTAAGATTTAAAAAAATAATTGGTTTCGCCAATTTCATTAAATGCTCATCCCATATCATAGTCATTTAACTATTAAACTAATTAGATTAACCGAACCGAGTTAGCATATTATTAAGTAAGTTATTTATACCTATACTCTTTCTTTGAACACCACACACATAATATTTAAAGAGCACTGCGTCATCCAAGTTACCACATAATTATATTTACATGCACTTACATCTTCATAACAAACTTGGACAAAACATGTAGGCGAATTCACACATATTAAAAAGATTATGTCAATGGAAAACTACTCTGTCGTAATAATAATTGTATTTTAAATCAACACTAAGCTTGCGTCGGTGTAGGTACACACATAACAGCATATACACAAAAGATCACACAATCGGTGTTTAAACTCCATTAGTCACAGTGTTATGCCGCAAAACACACAACCAGACAAATACAAATTGGCAGGTGTCAAAATATACAGCCATTGGCACCTCCATTTATTCAGCGAACAACTGACAATCGCTGACAGGTGACAGGTAACCCTGCCGCCGGCCCTGCTCTTGGATAGCAGGTTCTGTAATTTGTAACAGTTTATTGTATGACTTGGCATTTAAAATCTGTATTTGTTACACTTTTCGCAAATACATTATCGAAGGTAAACTAATGTACATTATTTTTTGCTTGGAAACAACAAAACAAACACAAATAACACTTGTGGCGACCTCTAACTAGAGGGCAACCACATGACAGTAATCATTACACATACATACATCATTACAATATATGCATAGGTAACTAAGCATTACACATACATCATTACAATATATGTGTACATAACTTCAGGACATTACGTCTTGGGCTAATGAAACTCTCTCACAGTTGACACTCGATTTAGGGACCCCTGTTCTGTTCCACCACACAATAATATTTATGCCAACAGTCTAAACTCTCTCAGAGTTTACTTGCATATCATTGGAACTATAGATGCATACTTTTGGCCCCTAAATTGGCACCTAACGTCGAGTTTCACACGCTGCCCAAAGCACACGTGATCTACACCATCTCGATAGCAAGTAGCAACTATCGCTTGGAACCTCGACGTTAGCCACATCGGGCCGCAGCCCTACTGGCCTCCACCAAATCCCCTTACAGCCAGCCCGAACCGCCGAAATGAAAACCACACATTTTCATCTCACAACCATACCGATTACACAGTAACATGGTTGTCTCTAAAGTACATCCGACCGTGTCCACTCACGCCACGGTCGGTCATCGGTCTACACAGACCGGAAAACATTGTCACTTTGTATGAGAGTTTCATTCCCATCATAAATCATATCATCAGATCACATAAACAGCGATCTCACATTAGGTGAACGCCAGAAAACAGTAAGTAAAACACTCACCCGCATTAAACACCATTTCACTGTCTTCCAATCCAAAACAAGGTAAAAAACTTTCTCTCGCTTCTATGACAGCTCATTCTCGCCAACAATAGTTTCCCGCCATGCGCGACAAGCTGCGCGGAAAAAAAACAGAAAGGCAACAGAAACATTAGCGAAAGCATGACAGTGTTACCAACACCACAAAAGAAATAAGTCAAATTACTTACTTATAGTTTATTCGCGGCATATTCCGCGACACTCCCGAAGGCCAGAAGTTGCTCATAGTACAATTACTTATAACAAGGCGAAAAGCTGCCTTGTCCACTCAGCTATTTTCTCCCTTGCTTTAACAGATGCAACTCTCCTTTCTCTTGTGGTAACACTCACAGGGTCATTCGCAGTACACAACTCTGATGAAGAACTTGGTACAACCTTTACATTATTTCCAGTCTCTATCTCCTCAGGGACAATTTCTCTTATGTCGTCCTCACCAGGAACTAATTGATGTGGAACAACACCTTCCTCTGACCCGTTAAGATCAGTAACAGGGTTGGAGGGTTCCAACGCTTCCACCATTGCCTCAGTGGCTGGACTCTTATCATGAACATATAAAGGTGTATACTGGAAATCATCAACACAGTCTATTTTATGACCATCTGCTAAACCTGTGTCAGAGCAGTCCTTATCATCCTCTGCTTCAAGAGGATACAAATGGGTTATGGAACGCGTGAACTCTGTGTTTCCAACCTTTACCTTTGCAACACGACATTGGCCATCTTGTCCCTTTAACAGTGAAACAATTTTCCCAACTTTCCAATGACACCGATTCCTGTTTGAATCATTTTTAATTTGAACAAGGTCACCAATATGCGGTTCTCTCATTGACTTTACACGAGGCTGTTTGCAGGCATGCCTATATCTTTCGCGCAGACTAGGTAGGTACTGGTCTTGGAACATCTGTTTGAATTCCTCCAAAATCATCTGACCTCTTCTCCAGCTTCCTATTAGGTCAACCTTAGTGGGAGCACCTGAACCACTACTTGGACCAGAATCAAATTCAAATTCGATACACTGACCTGCATTTAGGAAATCTGAAGGTTTTAACACATGTTCAGGTTCTGTTCCAACATTCACCAGTGGGCGCGAATTGATTACAGCCTCCACTTCCTTAATGACAGTAGCCAGTTGACTGTCCTGGAGAAGATGTTTATCCAAAGTCCTTTTCAAACAGTGTTTTGCTAAGCCAACTAGTCTCTCATAAAAACCTCCATGCCAAGGTGCCAATTGTGGAATAAATTTCCACACAATCTTCTTTTCTTTACAAAACTGACTAGATAAGACTTCACTCGTCAGCTTGAACTGAAGAGCGTTATCAGAAACAATCTTAGCTGGTATCCCTCTAGTGGCAGTGAATCTTCTCAGTGCTAACAAACATTCCTCAGCTGTAAGGTTTTTAACAACTTCAAAATGGACAGCGCGCACGGCCAAACAAGTGTACAAACATATCCAGCGCTTTTCTTTACCTGCGTCTGTTTTCACAAACAAAGGTCCGAAATAATCAAGTCCAGTGTATGTAAATGGTGTGCTATAATTCACCCTCTCCATTGGCAAAGACGGGGTAGGAGGTAATTGGTATGGGCCTCCTCCATGTTTTACACATTGTGGACATGACTTAAGGACCTTCTTAACCTCTGCTCTTCCCTGAGGTATCCAATAAGTCTGTCTGATTAAGCTTAAAGTCTGTGAAACTCCCACATGATAATTTTCTTCATGAGTTTTACGAATAATATCAGTGGTGAATTGACAATTCCGAGGAATGAGCATTGGATGTTTCTTGTCATAGGTCCAGTTAGTATTTGACAAGCGACCTTTACATCTTAGGATTCCATCAACATCCATAAATAACCCCAAATTTCTAGTAAGGTGGGTTTCTTTGCCTGATACTTCTTCCTGGAAATGTTCAGCCTGCAACCTTTGTACTGTTTGAACTTTTGAATCCATCTGTATGTCCTGACCTTCTACTGATACATCCATGTCTTCTCTGGGTTCTACCTCAAAACCCTTGTCGACCATTTCTGGACCGTCGATGACGTCCAGAGCCTCCCCGGCCGAAAGAAGAGAAGACTGAACTTGTCTGGTACTTGGCCACTCATCTTCTTTTAGGGTCAACAATTCAGGTCCATTAAACCACAGATTTTTCTTGACACTCCATAGCTCAGGTCTTGTTGCTAAGTCAGCTGGATTCATGTTAGTGTTAATATAGCAGTGTTCTATTTGTTTATTACTGTTAATTTCGTTAACTCGCCTTGCCACGAAGGGAGGAAGCAGTTTGTTAGTCTTCATCCAGCTTAGAACAATGAGGCTGTCAGTCCATAAGTACATTTTGCAATCTGCTATATCTAAGGAGTTTTTGACGTAGCTTAGTAGTCTGCTTCCGATCAGAAACCCAAGCAACTCCAGTCGTGGTATCTTCAGATCATCCTTATCTTCGACTGGAGTCACTCTAGACTTTGATATCATAAATGATACTGTACTATTTTGCCCTTCTGTGGTCTTCAAGTAAACCACAGCCGCATACGCATTCTTGGATGCGTCAGAAAATCCATGCAGTTCATATTTGGTATTGTTACTCATACCAGTACAGCTGTCCTTCGATCCTGCATTTCTTTCTACAACAATATCCTTAGATTCCTGCAAATTATTAATTATCCTTTCCCATTTGTTCCTTAAATCTTCTGGTAGAATAGCATCCCACTTTAACTTCCTAGTGCAGATTTCTTGGAAAAGAAGTTTAGCTGGCAAAATAAGTGGTGCTATAAACCCGCAGGGATCATAAAACCGTGCTAACATGCTTAGCACGTCTTTCTTTGTTTTAGTATTGTGATCAAATATATTGTCATTAAGTTTAAGTTGTAGACTATCATTACCTACGTCCCACAACAATCCAAGAACTTTGACTTTATCCTTTGCAGGGGCTCTTTGAGATTCAGATATGCTCTCCATAAATTCCTCTGAATTAGAAGTCCAGTCCCTGATGTTCATGGACAATACACCAAAAGCGTTCATAGTCTCTTTATATAACTCCTTTGCCTTGTCTAGTGAATCTGCATTTGTTACTAAATTGTCCACATAACATCTTTCAGCTATGTTCTTTAAAAGATTTTGGTTAGTAATAGAAAAGTGGTACCTTAAGGTGGCTGTGAGCAAGAATGGACTTGATATAATACCAAAGGGTACTCTGCAAAATCTTAAGTGTATCAGATTATCTTCTGCCGGCTCCTTGTTGATATCTTTGACCCACAGAAATCTAGTGACTTCCCTGTCCTCTTCTTGCAGACCAATTTGCAGAAATGCTTTCTCCACATCTGCCACAATACCAATCTTACCCAACCTGAATTTGAGTAACAATGCAGTCATATCTTCAATCATTGAAGGGCCTCTGTATAAACACTCGTTGAGACTCTTGTGTCCATTATACTTTGCTGACGCATCATACACAATTCTGCCTCTTTTACCCTCATGCTTTACAATGTGATGGGGAAGATAGTGAGTGATAGCATCACTATCATTCGGGTTTGCATCTACTATCTCTATGATCCCGGTATCAAGTTGTTCTTTCAAAATCTCTGAATACTCTTGAAGGGTTTCCTGGCTCGAACGTCGAAGTAAACTCTTCAATCGCCCACAAGCTAGACCAAAGTTACTTGGCAGCACGGGTGGATACTCAGTCACCATATATCTGCCATCTACATATTGAACAGTCTCGTTAAAGTGCTTGACTGCTTCTTCTTCCTGTGTAGTTTTTGGTGAGTCCGTAATACCTATGCTTTCTAGAGCCCAGAGGAATTTCACATCAATTGATCTCAATGGTAAATCAGGTTCGGTAAAATATGGACACCCTGGTTCATGACATTGACAATATGTAATGATTGACATGATATTGTCCTGTGTATCTTCAAAACTACCTGAGATAATCCAACCAAAATCTGTATCTATCTAGTATAGATTTTCTTGTAATTTAATGCGGTCATTTCTAATGAATGAAAAGTAGAAATCATTGCCAACCAAAATATCAACCTTTTCCCCTAATGTGTCATCATCAGCAGTAAAATCAATGGGCTTAGATGGGCTCACAATGTTAACTGGAACCCTATCAGTTATATGAGGTACAATATTAACCTGTATTATTTTCTTAACTCCTCTTTTAGTAAATATTGTGACTTCAGCACAAGGACTTACAGTCTCAATAGGTTTCTCGGCGCCGAATGTAAAAATTGTAAGCAGGTCTTCCTTTGTGGGGTTCAGCGACAACTCCTTAGCTAATCTTGCTGTTATGTAGCTCCGTTGACTGCCACTATCCAAAAGAAGTCTGCAGGGTACTTGTTTGTTATTATTCTGAACTCTTGCTGTTGCAGTCTGTAAGAGAGATTTATATCTAGTCAGTAGAGCACTTGTCTCATTTTCAATATCAGAAATGAGACTTTGCTTACCCTTATTGGACTCTATAAATTTCTTTGGACACAATGCTCTATTGTGTGTCCCCTTACAGTACACACAATTAACTTTATTCCTGCATTTATTGGCAATGTGTCCCTGTCTTAAACAAATATAACATTTATTCTTTAGTTTTTCCTTTCTCTCTTTAATGTTTACGAATTTTGTGCATTGGTCATTAAAATGGTCTTCTCTACAGAAGACACATTCTTTCTTGCTCCTTTTTCTGTGCACCTGTTTAGACATGCTGATTTTCCTCTTCCTCTTTTCTTTATGAGGATGGCGTCCCTTCAGCTGACTTTGATTTTCATGAGTCACTACATGAAGTACTTCAGTGGTGCTAGATGTGCTAGCCACAGGAACAGCTGGCACTTCTGCTCTTTCAAAAGCGGAGATAATCTTGTGAAGTGCATTTCGTATGTCTTGAATTGTATTGTTTGAGGCTAACAACTTTACTTGATAAAGAATATTGGAGGGAAATTTACTGCAGATGGTGACCCGTAGGTGGCTTCCTTCTACATCTTGGCCCAGAGATGCTAATATGCGCAAATGTTTCTCAATGCAGTTTAAATTTCTTCTACACTCACTTGCAATATTGCTGGCTGGTGTGATGTTATTCAAGGCTGTGTAATGAGCATCAATAATTCTATCTTTGTCCCCATAGCGCTCTTGGAGCAGTTTGACAGCAACATTATAATTTATATTGGTGGTGTCGAGACCCTCAACCGCCTCTAAGGCCTACTCCTTAATATTTTTATAACTAATCTAATCTAATAAACTAATCTACATCCTTAATATTTTTATTTGCAACTGTGGCCTCAAAACGATCCCAATTTCGGCCATTTCAGCAAGTCGCCTGTATACTTTGTCAACTCCAGTTTTGGTAGCGGGGAAGTATTACCTCTGCTACTGGTATCTGGTGATGAGGTGTGGGCTGCATCCAACACCCCCAGCAACTCCTCCGCCTTCAGCTGCAGCTCCATGTGTGGGGTGACATTAGGATGCATCCCACATTTTTCCAGATACAAATAGGTTTCCCTACCAAATGAGTCAATGGCGTTCTTGAGGTTTGCTTTTAATATGGCCACTCTGGATACTTCAATGCCTTCTCCTCCATCAATTAAGTTTTGAACTTCAGTTACTAGTGAAGTCAATGCCTCGACTCGCAATTTCAGGCGTATTTGAAACGCTTCTTCCATTTTAATTATGCGCTGAAATATTGAATACACGTATACGTGACTAACTTGGATAAAATTCTATTGGATATCGACTAACATTATAACTATTTGTTACATACTCACTTTCGAGGCTGATGAATATTTAATGTGAACTTTTACCACAAATCCTATCCTTTCCTGATGGATTCTAATTAGGTATAGCACGTGCTGATCTGAAATATCGAATAAGAGCTGATGATGGACAATCCTATCGAAAACTTTGTACAGATCCTTTTCCAATAGAAACACGACTTAAGTTATAACCGTAATTGACCATATAATTTTACCTTTCCAACAGCAGAAATAATCCCTTTTCAACTTATTGATAGATTAACATGCTTTCACCGTGTTTAACACTTAGAAACCTGAAAATAGAACGTTTTCTCTAAAGGACGCTCACTTTCCGTAAAATTTGGCGGGATCATGGGGTAGCGATGAAAACTTTTGACACAAAAAAAATAAAAACCAAAACCAAGACGAAGACTGCGTTGAGAAATCGTGCGGTCCAACAAAACTAGAAGTTGCGTTCCGAAATCGTAAATTCCTTGTTGGGTTTTATAAAAATTAAAACACATTATAATAATTATGACGATACATAATAAAACAACACAACCAATTTCAAATTCCTTTTATTTTATAACTTTTATAATTTAGGAAAATAAAAGACTTATTGTAATAATATTTTATTTCACCCCTTTTTTTTTTTTTTTTTTAAATGTGTACGTTTTCACTCCGTGATTCGCGAACGCATTTTTGAGCGCGAAATGAGTGATCCAATGGGAACACTTTTCACAAAAATAATTTATTTTCACAAAAAATGGAAATAAAACTAAACAATTAACAAACGCTTCGCAGTTAAATATATCCGGACGAAGTTTAAATTTCATCCGGTGTCAAAATGAACAAAACTTACGATAAAATATTATCATTTTAAAAAACGCAACAAAATGTAAAAAAAAACATGTAATAGGAGTACCTGTTACATTATTACCGAAGTTCAATAGCCTCGGGTGGTCCGTTGGGCAAAACCACATACATACTGTAAGGATATTCGCTATTCTTAGAGCTCTCAATCGCCCTAAAATCATTGGTATTTAACTAAGGAACAAACAATCCTCAACCGTGCCCCACACACGGCACACACCCGACGGCTATCCCAGCATCTCCACCAAAATGTGGCGACCTCTAACTAGAGGGCAACCACATGACAGTAATCATTACACATACATACATCATTACAATATATGCATAGGTAACTAAGCATTACACATACATCATTACAATATATGTGTACATAACTTCAGGACATTACGTCTTGGGCTAATGAAACTCTCTCACAGTTGACACTCGATTTAGGGACCCCTGTTCTGTTCCACCACACAATAATATTTATGCCAACAGTCTAAACTCTCTCAGAGTTTACTTGCATATCATTGGAACTATAGATGCATACTTTTGGCCCCTAAATTGGCACCTAACGTCGAGTTTCACACGCTGCCCAAAGCACACGTGATCTACACCATCTCGATAGCAAGTAGCAACTATCGCTTGGAACCTCGACGTTAGCCACATCGGGCCGCAGCCCTACTGGCCTCCACCAAATCCCCTTACAGCCAGCCCGAACCGCCGAAATGAAAACCACACATTTTCATCTCACAACCATACCGATTACACAGTAACATGGTTGTCTCTAAAGTACATCCGACCGTGTCCACTCACGCCACGGTCGGTCATCGGTCTACACAGACCGGAAAACATTGTCACTTTGTATGAGAGTTTCATTCCCATCATAAATCATATCATCAGATCACATAAACAGCGATCTCACATTAGGTGAACGCCAGAAAACAGTAAGTAAAACACTCACCCGCATTAAACACCATTTCACTGTCTTCCAATCCAAAACAAGGTAAAAAACTTTCTCTCGCTTCTATGACAGCTCATTCTCGCCAACAATAGTTTCCCGCCATGCGCGACAAGCTGCGCGGAAAAAAAACAGAAAGGCAACAGAAACATTAGCGAAAGCATGACAGTGTTACCAACACCACAAAAGAAATAAGTCAAATTACTTACTTATAGTTTATTCGCGGCATATTCCGCGACAACACTATTTAAGTGACAAATCGATGGAAATCTAAAAACAAACTTTTTGTGGGTACTACACATCATCAATGGTTATCATAAATACGTTTTTAAGTACGAGTACCTACATATCTTCAACAAATATTTATTGTCATGATTTTTTAATTTTTGCCAAATTAATTGTTTGCCCTGGTTGAGACTTGAAACCATACATAAAAATATACATACTCGTAAAAAAATAAATAAAATTCACCAAATATCTATGTTGCCAAATTTCCAAAGCGGTATAAATTTCAGTAGGTCGGCTAATCATATAACTATAAAAGCTGTCTTGATACTGAGTACATTATAATGGGTCCCCTATATGAGTGCGAAAGTTGATAGTTCGATTTTCGTTATATCGAACACGCTGTGTCGATAATTCAGTAGTACGATGTTTTATTACATCGATGATTTGTTAGTACGATGTAACGTCAAAAATCTTGTTGCGAAAAACCATGCAGCGATTAGCAATCGCTGCATGGTTTTTCGCAACAAAATTTTCAGATTTTCTTTTGCACTCATATAGGGGACCCCTTGATGACACACTCCTACAATGATAAAACAAACGGTACAAGTATGTTTAAATATTGTAACTAAAATGTAAACCTACACTTTTTGCAACTCTAGATTTCTCGGAACAGCACAACGATTTTTTGTCAGATACGTATAGATTCAGTGGAATCAATCCAGTCGCATATGTACCTCCGACCACTTATGTCAGGCAATGATACGAACCACATTCGACCTTCGGAAGATGAGCCTCTCCTACACTTATGAGCATCGCAAAAACTCAATGTGTAATCAACGTATTTAAACTGACAAACGTGACATACAGACAGATATGTATGTCTGCCATTATGACTTCACAATGTGTCTTATGTCAATGTCTGTAACATTAATTATTTAGTCTAATAATAAATTGGTAGTAATCATTGATAGTGTATTTAAAAAAGAGGTAGATACGGCACTAGCGCTCGAAAAATGCTCCGCTCATATTGTGTTAATTGACACAAATCATTTTAGACGCATAATGTCAACGGTTGGTGAAGCACATAGATTTAGTATATCTCGACGGATCAAATTCTAATCGCCGTGCGTCAAAGGATGGCATATCTACCTCTTTTTTAAATACACTATCAATGGTAGTAATAATGTCCTTGAAGTCTCGCTGACGGTTACGGTGTTTAAAGCATTTTCCTCCGGAAAAAATGGCACCGAAGGCTGGCATCCAAAATTTCAAAACAGAAGTACCTACAGTCAGCGCCAAAATGATCTGAGCCTTTAAACCTACCAAAAATATCTGAATATTTGACAAAAAGCACTTTCAGCACGATACTTTTAGGTGTTAATATTGTTTGTTGTCATTTTGATTGACTAGCCATTTTGGTGTAATGGTCGAGTCGGCTTTTACACCAGAGGTCGCGGGTTCGATCCCCGCACGGTACAAACATTTGTGTGCATGAACATGTCTGTTTGTATCAGTCTGGGTGTTTCTATGTATAATATGTATGTATTTACAAAAAAAAAGAATATAAGTAATGTTTATCCGTTGTCTAGCACCCATAGCACAAGCTAATGCTTAGTTTGGGGCTAGATGGCGCTGTGTGAATAATGTCCAGAGATATTTATTTATTTATTATTTATTTGTTCTCAAACGACAAATGAAAATGCTCCTTTACGACTTCAGGTAAGGTTGATTTTTGTCAAATGTTCAGATCATTTTGACGCTGACTGTACCAGATCATTTGAAACATCATTACGTTAATGTATTGCTATTATTGTGTTATTTCCTGTGGACTCGAACAAGCAAAGTAGAACCTCCAGCGAACGAAAGCTTTTGGCCTCGACTAATTAGAAAACAGAATGAATTTCTAAATTCAATTAAGATCTTGTTTGTTAACAAACCAGACGGTTGTCAGACTACTACGGTGTTCACGGTACTAGTATTAACATCAATACTAGTATTAACATCAATTCGTAGGCGCTTTATAGATAAGTCTAGTGTTTCATTAATACCACTTTCTAAAACTTATCTTGTTTGTCCATTTTCACACTCTAAGGTAGTTAAGCTAGTAAGAATAACGTTTTTCGCTCTTATTCTCGCTATTTATCTAAATGAAAAGAAAAACAGGCAGTTTATTTAACACCACAATTTAAAGAAATAAGCAAAACGTATACCGAAAAAAACAAATAAGATAGCAAATATAAACAGCGCTGATATTACTTCATAGCTACAAAGGTCTCTTTTTCTCGCTCTTTATCCAAATAAAAAGAATAAAATGTGCACCGAAAAAAAAGAAAAGTAAATTCTTTTGGTATTTGAGTATTTTCGTTATTTTGGTTTGCGAGCGCGACTGTTGGAATATGTCTCAATATCGCAATGAGCCTCGCAAGTCTCACAAAGATTGCTTCTAATCATAATACAATTGATCTTGAGAAAAAAAACAAGAGCTTACCTCAAAAGCTTTAAATGTTTCACAAAAGTGGCGCAAACTTAAGAAAAGAAAACATTTGTTTATACCCGTAAGATTGTCTCAATCGTTAAAACAGATTTGAGCTATTGTTCTCTGTCATAATTGCCATTTGTTTAAGAGGTTTTTTAATATAATTACTCATTACTTATAATTATGGTAAAAAATATATTGACTCTTCTCGTTTTTTAAACGACTTCCTGACATAAAAAAGTATTTAGTTAATACCAAAAAGGTAGTAAAAAACAAAGCTTGTCTCATTTATATTAAGAAAAGGACAGGCAGTGTCGAATAGTCCATGTTATCTCCTAATTTAATTTGTAATATTATGTCAACGTAGTTTCTAAGTTTAGCAGCATTAAATAAATAAATCTCTCAGGACATTATTCACACAGCGCCATTTAGCCCCAAACTTAGCTTGTGCTATGGGTGCCAGACAACGGATAAACATTACTTATATACTTTTTTTTTAAATACATACTTAATAAACATAGAAACACCTAGACCGATACAATCAGACATGTTCATGCATGCACACAAATGTTTGTACCGTGCGGGGATCGAGCCCGCGACCTCTGGTGTAATAGCCGACTTCTCGACCATTACACAAAATGGCTCGTCATCTTCATTGCATCTAGATAAGGATATTGATGCTATGCTGCAATATGTCATGGGGTTTAAACCTAATTCACTGTATAGGGCTCGCTTTCCTAGCCTTCATATACCTAATATATAGACACATAAAATTATATGAATATTGTCGTCGCCATCGTTATAGCGATCGCCAATATTAATTAACAATGCAGCGGCTACTCCCACTCGGCTTATGCAAATGATCGATCCACTTAGTCATATCCATTGGAGACTTCGGACAGGGTCACTCAGTGCCTTGTCCCACATTATGCATAACCTAGACTAGACCGTTGGGCTTGGTCTTACTGCAACAGATATAGGTTCAATAGGTTTCGTTTTGTGTCTGGTCATAAGGCTAGTTCAACAATTGTCATTTTTTCATCCGTCAATAACTTATATGAGCACCTAATAAAAAAAGACAGCACCATTGTTTTTTGACAGAAAGACATTTTATCACTATCATATTACCGTAAATGCGAAAGTTAATGCGTCTGCATCGGTTTCCCGCTTAAAACACTGAACCGATTTTGATAAAATTTCGTACCTGGGAAAAGAGGTAGACTTCTTTTATACATGGGATAATTCTACGTTCTTGTGGGATAACAGAAATTGACGTGTATAGTGTAAATGTTCCATTTTTCACGTCGCAACAGATTAACGCATCTACCTACGTATTTGTTGGTATGGGCCTGGGGCTAATTTGAGAGCTGTGGTGTACGTTTATTTTTGATAATTATTGTGTTAATATGTAATTATGTAATTTCAGTGTCGTCCTTCAAAAATATTGCTTTCACCAAGAAGCAATGGTTCTTTAACGTTATACTAAATTTAATTACTGTAAAACTCCGTTATCGTAACCTGTTAAGGTGCGTAGGAGTGCCACACGAGGTCCAGACATCTGGTGGTTACGTCAGCTCCTGCCTGTGGGTCGTAATTAAAAAACAAAGTTCTTTCACCAATATCGTGCGCGAAACAATCGAACTGGGCCGGTTGAACCGTTCTGCGATTGATAATTCAGAGCTATATCGTTTTATGGGTTGTTGCCCTACAGTTTACGAGTATTTTTACTGCGGACTGTACTCGATATGTAAGGAAAGTGAGGAACCTAATTCTTCAAAAAAGTCTTTTTTCAAGCGTTTTGTCCCGATCTGCCTAGTCAGGGTACGCTTGCACCATGATTTAGGATTTGGTGAGGTATTACTTGAAGCGACTGCCATCCGACCTCGGCAGCCCTTGACAGGGGAACTAGGCCAAATGAATCACTAGGACTAGCCAAATTCTGGATTGTGGTGCAAGATTACCCTCACTTTAGTTTGAGGCAAAACGCTAAGAGAAAGAAATAAGCAATGTTTAATTTTATGCCGATAAATAAAATGCTGCAGCTCAACGTCGCGCTTATTATTATTTCGATTCAATATTTTCTAGGCTAAACAAAACGAAAAAGCTAGCCCGTTTTTTCTAGAAACAACAAAAACAATCATCATTATAGAAAAACAAAGGCTGAATTGGATACATTAAAACTTCGCCAAACTAACGATTTGTCGTGAGAAAACTTTTTGCGCATAAAACTTGGATATCGTCGGTCAAGCGTATTTTCATTGAATTTTCAACTTTACAGATATTGATACAAGGCTTGATATAGGTGAGAGGATGGTCATTTACACGTTGTTTTAAACTTTGATGGGAAAACTTTGTTCGATATCAGATAGAATGTTTTTAAGAGGTATCGCGTGACAGTCACCGCGTATGGTAGCTGTGATCGTTCATTGATACTCGCTACAACCTTTAACTAAGTTTATAAAGGGGTTATAACTGGTTTTTATGGTGTTTGAAAAATAAAGTTTCAACCAATTAAAAATTCTTAGCTGTTGACAAATGCGGGTAGGTAATAGAATAACCAATCAAAGCTGAGGAAATTTCACTAGAAGGGTTATGATAATTACTTGGCATTACAAACTTACAATTTGAATGATCCTTTTAATATGACTGGTTTTGTATTTTAGGAACTAGCAACCCTAAATACATACAGAACAAATCGGACGTGAAATGTAAAACTTGGGCTTAGATCCAATCCTACATAACAACAAAGACACACACACACGAACACACACATGCATATAACATGAAAATACCTACATTTGAGTATTTTGTCTGTTTTGTGAAGGTTTGGCGATATCCGTAAGCAGTATGATACTGATCTATTGCTTACAAGCTTTCGCGCTTATGTATTCAAAGTCTGGGTTGGGTGAATACTTAGGTAAATAAGGCTGTGTTCACTTCGTGTATTCCAAGACTACGTGAAGGCTGTACAAAATTGAGTGATCGGATGAGTTATGAGTACGAAAATTCCGTGTTTTTTCAATGAGCTATGTTCAGGAAATTTGTCTCAACTCAATGCAATGGATAGTGGTGGGTGCTCAGTGCTCACCATCAGATTGATTACGTAATACGAGTATATTTGTATGTCTTACATTTTTATTCGCTTAATTCTATAAAAAAGGTTAACTGTTCTATGAATGCTCTTATGAATATTTTATCTCAATTACTTAATAGAGTTCAACTCAATTAAGTCGCACTCGAAGATAATAAACTTGTTTCACATTTTCCAATTAACATCAGACCCTAATTTTTTTATTTTTGTTTTTGTTGAAATTTTACCTTGTCTGGTTTTTTATTGTAAAATGTTACCTTATGTCTTTCTTTCTCCGTAAATAGTTGATTTCTAAATTGATTAATAAAGTTCAATAATAAGTATGGCAGTTCGATGAACCTTGAACGATGCAACGTATCGCGTGCATCAGAGGAATATCTCCCAATGTCGCATGCAACGTGGGCCCAAGGTTACCGTTCGGCAGCCATCAATGCAATTTATGCCGTCGTAAACAGACTATCCGGTAGGGATGCGACATACTTCATGAAAAACATCGATGTTTTCGAAAGCGAAACATCGACGATAAAAACATCGATGCTTTTTGTTAACGAACTTCAAAAACACAATAGAGGGCTTTCTTATTTTGATCAATTTAGGTTATTTTAATCAACATCAATATCAAAAACATCGACTCATATGAAGGATATGACAGTCGCGGTGTTTTTAAAAATAAAAATTGCTGAACACAAGTGGTTTGAAACACGTTTTCCTAAAATTTAAATAAATAAATATCTCTGGACATATTTCACACAGCGCCATCTAGCCCCAAACTAAGCATTAGCTTGTGCTATGGGTGCTACACAACGGATAAACATTACTTATATACTTTTTTTGTAAATAATTTTTTCATCTTATACAGTATTTTAACCTCTTATAAACTTAACACCGTAGTAGAACGCACTATGAATATTAAAAAACATCGAAGTTCATGAACGATAAGTAAGTGGCAGCACAACGAGCAATCCATCGTTGTTAAGTGTCCCTCAACGAAATATCGGCCGCTTATCATCAGGACGGCTACTGCCTAGATGCCTGTCTGCCGAGGAACTTATTTTCAAAAATCGGACTTGATGTGTTAAATGTCGATGTATAGTTCCGTACTTCCCGAAGCATGCACGAGCCGAGTTATCATCACCCGATAACGGTGTGAGCCGGAACACGGAATTGAGTTTCTATTTCGTTTCCGTTCAAATGGTACCTATCTGCATTTGTGAAACTATAGAAAAACTAGGCTAACCTAGTTTTTCGATAGTCTTTGACTAATCAAAGGATAATAAACAAGAAATAAAATTAATGTTGAAGATGGTCTTCTTTACCACTAGCTGGGTGGCGGGCGACGAAAAACATCGTGCGTGAGGATATTTGCATGTGTAAAAATGATCGTAGTATTATTAATTTTACTCTTTGAATGATCTGTTTGGTGCGGTTTGTTTGCCTGTTATGGGTTACGGTGGTCAGCAGTAGTAGCAGTTCAATGTAATCGCTACTGGAATCTGAAGCAAGTGTAACCCGACTTGGTGGGACAAACCAATCGAAGATTCTTTTTCTATTAGCATCAAAAAAAACTAAATTCATAGCTTTAGTCACTTCAAAAACCAGTTTCTAAATGATAATTAATTTATTGCTATAAATATCTACCTACCATTCAATATCATAAGTTATGATGTCATCTAGGTGTGCTGTATAGACAAATTGATACAAAAACTAAATGAGCGACAAATCTAAATAACATTGAATAAGTAATTATGTTTATAGCTTTTCCAACTTTGGTGTTTATGTTATAAGAATATAAAATTAAAAAGTTTGTAACCCTATAAGTATTTTATCATATATACCTACATTTGAATAGTAAGAACTACTTGGCTCGTCTGACGACATTAACCGTCTCTCTCTTTTCCCCCAGGCACGAAGAAGATGGAATACAAGACGCGACAGTGGCACGAGAAGTGCTTCTGCTGCGTAGTGTGCAAGAACCCGATCGGCACGAAGAGCTTCATCCCGCGCGAGCAGGAGATCTACTGCGCTGGCTGCTACGAGGACAAGTTCGCTACCCGCTGTGTTAAGTGCAACAAGGTTAGTACATTGAAGTTTTGACCTGGTGGTAGGTTCCTGTACTGGGCCGTCTAGGTGGGAACCACCGCAGTGCCATATATTTTCCCGTGAAATAGAGTGTGTCAAGCACTTCTGTGTTTCGGGGAAAGGGCACTGTAAAAGTAAAGTAATGTATCAGCCTATTAATGTCATTCTGCAGGGCAAAGGCCTCCATCTTTGAAATCAAGTAATCGTTACAATGATATATACTGGCTTAATCAACACGCTTGCCAAATACGGATTGGTGATCAGAAACCCGAGCCAAGAGCTGAGTCCGAAAAAAAAGACACAAAGTTAGCTCGACCCGGGAATCGAACCCAGAACCCTCATTGACACGTTGCCGAATGGGGCAGGTCCCATACATTTCAATAATAACTGCTTGGATACGGTAGCCGGTAGACGTCGCGATGGCGTCCTAATGAGGCTATGTGAACGTGGAGAAACAACACTAAGGGAACAGACACAGGCAGTGATCAGACTCTTGCGCACATGGCCAATGACTGTCCACTCTACCGGTTTTTGGAGGCTGACGGAACCAATGGTTTGACTCCGGCTGCTGTGGACTGGTTGCAGCAATTAATTTTGGATATTTGAAAGGAGAAAAAAACGTGTCTCTATTGCTAATACCACTCTTAACCCTTCCAGATCATTACGCAAGGCGGCGTCACGTACAAGAACGAGCCGTGGCACCGCGAGTGCTTCACGTGCACCAACTGCAACACGTCCCTGGCGGGACAGCGGTTCACGTCACGCGACGAGAAGCCCTACTGCGCTGACTGCTTCGGCGAGCTGTTCGCTAAGCGCTGCACGTCTTGCACCAAGCCCATCACTGGTCAGTAGCTGCTATTTTACTTTGGTCACTGGCTTTAATTAATTTGTTGTGTTTGAACTATCTGTACCAAATTAGCATGGACAACCATCGAAAAGTAAAAAGTAATTTGAATGTCACTGCGAGGAATAGCGTAGCTTACATATTATTAGTTTTGCTACTCGCCGCAGTGGCGCCACTAAAATTCCCAAACTTATTTCTCGATTCGGATTACTTTCAGCTTTTCGATTTTGTCTGTGCTAGCGCTACTGCTTGTATTATTGCAATTTGCAGATCAATAAAATGAGCCATAAAGTGAATCTTTCCAAAAATGTTAAATGTACAGCAGTGGACTGCGACAAGTTGGTGATGATGATTTTATTAACCAAAGCACCTTATTAAATATAAATAATTGATTACTTCCAGGCATCGGCGGCACCCGTTTCATCTCGTTTGAGGACCGCCACTGGCACAACGACTGCTTCATCTGCGCGCAGTGCAAGACCTCGCTCGTGGGCAAGGGCTTCATCACCGACGGTGCCGACATCATCTGCCCCGAGTGCGCCAAACAGAAGCTCATGTAAATACCCCCCTCCCCCCACCTCGCTCTAACCGCCTGGCCGGAGGCAGCGAACGCACGGAGCATCTAGCTACTAAAACATACGCGCCATTTTTTTCGGCGGAGAATGCGTTAAGCCGCAGGCTTGCTAGACTTGCGGCCATGTGTGGCCACTGAACTCCCCCGGTTTCCTCTTTCCACCTAATTGGGAGGAAATGGCTGTGGCTATTAACCAGCCCAAAAAAAAAAAATATAGGCGACTTAAACGCATGTTTTTATCTCCTATGCGATAGTCATACATATCCTATTGCGACAGGCTAGAATCTATCTCTGGAACCAACTCGCCAGAGAACCAAAAAAAAAAAGGCACAAGCCAGGTGTCGAGCGGAATATGCGGCAAGAAATTAAGTTTCGTTGTCGCCGCGAAAAATCATCATCGAAAATCATATACTCATTCTATTCTAAACTTATTTCTAGAACTAATAAACTATTACTTTCTAAGCACGAAATAACTTTGATAAAGACATTTCTGGTGGTTTAAACGTATTCGTCCTCAAACTGTGCCACGATTGTAGCCTCGCTTCGCTTCGTTCGCTATCCTCGCCAGGGCACGCTTGCCACCTCTCGGCTCGCTATACCCCACCTCTGTGCCTTCTGGGGAAAATCCTCACTCATATCTCGCGACTCATGTCATTTGTTTCTGAACGAGCTATCAAACTTCGAAGCAATGTGACTGACCAGCATTTTTGTTGCTTATACAGCGAAAAAACCATTCTACCGTTAGTCGCTAAAGCCAGAGACTGGACGTTCGATAAGCAGAGCACCGACCGATGAACCGACCCCGGTCGACCCTTAGTTATTTGTTACTTAGAAGCGTTGTTGACGATATTTTTATACAAAAAAAAAATGAAGAAAATCACAAAAAAATGTGGATGCACAAATATGTATTAAGTATTAATTTCGCTTTTCTACATAACTTTATTTAAGGTGTTTATATATTTTGACTGTCTAGTTTCGAAATATTGTCACTAATATAACGACGGTGATTTCATCCACAGACGTTTATTTATTAAATTATTGATACCTATATCCATGCTGATTGCCATATAATTTTGCTTTGGCTGTTGTATTAGTCCTTTAGATATATTGTCAATTTACCTAGTGCGATTCACACGATGCCTTAATAACATATCTAAGTCAATTTCAAGGGTAGATATGTATAACTTGTATGTATAATACGAATATTATATACATTAATTTACAATTAATCTGGCGTCACCAGATTCATGATTTATACTAGACATTTCCAGACGAAATGTGTTAAGTGCTTTTCATTGTTAAACTGCGTAACATAGTTTTTAAGGATATTATTGACAGAGTAATTTATGTACGTTTAAGTATTTATTATGAAGGTATGCACTCATTACCGCGGACGGTCGCTCCGCGCCACCTAACCCTATCGTGACGGCGACTCGTCTAGTTTTACTAATAAAAAATAATACTTATTAAAATTATTTTTGTTCTCGAATAGGCATCACTTATTACAATAATGTAATTGAATGTTATCGAATATTTTTACATGATTATAATAATGTTTAGCGTTAGAACTTGTTAGAATAACATCTGTGTTGCTCGCTGAGGCGAGCAGACCACGAAAAGATTGGGGAACACTTTATAAAGGTTACTTGTTAAGGGTTAAATTATTCGAATGTTGAATAATATTAATTTATATTAATGTGTACACATTTAAAATGCTTAGCTGTGTGATCTGATCTAATTAAATCTTTGTATCTATCTACCCATAGATTGTAAACTATGAAACTGAAATAAATGAATAAAAATATTATTGTTCGTTATTATTTTGGCTCCAAATTCCTGTGAAATACACTAGAGCAGAGCATCAGTTACCTTTTACCATTAATATTGAAAGCATATAAACCTAAACCAGTAGGCTTGCACGGTCAAAAAGTAATTATAAAAAAATTTAGTAAACTTGTGAATTTATTAGTTCCGCTTCTCCCCGCTATGGCGTTACTAAGCGATCATAAAAAACTTAGAATCAGTAGCGCCACTGCGGCGAGTAGCGGAACTAATAATATTCGAACAACTCATCTCGAATTACTTTTCACTTTACATACATATTATGCGTGGAAAAGTAACATTAATGTAGTTAAAAATGAAACACAATTTATGCATAGGTATTTACTGAGGTACCTACGGTAACAAGCAGTCAATAAATATGCTTGTAAAACAATAAAAATCCTTTCCTTACCTCTACATGTCAGATAAGCAATTAGCACTAAATCACAAAATTCACTTCATTCTTAAAATACTTTAGAGATTTATATTCACAAAAGATAAATTTTTATATCTACATATTATTTTTTAGTTTTAATTTTGCATCAACAAAATTATAAAATAATAATACAAATATTAAATAACTAATAATTTTAAATAAATTCATCATAGAAACATTTCATTTAAATATTTTTTATACTTCTTCATGACAAAACCTGCACAGTCGAATGGTGGATGTCAGTTGATACAGTTATTGTACTCCATTTATACTACATTTCCCCTAAATGTAAACGGATACATACTATTTATACAATTAGATATACTTGTTGCAATTTACAATGACAAAAGGAAAATAGTTGTATTTTTCTGGGAGCAGTTTACCCAACTATTTCTAAATGAATACAGGGCTTAACTTTGAATAATTAAATTTTTCCAAATTATCAAATACTTTTGCTCCAAATAGCTTTTTGTCATTTAGGATAAAAAGTCAATTGATAATTTATATAAAATAAAAATATAAAATGTGCACTCTGTGTAATACTAATAAATGAGGCTGGCCTTTGCTCTAAGCTGATTTTTAACAAATGAATAAAAAAACGGACAAGAAGTGCAAAAGCGATAATTAAATTCGACTTAATTTTAACTTTTTACTGTATGTATGTGTTACAGCTGCTGCATAATCATATCCGTGCATAGGACCGACAATAAATGCATGTCTAAGCCTATCCAATGTCATATTTGCAAATTTTAAGAGGTAGAGCATTGAAGGTCTTTACGAGAGACCAAGCATTGTGGATCTTTTACTCAAATAGGATGCTCACCTGGAGTTGTTGCCTCTGGCATATAAAGTGTTTAAATGTCATAAAAATTCTCCTATATAATGTAACTAGGTCTTGTCATATTGTATGTCATTAAAACACTCGCACGTTAAACATTCAGTCCATTTGATCCTTACCCCTCAAACTCATCATCATATCAGTCAGTTCCAAAGTACTTCTGTCCGAAGTGATTGGGTGCGACGGGATGTAGCTCAGCGGTGAGAATCTTCATCTTGGGCACGTAGTCCACCACGGCCTGGACTGCTGCGGGTGTGCAGAATAGGTTGGAGAGGATTATG
The DNA here is from genome assembly GCA_949319885.1 of Mecyna flavalis. NCBI lineage: Eukaryota > Metazoa > Arthropoda > Insecta > Lepidoptera > Crambidae > Mecyna > Mecyna flavalis. Next base: position 18,217,311 of record OX439430.1, read on the forward strand.
CGTTCCTCCTTCACTCCATGTTGAGTTAGCACGTTCACTGCCTGTAATGGTGTATGCTCAACATTATGATACTTAGTAGTCACTGACTGAATAAGTCAATGCTGAATATCATACTATACGAGTATGGTAAATCAGTAGATTAACTTATTTTTGATTGTCAGACTATTTTCTTACTTAAGAAAAAAGTAATGTTATTATTATAAGGGGCAGAATTCAACACTGGATGCGTTAACTATTTAGTCAAACTCTGAAAAATTTCTACCGACAACCAAACCCAAGACGGCAATCGAATCCACGACCTCTGCAAGTTTTACATGCAAGATGTGTTACCACAATTCCACAGAAAACATGTTACCATTGAAATATTTTTACCTGTTTTACAGTGTTGCCAGTGGACATAATCGGATACATAAGTAGCACTTGCCGACGTGCTATGTCCTCTGGGAACTTAGCGTACACCACATGAGCCTCATGTGTGTCTGTGTCACTTTCAACTAGGATTTTACCAATGCGAATTGATCGGCAGCAGTCTCGAAGACCCTGAAATATTATTGAAATATTTAATAAACTTTTGACATGATGAAATATTTATAAATATATTTATTGGAATTGGTCATTTACATTTTAATAAAAATGGCCACTGTACTTGACTTGTGTGTTTCAACTCTAAAATGTATAAATCATTAAATGTTTTGAATTTTGATCTAAAAATGTGCTACTAGATGTACTTAGCTGCAACTATTGCATTTAAAATTCAATTATTGAATTGTGACTACAGGAAAATAACTTTTTGAATTAGTTTGATTGTGTTAAATTTAAAGATAGTTCAAGTGATTTTTATCAACTCAAAACCAACCTGTTCCATGGCTTCTCCAGACCTGACGATAGAAACTCCACAGTTTCCTGCACCATATTTAAGACCTTTATACAGAGCTCCTGTGGGCGTCACCACCTCGCAGTCAGTGAACGGTAGCTTGTTCAGACTCTCTTCAATGACCAGGCGAATCAAGCGATCTGCATAGAATTTGAAATCATTCCTTGATGTGTTCCTGAAATGTATTTAATTATTATATATGTATTATGTCTTCTTATGTTTGAGAGTACTTTTTATGATATTTATAGTGCCTCCAGCTACACAGCTCAGGTTTGTAATCACCATTCTGCAGTTGGATGGTGACCATCATTGTGATGATAGCTTTGTTTTAATGATGGAGGCCTTTGCAAATACACTGGGCCATAGGCTAGCATAGGCTGATACTTAAAATTCATCAAATTCTAAAAAATATATTAGTGTGTATCACATCACAATACATGTCTTTTCTATAAGACTATAATATTATGGCATTATTTTAATTAAGGGTATAAAAAGTTAAGATTATAAAGATACCCAGGTACATACTATAGATGACCAAAGCGAGATATGGTAATGTAATTCAAAGTAAATTATTAATTTAGTCAATCGAAATAGCATGACCAATGAAATTTGAGAAGAACATGTGCTCATAGGACCTACATAATATCTCCAAGACAGAGACACACATAATAAGTAAACGTTCCTTGCACAAAATTGGGATTATCTACATCTATACTGTTTACCTATTCTCATGTTTTACAGCACAATCGATCACATCACAACAATGTTATCTTGTAATTGTAACTTGTAACCTCACTCACTTATCTCGCAGTATTGTCTGCAGTTCCTTGATGTTGTCGTTGGAAGGCAGCAACGTGAGGCTGTCCCCGAAGTGCTCCTTCACCTCCGTCGCATCCCACTGCCTGATATCGGTGTCGATAAACTCCATTTTGCAGAAAAACACAAACAAACAATGGACGAAAATGCAATTCCGCAAGGAAATGCGAAAAACACCCAAATGTCAATGTCAAAGTTATAAAAAATGACAGTCAGCTGTTTACTCGTTCGGAAATGGGAGGGCTTTATTGCTAGCTATTAGTTCAAATAACGTTAACTATTATAGATGGCGTTACGATGTTCTGAATTCTCAACAAAGATTTTTAGAAAAGATCTTTCGTTCTCATTTCAAGATTACAGATTTCGTTCGAATTGTTTTGTTCTAATATAATATTAATTCCATGGTTCTAATATTCTATTGTTTTAGGTGCGTTCCATTACATAATTCCATGATTCCGTAGCCAGTCACGCTCCTGGACGGGCACACCATATTTTTATGACAACTGACAAGGTTGAAGGTGGCATAATGTGCGTGTTTGAAATATGCCGCAAGTATCAGCAGTTTCTGGCAGGCCTATACTATACCTACTCAACAGTGGGTGGATACGGGCTGAATAGATAGATAGATCAGCAGTTTCATGTTAGTAAACCATCAATATATAATAATACCTAGTAGGTATCTCATAAAAAGGAAATAAAACAAAAAACTGATATACGTAGTAACGCTTTATTCGCCCAGAAAATACAAATTAATGATTGCAAGAATAATTCCACTTTTTACGTCGTAAATTACAATGCACATCCGATACAATAGTTATATTTGTTTGAAATTGTAACCACAAAACGTCGTTCACAAAAATATATAATATGTATTTTTAATGTTATGTACATTTCGAATATGGAACTGTTAACCGCTAGTTCGCTCTAGACTGAACATGATCAACAATACTTTAATTTTTCCTGGTAAATGCAGCAAAAAATCGATAAAAAAATAAATGCCACGTAAATATTCAAGACGCTAAATTAATTTGTAACATTTATAATTATGTAATGACAGTTGAATGACAGCCATCAAACAACAACGTTACTTGCATTATTCGGGTAACAGTATGACAGGCTATCTAAAACTGCATCATATTTCAATCGCTATTGAACCTGAAATTATACAGCTATAAAGTTCAATATTTGACGATATGTACAAAATGATACAAATTGTAATAGTAACATATTACTACGAAATAAATTCCTTGTCACATGTAAAATTTACTTTCATTACTAAAAGCAATTTTAAATACATAAAATCAAAACATTAAAAACGTTTTGTAAGATACAACAGTAAAAATATGTTCTTCAAAGAGTACCATCAATTATAATTGAAATATGCTACAATTACAAACAATGCTTTATAAAAAAATATTTGGCATACAAAAAAGTATCGCTTTCTGTGTAAATAATAGCAAATAAACAAATGGGAGATCTCAAAATAAATACAGTTTTGAAAAATTGAGTTGCGTTCATGATTAAATGGAGTAACGAATACAAAAAAAATAATGGAAAAATTAAAACAACTACGAAGTAGGTTTCAGAACGCAAAATCGCGTTCATCAAAACAGCTAGTTTTTATAATTCCATATTTTTACCAAATACACAGCCCAACCTCGTGATTTTAATCCCAACCTTATTATTAAGTGTAACAAATTTGGATAAAAGAAAAATTATCGATAATTGTAGAAAACTACGTTAAACAACGTCAGTGTAGACTCGCGTTAATAATCATTAATTTTAATTACAAAGCAACCAACTGCATAATAAATTAACACCTAATTTCGAACATTCTACCTGTAAATTGTGACTTCTAGTGACCGGTTTTATCGCGTCGCCCGCGCTCGCTATTCGCTGGCGATGGAGGTACTACTTAATGCTAGTTTCACCACTAATTATAACTTTATTCGAATTTGTAGGACGAACTGTTTCTTATCATTATGCTACGGGGAACCGAGGCTGCACACCCATCGGAAACAACAATTATTACATTCTGCAGCGATTACTATATTTTTCTATTTTACTAAAAAAGAACATAGTAATCTATTAGGGCGGAATACTAAACAATATCACTAAAAGATATGGCTTAACGGCATTTTCAGTATCGTGTACGTTTCACGTTTTCATCACTTTGAAAAATAGATTACATTCATGTTCGTCCACAAAAGAAACCAAAGTGGTTTTTGTTCACTGAACGTAGGTAACATAAATGACAACCGTTGTTTTAGGATCAAAATTACTTCTTAAATCATGCGCAGACGAGACAAACATATCGTAGAACGCACACGATACTGAATTAAGTCGTGTCAAAAATCACATTTTCAACAAATAAAAACTCATGTGATTGCGGAGCCATACATCTAATGTGTACTAGACAGGCGCCCGGTCCAATGGGCGGGCAACTCGGCCCGGGTGAAACCGGCAGCTTGTATTGTATATCCCCACTAATTAACAACTACATATTTCTGCCGACATCTCGAGGATGAACCACCCCCTACGTGGAAGTGACCTGTAACTATTCTACATGATCGCCAGGTCAACATTGAAGGAGACGCGCATACATGCCCATGAATAATCATGAGACATTCGTTCAGGTTTCGTTATGTTCAATGGATACTCTGAAAAGACGTCTAGTCTTCACTAAGCGGTACTATCAAAACTGTTCTACCTAATAACTTTAGAATCACAAACTGCAAATCGATGCTTTGACACATTACAATATTAAATAAATAATATTAGAAATGGTCGACTAACTTGGACATAGAGACGCTTAATCTTAATTTGTGTGCGCCCAAAGTCAGCATCTTAAAGACTTCTATAACTAATTAAGTCTATGTTCACACTAGCCGACTTCACGCCGTAAAACCGACAGCGTTGGATTCTTAGAGCTCACACGCGTAACGATACAAACGTGGAAGCGTTTAATTTGAACTTTTTCTTATGTCTGTATCCTTATGTGCAAGGCCAACGTACAATTTGGCTACGACGGAGCGACCTAGCGGGCTGTCCACGGAAAGTCTGTCAAGTGAAGCTATTTAAAGCAAAACTGGTTTGAAACACAACAATGTTTTCATTGACAAACTTTAGTGGCAGCGGTTTGTAAATGAGCTCCGTTTAGAACCCAGGCTCGCCTTCAGTGATGCACCACGTCACGAAGCGAATAGTAAAACTCCACACAACCCGCTCAGCGTTATCAAACACGATACTAATCCTCAACTGACAATTTAGCCAAATATTAGTATTGCTTATTCCACTACGAGGAATCAATTTCTTACACTTTGTGCACTTGTCTTACAAGCGTTTCAAAGTATTTAAACTATTGCTACGGCCGTGAGGCCCCATGCGAAACACATCTTTACAATCTGTACAGGTCGATATAAACTATCCTTTTACAAATAAATTATTCATTAAAAAATCACTCATTTTTATGTAATAAATACGATAAACAACAACAAAAAGTTTCTATTACTTTTGTACGGGTAAATACAAACTATCTAGGTCCTATCCTATCCTCCTAGATTCTAGGAGGTATACCTTATTCATAAGCCAGATTGATATCAATACTTTATTCTTTGTACTCTTTTGTACACGGGATGTACATTGAACCATCCTCCTAGTAACAGAGTAACAGCCGAACAAATAAACGGATCAATGTACACCGTCGAAATCACCTTCGTTATGACTCTTGTAACAACTTCTTGCCTAATCATGTCTTAAAACCTTAATGTATATTACGACATTGTTAAAATAACTAAAATCGTGGTAGGAAAAAATATTCAGTCAACTTACAGTAAAGGAATATTGTCATAAGCTGAATAGGGAAGAATATAAATATGTATGTACTAGCTACTAATATTCCTAACTATTTTCTCTAAATAAATACAGAAATTACGGATATTTAATTTCGTTGTAATGCAAAAGATGTTAATATCATTCGTTCTTATTACTTTAACAATGTCTGTGTACCATCTTGATTGTACAGTCGAAAACAAAAGTGTTTTTTTTAAATTACCAAACATTACCTTACAATAAAGTATCTTAAAAATTTAAAATTCGGATACACAAGGTTTCGACCGCACGTTCCGGGTAGACCCCTACAAATCGCTTTAATACCCGTACAAAAGAATATACCCGCTGAAGGGGCGTCGTCACTGGCTCCGAGCAGGCAGAGGCATGGAATGTAAGAGCGATCGCCCCTCAGCGCCCGCGGTGGACTGGGAGCTATTGCGATTGTAACGTCTTGTGTAAGGGATACCTCAAACGATGTTTTCATGCTTTTTAAAATTGGTTATTATTTAGCCACACCATAGAGCAACAGCGTACCTAAACGTTTGGAAACCTGGTATGTATATATTTACACCATGATTATCAGAACTACCAAGAATATACATCCAAAAACAAAAGTAACTAAGCGTTACAAAATTTCAAAGTGATTTATTGTCATAGTTATAAAAGCAGTTTGACAGATTCAAATGCTCATTTACTTTTGTTATCGATTGTACCAAACACTATTTTGTTGAATAAAATTCTTGTACTACTTTATGAGACCCTGTATTAATCTTAAAATCCCACAAACAACTGAATTCTACATGTAACCCTTTTCATTCATATTCTTTCATCTCACGTATTACTGTCATCTTTCATGTATACAATTAAAAACTGGTAACAATTTGGCCACAAATGGAATGATTATAATGGAACTTTCTAGTTGTTAGTACTCACATTCTGGGTTACACATTAGATTTTCAAAACAGTTTAATCGTTAGATAAAAGAGTCTAGTGAAGACCTAAAGATGAAACATTTAAAAACTAAATTAAGTAGATGAAATAAATAAGTAGTAATATAGATCAGAAAGTACACTTTTTTAGATTTCAATAACTGTACTTGGAAAGATATGAAATATACAATAGTGGTCAACAAATGAATGCAGGAAAAACAATGTCAACCATTGATGCGATTATGTCGACTTAAGTTTATTAAAAGACGTTATTCACTTGTTTATCCCACATTGTCCGGTTTGTCGACTTTCAGAACCCGTTTCCAACCTTTTTTATTGTTTTTCTATTTGTATATCTTACCTTAATGTCTTTTCATGTACTGAAAAGACGGTTTCGTTAGGTTTATTCACTAAAAAAATATTATACGCTTCATGATGTGACCGAACTTATACATATAGATTAAAAATTCGATCACACGATAACGGTAACTTATTGTAACTAAAAATCTCGAAAATCACTCGTATTGCCATCGTTTAAGGTCTACGCAGGTCAATAGATACTCTATACATAAGACGTTATAATCCGCAAACCAATCCAGCCAACCATACAGCCGTAACCTGTACAAGTGTACATTACTCTAACTCATATCACAACAACTGATTCGACTAGTGAGCTACCACGCCGTTCCTCTGTCTGGGGTACCCGTTGACTTCCTTCTTAGCTAATGGTACCTCAGGGAGGGGTTCAATTTTGTCCTTCTTCCCTCTAGGTTTCGGTGCGAGGTAGGCCTTATAGAAGAACTGGGCAAACAGGACGAAGTACGAGAAGTACATGGCCATTGAGAGTTTTATGTTGATCTGCGAGATGTGGCAGGTGTGGGAAGGCGCGGTGGCGAGGTAGTTGTGCGCCCAGATGTTGATGGCGCAGCCGACGATCATCTGCGTCAGTTGCAGGCCCGTGATGATCATCGCGAGGAAACGAGGTGGGTACTTGCCCATACTCACGAGCGCGTAGTACGAGTACATCACACTGGAAGCAAACAAAAACACGGTTTAGAAAAAAATATTCTGGATATTTATTACACAACGCAAAGCAAGATAGATATTCTTTTATGTTTATCAGTTGTCTGATACCTATAGTACAAGCTTTTAGTTGTCTGATACTCGTAATACAAGTTACAAGCTTTAGTACTATGGGTATCAGACACTTGAAAAACATATGTAACGATTTCTTTTTTTGTAAATATACAGGGTGTCCAGGAAATAGTACGACATACTGCTGGGGGTGATAGCTGGCATCAATACCTACCAAAATAACTCAATATATGTTCAGCGAAATCTTACGTTTTTAAAGTTATACAAAATTTTCCGAAATATTGAAAAATCTCTGCCTTCAAACAGATTTTTCAGCACATCTCAAGGAAAAACTACTTTTTCAGTAATTATTTTACATCAAATTATTTGTGAATAGTTACTCTACTAATTTGTGTGTCTTTTTTGTACCAAAAATAAGAACAGTTTCAAGAAAAAAATTGTTTTGTTGATATTTTCCCAAAATTATTTTCTTATCACTTATCTTTAACATACAGTGGTGAAAAAAAAATGTATGTGACGGTTTTGTACAATATGCTTAAAAAATAGCTTGGTTCATGGTGATTTTGGGAAGATACAATACTAGTGCATTTTCGTTAAAAAATACGTAAAAAATGCCATTCTAGTCCCATAGAAGCTGATTTCGTTAAAAATTAAACTAACGTAGTTTTGAGAAAAAACATAACGAGACTACTTGCCAACTATGCAAATTGTGCAAATTTATGTAGCTGTCCTTTCTGCAGGCAGACTCATCACTCCATAGCACCTTATAAAATAAATTTGGGTCCTCCCGATGCATTTCAAGCATGCGGCGACAGAATTGAACTCTCGGCGCGTAGTCTCTCGGTATCAGAGTTTGCACACGTCGTACGTGATATGGATGGTATCCATGCCTCTTGAGCACTAAATGGACGGTGGATTTTGGTATCCCTGTGCGCCGTTGTATCGCCCTGACGGAAGTTGTGGGGTCTTGTTCGCGTTCCTGAAGTACTAGTTCTTTATCAACAAATTGTGGCCTTCCAATGCCACGTTGACCAGGGAGTCTGCCTTCCATGTAGGAGTTATGCACTCTGGTAAATTTTTCGTGGTGTGGATGTCCTCTATCGGAAAACCTTTCCCTGTAGAGTGCGGCAGCAGCTCGGGAACTTTGGCCAGCTTCTCCGTGAATTAGATGCATATCTGCATACTCCCGCTGAGTGTAATTTAAAAAAACGCGGCGGTTAGCCATGTTACACAGCACAAAAGTCCAGGTGGTCGCCAAGTCGTCAGAGTTATCACAATTCACCAATAATCCAAATCGTTAGGCAAACAAAGTCGGGGATCCAAAGCAGAAAACAGTCGTCCAGTAAGAAAAAATAATTTGTGAACACAGAGTTGCGTTGCGCACGGTTTAATGTAGCGTACTACTGAAAAGCGTCGTAAATAACCAATAAAAGTGAGAAAATCAGAGAAAGAGTATCCCGCTCTTTCTTGTATTTTGATTTTCTTCGAAATTCGAACATGTGCTTCTCTTGTTTAAAATCGAGCCAATCAGCGAGCAGGTAGATGACACATGTCGCATTTTACTTGTTCCAACTTGTTTTCTAATTTGCGTTAATAAGCCGCTATTACTTGAGTACTCTCGTAATGGTTTTATTCAAAATGACTTTAGTAGCATTTTTAACAAAATCAGCTTCTATGGGACTAGGATGGCATTTTTACGTGTTTTTTTTAAAGAAAATGCACTAGTATTGTATTTTCCCAGAATCACCATGAACCAAGCTATTTTTTAAGCATGTTGTATAAAACTGTCACATACATTTTTTTTTCACCACTGTATGTTAAAGAAAAGTGATAAGAAAATAATTTTGGGAAAATATCAACAAAACAATTTTTTTCTTAAAACTGTTCTTATTTTTGGTACAAAAAGACACACCAATTAGTAGAGTAACTATTCACAAATAATTTGATGTAAAATAATTACTGAAAAAGTAGTTTTTCCTTGAGATATGCTGAAAAATCTGTTTGAAGGCAGAGATTTTTCAATATTTCGGAAAATTTTGTATAACTTTAAAACCGTAAGATTTCGCTGAACATATATTGAGTTATTTTGGTAGGTATTGATGCCAGCTATTACCCCCAGCAGTATGTCGTACTATTTCCTGGACACCCTGTATATCGTAATACTCGGTTCTCAACCATTACATATATTTGGGCTTATAAACTCAGTTACTTTTTAAACACATAATGACGGAAAACATCGGGAAGAAACCTGGACAGCCAAATTCGAATGGGTAACCATGGTCGAATTGGTCTGGTTCGCATACAAAAATTTTACAGAACGATGAATGCAATACGTTTAGTTTTTACAAAATTTCAAATTCTGTATTCCTTACTTTTATATTGCAACAAATCTTGGCCTACATAATCCGTGCCGTGACGTTCATAATTTTCTCTAGGCATACTTTAATGGTACCCATTTGTCAGTGCAACGAGTTTAAAATAGAAATAACTAGTGACTCAAGTGTACAATGAATCATTACCGTTGTTTCTGCGCCTGCGCTCAATAGTCGGCCGCAGAAGCAGCCCAGTGTGGGACATTAAAAATCCTTAATGTTATAGAAATAAGGTCTAAATATAGTTTTCCAAGTGCCACTGCATTTGTCACAGACTATAGATTTGATAACGCGATAAGATACATACATACATACATCGCAATGACGATTGACGTAACCGTATACATATATGACTGGAAATTCATCCATTTGAAATTAGATTCCATGTTTCTTACGAGTAGGTATTCGGAATTGTATCAGATGACCCAGAGATATTCATATGTCTTATAAAAGGCTGCTAAGTTTGCTATACCAAACTTCCACTTCTTTTTTTCCTGTCAACATTTTGAACTATACTAGTATACCTACAGCATGAGATCAAGAATGATTGCAGAAATCCTCAAGAATCCTAAACATAGATAGCGTAGCGTGTTGTCTGTATCTGCACCACGCACTGTCACTGTCAGGATAGCAACATTGTGACGTGTAAAAGGTAAATGAACTGGACAAATAAACAATTTTATGTAACTTTTAGCAACTCGTTACTATTAGCATCTTAGGCTATTGTTCGAAAATTAAGACGTAAACTATTGTTAAAGACAATTAAGAACCCACAAACAATAATAATTACCGTGTATACAATACACACTTAACCTTTGCCAACTCGTGAAGTTACTTCTTAAATAAATTCATTTTAAATCACAATTAGATAGAGACTGTTTTAGTGGAGTAATCTTGTAACTTGTTGTAAGGTACCCCAGAAGACTTGGGGAGCAGCTGAAGCTATGTAAGAGTCGCCCTCTAGGAGGGGGATAGTCACTTAAAATAGGCAAATGAGTAAACGGATTGTTGGTAAGTGATCACCATCGCCCATTATTAGCAAAACCAGAGGCACCGCACAGGCGTAGCCTGCCCTTAGGGAGGAATTCGGTCTGTTTGTCGTCTATATATAAACAAGACAAATGTCCTACAAGAACCTTTCAAAGAATAACCTTCAAAATCGTATATAATGCAACATAATAATATCTCATTCAACTGATAAATTCGGTTTGTTGGTCGTCTATATAAATAAACAAGACTTTGTACACCCTACAAGAACCTTTCAAAGATTAACCTTCAAAATCGTATATAATGCAACATTATAATATGTCATTCAACTGTGTCCCGGTCTTTGGTCATTCAGGACAAGGCGCCATTCTTGGTTATTGATGTGAGAACGATTATGTTGCCACCTTACGCTGATAAGCACCTCACAATGACCATTGTGATATCGATAAACTATTTACCACCTACTCACTACTTAAGAGCCGATAGTGATGTTATGTTGCTAAGAAAGGTCCTGAGTTCCGTTCTTAACTTTAAATTGTCATGACCCAGACGGCTTTCAAGGATAGATATTATACTAGCGGCACGCTATGATGGCCGTTTTAACATATTAAAATACATGGCTTTTATAGCGCTTTCGCATTTTTTTATATTAACTATCTTCTGTGCAGCAGTTTATGTGCTGTTTTTAATTTTAGAGTCGTTTTTAAAACCGTTGTTTTGGGTTTTATTGTAATATGTCAAAACGGCCATCATAGCGTGCCGCTAGTATAGAAGAAAATAAAATTCTTTATAAATTTCTTGTATTCATTCACCTCTTTAGTTGATCAGTGATAGTCTTGTATAGACATTTCCCTAAGGATTTGCCTTTGAACCACAAATAAAATTGTACAAAACATCGAAGTCAACAATGTGAGACCTGAATTTGACGTCTTAAAAATACTATTATTTACAAAAACAATCTCCTAATAACAATTGCTAATAAACGTAATTTTTTGTCTTACGTGCTAGTGCATAAATATTTATTATGTTACCTAAACCTTCCAAGAATGTCACAACATGCTGTCGGAAGTCATAAATGTTTTATTTTCAATTGTCTGGAATGTTGGTGAAAAGTTAAGTTCAAGTAAAATTTTGAGTCTAGGTAATATTTAGCATAATATTGCATGGCAAATATTACTATATGAATAATCTGTTCTTATGATTTTCACGAGTATGTGTTTATTTTAAACAAGTTATCCTTCATTTGTTTGCCTTTTATAGGTCCACTAAGATAAACATGCTCTAGGTTTAACTCTGATCTGAGGTCATACGGATTGAACAACTGATCATGGAATTACTTGACATGACCCGCAATGGCGTTAAAAAGTAAATTTTGAGTCTAGGTAATATTTAGCATAATATTAGCATGGCAAATATTACTATATGAATAATCTGTCCTTATGATTTTCCTGAGTATTTATTTTAAACAAGTCAGTCTTCATTTGTTTGCCTTTTATAGGTCCACTAAGATAAACATTTTCTAGGTTTTACAGTGAGGTCACACGGATCGGACAACTGATCATGGAATTACTTGACATGACCCGCAATGGCGCTAAAAAGTATTTTTTTTTTTCAAGGCTTTGTCTTTTTTAAATCTTTGTCGAAGGCTTTGTCCCGATCTAGTCCGAGTATTCTTGAAATGTTTTTATAAGTTTTGCCAGTCTACTGGGACGACTGCTACCAGACCTCCATAACCCTTGACAGAAACCAGACCAGTTGGATAACGAATATTAGTGTCACAGAAATCGGTGTCGCCCTCAAGATCCGCCTAAACAAGGAACAGCATCCTTTTTAGGACTCCAGAAGCCTCATTCAATGTCCGACGGTAAATAGTTAGGGTTCTAACAGACGAGCGACCCATCGTTCGCGACCCTCCGCGACGACTGTGGTGAGCGGCTGTCGTTCAGGGCAGCAGCGACAGCCGGCGACAGTCGCCAGCAGTCGCCAAACGTACTATCGGTGGGTCGCCGACTGTCGCTGCGGCCCCGCGCGACCGTCGGCGACTGTCGTCGACTGTCGCTGACTGTCGCTGCGGCCCCGCCGTCGGCGACAGTCGCGTGGCGCGCAAACGACCGTCTGCGACCCTCCGCGACTGTCGCGGCGACCGTCAGCGGCAGTTCGGCGACTGCTGGCGACTGTCGCAGACTGTCGCCGGCTGTCGCTGCGGCCCCGAACGACAGCCGCTCACCACAGTCGTCGAGGGTCGCGGACGGTCGCGAACGATGGGTCGCTCGTCTGTTAGAACCTTTACTCGTAGATTGATTAAAGTATACCCAACGTTAAAATAGACGGTTAATCAGACTCAGGTGGCTACGTTATGGCAATCAAAGGCTCAAACATGTGGCAGCACATTGACGTAAGCTTCATGGCGAAGTGTTCCTCAAAGGTATAGGCCGCAGTGACCTCTTACCATTAGGTAGCCTGTTTGCCAACTGACCTAGCATATAAAAAAAGTTAACTTATAAAGGATATGATATACTATACTGTGTATATTCACCTATGCACGCAGTAGTTCATAACGACGAACCAGCGCGCGGACGAGGTGTACTCGGTGAACGAGTACCAGGTGTAGAGCAGCACCGTGATATGGTGGTACCAGTGCAGGAAGATGAGCGGCTTCTTGCGCAGCACGATGAACACAGTGTCGCCCAGCTCCGGCAGCTTCGACAGCACGAACATGTACGTCCAGAAGCCGGACACGCGGTCCACTTCGATAAAGCTGGAATCAACAACGATTTCATCATTAGCTTAAGGTTTGTGGAATATGAAAAGTCATCCGTCAATTGCCAGTATTGCCACTAATAGCATAGGAAATTTTGAGTTTGTTTTAACCTGGAATGAGAAAAATACCAGTTTTTTTTAATTTTTGACTTTGGCTTTGTACTTACAACTTAGTTTTGCATAATAATTATGTTATTGCATATGTACAAGTGAACGCATAAACACAGGTGTACTTCCTATTCCTTGTCATTTGTGGTAAAATAAATAAGACTTGAACCATTCCCAAGTATCGTCTGTATTATCTAAGAAATGTTTCGAAAAAATAAGGTAAAAACTCCTCACTCACTCAAACTTTGTACCGTAAATATACTATACATAAATATCCTGTCTGTTAAGATTAGTATAATTTGCACTTAACTACAGCTCATTGGTGCATAGCATGACGGTAATGCAATAATATTATACGGTAATGTCAAATTGCTCAATAACAACACGTGAGATGCAGAAAAATATGTAAGTAAAGTAAATGCACAATCTTGTAATAATTTACTTAATTCCAGGCAATTGCTTCTTATAAGGTGAACAATATAGATGCGCAAACACACAAGCGATATTATAAAGTAAATTATTATATTTAAGTTTCCATAAAGATTTTCCGTTTGTTAAACAATTTTCGTATTAAAATTATTTTTGAGGATTTCCTTTGATTCTTTTCTTTCCGAATGTGAGGCCTTTTTTGCTTTTACGCTCAGTAACCACATGCTAACGAGATTAGCTACCGTGTGTAGGATTTAGGACTAAGGACCACCCACTAAACTCTCACGGTTTCCCGATCACACATGACAGGGACGAGCCGAAGCCTACATTCTGGACAGCCTTATGCGAACGCTAGGCCTAAAATCTGTTTATTAACTCGTATTTGTACATAAGTAACAAATACACACTGTTAATATTTTGTTATCTACATACAACGCCACCACCAACGTCTACTTAAAAAAAGACACTTTCAACAGCCCACAAGGTAAACGAGGGACATAATGCATAAACGGGAAACAAGAAACCATAAAAGCATAGTTAACAGAGTCCTTACAAATTGTTTAATTGGACAATGGTGTCGTTTTACGTGACCTGAGGTGGTCACACAAGATTCTACATATAAAAAAGAGGAAATAAACTCTGGGCAGTATAATGTCGCAGAATTTACTAGGAAATTTATTTAAAAAATTTATTAAATTTATTTTAAAATCAATCTGACTAATATTTGGCGACCTATTACACCTTGGCGATCGATTTTAACTTTATTCATCTTTTATTATACTGTTAATTTACTTCGTTCTGGAGTAATTAAGCAAATAGTTTAAGTCAAACAAATAAATAATTTATTATAATTGCTTCCCTTGAAAACACTACAAGATTTTATGTTTTTAATTAAAATATATCATGCGTACCTACCTACTTCAACAGTTCCATTTTATATAAAAAGGACGTTCAATGTTCATACTATAAATAAAAGCCAACAATATTACTTTTTTACATCACAATATCAATAATTTAGATTCTATAAAAGATTCCTAATGCTGTATAATTTAAAAAATAAATGGACATTGACTGCTCAGAATATAGTTTGTTGATAACTTAAAGCGTTAAGTCCATTTTCACTAAAACCATTCTCACAATCAAATTCTGTTACCTACAGACCTCCACTAACACGTTATTCGAACCAATTGAAATAAACCATGAGGTTTCCATGGTATTATTATGCTACCCGTTTACCTTCTCTGCCGAGTAAATACACACAATGCACTAAGTACATAGATAAAGCCAATCGGCCTCGTGCATGTGAATCGGCTTTTTAAACCATTCATTGCCACAGATTTATAGATATATTTTCTAGATCAGTTTGAAGACAGGCACGCACGCAGCCCCCCTGATGGTAAGCGGCCACTGCGGACTCTTCTATTGAGGGACACTTCACCAGGGAGCGTCAGTAAATGTGCTGCCAGAGTTCATCTGAACTTCAAGCCTTTGATTTCAGGTGTACTGGATCCCACATTAATTAATTTGATAATGCCGGAACACAGTTGCAGTTTTATGGTAGCAAGTCAGTCAGACTCAGAAAATTCCTTCTATCCAATATCCAAATTCCAAACCAATAACCATTATTATTATGACATAAGTCGAAAAACAATCTATATAGTTATTAAACAAATGAAGTTCTAATATTCCTATTAATATTTATGACACAATTTTGCTGTCGCAGCTCCGGAGAGACGTAGCTAATTAAAATGTTGTTGCCCTTGATTTATTATGCCAATATCAATAGGTTTAAATGACGGGAATGAGATCAAAGGTTCACGTTTTAGAGTATTATGTTCTGTGTCAAAGGCAAGCAAGCATCGGTGTCGTTGAATATACGTTAATCGGAATAAACTGCTTTTTTATTTCTTTTAAATCGCGAATCAATCACGAGTTAACATGAAATGTGATACTAGAAATTGTTTGGTACTTATTATGTTTATAAGTAAGAAGAATTGAATCTATAGATATGAATATAAATGAGCATTGAGAGGTATAGGTAATCCATCAGTAAATAACATACGTTTGATTGTTTTAGTCATGAAAACGTGACACTGGGGTTCTTCACACGTGGGCATGGGATTACCAAAATGCTTAATTATACATATTTAATCATTATTAATGTATCAATCAACCAATCCATCAACATCCTGTTTCCGACCACTGCTGAACTAATCTCACGTAAGAAGATTATAATCAGCAAACCGCTTCACATAGAGAGGTCTAATAGGTGACAGACGTAAACAGAAGCCACGCGTCTCACACGCATTTGCGTATGCGCGGACGCACGCATACAAAATAACATTACTAATCTATGCTGATATTTGCTATGTAATAATTTATTTATCATTACATCATATTTAGTAAATATTTATTTCTATTCGGGATTTGGTTAAAGCTCATGATAACGGATAAGATTGAGCTTAAAAATGATCGACAAGAATTTCAGGCTCGGAAAATAAATGAAGGAAAGATAAGAAAATAAGTAAAAAAATGAGCCCTGTGTCTGAAATTTACATAGAAAAAGTTATCGCAACAGACACATGTGGAAGCCATGGCTCAAAAGGAAATGTGGTTATTTGGACCACCACATTCGCGCATTAAAATTGCAACCAATGACAAGAGGTGACTAATTAGCAGGAACGTATGAATAATTTAATGAATTAGAAAAAAATGCGTAGGAACAGCCGAACGTCCTTGCCACATGAAATCATATTGCTATTTAATAATAACAAAATAAGATATGTAGGTGAACAGATCACTGATAAATAAAGAACGCCTAATTTTGCTAATAAGGCTTTTCATGTATAAAGGTTAACTAAGCATACAGGGTGACGAGCCATTTGGTGTAATGGTCGAGAAGTCGGCTATTACACCAGAGGTCGCGGGTTCGATCCCCGCACGGTACAAACATTTGTGTGCATGAACATGTCTGTTTGTATCGGTCTGGGTGTTTCTATGTATAATATGTATGTATTTACAAAAAAAAAAGTATATAAGTAATGTTTATCCGTTGTCTAGCACCCATAGCACAAGCTAATGCTTAGTTTGGGGCTAGATGGCGCTGTGTGAATAATGTCCAGAGATATTTATTTATTTATTATTTATTTTATACAGGGTTAAATAAAAAATGTTTCTTAACGGTAATGAGACGAAGTAACACACGGGCGTTCTAGCGGAAATTATGCGGGGTACAGTTTTATTGGTTTTTTCACGTTATCTCAAATGGAATATTTTATGTATGTGTACCGTTATAATCTACGTACAATTATAAACTGAAATAAAATTCTACAAAAAATCTAAACAAATTACAGGTATAACAAATAAGTAGGTTTATTAGTTTATTGTCCAAAAAAGCGAAACATTTTGCAACCTTTCAGTATGAAAAGGTAAAAGTATTTTTAAAGCGAACACAAAATGTTGTACAACAAATACGGCTGACTGATTCAAAGCACGCAATTTCAAAGATGAGTTACGGTTTGAAAGCAAAAGAAAGTTATTTGAAATAAAAGACTCGAGTTTATTCTCCGAAGGTCATTCCAAGTTTCGTTTTGTTATTTGCAATCAATCATCTGAAAATGACGACTCAGAGAGTCCTGACAAGTCGAAGTTTCATATAAAATTTTATTGGAAAACGATTTGGGACTTATCTTTCTTAATCGAAAGCTACCAGTACAATTTACTTCTTGTCAGTTATCTAACAGTCCATTAAACTAAGTTAGTAAGTTTTAAGATTGTGTTAACTGCATTTTTCTATGTTACGTCAGATTATGGCTACTTCAACCTACATACGAGTACTAAAAGCTGCTCACACAGTACAAAACATTTTACAGTAAGTTATTTTCTTGACTGGATATGAGACATTCACCCTGTTGCAGAAAGCTCCATTAAAGTTAATGCTTCATTAAATCTAATGCTGTCACTTTTCGTTGTCATGAAATAAAAAGTGACAGCAATAGCTTTAATGACACATTAACTTTAATGGACGTTTCTGCAACTGACCCATTATCTTCCATCTTCGCCTTATTAAGTACCTTATGAACCTGTGCATGAATGTGGTATATCTTCATTTTAATTATTTGCCCCCCTTAAGACTATGTCATTTTTAGAAACATAACATATACAAAAGATTATACTTA
Source organism: Mecyna flavalis (assembly GCA_949319885.1). Taxonomy (NCBI): domain Eukaryota; kingdom Metazoa; phylum Arthropoda; class Insecta; order Lepidoptera; family Crambidae; genus Mecyna; species Mecyna flavalis. The sequence goes on from OX439430.1 coordinate 18,235,690, forward strand.
AAATAGCCAAACTTTGTAAATAATATTGCCAGTAGGTACTCAAATACATGTGTTCTTCTTGTACTACATCGTGTACATTCCGGTCATGTTTTGAATATTTTTGTTTGTTCTGAGAATGTATGTTTATGTGTATTCAAGTACATATTTCTGGCATCTTCGACCCGTAACACTAAGCCGTAATAATAAGCCACCTAAGGGATCAGTTTCATATAATGTGATGTTCTCCTCTACTTATTTAGTTATTATTAACCACATACACGTACAATACGACGAGTATAATCTCATGTCAACTAAGATATGTAAACTTTTCCTGGGTGCCATATACATTTTTCATGTTACTTTAGTATGCAATGGGGTCATACATTCATCTAAACGAAATGCATTACGTAAACTTCTCTTCAAAAAGTCAACCCTTTCCCAAGTACCGGCCAATTACTGCACATCGGTATGTATGCCCATATACGATCCCAGCTGGACAGTACCGTGCCAGTACAAACTCATCGAGAAATAGAAAGTGGTCGGTTGCGCAACAGCAAAATTATGCGCGCGCGAGTCACTTGACGACATCACACGCACGCTGCGTTTGAATAACCCACTGAAACAGATTCCCCGTCTGCTATGAGAATAATTTATACTAATACACTTTGTATGGTAATGGCGACGAAATGTTTGCATAGGTTATATAAGTATTTAAAAATGCATATATTATAACAGCTGTGGTACGCAACTAGATATTTACAATTACATAGTTTGTGTCAACCAAAATTATTAATTAAAGTTTAATGAAAGGTAAAGCTATGTTTTTCAAGAATTCCATCTGCTTTTTAAACAAGTGTCTTATGTTGCTAAGATTAATTGTGTTGAAACTTGTTGATGCTTACAAATTAATAAAACGGTATTCAAACCGTAAATAGTAAGGTTAATTAGTAGTTGACATGACACTAACGGAATAATAGAATTGTTCTTCGCAAAAGATTTCTCATAATAATTACCCTAATTACCAAAGTTTGTAATACCTAAACAAATGGTGTACTTAATGAACTATGTATAAACCACACAAGAAGTCTTAAGTTAAAGGAGTTCACATTCCACTCGTAATATTCGAATAACATTAGTCATTACCATTTGCATAAAACGGTTGACTAATACGTAGAAATCTTCCTGGTTAATTTAGAATTTAAAGAGAATTTTGGCCGGTCAATAGCAAAGCTGGCACCGGCTCGTCCCAATCGGGAGTGAAGGGGAAACCGGGGGAGTTTAGTGGGTAGTGGACGCTTTTTTTTAAGTCTCGAGTCCCACACACGGCCGTGGGTCTAGCTAGCCTGCGGTTATGGTGCATAAACGCATTCTCCTCCGAAAAAAAAAGGCCTTTTAAAAAAAATCTTGACAAGCGGCCTTACATCTAATAGGAAGCGTTACATGCTGCAATACGCAGGCCCTATACTTTTCATTTCAGGTTTTTCCTTTCATGCAAATTTTTATGGCTGAGCGTACGTTACGTTACCAAAAATTACTGGTTAGCGCCACTTGTCCTTTACTCATAAACATCAACATCACGGTTAACACTTGCAGTGCGATAATAGCACATATGCCCCCGAAATAAGAGTGGTACAAAGTCCAAAGTGTAACGTCTGACGTGCTTTTGACTGTACATAACATTAACTCCTTTTTGATTAATTTCACGTATAGTATAGTCAACGTGAATGCGATGCGACGTTTGGAGTCGTATATCTATCTCAGAATTTAAAACTTCGAATGCTTTTTTTTAATAACCTAAAGATTTAAAAACAGAAACATCTGACCGTTTGTCCCACTGTCCCTGTAAGCAGGCTAGAAATGGGCGACATTGGCCGTGACTGTCTGCAAATATCGGCCGAATCGATACCGCCCCGGATAAGAATGGGATCATCGACTGCTTACTTATTCCGAAACCTCGGCCAGGGATAATGTATACTAATACGACTGCACTCGGAATTGCTTGGCAATAAAGGTTTCACGGAGGAAGAAACGCTATCCCAAAGGGTGTCCCAAAAATGGCACGTCACATTGACACTGGAGGTAGGCCAGCACAAGAGGCATCGAACAAGCCTATCATGACCTCAGTAAAAGTTGCTCGGTTTCCAAACGTTTTTTAACGTGTTCAGTGCTAGCATTAAGTTAGATAGCCTAATATATTCGCAACAAGAGTACAAAAAAAATCCAAATATGAGGGCTATCTAACTTAATGCTAGCACTGAACACGTTAAAAACGTGAAAATTTAGAAAAAGTTTGCGCAAATTAACAATTGCAAGCGCACCTGTACAGGTGCACTTGCAATTTATTGTTAATTTATCCAAATGTACCCAAAGTTCGGAGAAGAACCATTATATTAACACGTGATTTTGTTAAACGTATCGTTTCTTACATTCGCTAGTTTCTAATAAATCTGTGCAAATATTGACTATGACACTCGAGTTTCCATCGGTCATATTTATTTTCAATCTTCTAAGAATTGACGTATAACGTGCAGTAAGTAAACACCTAAGACAGAAGGACCTACGTCATAATTCTTATGTCAATTCTTATTTATGTATAATATGTGAAGTAAAATTACTGAGTAAATATCGCAACGAGTGGAATCGTAAATATTGGTAATGCACGTTTTTTTTCATCATTTTAGCAATACAAGGCGTTAGTAGTTTCATCAGGATTATTATGGAAGTTGACAAAAAGTACCATTGAGTATTCGAATGCCTATGCCCATCACCAGTTGTTTCGTGTTAGTCAGGCGTACGGTAATTAACTACGAATCAATTTTTATTTGGTACCAATAAATAACAAAGTAAAATTCATAATAAACAAACAAAACGGTAAATCACATAAATAAATAAAGTTACTAAAATGAGTTCGGTTATGACCGGCACAGACATGGTATTTAACTTCAGTTATTATCTTACCACCCGGCCAGACCCAGATCACAGATGTACTTTAACAAATCCAATCAAAAGCAGTCAAATTAACACCTTAGAAAAAAGACCTCTGCGTAGATTTAGGATATTGAATTAATTTCGCAGAAAGCCGGTTTATGCGACCATTCGGATTAAAATGCTACTATTTATACTATAACCAGTTAACATCATAACATCTTTTCGGAAGAATGTTTAGAACCTACCTAAAATATTAATCAGTCATATTTAAAATTAATATTTCCAGCAGGTTCAACAGACATCTTATACCAAAAAACATTGCTAAGTACATATTTTTTTTATAATAAATCAGTTGGCAGACAAGTACGCAGCCCATTGGGTTCCTCTGATCTTCAAGACTTGCATTTCAAGTCTGCTGGCTCACATGACAGATTTTACTTGTAGGAATGGTGTGGTAGCTATTCAGCCGGGCGTTGTAAAGTCCTACCACTAACAAGACCGAAGAAGGCTCTTGTCCTCTAACCCACAATCTCCGGTTTTTATGACCCAAGTAAACCACTGTTCGACGGGGCGGGCGTTTAGAAGTTGCTTACTTATTAAGTAAGTAATCAATCAGAAGATTGTTTTGGCGACAGGTCAAAAACAAGGTTAACGGCAGCTAAAAATTAGTTGACAGGCGTTATACTAGTACGTTATATAAATGTGAGTTGCAAATACCAAAGTGAAAATGATGACTCCTTATAACGATAGGTACCTAAACTAATAAAAAATATAATATATTTTTTTCTCCAACCACAATACAATGGAAGGTTAATCTCACAAAGTGCCTTTTGAAATCGATTTAACATTCGATTTGTGAAAGTTCACAAAGAATTATAAGTTTAAAATGTTCGCCATTTCATTTGGGCGGGGAATAGGTAGGTTCCGACCGAGTCTTAAATGTCAAGTCTGACCTCATTAAAGATTAGATCAGTAAAATAATGAAGTTTAAGACACTAGACTGAAAGGAACTTGGAGTGTTTTTTAAGGCAGAAGTCGTTTTGCCTTGAATACGTTGGAAAATTTTGTTTAGATTATACATATAATTATCTCTCTATCCACTGCAGACTCCGCTTTTCTTTAGGATTTACTGCTTTATTTATATAGTCATAAAACGTAAGGGTTACATAAGTACAGGTTTATAAAATCATTTTTCTGTTACTTGCTTGTCTTTTTCTTTACAACTCTAGCTTTCAGACGACTCCTTATGGTAAGTGGCCACAAAAGTACTTTCCGCCGATGGTCACTTTTACAGAATATCGAAAATATACTTCTAATCTATAGGTCATTGATTACAAGTACTCTCTGCAAACAAGGCTTTCTGTTCCAGCAGCTGTTTCAAGTTTTGACACCGGAGACAAATTTCGACGAATTAGGAAAACTTCTAAGGAAAAGTGGCCTCACATAAATGTTAAATAAAAAAAACTGGGTCCAACAAAGTTATAATTTATTCTGCAGGCACAGCTTCAGCTTGTAGGGTTGTCTTGAGAGCCGGGTTATGAATGGTCATGAATGGAGGACGTCCGACACGAATACTACGGAAAGTCGTTGGCTCCGAGCCAACACTTCAGACGCGGAGCACCCGATGACGCGGGTCGCGGGCCAAGTGCGAATAATTGAAACATATTGATCTGAGTTAAACTTTGCCCCATCATCGGATCGACCAGTCGACTGCGTCTAATGATACTTAAAAACAAATCGCAATGGCAAGTTGCTTGTTATCAACTTCAATGAAACTTGATGGTGGATAATTGGACCTACTTCTTTATTGATTTATTGGTTTCAGATTTAGAATCATGCTAAAATTACACGAAGAAACAAGATTCCGACTCCCAATTTTTGATATCTTTACTACACTGAAACTGAAATAAAAAGAGGAATGTACAAAAGTCCTATGTTGCTTGTAGTAAAATATGGATGGACCTACACAGACATTATCGTAAATTCTACTATGCTACAATATGTATTTACAAATTTCCACCACCAATTCCGAAAAGTCATAAATCAATTGTATTGTATCTAACCGTTAATATATTAATGTGATGACTGTAGGTCATTATCGAATTTTTTTATTACGTAATAAAAAAATTGTAATAGAACTTATACAGTGCCCATGTATACAATGAACCGTTTGCAATAGTTCTCCCGTTTCATACAAATGAAGGAACAAATGCCAAGGCAACAAGGTATATTTCCATCTAAACATTTTTGCAATAATGTAATTGGGTATATTCCTAATATTGTCACGGAAAAAACATAAGTCCACATGATAAGCTCACACGAGCGATGATAAACTATAGTCGCGAGTTTTATTGCTACTTTAATGGCTAATGTTAACGTAATCCATTTGTAAGTAATATACTCGCGTTTCATATGAACACACCCCTATATAGGAGTTCTACGTCTAGCCGTAACGTCTCGATGACCTTTTTTATGAAATAGGGAGGCAAAAGGGCTAGTGTGACACCTGATGGTAAGTGAAAACTACCGCCTGGCCCTCCAAATCTCTCATCCGCCAAACGGAGCGCAATTGCAAAGATACGTCGATCTTCCGCGAGAGGGCGGCGCTTCCCCAGTCGAGCCAACCCTTTTTTTTCGGAGGAGAATGCCTATTAGCCTCTTGATCGCTGGCTACCGAGACCAGCGGCCGTGTGTGGGACTCATAACTAAATCCACAACCAACTAAACCCCCAGGTTATCCCGTGCTGTTTTTAAATCCTCTCCGGGTAAATAGGAGATGGTGCGTGCGACTTTGCCAAAATCAAAAACCCTTAATATGTGAAAGAAAATCAAATAAAAGTTTACTCAGCTAGCTTTTAACTTTGATCGTGTGTAGGTAGACCCTGTTACTACGAGTATAGTAGAGCTACAAATAATCTTTGAACGCTTCTCTCTCAAAATGCTGTTCACACAACAATAGCACAGAATATGTAATGATAATGTAAATTGAACTCTTCCACTATGTGACGTTAATAAGGTCCCGACACTAATTAGTACAAAGGTGAACACAAATGTTTCTATTAATTATTTAACAGTAGGAATATTTAATCATAAAAACAATCACCGCATGTTTAATATTGTGTGTGTATTCTGTAAATGTTTCATACGGATTCAGCCTTGAATGTCTGAACAAATCTTTAAATAATGATTAGTCTTAAGGTTTTAGACGTAAGCAGGAGGGCAAAGGTCTAAAAATGTAAAAAGAATTAAAAATATAGCATCTTTACGCATCTTGAGATTATATGGTATTCACCATAGAGCTTAAAAAATAAAGTTGCTCTTTACAATGTAGCTAGTCTTCAGTCATAATGAGTGTGGCTCCAATATATTGACATTGGATTTGAATTGAATTGGACTAATTGTAGAAGAAATTTCATTGCATGAATTACATAATATTCCGTGTATTAACTGTTAAAACCAGAGAGAAAACTGAAAAAAGGTCTATAGATAGATATTATATTTATATCCAGTTTTAATTTCTTTAAATATTTTAAATGATTGGTAGAGGCATTGCATAACATACCCCCGCTACCCATGTCACTGACTTCGCAAGATTTCGCAACTCTTAATATTTGCTCTGTGGTGCTCACGGAGTTGTTCATACGAAAACAAAGCTTGTCCTCGTGTCCCAATTGAACCATGGTGGACGGACATATAATAAAAAACCAATCACTCTCTTCCTGCCCTTACACTGAGATTCCTATTCTTAGTACTTTAGATTTAGTCCTTTCATAACATATGCTTGGTATGGATAGGTTGACAAAAATATATTGGCCTATACCGCTCATCCAATCATATTCGCCTGTTTAAACGTACAGCGCACAGTCACCAATTTTCAAGATTGCTTTCAATAGCATTAAATTGGAACCAATTGATAAACAATACGGCCTAATAGACCGAAAGGAAAGAAGTAGACTATAGAATTTAATTGGGTTTTGGCGGCTTGCTGGATCGTATTTCCAGTAATACAACTCTGGTCTATACGATGGCATGGCATCATATTGGGACTGTTTTGGGATCGCCTTTGACTGATTCCGTGGAAGTGGTTTAGCGGCTCAGAAGAAGAAGCATCTATTTCAGGCTGGACCTTATAGGCAAGTATGGTAATATCAATGGATAAAGGACCTCATTATTTTGTTCGTTATCATTGCAACGTTTTGTACTCTATCATTAACTTTTATATTTTGGAAAGCTAAGTAGAGCCGTCGAAATGCTAAGTTCTACGCACTTTAAAAAACAATGTCAAAGAAATCAATTATCAATGTATTGGTGGAATTTTATCCATTTAATATTTTATTTTTTATATACATAATATAACGATGACGAAATCCGGTTCTAGTCGCCTGATGATGGATACGGATGTTTATTTTAATATTATGATAATTTCTTGGACAAACAAGATGCCTCCTATTAGCAAATACCTAAGCAGGTATACTTAAAGACATTTGATTGACCATCGAATCAATATATTTGGCGACGTAATTGTTTTTTGTCATGTTTGTACTGTAACATTCATACGGTTAGGTAAAAACGTTTGTTTACGTAATTACAAGATATGGCTAACTAATATTACCATATACTGCACTGTTAAACAGCAGGTACTGAAAAATCCAGTAAAATTATTATTAGACTTCCTCTTGATTATTTATGGAATGAAGTCATAAGGATGAAACTAATGAAAACCGCGTGTCGCGGAAATCCTATATTTTTTTTTTCAATTTTTATTATTATAACCTCTCTTGGATTTGTCAATTGAATTTAATATTTAGGAGGTAGTGGGAATTCTCGCTGAGAAATAAGTATTTACTAATATTGAGATAGTTTTATTACATTTTTACTTCGTAAACTTCTTTTAACGAATCACGAATGTTTTTGTGGCGTAACTATGTAGAAACCTGAGAGATGGGTTTTAGGAAAATCGAACTACTATTTTGGTAAAGGGTACTTTAAGTAAAATATCTAAATTACTTACTAAAATATATAACATGACAGTGCTGGCAACAAGCGAGGTGAATGCCGCTAGCAAAAAAAATTCGTTCCGCCACGCCTAGGCGCCTGTCAAATGAAAGTTTGTACATTTTTGCAATACCCTGCGGTCCCAGACCAAACAAACTAAACAACATTAAAACAAAAATAGCAAGTGACAACGTTGGCGTGTTGACTTTCGCCCGACATCGACGGTAACACGGGCAGAATAGGACGAGTCGGCACGTGCGGCCGCGTGGTCCGAATACCTACGTGACGAGCTGACCGAACGTGATCGCTCATGCATGTGGAACTGGCCTTAGCTGGACAGCGTGGGAGACACGCATATGCGTTGGTATCTGATAAAATCACACTATTGCGATATGCTTTATCGGTGACGTCAAGAATGTTAATCATGTAGAGCTAATTCGCTCGTCCAGTTCTCATTTATCTTGGGTCGACTTAATTTGTTTTTCTCTTCTATTCCTACCAGTCTATCAAAAGGATATATCTCATTTGTACTACACCTTATTATCCACACAATCTTTTCATATTGCTCTTTCCATAAATCCTTTCATATTCGGACAAATTTATTCAATAGGGATCCGGATTCATAAAGTTCCTGAGAGCAAAGAGATACTTTAGTTGCGTAATAAGCCGTGTCATAATACAGCATCTGTAGTTTCAATTTTGTACAGATTTGTTCAAATTTAATATACTGGCAACATTTAAGTCTATTGTTCCTGGAAGTAAAATATGCTTATGGCTCAAAATCTGTAAGGATATCTGATGACATTTGGTTACATAATTATTATATCTTGTTTAAATGAATCTTTAAATATTACTATGACATTAACAACTGCATATACTACATCTTAATTGACCAGCTAATCTTACTAGATTATGTTTTCCTTCTTCTCTAGGTAAGGTACCTTGACAATTTGTTCGTCATTACCACTTAACCTTATGACTTGTTCGGACAATTTAATAAGTACACACATGATTTGAAGTTATATGATGAAAAAATCTACACCAATATATTTTCCTCGCCCGGGCAGAACTGCGGGCACAGTAGCAATATTCACTGCTTATCAAATATATATTTGCCTACAAACGACGTAGGAGAATCAACGAACCGTGCTGATTTATACCTAACTAAACCTATTGATCTCGGATTTGTACAAGATTCTAGTAGATGTTACGTTATCTCTATTTCCAACTGTATTATATAAGATACATTGATATCGGAACCACAAACAATAGAAGCTAATCGATTTATGACACGCAATAAGATGATATTGACATAACAATAGCATTTTTAAGTATCAACTTTCCAAGTAGAGTTTTTCTGTTAGCATATTATGTTTCTTTTATAGGCAGTGACGACAAAAATAAGATGAAATGAAAAAAAGTAACACATTAGGTAAATTAAAAACTGATGAAAGGAGGAAAACCTCAAATGACAGAAAGGAGATAACAATACAAATATCATGACGTAATGTCTCATAATTAGCGTGTGTGCGAAAGTGAAAGTGCCATTGAGATAACTCTGAGGATATCTCACTTAATATGATTCATTTGGATTATAATGAAAATACCGACATTTCATATTACAAGCCGCAAAATTTAAATTGATTTTAATTGCTGTAAAATTTGCAATTCGATTTGCGTAATTCAAGTGAAAACAAATCGTTATCACAAAGCCGAACTGATGCGATGGATAATGACAATCAATCCATTTAGTACGAAATGTTATTGACGGAGAATTAGGATGAATTAGGTTTATCTTCACGATTCGTTAGTCTTCAATGCGAAGGATAGGGGACCAGCGTACTTTTTAAGTAGCCAAAAGAAAAAAGCCAGCAGTGAGGAATATCCTCACAATGCCGAATGCCGCCGTGAGGAAACAACACTTGTAACTTCCCGTTCTTCAGCTAATGGAGGGCACTTATGTAAATATCTTACACAGGGCGATCACAACATCTCAAGTGTTTAAAACATGCCATGACGTTGTCGCGCCAGAGTCAATAGTATGTAAATCATCAAATCATTGAGTTATTAAGTGGTCAGTAGTGACAACTTGTACGTTGCTAGGATCGCAGAGGTTAAGCATAACGGGATTCCCTCCGCGTCAAAACAAAAGTGGTTAACATAGTCAACACGATTGGACATCAACATTACGCATCAACTTGGCACGTTATTCGGATGGTATTACTAGAACATGCTGTATTACTGGTTAGAACTAGAAGAGAAACAATTTGTCTCTCGAGACAGTAAACAAGTGAACAGCTTTAGTCCAGAGTCCCAAATATTTCGCGTCTTGTTATATTTGCGAGTGAAATGCTGAAGCACTCTTATTTAAAAACTTATAGCTGCCTCTCGAGTCAGTAAATGTTATTCGATTCCAATCTTAACCGGTCAAGTGCGGTGTTGTTGATTGCTTGGTCATCAATCTCTATCCTATACCGGATCATCGCGGCCCAAACCCGATATCTGACGTCAAACGAAGATGACACCAGCGAAAGGTCTAACCTAACCAAGTGGGGCTTCTTCGACCTGTTAACAAGATTCTCGTTGAATATCAATTCTCTGAGACGAAAATATCTCTTTGACGTACTAAGGTTAATCCGGTTTTAGATTTACTATCAGTATTCAGATTTATGGTTTATCGTTGGGAGTTGGGAGCGTAATACGCGGGTTTAGATGTGACTCTAAATTCGTCTTAGATAAGATGATACATTGTATTAGGAGTAATGTGGGCCTTTGAAACAATCATAGTATGCGACTGTCAAGTACTTTCTGCGAGAAGGTAAGTGGAGTCAATACCAACGGAGGTAAAAACACATACTTTATGAAAGTGGGACGAGCAATTGTGGTACCTGACGTGTGTGTTGGCCACCTTTGAAAGAATATGGAAGGAGGAGGAATGAATTGACGTAAGGGCTCGGTTAGTTGCCAAAAGGCATCTGCTTATCCAAATTAAATGAAAATTGTCAGAGTTTAGAGGGGAGTTAAGCGAACGCCTTAAGTTTCAAGTCTTAATGGCTTGTGTGCTACCAATCATTCAATCATTGGCTACGCATTTTGACCGGGGTATTCCTCAAAGCGCATCGATTTTTGATGCACCTTAACTATTACTTGAAGAACACCTCTTAGTTGCGCTTGCTATCATGAGCGCTTTGAGGCGTCTCAGAAGCACTGTGAGGATAATGGGCATAAGTATCAAGACCGAGAGGGGAAGGCAACTAACCTTGGCACACAGACGGAGTGGTAGAGCCCGTAGTTCCGCAGCACGTGGTAGAACTCCGGCAACGTCCGGCACGCGCCCATGATACTGAACACCGCCAACGAGCTGTTCCATATCGTCAGCGTCCGTTTCAGCTCAAATCTGGAACAATACACATTTTCTATCAGATATATTTTTATATTATGAGATGCGAGAAAGAAATGGATAGTGAAAAAGAGCAAGAGAGGAGGAAAGTGAAGACAACGATGCTAAATCGCCTCCTAATGACATCTGCAACAAGGACCTAACAACCTGAGAGAATGCTAATCGCATATTTTCTTGAAGATTTACAAGTTGTATAAGTCCAGAAATACCACTAGTTGCAATGTGAAATAAAAACATGGAAAAAATAATTACAGATATTAAAAATGTGTCTAATTTGACATTTTAAATCAAAAGTACGGTAAAAACATTTGGGCATGATCATTACAAAAAGTATCCGCGAATTGTATAAATGATTTTGTGCAGTAAATGAATTAATGATACATTATCATGTAAAATTTATCCATTTTATCTTGCAGCTATGTAAATGGTGCTTTAATTTCTCTACAGTATTGCAGTAAGGCAAAACGGGTCGTTACGTCGAGTCAAACTGAACAGCTCCCGTGTGAATTAAGAGTTCAAAGGGCAAATGGTTGCTTGTCCTGTTTTGTTTTGAAAGGAGGAGGGTAAGACTCCATAGTACCCTGGGCCCAGGTGTTAACTCAATGAAACTAGTTTTATTTGTAAGAGGATATATTAACAAGGCCTTGGTGAAAATTTGGTGAAATTTGGCTTTCCAGGAATCGGGTTATACGAATTATAGTAAAAGTGAGGTTATGTTTTAACATTGTGGTTTATTGATGTTATATGCGGGTTATTTTGAATGGCTAAAGGTAAAGAGTAGAAGATCTGGGTTATTCCCACTGGTGGGAGTTCAGTAAGACGAAAGAGAAGAAAAATATAAAAATTCCCGTTCGTCCCGTTTTTTTTTTTGGCGGAGGACGCATTTACGCGCCTTGGCCGCAGACTAGGGACGCCTGCGACAGTGTCTGGGGCTCGGAACTAGAGACATTCATCCTACTACCCACTAAACTCCCGCGGTTTCCCCTTTCTACCCGCTTGGGACGAGCCGGTGCCAGCCTTTTTAGCTATTGACCGGGCCCAACGTTTCTCACGCCTTGGGTAGTCTCTACATTTAATATGCTGCACTTAGGAGCAGGAGATAGTAGTAATAGTTAGATACTTACTTAGCTCTTAAAAATAAAAGAACAGGAAGTAAAATTAAACACTAATATAATGTTTAAAATATTTATTACTCATCTTCAATAATTAAGAGAATGTCATCCAAAAATTGTGCAGGAGGTTCGATATTTTCTTGGTATCTTGCCCAAGTTAGATACCATATTATACACATTACATGTGCACAGCAGCCTACAGTCCTCTTACCTACAATACAATTGCAATAGTATCCTAATATTGAATCTCGTCCTCTTCGACAGCTGTCAACTAAAATATAAACAAAATATGTTTTGCGACTTATATGCAATTTACACAGCGTTCCATGTCGTCAATATCCGATCGATAAGCGTAATCAATTGTCCAAAATAGAGAGCCAGGTAATTCAAAAAGCCAGATCCGTCAAAAAGTCCTTAATATTATGCAAAGCCGATGTTGTAAGCAAAAGTAATAATAATTGGGAAATACGAGCGCACTCAGAACGAAAGAAACGAACGAGTGACGGTGTTTTTCATCTGCCTGTCAAATGTCAATCGGTAAACATTTGCACACTGAAGAAAAATTATTAAAGGAGTTCAATTCGCTTTCATACATATATTCTGACATTTAACCGATTTATTTTATATCGACTTCAGTTCGGGCATGTATTTAGTTTTTTGGACTTTTCTTGCTTTCTAGATAGAAACATGTTACTATATTTTGGGATTTCCTTTAGAAAAATATAACCGATTTTTTGATATACATTTCATCTAGTTAACTGCTGGGCCCAGAAATACCCGCCTCCTTTATGGTAAAAGACAATAGGTATGTGATAATCCAATTCATAAAACACTTGTTACACGACGAATATTCTTGGATCGAGTACGTCACAAGCATGAAGCTTTTTGCTTGTATGGAGTATTTAAAGGAAGTCCAAAGGTTACCGCAGTGTCTCAAGACGAAAGTGTTTAATACGTGTGTGTTGCCATCGATGACCAATGGAATAGAAACGTGGCCTCTTACAATGTGCCGCATAAGAAGGCTCAAAATCGCGCAGATATACCTAATGTACAAACGTAGAATCTATGTGCATTCCAAAATATTAATAATAGAGATGTATTAATATTTTGGAATGCACACGGATTCTAGAAACTCAGCCAGTGACGTAATGCTATAACATGAATCACGGAGCGATACTAAGATAGGTAGCTCTAAAACAATGGAGCCATTTCACGGAATGCATGCGAAACCGGCAGACGGAAACCACTTCAACGATAAACAAATTCTACTTCTTAAATTTAAGTTCAAAGTATGAGCTTAAATATTACTAAGATAAATGTATATTGAGAACGACTGCAATTTTATACTTGTGTAGTAGTTGACTATACTTCACACCCTGTAGAGAAGAGTACACTTCTGTTTTTATCCCTCAAGCAAATTTTTAAATCATACATTCAATGAAGTTATGCGAGGACATATTTTGCAGCATGATACATTATTACTTTTTAATAAATTTAAAGTCATAATTAAAGATTACCTTATGAGGAAAGGTTACTATAAAGTAGAAGATTATTTAAATGACAAGACTCTGTGGACATGAAACACATTTGTTTCTCTGCACATCTACTCTTATGCTTATTTATTGTACTTATTATATTATTATTAAGTTGACATTATATTGTTATTTTAAAGTAAACGTAACCTAAAGTCGGTTTACTCCTCAAGACACGTATGTATGTAATACCTATAAATGGGATCGAAAACCAAATTAAACTGGGCTGCATAAAAAATAGGCTCTATCAAACAAACATCAACTCTTATCATTTGTAATATGTTGTCTGTCACACATGTTATAATACATTTCTTTCTTTCTTTCAAATATTCGGCTCTCTCTATCTCCTTCGACTGTAGACATGCAATGCACGATAAGACTACGTGGTTTATTCAACACATCGCTAATAGTTCTTCTTAGTTTGTTGTACATATTTGACATCACCATGTGACATCACATACTATTTTAGTCAAAGATTCCATTCACTTCAGAAATTGTATATAAAAATAAACATACTTAAAAGACACTTAACTTCGTCATGGCGCATTCACTAGCGCTACAATTTGAATATTCTAATTTCTGATTTTAAATTGCAAGTACCGATTCCATTATCTAAATGAGTGTTAACAGACTTTTCTTAGAATGAAATTAGTAAAAGAACTCTTTTTTCATTTCTTCAAGTAGTCTATAGTAAAAACAATCTCTAATTTCTCACCAATCAAATAAGAATTGTATCAATTATTGTTGTAAAGACTTTTACTGGCCTAGATGTAAAGGAAACCTATATTACTTAAATTAATAAGCAGAAACCTAAACCATGATGTGCGTACACAAAATTTGCGACTGCTCTACAGAGTTATGCTATTGCATTTTTGCTCACACTTTTTATTTTGCTCAACATTTTTTGGAAAGACTTAAAAGTGGCGCTAGTTAACGAACCATATCGCCTTAAATTAACAGTGAAGTCTTAACAAATGGATACGCAACAAAATCATAGAATTGACGCAAAAAATATTAAAATAAACCTTAAAGAGTTACGTCAACACGCCTCTGTTTAGCTGCCTTTAATTCGCCCGATGTGAATACCTATTAGCTAGCAAATAATATATCCGTTTGTCGTGTCCTACGAAATAACGAAACTGACAGACAAATATTATGTATGTTTATGTTAGCAATTTCATCATCCGAGGACGTGACCTTTTAAACGTATTTGAACAGCAGTTTGTTTTCTATTTTCCACTTATCGCAATAGGTCTATAGGGATAGACACGGTAAACAGCTCATCAACCTACCCTAATCGGTTTAAATGTCTCATTTTAATTAAAAACATACTTGACAAATTAGAAAAGCCCAATACGCTTCTTATGTCAGTTTTTGACATGATAGTTTTGATGATCCTGTCATAATGCAATGCCTTGCAACAAAATCTGATTAGCCATATTTCCGCGACTGCATTACCGCCATTGATAGTCGCCATACTATAAAAATAACAGAATTCTTTGGCTGTCGATCTTTCACGTGGTATATCTGTACTCAAACACTACATGTAGCGCTCTTAAGAATTCGACATTCTAGTCATCATTAATTTAAGTCCTCCAAAGTAATCAGGATCGAAAAGCTGTTGATATTGTCTTACCCCAGCCTAGAGGTAGAAAAGTATCCTATATGGGGCCGAACTTGAACCTTATGTGCAAGGCGGCGTGAAGATCGAGGCCGTCACTCCGTCAAGGACACCCCATTACTTAAAGCCAACTCAGCTTTATCTTCCCGCAATACAGAACGCCTCGATATATCAATGCCAAGAATCCCGATGCCATAATAAAGCGACGTAATACTAGCTTAAGTATTGTACAAGCCAAAGTGTTTTCACAACAGAAAAACTCGTTACCAACACTTGAATACAAATGCACCTATTCATTCAATTGAGTTACTTCATTAAATGTAAAGACGGCAAGTTTATTCTGACAAACAAAATCAATATTCCCCGCTGGCAACATTTCAATTGAGCACTCGACTTGTTTTTGCATCGGCAGAAATATTGCCAGATTTTACGAATCTCATATCGTCGGTGCCGACCTATGCAAAATTGGACAAAGTTTTTATTTGCTGGCTCGTCTGCTGTGGGTTAAGGTCAACCAGATAATCGACCACCTGGGAGAAGGAAGTTTCTTACGGTGAAAACAATAATTAAAGAGCAGATTATGGTGAAAATATTTTTAACTTTACCAATAAAGAGAGAGGCCTTGAAGTTTCGCCTTGGGGTCGGTTAATTGTAGGTTTTTTTCAGAGATCGACTGCCTAGTTAACGCTTTCACTCTTTTGATGTGCGACTTCC
This sequence comes from Mecyna flavalis, assembly GCA_949319885.1. Classification (NCBI taxonomy): domain Eukaryota; kingdom Metazoa; phylum Arthropoda; class Insecta; order Lepidoptera; family Crambidae; genus Mecyna; species Mecyna flavalis. The sequence continues at coordinate 18,251,971 of OX439430.1, forward strand.
TGGAAAATAATCCTTTAATCTTTCATCTGTTATATCACGAGCGCGTCTTACGTTGTCTGTCAACTGAAGTTGCATAAAAATACTTCCTACCTATATGTAGGATAGGTTTAACATGTTAAAAGTCTAGGAAAAGACTGCAAACATTCTACACTATGAATATTAATATATTATCATTATTATTCTTAGAGTAGAACATATGGAGATGCCCTATTGATCTATACAAAAAATTGCTTATATGAATATACATCGAATCGACACTTGCCTTACAAATATATACTTATCTCTTTTCATCTAAGTGATTGTTGCGTATGAAAAAAGAGACAGATATCTTTGCATTGTACCCATTTTGGCAACACTTTTTAGTGACGTCACACAGTTTTTGACGCGTGCCGGTTTCGCCATATTGTGTTCCAGCTAGTGATGTGGCACAATATTTTTATGTATCGATACGTTTTAGATAGTTGAATACCGGAAATAAAAAAGGGTGTAAGTGCCAAAAACCAAATGTGGAGTTTTTCTTATTTTAAGTTATTGGCGATGGCACATAGAATACATTTCTGGGATAAAATAAGTGTCGAATTTTTTGACACTTACACCCTTTTTTATTTCCGGTATTCAGTTATATTCTGCAATGGTATATTTCTGCAGATTTCCTGTAAGTGAAACTTCAAAGAAGAAATAGATAGAGTTAATAGGTGGGGAAAATATAAATCCGCGACATAAAAGCACGTTTGCTCGCTACACTTCAACGAAAACTGGTTTTACAGAACTCTCGACATAACAAAATTACGTGATGGTAGTATGAAACAGTACAGTATCTTCACTTTATCTTCTGTTTAGGATTTTTGGAAAAATGTAATAGGTTTATTAACCATGTGAAGTTGAAATTTCCATAATAATATATATAACTAACCTATTGTTATATTAAGGAACTGCATCATCATTATTTTGTGATAGGAAAATAAGAAACTATTTATAGATTTCTTACAAAATATGTGCATTTATGATCGACACGTAAACTTGTATCGATAAATATATCGATATACAATATTGGTTGCACTACGGTCGGGCGCTATCATTGGTGGCGCCATTTTGTGTTCCAACTTTAGGTATACACGTTTTGTACCTACTTAGGGCATCTCCATGTGTTCTACTCTAAGTTATTATTCGTTTGACCTGCTCCTAAATCGTTTGGTGTCAGTGTTTGTGTAGATGAAGATAAGTTTGTTTTCCGATTTTCCAGCCGACCTCCTACCTGACGGCAACCCTCGAATCTACATATTATTAAACGCCCAAATGCTAATATGCCCAGCTGATACTAGAATCCTTTTAAGAATATAATAGAAAAATCAGATGATATTAAAACGTGGAAGATATTAACGTCGCCTACGATTTGTATTTAATTTGTATCAAGTATAGATATTTATATTCTAGCACCTGACAGCGACAATTCGAGCTCTATATATTATTTAAGAATCAATTTCAAATAACGTTGGTTTTGACGTATGTACATACTATTTTAAGATTGTAAATAGAAATATCCTCATAATTAATTCACTTAGAACCATTGAAACCGTCGAATATTACCTAAAAACGAGTGACGTTTAATTTAGGTTATACCTATTTGTACAAAAAAACATGAGGCATCTATTTGTAGAATTTCAAGGACAAACACTTCAGTAACAAAAGAAGCATTACATTCGGGTAACATAATATACATAATATTAACTAATTCACAATTACATTTAAACATACTATTAGCCTACTTTTAGACTACCCAACATGATTATGATAAAATATTACAACGAAAATAATAAACGGAGAGGTTTGAAACAAAAATGTTACTAACTAAACTAAACTACGTCAGAGTGAATCATCATTATGTAAGTCGGTTGTTGCATCTATTGCAAGACATTTCGAAGCAATGTTAGAATAATATTAAAAAATAACCGCTAAAAGGAAAAAAAGCAAGCTCTATTATTTAGGTATTAAAAGGCCTACATAGAGTACTCGGTTTATAATATTTTAACAAATTAGACATAATTTATACGTTTTAAAATACTGGAGTCGGGGACATTTTTTGACAAGCAAAGGAGCGGAGAAGATTTTTGTTCGACTTTTACAGTACCTACATTTTACTAGTATTGTCCTGTTACAAAAAGGGAGTGTACAGAAAATGATATTTGTCCAACAAATACTAGATTACTTGCCAATGCTAACATGTTCAGCGAAGTCGCCCTAGTTTACACACGCCCGCCTCAATGGATGTGCGATCAATTAGCAGAATACCGCCTATTAAGAAACCACCTGATCTGAATTGTAAATGAGTGCCCACCTAATTCGTTTACATAGACATTCATGTGATTATAGGTAATGGATATTGGTAATTGGTTTGCTGAAAGAAGTCTTATTTATTTCGACTCATTTACCAATAGAAAAGAAATTTTTTCGAGTGTGCAAAATTAATTATGGAAATAATCTTCGCCGTTGTGCAGCTAAAATTACCTATAAAAGAAGATTTTGGGAATTTCCTAAAGATTTAACATAGTTAGGCTAGTAGTAAACGTGCATAACGAACTTAAGCGAAACTTAATATTCGTCCTTCAAAGTTCTTCTGACCTTTGGTACATAGGCACAAAGTCTAATAACGGCCAAATTCTAAAACTTACTTTCCGTAGTTTAGGATTATTTAAAGTTATTGCGATAAAAACCAGTTTAATTGGTCTCCGAATTTTTATTCTCAGGATGAGAAATGATTTCGGTGCACATCTGTGGCTCAATCACAGACATAGATCCATATCTGTGAGCTCAATACTATTTTTAAAATGTGCATGACCAAATTGTACAAAAAAGATCTTTGTAATTTATAAACAAAAACTACCAACGCCACGGATGGTTGATCGGCTAGCGAGTTATAGAGTTACATAACCTTGAATCGAGAGTGGTAATGACGATAAAAAAATAATTATTGTTACGAGCTTTTCACGCGAAGAATATTGGGAACTCTTTAATTTGATATTTTTTCCACGACCTCACTATCCGGTTTTTTCCGAAGGAGTTTTTACGTTGCAGTTTATTATTTCGCAGCTTTCGCCCGCGTCATGCTTTTGTTTTTATTTAAGATCTCGGCGTTCAAGCATTTACAATTTCATAATTATGATTGCGAATAAATAATTTGGAATTTATAGTCGCGCAATGTAAACATAATTATTGTTTATTATTTTTTACATATAAGGTCATGTCATTTTAGTTTGAAATATTTTAAACAGACATTCATTAATGATAGACACACACAGTGCACTATGTATTATTTATATAACAATACAAATTTAGGTTTTTACTTTTTCATACAAAAAAAATTAATTATTTTTAAGAACAACCTGTGTATAAGATGACCTCGCGTGAACCCATTTTCATTCATGAATAATCTAAATATGGCTTCTACATATCGCCGTTCTCCCTCATTTCATTCGTTCTTCTCTTTCCCTCATTCATTCATAAACTATTCTGCTTATCGCCGTTTTCTTTCATTTTACTCTTTCTGCACTCTTCCCACTCTAATTCATAAGCTGTACTGGTCATTCACAAATTTGTGTCAGCGTGTTGCCAGCCTACACTGCACGACTTGCACTTAAATTACATTACATTCTACTTGACATAAAATAAATCAAACACAAAAAAGAATAAACAACGAACATTTGTTCTTCATTTTAGAATTTGACTCTCCATCACACTATTTCAGGCTTTGGACTGACAAGTTAAGGAACTCGTTATTTGTTTCGTAATTTGATTAATAATGTAAACTTTAAAATGTAAATAATTAAAAAGGCTAAGCATGTTTACGTGTTAAAGTCAAAATTCATCAATATTAAAAACTACGATTATTTACAAATTAAACACATACGTACCTATTTACATTAATTGTTGGATGTGCGTAATGACGCACACACATTCTGGCACGAATCACGATCCAGGCAATGCCTCCGCACAGAACACAACACGTCTTGCTCACCTGTTCCTACCTCCATTACGCACACACATTCAGGCACGATCCAGGCAATGCCTTCGCACAGAACACAACACGTCTTGCTTACTCCTCTCACCGCCCCAAGAACCCGCCAAAAGAAACCTCTCCTCGTAGAGATCTCGCGCCCGCAACAATCTCACCGGCGTCGTGATAGCATAGCATACGGCCATGTTAAAGTATTTTAGGGATAAGTAGCGATACGGCGCGTCTTAGTTACGTGCGCAAACAACAGAACACTAAGACGTGCCTCGACGAACTAAATCACACTCCCGAGTCCCACGTCGAACACCTATTACTGCACAGTGGTCAAATTGATTTGATTTTAAAATATGTAATTTAGATATTAAATATTTTACTTAAAACTTGTTTATCGTTACATTCGTTTTAATTGGTTTAACGTTACAGTTTTAGAGCTACCCCTCCCAAAATGTGTTTTTAATTGGTCGCTTAAAGTTACGTTAATTCGAAATTCACGATTTCACACAATAAGTTTTCTCTTTTCCTTTAAAACAAGAGAAAACAAACCTTTTTAAATTGGAACAGGTAGAAAATATGTATCTAATCAAAACCAGTTTTAACTGCAAAAACCAGGCAAAAGTGGTTTTGACCGGTGCCCGTGGTTAAAAACAATTTTGACTGATTTTCGTAGTCGAGTTCGTTTGTTTTCATTGACTTAAATTAGTTTGGCCTAGGCCAAACTAGTTTGACCTAAAATGGTTTTGACCGATCGTTTGAATTAATATCAGGCAAAACCACTTTTGACTGCAAAAATCAGTCAAAACTGTTTTAGACCAAGGGCATCCGACAAAACCACTTTTGACTGCAAAAATCAGTCAAAAATGTTTTTGATTAAGGGCATCCGCCAAAACTACTTTTGCATGATTTTTGTAGTTAAAAGTGGTTTTGACCGGCTACGAGTTTTGACTGTAACATATCTATTGCTATAATAAAAAATGACGTTAAGAACTTCTTTACGATTAGATTAATTTGTAAGTAGAAATAAAGTACCTATCTACCTAATTTCCCGAGGTGCCCGAGATCACAATCACACCAACCAACACTAGACCAACAAGTTATTACCTCTCAGTATGGTCTTGCAAAACAAACTTTAGTAAAATGTTTAGGTAATTATTGTTCAAAAACCATGTTTGAATAGCTATTCCTAATTGGGTAGTTTTTAAAATAAAGTAACAAGTACAACAGAAAGTTATGTAGATTTGGGTACTTATTGGTAACACGATTGTTTCAGTGTAAATAAAAAAAATACAAATAAAGTCATACAAAAAAAAAACAATTTATCTAAATTAAATTTTAATCTAATTGATCAGACCAAACCACTGTGCGTTTGTAGGTGGGGAGATTGCGACACGTGTAAGAAGAAATGGCGTATTTATCGGCCCCTTTTATCCGTTTTGTGTTAAAAACCGCCAAAAGACGGTTCCTTTGGCGGTTTGTAAGCAAAACGGCCAAAGGAGTCGATTCGGTCGCTAGGCGGCTTCTTCAAAGGGAAGCGCGGCACGTGCCGACCGCAGCGGTTATCTCAAAGGGAAATAACACAGAACAGTAGTGATGGCGGTCAATACACGAATATTTCGATACTTTTATGTTAAAAGATTTTGTTGTGTTACGCGAGAGATGTTTTATCAAAGCAGTTAAGATGCTCGAAATAGAAACGATAAAGATTTAAATTGAAACTGCCTCCTTGATACAGTGGTTAGAGCGTTGGGCTCTAAAACTCGGAGGTTGTGGGTTCGAATTCCGCGAGGAGCATCACTTTGTGTGATGAAAAAATTAAAAAGATTTATCATGTGTCGTTTTCATGCTAGTAAAGTGATTCGTTTACATTTGTGCACGTTGTTCATGTTTTTGGACTACGACTTTTCTGTGGTTTATAAAAGTAAATGTATGCCAAACTGCAGGGAAAAGGCCTCCATCTTGCAATGATGGCAAGCTATTGTTACTATGATAGGTACGGGCTTAATCAACATACTTGCGGATTGATGGACGAACCCGAGCTTTGTCAAAAAAAAAAACAACACCAAGTTAGTCCGACCCGGCTATTGAACCTAAGACCCCGAGATCTCGGTACGGTACTTAAAAGCGTTGGTTTATAAAAGTGACAAAGGAAAATTATGCAAAGTTCAACTTTAAATTAAAATTTTTATCGTATTTTAAAATAAATTATTATCGATCGTAATATTTACTCATTGGTAGATAAGTACATCACTAGTGTCCTTCCGATTGTTCGGTCTTTTATTATTTTAGTTAGCTCGCTTGTTTCACGGTAATATCTTGTGTCCTCGGATGGACTAGTGGCTCCGGGGCCCGGGCTATGAGCAATTTCACGATGTACTCGTAGTGTAGTTTGTTTTGTAGAGTTAATAGTGAGATGTGTGTGTAATGAAAGTGAAAAATATTGTACCATTTATTCAGATCACCGGTGTGACAGTAATCGTATTATGGTCGGATTACGATGATCGCCATGGTACCCAGGCTTGGGGTCGCCGGGATCAGCGCCTTTGGACTTTTTCTGTTTTATGTTAAATGTTATCCTATTAAGTAAAAAGAACGAACTTAGTGTGTGCATGAGCAGGAGTATCTATGGTGCACGAGAGTCTGTTCGAGCTGTTGTACCTGGCCGGTGTTGAAAGACCATATGAAGGTGAGTAGGTACTTAGCAGTAGTAGTTTATGTAGTTATCAACAACTAATAAAAGGGATGTTACAAGTGTGGTAAAGTAGGCAGGTGCCGGCAAAATTCTTGACGCTCGGTCGACAGTGGGGGAAAGTTCGCGACTCAAATTCGTGTTCTACGCAATGCCCACCCGATTTCAAGAGGTTTGCCGGGACCTGTAACCTAATTGGTGAATTCGAAATAGTTTCTGGTTACGTTGTCGCGCATATCGCGGTTTTTTGCCTTAATTTTTTTTAACTGTTACAAATTTTCCCTAAGAGACTAAAAAGAGTTGAACTGTTGCTAATTTACTTAGATCTAGAAACAACTCCCTACGCTGGTAACACTGATGGGGGGCCGGCCCTTCAGCAGAGCAAGAGCGCGATAGCTAAAGAGCGAGTAGGCAAGAAGGGGGGGTGGGACCACCACCACGTGGACACGGCCTGTGCGTACGCGGTTTCTTTGTGTAGAGTTCAATGTTTGACCTTTCTAGTATCGATAGTAAACTAATGGCGTTCTACGTAATACACAGGATGTAGTATTTGACTATTTGATCATCACGGAATTCGTCATTTTTCTCGAAAACTAGCGCGTAAACAATTAATAAATATTATATGAATTTATTTTAAATTTAATGTAGAATCAGTCCTCAAATTATTGAGCAAAGATTTTGTATGACCTTATATTGTTTATTATGTTTTTTATTCTTATATTTCATTAAGCAAGATTAAGTTAATACGAGTACAATTTTGTTTTTGGATAATGTCGTTAGTTGTAAAATAACGTAATTTTTTTGTGAAAGTTTGGTTAATTGAGACTTTTAAGGTCACTGTAGATGAACTCCAGTTTCACAAGTACACAATATTAAATATGAATAATGTATGTAGAAAATATAGTGTCAAGTGGGTCACTATATTAAGTTAATAGTTTAAAAAAAAAACTATGAGATTGCGTATTTGTAATCGACGCTCTAATCAAGCAAACATTAATTGATTATGACTAATTTGTATTTGTTTATTTATCATCCATTGTAATTGCTATTAATACTTCGGCTAGACAAGCTTATCAGCTATAATTACTATTGTATAATTGTAATAAAAACTATCAGTGATTAACCGACTTCTTTATAAGTTTTCTACGAGTAGACGAGAGTTTATAAACACTACGACTGGCTTCTTGGAGGACACAAGAGAAATCTGCCGCCGTAATAGTTCTGGCTGCGTTCCGGTATTATAAAAGACAGAGCCAGTTGGTACATTTGAAATGGAAGGTTTGAAGATCAGAAGTGGCAGCACATTGAGCGACGCTTCTTGATAAAGTGTCCCTTAATGGAATAGGCCGCTTCCCATTCTGGCATGTAAATTAAGTGTTATAAACAATGACGTTCAATTAAAAAACTAGACTCACAATCACGCTCAAATATTGTCCGAAGCAAAAGTCTGCCCACCCGACCATTGGGCAGAGTTTTCGTTTAGTTGTATACAATTGACATTAAACACTAAATGCCACGAGATAAGGTGTTAATTTGAACGAATGTGTTAATGTCATCAATGTCAAAGCCACTCGGACGTTTTTTGAGGAATTTTTCTTAGAGATTGAGTGTCTAGTTTTATATTGAACGTCATTGGTTATAAAATAACGTCATCCACAATAACGAAGTCGCAGTTATCAACAAGATTAGCTACTCAAAAGGTTGAAAATCGATTTAAAACGTTTTAACGTACGTTTTAAATCGATAACAAGAAAGCCTCGAATATCCATTATCATGCGATTAACAACTTCTTAGACATTTATCGATCTATTCGCATTATGCAGTTGGGAAGTCAGAGGAAAATGTAATCACCGGTCGCACTGAAAACTGGTGTTACGGCCGTGACGTCAGCAAATCAGCAATGAACTTGACTCGCGGCGCGGCCGGCGCGTGCGCCGCTAAGGATACGTACGGCGCGTATTTATCGCGTAACTACTTACTTAATCACTCGATAAATAGACGAATTAATCAATCCACGGATCGCGTGGGGTCGACAAACTTATAACATGAAAGATTGTAATAAGTTACGATCCAAAATTACGTAATTCAAATGGTCTGCATGCCGTTAAATGTGAATGTCACACTTAATAACTGACGTGTTTACGCCACAGTGCGACCATTGACCCCTAAAAGTTAATGCCTTAAATATTGTAATTTTTGCCATAGACATATAACGTGAGAGCAGTCGATAGTTTTTTCTTAGATAAATATAAAATGACGGATGGTCCATACGTTCTTAACATGATTGTACCTATGCCATAAGTCAAACATGTTTATCACAAATCCAATCAGTGTAAAAACTTTTAATTTACCAACCACTTATTTTCACGTCTACGAGTAGGTAATTGAACTCGAGATGACATCAATGCCAGTTTTTTATAAATAATTTTATCGCCTTTAGATTTTATTCTTTAATTACACGGGCATTAAAATTATATTATGTTGTTGTATTTTGAGTAAGGGATTGATGATGAGGGCTGGACGAATTTCCTGTTCTCCTTGATCGAGGTTTTTGACGAGAATGTTTCAGTGACTACCAAAATAACGTAAACATCAAGGAAATGCATTCAGTTTCCTTGTAAGTTACTTTTAAATTTTAATTCCTGCTCTACTACAGTACAGCAGTGCCAGTGTGGGATGACATGGCTCTTATAAAAACGCATAGTCGGTTCTCCAAATAACTAGCTTACTCGTAGGTAGACATTTATATTATGAAAATTAAAACAACGTGTGCCTGCCTGATATTCGATCCTGTCTTGTTTACTACTGCTGGAACTTATTATACACGAAGAAAGAATTTTTACTGAGAAGTAATTTAATAGGTAATCTAAATGTTTTGACAATCAACTAACTACAATACAGCACATTATTGTTTTGTACCATTACAGAACGTGATAAAATGTTACATTTTCTACTATAAACATAGGTTTTACATTCTAAGATGATGAATGGATCATTGTAATGTGATTATTGTAGAGCCCAGAGGCCGTACAACAGTATTATGGATTTACCCTTGGGGAAATTCATATATCTTACTCTGTAAGTTCAAAATAGTTTAGATTAACGTTAAATAGTAAAATTAACCGGCGAATGACGATTCCACTGCAGGCTAAACGCTTCTATTAATCAAGCTATCGTTACAATTATGGATAGCTGGCCCTTAAACATAACACAGCCTACATTATATCTTTTTTTTTTTGCCTATGGGAATGCGTTTAGGTACCATAGACGCAGGCTAGCGAGACTTTTGACCTGGTCTGACTGGTCGCCCGAGCCAAATCTGGGGGTCACCTCGTTTCTCGGGTGGCCCTCCCTAGGCGCTTGAGGCCTCTCAGGTCGGGGTACCCAGGGATAGGCGGGTCTGAAGGGAAAACCGGGGGATTTTAGTGAGCGCTTAGTCTCGAGTCCCACACACGGCCGCAGGTCTAGCTAGCCTGCGGTTATGGTGCATAAAAGCATTCTCATCCGAAAAAAAAACAGGCTAACGAGATATGGTCTAGTCTTAGAAGTATGTTCAAAAAGATAAGTTAGAGTGGCCATTGGTTTACATTGTAACATAGACAAATAGTCATTTTGGACTTTGGAGTAATATAATATAAGAAGACGTAGGTACTCGTATAGTAATTTGATAGATTAATAGTTTAGGTATATCTTACCAATTTATAACATTGTATATTCAAATGAAACGTAAGACAAACCGGTGTAGCCAGAGTAAAGGCAACTACTTGGTATTTTACTATCATATAAATATTTAACGTTAAACTTGTTTTACCATTACGACTGTTTTTGCTGCGGTTCCCTTGTCAATAACCTTTAAATTATTGTATAAAACATAGGTAAAATAATTGTGACATACGAATAATTAGTTTCATCGATGAAATTGGGAAACTCGATAATTTTTTACGCCACTTCATTTGTCAAAGTCACGCAACCATCGGATGATACTCGTAAGCAGCAACTAACGAAAGCTTTAATCTTCCATTATCTACTAAACTTCCCCTGATTTTTTCTTCACAACCAAAAGGGACGAACCAGTGTCCATCTTGTGGCGATTGACCGGCCCAAAGAATGTTTATTAGTCCTGTAATTTAAATTCCTTCCTCAACATTTTTATTATCGTCTGATTAAGTAATATGAATGTTCTTCTATTACATGCCACTAGCCTTACGCCCGCGGATTCATCCGCGCGTTATTTCTTTTTTCAAATATCCCTTCCCCCACATTTCTGGGATTAAAAGTACCTACCCTATGTCACCCAGGGATAATGTAGCTTTCCAACATTGAAATAATTATTCAAATCTGTTTAGTTGTTTCGGAACCTATTCAATACAAGAAAACAATCAATCAAATATTTTTCCTCTTTATGTATATACCTATATTAGTATAGATAACAACTTATCGTAAGACAGACGTCAGCATTCGTGGCGTGAAAAAGATGAGCTCCAATCAAAGAAAATCTTAACATAACATCCCAAGGTGTTTCCTGCTATAGGTACAATGCGGCCCGATGTAATAATCGTTTTGGTAATATCCGGACTGGGTACTGGGACCCGAAAAAGAACGATTGACATCATAATTTTCGGAGTTGTAAAAACACGGTAACTACCTACATTATATGTTTGCTTTCATGATAATCAATTTATTGATAATTATTACTAGCGGGCGCCCGCGGTTTCACCCGCGTGGTTCCCGTTCCCGTGGGAATTGATCAAAATCCTTTCTTAGCGGATGCCTACGTCATAACATCTACCTGCTGCATTCCAAATTTCAGCCCGATCCGTCCAGTGGTTTGGGCTGTGCGTTGATAGATATCTATGTCAGTCAGTCACCTTTGAGTTTATTTACCTCAACATACGTAGAATAAAAAAGAAAACTCTCAGAAATCAATTAAATAGTGTCCCATCAGATTACACGATACATTATGTCATAATCTTACTTAAACGCGAAGAACACACTTGCAAATAACATAATATTTAATTTTATTTACATGTCCAAGTTAAGTTTAGGATATCAGCGATATCTATTATTAAAGCAATTAAGACACTGTCTAATGGTAACGCATATATGTTATCGTAAGATATTCTAATGAACAACGTCAGCATATACTGCGTGTTTTTTAGTCGTTGTTTTCCCGCAGCATAACGCTTCACCTTCAGTAGTACTATCAATTTATGCAAGTAATTTATTTTTGAAAATTTTTTTTTGAAATTTTTTTAAAACTTTTTTTGAAATTTTTTCTTAAATTTTAATGGGAAAATGGAAACCAAATGTGAGTAAATAGTAAATAATCATTTTTTTGATAAACACGAAGGGCAATGACCCCGGCCGGTGACCGTCCGTGACGCAGCTAGTACTATTGGTTCGAGTTTCGTCTATCATAATCGTAAAAGTTTTGATTTGAGTAAAAAAAGAACTTTATTAATTTATTTTACTACTAAGATAGAATCATTTTACTGCGGGAAAACAACGACTAAAATTCCACGCTGTATATATTTATTTCACACCTGAGTATCTAATACTCCCCTGGCGTATCATATATGTAAAATTGTAAATATTTCTGGCAGATGATTCAATTTTATGAAGTTTGTGACAAGTTGCCAACTGAACCACGTCTTCCTATTAATTAATAATCCACATAGACATGTTTCCATGTAAATAAGTAGCGTCACGACTTTTTAAATGGTAATAATGTGCAGGAGCGTGGGTGCGTGCGTGCGCGCTTACGTCATGCCACTAGATTTTATACATCACACCGCTACTTAAGCGCTAATCAGTCTTGTATATTTGTCTAAATATTAATGAAAAGCACGGTTCCAAATTATTATCTCTGATAAATATTGAATATTAATTATATTATCAGATTATCCATTTTGATTCATAAGTTTATCTCTTTAATTGTTTAATCACCAATGTTAGTCACATCAACAAGAAAAAGCAGAAAATCTAGTTCAAATGCGCGTAAACTTAAGAGTCATATGACATCTCGACTGTGATTTTTGCATAAAATGGCCAACTTTGGCGTTATCGATCTCAGAAACAAAAATACATTAACAATAATGACTTATTAAATAGTGTAGAGTATCTATTGGAATAGTTTGTAGCGGCCTTGCTTTTTCGAAATTTTGCTTAACTTTTTAATTGAACCCAAAATTGCAGAGAAAGATTTTCATAAAATGCGCGAAGGCACATTTTTAAGCTCCTGGATTGAACTACTGTTCTGAGCAAATTAAATAAAAAAAATAGAATGTTATCATTTATATAGTCGTATAGTTCTTAGCGGCCTGGGATTTTTAAATATCTTTGGTTTTATATATAAAAAAACATCTAGTCCTAAAGCAAAAATCTTCGAAAATCGCTTTAAGTTAACTGTGAATTTCTCCTTTCTACGACAACACAATTAGGCAAAATATATACCAAAATAATTGTTACATCATGAGGAATGAAGATTTTATAATTTTAAACCATTCATTTATTATCCTATTTTGATAATAACATTCATATAACTGCAAAATTACTACAAAATGCGATGCGCTGGCCGTCCGAACTCAGTACTGCGCGGAGCGCTCTCGGCGTTGGACCTATGTCGAATTTTTTCGCGCCAGTACGATCGAGCGAGCGTCAGTGTATACTGCGACTACCAAGTTTTCATCACATAAGTATAATTATTTTTAGTGTTTGTTTTATATTGAATCTCCTACTCAAAACAAAATAAGGGCCTCCATAAAGTTTTTCTCAAATGTTGATTTATAAACAACTCGTAAGTTGATCACTGACAAAATAAAGTACCCACTATCACTTAGTAGGGATTATTCCGGACTGCCTCTACTAAGTCTGCCACCAGTAGGGGCAGTCGAAACTTTTTAGTTCCGTCTGCCCCTAGTAGGGGCAAAGTTTCGACTGCCCCTACTGGTTATTTAGATAGGTAGGAAGGGCTACCCCAGTAGATGCCTATATTATGTACCGTACGAATGCGGACTTGTTTTTGAGAGTATTTTTTTGCGCGACAAGACGCGACGACGCGACGATTTGAAGAGTAGCTGTCCAATTATATTATCATTATTATTTCAAAAATTTCGGAAAACAAATGCATGTCGGGAAAACAAATGAATGTCGGGAAAACATTGTTTATTGATCTGAAGTAAGAAAAACAGATGCAAGCGATTTTCGACCTTATCGACATTTACCAAAATAATGGATTTTAATGAACCAGCAAAGGTAGTCAACAAGCGGTTGCGAAAAAGCAACAAAATTTTAAATGTCAATAAGGTTGAAAATCGCTTGCATCTGTTTTTCTTGTTTGTCTATTTATTTGAAGTAAAAAAAACAGGTGCAAGCGATTTTCAACCTTATTGACATTTAAAATTTTGTAGCTTTTTCGCAACCGCTTGTTGACTATCTTTGCTGGTTCATTAAAATCCGTTATTTTGGTAAATGACGATAAGGTCGAAAATCGCTTGCACCTGTTTTTTCTTTCTTCAGATCAATAAACAACGTTTTCCCGACATTCATTTGTTTTCCGAAATTTTCACACATTGTATTAAATGGATTGCTCTTTTTTGAAATAATAATAAGAAAGAGTTGATCTCTGAAAATAATAATAATTGGACAGCTACTCTTCAAATCGTCACGTCGCGTCGTCGCGTCTGGTCGCGTCTGTTGTTACCTCAGAACTCTGTAATTATAAACCGTTTTCTTTTTTTTTTTCATTTAGAAACATTTAAGTCCATATTGGTCCCGTTGTCATTACAATCCAGTTATGATGACGGGATCCCCGAGGAACTAAGGGAACTTCTCAAACATTTTAGGGGCACATACCTACAAAGATTTTAATATTTTTAGCTACAAATCAAGCATTTGCATTCAGAAAGTATCATTTGGTGTGGTAGAACTAAATAAGAAGACCGCAGATGGCCATCCGAACATATTCGGCAATATAGGCAGATATTATTTGATGACTGATTTGGAAAAACAAATACCGCTTTCGGTAATTTTAATAACTATTCAAGCATTTACCAGTTAATATTATTATTGTAGTAGAAGTCCAAAAGTTTTTTTTTTGTGCCAGATGTGCAATTTGATGTCGGTTGTTTTGTCAAAATTATTTGAGTTTACAAAGCTTTTTATGTTGTTAAATTATTCTTAATATTCATTTCGTTATTTTCAGCATGGGTCGAAAAACACAAAACACAAAAAAAATTCAATTAATATAGACGAACCGCCAATAGCAGAACTTGAGGAGATAAATGCTAGGACGATAGAAACAGAATCTGAGAATGTAAGTATGAATGAACCCAAGAATTTTGAAGCTGTTATTCTATTTTCAAATTTTATTAATAAATTTATTTGTTTCAGGTGACAGATTACGTAGTTCTGCCTTTTTGCAGTTTGGACTGGTCCGGACTATTAATGAATGTAGTTAGAGTTCCACGGAACGATAACTTTTGTAACATCGAGATGTTACCCAAATTGACACGCTTTTACTACGAGAGTGTCTGCTCCCAGAAATAGTCAACTCTCGAAAATCGATGCCATTTAGGCATATAGTATTCTAATCTAAACAAATGTTTGGCCTCGTTTGACTCTGTAATAAAAACACTGTCTTTTTAATGCTTTTTCACACCAAAATACCTAGTTACTTTATGGTGTTTTATACTAACCATGTAAATTGTCATAAGTTTTATTCTAATCTAAGCTATAACTTTTATCTAAAACGAAATACGTCCTTTGCTAGATAAATGACAAGGTAATAAAATAAATTTAATTTTTAACAAATATTATCTGTCTCATTTATGATATCATCTTCATATTATAATCTGTTTCTTCACCTACTAGATCCATGGCACAAATGTGCGGGTATAGCGATAACGATTATTCCATAGAAACAAAACAACAAAACTTGGGAAAAGTATCATAATGGTTTGGTCGTTATTTCAACACAGTATTGTGGTCACGTGACCAATGAGTTGTCAAAACATGTCAAATGCCTATTCTCGCAGAGTGAAAATTTGTAATAGCCCTCTTAAGACGTTATTTTAATTACCAACATGACGTCATATCTTAAGTAAACTGTCAAGACATTAAATGAAAATTATAAAGATATCATTCCGAACTCTACCATAAAGATATATGTTTGCAACACGAAATATAGTAGCTTCCTTTAGGGAGATAAGTCAGCATTTCTAAGCTTTTGTTTGATGCCTCTTATTACATACAATGGTCTAATCCTCAGATTATGCTCGGATTTCGGGTTTAATACAAATCGGAAACAATGAACGCTCTGAGTTTAAGCATTTGTGGTAGGTATTTCATTAAATATATTACCAGAAGGAATGCAAATGACAACATCGACAACCCTATAATATAAAACCTTAAAAGAGAAAAATATAATGCAGTAATCGTCCCGCTATTTTTTTTTACATAGAAATAAATTAATTCTTCAATATACTTATTTATATTAAAAAAAAACAACAATTTGGTTGGCAGACGGGCATTGAGGCACACTTCTTATGGAACTATCACGCAATAAAAATAATAAATACCTATCCTTGAAAACCCGATAAACCTGTTCGAACTTCGATAGTACACATACTTGTTCTAACAAGGTTTTCCGCATTTTCCGGACATTTTTAACTAGGAATGGCCGATACAAATCGTATATAGATATTAAATCGTATATCAGGCCAATATCGTAAAATCCGATATCGCTGCGTATCCAAACTATATATTTGGTGATACACGATATTGCTGGATCGATGCGATGCGTCTCGATTTGATATCTAGCTCGATATCCAAGACCTATCGATAAAGGATATTAAACCATATCGCGTTGCGATACGAGCTAAAGAAAGGATTTGTGAGTGAGTGAAATAGCATTAGTCGTGTTTTCGTACAATTCTAAACCTTATTTGTATAAGAATAAGGTTGTTTTAATACTTTCTTGTGTATTTTGACACATTTTTATTAGACCTTATTTTGTCAGCAATTCGATTTGCAATTTTACGTAACTCTCACGGACCTTCGTCCTTGAACTCATAGCATTGGTGATCCATTTCTAACTTTTGTTATTCTATTAATAGATTCGATGGTTGGTATTATTAAGTTTATGTATTTCATGCTTTTAGTTACTACTAATGAGTTCTGCATTAATAAACATCGTATTTAGAAGTTCTAAATACGATCTTTATTAATGCAGTACTTACTGAAACACAAATAACTAAGTAAATACTATTAAAGCATCCTTAATACACCTAAAGTAACTAATCGAGTCAGTTTTAAGAAATAAATCACAATGAAAATATCGTGTCACGATACAGTATCTAGTTTCAGAACACATCGTTTTATAGGTTTAGTGTAACCAAATACAGTCCGATACTCCGATACACCAATATATAGTTTCACAGTCCGATACTCCGATACACCAATATATAGTTTCAAATAATATATAGTTTCAGAATCCGATATCAGATATCAATATATAGTTTCGATTCGATATTGTAAAAATCCGATATTACCTACTACTATTTTTAACTGTCAATAGTAGATTTATAAGGAAACGCGCTACATATTCGCTTAATCGTGTCGTAAAATAAAATCCCTTCCAAGGTCCATCACGGCACCATAACATTTTCAAAAACAATAAGTTAAACAAGTTTGGTATACTTTTAATGAAAATAAATTTAAATGTGTGTGATTTTAAGTGCCACGGAAGCAAAAACTAGACGAGACGACTCAGAAAACATAACTTGATGCTTTTGATAAGCCATGATCCAGCAATCATTTGGGACAAATACCATCCTAGATTTTTACTTTAAATAAAAATCAGGTATGCCTTTAATATAAAAACAACATTTGTTTTTCTAGAGAACTTGGAGGCAACGTGCTATTAAAACATTACAGAAATTATAATAATACATTTCATATAATATTGTGTTTGATATAAATAAATATCTTCATGAATTTTCACGTTCAAATTGCACGGTCATTTTGATATTTGCAGCGTAGTTACGAGCATTCATTGCATTTCCATTATCACCGCTTCAGTTAATCTTATGATTAGCTGAAACTATTGATAAATGGGAATTGGAGACATTGCTAAGTGAAAGTTTCTCGTTCTCAATAATTCGATCAACAACACACTTTCAGACCTCATTTTAATTCTAACATAAATAAATTAACTAACACAATTAATTTATCACAAATACTTTTAAGAGCAATCATTCTCTTTTACTTTCAAATAAATTAAAGGTCGATGCAAAATGTGTAAATCTTTTAACATGTTTATTACATGCGAGTGTCGACTCGAGTACTCGCAGACGGCAAAGGTTGCCGTTGTCAAAAAACTCACCAAATAATCAAGAATGGAAAAAGTTAATAAAACATGAAAAGGCATTCACGTGCATGCCGTTTGTTTATCTGAGCAACTGTATCTCGGCACGTTATCATGCGACTGATATCGCCGGGCTGATAAAATTATCACAACTGTTACTACACTTACTGCAAAATACTTGATTCCTCATCAAATTGTTACGCTTACTGACATTAAAAAGGTGTGAAAATTAAATGAAGTAAGAAATTTCACGCAATTTTTTTCAGCCGTAAACGTAGCTTAAAAGTTGATCATTGAGACCTTTACCTAATAATATTATCCAACAAAAAATACAAAATTTAAAACTTTAAAAAAAAAAAATTAAACCGACTTCAAAAAAAAAAACAAAAAAAAACTACCTAAAAACACTGAAAAGCAAAAAATAATTTTAATAAGACATTCATCAAATGCGCTTATTGTCTAAGCCTATTAATAACATTAAATTGTATTTACGTGCTAGGTAGGTACCTACTAATCTGTTTGAAGTCGGTGCCAAGCCAAATAGTAGGTACCCAGACTACGTACCTACGTCCGCGGATTATTTGTAACCCTGTATAATACATAAATTATTAGGTATGTATCATTTTTCATTACCTTTGGCTTGGCACCGACTTCAAACAGATTAGTAGGTACCTACCTAGCACGTAAATACAATTTAATGTTATTAATAGGCTTAGACAATAAGCGCATTTGATGAATGTCTTATTAAAATTATTTTTTGCTTTTCAGTGTTTTTAGGTAGTTTTTGTTTGTTTTTTTTTTTGAAGTCGGTTTAATTTTTTTTTTAAAAAGTTTGTTTATTTTTCTATTTTTAGTGTGAATAATACGTAGGAGTGAGTAAAACTCTCTCATAATATTGATAACGAAAATACGAGTAAAATAGTAGAATTGTATTATTTGACAATATTAGGTATTCATTAAGTGTTCAGCACCATTCAGTAGACCAACTAAAGATGCAGCCCGCAGGAGGGACATAAGAATTAAGAAGACGTACCCTTTAGCTTCCATCATAGTTGTACCTAGCGTTGAAAAAAGCGGGAAATTTTCCCGTTTTTTTCAAATTCCGTCGTTTTTATACAAGTTTTTTTCGAAAGTTTCAAGAAAAATAAGAATGAAATATTTCATGTTTTTTATTAAAGAAACGGAAAAATATGAAAGAAACCGAAAAATATGAAAGAAACGGAAAAATTTGATAAGAAAAGTATTGATGTTGTATTGTGGAATATTTATATTATGTTATGGATTGGAGGGTATTGTGTTTTTTTTTTCTTGGTTCGTTGTCATGCGCTCATTCCGGCCCACAGATAGTTCATATCACGCACGGCCTGCTATTATCACTGCAAGCATTTATAATACAAAGTTAAGTTAGAATTACAATATTGTTTGTATTTACATTACAATATTGACATTGTTTAAAAAATTGGTAAGAGAATTGTTTTTTCTCAATCGTTTTTTTTTATTTTTCGAAAAAAACGACGAAAATTTCAATAAAATTGGTTTTTTTCCGAAGGTATTTTTCTGATATATTTCAATCAAATAAACCAATAAAACGGTAAAAAAACGAAGAAACGTTTCTTTCACCGAAAAAAACAATTTGTTTCTTTCGGAATTTTCAACGCTAGTTGTACCTTCCATCATCAGCTTAGCTGCAAAAGTACATGAAATACAACTAACGGTCCACATATTCCTACAACACTGAAATAATTTTCTCCTAACTCCTAACCGTTAAGGAGTTGTACCTTCCATCATCAGCTTAGCTGCAAAAGTACATGAAATACAAATAACGGTCCACATATTCTTACAATACTGAAAGAATTATCCCCTAACTCCTAACCGTTAAGGAGTTGTACCTTCCATCATCAGCTAATCAACATAAAGTGATGTCTATAGGACGCAAAAACTTAAATGGCTTCAGAAAAAACAAGTAACGCGTAGTGTGCGCCTATAAAATTTGAGGTTTGCCCTTGATTTTCCCGGGATCCCATCATCAGATCCCTGACATGGTGACAATGGGACCACCTCGGAACTATGCACTTTCAAATAAAAAAAGAATTATTTAAATCGGTCCACAATTGACGGAGAAATCGACGGACATACATAAAAAAAAAAAAAAAAAATACATACAGTCGAACATAGAACCTCCTCCTTTTTTGAAGTCGGTTAAAAATATAGCCAAAGTTCGGCAAGGGTAAAATTATTAAATGTTCTCCAAAATATTGTCTTGTGTGACTTCCAGAAGAACTGTTGGTGAAAACAAACTAATTAAGTAATAAATTGTTCTTAATAGTAGTTGTCACAGTGTCATTTGTCCCTGCCTTTCCGAGCCGTTAACGTGGTGTTTTTGCATAGTTTGCGTAAATATGGGGGCTTTAAAGGGGCCTTTAAACTTAACCACCATATTTGTATACTTAATGACTTATAATATGTTTCCGTGTAACATACATGTTCTTTAGCCAGCAGACGTCTACGATTCTGGTCCTTTTGTGACATTTAAAATTAAGATTTCGACGTTAAGATCATTAATTTTTATAAACAAATAATATTCTTAGCCTCGAAAAATTTCCATTTGCCAAAATAGATTAACACAGGTAGGCATTAGGTTTAATAAAAACATCGTCTCAAACCTCGACCGCAAACAGGACGACCTAAAATTTTAACGATTAAAATATCCGCGGCTATAATTAAGACTAGATCAAATGTTAATAAAAAACTAACTAAAAACTATCTGGTCGACCTTGATTCGCCCAATTCCGCAGGAATTTTAGATATTCAGCGGTAAAATGTTGGGAATTCCGCATCAAAGGATAGACGTGACAGATTCTTAGCGGTTTCGTCTGAATATAATAAACCTAGCCTTACTGTTAACCCGCAAGAATTTTCCGAAATTCCTGTCTCTGCGAAGGTCTACAAAAGGACTTTTGCAGTTTCTATTTTAGCCAAGGATGGGTATAGAGTGAATAAGTACAGAAATAATTATGATGATTGGATGATTGCCGTTAAATCGTGAATAAAAACCCAAATCCATTTTTTCCCACATCTGTAATATGTATTCTCTTTCGCATTTAAACGTGATAATAATATACGAGTACTAAAATTTGAGCAAGGTTGTATATGTAAATCACGTGTAAAGAATCATCATACATCATACCTGACAAGACACGTTAATTTTAGTGGGCATTTCAGTTACTGTGCATTTAACTCTGCAATGC
The DNA here is from genome assembly GCA_949319885.1 of Mecyna flavalis. Taxonomy (NCBI): domain Eukaryota; kingdom Metazoa; phylum Arthropoda; class Insecta; order Lepidoptera; family Crambidae; genus Mecyna; species Mecyna flavalis. The sequence goes on from OX439430.1 coordinate 18,273,276, forward strand.
AATGGGTGTTTTACGCTTTTTAGCTGGGGTTCAGACCATTTGTAAAGAACTTTAGAAAGAAAGGAAGAATAATTATAATTCGCAGCTTAGTAAATATTTTCTCATTTACGGCAAGATATTGTGATTTTCTTTGGAAAAGGCTCAAGAAACGAGGCAGCGAAAATATCATTATTCAGAGATCTCTTCTATTTATTGGGTTTTTCTTTATGATAACGATTCGTAAGTGCATCTCCGAAGCCTTATACCTGTTTGGATTTGTCATTTGGTGTAATAAACTTTTAGGATGTAATATTGCCCACAAATATCTAACCTATCACATAGCACTATCAATCAAAATCCAATAACTCGCTATCTCCCGTGATACTAAACAAGATAGAAATCTATCCTTGTGATGAGTCATCCAACATATTCCAATGCGCAATATTCAACATTTTGGACCGTACATAATAATTTTATAACTTCTATTTATAGCAGTATTCTAACAGCTGTGGGAATTGTATTTAATCTGCCAATACGTCATTGAGACTGGCAAGTATAATTCATGTAAGTAGCTGTAAAATTATACAGCGTGTATACAATTAGGAAGTATGAATATGTCTGTATTATTTGTCGCTAAGATGTCCTCTCTAGAATGACTTATGTACCGAGTCATTGCACTGTCACGTCATAACGTTGGTAATCAACACTTTTAACGGCAACGTTAGTGAATGTTTCCGTTTTGTGATTCGACGGAACATATTTCGACAACTGATAAATAATACCTATTTCAAACTAAATGATTAGATTGATTAGGTATAATCGATTGATTGAGATGACCATTACATCTGTAATTGTGATTTTTAAACGTCTCGTTGATCAACGCTTTTGTGTACTAGTAGTATGATATTATCCTCATGTTTACCTTGTCCTGGTCGAGGAAGACGATGGCTACATGGGTTCTCTTTCGTGGATCCTACTATACCTGAAGGGCCACAAAATGACACCCGAACTGCCAACATTTGCAACATTGTGTTGCTGTCAACATTTGAAATTGTTTTCTTTGCAGTTCAGATAAGACGCTATCCCGTTAACACAGTAATACTAACAGACATGGCTTGATCAAGAGCATCACTATCAAACCAGTCTCATCAACGTCTAGCATTCACAATCTACTACCGGTCGGTGTTCCGATCATTAGACACGTAACAATAAGTTCCAGTGTTTGAGCAGCGCGGCAGAGGACGGCGCCCGAGTCAGCGAAAGTGCACCAGTTTCACCATCACTTGTTGCGCGATTCCCAGACCATATGGCTGTATAATTAAAGTAAAAATTACATGCCTTACGGAGAACCACTGAAAGAAAGATTGCGAAATCACCGGCAGACTGCCAGCGTTCGAGTAATTTGAATAAAAATCGCATAGTAAGGCAAACGTCTAACGTAGCAATTACATTTAACGGGCACCATTTTAACTGTAACTATGCTTCTTTATAGTGAAAAAAATATTTGTATAATTTAAAGAAACAAGAATTAAATGTTTTAGAATAATTTCCTGTTCATACTATTGGATCCCCTGTTCGTAGTGAACTTCGTAAAGGCTGGCTGGCACACATGGTCAATTGCCATATCATTTGACGCTTCGTTAACTCGATATAAAAAAGTGTGCGTCAGTCTATGGGTACTTATCTGAAATTTGGTTAACTTCTGATGTAATTTTGAAATTGGTGTTTTTAGTTAAAAATCAGAACAGTTTAATATTCTATGCTGAGGGTATAACATCTACTTTGCTGCAACTAAAAGGGCCAGTCACTTTACTTGATATTTTTAGAGAAATTAATGATTTTTTAAAATCAGTGTTCTAGGGACTGACGAGACGTGATAGGGACTGACGCCAAGAACTTTTTGATGCAAGTTTTTCAAGGAATCCAGCAAATATCATTTTTGTTTTTTAATTTTTTTGCGAGTGATGCATTCTTTTTTTCTTGCCGCACAACGACTATTATTGTCATCTTCATAAAACTTGTGTATGATTTCTTCAACTCTCTTTCTCTTTCGCTTAGCTTAATATTTAGTACGATTAAATCCCATCTTTTTATATGTAATGGCTTTGTTTCCAAGTCTCCATATTTTATATTTATGTGTCAGTGGACTGGAGAAAATCATTTTTAAGCAGGTTTACGCCAGATGCTGAAGATCCAAGGACAGACCCGACCAAGCGGTTAAGTGACGAACCTTTACCGTCAATCACGGAGGAAGAGGTTTTGTTTGCTTTAAGTCGGATGAGCGTCTGGGGAGGATGGTGTGCACGTGGAGATATTATAAGCCGGTGGTCCTCCCGTACTTAAGCAGTTAGCAACTCTCTTCAATAAAGTGCTACGTCAAGGCATCACTCCTGCAACTTGGAAAAAGGCCATCGTTTCAATCTTACACAAGAAAGGTGATAAAACTAGACTTCAAAACTACCGTCCCATAAGCCTTCTCTTTCAAGTTTACAAACTTTTTGCAGAAGTGCAATAGATTGACCCATTCTTTTGACGAGTACCAACCTCCAGAACAGGCCGGCTTCCGAAGTGGATACTCTACCATGGACCACATCCACGTTGTACGGCAACTGATGGAGAGATGCAAGGAGTACCACCTGCCCATGTGTTTTGACTTTGTCGACTATGAAAAGGCCTTCGACAGTGTCGAGCACTGGGCGGTGTTTCATTCTCTTCATCGTTGCAATATTGACAAAAGATATGTGGACATCCTTCGGGAGCTTTTTAGGACTGCCACAATGCAAGTGCGCATGCACCGACTATCCGATGGTCCGATGACATAGCTAAGATAGCCAGGGTCAACTGGGTTGCACCGGACCGGAACAGCTGGCGTGAAAGAGAGAAGGCCTATACCCAACAGTGGGTGGACACGGGCTGAATAGATAGATAGATAGAAGTCCTTCCTCTTCAGTATACTATTTCCTTTTTTTCCGTTGAGCTATACTCCTCCTTCTTGCTTCAGCTTCTCTTTCATTATTTAATAAAGTAACCTCAGGAATAATTTCATCTTCTGATGATGGCGGCGTTTGGTCCACGTATTTATCTGTATTTTCACGAATCTTTTGTTTTTTTTCTATAATCAGATGAGTAGGCTACCCAGTTTTTTCTTGCCTTTCTGTGCTTACGCGGAGTCATGTCTTTTACACATTTCCGTTGTCCTTTATCCTTTTTCTTAGATATTTAAGGCGTTCCTTTTCTTTGTACTCTGCCAGTAAAACAGGGTCATTTTTAAATTTTTTCTTTGACTTTCTTGACTTTTTTTTGCAATTTCCTCTTTATACGATGGTTTTTTCTTTCTAGGTGCCATATTCTACAACAAATGCATTGGTATTATGTTTAAAACCATGCATCACACAGTATGACCATCAGTCCCTAGATGTGGCGTCAGGCCCTAGTCACTATTACGACTAGGGCCTGACGGTCTAGGGACTGACGAAAAGAAACAAAATCAAATGAAACCTATTATTTAAAATCAAAATCAAAACCATTTAGGCGGTCAAAATAACAAGGCAGACCAAACTCATATTTACAATAAGTAATGAGATCAATTAGTAATTAACTATCTTTAAAACGACTTACCTAGGGCCTGAGAGTTTGACTGGCCCAGCACGTATTTCCGCAACAAAGTCGGCGACCGCACTAATAACAAATGGCTGCCGCGGCTTGGGTCGTGTTTGCTACTAACTTCACGCCGATGCTATCGTATTATGTGAGTTATGTTATGAAAAAGCCATATGCTTGGATGCCGCGTATTTTTGAATTTCGTAAATGACTAGGGCCTGATATTTTTTATCGCTTACACGTTTTGACTTAAAATAATGTGATGTAAAATATTGTTATCAATAATTAAATCGAAATGACAATGTTAGAAATGTAATAGTAAACGAATTTCAATAGAGTTTGCTCAAATTATTCTTATAAAATTATAATTACATTGAAATGAACACTAAATTCGGGAGATCTTACATGGCTAGGGCCTGATATTTGGAGTATGAAATGTAAATTTTCGGAAATAAAGAATATTATGATATATATCAAATTGAGTGACCGAACTAAGTGGACTTTATAACATCGCTTAGTAGTTTCAAATATTGGATATTTCTTTATAATTTTGTGTAAATTGATGCTAGCACCAAGTTAACCAAATTTTAGATAACCACCCCTATAGAAGTTTCCAGAGCTAAGATTTTGAGTGTTAGAACATACTTTTAAAGCATCGACGAAATAAATAAAATTCTCTTGGATTTAGATGTTAAGTAAGAGACAGCCTCTAGAGATCTCATCTAATCGTATACATATCATTAGGAATTATACGTTAGCTTGGATTTTCCTCTGACGTACGTATGGACCAATATGACATTTGTTTTAAAAACATATTATGTTAATAAATAACTGATTCATTGATAATGACGCCGCTCTCGGGCGTCATTCGTGCAACAAGTGATGGTGAAACATTTCGTTGTGCGCCTCATTAAAACTCGGAATAAAATTACGTCTCCAAGATTTGCTGCTAAATTAGACTGCCATTTACCTAGCAATGAAACACCCAATAGGCTTAATACAAAGAATGAAAAAGACTGCTATTCATTGTTTTTCCTGCAATTATGTTAAGTGTTCTATTCAGGATAGGATGGCGTGAATTTTTACACTATGACGCCTACGCATAAGATTTAATTGTTTTTCCTGCAATTATGTTAAGTGTTATTTTCAGGATATAGCGTAAATTTTTTTACGCCTACGCATAAGATTAATTATTCTTTCGTCGTCGTATCAAAAAAAAGTACCAGCGTATTTTATGTCCCACTGTAGGGCCTTCACCCTTGAAATTAAGATATCGTTACAATGATGGTAAATCTCAAACAAAAACCGTCACAAAAAACTTGATCGCCGCTACAGCACAGAATATACTTATACTAAAGTAGCTACAGGCAACAGTTTACAAATAGTACATCACATTGTTCTACAAAGTTACATAAATGTATGTGCTCATTTTTTCAAAAATATTTAATAATCCCGTAATAAAAATGTCTAGTTGCAATCAAGCCACTTTAATCTTATCACTTGTTAGTGCGAATTGATCAAGGTTTCGCGCCTATCTTGTTATAGGTATACGACGTACGGTTACAATGATCAAGGATCAAGAATCAAATTCATTTATTCAATTTAGGCACATAAAGAACGCATATGATCTTCAATCTCTAGCTTGGTAACACTTTACATGTCTTACATAATACGAAAAAAGATAAATTTAAAAATAGATCTAAGCGCCGATTAAGAGTTGTTGCTATGGAGAAGATATAAGAGCCAGAACTTGATTCTTCTTTTGAATTAAAGTCCGCTAGGTACTTAAGTTGGGAGATAGGCACGGAGAGTCCACCTGATGGTAAGCAGCCACTGCAACCTGTGCAACTGAGAGACACTTCACCAGGCAGCATTGCTCAATGTGCTGTGAGCTGTGACACTATCCTCTAATGTTCAAGCACCTAGGCTGCTAATATGGTAGAAGATTTCACAAATAGGGGCAGCTAAACAGTCGAACTCTAAAAAAGTCTCACCACCAGCCAGACTCATGACGAGAATTGAACTCACAACCTCCGGGCGTGAGGCGGTCATTCAAGTGTTGGGAAGCAATCACAGAAATTCACAGTCTAGTTACTGCACTGAATCCATTGAGCAAGATGTAAAGGCCCAACTTGCAATGGCTCAACGGTGCACCATAATCGGTCGATGCAACGCGCGTGCAGTGCAGCCCCCATCGATGCAAGCGTTGCATGTTATTGCCCCACGCCACCACGTCTTGCGAACATCGTCTACTACACCTCCTAAAATTGCAATACTGTGCATATTTCTCCGATTCTAAAGTAGGTTTGTGAACAATTGTGCATATTTCTCCGACTCCAAAGTAGGTGGGTAACAATGCAACAAGTTTTGAAAGTGGGAAAATATGGCGTGACACGCCACCAGTTCATATCATATTTACAAACCCACGTGGAAGTTTCACGGATGCGAAATATTTTCTTAGTAAACACGTCGAATTATATGTAGGAGATTCATCTTATCCGCCGGTTCGTATCCATTAGCGAACGGCTATCCCCAAATAATCTCAATAAACGCAGAACGCATCCATCTTAAAAAAAAGCAATCTAGTCCTGCCGTACTCTGGGGAGGATTCAGGCGACTGGGACCATATGAAACTAGGACCGCGGTCCCAGTTACCAGTTAACATTTTTGAATCGGTCGACTGGGACCATAACTTTGTTTTATTTATGACACCTTTTCTGCTAACTGTACTAAATCTTGTATTTCAACAATGGATTTGTGGTTAAAATTACGGGTGGTCCCACTCGCCTGACGAAATAAATAAATAAAAATTAATCAGGCAACTGGGACCGCGGTCCCAGCTATGTAATGGTCCCAGTCGCCTGAATCCTACTCTGGGCGGCAATAACTCGAGCTAAAAAAATAATGTAATGTTTTCGAAAAGTCCACCACAAGGCCGACGTCCGGTTGGCCGCCCCAGATACCGTTGGATAGACGGAGTCGAGTCAGATCTCCGTGAACTTCGGGCTGGGGATTGGCGCCAAACTGCTAAAGATCGGAAACGGTGGCGTCCTCTCATTCTGGAGGCCAAGACACACTTCGGGTCGCTGAGCCATAGGAGTAAGTAAGTAAGTTTCGAAAAGTCGGAGATTGTGTGTGCGAAGGGGTGTGTATTTGATGCTGTCGGGTGACAATTACGAGTAGGTACATTGATTACGCGATACAGGGTTCCATATTATTATGTAATTAGTATGGACTATGGACATACTAATTGTGTGAAAAAAGACAGATTGTAAGCAGATTCTTTATATGTAATTGTAGTCTAGGTGAGCACTAAGAAAGGAAAAGTAAATCCAAACAAGAGAAGGTGATGCTGACTCGTGTTACGCATTCAACAGGCGATTACGACACGGTGTTTGATTCCATTTCTAAGAATTAGAATAAAAGTTGAATCGTGCTTTATTTGAGATGTACAAGTTTTATATGCGCAAGTTACATAACATAAGTAATATTTACTTGGCAACCAAGTAAATCCGAGAAAAGACTTAGTCATTGTTATGAGACCTTCCAATTACAGTAAACATTATGTATGTACCTATTTAATAACATAATCAAAATAATTACTTACACCAGCAGATAGTGCACAAATTAATGAGTGGAGGTTATCAGGTCATCAATTTGTCGTGGTCATCTCCAGTGTAATCGCGAGATGTAAACAGAAATGTATAGGAAAAATCATACGATGTTTTATCGAGCCCAAGTGCATCATGCTCACGGGTGGCGTGATGAAAGATTATATTATCGCTTTCGATTTCTCTATGATCAGATCAATTAAAATCGGAAATAGACTTGAATCGTCAACAATGTAATCGAACTACTCAATGGAATGGCGCAAGTGCTGCCATAACTGTAAAACGTATATTTTTAAGAAACTACTTTTAGTATACCTACTGCGAGGCGGTGAAGTAAAGAAGGTATAGATAATTTCCAAAGATACATTTGATAAAACTTTTATCTACATCCATATCATAATATGTCTATTTTATATTCAGGAGCGATGAGCAAACGCCCTACATTTAGATATAAGTATCTGTGGCTGCATTGAAATGTTTACATTTTAGTGTCGGTAACCGATACGTAATTACGTTCAAATTTCGAACGTCTTCTTTAAAAGTAAAAATTAATAGGTTTTTTCGATTATCGAATTAGTCGATTAGTAATTTTATGTTCCATTCCTATACATTTAATTCGATGCTGAAATTATAACAATCGATTTGAGAATCGAAATCAACTCGAGTCTAGATTGTTTATGGATTTTAAAAACTACAAACGTCAGTCATTAATTATGACAGTACTAAACTAACTTTTACATACAGATTATGTTGGTAACTAGGGCGTTTGCTCATCAATCCTGACTATAAAATAGACATATTATCGTATGAATGAAGATAAAGTTATGTATGTGACTGTACATAATTAGTCATTAAAATACTCATGTGATTCTTTTATGAAACTCACTTCGTTCGTTTCATAAAACCACATTCGTATTTTAATGACCCTCATTATGCAGCAGTCACATAAATAACTATTTGACACCAGGTGACAAAAATATTTATTTTCTTACTGGCCCCGTGACATTAGATTACTAACCAAACCACTTACTAGAGCAATCTGTTTAAGATAAATTTTGAAAAATACAACTTTATTTTAAATTTTCCGTGAAGTGGAATTAACTACTCAAAACTTTATAAAGTTACTATTATTATACTTATACAACTAACTAGATCCAATCTCCACTTTTTTTTTATTCACTTTTTCTGTACTTTCTTCAAACATTGAACTCTACTAGAGACCCAACAAAGTTGGGGTCAATGTTTGCCTTTACCCACGTTACATTAACCACGAAACCTATAGTTAGGAAATACAATAGGATATTTTTGACTGCAGATAATTGTATTCAAATTTTAACCAATTGTCATGGTTTTCGATTTTCTAATATTTTAAAGACGAAAGATTTGATTGTTTGTTTGTATTGAACTGATTTGAATAATTCTTTCACTGTTGAAAAGCTACACTATCCCCGATGAACAAAGAGTACTTTCGATCCCAAAAATGTAGGGGGAAGGGGCGATATTTGAAAAAAGAAATTACGCGCGGGCGTAAGTCTAGTTAATTATGAGGGATAAACCACACGTGAAGTAGCATTTAGCCACGGGAAAAACTTTTTAGCCGGTCGGTGTTTAAACTTAAGAGTGTGTAAGGTGATTTAGGTATGCCTCTGCACTGGTGTTTCAAGCGTAGGTATATTGGGGGCAGATTTTCTAAGATTGGTTACGCGTGTGTGAGTAAACATACAGACGTAGTTCGGTTTGTGTTTCTACATAATCGTAGGCGGTTTTCCTTTTCGCAAGGAGACATGCGTCCTCCCACCCAGGCCAAACATTCGTGTGACGAATACACAAGAGCTTTGTGGGTCGGGATTGTCAGTATTTGTGATATCTTTCGGAGAAATCGTTACCCATGCTGGTGTGCTTGAAAGCAGCTCAAGCATTACAGTCAAATTAACATTATCCTTAATATAGGTAATTATAAAGAGGAAAGATTTGATTGTTTGTTTGTATTGTATAGGCTCCGAAACTACTGAACCGATTTGAATAATTCTTTCACTGTTGGAAAACTACACTATCCCCGGGTGACATAGGGTACTCTTGATCCCGGAAATGTGTGGGGAAGGAGGGGATGAAAAAATAAATTACGCGCGGGTGAAATCGCGGGCGGAAGGCTAGTCCTAAATAAGTTTATTATACATGCGAATATACATAACTGTCAGTTACGTTTTAACGCCTTAACCCCTGAACCGATTTTGATAAATTTTGGCAGATACTTAAAATAAACGACATTAGGCTCCCTTTATCCGGGGATATTACTCATGGGATACCTAGGTAACAGAAAGTCTCTTTGTTTGTCCTTATTTCATTTTGCAAAGGAGCAACGGATCAACAGGATTTTTGGCATGGGGAATATGGGGATAATTTGGAGGGTCACTTATGTTACTTATTATATTATAGAGGAAAATACAACTTTTCTGCGGGATATCGTATTACAGTCCACGTGGAACGAATCTTCTTTGGGCGGAAGGCTATCCTACTAATATTATAAATGCGAAAGTCTGGATGTTTGGATTTTTAGATGTTTGGATGTTTGTTCCTCAATCACGCCTAAACGACTAAACGGATTTAGATGAAATTTGGCACACGTATAGTTTATAACCCGGAATAGGACATAGGCTATAAAATTCCTACGAGAAACGTCTCATTCCCGCGGGAATATCAATTTTGAAACTACTGAACCGATTTGAATAATTCTTTCACTGTTGGAAAGCTACACTATCCCCGGTGAACATAGGGTACTTTTGATCCTGGAAATGTGGGGGTGAAACGCGCAGGTGAAACCGCGGGCGGAAGGCTAGTATGGGATATTTCATGTTTATCAAAATTCAAAGACAGATGCACTTTGATGCCCTTTTAATACGAAAATAAACATTAGCAACGTAATAACAACAAATTAAAACAAAATTAACTCAACACAAACTGTACACTAAAAGTCCAAAACAGGCGGCAAATTACATCACAGTATATCTGGCCAGTTCTTAAAAGCGTGCCAAATGGGTTTACGTAACGTTGCAGATCGGATGCGGAGGTCCATTCACGAACGCCCCCCGCGCCGCTCCACCCACCCGCTGCATTGTGCCCCCGTCCACTCTCTCCCATGAACGAAAGTGTCCCCTACCACCCCGTGCAATACAGACACGCTTGTTTTGATTAAACAGCCTGTGATTTAATTTAATCGACTAACTGATAAGTAGGTATTATTGTTAAAAATTTTCAATGTTTTTCACGCTGTGTCAAATATAAAAATGTTTCTGAGATTTAATATTTAACAAGAAAAAAGCACAGATTAATAACTGTTGATAGTATTACTTTATATTTGCCTTGAACAATTTGTTATTTTTTTGTCCAATATTATTAATATTATTTAACAATTTAAATGGCGAATAATGGATTAATTTAACTACCGGATGACTTGCGACGGTTCGTAGACGGCTAGTTTTCACCATCACCTGCGTAGGCTATAATAAATGCGTTATTTTTCCGGAATAAAATTTTACCTATTTATTTTCCCAAGGGTAAATAGACCTTGTCTGTACTAAATTTCATCTAAATCGGTTCAGTGTTTTAGGGGTGAAAGCTGGACCCAAAATATCCCCACAAATATCATTTATAGCTCCGTTTCGACGTGAAACAGCGGACAAACCAATAACCATATTTTCGCATCTAGTTTTTCTCGTTTTGTTAGACTGCACCCGCGTTAAGTCGCAGGCCTCTGATAGACATAGGTAATTATTATGATACGTACAGCCGATTCCACTTCAAAACGGTAAGAAACACACGCAACTTTTCACACTTATAATAGTAGTTGATTGTACTCTTCTCCAATGGTATCAAGTAGGTATATCATGCATACACAAAAGATACATTGAATTTTTCAATAATGTTAAGGTACAGTCTATTTAATTATCCCTCCAAGAACAGTGTAATTATTATGGATGATAACAGAATAGGGACCATTAAATGAATAAACTCCTACAATTGAGTGACAATAATAAGTAATGATAGAGTTATGTTACTTCTTTAAAGATGTCTGTCTGTTAATTAGCCATAATTATGTAGCAAGTGCTGCTGTGGGAGGAAGGTATGTGATTTAGTCACAGTTGTTATTCAGTTTTTGTCGAAGCTTTGCAAGTACTCATATTATTATTATTTGCCTAATATATTTTAATTATATAGCTCTCAAAGTACTTTTGATTAATTTCTAAAAGTGATCAGGTGTATTCAAGGAGACGGAAGATGTTTTTAGTGGTAAAAACGTGACTGACACGTAATCTGGTAGTGTAAGATAGGTACGACAGGTCAAAAATTTTATCACCAAAATTATTGAGCGCTTCCGAATTGATTGCAGCATTCGAAATGACGAAATATACCTATTTATTACTAACATTGAAGAAGATCTTGAAATCATGCTTTCTGTGCCCGTAGCTTTGGGAATTTGGAATCTCAAATAATTAGGATGATCCATACTTTTTTGAATATAATAAAAAAGTTACTTCTTTTTGATTTCCTCACTAAAGTCAAGGTAAGTTTTACCTTATCAGACACTGCTGCTAGAGTCTACTAGGTATAATAAGTAACTACTTTTTATTAGAAGAAAAAGACTGGAAACTTCAAGAGAAAACTGCTATAGATTAAGGTCTATAATAATTTTAATTTAAGTGAAATCTTTAATCCTTTTTCCTAGGCTGCCTAATTTTGTTTTGCGAGGGTGGTGAACTAATGCTAAGAATTTATTTCATACGACAAACATTGAGCTAAATGAAATTACAGATTTTTTTTTAAAGTTATGTACCTTTCTATGTTTACGTTTTAGCAATACATTACTATTCATACACTGGGCGGCAATAAAACCGGGCCACTGGGCTTTTTTCATACAAACGTGGTCACTTTAGCGTCTCGTAGATAGAAAACTATTTGCAGCTAAGTAATGATTATTATGTCAATGGATAGGCCAAAAGCCCGATTAACAAATCACAGTTTTAAAAATTTACACTAATCGCTAAATTTTGCTCAAAAAGGAAAAACAATAAGTCAACTCAAACTTCATGTGTACGATGTATGGAGAATTGAGTTCGGTTTATTGTTTTTCCTTTTTGAGAATAGTGAGCGGTTTTTGGAAATTTTTGAAACTGTGATTCGATAATTGGGCGTTTGGCCTCTACATTGACGTAATAATCATTGCACAGCTGCAAATAGTTTTCTATCTATGAGACGCTAAAGTGACCATGTTTGTATGAAAAAAGCCCAGTGGCCCGGTTTTATTGCCGCCCAGTGTAGATTTAAATGGTAAAAACAAGCATTACAAGACATTAAAAACAGCCACCAGGAAATATCATAAAAAGGATGCAGGATATTGTTTCTACGTTTTACAAGGAAGACATTTCCTCACATAATAATAATTATCATCTATGTATACCTAAAATGGAAATGCAAATTTAACTATGGAAGTAATGATTAAAACAATACTTGTAAATAATTTAATTGTTTCTTGCTATATCAATCTTGTTTAAAAAAATAGGTCAAACAAAATATTGTTACTGCAGCTTTTGAGTGCACGGCATAAGCTAGGCATACAATGATAAAAATTATGTTATCTTATATAACGTCTCATGTTCAGAGATATGAATCAGATTCTATCTCAGTTTACAGTTGGTTTATACAATCAATATCTGATAACTTGATATCACTTTAATAATTTATATATTGTATATCGGAGACCATTGACAGCTGGTCTTAATGGTTAATCATAAGGTTTATGAAACAAAGGATACATAATAATTATCTAGATACCCCCAATAAATTCGTAAATTATAGTCATAAAATAATATTGTGATTAAACCTTCTCCTAAATTATTATGTTTATGTAATGACATTTAAAAAAGTCTTCTTCAAATCTAATAAAATACTAAAAACGTAATTAAAACAGACAATGCATGTAAATTATGATTTAAAACATTCACAAAAAATATATTTTATCCTTAAATATCTTGTAATTAACCCACTTGTTCCTGAATAAACTTTTTGTCAGTAATTGATCTGAAACTATATTTATTTGATAAATAATCACAGAAAAATATTGAAAAAAAATTCTGATTTCCAGAAAAGCTGGAAAATGCCGTGTCGTAAACGACACGGTAGGGGAATCCACTGCTTTGATAACTTTGTATGTAGATTTCAATAGACGTCATTTTCAATTAGGAAACCCCAAAAAACTTACACACAATATCTCCAAAAAAAATTATTGTACCTTTTTAAGAAAACCTGAGTGTATGATAAGATTAAAAAAAAATTATACTACTTAGATCAGTTGGCAGACAGACGCAGGCCACCTAATGGTAAGCAGACACTGCGTGCGACCTATTCCATTGAGGGACACTACACCAGGAAGCGTCGCTCAATGTGTTGCCACATTGGATGTAGCATCCGATCTTCTAGCCTTTGATTTCAAGTCTCTTGGCCTCCACAGTCATGAATATTTGTGGAACACAGCCAGAGCTGTTTTGGCGGCAGATTTCACCTGTGGGGGTAGCTAACCATTCAGACTCTGAAAAAGTCCGATCACTAACCGGATTCAAGACGGGTATCGGACCCACGACCTCCGGGTTTTATACCAGGGCTTAGCCATTGTTCCATGGATACGGTCATAACATGTCTTGGAACGCTCCTTGAAGTAGACGGAATCGGCCCTTGCTTGCTTGTGGGCAGGAGTAGAAGAATTAGTTTCTGGGTCTGATGGTAAAGCTTTCAGGACCGGAGTCGATGCGCCGTCATTTGGAAAGCCGTACGGTAAGGCAAGGTATCATCTCCGCTATCAACAGAAGAATCTTGCTGAATTTGAGCAGGTGCCTTGAGTTGAGACCCCGGTAGAATTCGAAGGGACACAAAATCTGTAGAGTCCTTGTCCGTAATTTCGGTATTTCAATTTTCCTGAGGCATGATAGTTATGGAGTCGGGAATTTTAGCTCTAATTCCTCGACTATCTCATGCAAAGTCAGGGGTTTTTGTGATTTTCTGTAGCAAAATAATAAGTATTATATAGTAGCACATTTCCCTACCGTGTCTTTTACGACACGTACAAAGAAAACCTTAACTACTGCCTGAATATGTTATAAAATAACCAACTTTTTTACAGTTGCTATGTCTATAGGAATCAAGCTATCATAATTATATCACATATAAATAAAAAAGTGTTTATAATAATATGTCATCTGACCTTGAATTACTCATCGTAAAAACCTGAAAATTTGTGGTTATCCAGCACAAAGGAAATAAGTTGCAGCACACTTAAAACACTTTGTAACTTCTAACCGAGTCCTCGATAGCCAAACGCGACGAAAAAAAATAACTTCAAGTACTTTCATATCTCTCCAGATTTTTTTCAAAGTTGGTGTGTCGTTTACGACACGGTCGGGTTAAGTGGGTTAATTAATTATAAATATCACAATACTTTGTAGAAGTGCTATTGCTTGGTGGAATTTCAATGAAATTTCATAAAAAAGACAATACTAGGTAATATGTATTTCATTTTATCTTTTTAAAGCATGTTTTATTGTTTCCTATAGTTAAATAACACAGTAAGTAGTTTTCTGAAATAGATTGAAATAAAATTTAAGAGCTATGATGTGAAGGAATAAGAACTGTCACATTGAATGATACCCAGGGGCTAACAGGTAGTCAAAAGTAAATAATAACAAATCCAGCAATGCATCCACACAGCATATTGTCCTTGTATTTTATAATAATGTCAGTTTTTCCTGTGAATATCCAATCATTTTGTACCATAGATGTGACACTTGAAATAACAGTTAATTCTGCAAACGAAATCTTTGAAATCTTCACTACACATCTCATATTTACAACTAGGTCATTATTTAAATTAACAGGTATTGACATATTCATTTTTTTTTAAATAATGAAATATGATTATATTTTATAAATTCAATAAAAAGATCATCAATATTAATGAACATTCAGTCATAACATATTTAGTATTTTGGTCTTAAAAAAGTTTTATCTAAAAAACCTAACATTTCTTATTAGAAAGTTTTCCATAGTTTCCATTGCTGCATAAGGTGAAAATTCTTAGTACCTCAAATAGTAGAATTATGAAGGATTTGGTGAAGCATGAAAACACATTGCATAAACCTGTAACCCGGTAAATGTAACGTGTTCAAGTTCAGTGCTAAGGCGCGGAACTGGATAAATAATAATAGACTTACCTGGGTCGGTTCTGCATGTAGTATTGACCCCCGAAAATAAAGGCCATGTAAAGTCCAACGTAATAGAAAGCCACAGTCCAATTTTCGGTCATCCACTGCCTATACTTATTATGTTGAAATTCGTTTTCGAACTCGAAAACGTACGAATAATTCGGCATAACGTCCAAGTTGTAAGTCATTTTTGACTCCATTTTTGAATGTAAACTGTCCAAAAATCTATCACTGAATCGGGCAGTCACTGCAGGATACTTCTTAGAATATTCACTGATCACAGGTAGCTGATTTAACCTAAAAATTATCGCGATACGAGCAGTATCGTTATATCACAGATGACAAAACGTCAATATTTTAAAGAGGAGGCGTGTGAGGCGCGTTGCCTCTATGATTTTAATTCGTGTAATGACCGCGGGCGCGTTCTCGTTGACTATTTATTTAAGACGATGAGATATCGGCCGGAGCCCGGACCTATTCGGCTGGCCGCTGCAGCAAGACAAAATGAACGGACAGTCACACAATCACGCCACGCCGCGCCGCGTCTCGACTTCGTTTTCTCTTGACATGACAACTATGACAGACAACATCACTGACATGACATCCGACAAGGACAACGACACCCCACCCGACTTCGGTGTTGCCACTTTAAAAAAATATTTACCATAGAATAAAATATTTTGTCTTTTTATTAACTTTAACATTATGTATCTTGAAATTGATCTTGAAGATTAATTTTATACAGAACAATATTGTGCCTATAAATAACTATGCTATTGGCAAAGCAAAAAATGTAGGCTCAACAATTGGAATAATAGCAGGCAGGTAATAGCAAAAAAGAAAATCGAGCCTAGTGAGTAATTTTTAGTATTATTTTCTTGTTTGCCAAAGTGGAGGGAGGGTGCGAGGAATACGCTAGTAGCACTACATAATCTGCGTAATACGCCGCGCGTATTATAGTGGACCTCAGTGGCTAGTAGTGTCACGCACGGATGCAACACCATTTCAGTAACACTATTTATACCACCAAGGCGCCTAATGGGAACTGTGGGGTTTAGTGGATAGGTTTATATCTTCCCCATGGGTATGTTATTCAGTTTTCTTTCTTGCACTAGCACTTTCATAGTACAACTTGTGAATAGTGTCCGCAAGGATATTTTTTTAAGCCCGCTCTACACTTAGCCCGCGAATCACGGCGCGAATTCGCGCCGCGAACTTGCCGCGAATTCAACAATGACTCCACACTCGCAATGGTTCGCGGTATTTTCACAGTTAAGTTCGCAACTTTGAATGAAATGGACGTCGAAGTAGCTGTTGCTGCGTCCCTAACAATATGCGCGTTAGCGTACTTTAATTATGAAATATAGAAAAATATAATTTCTTCCGGTTTCACGTGATGGCGCTGATCGGCGATAAAGCTGATGACTCTATTCCCCCTTAATAAGTAACTCTTTATGAACAACTTGCCTTCCGCCCGCGGTTTCACCCGCGCGTAATTTCTTTTTTTAAATATCCCCCCCCCTTCCCCCCACATTTCCGGGATCAAAAGTACCATTATGTTCACCGGGGATAGTGTAGCTATCCAACAGTGAAAGAATTATTCAAATCGGTTCAGTAGTTTCGGAGCCTAAACAAACATTCAAATCTTTCCTCTTTATAATATTAGTATAGATACTGACCGTCGCGGACTGCGAGTGTGGAGTCATGCACGTTCGCGTCGCGTTCGCGCTTCGCGCTCCCTTTGACGCGGACCAAAAAACCGACAAAAATTGGGGAACAAAGCGCGAAACCGCGAAGAATATGCGAAACGGCTCCACACTTAGCGTTCGCGCCCTTTCGCGGCGTTCGCGCGCGATTCGCGGGCTAAGTGTAGAGCGGGCTTTACGAAAAATCCTAAGATACATTTTATAAGATCTTTAGTTAATGAAGACCGGGTGGTATTCCATTAAAATGTTCTAACTAAAGACACCTAAACAAAAGTATCGAAGTAAAGCTTTCAGAGCAAGAGAAAATGGACAGCAACATAACATAACTGCTACCTTCTGAGTTCTGCGGGGTAGGAAAACCCTGCTGCTCCCTCCAAAGAAGACGGAGTGGTCGAACACGGTATTGTAGGGTAGGGCATCATTTACCAATCGGCGTTGTAGACTAAAGCTAAAAGCTCTAGCCGAATCCCCACCGGCGTATGAATTCGTTCCAAATCTCCCAACATTAGATTGGATGGATAATGATAAATTAAACGACACTTTTTTGGAGAAACATTTTATTACTTTAAATAAGTGTTACTTACTTGCTTTACATCAGTAAAATAAAATTACAATTAAGTGAAAATATTCAAAGATAAATTAGGTCGAAAGTCGCAAAATATAAGAATTCTAAAATGGCAGTACTAGTACTTTATTAGTTTACCTAAAATTACCTATCACACATTCGCGGCTTCTTATAACCAACCCTAATGGAGATTTAATGTCATATTATCACTTTATTGATACAAGACACGGTAATAATAATGACCTAATTAATGAAACTAGGAGGGTTTTTCCTAGTTAATTAGGTGCAACAAGTTAATTCACATAATTTGTGAATATATTCTTCACAAATTATAGAAAAAAATGACTATGAACTTTGGTAAGATAGTACCTAGACCTACACACAACAAACAACCACAAAGCTACTTTTTTTTTTTTTGATAATGAAATTTTTTGTCTCAATGTATCGCAATAATAGCCAACTATTATACATTTCTTGACATGATAGGAATATGTGGGGCATCGACCTTTTCTTAAAAGGCCTTGGCTATTTAACATTACTTTAATGACATTTAGACAATTTTAACAGACTTTGAACGACACCTGTGACCACAATGCTGGCAAACCTGACCATATTCGAGAACCGTCTCACCAACTCGCTGCCAATCGGAAGCTTTGCCTTCGGCTGTTCCGTGTCCCAGGCAGTCTCCGAACCGTTGTAGAAAGTGTACATGTAGAATGCAGGGTCGTCTCCGATGTTCAGAACCCTGTGGAACATCCCAGAGGCCACCTTGACCCGGTCCCCGCTGGCCAGCTTGTGTGATTGACCAGTGAAGATCTTGGTCACCTCGGGCTCGAAGGCCAGATCGCCGTCCAGGACGGTGAGAGTAACGTTTTTCATCTCGCCCGGTATGAACATTTCTTGGTCATAACCTGCAAAGGTCGGTGACGTGAGCAAAATTATTCTAGGTTTGTACTTGTCTGTGTTTGATTTTGAACAATATTCTGCACAAAAGAAGAAATAACGGTAAAAACAGTTCTTACTTTCGAGTAAAAAAATAATTTTACTGATAGGTATTTATGCTAAATATTTCTAAATTAACAAAATGTGTTAATTAATCAAACAACAATTAGCATTTTAAATGGAATGGGCTATATTGAAAATGCATGTTGGAGGCATCCCTTTTCTGTTACACGACAGTTTTTTCTTCCACTAGATTTAAAAAAACTTAATTTATTTTGATTCAATTAACAAAAAAATTTCGTTTATCGTTTTCAGTTAGTAGATTCTGGAAAGATGTTTGACAAGAAACTAGGTACCTAAGTACCATATCATAATGAAACTTACGGAGCAAAACCACGAGTCCCCTAGGTTTATTCCAACGATAAATTCGTTGGTTTATTCATCTTACCATATTAAAACCTGTTTCTTGTTGCGTCAACATATTTTGTTATTAATTGAACAATCGATTTGTTAATTATTTGTGTATGGCGATTTCCGTTGTGTTGTCGCTTCAAAATGATGATCACATTGTTTGTATTATCAATAATTTAACCAGTTTCCAAATTAACACGACATTATTCTTGCGGTCATTGCCTTCGTATATATTCTGACAGGGTCGTCGTTAGAACGTAGCTTTATGTAGAGTCATGATAAAAATATTTGTTTATTCCGTTCATCTGTGTTCTTACGGAAAACCTCAAATAATGTCTTCCTTTTAGCGGAGTGTTAGCTACGGCGGCCAATCTTTACGACCAAACTACTACGTATTAAGTGCACTCCCTATTTGCTCAAAGCACTGTTGGCCAACGGCCTAACACGACATAACATAAGAGAGATCAGGGGAGGCATGACCAACGACTTTGCATGCTTTCCGAGGCAACGCCAACTCCCAGACATCAGACTGCGATATTGGTTTAAAGTGCGACTTACTGCACTACGGATGCAGGCATAAGCGTAACTGTACCGATGTACAGTCAAAAGCACGTCAGACGTAACACTTTGAACTTTGAACTTTGTACCACTCTTATGGCGGGGGCATAAGTGCTATTATCGAACTGCAAGTGTTAACCGTGATGTGCTGTTGACCGTACATAGTCCACGAAGCCAGATGCGCTGATTGTGTATGTAAATATGTGTTTGTTTAATGTTTTACAGTTTACATCACCTTTTCCGATGAAAGATACTATTTTTATAACTTACCCGGAAAGTCAGCGAAGAATGTGACGTCACTGAGGTCTCCCCACGAGGCTACCTGATTCCTCAGCTCATGCAGAGTCTGCCTCCAATGCACGGCCTCGTCTAGCAACGGCATCAAATAGTGCGTAGCCTGAAACGGAGACCAGGTGGCCCTCAGCAAATCCACTTTAGGATCAAACATTCTCTGCACGAATCGTCCATTCATAGAAGTCCAGACGTCGACGTGAATAGAAATGTTCGTTGCAAGCATCTTTCTCTTATTCGAATCTACAATCTTCTTCTCAATACAATGCGCGTATTGATACACCATATCTCCATGTCTGGTCCAGCGATCGTTGGGGGTGAAGAGATAGGGATCGACGTAGAAGTCGTTCTTCTTGCTGTGGTCCACGACTTTGACGATGACGGCATGGGGCTCCCACGTGTGCACCATCATGTCCCAGGAATAGCCATATAGTCCGTCTGTCCAGTTGTTGTAGCCCTGAAATTTCGACGCGTATTACTTAGGCTTCTTTTTCACCAGAGATGTTAATGTAATGACCGCCTCCGTTGAACAGTGGCTAAGCCGCTCGGGTATAAGAACCTGGAGGTCATGGGTTCGATTCCTGCCTTGGGTCTGGTTGGTGATAGGGCTTTTTCAGAGTCCGACTGGCTATCTAGCTACCACAGGTGAAATCTGCCGCCATAACAGCTCTGGCTGTGTTCCGGCATTATTAACGTGGGAGCCAGTACACTTGAAATCAAAGGCTCGAAGAACAGATGAGCCTACGTCTGGCAGTGCTGCCTAACCAGTTTTGATGCCTTTAAGTTACTATTATTACAGATTTATTGTTTGGTAGAAGATCAATTTGGAGGATATGACCGGAACTTTATTAGTCTTATCGTACAGGTCAAAAGTGTCTCAGCATTTGGAATTGTTAAATTGCAAAGTCTTAATCAACTCAACGAAAATCTTACACGTATCTCCTGAGAATGAACGGTAAATAAGGCCATATCGTAGTTTAAAAAAACAATAACTTTTATGCTGGCTGCAATGAGGTTCGTACGTCATTGGCTGGCTGTATAAAATTACTAGAGGAAACAAATAATGTTAAACAATCTAGCCGGTAGCAATCTTGTACCTATGCTATGACTTAGAATAATGATAATTTCAAAATTACAGAAAATAACATATTTTTATGTGATGAATAGTGCTATTGTTTATTTGTTAGACATGCAACGTAAATACATAGGTATTTTTCAAAATAACTACCTTGGTAATGAAATGAGAGTACGGCAAAAACGCTTGGAGAATCATATAAATGATAATAAAGTAAATTGTTGACTTGTTATATTGAATTACATTTTCATTTACGATTGCGGTCGTGTCATTCGAAGACCCATCTTTGGGTTCTTTGTTTATTTTATCTTTTGACAATGAGTTGTTGAGGTCTTCAGCGGTTTTTTCCGGTATAAACACATCATCTTCCATATTAGTTTGATCAAATTTAGCATTGCAGTCTTCATCATCTTCACATAGTTTCAATTTTCTCCCATTTCCATCTTTCGTTAAGACTTGTTTCTTGTAATTCATTATGATATATGTGCATATTTTTTCTTTGTAGATATTAACTTTGTCTTGTACGTACTGTATTGCCAGTTTAGGCCAGTCAAACGGATAAAACAACGGCATTGTAGCGAGGCAGACCCAGGGGAACATTCCTGAAAGTTAATTTAACTTTATTTTCCCTCTAGTATAATTTGTATAATCATAATGTAACAGCCTTGATTTCCTACGTGAAAAGGTTACATGCGTGCAAAAGGTGATTAAAACTTAAATAAATAAAGTACTTATGAATTTATGAATATACAAAATCATAAACAAAATTGTTAATTCTAAATAAAATTATTTAAATTACCGTTTATATTAAAATACATGTTATTTGTAATTTATTGCCGATTTGGAAGTTACACGTTAAGGATTGACAAACAGTACGAGTAGATAACATAATGTTAATGATACATGTTGGACTATTGATTTAATAAAGATCGCGGGATTCCACTAGCTGCATGTGGCGCGCGACCAAGCAGTTCTCAATCCTAGGGCAGGAGTCCAGCAATGGATGTCTTTTGGTTGATGATGGACAGTATCGGAGATCCTTGCGGGAGGCCAATGTCAGCAGGGAATGTCTTTTGGTCGTTTATGAACAGTAAGACTACATTTGTCATCATCATCATCAGACTATCGAAGTCCACAGCTGGTCTAGTCCTATCTAACGCTCACCCAGTGACGTAGCGTGGCCCGTGGGTGTCAGCCGCCCGGGGCGGAAGCCAATTCTGCCGCCCCTTTTTTTTTTGCTACTCCATTTGGCGAACAGTCACGCAGCGGGGGGCGGAAGACAATTCTGCCGCCCTTTTGTGAAATTTTGGCGCCCCCTAAAAAGTGCCGCCCGGGGCGGACCGCCCCCCCGCCCCCCCCCCCCCATCGCTACGCTACTGCGCTCACCACTTTCCTAGCATTTTGGAGGCTATGCCCATAATTGTCACGCTAGGCAAGCAAAACCTCTGCTACTTTTGTAGGTAGGCACTTATTGCATTACCAATGCGAAAGAGCCTGCTGTTCATGAGATGGAAGAGGGCGCAGAAGAGCACGGCGAGATGGCGCGAGCGAGACCACATCATCCAGCCAGCCACGGTCAGGTCGAAGGCGAATACGAACCAGTGCACCACCAGGTAGTCCGTCTGCGGCACCGTCAGGAACAGCCTGGAATGATAGGTTATTGTGGCATATAATGTGAAGTTTGGCGTAATGAAATGAAACATTTATCCGATTTTTTTTAAAGTAAGTGGGTTAGAGCCATGCTGCAGACACTTCTTGTTTGTAAGTCAAAATGAGCCTCAGCTTGCTCCAACGGGGAAGTACGGTCCTTACACAGAATAAGTGCCGCGTGCAGAGAGTGAGTGAGAGTACTGGAGCCTCTTTGCATCTCTCATTCTTCTCCCCATCCCCATTCCCAGCGCCGCCCCTTCAAACTTGCCCCTCCTTCCATATTCTTTCAAATTCAAAGGCGTAATCGGAAGTGTATGTCGTGGGCGCAAATTACTGTTTTATTTTTGGCATTAAATTTTAGTACCATTACCGCGGGCTAGCGAGACCTGGTTGGCCGAAGACGGGTGACCCACTAGCCATTAATCTACTTACATCAACGGGACGAGCCGGTGTCGGCATTATGGCCATTAACGCTGTTACAAATTCCTTGGTTTTATTTACAAATTACTTGGTTTGGCTCATTAGTTGCTAAAATAAAATAAAGATCATGATTCACAACATTTACTTTTAAGTTTCGCTAAAGAAAACGTAGCCTAAAGGGCCAAGATAATTGGCCACAATCATATTTATGAACCTTCGAGGAAACCTGTGCGTGATCGGCAATCGGCACAGATTGCTTATGTCCGTGTTGCTTCTAGCTCGTTCTAGTTAGAGTTGACATCCGGGATTTTTAGTTTTACCTACAATCTACATAGGTAATTAGGTACTCATTATCTCAGGTAACTAATTTGCTGTTCAGCTCAGATCTCAACACCAGTAAACACATTCGTAGACCCTTCAAATGTAACCACATACGAGCAGCATGATACGTAGCATAGCATTAGTTAATTAGCGAATTACAGGAAGCGCCCTGGTGAAGTAAACAGGACTAGCCCTGGTAAGCCACTGTTCCGTAAGGCAAATGGTATGTTCAATTAAATTCTGAGCTTACGCAACTCCTTAGGACAAAATTTTAAAATTTAAAATAGGTAATTCTGTGATTAAACAGGTAATCAATGAATATCAGTAATGGAACTTTAGTAGTACAACTGGTACAGTATTCTGTACTACAATACAAAATATCGGCATCGGAAAACATCGGAAGCAAACGTAAAACGTATTAAAACTATTTTTATAAAGTCATTTATTACTTTAAATATTGTTTATACTTATAGCAGTTATAACTTCAAACAAACACATTTATGTCATTCCTGAGAATCATGGTCATCTTCGCGAACTTAAGTTGCCCATTATTTCTTAAATTACGATTAATTGCAGGACTTAGAGCATTGGAAGAGAATTGCCTCACAGTAAAGTAAAAGGTAAGTAAATAAGTTTTTAGAGTAGATACTTTAGATTTTGCCATGATAAGACAATTTACTCGTAAATCAGTTCAGTACGTTTAAAAAACATCCCATTTTATTTTTCATACACATCGATAAATATTATTAATGTTGGCGCCTTTCGAATTAATCGAATGACGAATCGCGATAAGCAGTTTGATTTATTTGAGTTTGATTCCATCCAGATTGTACTGAAATTGTTTAAAACACACATTTTTTTTATAAGGATTATCGAGTATTATAATTATTGTAATTGCTATCATAATTTATTAATCTGTTCACAATTGCTTAATTTTGTCTTTACGTTCCTTACCGTCTTCTCGGCAATAATATAACTTAACGATTTGATTGACGTCATGAGATCGCACAAGCCACAAACACGTCAAACGGAACTGGTTCCTAGCTAAATCAAACTACCTACAATTTATTAATTTCAATAATCGCTGACCACTGACGCATTTTGGAATTCGAGGTGTGTTTAATTTAAAAACAATTTTATACGGCTCTAAGGGCGTTTGTCCACCGCCGCCGTCACCGGGCCGTCTCACCGAGAACCGAGTTTTTTTCTGACCAATTTCAAGATGATGGCGCTCGGGTGACGGGCGTGCGGTGGACAAACGACTGTAGTATGTACCGCTACCTCGGCGCCGTCATCTCGATCCCGGTGACGGCGGCGGTGGACAAACGGCCTAAGACCAAACGTCAGATTGAATTATTGTTTTATGACAAACGTCGGATTACAATAAATTATTTATTATTTAGCAAAAAGGTCTGACGTAGGTATCATAGGTGGAAGGGTCAGAGCGCCTCTAGCAGTACATTCAGGGGTGCTGCGCGGAATTGCACCAGCCTCCACCACAGCTCGGTAGGTAGGGACGACGGCTCGACCTTCTCGGCTGTCCCTATCGCCCCCCCTAACCAACGATATTAAATCCGGGGGCGGGTTCCGTCCGGGAAGGACCGCGTAGACGGCTTCGTGCCGCTTACCGTGGTCTTTCCCCAATATGGACGATGAGGGAGCGTCGCAGGGGTTTTATTGTGTATGACTGGAGAGCCCCACATAACCCGTTCGCCCCCCGGCGGCGGGTATGCAAGAGGGTGTCGGTCCACTGCACTTCGGGCCGGCGGCATTTCCCCTGCGCTAACAAAAAAAGAAGAAAAAAAAGGGGTGCTGCGTGGTTAAGTATACCTCAATAGAATAGGCCGTAATCGTTACTTTCCCCTTAGGTGTGCCGACCTGCCAACTGAAATAATATTTATAAAAATGTATTCTTGGAAAGATCAGAGTAAGTTATTTATATGCTTAGAACCACAGAGATGGATAACTCCGTGCTTAGAACGTAGGAGAGCGGGTACAGCGTCACAAGTGGTACTTCCTACAGTGTCATAAAGGCAGTAAATATTAGCATAGTAGAAATATCTCTTTACCATGATATTAGTCAGTGTCAGTATTGTACCTACTTAAATTAACTTTTAAGCAGTCAGTAACTGTGCAGTGCGCCTACTGTTATTAGCGAGCAAGCAAATCTGAGAAAATGCATGCATTGTTGCAGATGTGCAATTAAATAGATAGCCATAACTAATTTTATTCCTTTTTTGATACGAATGACCCTAAGTAAGGTGCTACTTTCATACCTCCTCTAACTGTTTCTTATTTTAGCGTTCTCTCTCTGCTGCTTGCACTCGTCTTCCATCTGTCTTTTTGACGGCCCAGCATTCAGATGTTGTGATAGTAATTGCAAAAGATAATACGCAAATGTCAAGTAAACGAATCATCACAAGCTATTTGGGAATTTGCCATTCTCACACGCATCTGACGATGACGTATTTTCTTTTTGTGAATGCCCAAAACCAGTATTGCCTCTAAGTCATCTGCATATCGTATTAATCGTGAAGTTTGATAAATTGTTACAAAAAATCACTTGGTGTTGTTTAATTGTCGATGAAAAAACTGTCTGGGTATTTTAAATATTTTATTCAAGCCCCCAAACTTGTCGAAATGTTTGTGTACTTAACTTCAGAAGGACTAGTTACCTACAATTCGCAATTTTTTATCTCTTCCCAATCTCTTTGGACTGCACCAAATTTTCTTTTTTTGAGTTTTGTTAGTATGGACGAAAAGGTTTTTAAATGGTAAGTGTAGTGAAGCTAGTGTTTTGATACAAACAGTAGTCGGATTTTTAATTCCGTAAACTAAAATAAGGAAATTTGTTAAACTTAACCCAGACGATATCGATCGATGCATAATTGCTTTAATAAAATAATTTACCATACAAGATCATAATTATGTTAACATAAAATTATTATTTTATAAACATAAAATAACTTCCGATCGGTTACAGCTATGGCGTCAGTTAAACCCAGTTAAACCTCTAATCCTCTAATCAGATTTTCGCTGATGCGATCGAAGATGGCCTTGCGCAGATATTGTTTCTAATTATTATTATTATATTTATTATACCTAATTAAAATAATCTTCGCGGCAAAATCATGCGCACCGTGGTCACGTCAATATGCCGTTTAAATTAAAAAGAAAAACATTTATGATCAAATATTGTGCGTTTTAAAGAGCCTATGACCGCCGTTTGGAGATTTTCCTGTTGCTTAAGTTCGCTGACTTGTATTTTGATACACCAATGATTTAAACTGACGCTCATTCAGGTTTGTAATTATTTAAAATGTCAATGTTTCGTCCGATGGCGCATTTGGCTCTACCACAGAATATACTATACTTAATTAATTATAATTATACAGCGTGTTAGGTAACCCGAGGGACATATTTAAGGAGAGTGTTTAGAATCCGATTCAGAGTCCAATTCGCTATAAAAAATATATCCTTAATTTTTTTCATAAATATCCTAATAATTTATGTATGCATGAACTACCTAAAAATTCCGTGTTCTGAGCGGCCGGTTACGCCTCAAACTCAAATTGTACGCGAGTACCATTTGATTCGTACTTGAACGAGTGCACGAAATAGGTACTGTGAAGGGAAGAGTGCCCGCACGTTACGCGGATTTTCAGGTTTCGACTAAGGTTATTGACAGATATTTACCAGAGTTTTTATTGATTTATAATTATTTTGTTATATGGAAGCATGAACTATTTGGGGTTTAAATATGTCCCTCGCATTTCCTGTCATACTGTGTCACATTATTATTATATTACGAGTAGAGTGCTCTGCTCTATGCAACAGGAGCGTGATTTCGGTTTCCACCTAGGACAAACGTGTATGAGATAAACATTTTTATTTGTTCTGTGTCTGGGTGTTATTTGTATGAAATTACTCTGTCTTTTGCTTGTAAGCCTAAACCTTGATGAAATTGGAACAGACATAAACAAGAGTTTGGGTAGGCACATACTACATAATCCCGTGGTAAATGCTGTCCATATTGGATAAAAAAAACAGAAGTCAGGTAGCTAGGAAGCTAGGTATGTTATAGT
Organism: Mecyna flavalis; assembly: GCA_949319885.1. Taxonomy (NCBI): domain Eukaryota; kingdom Metazoa; phylum Arthropoda; class Insecta; order Lepidoptera; family Crambidae; genus Mecyna; species Mecyna flavalis. The sequence goes on from OX439430.1 coordinate 18,300,739, forward strand.
ATCTCATATTTGTTTCAGTTAAAAATATGAGATACCTACCTACTACATAACTTCCGTCCAAATTAAGTGTTTTGAAAAATTAGATATCGTGACCCTTTGTATTTTGTCTGTAATCGTGACATTGATAATTTATTAATGTTAAATCCTGTGGTTACATCATCAAGTATGTTTTTTTAATTGACAAAAAGCAACAATTTTGTTAAGATACTATCATACAAGTATGTAAATACTCGTTAGTAGCGATTGCAGGTAAAAACTAAACTTGTTATAAGTTTGACAAGTTCGATGGCGCTTTTTGTAGCGACTTTTTGGTACGTCGCGTCGTGGCTATTCCACTCCGCTTCTTTATTTTGTGCAAGTTCTTTCTGACACTTAGGTACTACGTTGTAAAGTAAAGATCAAGTTTTGTAAAACTTATATTATTAAGTATGTATTGAAGATTTGTATGAATTCACACTCTTATAAATGCCGCTGTAAAGTACCACACTTACTTTAATTAAAAACGTCGAGTTCTGCTAAGATTAATGTATATAAATTTGAAAATATGTATAAACATTTATAAAGTAGTAGCAGTTATCAATATTCCACTGTAGAGCAAAGGCTGTCATCACTAAAATAAATTAAGTAATCACAATACGTTCTCGGTCCGACCCAGGATTCGAACGCAGGACCTCCTGGCATAACCGGCGCTTTATTTAAACTGCGACCTACTAGTCACTTCACCATGGAGACAGTCAACTAAAGGAAATTGAAGATTTTGGCCTACCTCATGGTCCATCATTTTGAGATTTTTCAAAATAATGTTGACTTAAAATTCTTTCAAAAATTGATACCCTTTAATAAAAGAAGATAATTATATTACTTGAAAGGTGCAAACACCCAGTGCTCGCTCAGGTTCTGCACCGAGTATCCGGACAGCCACTCCGCCGTGCCTTTCTTCAGCCCGGCCATGAAGTACAGGATGAAGAACTGGTACTTCAGCACGAAGTAGTTCCAGTACGGCACGCTGGTCTTCCTCTTCGTAGGGTCTAGGTAGACGTCGAGTGACCTAGAAGAAGTATTGGGTGTGAAACTTTTATAATTTTGAGTGATTTCGATAATAAAAAGTTAAGTATTATTATTTATTATTACATACTACTTATTGCATTTGTATAGACTAAGTTTAATAGGTACTCTAGACGGCAAGTGGTGCCGTCATTGATTAAAAAATATCAAGGTTAAAAACATTCTAAGTTGAGTTAAATTCGTTACAAAGTTGTTTTATTTATTTACTAAAAATTTAATTTATATAACGTTATTAGTAGTTTTAGAACAAGATTAAAAAACGTTTCGATAGGAGGAGGTAGGAGTTGTCCGTACACCATAAAGATAATATAATTTATATCTTTTATATAGAGCTTGTTAAAATTCTAAATTCACGTTATTAGTGTTGGTCCTAGGGGTGTCTTCTATACGCGTAGAGCGCAGAGCAGATTAAAGTTGTAATTTTTTATTATGCAAATGGATTCATGAAAAATTCTTTTGCACGTCAATCTTTTTTCCCTACCAGCACTTCGACGTCAATGGCCTGTTAAAACTGTTAGGCGTTAGCTCACCAGTAGCAACTGGCGTCAGTGCAGGCTAGCAGCAGGCCCACCAGGCCAAAGAGGTAGCTGTGGTTGTTCCAGAAGCTCTTCTCTATCAGGAACAGGTACCAGTAGCAGATTGCGAATGTGGCCGAAGTTATGCGGTATTTATAGCCGAGCATTATGCCCAGGGCACCTGGAGAATATCAGTAAAATCAGACAGTTCACATTTCCGTGTCTAAGCTTCATGTTCACTCACTTGCTGCTATATTCACATTTCTACAAATGTCTCGTATCTAAATACCTATGTCAAGCAGTTTGGATGTGTGCATGTGATCTGGGGTCTTCGGTGTAATTCTGAGATAAATCGTCTTTCTATTCCCGCAGTCATTACCACTGGCTTTGTTAGGACTTTTACCCTGCAGCTGGACATTAAAAGTCTTTGATCTTTTATGATTAACTTTATCTTTTTTTTTCACTTTACAAGAACGGGCTTAAACTGCTGCTACGTTTAAGACGCCTCTTATCTTCAAGTGCACTGGGGCTATTTCAACAAACGCCAACGCAAAAGCTGTTTAACAAAATATCTTCGCGGGGCCAACCCCTCAGGATTTTTTTTTAATAAAAATGTATTATAAATTAATATACCGAGCCAGAGCGCAGCGTAGACGAAGGCCATATACGGCATAGGCAGAGCCGTGACACACGGTAGTAGTGGGAAGTGGCAGATCTTGGGGTCGCCCCAACGCCTGTCCATCGTCGCTCCACCACGCTCGTCCGGTATGTCGAACAGCATCGCTAACCCTGCACATAATACGAATTCATGTACACTTTAACATAGTAGTTCCTATACTCAAACAAAGTAGCGTCTGACTCTGTTTGTTTTCTATTCCACCTTTCCTTATTCGGACACGTTTTCACTTAGTTTATAGAGCACCGTGTCGTTCAATGAAAAGTGGATAGCACAAGACCGCGTATAAGGTCTCCAACAATATGGACGGATCGAATAATATACTGCCGTTAGAGGTCCGTTACTCGCTTATAGGAAAGCATTAGGATTACCGCCAATATAAAGGAACGGTTGCTATCGTGAGGCGAATACATTTGCTCAAATTAGTGCTACTAGTCTTGAGTCTTGTTGACATTCATGTGTGGCCTTCCAAGAGCCCTTCTAAGAGCGTCACGGATTAGAAGTAGAGCTCGGCTCCATTTAACCTGGTACTAGTGAGGATTCAACAATGCCATGATAACTATCAGTAGCTTTCATGCAATATGCCTTTTCTCTTCGTTAAAAATCTTAAAGTAAAGAAGGATGTAAAAATATAAAACTAGTGTCATAATAAAAACTAGACGTGTCTCTAAGGTCAAGTGGCTATACCAAAACATTATCCTCACGTGAAGAGCCAAAGTTATTAATAACATACATAGATAGCTAATTGAAAAGCAAGCAAACACTGGTACCGTCATCAATTTGTGAATTTTACTATTGACAAACGTATTATTTGCTCATGTCTTAGCACCTTGGATAATAATTGGATTTGTACCTATAGAAAACAAACACTTTGCATTTTGGGAGTTGTTGAAAATCGCAATAAAAGCACGCACATTTAAGATCAATTTTAGTCACCTAGGCTATATAGGAGAAAAGGTACCCATGTGGCAAAGCTTATTTTTCTACCAGAAACACCTCAAATCTTGAATGTCCTACTTAATAAAGGCTTAAGTATCACTCATCCTGTGAGACACATACATTCTTAGACGATTTTAAGGGGTGAGGTGGGGAGTGATTTCCTGAATACATTGGGCGTTCGATCATCGCCATAACTTCGATAACTAGATGTTACCGGCCAAACCCGATTTCAGGACAAACTAGTTTGGCCTAGGCCAAACTGATTTAATTCAAGATAGAATATAGGTACATTTATTATTAAAGTGAAAACAAAAAAGTTTTTCAGGGTTTAAAAAAAACCACGAAGGCTAAAGCGGCTTAGCCTTCTAACCTATATCCATCCGAGTCGATTTCCCCCTTCTTAGTACAAACTAGTTTAGCCTATGTCAAATTAGTTTGTCCTGAAATCGGGTTTGGCCGGTAACTTAAACGTTACATCACATTTTTGACCGCCTCCGTGGAACAGTGGCTAAGCCGCTCGGGTATAAAATCCGGAGGTCGTGGGTTGGATTCCCGCCTATGGTCTGATTGGTGGTAGGGCTTTTTCAGAGTCCGACTGACTAGCTACCACCCCCACAGGTGAAATCTGCCGCCATAATAGCTCTGGCGATGTTCCGGCAGTAATAATGTGGGAGCCAGTACACTTGAAATCAAAGGCTCGAAGATCAGATTAGTCTGGCAGCACATTGAGCGACGCTTCCTGGTGAAGTGTCCTTGAATGGAATAGGCCGCAGTGGCCGCTTACCATTAGGTGGGCTGCGTGTCTGTCTGCCAACTGACTGAGTAATAAAAAAAAAAACACGGAGCGGTGGATCTATGGAAATAGCAATCCTCGAATCTCTTATATACCCCAACAAAATAAAAATGAAAGGACTCACCAAACAGAATCCGCGTGACGGCTAAACTAGACGGGTCCTTAGGCTTGTACATGTATGCTGCTATTTTATCAAATGAGGCTTCACCGATTTTGAATTCAAATTGTTCTTCAAACTTCTTGTCACATGCATTGTACAACAAGAAAAGGCGTTCCTTTACTTTCATATTTCTGCAATAGAAATAGTGCCACACGAGCTTTTAAAGGGTGGGTCCAAGGCTTACTTACGTGTGGCCAAAGGCACTGTGAAGCTGGCCTGGCATGGACTGGGGTCTATGGGCCTAAAAACTCCATTGTACTAGGTAAGTACCTACACAATAATGATAACGTAAGCTTTTCTCACTTTTTATTTTTGCAAAAGAACTTGCTTTTTTGGTAAGCGCAAGTTTTTCAGATACAAAGATAAAACTAAAGTCGAGCCAAAAATGTAAAAGATTTCTTCCTATAAGCATGTTTTCGTACTTACCTACAAATGGAAGAGAAACGTGTTCCGTGAAAACTGGACGAGATTTAACTGTACCTCACACTGGGGGTGGCTGGCAAGAAACGCCACAGCATTAATTATGTATGCCTGTGTCACGCATGTCTCTTTGATTATGATAAACAAAATATTTAGGATGACATGGATAGAATAATGTATGCGATTTTCCTCTTGACCGAATAATGCTACACGTGACGCCTCGATTAAGCATGTTTAAGAAACAGTCAAAGTCTTAAGTACAGGTATATTCAGGGTTATGCCGGCACTTTTTAGGGGGCGGCAAAATTTCCTGGAGGAGCAAAAAAAAAAGAAAAAAAGGGGCGGCAGAATTGTAAAAAAGGGCGGCAGAATTATTGTCTTCCGCCCTGGGCGGCTGACACCCACGCTACGCCACTGGGACCCTGAGCTCCATAGTTACTGGATGCAATCGGGAATACGCTGAGATGATGTAGAAGGGCAGGAAGAAGATATGCATATGTAGAGTGTGTGGGTATAAATAAAGAATAGTAATAAAAACTAATAGATAATATTAAAACGAATCTGTTCGATCGCAGTAAAGAATATAGATATATTTTATTATATGTATATTTGTGGCGACCAATAAAATTTTAATCAAACCCGTTATGTACATACCTATGTAATATTTAATCCAAACGATGTCTATTTTTTATAACTCGTGCTTATTAATTTTATGCCGAGGTAAGTTATGACGTGCTTGACGCGTCGTAATAAAACACCGACAACTTTTTGTTTTATTAAGTTTTTTGTAAAAAAAATCTTGATAAGTACTTGTAGAACCTATAGTTCGATAACTCTTTTTTTTACCAACAATAACTCCAATATTACTTGTTCGATTTCGTCCAAATTTAAATGAGACCTCATCACAATGGACTTGCATTCCAATAAAAAAAAAAGATTTTTTTTTTCAATTAATCACACAATTCGAACGGGAATCGAACCCGCGACCTCTTGATATAGTTTATTAGCTGCCTTCTCAATTGTGTTCTCAACCATTACAAGATAACGGTTTTCAATATTGTTGCAGTTATGGGATAGTTATAGTGGGGATTTATACTCTTAAGGGTTGCCCTAACAAAATAATAGTCAGTATTATGTGCTGAAATATTATTTATTTCTCCAATTCAGTATTATAGATACAGGTTTAGCTACGAATAAACATTTAATTATTGTCAATGATATTACAATACCAAAACTGTCAATATATTAACGTCTAATCTATAATTTTAACATTCAATCTACAAATATAATTTTAACATTCAATCTACAAATCTCAAGTTTCTAGTTAACAGAATAGCTTTAACAATTAATTGACACTGCATTGTAGACACTTTTTCTTTGGAGATAAATTCAAATACACTTGTATAAAAGATAATAAAAATAATAAAATGTTTATTCGATAATTCTATTCGATCAATACATAAAACAAATATCAACAAGTTGGTTTAACATTTCATAGTAAACTACATTCTTCAGAAATACATGAATGTTAAGAGCTTAAGCCGAATTTGTACAGCTCACATGTTTCTTGGCGGAAACGGCATTAATGTCGAATATACTAAAGAATTTTTATTTTTATTTTTTTGGTGATATGACATTGACAATGTTTCCGCTTAAAGAAATGAACAACATCTTACCAGACATAGTACAGACCAGGAAACACTATGTCAATCGTAAAATAGTTTGGCAGACATGATTATGACACATTACTATTGTATTTGAGGTAACTCAATAATATTATCGAATTAATTATATCTTAACGTCCTCTAAAAGATCAATAACATACTTAAAACAACTCTAAAACAAAATAATACGTTATAAAATTGTTAGATCCCTTTCTATAGAAATACGTATGTTAATATTAACTGTGAGAGATAAACCAATACTTCCATAAATGTTTATGACGCAATATTTTAATTGACAATATTCCAAAAAGATTACTTTCATGACCTTCAATTAAACTTGATTTCAATTTATAAAATAAATAGGTACATATTATTAATACCTACAAGTCATAGCTAAATATTTTTAGTACCGTTGTTTGAGTGGAGCTATAACTCAATATTATTAGAACGCCATAAACGCCTTTCATGCTAGTGTTGTATAAACAAATAACTGTTTTTCAATCGTTTTAAAAAGTAACACATATTTTTATTAATCTTTTAAAATATTGTCAACTGCATTACAAACCGGATTTATTTTTACGACAATTAGACTAGTATTCACTGAAGTAACCAAATATAAATACGTAGGAACTATAACGTTACAAACCAAATAATTATAACTACGTAATTAAATATTCATATAAATTAATCTCAGTTACTGTAATCTTACATCACAGGTTGAATTTTATATTGAAATAGGCACCTTTTCAACAATATGGCGGCACTTTTGAGAAGAACGATGCAAATAAACTGATCAACTGGTATCTTAGCAGAGTAATTTAGACTCTGTAATTGAGTTAGCGAAGAAATTACTTGGCAATACACGGTGACTATTATAGCTGATCGTCTTTACAGATTAGGGAAAATACATGCCTAATTTTTATATTTTCAATCGGATGATACCGATGCATAGTTACTTTAATATCTACTTATCTTAAAGAAAAGGCAAATTAAAATAAGACAAAACACGAAACTGTGAGGTCCACGCAAATGTTTACAGAACCAATTATTTTAATCTTACTAAGTTATTATTAGATTGATTGAAAGTAAAGTTTTATAGTACTTCTATTTGCGTTAAAAAATACAAATTAGTGTTCTTGCATGTTCCCTAATCTGGACTAATTTACATCATACAAAAAATATCACAAATGTTGAAATAATAAACTCACAAAGTGAAAATCGTGCTGTCATCCTGCAAATCATATAACTATTTAAACTTAAAACCCTTCATATCTATAATCAAGAAATACAAATATCTCATTTCAACAATCAACGTATTTTTAAACTGGACAATTACTATGAAAACATTTTACGTAAATATTTCGGTATATAAGCTTTTATATATTTTTATTTAATATTATTTTCCTCTGGCTTGATTATAGATATTAGAAACCACACAATTTCGTCGTATTAAACATTTTTGTAAATACTTACACAATGTAGGTTATTCCTAAACAAACTAAGGTATACATAAAAATATGGTATCTATTTAAATGTATTTATTTCAGTTTTAATAGATTTCCAAAATGCATTATTTAAAAGTAATAATAACATTTAATTATAAAACCATTACTTGAACGAATGTTGAATTTGAACAACATTGCGCACACTATAGACAACATAACACAATAAGTAATAATATTAAAAACATACAAGTTTATCAACAAAGTTACATCAGTATGACACTCGAGCGATCACAAGGCCCGTATTCCAAACATTTTATCTAACGCCCGGTTCACACATGCTCCGTTTTACTGTTCCGTTTTATCGTGTACGTTTTTTTTCGTCTGGCGTATGTATTACTGTATACAGAATACTGTGCCATGTGTGAAGTCGCTCATACAGTTGTATGAGTTGTACTTTTTTTTCATCGATGTCGTATGTAGTTACATACGCCATCGATAAAAAAAAACGTACACGATAAAACGGAACAGTAAAACGGAGCATGTGTGAACCGGGCGTAAGCATAGACGTACACAATAAAACGGAACAGTAAAACGGAGCATGTGTGAACCGGGCGTAAGCATAGAAGAATATTAAATTGGCATTTTCATTAAAATTCGGGCATCTATGTGATGATAATGATTTCAAAACACGAGCCAAAATCAACCAAACGCAACGTCTGGCCGAGATATTATGTTTATGCGAAAATTCTCTATAAAAATACTCGAAAATGTCTACAAACGGAATGTGCTTACAAATATAAGATTATCAAACTGTAAACTTTACTTAAAAAATAATTTCAGTAAGGTATCTAAGAGGCGTTGTTACAAGCGTTGCGAAGGCAGTTTACCCCGGCAGAAGCGACTATGATTGTCAATAAGTTGGCATACTGGATGACGATGAATCGCTCTACGGACTTCAACGCTAAAACTCGCTAGGACTAGGCTAATTTGTTGTAATTTAGATCTCAAATCGCGCACCGTCGAGACCGTTCGTGTCGCTGCTACGCTCTCTATATCGTTAGAACAAGAATAGATTATTTTATAAAATTAGTTTTATTTTTGATTGATGCGTTTAACGCTTGCTTACGTCGAATTATCTTATTGTTAATTTGTTTTCAGATTCCATGGACCATAAGCCACTTTAAACATTTTGCCTTGGTATCGAAGAGCATATTCTAGTGAATGAGGTAACTCGACGTAAACAGTACAAAGGTGAAATAAACAGGACTTTGGCCGCATGAGGCATGTTCCCGGATGTTGCGTTTCTCCGTTTCCTCCATACTACATACCTAACCGGCTGTCATCTTTGGAAACGAGTTGCGCAGAACAGGATTGGAACATCGCCTCAGCCGGAACCTAAATTTACAAATTGTTATTATGATTTGGTATAATTTTATAGGATATCAATTAGCTTAGTGTTTTATTTACATGTTTTCCTCAAGATATCAGGTTGGCTTAGTTTGGGAACCTTTAGAAATTATGTTTAATGTTTTTTTTATTTGAAGTGTTTTTTGGTACAGTCAAAAGCACGTCAGACACTGAACACTTTGGACTTTGTACCGCTCTTATGTCGGGGGCATAAGTGCTATTATCGAATTGCAAGTGTTAACCGTGATGTGCTGTTGACCGTACAATAATTTTGCTTTTGTTTAATAATTTTGGATAGCAATATGATTTTACTGTGATTCAATTGACGAAATTTACAAAATGTTTGGTATTGTATAATTAGCTGGGCGTGATAGAGAACACAGGGCCCGCAACCGCGGCTGGCGAGGGTGTAAAAGCAAATCGTGCTGTGAGTTATGAGCCTTAGAGCGTTTGTCCACCGCCGCCGTCACCGGGCCGTCACCGAGATCGAGATGTCGGCGCCGAGGTAGCGGTACATACATTTACTAGAGCCGTTTGTCCACCGCACGTCCGTCACCCGAGCGCGCCGTCATCTTGAAATTGGTCAGAAATAAAATCGGTTCTCGGTAACGGCCCGGTGACGGCGGAGGTGGACAAACGCTCAGGGTGTGTAGCGTTAGCCTAGACTTTGTATCTGGAGTACACACACAGATCAGTCACCTGCTGATGCTCATATATAGTAACGTTAGTGTGTGTAGTGTGTATTAGCAATAAGTGGTATATAAGTTGTTAATTATTGATTGAATATCGCTTTTTGCTAAAGACCGACATCACGACACGCTGGCTGTTTGATTTCACCTCTCCCGAGCTAGGAGCCAAAGGGTGTATTTAAATGTATTTTTTACCGAAAAAAGGAGGTGACCATCCCTTGCGCTTGGCTTTGTTACGGGCAACTTGTTTAACTGGGCATTATTAATAAGGACCGGCTATTATGAATAATGCCCAAGAGCGACGGGCAAAGTAATTAAGTTATCACTTTGACCGGCCATTATTAATAATGCCCGACGGCCCGCGGTCCATGTAATAAGTCCGTGTTTGAGATAGCTTGAATTATCACTTGGACCGGGCAGTATGAATAATTTCCTACTTGTAACCTTTTGGGGCGACTTACAAATTAACAGACGACTAAATACATATTTTGTATGTTTTGATTGCAGTTATTTTTTACGAACCAAAGGGTAATAGTTTTTTTTTTGTTTTCGTTATACTTTTTGTTGTGTTAAAATAAGTAACACTAGTATGAAATTTAGCGCCTTTTTTACCACCTTTTAATGTCAGATGTCAGTTGAGAAGAGATAAGGATAAAAAAGATTTGTATTTGTGAATTTAAGTAAATAATTTAGAAGAATCTCGTGTGTATTATTGTTTGGGACCTCATAAAAGTGTATTCGTGTCGAAAGTGGGGAGTCAGTGAGTAAACATGTAGTATGAAATATAAGTAGTGGGGACATACCTGCGTGGTCAGCATGCATTGTGTGGTTGGCCGGGCGCTCAGTGCACGAGGCCGCCGGGCCCCGGCAGCAGGGAGCGGCCGCTCAGCGCGATGTCCACGGCGCGCGCCGCCTGCCGGCCCTCCGCGATGGCCCACACCACTAGAGTCGTGGGGACATACCTGCGTGGTCAGCATGCATTGTGTGGTTGGCCGGGCGCTCAGTGCACGAGGCCGCCGGGCCCCGGCAGCAGGGAGCGGCCGCTCAGCGCGATGTCCACGGCGCGCGCCGCCTGCCGGCCCTCCGCGATGGCCCACACCACTAGAGTCGTGGGGACATACCTGCGTGGTCAGCATGCATTGTGTGGTTGGCCGGGCGCTCAGTGCACGAGGCCGCCGGGCCCCGGCAGCAGGGAGCGGCCGCTCAGCGCGATGTCCACGGCGCGCGCCGCCTGCCGGCCCTCCGCGATGGCCCACACCACTAGAGTCGTGGGGACATACCTGCGTGGTCAGCATGCATTGTGTGGTTGGCCGGGCGCTCAGTGCACGAGGCCGCCGGGCCCCGGCAGCAGGGAGCGGCCGCTCAGCGCGATGTCCACGGCGCGCGCCGCCTGCCGGCCCTCCGCGATGGCCCACACCACTAGAGTCGTGGGGACATACCTGCGTGGTCAGCATGCATTGTGTGGTTGGCCGGGCGCTCAGTGCACGAGGCCGCCGGGCCCCGGCAGCAGGGAGCGGCCGCTCAGCGCGATGTCCACGGCGCGCGCCGCCTGCCGGCCCTCCGCGATGGCCCACACCACTAGAGTCGTGGGGACATACCTGCGTGGTCAGCATGCATTGTGTGGTTGGCCGGGCGCTCAGTGCACGAGGCCGCCGGGCCCCGGCAGCAGGGAGCGGCCGCTCAGCGCGATGTCCACGGCGCGCGCCGCCTGCCGGCCCTCCGCGATGGCCCACACCACTAGAGTCGTGGGGACATACCTGCGTGGTCAGCATGCATTGTGTGGTTGGCCGGGCGCTCAGTGCACGAGGCCGCCGGGCCCCGGCAGCAGGGAGCGGCCGCTCAGCGCGATGTCCACGGCGCGCGCCGCCTGCCGGCCCTCCGCGATGGCCCACACCACTAGAGTCGTGGGGACATACCTGCGTGGTCAGCATGCATTGTGTGGTTGGCCGGGCGCTCAGTGCACGAGGCCGCCGGGCCCCGGCAGCAGGGAGCGGCCGCTCAGCGCGATGTCCACGGCGCGCGCCGCCTGCCGGCCCTCCGCGATGGCCCACACCACTAGAGTCGTGGGGACATACCTGCGTGGTCAGCATGCATTGTGTGGTTGGCCGGGCGCTCAGTGCACGAGGCCGCCGGGCCCCGGCAGCAGGGAGCGGCCGCTCAGCGCGATGTCCACGGCGCGCGCCGCCTGCCGGCCCTCCGCGATGGCCCACACCACTAGAGTCGTGGGGACATACCTGCGTGGTCAGCATGCATTGTGTGGTTGGCCGGGCGCTCAGTGCACGAGGCCGCCGGGCCCCGGCAGCAGGGAGCGGCCGCTCAGCGCGATGTCCACGGCGCGCGCCGCCTGCCGGCCCTCCGCGATGGCCCACACCACTAGAGTCGTGGGGACATACCTGCGTGGTCAGCATGCATTGTGTGGTTGGCCGGGCGCTCAGTGCACGAGGCCGCCGGGCCCCGGCAGCAGGGAGCGGCCGCTCAGCGCGATGTCCACGGCGCGCGCCGCCTGCCGGCCCTCCGCGATGGCCCACACCACTAGAGTCGTGGGGACATACCTGCGTGGTCAGCATGCATTGTGTGGTTGGCCGGGCGCTCAGTGCACGAGGCCGCCGGGCCCCGGCAGCAGGGAGCGGCCGCTCAGCGCGATGTCCACGGCGCGCGCCGCCTGCCGGCCCTCCGCGATGGCCCACACCACTAGAGTCGTGGGGACATACCTGCGTGGTCAGCATGCATTGTGTGGTTGGCCGGGCGCTCAGTGCACGAGGCCGCCGGGCCCCGGCAGCAGGGAGCGGCCGCTCAGCGCGATGTCCACGGCGCGCGCCGCCTGCCGGCCCTCCGCGATGGCCCACACCACTAGAGTCGTGGGGACATACCTGCGTGGTCAGCATGCATTGTGTGGTTGGCCGGGCGCTCAGTGCACGAGGCCGCCGGGCCCCGGCAGCAGGGAGCGGCCGCTCAGCGCGATGTCCACGGCGCGCGCCGCCTGCCGGCCCTCCGCGATGGCCCACACCACTAGAGTCGTGGGGACATACCTGCGTGGTCAGCATGCATTGTGTGGTTGGCCGGGCGCTCAGTGCACGAGGCCGCCGGGCCCCGGCAGCAGGGAGCGGCCGCTCAGCGCGATGTCCACGGCGCGCGCCGCCTGCCGGCCCTCCGCGATGGCCCACACCACTAGAGTCGTGGGGACATACCTGCGTGGTCAGCATGCATTGTGTGGTTGGCCGGGCGCTCAGTGCACGAGGCCGCCGGGCCCCGGCAGCAGGGAGCGGCCGCTCAGCGCGATGTCCACGGCGCGCGCCGCCTGCCGGCCCTCCGCGATGGCCCACACCACTAGAGTCGTGGGGACATACCTGCGTGGTCAGCATGCATTGTGTGGTTGGCCGGGCGCTCAGTGCACGAGGCCGCCGGGCCCCGGCAGCAGGGAGCGGCCGCTCAGCGCGATGTCCACGGCGCGCGCCGCCTGCCGGCCCTCCGCGATGGCCCACACCACTAGAGTCGTGGGGACATACCTGCGTGGTCAGCATGCATTGTGTGGTTGGCCGGGCGCTCAGTGCACGAGGCCGCCGGGCCCCGGCAGCAGGGAGCGGCCGCTCAGCGCGATGTCCACGGCGCGCGCCGCCTGCCGGCCCTCCGCGATGGCCCACACCACTAGAGTCGTGGGGACATACCTGCGTGGTCAGCATGCATTGTGTGGTTGGCCGGGCGCTCAGTGCACGAGGCCGCCGGGCCCCGGCAGCAGGGAGCGGCCGCTCAGCGCGATGTCCACGGCGCGCGCCGCCTGCCGGCCCTCCGCGATGGCCCACACCACTAGAGTCGTGGGGACATACCTGCGTGGTCAGCATGCATTGTGTGGTTGGCCGGGCGCTCAGTGCACGAGGCCGCCGGGCCCCGGCAGCAGGGAGCGGCCGCTCAGCGCGATGTCCACGGCGCGCGCCGCCTGCCGGCCCTCCGCGATGGCCCACACCACCAGGGATTGCCCGCGACGGCAATCTAAACACACATCGATGTTGATATACCTACTACATGTTTTTTTAGTCGTTGTTTTCCCGCAGCAGAGCGCTTCACTTCAGTAGTACTATCGATTTATGCAAGTATTTTTTTTTACTTTTTTTATTATTTTTTTTAAAATTTGATGGGAAAATAGATACCAAATGTGAGTAAATAATATTTTTTTTTGGTGAATGCGAAGGGCAATGACCCCGACCAGTGCCCGCCGCGACGCAGCTACTAATGGTTCGAGTTTCGTCTATCGTAATTATTCATAATCGTAAAACTTTTGATTTGAATAGAAAACAAACTTTATTAATCTATTTTACTATGTACTAAGATAGAATCATTTTACTGCGGGAAAACAACGACTAAAATTTCACACTATAAATAATATCTCTTGATACTAAGCACACAGCGCCATCCAGCTCCAAACTAAACAAAGCTTGTCAAGCAGTGGATAAACATTACAAATATACACTTTTTTTTAATGTTACATAGTATACGTGAAAATGCCCAGGCCAATACAAACAGACATGTTCATACACACAAATGTTTATGCCGTGCCAGGATTGAACCTGCGACCATTACACGATTTACCATTAAGGTAAATTAGACGTTTTGTGTCGGACGGCTGCGGTACGGTAACCGTCCGACAAAAAACGTCTAATTTTAAAAGCCCTTAGAAAATTAAAAAGAAAAAACTGAAACAACCACTAAAATAAATGATCATACATGAAACTAACTGATAAGTATTAGCAATATGCATAATTAATTTTACCTCCAGCAGCGAAGACGTTGTTGACAGGCGTTTTGTAGATATTCGACTTTTCAGTTTCTACGTTGCTGCGGGCGTCAAGTGGCAAGTCTGAAAACAAAAAAATCAAGCTGTAGGTTGTTCTGTGGTAAGTAACTATATGTTAATGTCTTACTAGCTGCTATGGCTGCCAATCTTTTTTATCTTCTCACGTCGAGTTATCTTACAGGTTAAGACATTGCAGGCTTGAATCACCTGAATGTCTGAAAAGAACGATGATTCCGTGCTTCGGAAGGCACGTTAAGCTGTTGGTCCTGCGCCTGATCTCTCTTCGGTCGTGTCAGACTGCTGTCCCACCGTGTTATGAGAGTGAGGGAATAGGGAGTGCACCTGTGCTTGCGCACTCACTTATGCACTATAAAATTATCCTGCGTAGTTGGCTGATCGTAAAAGATTGGCCGCCGTAGCCGAAAACTCGGCTAGAAGGGATTATTATTATTATTACGTAGAGTGTATGGGTCGTTCTTCTTTTTAACCTACAAAAAGGTGTCTTCACGTCTTCAGTGAAAAAAAAAACAAGGAAATTACCATAAGTTTTTTTTAATTGTATTTTTACAGGCACTGTCAACGATATTAAATTCGTTGGGCACTGTACTAAACATTAATGACTGTGCACGATTAAATAATAAATGTTTTTAATAATTTCACTGTAAAAAGTACGTTACAGAGTCGTAAATCCGCGTGACAGAAGTGTAAATCAAATTGTAGGTTAAAAAGAAGAACGACCCGTATACGTGTGTGTGTATGTGTGATTACTGACCCAGCTGGTTGGCGACGTATCGCTCGGGTCCGAGGAAGCCCATGGCGAGCAGCACGAGGTCGGCCTTGAACACCTTCTCCGTCCCGGGCAGCTCCTTCATCTCCCAGCGGCCGCCCGGCCCGCGCGTCCACTCCACCTGCACTGCTGTGACGCCGCTCACGTTGCCGGAACCTAAGCAACAAAATAGTAAAATATCAGTCTATAAGGCTACGTCCCCAGTAGGCAAACTGTTAGCGGCAGACTTAACAGTGTGACAGTTTGCCGCTTATTGATTAATACGCCTTTCCATATTATAACAAATGAAGTGTCCACAGTTTGCTAGTTTTGCGCCCACTGTACGTAGGTTGCAGCGTTTTGCGCGCCGACTATCTCAGTGAGCGGCCGGACTCCAAGCAAAACCGGTTGCGTCGTTCGAAAATTAAATTTCTGTTCGCCACTTTGCGGCTCACTCAGTCTGCCGCTAACAGTTTGCCTACTGGGGACGCAGCCTTAATGTCCTACTTGCAAGACAAACTGCACAAAGATAGTTCGTCGATCCGGGAATCGAACCCGAGATATCGGCCATCCATCACCCACCATTAAGCCACCATCCATCTCGAGTCGTTACAATACAAATATGTGTTGATTTTATTGTATCCGAAGAGCTTATAAACTACCTGGACGCTGCACGTCGAACATCTGATTGAAGACAAGATCCATCTCTTTTTACCCTCACCACAGAGTACTAATATAAAAAATCAAACTCCACATTCGCCACAGTAATAATCGCAATGGAAAACAATCACACCATTTTCTCACTAAGTTCCATCCGCCCTATCCCAATACCGGTCACTTGCCTACCTCCCCATTTTAAATGTCATCAAATCCATCCACAGATAAAATACATACGCACTTCAAAGGAATAAAACAAAACAATGCAACAACAATAGAATGTGTCATAATAGTACTCACCGTCATCTAAGAATTCTTTGGTAAGCGTAGAGAACTTCCTCGGGTCATTGCCAAATTTGACTTTCACTTCTTCGTGGCCATAGTCGACCCTACAAAACAAAAAATAATATTAATAACACAATAAAGGATTCCGCATTCATCTGAATTCATCCTTAGTTTAAAGTATTAAAATAAAAAGTAAAACATCAACAAGGCGGGCACCGGCTATTCTTCTTTAAAAAAGTATGAAGAGAAACCCGGGGCTTAATGGCTATTAGTCATAAAAGACGCTTTAGGCCCAAGTCCCTTACATGGTCGCTAATCTGACTAGCTTATGTTCAAGGTGGCCCAACGTATCTCCTCCGAAATAAAAGAGTATAAAATGGTGAATGGTATATCAGCTGGAACATTACCTGAAAACTCTAGGCCATTGTGGCCACGGGTTATCCTGTCCTCTGGTCGGCTTCGGCTCGGGCAGGATCTCGAACGTCGTGATGGACTTGGCGCCTTGTCGCAGAGATGTCGCTATGCAGTCGCATCTATAAATAAATAACATAGATATAATGTAAGTTATTAGTGAATAACTAACCGTGAACCAAGTGTTAATAACCATAGCTAATGTGGCGCCTCCAGAGCAGGTTTTTTATTTTCTATGTTAGGCTATTATTAATAACTTATTGAAATTAAAATTTTGGTTTAATATTAATAACAAGACTCGATATAAATGCTCTAAGATGCATAGGATTTTTTAATATCTCTTTTTATGATTGTGTGGAATGAGGGTGTTTCTGAATAAAAAATCCAGTCATCCTAAAACGTGATCCAATCGGGTGTGAAGGGAAAACCGGGGGAGTTTAGTGGGTAGTGGACGCTTCAGTCTCGAGTCCCACACACAACCGCAGGTCTAGCTAACCTGCGGTTTTGGTGAATAAACGCATGCTCCTCCGCAAAAATAAAGTTTTCTAGACTCACCCAGTATCTCCACCGCCTATGATAAGCACGTCTTTATCCTTAGCGCTAAGCTCGGGATGCGATGGCGGCGGCGCGTGGTGTGAACCAGCGGGGCCCATCTGCTTCTTCTGCCAGCTCTCCAGGAACTCCATGGCGAAGTGGATGCCGTTTAGCTGCCGCCCCTTCAGCGGCAGGTCGCGCGGCCACGTCGCGCCCATGCACAGGACTAGGGCTGAATACCTGCCAGATAAACTCGAGATATAACATTTCATACGACGTGTTTCGGGGAAAGGGCACTGAAGCTAGTGAAATTACTGGGCATTTGAGACCTAGTAACTGTCGTCTCGGTGTAGCGGGCGCAGGGCGGTGCCAGACAGTAACTGCTTAGTTACTGTTTGGCACTGAACTGTCTAAGGGAAGACGTGGCGCTTACTATCAGGTGTAAGATCTGCTCGTTTTGTTACACATTGCAATAAAAAAAATACAAAGGAGAAGACCAATTTTGGGCCCAACGATACAGACATGAAACATATACTAAAAAAATCTATATTTTTTCTTAGTTCACCCTATTTGCGTTTTACCCACAATTTCAATGGCCAACAGCAAAAAAAAATGGATTTTTATGATTTCATTATATTCAACTTGCTTTATAAACGCGAATTTCATTAGACTTATTTTCGACTATCTTTCTAAATGCTCTGATAAAAATAAAAAACGAGTAAGTCAGTTTTTATTAATCGATTTTATCTAAATCGATACTTAAATATATTTTATACGGTGTCTTTTCTTGGCATAATACTGAATCATTTTTTTCTTATGAGTTAAAACAGTTACTTGATAAATATGATTAGACTCTTGACTAGATTTGCAAATGAGTATTACTTGTTAAAACGGTGTTACAAAAAAGCGAGTCGAAAATCGATTTATTTCAGTTGTCTTTTTAATCGGATATATACGGCACTATTTAGTGTCTGTATTGTCTGTCAGTAATGTAAGTGTCAGCTATATTTAATCAATTATTTTGTTTGGATTTTGATTTTATTTCGTTTTTCGTACTCGATGTGTTATTTAATGTGTCCCTTTGTATTGCTCCTGATTTTAAAAGACCTCTGCTTACTCACGGACTCAGAAACCGATCGCTCTCTAACTGACCCTGCATAAACCTTGGACATCGTTTTCTGCAACCCATGAATACCTTTGAGTGAACATACAACAAGGATAACCTGATCTTGCCTATTGACGACCTGAGCGTGATTTACGGGTATAAACATGAGCTTGTGCTGTGGAATTGTACCGTGGAATAGCAACGGGGCGTTGCAGCACAACACAATACGAAGACGCCTATTGGAAAAAGAAGGATGGGCCCGACACCAAGAAAATACAACATCCCTGCCCAGTTTTTGGATACTATATTAATATTTTGTACTGATGATTAAGAATAAAATATAATTAAAATGTTATGTCTTTTTATACCTAGGTATTTATTTAAGTACCTATAATATTCAGATCCTTTGCATTATTAACATGTGTGGTAGGTAGGTATGCATAATAGGTATGTTGTCAAATCATAGTCATAGTTTAATGTTGGTGTACTGCAGACTGCCTTGCTACCTATCAAAAGAACTAAGAATGTAATAAATCAAAACGCATGAAAATCGGTTCATCCGCTTGGGAGCGTTCAAGTATTACGTAACGCAATTTTTGAAGATTTTTGGACCCCCCCCCCCCCCCCCGGAACGCACCGTAACGTTTTTCTGTGAATGACGACCAGACAATACAATGGGTTTTCCCCGTAAAACGTAAATGAAAAAGGTTGCCAAATTGGGACAATTTATTTTTACGATGATACGATGCGTTACACGTCACGTAACATTGGTTTTTTTAACGAATCGTAACGTTTTGCGAGACCCCCCCCCCCCCCAAATTGCGTTACGTAATACTTGAACGCCCCCAGGAGCTACGTCGTTGCCACAGGAAAACATACACGGGCACTATCATCCCTCTTTTTGTGTCGGGAGTTAAAAAAAAGTTAAAAAACTAGCACTTTTCTTACTTAAAATGATCATGGGTTACATAACCTCAAATATTTTCAGTAGATTATTTTACCGACTTGGCCATAGAAATTCGCAGTGAAAATAGGCCTCGTAGGAAGTCTTTAAATGAACAAAGTATAGGCCAAGTTACAGCCTTGTATCGCCAGGCCCAAGATTGTATGGGGATCGGTCTTCTCCTTTATATATTTAGTGGCATGAGTACATATCTGGCCATGATTTAGAAGTCCTGGGTCGATTTTTGGATTCGACATTTTTCTTTAAATTTACAAAAAAGAAAGCACAGTAATCAGACAGATAACTTTACAAGAAATTGTCTGACAGTTAATTCTGGTCCTTAGACCGCTAATGTCTAAACACAAGCTCCTTTGCACTGCTTTGGAATACTTTTGGAATGATTTATTTTATTAATATCACCAAACAAACAGAGCTTTACGCTTTGTTAATCTGACAACAAAAGATTGACAGTTTTGACCAACAAATAATACCAGGGGACAACTTATGGTGAACAGACTGTACTCTCCCCAGTCCTACCAAGAATTTTTCTACTCTACAAAAGCAGCAGTGTACTGACTCGTTTGCGAGGTCGGAGGCGGAGATGTCCTTGCCGACGTCGACGTTGCACTTGAAGACCACGCCCTCGGCCTGCATCAGGCGCACGCGCCGCTGCACCACGTCCTTGCCCAGCTTCATGGTGGGGATGCCGTACTGCAGCAGGCCGCCCGCGCGGTCGTTGCGCTCGAATACTGTCACGCCGTACCCCGCCTGCACACCGATAACGAAAACGATCGATAAAACATAGTATAGCCTGATCATTATAATAAAAAACCTCGCTATATTGCGGAAAAATATTGGAACTAATTTCTTCAAGTTTTTTTTTATACCACATCAGTTGGCAGATAGACACGCAGCCCACCTGATGGTAAGCGGCCACTGCGGCCTATTCCATTGAGGGACACTTCACCAGGAAGCGTCGCTCAATGTGCTGCCAAACTGTAGGCTTATCTGATCTTAAAGCCTTCGATTTCAAGTGTACTGGCTCCCACATTAATACTGCCGGAACACAGCCAGCGCTGTTATGGTGGCAGATTTCATCTGTGGGGGTGGTAGCTAGCCAGTCGCACTCCGAAAAATCCCTACCACCAACCAGACCCAGGCAGGACTCGACACCACGACCTCCTAGTTTTTATACCCGAGCGGCTTAGCCACTGTTCTACGGAGGCGGTCAAATATTTAAGAAAAGAACTACAAACCTTATTCAGTTGATGTGCGCAGGCAAGACCAGCTGGTCCTGAGCCTACAATGGCCACTGTTTTACCATTGCGGTGTTCAGGTATCTGCAAATTGAAAAAAAAAAAAAACATTTTAGTAAGAACAAACCAAATAAAAAAATACACATAATTATGTAATCCTAGCCGAACATTTTTTTAGTGGACAAGTGAATGCGTTAGCATGGGTGCCTGCCTTTTCTATTCCTACGTACAGTCGACAGCACATCAGATTACCCCAATCTGTCAAATTTCTACAACCAATTTTCAGCTTTATTCAGGTCACATACTTTCAATTGAGATTTTTTGACAGATTGGGGTAGGTTTATCAACTAAGATAGTGCATTCATCTCACTTTAAAAAAAAGATTTTCTTATTCTTATTTATGTATTATGTATAAAAAGGCGGACTTAACGTCACATGGAATTCTCTACATTTGGAAAAGCAAATTTTTTTGAATAGGCTCTTAAATTTTTCAGTAATCCCTAATAAACTGTATTTCATTGACTTCAACATTGATGATGCTCTCTCATACAAAAACAAAAATTTAACTGACATGAAATAAAAAAATTATACGCTTCTTGTATATTTTATTGTTTTTGTCTGTAGTCGGTTTTATTAGCATACTCAAATTACTGGGTGAAATTATTGGATATATGAGACCTAATAACTGTCGTCTCAGTGTAGCGGGCGCAGGGCGGTGCCAGACAGTAACTGCTTAGTTATTGTTTGGTACTGAACTGTCTAAGGGCAGACGTGGCGCTTACCATCGGGTGTACGATCTGCTCGTCTTGTTAAACATTTCGAAAAAAAGTATTTTTTACTTTTTTTTTTTACTCTGGTGATGTATTCCCAGAGAATTTTAAGATTGTGTATATATGTATTTTAAAAGATGCGTTTGTGGTATTTTGTTTTATAGTTTTTGAAGTTTGTATGATAAATGTTCAAATTCTAATGAGGCTGTGGATTAAGATTAATTGGTAGGATTAATTATAAGATGATGAATGTAAAAAAAAACCTAGGAAGGCGTTTACATCGCGTAAAATGTCGCAACGGCCGAGCCAATAAATAATAATAAAAAACTGGTCAGTCCAAAGCTCAGGTTATAAGGTACCTCAGGCTTGATCCAGCCGCTCTCGAAGGCGTGGTCGATGATGGCGCACTCGATGTTCTTGATGGTGACGGGCGGCTCGCTGATGCCCAGCACGCACGCGCCCTCGCACGGCGCCGGGCACACGCGCCCCGTGAACTCTACAAACAAGTATACATATTATTTAAAACCATATGTATCAAAGTTAATTTAAAAAACCCTCGTTGTCGACTTCGATTAGGCAAAGTGCTTGGTAGCTGCTTGATTGTCTTTCGTAAACCATAGCACCGTAGAGAAGCACCGCGATGAACATTTAGAAAAAAAATAACTGCACCTAATTTGGTTCATTAATTCAGGAGCTACGCATCCAGTTAGATACATTGCTCATTTTGCGTGGAGGTAAAAAATGGCGTCAAATATAAAAATCTGAGTTTTTAAATATCTAATAATCATTCATTCTCTATGGGTGTACATTAGGAAAAATACTATAAACGGTGCTTTTGAAGCAACAGGAACGTATTCGTAATTTATTTTGCTGTAGCCTTAACTGCGCAAGATCTTCGCTGCTCAATAGAACCAAGACCGGTTTTTTGGTGAAGCCGTTTTCTTTTTATTCTTCGGATCCCATCACGAAACATTACCAACAAACGGAACATAAGAGTACCTGGGAAGTTGTTAGTCTGCAGCAGCTGGCGCAGCGCCTGCGGCCAGTCGGCGCGGAAGACGAGGTCGTTCCACTTGGGCACGATGTTGCCGAGCGGGCAGCCGTGCTGGCTCTGGCAGAAGGGCACGCCGCAGTCCATGCAGCGCGCGGCTTGCACGCGCAGGCCGCGCCGCACGTGCCCGCTGTTGTAGATCTCGTCCCAGTCGCGCATCCGCTTCTCCGCCGGCCGGTACATTGATGTCTCGCGCGGGTACTTTATGAAACCCCTGCCAGACACACGCACACACATTACACCCTCCAAGTGATTGCTTTATGAAACTCTGTCACACACACGCACACGGTGGTTATTTTAATGCCCAACAGTGCGTCGGTTAAAGAGCGAAAATGTTTAGTATTTCCCGATATTATTGAATGCGTTCACAAACCACGTAGGTAACTAGGTACCAATTAGAAATTGGCAATGATAATTCTCAAAGAAAAAAATTGGTACATAATATAACCAAAACCAACCTAGTCTTATCCAGAATCTTCTCCAAGTTCTTCTTCTCAAGCTCGACATCCTTCACAGCTTCTTCGATGTCGGCGATTCCGTTCTCCTCGCTCTTGCCGTTGGTCTGCGCCTTCGGAGCCTTTAGCGCCATCTGCTTCAGCGCCTTCTGGTACTCGTACGGGAAGACTTTCACGAACATCTTCGCTGGCGCTGGCCAGGTCTTGAGGAGATCTTCTGCTATTACCGATCTGACAATATTAAAGAGAAACGATAAAATAATATCGTCAACACTAGATTTGTTTTAGATGTTATCGAAATTAATAGTTCCGCTTATAGACAGAAGTGGTGAATATTAACTGATTCATACATAGATAAAAATAAGCTAAAAAAACGTGTCAAATGAAGATATAGGAACACAACTGTACTTCATTTTGACTTTTGGCATTAATAATGCCCTCTTTAACATAACTTGCAGAATTTCTGAGCCAATTGTCATCTTATTTTAGAAAATTGTTTACTTCGATGACTTAATACTATAACGTCAGACTACATCCATACGTTGTTTCTACAACTTCCTCAGTTTTAATACAATACGAGCCATTTGGTGTAATGGTCGAGAAGTCGGCTATTACACCAGGAGGTCGCGGGTTCGATCCCCGCACGGTACAAACATTTGTGTGCATGAACATGTCTGTTAGTATCGGTCTGGGTGTTTCTATGTATAATATGTATGTAAAAGTATATAAGTAATGTTTATCCGTTGTCTAGCACCCATAGCACAAGCTAATGCCTAGTTTGGGGCTAGATGACGCTGTGTGAATAATGTCCAGAGATATTTAATATAACTGACCCAGTGTACTCGACGAACTCCTCGAGCAGCGTCCTGACCTCGTCCAGGTCGTCCTGCAGCTCCAGCGGCAGCAGCTCGACCATCTCCGGGTTGCACTTGCCCGCCTTGAACGATCCGTCCACGTCGTACACGTACGCGATACCACCTGCGATCATATACATACGTGAATATAATTTAATAATAATATAATAATTGTAATATACCGTTTATTTCAGGCAACACAATTTCAAGTAATTACTGACCGATATTATAAATACTTTAAAAACTAACATACATACAGATAGAAATATAAAAACAAAATAATATCATTTAACAGCCTTGAGGCGTGCGGTGTCAGTTGGTAGCCGTCCACGAAATCTTCGATAAGCTACACCCTGTGGCCAGAAGTCCTCCTTCATGAAAGTTTCCAGATAGGTCGGCACTCTCACCACAAAGGAACCGAAGTTGATTTAAAACGATTAAGGTTTTAAAGTTTTTATCTAAGGTGAGGTGCAGTTTAGTCTAATTATT
The DNA here is from genome assembly GCA_949319885.1 of Mecyna flavalis. Taxonomy (NCBI): domain Eukaryota; kingdom Metazoa; phylum Arthropoda; class Insecta; order Lepidoptera; family Crambidae; genus Mecyna; species Mecyna flavalis. Next base: position 18,324,877 of record OX439430.1, read on the forward strand.
GGATCGCAAAAATCTTTACAACAACGTCATTTGTCGGCAACGTTGCCAAACGTGTTGAGCGTTGCTTTCTGCGCTTCTTTCCTTTTTTTTTTTTTTTTTTTATACTAGGTCAGTTGGCAGACAGGCACGCAGCCCACCTGATGGTAAGCAGCCACTGCGGCCTATTCCATTGAGGGACGCTTCACCTGGAAACGTCCCTTAATGTGCTGCCAGACTGTAGACTCATCTGATCTTCGAGCCTCTGATTTCAAGACGTGTACTGGCTCCCACATTAATATTGCCGGAACACAGCCAGAGCTGTTATGGCGGCAGATTTCACCTGTGGGGGTGGTAGCTAGCCAGTCGGACTCTGAAAAAGCCCTACCACCAACCAGACCCAAGGCGGGAATCGAACCCACGACCTCCGTGTTTTTATACCCGAGCGGCTTAGCCACTGTTCCACGGAGGCGGTCGATTCTCCGGTCCTCTTCAGATTCTTAGAAGACGAGCCGGTGTCTGTTTTGTGGTGATTGACTAGCCCTTATTTCAGGTGGCTGTGTGCCTGTCTGTCCTGAAATGTCTATTCGGAAACAAGATACATCCTGAAGTACAATCAAAAGCACGTCAGACTTATACACTTTGGACTTTGTACCACTCTTGGGTGTTGGGGGCATAAGTGCTATTATCGAACTTTTTTTCATATATTTGGACTAAGCTAGCACTTGACCACAAAGTTGCCTGATGTTTAACAACTATGCGGTCTACGATGGAGCGCGCTTGCTTAGGACAAGCCCGTGAACTGCAAGTGTTTACCGTGATGTGCTGTTGACCGTACCATAAAGACCAGTACTGACCGCTCATGCCGGCGGCGAAGTTGCGTCCAGTCAGGCCGAGGACCAACACCGTGCCGGCCGTCATGTACTCGCAGCCGTGGTCGCCCACGCCCTCCACCACGGCCGTCACGCCACTGTTGCGCACGCAGAACCGCTCCGACGCTATGCCTCTGTGAACGCAATGATAATTTTACTTAAAAGTAAAATACATAAAGATCACTTTACTTTTAATCTAATGTACTCTTAAAAGTGAAAGATCTTCCTCTTGGAGTACATTAGGACTCTGCCTCGAATTTCACGAAAGCGGGAGCGGTCACGTTCTTGGAGACTATGGTCTGATAGTAATATTTTTACCTACATACTCCTACAACTTATTATACTAGCGTTAAATAAATTAAAAGTTCTGCGGCGTTATTCCGTAAAGTTTTCTCTCGTATCTGCCTTGAATATAATTAAAGGTAATTTTTAACATACGGTTATGTTTTCATGATGTATTGTTTGAAACATAAAATCACGAGAAAACGACTACATATTTATTTCTCAATTTCACAAGTGGACTAGATTCTTGATTCTCCTCTGATACAGTAAAATAGTAGTAAAAACTGGTTTCGTAGCACATGTGCTACTAAAAGAGCTTGGAAAATTCGGACAGTAGGTTAACTATTTTATAATCACACGATTGAGAAAGCAAAGGGAACTATGTAGTACCTGAAATACGCCCGGCCAGATGTAGCTCCATACAAGCAAACGTTTCCAACAATCACGTTCACGTGAGACTCGAACGGAGACGACTTGGGTGGGTAGATGATCACTTTACCACCCGACAGACCCTTGCCTGAAAGCCAAATATGAAACATTTTAAAATTTATGCACATACATTCAAAGTTAAAATTATGCACTTATGGTAGTACCAATATATCAACAATGTATGTATAATGCTCTATGAAACAGATAAAATTTTTGAAGAGTGAAGTGGCAACAATCAAATAAAAATCAATAAGATGTCATTCATTATTATTCTGTCAAAGTGTGATGTCAATTGTCAACCGTGCCTTATTACTATTGAATATTGTGAGTTATTTGCGAGTATAACCAAGCAACCAAGTGTTGCTATAACTATAGCTAATGTGGCAGTTTTTTTATTTTCCTGGTATGGCCATGCTTGTATCTTAATTTTGTAACTGTCTGTCACCTATCGGCAATTTAAAATAAGTAATGGCGCTGACATAGCGTAAAACTAATACTCGAAGAAATTCAATGGGTCTGCTAAGGTCTCGGTAGCCCAATTGGTTAGGGCACTCGTCCAGGAAGCGAGGAGCGCGGGTTCGATCCCAACCTGATGCCATTTTTTCTAATATCATGATGATGATGATCTTACCAACGTAGTCGTTGGCGTCGCCCTCGAGCGTGACGGTGATGCCCCGCGACAGGAAGGCACAGAAGCTCTGCCCAGCCGAACCCGTCAGCGAGATGTTCACCGTCTTGCCGTCGGGCAGTCCGTGGTCGCCGAATTTCCTGGATGAACAACAAGGAACTTAAAATCACAAAATAGCATGATGCCTGCGACAGCTCTCATCGGATTGACAGGAAGAATGTCACAATTTTTGACTGTTAAATGTATGCAGAGAAATAACGTTCATGATTGGCCGACCCCTCCAACTTACTTCATTGCTGTCATCTTTCGCTTACATTTATTTATTGATTGTGAACACGGTGTAAAATTTCGAAAAAAAAAATGTTTTGTTCATTACTTTTAACGTAAAACCATAATAATAATAAAAAATCAATCAATTTGGTTAAAACTAAAAGTAAGTCGTTTAGGATAAAAAAATATGTAAATGTTAATGCGATTCGAAAATAAGAATGCTTTCTACTAGTGCTCAATCTTGCAGTGTAGGTCGATTGAAAAATCGATTAAGTACTTATCGATTTTCAACTATTAGATTAAGATACCCACACTGACGTTTCTAAAAATGACACCAGTCACAGGTCTCATCCTGTGACTGGCTCAATGGGTGCTTTGTTCTATTGAGCCAGTCAACCTTATATGACGACGTTAGAACCATAGTGATCCAAGTGACATTTTTGTCAAAATGGATATTTTGTTATTAACATCCCAAAAAAAGACATATCTTTCATGCCACATTGATCCAAGTGCATAATATAGCAATTTTCATAAGAAAAATCATATCGGTCACTTTGGAATATGACAATTTCAGGAACAAGTCCAAACACGTTTCCCTCATTTTCTCAAAAAGTTGAAAATGTGACTTGGATCACTATGGTTCTAACGTCGCTATATTTGGACCTTACATCGGCTGAATGCTTTCATATATACAAAAAAAGGCTCCGGTGCATTAAGAGTGGCCAATAGGGCAGATAGTATATAAGGTGTCGGGCGGCAGCACTACTTTAAGCCAGGAAAGTGCTAACGTGTTCAGTTGGTTACTCACATGGCGATGTGGTAGGAGAGCGTGGAGGTGAAGGCGCGGTCCTCGTTGGTGATGCGCATGGCGATCTCCACGTGCGCCTGCGCTCCCTCCAGGATGCCTTGGCACTGCTCGATCAACTGGTTGTCCAGGCGCTTCTCCAGTTGGAAGTCCTGAGAGGACAAATAGTATTTATAAAAGCAATCTATATGACTTTTAATTGCGGAGGTTTGTAACGAATTAAGTATTTTTAAGCTATTCCATAGCTTTTATCGCGGGCTTTGAGCGCGGTGACCGAATCAAAAACAAGAACGAACGAAAAAGAACCTAAGGAAAAACCCTGACCCTGACACCCGTCTAACGTGGTTTCAGTTCGGCTCACTCCGGCACGGTGTTTGTGCTCAAGCTCAAAAAAGCTCGCACGGATTAAGACGAGCTGTTCGGTCGGAGCGCTAGCCTGCGGTTATGGTGCATAAACGCATTCTCCTCCGAGAAAAAAGAAAAGAAAAAAAAAGCTCTTATGGTGCATAAACGCATTCTCCTCCGAGAAAAAAAAAGCTCGCACGGATCAAGACGAGCTGTTCGGTCGGAGCAGCTCGCACGGATCAAGACGAGCTGTTCGTTCGGAGCAGCTCGTCTCGATCCGTCAGCTGAAGGACCAGCCTAGTGGTATGTACCTGTGCCTTGGACCCGGCGCGGATGTCGACGCCCGGGCGCATGTGCAGCGCGTTCTTCAGGATGAGGGACAAGTTCAGCAGCCGTGCTTTCGGGTTTTCGTTGTTTTCGCGCGCTTTGAGGAGGTCTGTGCGACCGATCAGATCTTGGAAGCGACGCACGCCCACCGCCGCCATGTGAGATCGCACCTGACAAACAAATAATAAAGTTAAAGTATCAGAAGTAACATTCCGATCAAGTTTGACGAGCCATTTGGTGAATTGGTCGAGAAGTCGGCTGTTACACCAGAGGTCGCGGGTTCGATCCCCGCACGGTCATTCGTGTGCATGTCATGTTGTATCGGTCTGGGTGTTAATATGTATTATATGTAATTATGTATTTACGAAAAAAAGTATAAGTAATGTTTATCCGTTGCCTGGCACCCATAGTACAAGTTAATGCTTAGTTTGGGGCTAGATGGCGCTGTGTGTATAATGTCCAGAGATATATTTTTTTTATTATTATAGTGCAGTGCGTTACCTCCTCGGCGAGCATGAAGAGGTAGTTGACGACGTGCTCGGGCTTGCCGGCGAACTTCTTGCGCAGCACCGGGTCCTGCGTCGCGATGCCCACCGGACACGTGTTCAGGTGGCACTTGCGCATCATTGTGCAGCCTGGACAGAATATAAACAGTAAGTATCAGCCTAATAATGTCCCACTGCAGGGCAAAGGCCTCCATTCTTTGAAATCAAGTTATCGCTACAATGATGGGTATTGGCTTAGTCACCACTCAACTTCTTTTTACATGCATTGTCATTTTTCTTGACATATTATTTAATTTAATTTTATTTTTGTGACATGTAAAATTTGACGTCCATATGTATGTGCTATATAAGAGCCAAAATTGAATAAATGAATTTGATTCTTTGATTCTTGATTGATTGTCAGACAGTCAGTCAGTTTTCTCTTTTATATTAGATGACAGTTGTAGATCAATGTATGTGAACTAACCGAGAGCAATGAGCGGCGCAGTACTGAAGCCGAACTCGTCAGCGCCTAGCAGAGCCGCCACCATCACGTCGAATCCGGTGCGGATCTGCCCGTCGGCCTGTACCACGACTCTGCAAGAAGAACCAAACGTTACATGCACTCCATATGACATGACCACCCCATACAAATGGGCTTCAGTAAACATTTTACGGTATCTTATATAGATAGTAAAACAAAGGACTCAATATGGAGCCTTGAGGGACGCTCATTATTAAAAACATAGTGAAGAAAAGTCAATAATACTGGATTGAAAATTAATCCTGCCTGTGTAATAAACATTTAATAATTTAGTATTCTTAGACAGGATTTCTCAGTAACTGTACCAATAGCATTAGATTTCGTAATCGTTTTAAGAGTTAGTCGAATTACGTAATCAAAAGCTTCATACAAATCACTGTACAGCCTGACCAGGAAAATAAAAAACCTGCTTTGGAGGCACCACATTAGCTATGGTTATAGCAACGTTTGGTTGCTATGGTTATTCTCACAAATAAGTCACAATATCCAATAGTAACAAGCCACGGTTGACAATTGACATCACACTTTGACAGACAGTAATAATGCATGAGATCTTATTGTTTTTTTATTTCATTGTTGCCACTTAAAGAAATTAGTTCCAATAATTTTTCCGCAATATGGCGAGGTTTTTTATTTTATTGGTTAGGCTATAAATACGCATGGCTTCTTATTTATTTATAAAAACTTTATTGTCCACAAAATTATGATACAAAAGGCTGACTTCACGCTAAAAGTATTCTCTACCAGTCAACCTTTGGGGGGAAAATATAAATAAAATATAATTTTACTAAAATATTGATAACAGATATATATGTGACTTGTAACTAACCTGGACCTAAGATCGTTAAGTACGAGGACCTGGTGAGTTTCCGCTACGCCCAGCTCCCAGGGCAGGCCCGCGGACTTGATGCCCGTCCACGAGCTGGCGCCGGTTCCGCCGTCGTGTCCCGAGATCACGATGTGCTCGGCTTTGCCCTACGATGGTACAAATGTATTTTATGTATAAGCATAGAAATATATACTTTAGATAACATTCATCATCATCATCACCAGCCTGTGACAGTCCACTGCTGGACATAGGCCTCTACATATGCTCGCCACGCTGATCGATCCTCGGCCACTCGCATCCAGCTCCTGCCAGCCATCTTGCGCAGATCATCGCTCCACCTGGCCTGAGGGCGTCCTACACTACGTTTACCGAGACGCGGTCTCCACTCTAGAACCCGTTTACCCCAACGGTTATCGGTTCTACGGCTGATATGGCCAGCCCACTGCCACTTCAGCTGGCTAATCCGGCGAGCTATGTCGGTGACTTTGGTTCTCTGCCGAATCACATCATTTCGGATGCGATCCCGCAGAGAGACGCCGAGCATAGCTCTTTCCATAGCCCGCTGAGCGACTTTAAACTTGTGGACTAGCCGTGCCGTAAGTGTCCACGTTTCGGCTCCGTATGTCATGACGGGTAGGACGCACTGATTGAAGACTTTCGTCTTTAGGCATTGTGGAATTGGCGATGAGAAGACTCGACGTAGTTTTCCAAACGCTGCCCAACCCAACTGAATTCTTCTATTTACCTCATCCTCAAAGTTGTTTCGACCCAACTGCAATGACTGCCCAAGGTACACATATTTTTGAACAACTTCGAGGACGGCGCCGTGAATCGCAATCGGTTCCGGTAGAACATGTTCATTGAACATGACCTTGGTTTTGTCCAAGTTCATCCGTAGGCCGATGCGTAAAGAAGAATCAGCCAGGTCATTCAGCATCTGTTGTAGGTCCTGCAGCGTCTCCGCCGTTATGACGATGTCATCTGCAAATCGCAAGTGAGAGATGTATTCGCCATTTATGTTGATGCCACGTCCTTTCCAGTTCAGCGTTCTAGATAACATTAATAAAAGGATAATGCAAAACTTGTCATTGTTCTTGGGCCCAAAAAATTTAAATGAATGTGCAGAGATGAGATGTATTCTACGTAAAGGACCACACACACACACCATCAACTTTTATTATGATGACACCATAATCGGTCCCAGGGGGAAAAGTTATCGTCCATAATAATTTATTATTTTGATATAAACATAAATAAAATTAACATATTTTTCACTAGGACCAATTTTGTCAAAGTTGTTAAAAAGGTGTTTATTGGATTTACTTCGTAGTCCTATGTCCCAAATCTGCACAACATTTTTTTTGGGCCAACTCTTTTGCATTGTCCTTTCAGCCCGATCCGTCCAGTGGTTTGGGCTGTGCGTTGATAGATCACTATGTCAGTCAGTCACCTTTGAGTTATATGTATATATTTAGATGATACCTTGGCGACTCCAGACGCGACGACGCCCACGCCGACCTCCGACACGAGCTTGACGGAGATCCTGGCGCGCGGGTTGGCGCACTTGAGGTCGTAGATCAGCTCCGCCAGGTCCTCGATGGAGTAGATGTCGTGGTGCGGCGGCGGCGAGATCAGCCCCACGCCCGGCACCGAGCAGCGGGTCGCTGCGATGTCTTCTGTCACTTTGTAGCCTAACAACGAGATATCATCAATCAATCAGAATAGTTTTTATTAATGTAGACTTATGTAGGGTAGACTGGGTACGGTTGAAACATTTTAGCATTTATCATGCATAGCATCGGGATTTGATAAGCGAGCGATGTCGGAAATATACTAAATAAAAGACCTTATATCTGTCTACTATAGGGCAATGTTATTTAAGATCACTGTAAAGCATTTTCTGTGTAAAAGCAAATTTTAAAAAATCTGTCATTTGTTTCAACCGTCCCCATGCCAGGGTCGGTTGAAACAGTGTCTGGGGTCAATTGAAACACATGCAAATAATACAAAATATAATCAATTATCATGTTTTATTAATCTAATAACATTTTTCGAATGGTAATGGCATATTTGACTATCACAAATATTTTTATTAAGTAGTATATAAGCCTTTGGTCTTTAATATATAAGTTTTATATTAAGTACAACTTAAACTAAATAATAATCAGATGTTAGCGATAATATTTTTGAAATAAAGTTACCTAGCAAACATGCATTATATTTCTTACATAACTATCAACACTTTTAATTATAAACTATAAAAACGAATTCCATTCCATTTTTTGCCGCTGTTCTTAACGAAGATCCCGCTTTCACATCTTCATAGGCTTGTTTGTACGTTGATAAGTCGGTTCGACCTTTCGTAGTCTTTCTTTGGCGTACCCTTGGCATCTGAAAAACAATAAAGTTTAATTAATAAACTGTTTCAACCGTACCCACAAATAATGTTTCAACTGTCCCCACCCCCCCATCTTGGTATAAAACGGTTCACAGTAAGAATGATAGTAAATTTAAATAAAAACTTATCATACTACAATATTGTACAAACTTCAATTCAACTGTAACAAAACTCTCAATTATCTAACTATAAACGAAATCTTAATAATTGCAAAAATAAAGGTACAAAAATACTTACTTTTCCATCAAAAAACACAATGGGGCCTCCTACAGACAAACACAGCGCCCGAAGAGCGACGCAATACTAAAATTCAAGTTTCGACTTGTCGCCCGCTTCTTTCTCTCCTTGTACCCCTTACCTCATCACGCACTATTTACGAGATATTCACTTTGTTTCAACCGTCCACCGTTTCAACCGTACCCAGTCTACCCTACTGTCAATCATAATATGATGCCATTTGGTGTAATGGTCCAGAAGTCGGCTATTACACCAGAGGTCGCGGGTTCGATCCCCACACGGTACAAACATTTGTGTGCATGAACATGTCTGTTTGTATCGGTTTGGGTGTTTCTATGTATAACATGTATGTATTTACAAAAAAGTATATAAGTATTTGTTTATCCGTTGTCTGGCACCCATAGCACAAGCTGATGCTTAGTTTGGGGCTAGATGGCGCTGTGTGAATAATGTCGAGATATTTATTTATTTATTTACCACTCCAAAATATTAGTCGATAAAACGCGTGTTACCTGGCAGCTCCCCGCCCTCTCCCGGCTTGGCTCCCTGCGCCATCTTGATCTGCAGGTCGTCGGCGTGCGCCAGGTACGACGCCGTCACGCCGAACCGCCCCGACGCTACTTGCTTGATCGCTGAACGCTTGTTGCACTCCGGATCCTACGTAAAACGAACAGCAGTTAGGCCTTGTCCAGGAAGGCGATTTTAATTAATTTTGTTAAATACCAAAAAAACCAAATGTGTAAAATTTACCATGCCAAATGTGAGGCAGGTTGTTCCCAATATCACTGTGAATGGTGAACCTATTGATATGGTCAATTCAACGGTTTTTTTGGGCATAACTCTAGACTCGAAATTGCAATGGGGTCCGAATATCACTGCTCTCGCGGGGAGACTCAGCTCAGCCGCATATGCTGTTAGAAAAATAAGACGTTTAACAGACGTGGAAACGGCGAGACTAGTGTATTTTAGCTATTTTCATAGCGTCATGTCATATGGGTTACTTCTATGGGGATCTGCTGCTGACGTACAATCTATTTTTGTACTTCAGAAAAGGGCAATACGAGCTATATACGGCCTTAAAGTGCGTGATTCCCTAAGAAATGTATTTAGTGAAATTGGTGTATTAACAGTACCATCTCAATACGTTTTAGATTGTATTATGTATGTACGAAAAAACCTACATGAATTTCCGAAAAAATCTCATCATCATGATCTAAACACTAGAAATAAACATAAGCTAGCCGTTCCGAAAACAAGACTTCATAAAATAGGTAATTCGTTTGTTGGATTAAGTGTTACGTTATTTAACAAATTACCTCAAGATGTTGTTGACTTACCAATACACAAGTTTAAGTCACACATCAAATGCCAACTCATCAAGAAGAGTTATTATAAAGTGGAAGACTATCTAAATGATAAAAGTCTGTAGAAGTGAGTAGTATTGTTGCCGCTCCTCTGCCTGCGCCTTTGTTATAATTGACATGATCTTTTGTATTGACATTAATATTTTCAGTGACATAAATTTATTTTGTATTGTATTAATAAGCATACCTCAACGACAAGGAAGCTTGGACTCGCGCCTTTGCATTGTATAGAATCCCGATAGTATCAACAATGTTAACTTTGCTATACAGTAACACATTAAATGTTATAATTCAATAAAATTAAGTTTATTTTTCATTCAAAGAATCCTGAAGAGTTTGTAACCTTGGCGGTCATGCTCGCTAAAATGTGCTTGGGGTGGTGGCGTTATGTGTCGGGTGGTTACATTCCCTATAATATGGTTGAGTGAAATTATGGCTGGCACATACGTCATACTTGTGCTGCAGGTGCCACCTTTGGGCACTGGTCTTCCAGGGCTCACGGATTTTTCTCGATTATAGTCTCATTCTTATACTTTATACTGTATGGCTTGGTATTCTAAAACTAATCAGTAATTGTAACAAACAAATTGTAAACAAACATGGCGATGAAAAAGAGTAACTGTCGAGTTTCTTGCCGGTTCTTCTCGGCAGATGACTGCATTCCGATACCGGTGGTAGAGTCACTCTGTAATTGACGATTCATAAATACTTGATACAAGTTTACATGAATAAAGAATATTTTGATTTTTTGATTGATTTTGATAACGCGCGAGACGTGCTGATTTTCAGCCTTAGTACCTCGCCATGTGTTCGCGCATATAGATTCGCGACGAATTCGCCGTTCTAAACAAGGCCTTATAAGAAAATCCCACAAAAAGTCTAGCATAAAATATTAAATAGTAAGCCCTTTAGGCGAAGGAGCGCCGTTCCATTTACGAATTTTGCATGTCAATTATTGTCTTTTGTGGTGAAAATGTATTATTAATCACACTCTCATAACCTGAAGCTGTGTTTTATTTTGAGTCGCTTAGACTAGTCTAATAGATCAGTAAAATCTTTTTTCATTAATCATAGAAAATAAATGGTTTGATGGAATGATCTAGCCTGGTACGTACTTGGTCGAGGTACCGATCAGCGTTTTCTCCGCCCTCGCCGGTGTTGGACTTGCCGCCGACGCGGTTCATGGCGATGGCTAGAGTTGTGTGCGCCTCCAGTGATATAGATCCGAAAGACATTGCACCTGCGGGCATACGAATACAATTTATAAAGGATGAATGGGCGAATAAATAAAAATATCTCAACTGATAAATATATAAAATAAAGTAAAAAGTAATAATTTAGAATCGGCTTTTATTTATGTATACTTCAAGCACTGTGACCTATTTATTGAACTTCGCATAATGTGTTGCCACACTGTATGCTCAATTGAACCTTTAGTTTCAAGTGTATTGGTTCCCACATTAATATCGCCGGAACACACCTAATACTATTAATTTCATCTATGTGGTTGGTAATAAGCTAATCAGTCGGATTTTAAAAACTCTGTCCAGCCTCTTATAACTTCTAGCCAACGATCGACATAACCACTGTTTCAAATTCTAATAAAATAGAAAATATTAGTACAAAAAGTTTTCTTATGCAATTACCTGTAGCAAATCGCTTGACGATTTCAGAAGCGGGTTCGACTTCGCTGAGAGGGATGGGTTCGTCCAATCGCACCAGGTCTAGCTGTCCACGCAGTGTGCACGCACGAATCGACTCCAGAGAACTCTCCCTGACAAATTATAAATTATTATACTGTTGGCTGAATAGAAAAAACTAGAAGAAACGAGATTTTTTTTAAACTAAGTTGGCAAACAGACACGCAGCCCACCTGATGGTAAGCGGCCACTGCGGCCTATTCCATTGAGGGACACTTCACCAGAAAGCGTCGCTCAATGTGCTGCCAGACTGTAGACTCATCTATTCTTCAAGCCTTTGATTTCAAGTGTACTGGCTCCCACATTAATACTGACGGAACACAGCCAGAGCTGTTATGGCGGCAGATTTCACCTGTAGGCTGTGTGTGTTTGGTCTTAAATGCGAAATAAAGACTAGAATAAGGGCACCCCGGCTGAATGAAAACAGCTGCGTCGGTGCTCCGACCTCCTTGGCAATGCGGGGGTTGGAAGCTCTCACAGGCTCTAAATAGTGGCTAGGCTAGCGTACCTAGTGAGTCTTACTTATTTCCATTACAGAGGCCAGACTACAATCCATTAAGATACTATGAGTCTAAAAGTTGTCTCAGGTTCAGGGTTATTTTCACAACTGTCATACGAGTTTCAATAAGTTTCACTGATAAATTATCCAACAGATTCTCTTTTGTCGATTATCTAAAAAACAAGATTGTCGAACTAATTTGACAATGACTTGGCAAAGTGCAAAGTGAAGTATAAAAGATGTTGATTATCACTACATAGTATAAAACAAAGTCGCTTCTCGCTGTCTGTCCCTATGTATGCTTAGATCTTTAAAACTACGCACCGAATTTTGATGCGGTTTTTTTTAATGATTAGAGTGATTCAAGAGGAAGGTTTATATGTATTATACATGCATAAAATAGTAGAGAAACCCCATTGCATTCGTGCGAAGTCGGGGCAGGTCGCTAGTATCAAAATAAACTTCTTGTGTTATAAACTGTACCTGAACTTGTCGTAAGCGTTGGTGCTCTTGTTGGTGGCGGCCTCCTGCAGGTTGGCGATGGACAGCGGGTCGTTGATGTGCTTCTCGCCGCCCGCGCGCCAGTGGTAGTTGCCCGGGTTCCTGCGATAAGTACGTTAGTCAAACAATACAACATTTTACAAACAAAAAAAAACATAATTAAGTAAAAGAAACAAGAGACAACAGCCGAATTACAAATCCCCCCCCCCCCCTTCTTGTATGGAGTCGACTTAATAAAACATCAATACCGATCCAATCAATACGTTAACAGAGCGATTCACACTTCAATTTATTTTATGAGAGTAAGGTCCAGTTTCACATTTGTCAGATAAGTACAGACCTACAAACTTATCTGTTCCGGTGGCCAAAATTGGAACTACGTGAAATGCAATGCAAAAACGATATTTAATGACAGTTCTAAATAGACAGTAGCGACGCCGCCACCGGAACAGATAAGTTTGTCGGTCTATACTCAATAATTTATCTGCAGAATATTTAAAATGTTAGCTTTTTTAAATTTAAAAAAAAGACAGTGCTGTATAAACAAGGACAAGAACTTAACAGAACAGTGGTGGAACTGGCCATAAATAATGTGTAAATAAATAGTAAATAAAATCCTTACCTTAATACTAGGGAATCGGTGTATGGACCATAGGTAAGCGCATGCCTATCGAATGTCTCCGTTGACAGTATTTCGAAATTGACGCCACCTGAAATATAATTTTTTTATTTATTTAAATGGTGAGGATTGTGTAATTAATTGAAACTGATTGAAGAATCCCTCGTACTCGAATAAAATTTCCTAATGCTATCATTATGACTGCTTGCCATCAGTTGCGCTACGCAAGTATTTTTTTATTCTTCTTCATAAAAGACGAAATCAAAAAGGTAAAGGTGATATTTGAAGATGAGTAATCACTTCCGCCCAAGCACATCTGCGACTATGGTCTGGGGAGGATTGAAAACGGGGTTGGTCCTTCAGCACTCTTACCCCCCAAATGAAGTACAACAGTAAAGCTACTCATAATGCCTAGAGGTCACGAAAGACTTCAAAAAACTATTTGCAGCATGGCTCTATACAAAAACGTACATAAAGTTTCAACATATAAATCGAACTTACCAATCCTCGAATGCGTCCCTTTGAAGCACTTATCGATGACCTCCTCACTCAGACCTACAGCTTCAAAGATCTGCGCGCTCTTGTAAGACTGCAGCGTGCTTATTCCCATCTTCGCCATGACTTTGGCCAGGCCAGTCTCGATGGCGCCCTGGTAAGCTTTGTAGATGTCATCGTCGGTGAGTGTTGGGTCGATGATGTTGTCGTTGCGGAGGGAGAAGGCCAGTTCGAATGCTAGGTAGGGGCAGATTGCGTCTGCACCGTATCCTGAAAAAAGGGTTGTCTATTAGTTAATAACCTACCAATATTATTACATGTCCAACGGAACAGCTAAAAGTGGAAAATATAGTTGAAAACAAGATGCTTGACATCGAGTAAAGTTTTAAGTGCTTGTTCACGTTGACTCGCGGGAGCGGTGGGGGGCGCGGTGACGAAATATCAAACACATGGCGTAATATCCAAGTGTTCACATACAAAACGCACGTGCGGGCTATGTAGCGAGCTAACTAGCGACCGCCTCGCTCGCGGCAGTATCAAACGCGTGAAACGTTTGTGTGTGTTCAGGTCGAACTCGCGACGGAGCGCGCGATGCACTCGCGACGTCAGGTAAGTTCACCCAGTTTGAACTGGAAACTCGCGCAAACTCGCGACGTCTACCGCGCCCGCGCCCGCCACAGCGCCCGCGCGTTCCGACGTGAACAAGCACTTTGGCTTTGATATCGGTAGAAGCTTTAAAAAGTTACTCCGGACTCTACACAACCACAACTATAACAATAAAAAACCATTGGCCAGGTTTACTCTTTTAATGTATAACACTGTGGTAGCAAAATTTTTGCAGCGATCACAATCGATGTAATAAATACGGAAGATAAAAAAAAAACAGATTAGAAATTCTCTTTTCTCCGTTGCATTTAATTTTATTTCAGAAGTATTTATTATTAATGAGAGTACAGATCTTTGAACTTACCAAGCAAAACACACATGTGATGCACTTCCCTTGCTTCGGCAGTCTCCAAGATCAATCCGACCTTCATTCGCATGCGGGTTTCGATCAGATGATGGTGTACGGCACCTGTTAAAATAAATATAATAAGATAAATGACTTTTAACAATATCTTATACGTGGAATGGAATACCATGTGCTTGTGCTTGGTTACTGTAAACGTAAATATTCCGGGACTAAGATACAGATTTACCACGACATGTCAATATTGAAAAAATAAAAAGAAAACAACATTATTAATATCTGGCAGATATAATAAGAAACTTATCTGATAGCAGTGAAACTGACTCTAAATCAGAGTAAGCGTGTGTTTGTGTATAGGCGTATATTGCGTACATGACCATACCAATGATGAGGTAAGGTGGCGCTTGCCCCACCTGTCTGAGGCTAAATAATGTTAAGTAACAAGTGTATGTGTGTTTGTGAGTGTTGCTGAAGTTGAGTATGTGTTTGTGTTGTGTGTATTTGTGCATCCGAGTGTATAAGTGTGTGTGTGTGTATATATAATATGTGTATGTGTGTCAGGCTGGGTACCTATACTGGTGGTGAAGTGTCAAGTGTGCGCGCGAGTGTGATTGTTTGTTGTGTATGTAGTTATTTGTGTGTGTGTGAGTGTTGCTGGAGTTGAGTATGTGTTTTTGTTGTAAGTATTTGTGCAATCGAGTGTATGAGTGTGGGTATGTGGATGTGTGTGTGTGGATGTGTGTGTGTGGATGTGTGTGTGTGGATATGTGTGTGTGGATATGTGTGTATGTATATATGTGTGTGTGTATGTGTGTGTGTATGTGTGTGTGTGTGTGGTTATGTGTGTGTGTGTGGCGGTGTGTGCGTGTGTGTGTGTTAGGCTGGGTACCGAGCGCGAGCAGCGTGCTGACGGGCACGCGGCGGGGCCCGGCGGCGCGGTCGGTCAGCACGAGCAGCTGGTAGCCGGCCTCCGCCGCGTCGTGCGCCTCGCTGCACACGCGGCCTGTGAGTGTGTCTCTATGTAGGCGCGCATGTGTCACGTACCGAGCGCGAGCAGCGTGCTGACGGGCACGCGGCGGGGCCCGGCGGCGCGGTCGGTCAGCACGAGCAGCTGGTAGCCGGCCTCCGCCGCGTCGTGCGCCTCGCTGCACACGCGGCCTGTGAGTGTGTCTCTATGTAGGCGCGCATGTGTCACGTACCGAGCGCGAGCAGCGTGCTGACGGGCACGCGGCGGGGCCCGGCGGCGCGGTCGGTCAGCACGAGCAGCTGGTAGCCGGCCTCCGCCGCGTCGTGCGCCTCGCTGCACACGCGGCCTGTGAGTGTGTCTCTATGTAGGCGCGCATGTGTCACGTACCGAGCGCGAGCAGCGTGCTGACGGGCACGCGGCGGGGCCCGGCGGCGCGGTCGGTCAGCACGAGCAGCTGGTAGCCGGCCTCCGCCGCGTCGTGCGCCTCGCTGCACACGCGGCCTGTGAGTGTGTCTCTATGTAGGCGCGCATGTGTCACGTACCGAGCGCGAGCAGCGTGCTGACGGGCACGCGGCGGGGCCCGGCGGCGCGGTCGGTCAGCACGAGCAGCTGGTAGCCGGCCTCCGCCGCGTCGTGCGCCTCGCTGCACACGCGGCCTGTGAGTGTGTCTCTATGTAGGCGCGCATGTGTCACGTACCGAGCGCGAGCAGCGTGCTGACGGGCACGCGGCGGGGCCCGGCGGCGCGGTCGGTCAGCACGAGCAGCTGGTAGCCGGCCTCCGCCGCGTCGTGCGCCTCGCTGCACACGCGGCCTGTGAGTGTGTCTCTATGTAGGCGCGCATGTGTCACGTACCGAGCGCGAGCAGCGTGCTGACGGGCACGCGGCGGGGCCCGGCGGCGCGGTCGGTCAGCACGAGCAGCTGGTAGCCGGCCTCCGCCGCGTCGTGCGCCTCGCTGCACACGCGGCCTGTGAGTGTGTCTCTATGTAGGCGCGCATGTGTCACGTACCGAGCGCGAGCAGCGTGCTGACGGGCACGCGGCGGGGCCCGGCGGCGCGGTCGGTCAGCACGAGCAGCTGGTAGCCGGCCTCCGCCGCGTCGTGCGCCTCGCTGCACACGCGGCCTGTGAGTGTGTCTCTATGTAGGCGCGCATGTGTCACGTACCGAGCGCGAGCAGCGTGCTGACGGGCACGCGGCGGGGCCCGGCGGCGCGGTCGGTCAGCACGAGCAGCTGGTAGCCGGCCTCCGCCGCGTCGTGCGCCTCGCTGCACACGCGGCCTGTGAGTGTGTCTCTATGTAGGCGCGCATGTGTCACGTACCGAGCGCGAGCAGCGTGCTGACGGGCACGCGGCGGGGCCCGGCGGCGCGGTCGGTCAGCACGAGCAGCTGGTAGCCGGCCTCCGCCGCGTCGTGCGCCTCGCTGCACACGCGGCCTGTGAGTGTGTCTCTATGTAGGCGCGCATGTGTCACGTACCGAGCGCGAGCAGCGTGCTGACGGGCACGCGGCGGGGCCCGGCGGCGCGGTCGGTCAGCACGAGCAGCTGGTAGCCGGCCTCCGCCGCGTCGTGCGCCTCGCTGCACACGCGGCCTGTGAGTGTGTCTCTATGTAGGCGCGCATGTGTCACGTACCGAGCGCGAGCAGCGTGCTGACGGGCACGCGGCGGGGCCCGGCGGCGCGGTCGGTCAGCACGAGCAGCTGGTAGCCGGCCTCCGCCGCGTCGTGCGCCTCGCTGCACACGCGGCCTGTGAGTGTGTCTCTATGTAGGCGCGCATGTGTCACGTACCGAGCGCGAGCAGCGTGCTGACGGGCACGCGGCGGGGCCCGGCGGCGCGGTCGGTCAGCACGAGCAGCTGGTAGCCGGCCTCCGCCGCGTCGTGCGCCTCGCTGCACACGCGGCCTGTGAGTGTGTCTCTATGTAGGCGCGCATGTGTCACGTACCGAGCGCGAGCAGCGTGCTGACGGGCACGCGGCGGGGCCCGGCGGCGCGGTCGGTCAGCACGAGCAGCTGGTAGCCGGCCTCCGCCGCGTCGTGCGCCTCGCTGCACACGCGGCCTGTGAGTGTGTCTCTATGTAGGCGCGCATGTGTCACGTACCGAGCGCGAGCAGCGTGCTGACGGGCACGCGGCGGGGCCCGGCGGCGCGGTCGGTCAGCACGAGCAGCTGGTAGCCGGCCTCCGCCGCGTCGTGCGCCTCGCTGCACACGCGGCCCAGGGCCGTCTCCAGGCCCGGCGGGCCCTCCGAGTAGTCGTACGTGCAGTCCAGCACCTTGGTCTGTGATTGACAACAACCTTCGTTACTTGAAACCACACCCAAAACAACTTTAGTCTACCGAAGAAGAAACATTACGCGATAGACGCCAAAAGGCTCCCAAAACCTCGAAGTCGACGCAAAAAACGTTGCCCAAAGCCCATCCATACATGTCAGTCAACAGGATTCAATCAAACTAGTTTTTTCGAAGTCTTCAGAACCAAGCATCTTACTATGAAATAATATCAGTTATCACAGAATTATTTTTAAAGGCAAAAGAGACAGATTTTATTAAAGCATTCGATAAAATGATTGTATTTACTCTGTGCTAAGAATTCGTCAAATTTGTATTTATGTTAATCTTCTCTGGTGGATTTATATTTATCTCAGTAAACATAAGACCGTTGCTCTAATCTCATTTTAACGTCACAATGTTTATAATTTATAAATCAGGTATACCCCAGGGTTCATTTCTTGGTCCTATATTCTTTGTAGCTTATATCATCATTTTATTCTTAATGTAAATGGTAAATTATTTAAAGAAATTTAAAGCCGAAATAATTCTGCGCGCAAATTAAAAACTGGCGTGTTACATATTACAGTCAAAGACAGTTAAGGACGCTGTTTTACTGCAAACAACTCGAGGTAGAATTGTGTATGTACAGAGAGTTAAATTCTGTAGTTAGGTTCAGGTGTGGTAGCTGAAATTTGTTTAAACGGCAGTTTTACTAAAGTTTTAATTGTAATAAACTAGCCAAAATTACCTTCCACCCTCTATGGTTGGTCTGCTTAAGCGTGCGCAAGTCGGGCAGCGACAGGATGGGCTGCGGCAGGAACAGCCGGTGCACGAACTTCGCGCTCGGTTCCAGTATGTTCGGCGCGGGGCCGATCGGGCACAGTAAGGACATCACTATCTTCTCCCTGGCATATTGCAGCGTTGGTTAGTTCGGAGAATAGACAAAAGCAAATTGACACATAAGACCTTTTTGCATAAAATTTAACTTTAATTTGATAAGTTCCTATAAATTATTTAGCAGCATTTTACTTGATGTTAAGCTACTACTACTACCACTGCATGTTCAACAGAAGACGTTACTATCTACTCCCTGGAATATTGGAGCGTTGGTTTAGTCGAAGATATAATCATAAGCGATAATAGCTACATAAAAACTTTAATCGTAAAAAATTTAACCTGAATTTGGTATATTGTGATAAGTAAAGTAAAAAATTTTTGGTCTTTATTTAACGATATTTAACTTGCTAAGCTTCTTATACCACAACTGCATGTGTCGAATGCAAAAATAGCCAACTAATATTGATGAAACCTATTTTTAAATAAAATAATTAACTTTGCAATTAGATTCATAAAAAATAATTGAGAAAACTAGCACTTAACACTGTAATGGCCTGTTGAGAATTAGCACTATTGACCCAGCATAATTGTATCTACCTATTTAACAATAACACAGTAGATATAACTTTTTCACTATACCTGAAGGGATCGATGGGCGGGTTTGTGACCTGCGCGAACAGCTGTTTGAAGTACTCGTAGGGCAGCGGCTGGAACTGCGACAGGCACGCCAGTGGCGCGTCATTGCCCATGCTGCCCAGCGCTTCTTTCCTAAAAACAAAAAAGGTTTATCATCATTTACCAAGAAAGACGTAAGCTAGATATACCTTCCTTCCCCGAGGATCTCCAACTCAATTGGTCCTGCAACTATAGAGCTTTGCGCGTTACGGCACGTGTCCATTACTCGAGGACCTTTCCGCCCTAACATTCGTCAGTCCTTCTCGCTTCCTGTCCTGCCCAATGCCACTTAAGGCTCGTCTTTCTCGTTAATTCTTCGGGCCATCTCGGTAACCCTGGTTCACCTTTGGAACTAATTATTTCTGATGCGATCACGCATGAAAACTTCAAGCATAACCTTTTCCATTGACTTTTGAGCGATCTTGAGACCTCTAGTAAAGAAAGTATGTCAAAGTTTGAGGCAAAATGTAAATTATAAATCGATTAAATAGTACACACTGATTTACCTATTTATTTATAAGAACAACTCACTTATTCTGTATCATAGGCGCCAGCAGCATATAGATGGACTCGATAGTGTATCCGAACAGGCTGAGCCGCTTGTCCCCCAGGCCGGTGATGGCGCCATTCACGGCCCCGTTGGACACCACCGCCACGCCGTTCTCGCTCAATACCGTATTGTGCAGGTCTTCCATTGTTATCTGCAGGCGAATGTGGTTTTATGGAAGAGATTTCTTATTAGAACGACTGTTCTATGAGAAAAGGTTGGCTATACTGTGTAAGTGTTTTCACTTTACTAATAAAAAATTATACCTAGAAAAGGCATAAGTGAAACTCTATCCACTCCAAGTTACTTGATGATTTCCAGCTACGAATAAGGGACCCCTATTGTAGCAATCAATAGCCTTCATTGTTCGCAATAGATAACACAATAAAATGTACTGAATATTATTTTTAACGAAGTTAGGGTTGTCTTACTTCTATTCTGTATACGAGTACGAACAACACATAATATATTCATGTGTGGTTCTTGATCGCCAAATTTTCTATGAATACTTTTATCGGATGGCGTTAATTGACAAAAAAAATCGCGGCATTTATCCACATATTGAGAGATTGAGAGATGTCCGATTTAGAATATAAAAGTTTGGTTTTAGAAAATGATACTACGCATTAGACAATGCCCAGTCTATCTAGTTTGAAACTTCCGCACGTTCCTTACAAGCGAAGACTAATAAACAACCTTCGAATTGCATTCTATGTGTTTTCGTTGTTAGTTCTCCAATATGTGGATGCTACGTGAAGAATTAATTAATGAACAAAAAAAGAACGCCATATGTTACACTTATTAAAAATAGAAGCTCATAAACAAAAGCAGTTTAACTTAAAGTCACACAGTTAAACAGACACCCTTCGCAACATTTTCTTGGTGGGTTTCGAAGGAGATAACTGTAATATACTCGTAGATATTAAAAAGAAGATCAAGCGTTGACTTATACTCCCTCTTTGTCCTTTATATTTTGGGATCGAAGAGCCTTTTATATAATACTAGCGGCCGCCCGCGGTTTCACCCGCGTGGTTCCCGTTCCCGTGGGAATTGATCAAAATCCTTTCATTTTTAAGATGTATTCTGCTATTCGGGACGGAAACAAATCCAACAAATCAAAAACCATGGCAATCGGTCCAGCCGTTCTCGAGTTATAAGTGTTGTAACAAACACGTTTTTTTATATATATATAGATTTACTCTTTTTGACTAATTAAGCCTAAATAAAACATCGACACATTTTAGGAACATACATACAATAAATTTTACATATCGTTTTATCACAGCACTTTAATCGCGTTAGACTTATACTCGTGTACAATCATTTCATTTTTTCGAATTTGAGTATGCCAGCATACTACACACAATAAAAGAATGTAATAGCTGCTTGAGTTTTCGTGAGTATTGGTTAGAATATCGGCGAATTATGAAAAATATCAATCTAGAATAAATGGTTTAACAAAAACTATAGTAAGTACACTACACTTCGCGATTTTAGACTTAGCCAACTATGTATAAGCAATTTGGAAAACTTTCACACATCCATGCTGAAAAACTGCACTCACCATCTGGCCAATATTATGTTATCCCAACCGCAAGCCAGCATAAGGGACAAAGACATTTTATTACCAATCATGAATAACACTAAAATAGTGAGTGTGATCAAATGAACTATGGAATTTGAAAACGTGTGAAACAGTTGGCAGGCGCATACTCTGATAGTGGAATGGCCCTATTCCACTGAGAGACAATTCATTCTCCTATATTCTCAAGTCTTCTGTCTCAAATGTACTAGCTCCCGTATTAATATTTTAAATAAATACTAATACATGTTATAAATGGAAATATGGAAGTGAAAGTAGGTATGATAAACATTTAAATACACTTGATTATGAAAACAATGTGGAATGAATACAAAATGAGACAAGAATGAAATACTTCACAATATTTAACTAATACTGTATATTAAGGTTATATAAAGATTATCCTGATAAATGCTAATATTATAAGATGTGGTAAAGTTATCAAGAAATTATGCATTACGGGTACCTATTTGTAATTTGGAATTGGCACCCATGAACCCCCAAAAAATTGAAAAGACAGCTAAATACCCATAAGTATTAAAAAGATACTATGTTCAGTACCTACGCGCGGTCTTTCTTGGCCAGTCTGAAGGTACGCTCGCGCAGTATCGCACAGTAAGTACCATTTAAAGGAAATTCTAAACAAGGCCTCCCCCTACTTTCTCGAATCTTTCACCATTTAGTCCCAAGAAATATCATTTGCGCAGCTTAGGACCAGTTACACCGCGTGCTGTATGTGGATTAGCTATGGTAAGATAAGTTATGATAAGGTAATGTAAAATAAGGTAAGGTAACCGACCTGTTCAGCGAGCCAGTCGGAGTGCGGGCGGCTGCGGGCGATGTTCATCTTCAGCTCCACGTCCTGGATGATCTTCTTCTCTTCTGTGTCCACCAGCAGCATGCGGCCGGGCTTCAGACGACTCTGCACAATTGGAAAATAGTGTTCATTAAGTTATTAACAAGTACCATAATTAATAAGGTTACTAAATTCCGTTGACAGACAGGCAAGCAGCTACCAGTCAGTCAATTGCATCGCTCAATGTGCTGCCACAACGTTCTCAGATTTCAGATCCTTTAATTTCAAATATATTGGCTTCTTCATTAATGCCTGACACTAAAAAAATCACCAACTAATAACAAGGCAGGAATCGAACCCAAGACCTCCGCGTTTTATGATGCGAGAAGACGGTCAAAATGGGCAGAATGTTGCATATCTATAAAAGTAATTTTTATTTTAAAAGTTGCATTCTGCTATTATTTAAACCGATTAATGATGGCCGTTCGCTACTGAATACGAATTACTTTAATTATAGTAAACAATAATAAAAACATAGTTTTATAAAATACTTGCCTTCAATATGACTTTCTCGGGGTCTACATCGTAGACACCTACTTCAGAGGCCATGACTAACACATTCTCACTGGTCACGTAAAACCGGGACGGGCGGAGTCCGTTTCTGTCTAAGATGGCACCTGAAAGAAAGGGCACATAGTTATTTATGTGGCTGTTGCATAATGAGGGTCATTAAAATACGAATGTGGTTTTATTTTGTAATTTTATAATAAAATGTAAAAATTTTAGTATCGGTTAGCGATACTAAAATGTAAACATTAAGATGCAGCCACAGATACTCATATCTAAATATAGGGCGTTTGCTCATCGATCCTGACTATAAAACGTTCGAAATTTGAACGTAATTAATGTATCGGTTATCGATACTAAAATGTAAACATTAAGATACTCATATCGAAATATAGGGCGTTTGCTCATCGATCCTGACTATAAAATAGTCATATTAGGGTATGGATGTAGATAAAATATTTTTTGGTGAGGTCGTTCTATCACGCCTCGGGCAGCATTAACACATAATGTACAGTAACAGCTTACCAATGTAACGTCCATCGGTGAACGTGATAAGCGCAGGGCCATCCCACGGCTCCATGGCTGATGAGGCCCACTGGTAGTAGTCTCGCTTCTCCTTAGGCATGGTGGGGTCATTCTGCCACGCTTCTGGCACCATGGTCATGACGGCCTCGGGTAAGGACCGTTGGCCGCAGTGGTGGAGGAATTCGAGTACACAGTCGGCTGAGCCCGAGTCCGAGAGATTGGGCTCCACGACTGGGTATAGTTTCTTTAGATCTGGGGATGAGATGAATGGATGGTTAGATTTCACTTGCCTAATCAACTGCTAGCCGTCTTAAAAGAATCATGACCAAGTTTATTTTTTTTATTTTTTTACTCTTGCACAAATACTAGTTATATATGATATTTACGAATAAATAAATAAATTATGAAAACGTACCGTCGCCAAACAAGTGGCTCTTCATGACGCCCTCGCGAGCTTTCATCAGGTTCACATTACCTCGTAATGTATTTATTTCGCCATTGTGGGCTAGTATTCTGAAAATAAAACAATAACGTTAAAAAAATATCGATAAAATATAAACATTATCTGACCTCCAAATAAATAGGATATGAATAACACATTAACGAAGGGACCATAATACAAGGTTATAGGTATAAAAATCAACGAATTTACGGACAGCAGCAGATCAACCTACCCTAATCTGTCAAAATTTCTCAATTGAAAGAGAACTCTATATTAAATAAATAAAGCTGAAAATTGGTTGTAGAAATTTGACAGATTAGACTAGTCTGATGTGCTGTTGACTGTACCACAAATGTAAAATGTTTAAAACCTCAGAAATAGTTGTGTTACAGACCTCAAAGGATGCGCTCTCTCCCAGCTGGGGAATGTGTTGGTGGAGAAACGTGTGTGCACCAGCGCCAGGTACGTGGTGAAGGCAGGGTTCGACAGATCTTTGAAGTACTCCTGTAGGGCACAACAGTAAGCTTGATTTATTCAATAATTTACCACACGTATAAAATAATGATACTCAAGCACACTGAAGTCAGAGTAATACATGACTATATCCAATCAGATGATAAATATTATTGCAAGTTGATTGGATTCTCACCAGCTTTTATTCAGTTCATAGTTCTTAAACCTTTAATTTGAATTGGTTTGGTTGGTTTGGTACGGGTCCATTATTAATATGTATGTATGATCCTAGTATGTGACGATGAATTGGTGGTTTAGCTTTACGGAGACAATCATCATCAATGTTTAAGTTTATTGATTACTATGCTGTGTGTACACGTCGCTGGGTGTCAATCTAGCTCAAAATTTTAACCCTAAATATGATTGAACAAAAATAAAATCAGATTCACTCACCCATAGCTGGTTGGAGGTGAGCAGGCCCTTGTAGACGACAGTCTTGAGCGCGAGGCTGCAAATGTAGAACCTCGCGCCGGGCACGACGAGCTCGTGCGACGCGCGCTTGCGCAGCACGTACACCTGCGACAGACAGACAGTCCAGCGGCTGCGCGCACTGGCCACGGCAAGGGGAAATCATAGGGAGTCAATTTACGTTTCAACGGCTCCGACCCCACCGGCTGCCAGTGCGCGCGACAACCATCTGAAAATAAAACCTTAAGAGTGCCTTTCCTACTCCCGCTTAACACTACTACTCGGGTTTGAAGTCGCAACTCAGGTTGAAAATTCATACCCTTTCGCTCTTTATCGTTATCATACCCACGTCCTAATGTTGCTAAGGTCAAGGTCCCGCTTGGTCTTACCTGACGGGCGAGCTGATTCTCGTCTTCGATATCTCCGGTAACAAACACTTGACGCATATATGGCTCCGAGTTACGAGCCACCTGACCTGAAAGCCAGTCAAAACAAGCCGTTACTAACTTTAACGGGGGATTCACTCAGTATTTTAAATAATTCTAAGACTTATTCATTTTTGACACAACAATACACACCAGAACATCGCAGCAAGTTGTTACTGTAAGAGTTGGTAATTGTCAGAAGTCATGTCGTAAATAAATTACTTGTCTTATTCCTCAAGTGGTAATTTTTATAAGGAAGCAAATAATGGTTTAACAGCCACCAGTTATACATTTCAGCAGCATACACAAACTAATAACTGCACATATCAATCTCGACGCGATATTTTGGTGGTATAAGACATAAATGTTTAAAAAGAACACTTGGATGGTAATGAGGTGACACAAAAAGGATAATTTTGGTTAACATTAGTCATAAATGCCTCGTGAGTTACAAATTAACGAAGCATGAACTCTAGAAAAGCTGTGAGCAGCATTTATGGCGGCCAAAGCAATGAAACTAGATTTAGAACTGGCTCTACTTGTGTTTTACCATCTAAGCGTTGCTGAAAATGATTCTACCTATTTGTAATATTTCCATTCAACAATTTTATCTTAAGATTCATTTAAATCAGCAAAATACTATTTCAATTGCACTGTATTATTTATGCTAAGTGTATCTTAAAATGAATCTTAAGTTATTATGTTGATCTTGGATAATTTAATATTAATAAAAAGATGAATATTCAGTTTCTGAGACTAATTAACTTTAATATTAATAAAAAGATGAATATTCAGTTTCTGAGACTAATTAACGGCAAGATTCAATTTATATTTCGAGATCTAACTTTACTGTTCATTTAGCTCTGGTATTGAATCTTGCCGTATTAACCTTGAAAACTGTACATTATGTTGACATTTAAGACGACGTATTTTAAATATAAAAAGATAATAAGCTTATGCTTTACTTTTATGTTAAATAAAATACGTAATGTCAAAAAGTTATGTAATGCGAACATAATGACAATTTCACTGTTTTACAGGGTACGTGTACGTCAAACTCACCCGGTGATCACTTTAAGACTTAAATTTTCGAGAATCCGCGCGGCAAAAGCGATCATCGAGTGACTTTGTCGTAAATAGTACCAGAGGTGTCAAATCAACAAACCAGATGGTCAAGCATCGCATGACCGCGTCGGCCGCAATTACCGACCCTTTGATTCTTTACTACGTGTACGACCTGCAATGAGAGTCGCAAGACAAGTCGCTGCACCGAACTGTCCATATGAAGAAGCGAACTATGGATACAATAAATACGCAACCCATAGGTTTGGGATATTTGCAACAGAAGTTATCCAAATAATGTTAACAAGACTGAGAGAGAATATTAATAATTGTTACTGATTAACTAAATATGATAAGTATTGAGTACATTATGAACGATGCTTTATTTTGTCAGAATAAAATTGTCACTCATCGAAAGAAACACGAAATCAATAAACTTTTATCTTCAAAATAATAACTTGAACATCGATTTAAAAAAAAACATTGATATTTTCAAACAAAGGCTAATGAACAAAGAACATCTTGACATGAAACGTAACATGATTCCAGCCCCTACATGCAGTACTAACAATGATATCTTAGGACACGCATATGTAACAAATCATGGGGATAACAATAGATTATTGTAAAGCACAACTACTGGGCTACACGTTAAATGAAGAATATGTCTAAAGATTCTACTTATCAACATATTTTTAGTACTGTTTATGTATGGTTTTATGACATATCAGCTAGTTTGCGGCCACAGCAGCTTACTCAATTCTACTTCACAATGAATCATCATTGTTACTGATTTCTGATTGGCACATTGTTGCTAGTTATAACACTCACAAGGAATACTCGACTTGGTAACTCTTTTAGTACTCGCATAAAATGTCTCTCGCTAGTAGGACCTAGAGTGGCAAACCGCGAGGGACTGTGATATTTATTGCATTGCATAGTTTCGTTGGTTTATTTTCTTTTAATTGTAACATTTGTGCCATCTTTTTATTGTATTTTATATAGGTAATAAATTTAAATTGTACTAAAACTTGTTCATAACAACAGTATGATTATTTCTTATGACACTTGATGTCAAAATCTGCTCAGAGCGGCTCAGAGGAAATGACTTCATTTATTGTATAGCAGTTAAAGACAAGAAAACTAAGAATCCTCGTCTTCTATTTCCCCTTCAACGAAATATATCAAAACAACATCATCCTCATCAAACGTGTTCCAAGTAGTTCCTACATCAAAAACAACTTCCTCGTCCATCTCTCACCTATGGTCGTATTGTTAGTGGGGACAGTCCTCCAGCACAGGACACGGAGACCGATGCTCTCGGCGAGGGTCTGGAACCTGCTCTCGATCTCCTGGTGATGGAGCTTGTCCAGGAAGAAGATGCCAGTGGCGTACCGCCCGAAGGGGGGCAGGTCGATTTGGTGCGAGTCTCTGGAAAAAAGTTTCGTTGTCATCGGATGTTTTTAAAATAACATTTTACACGAACTTGAACATTTTTATGTTATAACAATGATGATGTTTCTGGCCTCAGGTTCTGGCAACCACCTGAAGTTCTACCAAGTAAATTTCATTCGTCTTTACTTTCAGAGCAGAATTCATGAAAGTAATGAACGGTTAGGTAGAGCAGTAAATGTTTTTTTTTTATTATTCTATATATTACGTAGAATCTCAACTACTTGTTACTTGTCGTCCCTTAATACTTTTCGGTTTCAAATCTAGTTTTTTAAAATAACTAATACCTAATAATAAATAATATTTAAGACTTTCAGATAAACAGGGTTAGGTAATGTCATGATCTTGCCATTCATGCATGTAATCTATTACAGTTCTTACGTAAAATCAAATAATTTATCTTTACAAATAAGATGATAAATCACTTAATGGAAAAAAGTTCTAGTAAAAACAAGTACAACAACATTATTTAAGACAACGACCAATTCCAGACCAGTTCGTAACTTCGCATCTCTATATCGGTAGAGTATTAAAATCTATATCTGCTAAGGATTTCTGTCTTCTTTTAGTAAATCCTACTAACCAATACCTATTCTGTTACATCATAGTGTGTTTTACGAGCCCTCGGATAACCGTATAACCATCTGCGGTTCTCGAGCCACGAGAGCATAAAATCTTATCACTCAATGAGTACCTACATAACGTAAAGGTCAGAGGAGCACTCGAGCGGGGGCGTGCGCGCGCAACGTGACGTCACGGCTGAAATCCATCTATTGACCAACCACCCATCAGCAGACAACCTCCCGCAAGTCTTCGCAAAAAACACACAGTGCCCAATATACACTATACAGTACGCAAATATTGACGGAATTCGACACGCACACGCGTCGCTGGAAAACCTTTTAGTTGAATCGTCTAGACGTGCCACGAAAATTGCCAACGATATTCAATGGACCCTTTGCGGAGAATTCCGTAAGCCGTCTCGTCCGAATGTTCAAAATAAGTGTGCCCGGAGTGCCGCTGTTATTAGATTCCTGTGTAAATACGAGGAATGTTCTTATAAAAAAAAGGAAAAGACGTTATTATATTCATCCTTAGACGTTGAATAGAAGTTATTCAATTCTTCGTCAAACAATCAAAAGGACTATAGACTATTTTTATAACGGAATGTTGCCGATCATAACAGTTGATAATAAAGCAAACGGCAGATATCGCACGGCGCACCATCAGTTTGCGCTGCAATTGCAACGCAATTACAGGTCTTGCGACTTGTCCTTGGCAAAGAATTCCACACATAACTATGATAAGTGATTCAGGCGGCTATTTCGGGAATGGAATTACTCGGAGTGATACGTAACATGACGTAAGATATGTAATCGATCACAGGATGGCGGGGAGTGACGAGATTATGACAAAGCTTTTGCCGTGAAATGCAAAATTTCCACAAATTGTGCATGTCGTTTAACCATGAAACTTTTTTTATCTACTGATAACGGTTATATTAACTCACGACACGCCTAGTTCTAAATCAGACATCAATATGTTTGATATAGACTATTATGACTTAACATATTTTAAGTGTCACTTATTTATATAATGACTTATACATAGCATATCGCCGATGAATTTGTCGGCGTAAGTATGTTTGAGTAGTAAGAACTAATAAGGTTTAGATTTTTAGAATGCACTTGAAATGAAAAGCTTGGATTAAAGATCAGAGGAGCCTTCAGGGTGGAAATACATGAGCAAATTTTTCTTAGTGAAGTGATACATCTTAAAAGACGCTTCGTCGGTCAAATTCATAAAAGCGATCAATCTCATTGCAATAAACGGAGACGTTGTTGATTGAGAAAATGATATCTGATTGAAGATCATTTTTATCCAGAAGGAAAAACTATTCGTAATTGCCTCCACAGTCATACACTCAAGTTACAATTACTATTGTCGTTTGTAACTTTGCATTTCCAGAAACTCAACCATCGCTTCATATTCTTACCAGGAATTGATCGTGGGACACAAACGCTACAGATAAATATTTGTGGTCCGTATGTCAACATCCGTCGATAGCGAAGAGAGCAGGGCTTAGATATGCATAGACAATTATATGCATAGTTGTTTAAATAATGATAATAGGATACTTCCTAAAAATTAGTAGTAGTTAGTAAATGACACATTGATGGATTGTAAAAAAAGTTGGGATGAAAATAGAAAATAAATAAAATACCAGCCGCTAGATTGATGCGATATACTACCAGACTACCAGTAGATAACATATCGCTTATAACGATTAGTTTGGCGGTTTTTTTATTACGTTGCGGTTTTCCCATTATTGCGCCATGTCAAATTACCGGGACTTTATAAAAAAAGACTTGAAGACATGGTCTATATTTTTTCGGAGGAGGATGCGTTAAAGCACAGGCTCCACCGGGAATTGTAGCCGTGTGGGGGAGTCAGAACTAGAGAAGTTTAAAATAATTTAAACAAAGCCTACGTGGTTGGTGACCAAATGGGAGCGGTAAATCTAGTGTTAACATATGTACATAATTATTCGAGGAACAAATCGAACCGAATGGTTCGAGCCATGACAAAGGTTTACAATGTTATCAAATGTATTCAATAAAAATAAATGTTATTTAATTACAACACACAGTTACTTGCCTCTTTACAAGCAAACTGTTCTGGCTTTTGACCTGTTAGCTGCTGATGTAAACAAATAAACGCAAAGTTTAACACAATTTACGCGATACGTTTTTTATATTATCAAACAAAACACGTAAGAGAAGATTTTTTCAACATACATAGGTTGTTAGGTACTTTGTGATCAAATTAATGCAGGGTGTGGCTTAGACTTATCATAGTTAATCGAAATGAGTCGCGGTGATAGTAAAGAGCTTGCTGGTTCTTCTTTCGGTCTACATCCTACTAATATGTATGTTCCTCAATCACGCCTAAACGGCTAAACGGATTTAGATGAAATTTGGCACACGTATAGTTTATAACCCGGATTAGGACATAGGCTAAAAAATTCCTACGGGAAACGTCTCATTCCCGCGGGAATAACAATTTTGAAACTACTAAACCGATTTTAATAATTCTTTCACTGTTGGAGAGCTACACTTTCCCCTGTGAACATAGGGTACTTTGTATCTCGGAAATGGGGGGAAAGGGGGGATATTTTAAAAAAGATATAACGCGCGGGTGAAACCGCGGGCGGAAGGCTAGTTACCTATATTTTATTGGTTCGATGGCATATTTGGTAGTAACCCTGCCCTATCTGTGATTCGGGGATTCGAGCCTCAGAAGTTACATTCATGTGATGAAATCTTTTTTTGTTCTGTGATTTAATACAAAAACACCGAAAACGTTACTCTATTTTTGTGTTGCCTTCGCTGACGTAAAACAAATGCCTTTAGATCAGACCAATGTATACGGTCCATTATTAGCATCCTATGCCAAATTTAAAGAAGATTTATTTCTAAAAATAGATGTCGCACCATAGCTTTTATTAGAATAATAAACAAGTAGCACTCCAAATAAACACACTTGTTTGTTTCGTGAGACTGGTATGGAACTTTCGTATAGATAGATCAATGAGCTAAAGACAAAGGGATTGCGCGATCTATTACTCAAACGACGACTGGAAACTGTGAGAAAATAATTTGTTTAATTTATTTTAAAAAATCCAGCGATTTATTGAATACAGTTTAAAGGGTAAAGAAGATTTAAGTCTAATAAGATGTCAAACAATCGACAAAGGACTACAATTTGTGGTCATTTCTTATGTTTCATTGTCACAATCACAATAGCTCAATACGCTACAGACCGACAAACTTATCTGTTCCGATGGTCAAAATTGGAGCTACGTGAAATGCAATGCAAAAACGATATTTAATGACAGCTCTAAATAGACAGTAGCGACGCCACCACCGGAACAGATAAGTTTGTCGGTCTATAGACTAGTGTGACATGAAAAATGTGACTTGCAACGACATATTATAGAATAACCACAAATAAACTGCTTATTTCTTATTATACCGCATAACCACATACTATAATATGCATTACATATTACTTCTGCGACTAATTTTATGGTGACAACGTCGTCGCAACTCGAAATCTGTTTATTCATTCGAGATTTGCTTAATATCCTTTTTTGCTGGTGGTAAATACTATGAATAAATATTATACGTGAAGAATATATAACACAATGCACATAGTACAGTACTTATTTGTACATTGCTAAAATAATTAAAAAAATAAATTGTAAGAGCCCGTGCCTTTAACAAGTCATATGCTGAAAGCTCATAATCTAGTAGAGTTTACATTATGCAGTTTGCACACTGAGATTGCAAACAGTGAAACGTCTCCAGTGTTTGATAACCATTGCAATAACATGTAAATAGACCATAACTACAAGGTAAACGCGTATAACTCCAGGTGGTTTTATCACATCGTCAGAGATAATGCCTTACAGATTGTGTAGAATAGCTAATAAATTACTACTACTACATTTATCTTTATCGGTATTATCTGAAAGTGCGCACTTATCTATTTTGTTTGCGACCCCTACGTAGGTGCTGAACCATTGTGGAAGGATATCTGGCATTGAGGTTATTTATTAACTAGAGAAAAGCGGTTTGATATCCTGATAACCTGAATCCGACCACTGGGTCGTGATAGTTAAAATAAACTTTATCTACATCCATACCATAATATGTCTATTTTATATTCAGGAGCGATGAGCAAACGCCCTACATTTAGATATAAGTATCTGTGGCTGCATTGAAATGTTTACATTTTAGTGTCGGTAACCGAAACTTTTATTACGTTCAAATTTCGAACGTCTTCTTTAAAAGTAAAAATTAATAGGTTTTTTCGATTATCGAATTAGTCGATTAGTAATTTTATGTTCCATTCCTATACATTTAATTCGATGCTGAAATTATAACAATCGATTTGAGAATCGAAATCAACTCGAGTCTAGATTGTTTATGGATTTTAAAAACTACAAACGTCAGTCATTATGACAGTACTAACTTTTACATCCAGATTATGTTGGAAACTAGGGCGTTTGCTCATCGATCCTGACTATAAAATAGACATTTATCATATGAATGAAGATAAAGTTATGTATGTGACTGTACATAATTAGTCATTAAAATACTTATGTGATTCTTTTATGAAACTCACTTCGTTCGTTTCATAAAACCACATTCGTATTTTAATGACCCTCATTATGCAGCAGTCACATAAATAACTATTTAAGCTTATCACTTTTTTTAATGATACCCAGTATTTTTGTAAGTGAAAGAGAAGCCCACTTTTCCATAAAAACTTATTGCTTAGTTCACGATCTTATTCCAACTGAAGTAAATATAATAAAATAATTATTATTTTGAACATATACCTATTGCCTTATTATAGGCAATGTATGACTCTCATAAATCGATTTATTTTATCTTTTTCTTATTCTTAATACAGTTTAAATGAAGTGCTGGTAGGAAAAAAAGATTAACGTGCAAAAGTATTTTTTTAAAATCTATTTGCAGAATAAATGATTTCTATTTCTATTTCTTACTCTTTTATAGATATCATTCATTTTCTTAGTGTCATATAAAGATTAGACAAACTATGAGTCGGGTTCAATCAGCATATTAATTGCATTATTAGTTGATGTGATAGGAAGGCCAGTATTTTCTAGATCAATTGGCAAGTGCAATATTTACCTAAAGTGCATGTGAAATATAATATATTTCACATGCACTTTAAATAAGCATTTATGCTTTTCTCATATACGAGTAAAATATTTTTTCCCGGAGAATACGTTACGCAACCTCATCCTCCGTCGGAAGCGGAGTTACTTTATAGATCTCTCACCAGAAAGGGCGGAGTTTACCCACTAAACCATGAGTCGCTACCTTGTCAATGGTGGTCTCATGGGAGACAGGAGACCCCTCTTATGAACACAATATTCGTAATCCTTGTTGGAGCAACTTGAAACCTAATATCCTTAATCAATAATTGTACACAATCGGTTCGTCTCTCGTCGTAGTGTCACATGGTGACTCTGTTTATCGCAGGAAGCAGCGTCTCGGAATGCACCCTGGCGTCTCTGGCGCCGTGCCAGCCTGGTAGCCAGATCGGGATATTTACAATAGCATTAAACGTCTCTCGGCCGCTGAACTTAGGTGCCACTGAAAGCTAGCTAGCTTCTAACGCATTGGGCAAAGGCTATAAAGTTGGGACATTATGATTTTGTGCTGCAACATTAAAACTGGCTTCTTTAATGCTTGTTTCCTTGTTTTAGTAACCTAGTTTTATGGAGTTATGTCGGATTTACAAGTAAAAATATAAACAAGCACTCTTACAGCCAGATCATTTGAATGACCTTGTCTTTCGATAACTGTGTTTTTTTTTTTGTAATATATCATTATTGTTAAATGTCACATTACTTTTCTAAGTAGGAAACCTATCGGATTTCTCCCAAAGATGCAGGCTTGATAAAAATTTATTTACGCGGAAAGATCACAATTAGGGAATGCAATCTCGATCTCGCGATATCTCGTTTTCGCGAGATCTCGGCCTTTTTTTGCGAGATTGAATCTCGGTCGAAAACAGGCCGAGATCTCGCGAGATTAACGAGATTGCACTCGAGCACAAAAACCTCTTCGAAGCCCGCACTGACACGGTCGGACTTGCGATCTGTCGGTTTCGGTTGGTACGGGTAAGGCGGCGGCTTGAGATAGTGGTCGTGGGAGGAGGTGTCTCTCAGTTTCGTTCGTGTCAGGCGTGCAACAATGAGGCTCAAACAATGTTTGAGCCTTGATCATCGAAGGAGGATTGCTTGCCTCTCTGTCTTTCACAGACTCCACTTTGGCGAGTGTTCTTCTCAACTGCACGACTTAATTTCGCCAGCTCCGTTCCATCACTGAACGACTAGACTGAGAGACTCCATCCGTATGCAGTCGAGAGAGAGCCAAGACCACGGACTAAGCGATTTGCTTCGTCTTTTTTGACACGGACTGCGCAGGAGTGGAACTCTATGCCTGGGTCAGTCTTTCCTACCTATCCATTATAACTTGGGGCTCTTCAAGGCCAGAATTAACGGGCTTTTCCTAAGCAAGTGCGCTCTATTGTAGACCGCATAGTTGTTTAACATCAGGCAACTGTGTGGCCAAGTGCTGGCTTAGTTCAAACATTAAAAAAAATTGTAAAAATAAATACTGGTTTCTGATGTTTACGCGGTTACTTACTACTCATTAAATAAAACAAATTAAAACGGATAAAAACTCGGAAATATTCTACATTTTAAATTTAAAACCCGACGTTTCGACCACTTTTCAACAGTCGTGATCACGGATTTAAAATGTATAATTATCGCTAGTTTTTATCCGTTTTAAGTGGTTTTATTTCGTGAAAATAAATGTTTATCTTATAATACTTATGATTTTTATTATAATTTTATCCTAATGTAATCAAATATTGTGATTATTTGCAAAAACACGCAAAACTGCCAATCTCGCGAGATCTCGAATTTAGCGAGATCTCGCAGCACTGATATTCATAATCTCGCGAGATCTCGCTTGAGCCCTAATCTCGCGAGATTTGCATTCCCTAATCACAATACTTTATTCATAGAGTTCCACGTAAAGGAATTCATCAGAAACGAAATAAGAACTCAGTAAATGGAAATAATAATTAAATCCTCATCATGTTATTATTTGCATACAAATATTCCGATAATATACGAATATTATGGGTAATGTTATGAAACCAACACTGCGCAGGTTAATATAAATTGTTTACACAAGTGCTATTATGTACATATAAATAAACTTGTTTTGCATCGCGTATTCATTGTCACCACTCATGATGGTGTTTTAAACTGTTTTAGTATTACATATTTTATATTATACACAAACAATGCAGTATTTTCTAATATTACAAAAAATAACGCTGGAAAGAAGTATTATGAAACGACTTCCTTGAAATTATCATATCAATGTATTATTTTATTATGCATGACCCGTAATTTAATTCATTTTCCAAATTAATAATTGAAAAACCTGAAATTAACTACAAATGACAGAAGACGTATTACCACTATTATTAATAAATTGTGGCAACAGCAAATGAAAACTCCTGTGAAGAAATAAACGCAATGTATTTACAATTTAAACTTACGTTACATAACGTCACCATTTTTAGACATAGGCTACATAACAGGAGTCGATAAAATCGATACAAATAAGTGTATAATAACAGGTTATCAGTGAATGACCGACTTTTGCCCTACATTCGACTCAGCTGGTGTTACTGGTAAGACATTAACCAAGATACATTTCAATAAAGCTTTGCTAAATGATAGCAAGGAAAATGCTTCGTGAGTTGTAAATAGGTTGAAGAGTGCGTTTTTATTAAGGTAGCCAACCCTACTCTGAAATAGAGTATTGTGCCCTACATTTTTCACACGATAAAGGGTAGAGTCCGCCCATATAGAGGCGGACTCTATAATCTGTAACACTAGTAAAAGACTTATTATCGTGATCAAGGAAGTCGAACTCGATAGCACCGATCGGGTATGAGTCGTACAATTCTTTAAAAAAAATGAAAAATTATCAAAAGATTACCAAAAATATATTTTCATAATGTTCATCTCCTGTGAAATCTCTATTTCTTCTAATAAAAGTCGGCAACCCTGAGTGCAATCGATCTTAGAACAATAGGATCGCTCGCCAACGAGCTCTGACGCCTTGCGGCATCAACGACGTTTCATTCACCGATTTTATGATCGACAGATCACTCGCCACCTCTGTGACGTCCTCAATATGAGTAAAAGGTCGCTATAATAACACAATAACGTTAATTTAATGTAATGCATAAGGAAAACTTTGTGCTATATTTGAAGGTTTGGTTTCTTTTGCAAGAATCAGACAGGTTAATGATGCTTTTTGAATGATCTTAAGTTGTTCGTAAAACTAGCCATATTTAAATTCCTTCTAGGGAAAATCTGACAACGAAGAAGAAGAACCAATTGCTGAAGTTCATAAAATAAAGCCAGTAAAAGAAGTTTCAGTTGTTTACTCCGATGCAGCCAGAAATGTAAACCTTACGTCACAATTGTTAAACAAATAGAGTAAACAAAAAGCAGACTGCTGAAATGAACTTGTGATTATGCGAGCGTATCTTCAGACATGATAACTTATCACTTATAAACTCCGTATGGTTCCTGTATCATGTTGTTATTGCTCAAGATAAGAAGAGCACGTGTCTCCCCGCTAGCGACCACTTGCAGACTTTAGTTGACATCAAACAAATTCGCCGGTACAATAATTTTTTAGAATATTTTATTTAGAGCTGACGTATATTTTAACGCTTTACAATCTCAAAAGGTAAGATACGTGATAAATATCAAATCGGAAAACATCACATACATTCATTGATCTAAACCCAAAGTAGCTTAAGCATTTGTCTTATGGATGTTATCAGAAACAACGAAGATTGGACAAATGAAATGTCACAAACAAAGGTTCGTTGACACTATAAATGATACAGTTCCATGATGCAACTACTGATAATAATTATTATCGAAAGAGCCAAATCTTAACCCCGTTTCTAGCTGGCCCCCATAACGTAAATATTGTATTTGTATATTTCTAAGCTCAAACAAAACAACCATACATATATATAGCATTTGGCAGAATGTTTTCACCTTATAATATGTTATTATTGTAAGGTTTTTTACACATTCTGACAAGACTGTTTGGTATGTTGACAAAGATCTGTACTAAATAATATTCAAAGTTATTCATTTATTTACGTTTTCTGACCTCAAACAGCACGCATTGGGAATGTGCTCATTTTTACTTCGCAGTTACTACATGAGATAAATATTTTCTTACGCGCGTAGTTAGGTACAATAACTTTGTTTCTTGAAACAATATTACAAGATAATAGCATGAATAAAATCGAATAGATATTTATGTGTACAAAAGAAAATTATGGGAACACTGAACCAAATATTTGAATACTCCCATGTACTATCTAGTTGTACAACTGATCACTACGTAGGCCATGAAGAAGCCATTGATCTAAAATGTATGCGAGAGGTGTCCGTCTATACATCAAATGGGACTATAAAATCGATTCCTGATGGTATGAGTCTTAATTTTGCTGATGAAACTTGACGCATACTGTACAAAAAGTAGGCTATCACGGTGTGACCGCGTGATAGCCGGTGCATGTGTGGTGAGTTGGTGACGCCACATCAAGGCTTGCTTGTAATCTAATCTTGGCTAGCATCAAACTATTGTATGTATAGCCTCGTCAACCGATGATAGCGAGACACCCGCGAAGCTCTGCAGGAAGAATGCGCGCTTCAAGGGCATACCCCAGAAATGACTTATACATTTTGAACTTTCTATGCATATCGCTGTATTTTCTGGTCATTATGTTTACGCATTTCTATTTTATTTCTTATAACGATGCCTGACCATGCGTAGAGATCATTTTGAACCCTGGGAATACGTCACTTTACGTACCGTCGCCTTTCGCGCCGGGGCGGGGCGACTATAAGACGGACATTTACCCATTAAAGCCCGGTGTGCTTCGTCTTCTTTACCTGATGATGGTTTCATGGGCGATAGACGACTTCAGCTTAGAAAACTCAGACAAGGTTGTACAAATCGTCAAAAAATAAACATCAGTCACGTCATTAGTAATGATGACAGAGACCGTTGTTCCCACGGAACAGGTTGTACGTATATTATTTTGTTTCAACGAAAAATTAACTTTATTAAAATTCCAAACGAACATCACAATTCTGAAATGGATTTCATGTTCATGAAAATATGGCCTTGTTATTGTTGCATGTTTGATTACGAGCCCGCATTTGGGGACGAAATTTGTTGGTAAAAGCCTTACATTTTAAACAGGTTGCAAATATTTGTACATAGATACAACTGCTTTAAAAATGCTCCTATAAAATGATAAAGATAACACACCAAAAACCCTTACAATGACCGACGATATAGCATAATCCAGTGGTTAACACTAATTCCTATAAAACCAGAATTTAATTCATTCATTGTGTCTCACAACGAACAATAGTCAATAACCAACGTTCAAGACCCCAATGAAGATGTAGTAAATAAATAAAAACTGTCGGCTAAACACAGACGTTCTGATTTGAATTTATGGTATCACCTGATTGCCAGACACCGGCGCTAATTTATACATATAATAGTGCTAACATCTGTTTCGTCTAGATGTTATTTATGAAATCGTGTAAGACCTAACAAGTTAGAGACAGTTGAACGATTAAAATAGATATAAATCAGATACTTCAATTGGTATTTATTAATACATGAATATCAAGCACCGCCTTTATCTTACTACAATTTGATTTACTTGGGTATGAAAATAAGATTAAAAAGAAAATTATAAAATATATTCCTTTTTACCAAGGAACGGGCATATTGAACCAATTCTTTTTTAAAGATCTTTTGGTACACTTGTAGTTATGTTGTATAAAGTAAGTAGTTTTGTTATCAAAGTTCTTATAACGAAGGATAAAAGATCTTTGGTACAATCAGATGTAAGCGTTGGTTGAGGTAAAATTAATTTACTGCGTAATACGCCACACACCGACGATAATCGAATAAACTACTTATTGTACCTAATCACCGATGGTGGTAAATACATTTAGAATGGGCCGTAAAGTTTACAGCGCATGCGACGAGATTACAGTTAGCGCGTTTCAGCTAACTCTTGTAACAATAAAGATAACTGCAATACGTTGATCGGTTGTACAAATTGTAAACGCCACTGTTTCATCACGATGCGATCAGGTGATCGCCCATATGTAATGACATGTAGGTATACATGGCCGATGGGTGATGAGGCTGCAAATTGACGACAATTTTGTTCAATTTTGAATTACAAGGAGTAGCTATTGAGACATTTTTAACATAGATTTTTTCAAACACTAGTTTAAAAGCATCTAGTAAGTACAACGCTTTGTTGTAGCTACTTGGATAATATGTACTTCTCTTACACACCATCAGGTTTTGGTGTACTGATCCATTATAGGCAACATACCAAACAACATTTTCTAGTAACACGTACATCTTAGATTTATGCTGTTTTATGCGAGCTATTTTTTGCAGTTATTAGTTACACTGAAAGATATGGGTTTTCCTTATTCTACCATTAGGGAGCTATAATATAAATATCTTTGACAACAAAATGAAGACTAAAAATCTTTTAGGCCTTGAATCCTAATTGCATTATACCATTGCGTGCTGATGGTTGACCACAATTTACCTGTTACTCATAGCCAAGGGTAATCTACTAAAATCAGGGAAATTGTACTTGAATCAGATAATATAGTCTGCACTACAACTGTTTAGCTTTTTACTACGTAATTTCCAATTGTTCTTTTCTAAAAAATCAATCAATTAAGCAAAGATATCTTTATAAATAAAAAATGCCAAGACGTCATATCAAATACCTAACACGATCACGGATAAAAAAGAATTATCACTTACTTGTCATTTCGTGTAAAGGGAAGTTTTTCTTATTATTAAAAATGCTAAAAATAAAATAATAAACAAATACAAGATTTTCATTCTGGTTCTTGTGAATATCAATGGCAGCAGTGTCCGTTTACCAACAGGTTGGTTACCAACTAATTGAACACATTATTATTTTTATGCATGGGACTTAAAAATTACGAAGACAAGTTATTAAATTATATAATTAACAGAATATAAATGTACCTCTGCGTTCGGGTAAATTACAAATTAACATACATTATTACTTATGCCTACAACTTAGTAATCATCAATGAAGTTACCACGAGACTTGGTCGAGAGAACTAATAAAATGGATCCGTTGACTACTTGAACAAAAATATATTACAAAGTTGCACTAACCATAAATAAAGATTCAGCGGATGTAATTAATATTATACAAAGAAATTCTTGTAAAATGTTTGTAATTAAGGTACTTAAGACATTGCATTATTTGTATACTAAGAACCTTGATAGGTATGAAGGGATTTGTATAGTTTAAAAACGTTAACGCGTTAAAAAAATCCTGTTATTTTATACTTTATTGTAAATCTTCTACTTTGTATTACCTACATACAATAAACTTCAACTTATCCAGTATTAGTATGCTGAGGAATAACGAAACTTAATATATGCTTGCCCATTCAACTATAACGATAAAGTTAGTACCTAAATTGTTGATGATTAGACACAACAAGAAAACAGTTGTATAATATACGTCATTTATCTTAGTACGAAGAACGTATGTTACATCAGGTCCTTCAATACTGACATTAATGTCCCGTTATCGTCATTATAGATCATTTTTTTCTGTAATTACAAGATGATTCAATTCTTAGTAGACTTTTTGGTAACAGATTTCTTTTTTCTCAAAGTTGTTTTGACCCATTTTCACCTAACTGCAGTCATGTACCAAGAGATGTAAACAATAAGAACTAGAGTTTTCTAGATCATTGTAATAGTTGTACTAAAATACAAGGTTATTTTTTAAATCTAAATCGATATCTACGTATACACGGGAAGTACTTTAACAAGATAATATATCTCCGATATAGATATCTTATACGATTAAAATCATTTGTCTCAATATATAAAATCACGGCATCGCTGATGAAATCTCTATTTAAACGCCGTTTAAAAATGTGTCACTTCAGTGATGTGATAAGATAACCGATTTGGTATTACCAAATCGATTAATTTTCGATATCATGCAACTAAGAAGTTTTCATTGAACATTTTAAAATAACTACTGATTGCTGTTTCTTTGTAATAAAAATATTAAAATGCTTTTAGCGGAACTTTTCACGAACTTAAAATGACATGGTAGTATTCTAGCGAAGAGAAGAATAAACGCTAGTTAAAATATGACGATGAATGTAAAATACGGACACTTACACAACGCCATTCCTATAATGTGGTCCGTGATCGATCACCCTTGATGCAAAAACAAATCAATAAAGTTGGTGGTGAATTGTGTACGTCGCAGCATCAATAAAGACGCCAGATCAAAAGCATTGAAAAAGCAAATTGCTCGTCGTGACGTGACGTCTGAAGCCGCGTTCAGTTCTATCACCATTCCAAGTAATGGTATTTTACATTTACACGACATCTTGTGATGTTTCTCCAACGGCTTCGTGCTGTCATAAAAAAAAATTAAGAAATATTACACCGATTACACGTCACTCACTAGTCACTACTGACGACGCGAGAGCAAAATTATTCATTTTCATTCATAACCATCCTGCTCATCTTGATTTTCATTGGATGGAAGGGCTCTACTTACAAAAGTAATTTTTAAATATATTTGGGAACAGAATGGGATGATGATCAACTCATAAAAAGTCAAGAATTGATACCAGAAATGCCTCGTAGCAAACAAAACACAATTATTACCCAGGAGACGTGGAAAATCACGAATCTCTTGTCAGAGTTGAAGATCATGGCACTATATCTACTTAAAAATTACACAACGACCTTCAAACGTATGACGTGGGATGCGCCCGCAGGATTTGGCAGTCATTATTTTAATGCGAAAACAAATAACAATTTAAGTATCCAATATAAAAATAGACATTGGCCCTGAAAAAATCTAACGTGAGCGAAAAACAAGACACCTAAGTTAGTAAATCTCCTACACATAGAACTAATATTTGTATAGCAGCTCAGACTGCTAAGTTATTAACTAAACTATGTTTGTAGCTTGTTAATAAAGTTGGTGGATGCTTGCATAAACATTATTATAATATAACGTAGGGTAGTGACACCGGTTTGCCGGCCAGCACCAGTTTGCGACCACTTCACACCTTTATTTGAATAATAGATAGTCTATAGACAGCTCATTTCTAATTTCGCGCCAGTCGACCTGGACAAACTCCACGGTTCTTAATCCAACAGCATGACTTTATAATTTGCGAACTGAGCCCACAGTCGCCATTTCAAAATTTGGTGTGTTGACACGTGACAAATTTAGCAAAAATAATTGCAGGTGGATCGATTTTCAAATGTAAGATTTTGAGTGTTACTATTATTTTATAGGGGTTTGATTTGGTTTGTGTGTAGGATAAGATGTTTAATTTCAATATTCAAGTGCCCAAACTCACCAAACATTTCATAATTTGTAATATTTTTGGTGGTCGGGCAATAGGTTATCGATTCATATCAAAATCTAGTTTCCGACCGGGTGGTCGGAAAACCGGTTTATTTACGTCATTTTTCTTTGCCTACATTGCGGAAACCTTAAATGCACCAACATAGATTCATTTACATTTGTGAACAGCTAGGAATTTGTGACTTGACAACCAGTTTCCGACCGCCAGTATACCTCATAGTTTCAAAGATAATGACCTTTAAAAATACCAAAATTTTAGCGGCCGACAACCGGTGAAAACAAACCCTGTTAACGGCCGTCTTTAACAGGCGGTCGATAACTGGTAAAATTGTACCTATTTCCAGCCGTTCAAAAAATCCTACTTCCTACTATATAATATTATATGTATGTATTATGTATATGTATGTATGTATATAATATTATAAATGCGAAAGTCGGGATGTTTGGAAATTTTGATGTTTAGATGTTTGTTACTCAATCACACCTAAACGGCTGAACGGATTTAGATGAAATTTGTCACACGTATAGTTTATAACCCGGATTAGGATATAGGCTTTAAAATTCCTACGGGAAACGTCTTATTTCTGCGGGAATAACAATTTTGAAACTACTGAACCGATTTGAATAATTCTATCACTGTTGGAAAGCTACACTATTCCCGGTCAACATTGGGTACTATAATTGATCCCGGAAATGTGGGGGGAAGGGGGGTTATTTGAAAAAGGGAATTACGCGCGTGTGAAACCGCAGGCGGAAGGCTAGTAAGATAATATTTCTGTTTGTTACATTTTTTGTTTGTGTTTTTGTTTTTTCGCGCTTCGATGGTCTAGTGGCTTAAGTACCGGGCCGAGATCGCGGGGTACTGGGTTCAATTCCCGGGTCGAGCTAACTTTGTGTCGGTTTTTTCGGATACTGCTCGGGTTTGTGATCACCAATCCGCATTTGGCAAGCGTGGTGATTAAGCCAGTACCCACCATTGTAACGATAACTTGATTTCAAGGATGGAGGCCTTTGCTTTATAGAGAAGAGCATGCCGGCAGAACGGAGTTCCAAGTAGAATTGCCCATCGATAGTCCACTATCGCTAAACTATCGATAGTCTATCGATAGTTGACGTCATATCAATAGTATCGATAGTCTATCGATACTATCGATAGCCCAAATCCAGGCAATACTATCGATAGTATCGATACTATCGAGCAACAATACTATCGATAGTATCGATACTATCGAGCAACAATACTATCGATAGTATCGATAGTTTTTTAACTATCGATACTATCGAAAGTATCGATACTATCGA
Source organism: Mecyna flavalis (assembly GCA_949319885.1). NCBI lineage: Eukaryota > Metazoa > Arthropoda > Insecta > Lepidoptera > Crambidae > Mecyna > Mecyna flavalis. Next base: position 18,368,994 of record OX439430.1, read on the forward strand.
TAGTTTTTTAACTATCGATCAACAATACTATCGATAGTATTGCTTACCCGCGATAGTATTGCCTGGATTGGGCTATCGATAGTATCGATACTATCGATATTATCGACACTATCGATAGCACTATCGATATTGTTACTATTTTTCAAGGTCAACTATCGATAGCGAAACTATCGATAGTTGGGCAACTCTAGTTCCAAGATCCACTATATTATAGGATAGGCTTTTCGATCGTGTTCCAAATCAAAAGAAATCAACAAATATGACCTTTTGGTTACTCAATTGTATTTTTAGGTCGCAAAAGAGAGTAAAAATATACCGCTTTTTTGATTTCATTAACTGTTTCACTTTCATACTATAATATACCCTATGGCTATTGAATAAGACTCATTTTTCTACCGTAAATTAGGTGGTCGATAACCGGTGCACAGGTGGTCGATAACTGGGCCAAACGGCCGATAACCGGTGTTTTTGCTATTTTTACGAATAATACATTTTTTAAAATTATGTATCACTGCTACGTTTATAAACGTTAGGTTTTATAAAACTAGACTATTGTAAGATCAAATGTTAATTTTTTGGAAAATCTTGACGTACAGCATCATGATAGAAATCAACTCTGAAGTCAACAAGTCGCTTAAGTGGTCGCAAACCGGTGTTCCTACCCTAAGCAAGTACGCGATTAGCCCTCTGATTAGTTTAAGGTGGTATTAATTATAAGGCTTCCAATTTAAACATAAAATGAAGTAAATGGGGGCGTATTAAAGGTGACGACGACGACTAACTTATATGTAGAGAAGGGGAAAAGCGTTACAAGTCTGGAAAAGTGACGACTTTGAAATGACGAGTACAGAAGAAGAACGGAAACATTGACATCGAAACGCATTTCCGTCTACGAGTACTTTTGAGTGAGCCAGGAAATATTTGCTTAATTTGAAATCATTTCAAAATTATCAAAATGAGCTGTCTTGAATAAACTCTGATAAGTAAACGACAAAATATAATTTATACAAACGTGCTGCGTGATTATTTTATAGAAATTTAGTTTTAATTCAGTATCAAGTCCATTCCCTGAAGATACAAATTTTGTATTCATCACGCCACCATATAGTGATCGTCAAGCCATTTTTTTTGGATGTTGGTCACTTTTTCGTTGAATTTGATCTATAAATTAGTCTAGATCTACCGGATGCGGTTAGACAATAGTGTCACTACGCCATCATGATTAGACCGATGCCCCTGCACCGAGAGTGAACAGATCATTGATCTAGTTGTAGGTCCTTGAATCTGCCTTGAATAGCCTATTGACTAATTTGACTATTTGAAACAATAACGAACGTCCCCGATTTGGAGGCGTGCGATGAAGATAAAATGATTTTGAATGAAGTTGATATGATATTGAAAATGATTTATCTTTTTTATTTTATAAACTTTAGTTCAAGAATCAATATTAAATACATATTACAAAAGTATGATAGAAGTCACGGGCTATGGCGGAGTTCTGGATGAAACTCCTGTGTCGGCAAAATTTTTGGTGGATTTATTAAACATAGCTAAGTTTGTGATCTCCAATCCGTATTTGGCTAGCTTGGTGATTAAGCCAGTACCCATCATTATGATTATTTGAATAATCGAGGCTTGCAGTAAAGTAAGACAAAATATCAGACTAGGGTAAAACTGGGTCTAACTTTTTAGGGTATATTATTATGGATATTCCTGGTTTGAAGTAGAGTAGTAAGAGAAGAAGAGGGTCCCTAGTTGTTTCTGCATTCTGTTCTACAACTACACTACGTCCTGTTATTCTATGATTCTGCTGCGTTTAGTGGGTATGGTATTTATCATTAGCATGTGCATAGCAAATGTTTAGCGGCATGTATTTATCGCAGGCAGTTTATCGCCACACTTGCAATTTATTCAACGATGACAAGACCATATTTTTCATAGGTTTAAACAATACAACTGACATAAACGTGATTTTACTTTGTTGCTCTTACATATGCTTCTAGAATCAGGCTATGGGTTTATATTCGACTAATCGCGCAAATATGATTCAGATATTTCAATTGTACCAAGATACTTAATTTTAGTGAATTAGAAGAATATAATACTTTTACAATCGATTCACTTATTTGATCATGCACTCAATATATTTTCTCGACTCTCCTCACTTTTTTTTGTTCTAGTGCAATTATATCGTCGTTTGTGCCTCCATTCTCCCTCACTACCAGATTACATATAAATCAAACGAAACCAACTGCGTAGTACCGGAGACGCAGTAGAGGCGTCTCGTGCACGGAACGTCGTAAGCGCCATTATTTACTGAATAGGCAGACTAGGTCACTGTACATAATAAGTTTATACAGCTTCTAGACTAGACTAACTCTGATTGGGTTAGGTCTGTATCGTCTGATACGTGGTGTGACTGTCTCTTTTGCTCGTCAAAACGGGACACTATAAATACTCGTATAGCAGTTTTTTTTTTTTAAATATTATGTACGTGAATATTCGACTACGCCGCTCACTCGTATTATCAGATGATTTGGTGTAATGGCCGAGTTAGCTATTACACAAAAGGTCAAGGGTTCGATCCCCGCTCGGTACGAATATATTTGTGTGCATGAACAATGAACATGTCTGTTTGTATTGGTCTGGGTGTTTCTATTTATAATATGTATAAGTATTGTTTATTAAGCTATGATTAGTTTGGGGTAAGAAATGTTTAGGAGTTTGTATTATTACATAGAAAAATAATACACTATAGGATTAATTTTAGCCATTATGTCAACTAATGCATTTGACTGATGGCTGATGCAGACATTGATGGATCATGGTGGCTTACATTAGCCTCAAATATTATTTATCCAATACACCTCGGTTCCAAAAGTTAATAGATGATTACAGAAACTAGATCCTGTATGTAACTTACGATACCTACTTCTCCCTATCATACATAAATGCACCTATTTTCGTTCTTCGAAAACTTACTATGTTCCAATATTTAGAAACTTGGTCACATTCGTTTAGTCGGACGGGATAAACGTTTACAGATTCCTCAAAGATAAAACTAGTAATAAATGCCCTTGAAGCTATGCTTTCACATTTTTTTAAAGACATAATGACGTAAATCCCGTCAAAGCGTCAGTGTTGCTGTCTACATCATGTACAATGAAAAGTATACAAAAAAACGGGAATGTCTCATTGAAAGCGGGTTTTATGGTTACGTTCCATATAATTGTGATAGATTGATGATATATTAAGAGCCAATCAGAGATAGAAATGGCTATATCTCACTCGTCATCCTTTAAGTTTCGTCCTCAGATTTGCGAACATTGGTCTCTTTCGAAAATACATAATGTCGTCTGTCATTCTTTTTTAATGAATGTAGGACACGTGTAGAGTAGTTTCCAAATTATTCATCTTTTACGAGTATAAACGTTGGCCAGATTACTAAAATAGAGATAAAGAGAACTGATTCTGAATCATTGAACTTTACAAACAAAAATAGGTTTCACACCATGGGTACTTTAGTATATATTCTGTGCCATGGGCGTTATGACTAAAATTCTATCCTAAAGTGAATAACTGAGGAATATACACTTTTATACGTATAAGCTTTTAACACCTTCTGGTTAAGAATGAGTTTATTTTAAATGTATTTCAAAAATTTCTTCAAAAGAATAATAAATCTTATATAAAAAGTCAGGACAGGAACACTAAATTTAGTATCCAAGGCCTTTCCCCTAATTAAAACATAATGAGAGTAAATCGACTTCACAGCTATAATTAATTAACTGACTAATCGTATGATGTTTTCTCATATTAAAAATAGATTTCGAGGACAAATGTGCTAATCTAGATCAATTAAAAATAATCTTACATTTTAATTTTGTATGTACTCAGTACATCACCCAGTATTATACTCGTAATCAAGTAATCAATCAGTACTACTGAGCGACACCTGGAGCAAAAGTAGGTAGTCTTCTAATTTCACGAATCACAAACTTGTATTCTACAAGGGTTCTCGTGATTTTGCCAGTAAAAATCATTGTTGTAACGAACACATAAGTAAAGCAAATAATAAATCATCATAATTTTAGCCAAAAGATGTCCACTGTTGGACAAAGGCCTCCCATCCCAAGGATATTCAAACCGATCCGTCCTTGCGCGTCCCGCATCCTGTAGATTTAGGCGATCTTGGTACTCATTTAACGTGTGCCTATTACATTAATTAAAGATCTTGGGCCTACAAAAAATCTAGAGTCTAGACCCAATTTTCAAGCAGATCAAGTTTAAATTAAGATACCATTCATGCAAGAAGTATGATAAGACCAACTTGTCCAGTGAAATCTTATCTATGCTAAATCTATCCCATAACTTGTGGTCTTGTGTGGGCCGAGACGCGGAACATCGATTACCCTAGTCGCGCTCTGGCACAATGCCAATAGCGCGAGTTCGATTGTTGCCTGAAATTGGCACCCTGCCAACAAGTTCAATATACTGATTGTCAGCTATTTCGCATTCGCTTCAGACGAGACATTGCATGATGGGATTAACAGGTCTTTGACATCGAGTTATTTTTAATTTACATTTTTCAAGGCGAAGGAAACCCTTCACACGTCACATGGCTCGTATAAATTGAAGAGGTTGATACATTCTCGACGAGCAAGAATGATATTAGCAAATTCGATTATATATTAATTAAAAGTCCTGTAAGTTTTAGCCTATATTTCATTGCCACCCCAAGCTTTTTGGCACAAAAGCAGGATCAATATTACTATGGAATTTTAAAATACTTTTCGTTGGCAGATAGGCACGTAGTCGTTCCGACTTAAGGCCTGTATTCACTTTGATTAGTGCGAGTGCGAGTGATTAGTAGCTGAGGGTGATTAGTGCAGGTGCGTAGTGCAAGTAGTGTCCAATTGTTGGCGAGTGCGAGTAGGGTTACCATATCTCAGGATTTGTCCTGAGATTTCAGGATTATTCGACTCTTGTCAGGATTCCGGCCGGATTTAGCAAATCTAGTGATAGCTCAGGATTTTTAATAAAAAACAGGTTACATTTTAAAGATCTCTCTTATTAAACTACTTACTAAAAAAAATCTTCTTTTGGTAACAATTGCAGTTAAAATCAATACTTATGTATTAATACAAAACAAACTTAAAATAATCTTCTTTTGGTAACAATTGCAGTTAAAATCAATACTTATGTATTAATTTAAAACAAACTTAAAAGATCAAGCAAACAATCAAAATCAAACAAACTTAAAAGATGCGCAAGATCCGCAGTGTATACAACGATAATAATACGTTTTTGAGAGAAAATTCTCATCTGTAGAAAATCTCAGGACTTTTCCATGGAAATCAGACCTTTTCTCCGGACTTTTGATTTTTTCATCTGGTAACCCTAAGTGCGAGTGATTAGTAGTTGAGGGTGTGTGTGTGTGTGACAGGCACGCCGCGGGAGAGGGGGATGGGCGGGCGCGCGGGACGTGGCTACTCGCAGTCCACTCGCAGAAAAATAGAACACGCTTCTAAACACTTCACTACGCAGCCAACTAATCACTCGCACTAATCAGTCGCTGTCCACACTTATTTTCTACTAATCACTAATCACTTGCACTAATCACTCGCACTCGCACTAATCAAAGTGAATACAGGCCTTTAAGCTGTTTGTCATATTTTACAATTCTAGACTTCTAGTGTTTCAACAAAAAATGTGATATAATGATTTATAAATAAAAATGGAATATTCAATTTCGCTACAAAAACATCGTTTCGTTACTCTTTCTTACCTGCCAATTATTGGCATTAGCTTCCGTCTGTATTGCTTTATTATAAATATTTTAAACGTCAGCTGTTTATCTGAAGTTAAGTATTTTGTTCAGTTACGAATATTATATAACATTCATTAACCGTTATCTAAGCTTAAGATACGCTCCGATGCAAGCTTTATCACAACAATGTACTTATTGTACATTGGACGTGACACTTTTGACTTTTTGCGAATAACCTATTTCTGTCAATATTTCTAGAGTACTTCGAATAGCACGGAGCTCCGTGTCAAATTGGGAAATATATCATCATGCTAGCGTTGTCCTGGTTAATACGTTCTTACGGGGCCCGGAGTCTAATAGAAAAGGTATAATTCGGGTAAAATTTAGGTAAGTACACATTAAAGATCAAATAAAGATTATAAACAGGGAATCGAAATTGTGACGTACATTTGTCATGTTAATAAGGCGCTTGTGAGATAACAAGTTTAACATGCCGCGACAATTTGTCACAGCAAGTCGATAGTTGTCAGTGTAATCGTATTTACATTGTTTCGATAATGTCCTAGTGTGATTTATTCACCTTAGGTAGATAGAGAAATGATGTATTTTCATACGTTTCAGACACTGCAGAATCTTTTTAACTTGGCACAAACTCGAAATTAATTACTTCAAACCATTCATCATATCAGGGCGTAACAATGGTCAAATTGGTCGATACCAACGACAAATTCCACCTTAAAAATGGCTTAATATTTACAAAAAAATACCGACCCCCTCAATGAAATTGTCTACAGTTGCCGGTTACCATCAGGTAGGCTGCGTGCCTGTTCTAGCACGCCTGATCTAGCACTAAAAAAACGGACCGGATTCTTGGCTACAGTTTTGACAAATCACATATTATGTTATCCGAATCTTGTGAAAGCTTCCAAAATTCAAATTGTAAGCCTCTTTCCCTCCATTTCTCTGTGCCAACCATGAAATTAATAGTACCAACCTAGGCATGACAGCTACCCACACAAAACCCAATTTAATTAGTGGAAGGACGCCAAAAATTTTAAAATTCAAACAGTTCCTAATACCTAGTCATAACATAAGTCAGTCATAAAACTCATAAATAAGATAATTGCAAAATTCCACCCTCCAATGCAAGTTAAATAAAAGCTTGTTGCAAAAGGCCAAGTTTAAACCACAGAGCAAATATTAAGTAGAGTTGCCGTATCGTGTTTTCTATAGAAAATCTTGTGAAGCTAGCGGGAATGGTAGTGCGGGGCTTCCACAATGCCATTGCAAATTACATAAAATAATTACGAAGTTAAATGTGGAAATACAATATATGCTTTATGCCTGTAATTGTGTACATTCTGTCAGCTATGTACCTTTTACAGAAAATGCATTAAGAATATATTTTTTTTAAATCTCCGAAACCACATTGAAGAAATATGAACTTTACGTGGTTGTCTAAATTAAACACATAACTTGATCAACAAACAGCTTACTATGATCAGTTTACTATTAATCCCTCCTTTAAATATGACTTTCCTACGACTTTTGCATGATGGTATAAAGATAACAGCTTTTATTTACGAGTTCATTTTCCATAAACGCCATAATAAAAGGGGGTATACCGAGGCAAGTGCACACGCTAAGCTACCGATGCCACGCGATTACGGATCGCTACTCCAAGAAAACATAAATATTTCTTGCATTTTGAATTCAAACTTATGATACTTCTATCTTAAACTATAGAAAATGTAGTCATTCTAGAAGGTATATTTTAGATCGACCTGCTAAGCTATCACCCTAATAATCAAAATGTGCTTTTATAATACAATAAGGCTCTGTACCAAAAATGTTCAATGTGACCAGTTAATTTGAAATTTAACAACGTTCCTCAGTCATTTTACGGCATAGATTTATCCGAAGTTAATACAATCTTGATAATCTCTTCAGTTTCAGTTTGTAGATTCTACGGTCTATTTCCTTGAGGGACAGTTCAACAACAGGCATCGCTGAATGTGCTACCATACTGAAGGTACCTTCAAACCTCTTAATTTCATGTCAGTAAACTGGCTCCAAATAATAGCGCTGACCTAAAGCTTGAAGAGCAAAGAAGACAATCATGATATCCTGATTATTTTTTGGCAAGTCAATACCAAACTACGATACCTAGTTTACATTACTTTATGCCCCAGCCCAACTGCTGGTAAGTGGCCACTGTGGCCTATTCCATAGATGGACTCTTTGCTAGGAAGAGTCAGTCGCTTTATGGCTGCCACACTATAGGCATGCCCATTTTTTTTTTTTTGGCAATGTGTGACAAGACGAGCAGATCGTACACCTGACGGTAAGCGCCACGTCTGCCCTTAGACAGTTCAGTGCCAAACAGTAACTAAGCAGTTACTGATGGCACCACCCTGCGCCTGCTACACCGAGACGACAGTTATTTTATTAGGTCTCATATACCCAGTAATTTCACTAGCTTCAGTGCCCTTTCCCCGAAAGACACATTGTGCTTGAAGTCTATCATCGGCCTTTGATTTAAATACCACGTTGTAGTAGAAAGCCGCACAGTATGACTCACCTGAGCTGAGCGCAGTAGAACTGGTGCGGGATGGCGGTCACCACGCCAGCACCGTCACCAGTGTCGTTGTCGCACGCGCACGCGCCGCGGTGCTCCATGCGCGTCGCCAGGGTCTCGGCATCGCGGATGATCTGGAATACAACAGGAATTCAGTAAAATCGATCAAAGAGCAACAAATAAGTAGTCTAGAGAGGTCTGTGCTATGTGGTCTACTAGCCCCGACGACATAATCTCAAGTTATTTTCCCTAGTGCTGTCAATTTTAGTAGCTTCATTAAACAAAAACAATTTTAAGCAACGACAATTGTTTAAAAGCTTACGAAATTAAAATATTATTCCTCAAGACGCACCCATCAATCGTCAATATCAATGCTACAGAGTGGCTCGATCACAGGATTCGGAAAACCATAGAGGATAGACATACTAATATTTGCGCCTATAACTTTTATTTAAAAGTAGATATCTGTCCTGAAGGAACATATTATTATCTAAGGTTATTTACTGCCTAATTCAAATTCGTGACTATTCATACATCAAAGCCTGTTAATCAAAAGTTTTGATTAAACTTCTCCTTGAGAGAACGCCAGAAGCATTTAATCGATATTGAAAAAGTAATATCTGGTTCCAAAGCTCGACGCGGTACTGAAGAATATTATGTAAGGTCAGAACTTGGCTCGAACTAACTGAAACAGTGTAATACGTATTCGAAACGAGTAACTTGTGCCAAATGGGAAGCCTACAATAATTTTAATTTGTTTCTATATTTGGATATCCATTCTAACTTTATTCAACAACTGTAGGTATTGAACCCAAATGTTTTTGCTTTGTAAGGCTTTGAGTTGAGACTGAGTTGATTAAAGTTATGTTTTAGGACCATTATAGGTTGTAAATAGACTTATTTTCGAAATCGTTCTGGGAGGTATTTTAGCACCATTACTTAAATTGCTAAAAAAATCACGGGGTCGTGCAAGAAGGTATTTTAGGCCCTATACTAAATTTTTTTTAAAAACAGTCCCAACTTACTTTGTGACTGCGTTTTCCGTCGATAGCAACAACGAAGCCAACACCACAAGCCTCGTGCTCGTTCTGAGGGTCGTATAAGCCTTGCTTGGGCGGCCCTTCCCACTCCATACCTGAATAAATAAAAACAAAACATGACATTGAATATACAATGAGGTGTTTCGATTTTTTTTTTCATAATCGGAAGCGTAGTATTGAAGATATTAGTAAAGGAAATCCTACAAACGTTCAGTTGTGGTAATAGTTCTACAGCTGTTAGCATTGACCTATCAGGATCTCTCCATGCACACTTTTCCAGAATTTAAAAGAATTAATGCTCTTGTTAAAAATGATACAACTAGAGCTCCATAGAGTAGTGAGAAGGTGGAAAATAATTAATTGTGTCATTATGAAGCAATTGGATTTTATTCAATTGAAAAATATTCTTTTACATAATATTTAATCGTATTAATAACTGGTCGGGTGTCAGTGTTTTAAAGAAGTCGTTATACCTATTCGGGACCAACGACTTAGCGTGATATAGGTAGAGTATGAAGCAAGGAATATTTCAGCATTTGCAGATTATGTAATTTTTATATCAGCAATTCGCGTTTCTACTTTGCAAGATTTTTTATTATAATTCTTTATATTTTTAACTGATTGAATTTTACTATTTTAAATAACTAAAGAGCCATGCTTAAATCCATTGGTTACGGTATTTCACGTAACAGATGGAAAGGCAAGGCCGGCACGGCAACGCATCTACATGGAAGTATACATATAAATTAAAAAAATCTGATGTACCAACATTTACAATTCAAATCATTACAAGGTCCCACACATAGGAACTATGTCACCTTGCCCTACAAATAACATTAAATAATGTTATCACGAGTTCAGTGACATAGCAACGCGTACCTATGCTAGGTAGGGTAGTGACACCGGTTTGCCGGCCAGCACCAGTTTCCGACCACTTCACACGTTTTTTTGAATAATAGATAGACTATAGACAGCTCATTTCTAATTTCGCGCCAGTCGACCTAGACAAACTCCACGGTTCTTAATCCAACAGCATGACTTTATAATTTGCGAACTGAGCCCTCAGTCGCCATTTAAAAATTTGGTGTGTTGACACGTGACAAATTTAGCAAAAATAATTGCAGGTGGATCGATTTTCAAATGTTAGATTTTGAGTGTTACTATTATTTTATAGGGGTTTGATTTGGTTTGTGTGTAGGATAAGATGTTTAATTTCAATATTCAAGTGCCCAAACACACCAAACATTTCATAATTTGTAATATTTTTGGTGGCCGGGCAATAGGTTATCGATTCATATCAAAATCTAGTTTCCGACCGGGTGGTCGGAAAACCGGTTTATTTACGTCATTTTTCTTTGCCTACATTGCGGAAACCTTAAATGCACCAACATAGATCCATTTACATTTGTGAACAGCTAGGAATTTGTGACTTGACAACCAGTTTCCGACCGCCAGTATACCTCATAATTTCAAAGATAATGACCTTTAAAAATACCAAAAGTTTAGCGGCCGACAACCGGTGAAAACAAACCCTGTTAACGGCCGTCTTTAACAGGCAGTCGATAACTAGTAAAACTGTACCTGTTTTCGGGCCGTTCAAAAAAATCCTACTTCCTACTATATAAAATTATATTTGTATGTATTATGTATATGTATTATGTATATGTATGTATATAATAATATAATATAAATGCGAAAGTCTGGATGTTTGGGGATGTTTAGATGTTTGGATGTTTGTTACTCAATCACACTTAAACGGCTGAACGGATTTAGATGAAATTTGGCACACGTATAGTTTATAACCCGGATTAGGACATAAGGCTATAAACTTCCTACGGGAAACGTCTTATTCCTGCGGGAATAACAATTTTGAAACTACTGAACCGATTTGAATAATTATATCACTGTTGGAAAGCTACACTATCCCTGGTCAACATAGGTTACTATAATTGATTCCGGAAATGTGGGGGGAAGGGGGGGGGATATTTGAAAAAAGGGATTACGCGCGTGTGAAACCGCAGGCGGAAGGCTAGTAAGATAATATAAAAAAGATAGAAGAGAAGAAAGAAACGTAATTAGTAATAAATAAAACTTTATTTGAACTAGGAAATTAAACGCACCCGATAAATACTAAACATTTAATTTATTTCTGTTTGTTACATTTTTTGTTTATTTTTTTGTTTTTTCGCGCCTCGATGGTCTAGTGGTTTAAGTACCGGGCCGAGATCGCGGGGTACTGGGTTCAATTCCCGGGTCGAGCTAACTTTGTGTCAGTTTTTTCGGACACTGCTCGGGTTTGTGATCACCAATCCGCATTTGGCAAGTGTGGTGATTAAGCCAGTACCCATAATTGTAACAATAACTTGATTTTAAGGATGGAGGCCTTTGCCCTACAGAGAAGCATGCCGGCAGAACGGAGTTCCAAGTTCCACTATATTATAGGATAGGCTTTTCGATCGTGTTCCAAATCAAAAGAAATCAACAAATATGACCTTTTGGCTACTCAATTGTATTTTTAGGTCGCAAAAGAGAGTAAAAATATACCGCTTTTTTGATTTCATTAACTGTTTCACTTTCATACTATAATATGCCCTATGGCTATTGAATAAGACTCATTTTTCTACCGTAAATTAGGTGGTCGATAACCGGTGCACAGGTGGGTGGTCGATAACTGGGCCAAACGGCCGATAACCGGTGTTTTTGCTAGATTTACGAATAATTCATTTTTAAAAATTATGTATCACTGCTACGTTTATAAACGTTAGGTTTTATAAAACTAGACTATTGTAAGATCAAATGTTATTTTTTTTGGAAAATCTTGACGTACAGCATCATGATAGAATTCAACTCTGAAGTCAACAAGTCGCTTAATCGGTCGCAAACCGGTGTTCCTACCCTACAGTCAACAGTGACGATAGGAAGAGTAAGCCACAAATGATAATTCAGCTTACTACGTAGTATTAGTAATGATACCTAGGTATTTACTTGTCGTTAGTACTTTCCCCAAGTCTTATGAGTTTATGACTTAGTACCTATTTAACGATCAATAATTAGGAATGAGGCATCGGCATCGGCACCAGAAATAGTAGTTTTCCTCAATTAACCATTTGATGTTTTATGAGCAATTAGAACTATTAAGGCCAGTTCACCATTGACAGATAAGTTTGTGATAACTTATCTGTTTAATAACAATGATGCTATAGCATACTATTCTATAATTTTAGAAAATTTACAAAAGACAATAGGTACCTACCTATTTTTGTTAAACAGAATTATTACGAACTTTAATAAGTTCGTAATATTCAATTCCTAAAAGCAATGTTAACATTTAATTACTTTTACTTACTAGAAAAAGACTTAAGATTGAAAAGAAAAGACTTACCTAGAACGCTGAAAAATTGTGTTTCTAAAAATCTACAAATAGTGCCGAAACTCTAGCAACCGAAACATTATTCCTAGACTCGTGACCTAGATGTGTCGATCACAAATTCGTTTTACAGAAAATACCCGGCGATCTCGCCTCACGTAGGTAGGTACGCATACCTAACTAGGTACCCTAAATTTTTACGCAGTGCGGAGGCTGAGACGTTCAAGCGTCGCTCAATGATATTACTACCATACTGGTAGGGCTCGTCTTATTTTCGAGCCTTTAACAGTATAGGTACTTATGGTACTTACGAATTTTCAGTAATTTAATAGACACAACGATTAACCATAGAAGCGATTAACGAAAGTAACGGCATCAAAGTTATCTGACAAATAAATTTTATTATAACAAACATGCTAGTGGTGAAACTGTTGCTTATTCTCACTCTATATTTAGGTATATGAAATTATTTTTGAACCTATCATCATCATTTCAGCCAAACGACGTCTACTGGACATAGGCCTCCCCCAAGGATCTCCAAACCGATCGGTCCTGCGCCACCCGCATCCAGTGGATTCATGCGATCTTTATGAGATCATCGGTCTACCTTGTGGAGGGCCTACTACGGTTGCGTTTCCCGGTACGTGGCCACCACTCGAGGACCTTTCCGCCCAAAACGGCCGTCAGTCCTCCTTGCAATGTGTCCTGCCCACTGCCACTTTAGGCTCGCAATTTAAGTAAATGAACTAATAACTTATAATAATATGATAATTAACATTATACCTATAATAAAGGTCTACTTATTTGACAAAGTAAGAAAATCACAAACAAATGTGGCCTGAGTGTTCAATCAAAAAATCAAATTTGAACAAACTAAATACATATAAGGAAATTCAAACATTGTCAACACTCATACTCATGTTGCATTGACAAATAAAAACATTAATCACATGAAAAATTGTAGATAGTAGCTAGAAAAATATTGTGTAAAACAAACAAGAGAATAACAGTAGGTACCTACGAATAATATGCGCTGTGTTATTGTGAGCCAAACTTGAGCCAAACTGTCTGTTTACATTAGCGATACTTTCCACTTGTCATGTGACCCATCTTTTCCCAGACAGAATATTCTTACATAAATTAATTTTATCTCATGATCCTCCACATATAAAACTGTGTACCCCAAATATGTATAGTTCCACATGAAAATGTTTTTTTTTACATTGCCCAAATCCTTTATCACATAGTATAAAGCAAAGTCGCTTCCCGCTGTCTGACCCTCCCTATGTATGCTTGGATCTTTAAAATTAAAACTACACAACCGATTTTGATGCAGTAATAGATGGAGTGATTCAAGAGAAAGGGATATATGTATAATACATGCATAATATAGTAGACAAACACCATTGCATCCGTGCGAAGCCAGAGTGTGTCGCTAGTTAATTAATAAATGAAAATAATCAATTATGGATTGCATAAATAATTGAATGACTGCTCTTTAATTATATGCTGGATCATTGGATTAGATTAATGCTATCAACAGTAAACACTATTGAAATTAAGCAGATTAAATTCCATTTCTGTGATTCATTAAATAATAGAAGGACATATTATAATTATAAACAAACAAGTCTTAATGTTAAAGTCAATTTAGAGCACTTGATAGGTATATTGAGCTAACTGACATTCTTACATTGAGTGTTTGCAGTGTAGAAAAATTCAGAGGCCTGACTTTGCTCATAAGAAAAATGTATGTTATATAAATTTACCTATGCGACAGGCAAACAGGCAGTTCACAACTGCCCTATCGGCTTTCTTCTATCATTAAAGAAGGAATGGGTCCTTCTATTATGAAGGAAGCCCATAACCATAACTGGGCTCCTAGCTTTTAAAAATAGAGGTTTGTTGGCTAGTTTGACACCAACTCCATAAATAACATTAGTTGTATTGTATATGAAATTAATAAACTTTTTAATACATTTTATGTACAGTCGCCAGCACATCAGACTACCCCAATCTGTCAAATTTCTACAATCAATTTTCAGCTTTATTCACTTCACATAGAGTTCTCTTTCAATTGAGTTTTGACAGATTAGGGTAGGTTGATCTGCTGCCATCCATACACTATTATTTTTTTTTGGTATATTTTTGTTTTATTAATAGTTTAATTGGAATTCCACATCAAATGGGTCAGCTTTTGGTAATAATAACAGAGTCTAGTCAGTTCTCATAGAAATAAGTTATAAACATAAAATAATAAGGTAATACACATAAAATGGCAGTCAACTGAGAACCTCTTATACTTTTTAAGGTAGATTGAAATAACAATCTGAGTTACTTGTTGGGGTCCTAAAAGAATTCACTTCTTAAACAGATGCCGGAAATGCTCCCAATTCATTATTTTAATATTTTAAATGCAAAATGGCCATGAAAATAATTTTTCAATCTCTCAATTTAGTTATCCTTTTATCACTAATATGTTCATATGAGAAAGATGTTCAGAGCAAATCTAAATATTGATTGTGATGACATAAGCCTGAGCTTGAGTGACAATACTCACTGGTATGTTGACTTTGCCTCTACAAATAAGAAATTCATGTGTTTAGGATTATTCTGAGTGTCTAGAACCCTAGAACCACATACTTCTTAGTAACCATAGATGTTGAATAATATGAGTCCAATAGGACAGTTAGTAGAATTCAATGAACTTTGAGCAAACAAGTTTATGGCCATAAACTCGGGTGCACTGAACTTTTTTGGAATATTAGAAAAATATTCTTAAAATATTTAGGTATACTTTAATGAGAATAAAAAGTAATAAATTTACACCAAATTAGGATTTATTACATTTAAGTTTTAAATAGGTAATTGAAAATTTAAGGGCTAACTTACTGAAAAAACAGAATTAAAATGAACTAATTATTTATGATTTATAAAATAACTTGCAGATTTCGTTTTATTAATCAGTTTTAGATTTTCCGTATCAGATCCTGCTTAATATACTAGATTTGTTTAGGGATAAAATATTCAAGAACGGCGCATGAAAAATCCTGATGATAGTATACGTAACAGTCGAGCAAAATCTTATTTGAAAATAGTTAATAATTAAATAAATGTATTATAATAATAAGTGCAATACAGGACGTTCCGTAATAAAAACATATGACGATCGTCGTAGCTGAGGGCAGTCCCCTTTTGGACTAAAATAGGATCGATTTCTGCAACGTTAACAGGTTTACGCCAATGCCTTGTTATTTTAAAACTATTTAGCAGCCGGTCCACGTATACAATGCACGTGGAGTCCTTACGAAATACGTGGACATCTTACTGACTGAAGTAAATTTATTTTTAATGAAACAAAAAATGTCATACCTCAAGTAGTTTCTTTAAATTCACAAAACTGTTGTAAAATACAATACTTCGTCCGGGTCACACTTTCACAATGAATAAAGTGTTATCAAAGTACAAATTACAGAATTGAAATTAAAAACTGGGACACAAAAACCGGCGAATTGTAGTGCCTGCTCTACAGACGACTACAAAGACCGACGGTGCGCGATTGACTGAAATTATTATTAAATGAGAAGAATGTTAGGGTGGCCATATTGAAAATAAATATTATACATATCACAATTCAAAGATAATATTATTATGGATATTTACAATATTCAAGATTTTATAGAAAAATGCAGTTTGAAACAATCATTTTTGAAAACAGTCAGCAACTTTGTTGTTTAAAAATGGCAGAGAAGACGGACGAACGCGACGGACGGAACCGAATCGAGTAGAATGTATGTGAGGGACGAAAACACAAGAAACAGTTCTAGATTAGTAGTTATTAATTATTTGGCCACACTGGAACTGTAAGTGAGTGAGTCTTCTATTAGAGTGAATGAACAAGAAATATGTGTGTTCTCACTTCATAAAAGGTAAATAGAAAGAGATAGAGAATGTAATTTGCAATCACCGGAAATCAGAATGAACGATTGGATGAATAGTGCTGTGAGATGATTTGATGAATCGAATTATTTGTAAATCATGAAGACCATTTTTGCGAGGCGCTCGAGGCGCAGCTGTGACAGTGGTTCGTTAGCGATAACGAAAGTCAAGCTACCTACGCCGCGGTCGGTTAGGGGAAGGCATAGAGTATATTGAATATAGGTGGGGACCCTTCGTACGCGGGGCACCCTCATACAGTCAAAATAAAACTTGAACGAAACAACGTACGGTCTTGCTTTTGTTTAGGTACGTGAGTCTATGTACTACCTTTACGTCAACGTAGTATCGCGCCATTCGTAGCGGTGAGAGTGAAATGATAGACACGAATGTGTTTTCGCGCTCGGTAAGTAATTTTTTGGTCAATGTTTTTGTCTATTGTTACCGTAGATAAAACAAGTTTTCGTGAAGAGTATTCTATCAGTAAGTAGCCAAATATACTTAAGATACGTTTTCAATACTTAATTTATGTCGTTTTCCTATTAATATTAAAAGAGGTTATATTTTGTTGTTAATCAGTTAGGGGGGTACATTCGGACAAAACTAGATGGGGCACATTTGTACGCGTACAAATGTACCCAAATTAGTAGGTAGGTACGATTTAGTGTAAGTATGCTAATTGCTAATAATTTGCATTAACTTTGTCCTGTGTTTTGCTATCGTCGATGTACGTATATTATATATTTTAATACCTATTTCTTATTATTTCTTCACAAAAATATGATGCGGACATATAAACCAAAAGGACAAGAGACAAGCTGTGGATGATGAA
Source organism: Mecyna flavalis (assembly GCA_949319885.1). Classification (NCBI taxonomy): domain Eukaryota; kingdom Metazoa; phylum Arthropoda; class Insecta; order Lepidoptera; family Crambidae; genus Mecyna; species Mecyna flavalis. Next base: position 18,386,517 of record OX439430.1, read on the forward strand.
TCCATGCAGTCAGCAATACAGGATATTATGCAAGGAGTATTGTCATATAGAAAAGCTGCGGACAAGTACACATTGAAATTGTCTTTCAACACTGTATATAGGTGCCCCGTGTCGGTGGGGCAGATTCGTACAAATTCCAATTTTTTTTAAATCGTAATTATGGTTGAAACATCAGATGAAAATCATCTGTCATTTTTTTTTATGAATCTCAGATAGTTAGACTATAAATTAAAGCTGTCAGGTGATTAATTCATGAAAAAATAAAGAATAAAAAAAATAAAATGTAAAAACCGTAGGAAGGGTCCCCACCTTCCCCTAATGGATGGGTGACCATTCTGACTATATTTAGTGACATTAATTTCGAGCGTCTCCGTGCTTCGGAAGGCACGTTAAGCTGTTGGTCCCGGCTGATATAAATATCAGCCGGGACCAACAGCTTAACGACTAATATTTACATTATAGTAAACTATAATGTAAATATTAGTCGTCACGTCAAGCCTAGTCAGAGGCCATTTGGCGGCTTGATAACATCTGACATTAAGGTTGGTCACTTGCCTTACGCACCCCTCCACCAACCCGCACTAGGCCAGCCTGGTGGAGTATGGCCCACACTATCTCACAATTGAGATAAGGCCTGTGCTGTGTCCCAGCAGTGGGAACGTATAATAGGCTGATGATGATGATGATGATGATGAATCTATATTATTTTGCATTCCGGGTCTGCCTTGCCATCTGTCTGGATATAGGTATGAAAATTCATCCACAAATAGTGAATAAATAAAATTTTGCTTATTTTGCATAGTATACAGAACTTAATGTTTATGAAGTTTGCAGATTTTATTTCTCTCCCAATCGTGATTTGTGATACAAAGTAAAGTTAGGTATATTATAAGGATATTTATATATAGTGATGGGTAATGCTAATAATCCGGTTAATATCATCATGGATAATAATCGATTTAAAGCAGTTAATAGCCATTAATAGCCGATTTTGGATGATAACCCTGCTATTAATGTATCTTAGAGAAATTTATGTTTTTTTTATTTATTAATTGTATTGTAATTGTATCAGTATGGTTTAATGGGCTTCTACCTAAGTACCTATATTATATCTGTTAACGTGGGTACCATACTTCGCTCATACACAATATTGTACACAGACACTGTATCTACCATGAAGTTATTATCAAAATATCACTGGAAAAATGTGTAAAAATTATTGAAATACTATTGAATAAGCACGCATACGTCATTACCATTTAACCCCCCCCCCCCCATCACGATTCCATGGAAATAAACGGTAATGACGCGAATGGTGATAATATTTATATAACGGCGTGTCGTCGTCAAGAAGGGGTGTAAATGTAGCTCGGTTGCACTTGCTCGTCCATAATGTAGGAATAGCTTCAAAATAATAATGCAAGCGTTTAAACCAACGTGTCGTTAAAACGGTCTTTGTAATCATCAATATTGCATAATTTGATAAAATTTTCTAAATACAAAACGATTTTGAATTTCAAAACAGTTCAAAATGTCACTGCTTAACGCTTTTATTGATAAAATTTTATGAAATTCGTAAAACTGTGTACCTACTTCCCAGTTTTAGCAAATGGCAATGACGGAAATTTAGGAACACTCAAATTTTTCACTCTTTCCTTTTAAATATTTTTGCAAACAAACGCGCAATCGTGACGTGTACGTTACTTAAAAACTTATCAGGGGAACCACGGGAGCGCAGGAACCTGCTACTTTTTCCCTTACCTCAATAAATTCTCCAGTCGTTAATTTGATGTCCTTAAAATGGTTTTGACGATTTCCTGGTAACACACTCTTAAAATTTGTTTTACCATGGTTGTGTTGATTTGATGGCGGCCGGTGTGCCCCAGGGGTCCGTTCCCCTGGGGTCAGACCTCTGCTATGGAACCTGGGGTAAAACTGAGTCCTGCCAAGCTCATTCTTGCCGCGGATGGATGTCATGGCGAGGGCAAGCGAATGGGAGGATGCGGTTCACCTTGCGTCGGTCGGCACTTCCCTTGTCGTCCGGTGCATCCGCTCCTTGGGGCTGAGGGTGGCCCTTGAGAAAACAAGGGCCATGCCGTTTCACGCCCCACGCCGCAGGACCCCACGGGGGCTCCAAGTCCGGGTAGAGGGGGTCCGGGTCCCGATCGAGGTTCACTTCAAGTACGATCCTGGACCCCCAGTGGAATTTTGAGGAGCATTTTCAGCTCCTTACTCCATGACTGTGTGCCGCCGCTGCAACTCTCGGACGGGTCCTTCCCAACGTAGGGGTTCAGAACCCGAGTGCTGTCGGCTTTATCATGGGGTGATGGCACTTTACGGAGCCCTTGTTTGAGCGGACACTCGGACAGTCTCTCCCCCTAGCTGAGAGCCCTCTTGCGAAGACTGCAGAGGAACATCGCGACTCGGGCTGTGCGGGCTTGCCGCACAGTTTCCCACGGGGCTCCCTGCGTCTAAGCAGGCACAACGCCGTGGGAATTCGACGCCCTGGTTCTGGCCCAGGTGCATCGAATGCTCAGTCTCGAGTCCCACACACGGCCGCGGGTCTAGCTAGCCTGCGGTTATGGTGCATAAACGCATTCTCCTCCGAGAAAAAAAAAAAAAAAAAGAAAAAAAAAAAAAAAAAGGTGCATCGAATGCGGGTCGCGGCAAGGATGCGGGGGGAGCGACCACGCTTGGAAGAGGTGCTGGCCAAATGGACGGAAGCTCTCCAAATGCCGGCCACTGGACGATTGAGGCCATTTGTCCGGTGTAGAGGGAGTGAGTGGAGCGCCGGCACGGCTGCCTCACTTACCGCCTGTCGCAGGTTTTGTCCGCACATGGATGTTTCAGACTATCTGTACCGTGTCCCCCGTACGCCGCAGTGACATCACTCCGACGCTCCCGACAACACGGCCGAGCACACTCTCATTGAGTGCTCGGCCTGGCGACACGATCGTCGCGAACTTATCACGGCGCTAGGCGGAGGACACCTCTCGTTGGCGACCATGGTTCGTGCCATGGTTGCCAACAGGTGCGTGTGGGAGGCGGCCGCCTCCTTCTGCGAGGAAGTTATGTCGCAGAAGGAGGCAGCAAGGCGTAGACGGCCGGGCCGGAAAAGGCGAGTTCACTTAGCACGCCTTCTTCGGCCTGAGGGTTCACCTGCGGCCGGGGGTAGCTCCCCAACGCCCGCATTGCACAGGTCGCCCAAGCCAATCCTGAGAGTCACCTTGTTTTTCGGGTGGCCCTCCCTAGGCGCCACCAAGACTTGAATCCTCTTAAGTCGGGGTATCCGGGAATGGGCTGGTCAATAGCCACAAGGCTGGCATCGGCTCGTCCCAATCGGGTGTTAAGGGAAAACCGGGGGAGTTTAGTGGGTAGTGGGATTTAGTCTCGAGCCCCACACACGACCGCAGGCGTCGCTAGCCTGCGATTATGGCGCGTAAATGCGTTCTCCTCCGCAAAAAAACAAAGGTTGTGTTGATTTTACAAATTGAATGACTTTGTAACATTAATTTGTAAATGAATACAAATGAATAATGTAATTTATACAATACTAAATAACCAAACACGGGTACACATTCAATTACGTGAAATAATGAAACGAATATTTCGGATTCAAACAAAAATTTGCGAATGGTAATGATGTTTGATGCGAAATTTGATAATTTTTATTGGTAATTAATGTCAAAATTAGAATAAAACAAAAAAAAATACATTTTTTACTTTCAAATACATTAATAGCAGGGCATATATTAGCCATTGCATGGCTATTAATGGCTACTAATGGATAATAATCGCTAATAATCCAAACCATCCGGCTACTTACCCATCTCTATTTATATATTAATACAGTATAGTTGCAGCTGTAACACACAAGCACAATAAAAAGGATTTTTTTTTCTTTATGACGGGTTGAATTGAATGTTGGTGTCATTATTGGTATTGAAGTTGTTTAGTAGACTTCTTTTATTTATTCTGTCAGAGGTGAAGTTGCGTGGGTCTTACCTATCGTAGAAAGGCCGGAAGGATATTCACCCACACACAGTCACACAGCACTAAACCCCAGTGTTTCTTTTAGCCTGAATATGGGTGCCAGACAACTGATAAACATTACTTCTATACTTTTTTGTAAATAATTGTTAAATCAATATCAATGTCACTGTGAAATGTTAGGCAAAATTTCTGTTTATTTTGAATGACGATTAAGTATGAAAATAATCTACTAGTTCACATCACTATCGCACATCTGTTCTGCTGACAGTGACACTGACCGTCACCTGAGCCGTCACCTGACCGACCCGACCACTGACAGTGACAGTTTGTTTTTGTAGCGCGAAAGTAAAGGACGTTCGTAATTCAAACTGGAAACTTTGGATTTATTTCGTAATTTTTAAAAAATATCTTGCAACTTGCAAGTTGCAAGTTTGTTTTAGAGTACGAAAAATTTTAATGCGATTAATAATCCAAATCTTATTCCGTGACGTACACTTTAATTCATTGTTTGCGAATAATAAAGAATAGTGTTTAGTTTGAGAACTATTTGGGTGTTTAAAATAAAATAAATAGTTTAAACATATTGTTTCGTGGTAAAATAAGTTTAAAAAATGAGTTTGAGTCGTTTGAGAAGTTTTACTAAATGTGATTTGGTGAAAGCCTCTGCATCGAGCGCGTCGATTTCGAAACTTTGGGGACCTTGTACGAGGGAAGTGAGCACATGCAGTACCCAGCGAGGCAGTATTGCTCAACAAACTTCCAAGCCGGATTGGAACCGAGCTGTGAGCGAGGCAGAGAAGATCGTGGGATATCCGACCTCCTTTCTGAGTCTGCGATGGGTCCTCAGTGACGAGATCGCGAATGTGGCTCTGCATTTGCGGAAGTTGGTGGGCAGTAATCATCCACTCCTAAAAACCGCCAAGTGAGTCCTAAATATAAAATTCTGTATCAATTTGAAATGTTTGTTTCTAAATTTATCTGTGTAGTATTTGTGTTTTCACTCATAGTACGTAGTGAGCTTCATTCACGCGATGTTTCGCAATGCATTTTGCAATACGCATTATTACCTAATTTATGTTACGCTGTATCGTCAGACTCTAGTTGCACAATGCCACAATAATTTTAAACTTGTGTATTTTACACATTTAAAATTTTAAATCTACCCACAAACCTTAGCCACAAACATACTTTTTCCTTTTTTTTCATTTATAATGGAATTCATTTAATTTGTGAACACTTGAGAAAGTTTTTGAGGATTTACCTATTTATTAGATTTATTTTAATTTAATCCATTATTATTAGTTTTATAAATTTTTTGAAGTCAATAAAGCTTAGATCCTTAAATTCTCATTTACTATTCGCTAAAGATTTATTGACTAACTGTCGTTTCGGACACATTTTATTCGGACACAGTGTCCGAATTGACACTTTTTAATTTTAATATTTTTTTACTGTCGATTCGGACACCGCGATATAAATAGCTGTTTTGTACAGTCAGATAAAAAATCTTCCTACGATTTCTTTTCATTATAAAAATAAAGTCTCAACGAAGCCTTCTACACGAAGCTATCGGTAATGTTTCTAAAGATGACTGGGTCAAATGTGTGAGGCATGCAGAGGAATTACAGGATCAGGATCTAGCAAAGGCAATTTTAAAAGATAAGAGAATACAGTCTCTGGTAATAAATTTACACGAAGATGACAGCGCTCCTGACCCGTGATACAACTGCGATGTCCAACTGGTTGTACCAAGGGGAAGTAAAGTTACCCATGGTTCAACCCTTTTTATTGATATTTATGATTATGACCCGTGGTAAAACGGATGAATTATGTTCAACTGGTTGGACCACGGGGACCCGCCCCCGACCCGTGATACAACTGCGATGTTCAATTGGTTGTACCACGGGGAAGTAAAGTTACCCATGGTTCAACTGGTTGTTCTATGATTGTTGTGCGTCCCCACGATCCATCTCCCTGATATACATGATATGTATTACAGGGAGTTGGACCAAGGAAAAAACAACTCACCCTTGATTCAGAATTCTCAGCAAAGTGGATTTTTTTGAACTAATGCGTGTCTGAAAATCTATTAAGGAATGGCGGACAAATGCAATCTTCTTTCATCAAACATAACTTTTCTGGATATCGTAAACTTTTTAAATAACTCCACTAAGGACATGTTGCCCTGGTACCCTTTGCGGAGAATTCTAAATCAAGGATTAAAGGGGGACAACCACAACAATCATAGAACAACCAGTTGAACCATGGGTAACTTTACTTCCCCGTGGTACAACTAGTTGGACATCGCAGTTGTACCACGGGTGAGGAGCGCTGTCATCTTCGAGTAAATTTATTACCAGAGGCTGTATTCTCTGATCTTTTAAAATTGCCTTGGCTAAATCCTGATCCTGTAATTCCTCTGCATGCATCACACATTTGACCCAGTCATCTTTAGAAACACTACCGATAGCTTCGTGTAGAAGGCTTCGTTGAGACTTTATTATTATAACGTAAAGAAATCTTAGGAAGATTTTTTATCTGACTGTACAAAACAGCTATTTATATCGCGGTGTCCGAATCGACAGTGAAAAAATGTTAAAATTAAAAAGTGTCAATTCGGACACTGTGTCCGAATAAAATGTGTCCGAAACGACAGTTAGTCGATTTATTAATAGACCAGACCAAAATAGTAGCAATTGATTTTAGGAACTTGATCTACAATGGCAAGAACAACATGCAAGCATGGGGCCTCATCGTCCTCCTGGTGTCCAAGGCAGCCGGACACAGTCCCGAGATCCCAGATATGGAACAGGATAAAGCTGCAGGAGTACTTAATAGGTAAATATCATATTTATCGTAAGAAGAATAGGCATTCTCTCTTAATTCTTAAAAACTTTTTTGTTTACACAAATTACTTACTGCTCGTATGTATTACATGAATGATTGGGTTAATTGAAGTGTGAACTGGAGCCTAATGTAGGGCGACTCTCTTTTTCAGTATGTAGTTAATGTAGGTATGAAAACTGAAAATAAAAAATATACTTAATCTAATTTAAAAATCAGCGTGGCGAGCATTTGGAGAGGCCTATGTCCAGCAGTGGACTATTGCAGGCTGATAATGATGATGAATTTAAAAATGTATCAAATGAGATGAAAAAATCTAGGTTAAAAAATAAAATTTACATGTTTGTTAATCTCATGTTGGAGTTTAGGTAGGTACTTTGTGGAGGCAGAATTGAAATAAGTAATAAAAAAATTCTGTGCTAATTTAAATCGGCTTGTAGATGCAATAAAAATAAGTAAGTGTATAATAAAATAAGTAGGTAAGTAAAATAACTTAGTGGTTAAAATATTTTTATTATTAGGCTGCAGTGGCCGCTTAACTACCATCAGGTGGGCTGCGTGCCTAGACAGGCACGCAGCACGAATTAACAGACGTCAAGTCTGTCAACTAATTTAGCACAAGAAAAAAAAAAGTGGCGTCTATGTTAGATCAGGAATGGTCGCAGTTGTGGACTATTCGGAAACGAAAGGTAGCAGCATTTTGTTGCTATTGTTAATAATTATAAAAAAGAACCATAAAGGTCAGTGCAAAACTTGCTAAGAACAATGGGCCCAAAAAAATTTAAGTTAATGTGCAGAGATGATAACTATTCTATATGAAAGACCACACACACACCATCAACTTTTATTATGACGACACCATAATCGGTTCCAGGGGGAAAAGTTATCGTCCATAATAATTTATTATTTTTATATGACCCAAAATAATAAACATATTTTTTTTTCACTAGGACTAATTTTGTCGACGCCATAATAAAAGTTAAAGGTGTTTATTAGATCTACTTCGTAGGTGTCCCAAATCTGCACAACTTTTTTTTTTGGGCCCAGTCTTTTGCGTTGTCATTTCACCACGATCGTCGTAGTGTTAGTAAGTCCTTAAAACGATTCTTCCCTAAAAATATTTCCTTTGTTACAAAGCAGACAAAAAGAGAGCAACGATGTACAATTTTATTTCGCGGGAGCATTTCTTCAACAGTAAATAAACTCGAGACCTTGCTTTTACTTTTATGTCTAGCAAAAAACCGGTTTGAGAAATGCAGACGGGGAAGTTCACGGCTCATGACATTTACTATGTAGGAGGTACCATTTACAAAGCACTAGATATTGTAGGTACTGGCTCGATAGCGCATGTAGTGACCCTGCCTTGTGCGGCGTTCGTGGGTTCGAATCTCACCCAGGCCTAACATTTATGTAATGGACATTATAAATTGTGTTTGTTCTGTGTCTGGATGTTAATTTTAACTAGTAATGCTCATAATTTACAAGTCGTTAAGCTACTTACTTACCTTGGAGTCAGATCGATGTATGTATGTGATGTTGTCGGATATTATAAACAAAACGTATTTTTGGCAAAATTTTTCAATCGGTCTAGTCGATTTGACAATTCCCATTCGGACTAATCTGCGTTGTAAAGGTTTTCGAACTTAGATTGTTTGCAACGTTGGCAAATTAAACCAAGACCCATTTTATTGATGACTTAATATCAATGGTGGCCTTTGACCTAGTGCTTTATTAGTAAGGATGATACTTTCTACTAGTACTATTTAAAATTGATAATTCGTAATCTATGATGTGCATTACAGTAAGTAATAAAGTTGAATTTTAAAATATACAATGAGAATATGGAAATTACTATTCTTTCTCTTTTCTTTATGACTTAGATGTGAGTATGTATAGTCATCATCATATTTTAAGCTTTAGAATACCCAATTTTCATAACACTAAAATTTACTGTGTCTTAGGTACAGTCAAAAGCACGTCAGACTATACACTTTGGACTTTGTACCAATCTTATGTCTGGGGCATAAGTGCTATTATCGAACTGCAAGTGTTTACCGTGATGTGCTGTTGACCGCACATACAATACTTATTATTAAAGGGACTCTTTCTTTTTTCTCGGGCAAGTTGGTTCTTCTGATGTGTTAGGATGGTTTAAAGAGTCGCTATGAAATTAACCTGTCTCTTATCCACAGTCAACGCGCCCTAGCAGAAGTGACAGAGATGATCCGTACCTCCCACCTGGTGCACAAAGGCCTGGTGAACATGAACTCGCGCCAGGTGGTGACGGAGCAGGCTGACGACATGATGTTCGGCAACAAGATCGCGCTGCTCAGCGGGGACTACCTGCTCGCCAACTCCTGCACCGAACTGGCTAACTTAAGGTATGAAATGCCATTTTCCCTGACAGGTGTGACGGCGCGAAAAGCGTCTCCCTCCGAAGGTAAAAAAAAGAATACCATTATATTCTCACAACCCTCCTGAGCATGGGCGTAGCCAGCCATGGATTCAGGGCGGGACAGCTACGGGGCCAGGGTGGAGCAGACATGGGCCCAGGGTGGGGCAACCATGGGCCAAAGGTGGGGCAGCAGTCTTAAATAATATGTAATTAGCAAACTACTCGCGGCAGAGTGGGGCAAGTTGCACACCCTGCTCCACCGTGACTACGCTTATGCTTCTGAGGTTCCGTATGCGCGACAGTGGCGTAGCTAGGTAGCCAAGGGCCCTGGGGCAAATCAAAAAATGGGGCCCCACTGCTATTTAAACTGGTTCCCTCATATTACAAAACATGGTTTAAAAATGTTACCGGGCTTAGTAGGTACTACACTTACGCCTAAGACTATTACAAAACGAAGTTTTACTTCATTTCGAGTACTAAAGTTAGACCCACGTAAGTCCGCCGATGCCCCTATAGTTTTACAATGGTCTAACTTTCAATCGTCAAAAAGATAACACTTTTAATATTTCGCTCCGTTCTAAGTATAGAAAGACAAAGGACGATGACAGAGTTTCTATGAAATCTGGTCCCACCTCCAATAGCTATGTGTGTTACATGACATCGCTGGATAGGTATTTTTGAGCTGAATAAAAGTTACTATGGCGCCAAGTTTCAAATCTTAGTCCGTTCAGAGTTATTCTTTATTAAACATTGTAGTTTTAGCAGCAACCAATTAATAAAATATTTACTAGCTTTCTGTACTAAGTTTATGCATGTTATGTTAATACCAACATACAGATCATTTAATTAAAAACCTTTTTATCAGTCTCACTCGCACAGTCCCAAAACCTGAAGGGTACCATAGCGGGACTTTTTGGTAGGTATTTCGCGAGGGTGCCAGCCATACCGGTACAGTACCATAGCGGAACTAACCCGCACTCATTAGGTAGGTATTAACAGGACAATGAAACTGGTTAGCGGTACGGACGGAGGCGTTAAATAAATGTTTATTATTAAAATATTTTAACATTGTTTTATTTTATAAAAAGCATTTGTTAACGATAACATCTGTTTAAGATTATCATTTTGTAAAAAAAATCATTTAACATTATTTTTGGATCCTGTAAAACTACTATGTTTAAAAAAAGAATAACTCTGAACGGACTAAGATTTGGAACTTGGCGCCCACAGAAATCTAAATATTGGCGCCATAGTAACTTTTATTCAGCTCAAAAATACCTATCCAGTGATGTAACACACATAGGTATTGGAGGTGGGACCAGAATTGGCATCCTCCTTTGAAAAGAATAATTTAATTTGTGAACAGAAAATTCAAAATATTATGTTACTTTTTCTTACATTACCAAAACACATCTATATAAAAGAAAGTCGTGTTTGTTACAACACTTATAACTCGAGAACGGCTGGACCGATTGCCATGGTTTTTGATTTGTTGGATTTGTTTCCGTCCCGAATAGCAGAATACATCTTAAAAAAGAAAGGATTTTGATCAATTTCCACGGGAACGGGAACCACGCGGGTGAAACCGCGGGCGGCCGCTAGTTTATAAATAAAGAATTATTTTTTTTACTATCTTATTTAACACATTCAGTGCGTTACGACCACTATTTTGACGTATTTGCCTTTCCGCCAGCGCGGCAGCCCTCTGTCCCTGTTTTACGCCTGGTGCGGGGGCTATTTTTCTATGTTCCCATACGTGTATAAAAGAGATAGTGGTATTCCCATTTTTGTTATTTCTAGTAGAACAATAATCTGCAAAAAAAATGTACGGCAAAATAATGGTCGTAACGCATAGAAAGGAAATTGTTTTCGTCTGGTGCGGTACGACCAGTATTTTGACGCACCCCCCCAGCCCCGCAACCACCCGCTTGCGCCTCAGTTCGCACTAGTTCTGCCTGTAATATCGACACGCGTATCGATAGGTCTTTGGAGGCTCGCGAGAATGAAATGATCGCGAAAAAAACTTGTCATTAAATCTTATATTGTGTTATTTCTGTGGTTAATATAAAAGTAAAATTGACAGGTGCCAAATTATAAAATCGTAATTGGTTAAATAAACGCTAAAAACAAAGAATTATATAATAATTACCTCAGATTATATTAATAATGATTGAAAGTAAACTAACGATTTTCATACTTTTTTCCTTAATTGATTATATTTTAGTTAAAAATATGTAACATCTTTTAGGTCTGAATAAAAAATATCGATAAAAATCATTTGTTTAGATCCCATCACTAGTGTTTTTTCGCTTCTATGCTATACGCCTAATATATGGTCGTAAATCAATGATTTCGAAAAATGCTTATATTTTCCAAAATATCCTTCAGAACCCTGTGCTACGGCAGTTGTGTATAAACAGGGATATGACCTAAAGGTTTGAAAAAGAAAATCTTTGGTGCGATGAGTTTCCACGTCTGTGTAGGCCCTGGAAGTCAGGTCGTGGTGCGTCAAAATACTGGTCGTAACGCACTTCTGGCTAAGATACGTACGACCAGTATTTGTTCGTAACGCAGTCGCGGCAAGTTCAGGTTTTTGTGCCAACGCACTGAAAGTGTTAAAGATTTTAAAACAATCTGATAGTACTAAAAAGTTTATTGACATTAGCTTACTAAACTTACTCCTGATACAGCATAAATTTTTCAACCGTTCTTGAAAAAATTTTTTTGACTCGAATTCACAATAAAACGCACATCGATGAATAATAAAACGCACATTGTATATCGCTATCCGTCAAATTAACAACACTGCCAACCCACAGAAAGAATTTAGGGGAATTCCGAAGGCATAACTTTCGAATTTCTCTCAACTGAGTTACCATGATTAAAGTCGGGTTGCAACCTGTCATATTTATTTTGAAAATGGGAGAAATTTTCAAAAGTTCTGTTCGATCGAGATTTTCTGGTAAGAGTTCGAGGGCCCCCTGAGCTTGAGGGCCCCGGGGCACTGCCCCGCCTAGCCCCTAGGTAGCTACGCCACTGATGCGCGATAAAAGTGGGAACCCATTTTATGCTGGGAGAGGAGCAGAGCTCCGGGTGTATCACACACTGCCATACCCCTTGGTAGTTTAGGTGGGTAAGAGCATTTTACTAGGTCTACGCCCCACCATGCCGTAGTCATGGCAGTGGATAGAACGTAATTGCGCAGGCACTTTAAACATATAAAATGATGCAAGCAAACCATGAATTGAATTCCGCATCAAAACAAAGGAGCACGACTCGGAGACATTTAAGCAATATAATAATTTCCTCTCACGTAACGCTGAAATTCGTAGGCTGTGAACTGGAGGTCGACTTTAACAGTATGAATGATCCTCAGAAAAGACAAGGCAATTACGAAAAATAAGAGAAAGCTACCGAGGACAATACCTGCATGGATTTGCTCACCTAGCCAGAATAATACAGTTGGTAATTTTACTTGTGGGGTTTTAGTATCTTTCATTCGTGGCAATGTGCAATAATATTTAAGTACAAGGTTACTGCCAAACGCCAGTTCAAACATATTATTCCAAATGTGTTGCATGTAAAATTATTGCAAGCGCGTAATACTTTATTTTTTTGTCTTGGTTACCCGTTTGTTGCTCGTATTTTTAAGAGATACAGCATTGTAGGCAATGATATTTATAATATCATTGATTGTAGGGATGTCTTTTTGAAGCACTATTATTATTACAAGACCCTGCCACAAACCGATTTAATTAGGTCTGTCCATTGAGTATTTTCTTTATACCCTCTCTGTAGAAGATTCGCAAAACCAGGGGGCCTTTAATTTTAATAGCGATAGCGAAGGGCATCAGCTTGCCTCTGAAACATCGATCAGAATCAGAAATGTAAGTACAGACATTGAACTCAAACTTCGTTGAAAGATAAATCAATCAAACACGTATTTATTTATTGATACACCTCTTACCTTAAATAATAAACACCATTTAAACTTGCTTAAGACTGGTATAGTAGTAGTAACCATAGTAGTAACTAATTAATAGTTAATTTGTGAATCAACTTTGACTCGACACGGCGACCTAGCAGCGGCATTATTTTGTAATTCGCTTCCGTGACGTAACCCTCACGCGTGTTCGAGTGAAAGTCCCAGTCCATCCTTCCACTCGTTACCGGTGCGAAGATGCTAAATATGAATCGACTGAATACTGACGTTTTTCAATTTGATTTTTACTTAGGAATATCTAGTTATGTATGTATTTTAAAGGATTATAGACGTCAGGTTGTTAATTTATTTTTATTTTATGGTCCTCTTCCAATACTCGAAGTGCATGATTCTGAAGGTTTCTGGTTTTTTTGATACTCATTGTAATTTGTGACATCAAGTTCCTGGCTTCAAGTCTCGGGTCGAGCAGAATTTGTGTCAGTTATTCCAATCACAGCTCGGATTGATCAAAAATCCGCATTTTGCAAGCGTGGCGATTAATCCAGTACCTGTTAAAACTATAAAAAAATATTCTTATTGCCTCTAAGCGCTGACTAAACTTAGACTTACTCGTACTACAAGAAAAATGTAAGAGGTCGCTTTGGTTCTATCATTTCGTGAAACCGTTTGTTTTAATATGCGTTATTTTAGTGCGCTCTATGAATTTTAATTAAGATTTTGGTACATCACTCTATAATAAACTCATGCCTTTGTTGAGGAAAGTGGCACGGAGTCTGTGTGATGGAAAATTATAACTATGACCTACAAACTGTGTCTTTGTTGAGGGTAAAAGAAACTGAGGTCACGAATCTTAAGTTCATACCAGTTACGGCGAAACAGGTCTTAACTATATTTGCTTGTTCCTTAATAGTAACATGAAATAATATTCGTGTACAATTTTAAAATTCGCGTTGTAAGTCACACCGATATAATAAATAAAGGGGTAACAAAATAAACAGAATTGCATTGTCCTTTTTGCAGTTGACCCGCCCTCATCTCGGAAGCCTACAACAATCAAGATTATTTTGATTTTGATTTTCAAAATAGCAATATTTAACTCAACAGGATTTTTATAAGTCACTTAAGTATTACCTAATACTTACCTCAACATCATACGCTATTACTTTAGTAACCTAATTACGTGCTACGCTTGGAAATCCCTCGTTTTGAAATTTAAGTAATGTACAATTAAGTAACAGACTTATAATAAATCACGTATTTATGTTAAATGCTAGTTAGGTTAGCTTCTAAAGTATCCTTTTAACTGAAATGAAACGGCCTGAACTCATTTGTTTAATTATCAATACAAAGTTTACCTGTTATTGGTTTATTTAAAACTAGCCTTCCGCCCGCGGCTTCGCCCGCGTGAACTATAGGACGTTATCTTGCGGGAATATCTTTATAAATTGTAGCCTATGTGTTGTTCTGATGTATAAGCTATATTACTGTAAAGTTTGAGTGAAATCAATTCAGTATAGTGTAGCTATCCAACAATGAAAGAATTCCCCCTCACTGCGTGCTGAGAGGTTTATCGTCAGGTTTTAGTAAGTAGGGCCGAAGTGCGAATCAAACACACTGCTCGGGATGAACTTCCGTCCCTGAGTGACCCCCGGCTTTAGCAGGGGGGGTCCGGCGTCCGTTTTGTCAGCGACGCCGTGCCGGGGCGTAATAGCATTTCCTGACGCAAAAAAAAGGTATCACAAACATGACATCACGATCCCCGGCGCAAAAAGCAAGGCTACTACTATCAATCATGGGCTGGTCAATAGCCACCACGCTGGCACCGGCTCGTCCCAATCGGTTGTGAAGGAGAAACCGGGGGAGTTTAGTGGGTAGTGAACGCTTTAGTCTCGAGGCCCACACACGGCCGCAGTAGGATTAGTTAGCCTGCGGTTATATGGTGCATAGCCTTCCGCCGGCCGCTTCCGGTTTCACCCGCGCGTAATTTCTTTTTTTTAAATATCCCCCTCTTCCCCCCACATTTCCGGGATCAAAAGTACCCTATGTTCACCGGGGATAGTGTAGCTATCCAACAGTGAAAGAATTATCCAAATCGGTTCATTAGTTTCGGAGCCTATTCAATTCAAACAAACAAACAAACAAAAAACTTTCCTCTTTATAATATTAATATAGATAAGTAGTTACTGACTTACTGTAAGTGACTAAGTGCATGACAGAAGGTACGAAAATGAAATGAATTTGCGCCAAGTAAGACTATTAAGCCCCGTAACCACAAAGTATCCCACGAAGTACCAACATTGTACAGAATATTCAATCATTTGCATAGTACCGACTTGCGGTTTAGCGTCGGTTCCGTCTTTCCATAAACATAAGACAGATCTCTCTATGTTCCTCGGCACCGCACCAGAATGTTGATAGTAAGTACTGTACCTACTTGCAAAGTAGCGAAAGTCGTGGATTGAACGGCCCTGACCTACGGACATGTGCCGACATGTGACTATGCTTTCCTTACAACTATATTTGTTGGGTGACCTTTGTATGAATGGTGAGAGTAGTGAGGTATAACGTCTTAGAAGTCACATTGGTTTTTGTCGACTTGATTTCCGCGTGTGACTACAAAATGACGAGTTTATTGTAATGGGATCTAAAGGCATTACTAATGACGCGATAATCGCGAAATGATTTTCGCTGTTATGTTTCACTAGTGTTCTGTGTCTACTCATGATAGGTTTATTAGAAATTTCACAATCCTCTAAAATGGGAAGACAGTGCTAGTCGCCGGCCGGAGTGGAGGCGGCTGCTAAAGAAAAAAGTCGACGAGTTTGAAGAGCAGAGGCAATATGAGCTAGATGAAAAACGGGAAGCTCGTGTAGCCTATTCTTATAAAATATGTTGACGGTGTCCTCACGTGCCCAGAGTGTTCACGACTTTTTGTCAATAAGCTTGGGTATACTAGTCATCTGAGGGCACATGCGAGGGCTAACCAGGGCTAACCAACACAACCCTCAAAGTTGAAATCTTTTGTGGTCACTGTAGCCGAAATCGGCCAGGGAGTATTATTATATATTAGAAATTTCACAATACGCATACAATGACGCTGTTTTCTTTTTTGGATATTGCCAAAGATATCATAAAAGATACCTAACTTATAAATATCTGTTAGTGGTAAAACACTCTAGTTGATAATCCAATTTTTATACTTTTAAAACAAAACTAGATAAATATTTTTTCTATTTTTAACAGGAATCAAGAACTAGTAGAGCTGATGTCATCGGCCGTCAGAGACCTGGCAGAAGCCGAGTTTCTCGGAGAGCGAGACGAGCAGAACAACCCTCTGCCGTCTCGGCCGCTGCCCGAGGCCGAGTGGGGACCGGCTTCAGGTAACCACCTCCCTGGAAATATCCCTGGACACACAGCGCCATCC
Organism: Mecyna flavalis; assembly: GCA_949319885.1. Classification (NCBI taxonomy): domain Eukaryota; kingdom Metazoa; phylum Arthropoda; class Insecta; order Lepidoptera; family Crambidae; genus Mecyna; species Mecyna flavalis. Next base: position 18,403,116 of record OX439430.1, read on the forward strand.
TGGCCCAAACTAAGCATAGCTTGTACTATGGCTGCCAGACAACAGATAAACATTAAATACTTAATATCTAGTGTCCAGAGATATTTATTTATATATTTTTTTTTTTTAATTTTTGAAGAATGTGCTACTTTGTAGTTTAACATAAATTACTACTCAGAGCCAGTTTTATCGCTATCAGTTTTTTTTTTCTAATTTAAGAAGACACGTCTTTGTCAAGTTAACATCTTTGAATATGCATATAAATGGCACAAGTTAACAGTTGAATGGAGTGACTTGTTTGTCTTGAGGCGATGGATCGCGTTTCGACGGATCATCGGATCCAATGGCTCGAATGCGGGTTAATGAGCGGACTAACACACATTCACTATTCGCTATTATCCCAATTCGATTTTGGTCTATTAACGTTTGGACAGTAATCGAGCATATTAGATGTATTGGTAAGTACCTACTGTTGTACAGAAAGCATTTTGAATTCTGTGTTTGTGCATTGGTTAATACGAATATAAATAAAAAAATACTCCTATTATACATATGTATCAGATCAGAACATAATATTAACTGCCTTATTGGTATAGTAATTGTAGAAACTCGTATGTTAAATTCATTCAAAACAAAATTGATTATTTTTGTGCCAGAATTCTGAAATAAGGATATTATAATGTTTGTACTGGCTTAGCGCAAGAATATGGGAATAAATCGAGATCCTGTGCTGTAAGCGTTAAGTAGGTATCCTATAAGCAAAGAAAAAAAAGGATTTCAATCTGTACAACCTTCTGAATAAAGCCATCCATAAAACATATTATACGACTAAAGTCCTAAAACCAATAACTTTCCCTTTCCCCATATTTGTACTTCGCATATACCTACCTACATCCGAGAAATATCAGTGTACATCGTTAAATTGACTGGCACGACTATTCGGCTTCAGTGAGTGCAATTTCTTTGGTAAAGGCGAGAGTTGTTTCGGCAACTGTGCTAAATCAACTGTTGTTTGAAGCCGCATTCCGCCCGCCAGTTCACAAGTGCGAACATTAAAATTCTAGAAGCGCGCGAAGAGCCGCCGCGCCCTGAATGCCATACTCCATATGGGTTGATAACAAGGATGACAATCTGCGCATTGACGAAATAGTACATCCTGGGACATTTTTATATCTACAAGCTGAGCAGAAATTGGACAAACCACCGATAGCGATGTACTTACCTAAAATACATACTATTGCATTGTAACCAAATCGATGTTACAGATAAGGCTATTAGCATAGTTTTCTTTGTCAAATAGTCCTACACAAATTGTTGTTTGTTCCTCTAAAGAACTTACGGATATGGAGTCGGTCCACACACCAAATCTTTCGTCTAAAGCAAATCTGACACAGTTTTTTAAACAGACGAAAGAAGGTTAAAAGATTTGGGCCACAGTCTTCTTCTGTGTATTTTTAGTCTCATAATCAAACAATGTCAAACAATCAAAGGCTTCAAAGAAGACTTATGAAGCTGACTAGGTCAGACTGAAACGTTTGGAGAAAGAAGTGTACTTAGTAACTAAGGAAGTAATAAGTCAATATGTGAAAAAATTTAATATAAATGTATAGATGGCGCATCCATCCGCAACTCGACAACCCTAGTTAAGCAAATGCCATTTTCGCACACATTGGACTCATTTTAATGCGGAAAATGTAGGTGATTCGCTCATTCTTCTGGCTTTATTTTTATTGATTACACGTTTTGTTTCCTTTGTACGTATGTATATTATCAACAAGTTGCTTTGTTCGAAAAGATCAGAGTGAGCGGTCTTTACACCTATGGAGTGAAAGGTAACTGAACGACCAAGGTTCACCTGCGGCTTTAAAGACTGGTTTATATTTCCAATAGTAATTGAGTGTCGCATTTAAAAAAAGTTAAAATTCGGATTCTAGACTTTTGTTGGTAAGAAGACATAAAGCCTATTTTAAGGAACATAACGAAGGTACCTAAATTGAATTGAAGCATGTTCAATTTTTTAAAATCATATATTAAGATATGCATTTATAAAAAGTCAAACGAACTTTCTTTTCTTTTTTTCCGTTACATTTAGCGCTAACATACTTTTTTGTGTCTCGTCAATTCGGAAACACGTTACGGATCTATCCAATGTGATTTTTGATCTCACTTTTTTTTTGGTCAATTTACGTTATTCTTTGAGAGAATAGCAAATTAAAAATAATAATAGGTTATTGAACAAAGTGACAACCCTATGTTGTACCTAGATCCGATTTCCATTTTTCCAACATAATTAAAAAAATTATAATTCAAAATCAGAGCTGAATGTTTCGCACTTCAGACGCTTTAGTAAAGGTCAATAAACATGATTATAGAAGGCATGCAGGATGAAGTCCACGTGTTGTTGCAGAGTGGGACTGCATCGTGGACCCGCTGCCCATGATTGGCGTGGGCGGATGCCTGCAGCGCGAGTGGGTCGCGCGGCACGTGCTGGCGGCGGGCGCGCTGCTCGGCAAGAGCTGCTCCGCCGCGCTCAAGCTGGCCGGCCACAAGCCCGCGCTGCAGACACAGGTACGTTTGCAGAGTGGGACTTCATAGTGACACAGGCACGTGTGTTGTGTGTGTTGTGAGACTGCATCGTGAAATTCGTGAAACTGGTCCGTGTGGTGCAGAGTGGGACTGCATCGTGCAGCACCACTTCTTTTTTATGTCACTGTTGGTAATAACGCAAAGGCATCACTCGTACGTCGCCGACCCTGAATTTGAAGGTAAAGCAAACGTTGACAACAAATAAAAGGTTATTTCCGTTGCCATCACTATACCCTCCCTAATTAAGGTTTGGAAACCTAACTCACCGGCAGCAAAATAGCGCAAAATTTAGAAAGTTCTACTTTACTATGGTCAGAGTTGAACATTGCAAAATGTAAGCAAATAGGCTATAGGCGACGGTGAACGCTGACCATCAGGCGGGCCGTAGGTTTTAGCATCAAGGCTTGCTGGCTTGTGGTAGTATAATTTACCTGTAATATTATAATTAATAATAGGAATCGGCCTGAGATTTTATTTAAATACAGTTCGAATGTACATCAGACTACGATAATCTGTCAAATTTCTACAACCAATTTTCAGCTTTATTTACTTCGCATTGAGTTCTCTTTCTATTGAGAATTTTTGCAGATTAGTCCGAGATCCGTACCTTTCTTTGATCTGTCTTTATCACACGTTGATTCAGGTTATGGTGTCAAGCGCACGCATGACGATAACATACGCCGAAATCTCCAATCAATAAATCGTGTAACAGTACAAAATAGCCAGTAATCACTTAACAATTAGAAAGTTGTTTTCTTAACAGATCATACCATTTGGAGAAAACATCTGTCTGGTACGAAAGCTTGCGAGATTGTGTTTCATATATGGCATATGCTAAAGGCAGTTCAGGGAAATATTGGGTTTAATTGGCAATAGAAGATTCTGGGTCTGGTTGGTGGTAGGGCTTTTTCAGGGTACGACTGGCTAGCTATTATATTATTATTATTTTCGAAATTGTTGATTAGAAGCTATTTGCAATGACTATGTATAAACATAATTTTAGTAACGTCCGGTCCGGTAGCAATAAATGAGGGTATTGTAGTAAAGTCAGCGTTTCTGTTTGATTAATTATGCAAATCTGTGTTATTGGGATGTCTACGAGCTCAATATTCATGAGATCGAGTTAGTCGTTTGGAAATACCTCCTTGTGGCTTGGACATTAACATACTTTGTATCTCTTCGTTTCATTTCGTCTTAGAATAAGGGTATCTATCACCTGATCTGTCGTTAAGGGCAAGTTTCATCACTGCCAGATAAGTGTCTGATAATTTATCTGTTAGATTTAAATGATGCAATCGTCTTTTTTATATTAGGTCAGTTGGCAGACCGGCACGCAGCCCACCTGATGGTAAGGGACGCTTCATTTGGAAGCGTCGATCAATGTGCTGCCAGACTGTAGGCTCATCTGATCTTCGAGCCTTTGATTTCAAGTGAATCTGTGATATCTAACAGATAAATGATCTGGTATTGGTGAAACCGGCTTTAAATGTATTCTTGGCGTAACCGACACCCGGATCTCATTCAACTAGGTATATGGGGTGCATTGTGTTTGTACTAAAATACCTAACTAACGGAGCTTTAGGTTAATAATAATAATAACAACTGTTTATTAGGTCAAATCAACATTAACTTACACCTAAAACACTTAAAAGTAGACACTGTAGATAGAGTCTCCGCTCAGCATGTGTCGTGAGAGTGCTGTACGCGCCACGACGCTGATTTTCTTTAGATTAAAATTTTGCTTCAATCTAAGCTTAAGATAGACTAGCGTGCCAAATTAAATTAAGGACCAAAAAGGCTCCAAAACACCAAAAACTAATATTTTTGTCGAGCAGTTCAGCCAGTTTTTAATTCTGGATAGATTTATCAGGAATTTTATACTTACCTTTTCTTTTTCAGGGTTACCTCTTCGGTTGTCACTTAGCCTTGGCGTGGCAGGCGTTCCTAGACTTAGAAGCGTTCACTGGCCCTGAGCCCGACAGTTTCTCCCTAGTAGGAGCCCCACTTGCATTCACACTGCAAGCGCGCCCCGAATTATACAAGTACATCGAGGCAGGTCGACGCAGTGTACACGATGTCGACTATCACACGGTGAGTAGATTCCTTCTTTTACTATTGGTGTGATAAATAAATAATAAATAAATATCTCTGGACATTATTCACACAGCGCCATCTAACCCCAAACTAAGCATTAGCTTGTGCTATGGGTGCCAGACAACGGATAAACATTACTTAAATACTTTTTTTTGTAAATACATACATATTATAGATAGAAACACCCAGACCGATAAACAGACATGTTCACGCACACAAATGTTTGAACCGTGCGGGGATCGAACCCGCGACCTCTGGTGTAACAGCCGACTTCTCAACCATTACACCAAAAAGCTCGTCAACTAACTAGTATTATATTATCTGGGACTTAGCATAGTATTTTTAGTCTGTTTGAGTAACGCAGTTATCTGTATGGTCAGCTGTACGAGGCGGTGAAGCAGGGCGACGGCATCGAGCAGACGAAGCACCTGCAGCGCGCGCACGTGTCGCGCGCCGTGGCCGTTCTGCGCGCCTTCCCGCCCGGCGACGCCACCACCGCGCTCGCCAACATCATCGTTGCCATGCACCACGACCAACTCTGACCTACCAGGCTACCACTCCGCACCAGGTAGGAAACACACAGATAACAGTAATTAGTGCCCGAAAAACATCTTGAAATCGCTACTGGTCAGGAGCATACCTCTGACCAAGCGCGCGCGAGCGACAAAAGATTAGCGCGTGTTATTGGTAATGAGCAAGTGTACATGCGCGAACTTTCCCCCACTCTGTCGACCAAGCGTCAAGAAGTTTGCCGGCGGCTATAACATCCTTCCTTTAATGTAAATAAAATAAATAAATAAATATCTCTGGATATTATTCACACAGCGCCATCTAGCCCCAAACTAAGCATTAGCTTGAGCTATGGGTGCTAGACAACGGATAAACATTACTTTAAAACTTTTTTTTTGTAAATACATACATATTATACATAAAAACACCCAGACCGATACAAACAGACATGTTCATGCGCACAAAATTAAATGTTTGTACCGTGCGGGGATCGAACCCGCGACCTCTGGTGTAATAGCCGACTTATCGACCATTACACCAAGTGGCTCGTAAGCCGCCCCATTACTTGATTCACTTGTTTTTAGTCCGTGCTATCTATCTCCCATAGCTTACATTCTTCTTTACCGGATATATTATATAATATAAACCGGGATTACAATCTTAACAACACAGTTACCACCGCTCTTCTAGCAAATAGAATAAGTTTTCTCAAACTTTGTTAAATTTTAAATTATTTATACTTTCTACCAAGTATTTAGGCGCAAATACAACGATATTAAATATAAATTCGTTGCGCAAATATTATAAAATAATATTTGCGGTTAAATACAGGAAGGTGTACTTCCTCAATGACATTGGTTTTAAGGTGTAGACATTTTTAACTTGACTATTAGCACCGCACACATCGCGTATTTGTATGCTCCATCCATGTGAGTTACTGTACTTTGGCATGTGCCCTTTAAGATCAAGGCTTTAGGTATTGTTTTAAACGTTCTGTTAATCAGAATCTTCTATATTCCAAGACAAAAAAAATAAGTATAGCCCGACCATTAAAATAAAAAACCTCGCCATATTGCGGAAAAATATTGAACTAATTTCTTCAAGTGGCAACAATCAAATAAATAACAATAAGATGTCATTCATTATTGCTGTCTGTCAAAGTGTAATGTCACCGCAACCGTGCCTCGTTACTATTGGATTTATTGTGAGCTATTTATGAGTATAACCATAGCAACCAAGTGTTGCTATAACCATAGCTAATGTGGCGCCTCCAGAGCAGGTTTTATTTTTATTTTCTTGGTCAGGCTATTACATCTAAATTCTTCCCAAAGAATATTTGTATTTCTTTTGAGTTTAAGTAGCTCTCCTAAAATATCATTGGCTATCATTGTCAAAACAGAGCAAAAGCTATAAGGACTATTTATGGAGAGCTCAATGATATTTTAATGATAGCTATTATAAATATTATGTATGTATTTGTCGAAGATTAGATGAACTACTGGTTCATACTTTAGTTAATCTTTATTTTCATATTACTGCGTCCCCTTTGGCTATTAGTTATTTCCAGTTATTTCATCTCAAGGGAAAAGGGTATTCCTTTAGGCTGGTTTGAGAGTCACTCTGACAAGCATGCGAACAGCGCGCGTATGAGCAAATATCGCTGTTCTTGTAAGATAGCAACGATTTGAACTGCAAAGAAAACTTACTAACGTTAACTAACGTTACTCTGAAACCAGCCTAAGGATCCTTGTGTTATGTAATGAACGTAAATGTTAACAATTTTACAGTTACCATAAATCAATACATTAATTATAAGAAAGTATTACCTATTTCTGTATTGAACAAATAAGATGCTATAATTGTGTATTTAGTTTTATTAAAATAGAATTATTAATGTAAGTAGATTTAAGACTGAAAATATAGAAGAGAATGATCCAATGTAATCTATTTTTTTAAACACATATAAAAAATATATATAATCGTCCTCAAAAACATTCCAATATTTAAGTACTTGAATTTTGACAAGATTTTTTTATAAATGTACTTAATACTTATGTCTTTTAATTTTATTGTATTTTAAACAGATTATTTCAATTCATCATATTTTTACTACTATGTATTTTTTTTTGGTTACGCTTTACCTGAACTGTTTGTTATTTTTTTAATAATAACTTGTTAATATTAATTGACGTTGGAATTATTATGATCTGCTATTAGATTTTGTACTTTTATAATAAACCAAATATTTTGAAAAATATGCATTTTATTTTCACTCTAACCGTCGTCACCTTTACAACATTTTAATTTGTAGTAATTTGTAGTTGGGGCTGTTCAAGTATTACGTAAGCTCTATGGGGGGGTGGGGGGGTCTTTGTTTTGCTTATTTTGTATGACATGGGGGGTAGGGGGGTCTAGATGATGATTACGTCATCGGTAGTTATTTACTTTTTTACACCAATGGCAACCCTCACATTGCCTATGCTTGAAAACGAAACCCATTTTCGGGGATTCCCGCAAATAATGCATACGTTTAGGCACTCGCTTTAGAACCGATTAGGGGAATTACCGTGCGCTACTCAGTTGTCTAAATTTCCTCTGTCAGTGTATTGTTTCGTTTGGATACTATAGCGAGTAGACGTATTGTAAGTATACCAAAGCAAGATTACATTTTAGTTAGAGCACCATGATGTGAGAAGACTTAGACATTCCGAAATCGGATGAAAGTTAGCAGACTCACAACACTGAGCACCGGTGCTTTAATACTCTTTCGATCGAAAGAGCTATAGAGCAAAATCGGGGGTCTAAGGTGTTCGTACAATCTCTCGGAAGAAGCCACCTGACAAAGCTGACCACAGCAAGTGGAGAAGTTGTTGCCTCAAAGCCGGCAGTCCGTTCGGAGGTAGAGGACTTTTATGGCCGGTTATACGCTTCGCATGCATGTTGACCTGATCCCGAAAATGAGGACTCTAGAGCCACGTTAAATCCCTATTACACTGAAGACCTGCCAAAAGTGAGCGTTGGCGAAATCGAAATTGCTCTTGGGCAGCTTAAAAATGGAAAAGCCCCTGGAGAGGACGGCGTTACTACTGAGCTGCTAAAGGCTGGAGGGAACTCCAAAGGCGTGGAGTAGGAGTGTGGTCGTCCTGTTCTTTAAAAAGAGTGACAAAAGCCTGTTGAAGAACTATCGAACCATTTCCTAAGCCACGTCTATAGAAGTGACAGTGGGCTGGCCATAACAGCCGCAGAACCGATAGCCGTTAAGGGTAAACGGGTTCTAGAGTGGAGACCGCGTCTCGGTAAACGTAGACGCCCTCAGGCCAGGTGGAGCGATGATCTGCGCAAGATGGCTGGCAGGAGCTGGATGCGAGTGGCCGAGGATCGATCAGCGTGGCGAGCATTTGGAGAGGCCTATGTCCAGCAGTGGACTATCACAGGCTGATGATGATGATGATGATGTGTACTAAAACTTTAAAATAAGTTTGTTATGTTCGTAAGATTATAATATTTTTGTCCCTTACTCTATGTTGAATACTGTATATGTAAAATCTAATCTCTATCCTAAATCTATTTTCTTATTTATAAAGTTATAATTATAACATTATAATTATAGTATATAAAAAAATTATAATTGAAAAATGTTTACGTAAGCATAGGGGGAGGGGGTAAGAGCTTTGCTTACTTTTGCTGACAAGAGGGGTGGGGGGGTAAAAATTTGCAATAAATCTGCTTACGTAATATTTGAACGGCCCCGTTCCAAAAATGGCATATCAAAAATATTTGGTACCCATTATTTCCTTATTATTTTTCTACGCCTAACTTGTATTCATTTTATTATTGTGTAGAATTTCTAAAGATTTTATTTTTACTGATTATTTTAAGCATTATTTTAAGTACCTACAAATATTAATTACAGTTGGAGAATAGGGAATAGAAAAATAAAACATGAGAATTCTTTTTAAATTATTGTATTAATAAATAATGGTAGTTCTATTTACATGACACATTCGATTACTCTTTTGTTTTGGCAGAAGACAATAAAAATATCGTTACAAAGTAGCTCCTAGCGCGACGCGCTTACAACCTTCCCACATTGGTAAGACCCATCTAGCGAAAATAACAAAAGTTCATTTTTTGGTTACAACGTTTGACAATACTGGTCGTTTTTGGTTTCAATGGTATACGCTAACAGAACACCGACCCTCTTATTACAAAAAACATCGCTAAAACAGGTTTAAAACTGTACTTGTTAGTACAGGTTTAGGTCCGGACTATTTTTTAAAACTTTCCTTATTACAAAACAAATACCAACATAAGAATAATTTACTGGTACTAACTCGTTCAGTGCGTTTCATTTTACAAGACTTTGTTTTATGTCATGTTTTAAAATCTTTAAATAAGGCAGTAAAAATAATAATTCTTTATTTATAAATATGTTTTAGTAATGTAAGAAAAAGTAACATATATTTTTAATTTTCTGTTCACAAATTTAAGTGATTCTTTTCAAAAATTGTCTTTCTATACGTAGAACGGAGCGAAATTTCAAAAGTGTTATCTTTTGACGTTTGAAAGTTAGTCCATAGTAAAACTAGGGGTATCGGCGGACTTTCTTGGGTCTAACTTTAGTGCTCGAAATGAAGTAAAACTTCGTTTTGTAATAGCGTTTGACTTTAGTCAGGAGTTAAGTCAGGACTAAGCTCGGTTTAATTTTTAAACCACGTTCTGTAATAAGAGGGCGAGTCTCCACCTGAACACACTGAAGACAGACAGACATACAAGCAGTCATGGACTCGTGAGTTAATGGTTATATCACAGGTTTCTAGTGTCACCTAAATGATACATCTCTTACAAAAGACAAACTTTATTTAACCGACTAACGTATGATCAGTTACTACATATTGGTGTCGACAATCTTGCTTGGAAGTTCGTTTTGCAGTCACTCGGCTGACGCGATCTATGATTAGTTAAAATACTGATTGCTTTTGATATGTCTTGTCACACAATGCATTAAATGAAGAGACAACACGCTGGCAACTAGTAAAATGGCAAGAACGTTGGGCATTTTACCAATGCTGTACATAAAACAATATTCGAATACAATTTAGGCAATTTCGTTTGAATCCAAAGTTCAAGCACTCCATAAGACCGACGACTATCGCACCATTCGTTATTACTCACTCCTACGTATTACAATGTACATAGACCCCGATGTCTATTATTGCTTAGTTTTTAAGTTTTGATCTCAAAACTTTTACTTATAAATAATTTTCACGTTCGTCCCAATAAATTTACCATTCAATAAATACGTACACGTAAAAAATATAAACTATATCAATAGTTTAATCTTTAAAACAAACTTTTTCTTACTCTAATTATATATTAATAACTATTTATCAGTATGTTTTCATTCATTTCATTAATATGCCTACTTTATATCTTTCCAAGCGCCTGAAATTTTTTCCTTGCTCATATCCTATACTTATATAAATGTATGTTTTATTATTCATCTTTTATTGTTATGTTTACTAATTTATAAAATTTATAGTCGCTAAATTAGAGAAATGATTTTATTTCATGATTTTAAACGATAAGGTCACATTTTGAGTTGAGACTTAGATTCGCTCCACATAATATCAACGGTTATAGCCAAAGCACAGGCACTCGAGAGTAAAGAAGGCTCCTTGAACATGCACAAAACAACTGCAATAATTTAATGTCGAGTCAAAGCAAATATATTAAATATTAATGTCTACCGTAACACTAAATTATTACAAAGAAAATGATTCGATAATGGTTCACGTAATACAATAATATAAATAAGTTAAATATTCTAAAAAGTTAAAAATACACACGTCTTAACCTAATAGAAAAGCACTCATGTCTTTGTGTTGTAAAATACAATAAAGTAGCGTCAACGCTACGGGCGAGTAACTAATGAACATGCCAAAACAATATGTAGACGCAGGCGTAGGAATGGTAATTATTACAAATACACAAATAAACAACTAATACACAGACAAAGGTACAAAAATATCAATAAACACGACGTCGACGCGTCCGCCCGCACAACCCCTCGATGTTTTGTACTTTTGTTCTGAGCATACACGTACTCGTAGGTTAGTAGGATGAGATCATTGCATCGCATAAAGCGGACATTATGCGCTTAATTAGAAAACTTCGACAAAATATGCAGACAAAACGTACTAACGTCACTATTTTATACAGCACAGAACGTAACATTAATTAAACTAACAGAACGATCGAGTCGACACCGGCGAAACTAAAATTACGACAAGAATATACAAAGAAACTACACGATTACGGTCACTCGGACGATACACGATCGATACTAACGTAGCGATAACGTAAGACTAGCTGAAATGCGATAAACACTACTAAACTTAAACTTACATCTTTGATTGAAAACTCACTCGGTTACACGATAAAACTGTAGTCAATTCCGGCGCGAATCAAGGAATCGACAGAACCTCCGCGCGCTGGACCGGTGCGGAATGCGGATACCCTAAGTTAAAAATCCAGGAACTACGATACGAGGTGGTATTACAGGCGAGGATCCCGGGCACGGGCGGCTACGAGGCAGCGGGCCGGCCGCCGCCCGAGCCGCGCGGCTTGCGTCAGGTGGCCGACTCCTGGTAGGGGCCGGTGACCGTGCACGGGTGCATGGGGAACAGCGTGGTCCACGACATGGTGGTGCTGGTGTCGGTGCGCAGCAGCAGCTGGCCGCGCCGCCGCGCCGCCTGCGTGGCCTCCACCAGCGCGCCCAGCGACGCGAACCCGCCCGGGATGCCGGCCTTGCCCTGCCACTGGCCGCCCGGCCCGGCCGGCGCCGGCGACGCGGCAGGGGTCGGCGGCGGGCCCGGCGTGCCCGGCGGGGCGGGACTCAGGCCGAGCTTCTTCAGCCTCATCTTCTCCTCCCACTCCTCGAGCCCGTGCTTCGGCCTGTTCAAGTTCCGGTGCTGGTAGAAGACGAGCGATATCCGCGTCGGGTTCACCCTGTTGGGCGTCTTGACCGCGGTCGTCGAGTGCATCTCGTGCTTGGCGCACTCGAACAGCACGCTGCCGTGACCGAGCGCGATGGCGACGCCGCCCATCTGGCTGTCCTTGAAGCAGTCGAGGTTGTCGGTGAAGTCGGTCACCTCGCCGATGGGCTCCGCCTTCGGTGGCTCCGGCGGGTACGGGATCGAGAACGGCGGCGGGTAGAGGCACCAGTTCGGCGACGACTGGCACCAGTTCGGACTCGGGTTCTGGTAGAAGTTGGGCGTGAAATTCGGATTGTACTGGTACCCGTACGAGTTGTAGCAGTGAGGATTTCGCAGAAGCTCCTCCCGTTTGTATTTTTCGGCGTTGTAGTAGGCTAAACTATTGTAGTCGTTATAACTATTTTCATATGGATTAAAATGCCCGTACGGGTTCGGTGGGAAAGGATATGTGTTAGGCATTTGCGGGTAGTTGCCGTATCCTTGCATAGGAGTCTGATTTCCATAGGAGTTTTGACTGACGGCGTGAAAGTTGTTTCCGGTGAATTCTGGATTGGGCTTATTGCCGAGGTGCATGTTTTGATCATCATGGCTGATTGTCAAATTCGTTTGTGGGGCTGTCGATGTTTGTGGTGTGGTATTGTTCGGTAATCTGTTGTCGTACGGACTCCTGTGCTCGTAGCCTTGGCTCAGTTGAGGTCGCTCTGAAGGTGGATATGGTTTTAAAAAGGTGGAATTCTCCATAGTTTCAGGTGGATTGCTATGCTGCGAGCGGGACGGTGGTCTCGCCTTGGGTACTCTAAACAAACTATTCTCATTCTCTAATACCAATTGTTCCTTTGGTTTTGTAGAGTCCCAATTCTTTGATTCTGGCGATTTCCACACGCTTTTTCGCACTTCAGTGGAAATTAGTGCATCATTGTTAGGAGACTTGAGTTCGGGAATTTGTGATGGGGCTGGTGACTCTGGATCTTTGTTTTGCGGGTTTTGAGATATTTCTGTGAGGCGAGGAGAGTTTGGCATTTCAAATTCAGGAAGTTTATTTACTATGTCTCCCACGATCATACTTTGTTTATCGGGTTCGCTCGTATTTTTTTGCGACATTGGGTCAGAATTAGTTTCACTTCTATTTGAATCAGGGCTGTAATTTGGAGGGACGTTCAAGTGAGCTGTCGTTGAATCAGGATCCTCCTTGACTACATTATTAAACATTTCTGCGTTGGCAAAGTCGGGCCACTGATTATGAGGCATCGCCGCCATCTGAGCCGGGTTTTGAGGGTTGAACTGCTGCTCTCTCTTCTGCAAGCCGGAAGCAAAACTTGGAAGCTGGTTAGGGTTCGAATTTTGGCAGGAGTTTCCTTCGACCAGAGAAGGCACATTGTTAGGGTTATAAAGCGCATTTTGGTGATGCAGATTGTAACTCTGGTCGTAAGGATTGTACGGAGAGTCCAGAACGGTGCTCGAGATCTGGTTGCTCTGTAATTGGGCATCGGTGAAGTTGTCGATCATGGTGGCCATGTCCAGAAGCGCGGGGTTGCTAAGATTGGAATTGATGAGGCCGGAGTTTTGGTTATGCATGTTGGGGTTGACGAAGGCGGAGTTGTAGGGGGGGTTGTTGGTGAAGGTTGGGTTGGGCTGGTTGAGGGCGGGCGTGTGCGCGCGCGGCGAGGCGCTGCTCTGGCTGCGGGGGCTGGGGTTGCTGCGCGCGTCCGGCTGCGGCGTGCGCGGCGCGGGCGTGGCGCACTGCGGCTTCTTGCTGCCGGGGCTCTGCTGTGAACTGGTCGATGTGTTCGCGGAGTCCGATGTTTCCTCCTCCTTCCGCTTCTTCCCGTGACGCCGGCATGGCTGCAATGGCACCGATCGCACGCGAACTTCCATTGGAAATCTGGAAAAAAAGCTATCTATTAGTCACCTATTTAGGCAACTCATACGAATTGGGAAACTTTATACTCGAAGTGGCTCTCAAAATTTGATTCTAATGACATTTGCTTGTGCAGTCGTCGACATCTTAAGAATTACCACTAACATTCATAGCCAGTGTTCAGTCTGTTTTGGACCAATATGCAGCCCCCGCACAATGTTAACAGCATCATCAATTTAGTTATAAAAGACAAGAAGAATGTAAGTTAGCAAATCGTACGTCACCACTCACTTGTCGAGGATCTCGAGCGCGCCGCTCCTTAGCTTCTCGTCCTGCGCGTCCGCGGAGCCGAACTCGTCGGTGGAGTCGAGGACATACAGCGGTAGCACGTGCAGCTGCTCGTCGGGCGGGCGCGCCAGCGAGCGGTGCCGCGCGAGCGTCACCACGGCGGTGCAGCCGTTGTTCATGTTGTGCAGGTCGCGGTGCGCGTGCGCGCAGAAGTCGATGCATGCTGTTACCCCTGCGCAAAACCGGACGTTATTTACTGAAGTGTTGTAGGCAGTGGCGTAGCGTGGGTGTCAGCTGCCCAGGGCGGAAGACAATTCTGCCGTCCTTTTTTTGTTGTTCCTCCAGTTGGCAAAGCAGCCAATTTCATTAAGGGAAACTTCAACTTTATTGTGAAATTTTGCCACCCCCTAAAATATGCCGCCTGGGGCGCCCGCCCCCCTATCGCTACGCCACTGGTTGTAGGGACTGTGGTTTCTATCAGGAGACAGAGTGGTAGCGTTGGTGGGGTAGATATTCTTTGCAAAGAGGGAAATAGCTAAGCAACTTTCTGCACTGATAAAATATATACAGACGGTCTACAGAATACGATTATTCTATTATACGACAGAAAAACACATTATATGTACGAGGTCTAACAATCTTACCAGAAAAAGGCCTCCCAGGCTTGAACCCCAACCGGCAATCAGATGCCTCCTTCTCGAACTGGCACTGGTTCTCGAACGACTTTGGCGCCAGATTCATGTACAGCGGACTGAGCAGCGTGGCGAGCACGTGCATGCGTTCTTCTATCTCGCTCTCCTCTGTCTTGACCGAGAGGCGGAACTTGCGCACGGTCTTCGAGCGCGCGTATTTACAGCCGTTGTAGTACATCGACCAGGAGCAGCCGAAGCTGTAGGATGCGCCGCAGGTTTCTGGGTCCAGGCCTGGGGTATAGGAGGACTTTTAGATAGGATTAAAAATATAGAGGTAATGTCAATTCATCTGAAGTAGACTGAAAAAAAACAATAATTATTTTGGTCTATTCTATTAAAATATCGCACTAAAATTAACGGTTTCTACATTATTAAGCTTAGTGTATTATTTCTACATAATTAATTATTTAGTTGAATGAGCCCTTTAAAACGTTGCAATGTTGAATTATTTATTGGATGAATCATTTAAATTCCTGACAATTGTATAGTAAATTTTTTAGATGGGTACTACTAAGACAGAGTACCTACTAGAGTAGGTACTAGAGAGAGTAGTCGAGTTGAGAAAAAGCTTTTTGGCATAAGTGGTGCCAGCAAATGTTCTAAAACCTAACATCCAAATCTCTTCCAACAAAAAAAAAAAAATCTATCCTATTTTTATACACATCGTCGCCCATAAATACGTAGCTCTTTTGGATCAGCAGCAACCGTAGTGGCTACAGGGTCATTACTACTATGACAAGCTCCACTCACCTTGACAAGCACAAGTCCTGTTTTCGTTGGTAGCGCAGCGGCGGGTGGTGGGCAGCCCGTAGCGGTTGAGCTTGTGCGCGAGCAGCGTGTAGTCCAGATCAGCCTCTGACGCTGGGATTCCCTCCCAGGCCACCAGGCACACCACGATCCACGCCGTCGCGCACTTGTGCCCCGCGCGGCACTTCACCACCACCAGGACCTTCTCCGTGTAGCTGGACCGGCGGATTACCTGGAACATAGAAATTGGCTATTGAAATTCTCTGAGGCACTGCTTAGGTTAAATACGTACGTACAAACGTATTGGAACTTTGGACGTATTTTGCTGCGCAACTAAAAGATAAGTAAATTAGTTACCTTGGTTTATAGTATGGCTTGTACAGTATAGCCTTCTTTGAGATTAGGTAAGTAATCTACTTTGTATGCATGAGCAGGATTAGGCTTTTTTTAGCTATTGTAATCGACTTTGTTTCAACTAAAACTCCAGAAGAATGAAATTCTGCTTTTTCTAGCTCGGATGTTTATAAAACACCTTGGTGTTACATCCCGATGTAGTTATCTAAATTCAAAAAACCTAATAATAATATGTAGATAACAAAACTGGGGATCCATACACTCACCCACTTAGCAATCGGACAGCCTTGTGCCGATTTCCCCTCCTTGCCCGTATAGCAGATCTTTTCTATCCTGAGCTCTTTCCCCGAGAGTCCAGTTCGAGCTTCCAGGTCTTTCCTCAGTTCGGCCAGAGATGATGCTGCTCCTAAAAATGGTTGTGGGATTAACTTACTGATAATGACTTAAGGTTGAAATGGTAGTGTTGGGATGTTAAATTTCAGTATAGGAAGCGAGAAAGACTATTATGTCGCTTTAACTTTAAGAAGTGAAGTGGGTTTCTTGATAAGTCCACGATAAATTTAGAAAATGAAAAAGAGCGTGAGTATTTGAAATTACAATGAGATAATTTGAATGCTAAAATTAGTGCTCATTTAATTTTTAGTGACAAAGGGTCAAAATACGATTATAGACTACAGAAAACGAATACTTACCTAAATGTGTGTAATAACTTCCAGGCTCTGGTGGATTCTTGTCAGCGGGAAAACAATTGCAGTCAGGCACTTCGGTTCTGGAGTTATTCCTTAACCTTTCCAGGTTCTCCAAATATTCTTTGGAATAGTTAAAATGGTTTTCCTTAGGAAGTTTACCCTGTTCAGGACCTGGCGTGTTGGGTTTTGATTGATTCTTAGGATCATTTTTGTCTGTACTGTCTGCATCATCTTCTAGTATTTCGTCTTTAGTTTGAAGACCTGGACAGGCCCCGTCTCTTAAATGTTCTGGTGGAGGTTTTTTTGTTGATCCCTGGCGACAGCAGGAGTATCCAACTTCGTTTTTAATAGACATAGGTCCCCCATCTCCAGGAAACATATACGGTTCGTTTCGCGGCGGCGGATAACTCATGTTCTTGTAAATTTTGTGACCTGGTGGAGAGTGTTCAGATTTGATCTGTTCGATGTAATATGGTGGTTTTGGTTCCACAGGTGTGTTCTTATGAGATTGCATCCTATTGTCAGAATCATTTTTAGGCTCGCCAAAATTCCGATTATATTTTTGAAAACCCATATTTTCTTGCCTTGGAATTTGTGCATACGCTTCTGGGAGTTCTTGTCGTCTTTCGAATCCGTAACTTTGAAAATTCTGAAAATGAGTAGCTTTTTGCCCAAAGTTTTCTTGTTTTATTGATGATATTGGTGGTAATACAGTATTTTGTTGAGACCTTGCTATAAGACCGTTTGGATAGTCCCTGTAAATATGATTTTGGGGTATCTGGTTTTGAGCAATTTGAATTTGTTGACTATTTTTCATTAACCGTTCGTCTTTGGGGTATTGGTACGTATTATCAGGTATTTCTAACTTGGGTATTAAAGGCGCTGAGGGATGTCTAAACTTTGCATCATATGCTTCCCTGTCATATGCTTTTCTTTGTGCATTGGTATCGCGCGCTGGGGCACAAAGTTGTTGATTCATTTCCGACACTGGTCCAATAATCATTTTCGATTGAAAATCTTTATTATCTGGTTGATTATAACTTAAACTATCACTACCGTACATTTCTGTATATTTTTGCACTCCATACGATTCATTCGAGTAGGCACCGAATTGACCTCTCATGTCTGCATAAGACGGTAACTTTTGAGGCGTTTTGGACACGTTTTTCGACGTTGCGTGTTTATCATAACCTCTTGGGACTTCTGTCCCCCCCTCCCATACTTGGTGGCCACCACCTCCGAATTCGCCCGCGCCATAGGCTTGGGCGTTTTGTGCATAATTACCAGCGAGCGGGTAGGCTTGCTCGCCTATGCGGTAATTATTTCGGAGATGGTGGCTATACGATAAAAAATGACCGGTCGTGTTTCTGTCATCACCGACGGAGACCGCCCCGCCTTTTCTATCGTCTATTACCCGAGGTGGACCCTCTCCAGGGTCACCTTTGTCCGGCGGCGTGTTAGTGCCGTCTCGAGTATGATTCTGTTTATTTAATATCATCGTTTTCAGTCTCGAGTTCAAATTAACCCTGTCTGATTGAGAGAACATCTGCTGTTCAGCATTCTCCTGATTTTGCTGCTGCATCTGCTGATTCTGCATTTGTTGGTTCTGATGATTTTGCATTTGCTGCTGTTGTTGATTCTGCATCTGCTGTTGCTGTTGATTCTGCATCTGCTGTTGTTGTTGTTGATTTTGCATCTGCTGCTGTTGTTGATTTTGCATCTGCTGTTGCTGCTGCTGCTGGTTTTGCAATTGTTGCTGTTGTTGATTTTGAATTTGTTGTTGCTGATTTTGCAACTGTTGCTGTTGTTGATTTTGAATTTGTTGTTGTTGTTGATTTTGCATTTGTTGCTGCTGACTTTGCAGTTGCTGCTGATTCTGCATCTGTTGTTGATTTTGAATTTGTTGGTTTTGTAATCTTTGGTTGTGCTGCCACTGTCGCTGCTGCCAGTCGTTCTGGTTTTGTTGCTGGCCATTCTCCCTGTACTGTCCGCCATTATAGCCGCCTGAATACCCGCTACAATCGAGTGAAGCTCGCGGACCGCTGCTCCCCTGCAGGTATCCAGGCTCGGCGTTTCCCGAATGCTGCCCATTGGGCGTACTTTGTTCCTGTCTATCCGAATCGTTGTTCGTATCGGAGCTGCCGTTATCGGTGTTTTGGTATTGGTCCTCAGAATGTTCGGAGGTGTACTCTGTGCGGTCATAGTTTTGTTGACTGACAGTGTATACTGGCGCGGCAGAAGTAGGTACGGATGTTTGGTAGGATGCGGCAGACGCAGGTCGAGAATCATTGCCGGTAGTGGCGCCGGGTGTGGGCGCCTGTTGTGCGTACTGTTGTTGGTACTCGGCGGTGTAGTGAGGTGCTCGCGGAGATGGAACCGGCGTGTAGGCGCCGCGGTTTGAAGGCGGCCTCTGCGCAGGAACTGACTGCACCCCAGTCTGGTAGTAGGTGTTGTTGGTGACGTCAAACGTCGTGGCGACGTTCTGGACGGTGTAGGTGTTGTTCGCCTGGTAGTGCGGCGAGGTCGCGTACGCGGTGTGGTTGCCCTGGTAGTCCAGGGTGGTTTGACCGGTTTGCGTCGGCAGCTGCTGGATGAACTGATTCTGCCAACCTGGAACGACAAGCAGGGTGTATAGCCCTTATTACCAAAAAGCGACTAAAGTTTTATTCCATTAGAATATGAAAGAGCATGCCTCAAATAGTTATGCGCACCTTGTGACGGATCTGTCTGCCATGTGGTTGGGAATCTGTTCGGATCTCCTGCGTAGAACGGCATGGGTGCCTGAAATCAAAATGAAAGACAAATTAATTAAAATAATCAACATTTAAGACATCACACTATTCACACTGTCAACTGTCTATAATAAGATTAATAAGACATGGACCTAATTCTGACGAAAGATGGCCTCAAGAAGTTCACTGCTCTAGTAACAGTCATTCATGAACGTTGAAGGCGCTTTGATAATTGGATAAGTGCTTTGTTATTATCGTAAGAAGGAAATGGAAAATAGCCTACAACCAAACAAGTGGCAACTAAATGATCTATTTTAGATACAACCTAAACGTTACCTAAAGTCAAGTTGTTTTCTATAAATATTTTGACCCTGATGGTAATTTTGCTCCTACTGAAGACGTTTGTTACAAAATTGTTGCCGATATTGTATCTTTTGTGGATTTAGTTCCAGACATAAAAATGTTGTTCGCTCAAATCATGTACGTGTTTGCTACATCTCAAAAGGATACAATAAGTGTCAACGTTACGACAAGTCTTCACTAATAAGTTTAAGTAAAACTAAATGGTTCAGTTTCACAATCCCACCTGTCATAATATTCGCGGAACGGTGCCGAGGCCGCCGCGCCTTGGTCATTGTTTGCGCGTCGTGTGAAGCGCCCTAACGCTCGTATGGCTCGCGTTGACTAAGGTCAGCACATTACTTCAAATACTAAAACTATGGGACGTGGTAATGATCAGTTCGGTAATTCTACTCGTCTTAGGGCCGGACCAATGCCACGTCGATTTTTCACGCTGCTTTAAAACGTTTCAGTAACTTCTTCTTATTTTCCGAAGTAGAGTCGTTTCGAATGTCCTTTCTGTCATCTGACAATATCTAAACAGTGTGTTATCTGTCTGCCTGTAATATTTAGAGCGTATTTACGGGGTCTTTTCATCATTCAAAACAAAGACCATTTATTTAAATGACCAATATACTGGATTGGATGACTTTTTTTACAGTCAGAAAAATTTGCGTGTGAGACAGGTAAACCGTAAATGATATAGTTGACAGTTATCTCTGTTTGTGTTAATCTTAATGTTTCCAATGTATAATAATACAAAAATCTGTTTTTGATCTTATACTAACAAAGATTTCCCTGTTTATAGGCTATCATAGAGATAAATGTTCAATAACAAATATAAAGGAAAAGAACAAACTATTTACGATTTTGCATGCTGGTCCGATGTAATACGGCAGATAGACCAAAGTTCTTAATTACAATGTTCTGCTATCTTTTGGCGGAATGCCAAAGGCTTTCTTACTCGTGCCGCACTAATTATAACTTACTAACATAAAATGATTGGCTTTTCTAGCATAATTTGAAAAATACTGGGAAGTTTAATTTATTCACTAGATACTGTTCGTTATTATTTTAAAGGTTTTTCGGTAATGATAGTTTTATTATCATCTGTAGAAGTGGTTTTAGCCACTCCATGCATGCATACTTAGATTAAAGATTTAATCTAAACAGGCATCATTAATTCTTATCTGTCAACTTTAGATGACTTATTAATGTTCAGGATTCTAATCATAGTGGATGTAAGTGTTTCTTTTACATCTATTCAAAGGGCTTCCAGCTTATATGCCGACATTTTACCAAAAAAAGAGGTTATCCAAAAATAAGCGTGTTACTTTCATATTCAATTCATATTTAACAAAACAAATCTCGGTGGCCGCTTCCCTCGCATCCTAAACATTATTCTGGGGCGGGCATTGTTAGCCGATTGTTATAAATAATTACTATTGACTTTGTGCCATGCCGAATGAGTTATAGCGCCGGAACAAAGCCGGTATTCCGGTAACTGCGGGTAGTATGCAAACTCCAGAGTTTTGGAACATTTAACAGGGGGAACTGGATTCAGCGGTTAATGCAATATTTGACTGTTGTTTTCGTATTGCTATTCTTGTAACTTGATTAAGTATTAACCCCTCATATAATAGATGATTACATTAAGCAATTAATGTATTCGTGGCTGCTTTTGGCAGTCTTTGATTAAATAGCACGGATCGCGGATTTCATCGGCTTCCTCAAAAAGGGCAAACACGGTCGAATTGATGGCGATTTTGTAGCATTCTCTAGTATTAGTATTAGTGTTTAGACTTAATAAGGATGTGGGTACGAATCAAAGACTTTCTGGTCTTTATTGGGGTCATGGTCCACTGTCGCATTTTGGTGTGTCAAGTATAAAATTCGTAATAGTAGGTCAGCGCCTTCTGTCTTCAGTTTGTAGAACTGTTTATGGCGGGCGGGTACTTAATATTTCCTGATCAAGTTAGACGTCGCCACAAGTTTTTATCTGTGGTACTGTACTAAAATAATCTTCATTTACTTAATAAAGAAGCAGTTACAACGGCTGTTCAAATTTTTGCTCTGTTGGACCTCGTTAAAATTTAACGAAAAAATAAAAACAGTCCATAATTTTCATCGATTTTATTTACAACAGTAGGTGCTTTGATTGAGGTTTTATGAATTTTTATAGAAACTTTATTGTATGAAATTTTTGTTTGTTCGTACCTATTTCGATAGAAATGAGTCAAAAGATATCAGACTCCCGCATGCATAACTCACGCCAAATTCAGCGCAAATCGTAATTACATCAGTAATTGTGTAATAAACTTGTAATCTCTTTACAGGATCTCATTTAAGCGACAAAACAAACTTTTAATTACGAGCCACACCCCATGTTAATATTACATACAACATACAAGGGAACTTGAGCGCTTTCGTTCAAATTAAAATCTCCGAAACTTCGTACGCAATGTTAACGTAATAATTATTTTGTTCGTAACATGTTTATCCCAGTTCGAGCGGGACTTTGTTTATTAAAATAACATTTTTTACGTCGCGTCGGATATTAAAAAAAAAGTCTCTACCTGCGTAAGTATCGGGTACTTTTGTGAGCCGTTTTGATAGGGGCTTAGTTCACTTTTAATTAACGTTGGTTGCTTTTTAAACTGCTTCGGGATTGTTTGAGGGCGATAATGTAAACTTCAGTAAATAAAAAGATGTCTTGTAAAACAATTCTTTATAATTAAAAAAGACAACGTTAATTTTATAAAGGATCTTAATTGCGATTAATGAGCTAAAGGCCAGTTAAACCCACTTTTGAAAAATTACAAAACAGACAGCATCATTGTTATCAGGCAGATTAATTAATATTAACTTAAATGTCGGTAAAACTGGTTTAAAATATGTATGTATTTATTTTACGACTCTGTATAAAAACTATATCGTAAGAGCGGTTACGCACTACGTCCGATCCGAATCCGATCCGTCTCCGTGAAATGACGGTCCGGAGTAGCCGTAGAACTATTTCTAGGTGATTTTGGGTGATTTACTCACTAGATCCGTCATCCGTCATGTGATGATCTTTGAGATTTTGATTTCACGGAGACGGATCGGATTCGGATCGGACGTAGTGCGTAACCGATCTAAGGAAATATCAATACTTAAGAAAATCTATCTTATGTAAACCTATGTGATGTGAAAGCTAGCGTGTTTGCCAATAATATAGACTTAAATACAATTAAGGTTCAAAACCAGTTGCTATGAGATAATTACGATTATTCTGTTTCGTCTGTTTATCTTGTATAAATAAGGGTCTTGCGTAAATGCTACGCAATATGTATGTAAATAAGATATGAAACTTTCTACTGATGTCACACTTTGTGTACACATTGAGAAACCTACTCTTCATTTTCAGGCAAACTGTTAAGTTTCTTGCGGAACTTCTTTTCTCAACAGGCCATTGAAGTCAAAGTGCTGGTAGAAAAAAAAAGATTGAATTGCAAAAGTAGTTTTTTTTAATTTATTTGCAGAATTAATTATTTCATCTTATTTCATACCATTTTATAACATCTAAAGGGTTACATAAGGCTGGGCAATACGACAGAGCTAACACTAAGAAGTTGGCACAAGCCGTGCAAAGCCAGAAAAACATAAAAAAAAATAACTTATTGCAATATTTTGATTCCCAAGAGAGTGAGAGGCGTTACACAAATATTTTCAATTTTTCAGTTTACATTTTTACATCTGATAAAAGATGTTTAATGATTTTAAAGTTATTACACTAGAAAGGCTTTGGAACAACAATGATTAAGACCAGTGGCCGTGTGTGAAACTCTAACTCGTGATTAAAGGCGTTCTTCCTACTACCCACTAAACGCCCCCGGTTTCTCTTTGCCAGTGCCAACTAGTGCGATTAACTGGCCCTTCCCCAGATTGGCATAACTTCTGCATCAAAGCAACAGTATTTAGTTTAATTAAGCTTACAACAAAATCCATTGCATTAAACAACTTCCTCAAAATAAATCTACTCTTTCGTAAAAAATCCTAAGAAACTCAATTAAAACGCTCAAAAGTCCGCCTTTAGCCTCGTAACACAATAATGTCGGGTAAACAAATTAACCAACTTCTTTGAGGTCGCTTTACGCACAAACTGTACAGAATTCAATTTGAAGAGGACGTAAATATTATTACGTTTATTTTTGTGATTGTCTGCCTGAGCTGGACTGTTTTGACAAGGATTTAATAAACTTAAGTACATACATATTTACATAATAATATACGAGTGTGCTCATTTAGGGCTAAGGCATCAATGAATTTGGTCATCCGTGTACAATTTGCGGATTATTTATAAAAGGGTTAATGATGTTTTTTTATTCCGTGGAATTTATTATTTACTAATTCTTTTGAATATCTGAATCTGGACCTTTTAAGAAATGTAGTAGTGTCTATAAGTTGGTATTTTTAATGTCCCTAAATTGTGTAACTGTTGAGTTTCTTGCCGGTTCTTCTCTACAGATGACTGCTTCCGAATCCGGTGGTATCACAAGTAAAGTCACAATATGTTTTGTTTTTGACGATTCATAAGTTCATGTTTGAAGCCTATATGAATAAAGCTGACTTTGATTTTGTCATATTTTTCTTTTAAAGCCTGTAACTAAAAATAAGTTATCGTATGCTTCTATTTTACGTTGTCATCAAGCCATAAGTAAAACCAGCACGAAGACAGTTTAAAAAACATCACAAAAATTATCAAACACGAAACGTTTAATTAAATAACATGTAACCGTAAACTTAAATAACGTTGGCTACAACATGTTAATAACGTGCTGTTAACGTTATTACAAGTTACGTTAATTCGCCAAGCTTATTTAACAAAGCTTGTAATTTGCCGTCGTTAGCTATTACTCATATCGTGTGTAATTAATGCTTGATATGTTTTTAACTTGCGAGTAAATACATTATAGCTGTTACAAACGAGCTATTATTTTTATTCGTCGCTATATAGCAGTGCTATTTCGAAATTGTTGGTCCCGCCTTACTTAATTAAGCTGCTTCTTTCCGCCGTTCTAGGTTTAATATAAAATCAATTGCTTGTTCTTTTGGGTAAGTAAAGCATGAATTAATAATTTAGCTGTTGTACTGAGACTCTATATCTGTTCTTGGGTTCGATTCCAGGCCAGAATAAGTAAGTTTGTTTGGCATAAATCACCAGGGTGATAAAATCACATCGTCGTAACGTAACGTAACATTAGGTCAATAAAGTACAGCTGAATTTGGCCTGCGTCAGTCGGTTAGATAGTAAAAGCTTAAGAAATGTCTGTCTGCTTTTTTGTATCTAATTGAAAACTCAGTCGACTGGACTAGAAACGGGGTTGTGAGAAACTCTACCAACTTCTTTTAGTTATGATGATTTGCCGAATAGCCTATACTACCATATAAAGAACTTATAAAGCGTAGGTGAGATGATATAATCTCGCTTGAACGTGGTATGTAGACTTTAACTACTGAAGTGTTGATATCCTGGTGAAGTGTCCCGGTGGGCGAGTGGTTGCTTAGAGCTAAAGAAAGTATCTTAAAAAAACTTACCATAGGCTGGCTAGGATGGTCCTGCTTCATAGCGGGCGTGGTAGCAGGCGCCGGGCTGGGGGTGGCGGGCGCGGGCGCAGGGCTGGGCGACGCGGCCGGCACGGCGGGACTCAGGCCGGGCACGCCGGGGCTCAGGCCGGGCACGCCGGGACTCAGGCCGGCGCCAGGCGCTCCCGCGGATCCGCCGAGCGGCTTGCGGCCGCGGTAGCTCTGCGGGAACCCACACTGACTCATCATTATACCGTTAATGCTTGGCATAAGACTTAGGCTACGTTAAGGTAACGCTAATATAAAATATTGTTGTCAGATTAGGGACCCCTTTTTGGCGCAAAAGTTGAGCAGCTCTCTCTCTTTGCGTGGTTTGGTAAGAGACCAAAATTTATATTATATTGCTCTACTCCCATGCTTCAGAAGGTACAACAAGCGTATGTTCCTAGATGCTTTAGTAAGATGATTTAATGAAAAACAAGCGACCAGAAAGGTTTTGATATAAAATTCATGCGTTATCGTGTGCGTAAAGACTCGAATCTTCAACTTGCGTATGTCGCGGTATTAAAAAGCACAGAACGATGAGATTAGTGTTATAAAGAGAGTTACAAATTAGTATACCTAAGTGGTAATATCCTTTCTAAACTAGAGCATGTTTATGGCCAATGTAGAGTAAAAAACATGAGCTTTCACATAAAAACCTCAACTATATTGCACTTCAATTACTGGCCAGGAAATCATGAAGAGGAACAGGTATATAACTTATTGTCTACTAATAACACGAATTAAAACAAATCTCATTTCGCATTTTCATAGAAGATTCTATCGGATCCAACGAAGGGCCTAATAAACCAACAATATAATATGGCGGCTATAATAACAGCAGACCAACGTCGTATTAACGGTAATACTCTTCATCTATCTCAATGGCCTCTTCCTTTTTCAAATCCTGACTCGTCATTGGTCGAGCGCAACCAGCGTAAGGAGGAACGTACACGATCGCAATTTAAAATTGGAAATAGAAAATTATAAATTATGGGTTGCCAGTTGCTATTAGATATTGTGCAATAGGCTTACTGAAATGATTGGTGTGTGGTGTGTGTAATATAAATAGTGCTTTATTCGTTTATTTCTACAGATTGCGTATGTAATTATTTCTAATAAAAAATATTGGGATTAGTGTTCTAATTTTATTCGGTATTGTAGACATTCGAATATTCATTTCATAGGAATATTGGATAATGTGTGAACTACATAATTAGGCGTAATATGATATCAAATTGTTTTAAATAGAAAACACGATAGTAACTCTACTTTGTTCTGTGGTGGTGTACTACTATACTGATTCATTTCTGTTGAAACGTACGTTATTAAAATTAATGCTAAAGATATTTGTGGGTTTGTATCCAGTGTAGCGTGAGATTCGAACCGAGTATGGCTCCCTGTTTCGAGGACACTCGCGTGCTAAAGTGCATGCATTTATTACATTTTACCAAGTTTTGCGAAAAGCTTCCATCAGATTATTTATTAAGAGTACTTGACAATGTTACGTTTTAATTACATGTTTTGAAATTATTTTGTTGTGGATTGAACTGGAATTCATGTTTGAAAAAAATAAATAAATATGTAGTATGTACAGTCAACAGCACATCACGGTATACACTTGCAGTTCGATAATAGCGCTTATGCCCCCGACATAAGAGCGGTACAAAGTCCAAAGTGTTACGTCTGACGTGCTTTTGACTGTACTATAATTTTTACTGTGGGCTGCCAAATACGTATTGTGTATTTTTATGTTGAAGTTATAATTCAGGACAGCTTGTCCTCGTAAGTTTGTAAACTTGTCTATAATATTGTATTGCCAAAACAGGTAAATTCCACTTTTTAGAAAGTAAAGTCGTTGGATCTCCGCCTAATCTCTCACACCTGTGCTTGCGCACTCACTTACGACATTATTATTACCACGCATTTTTTGCAATATTGGAGAGTGCAAGAAAAAATAAATATCTCTGGAAATTATTCACACAGCGCCATCTAGCCCCAAACTAAGCATTATGGGTGCCAGACAACGGATAAACATTACTTACATACTTTTTTTTTGTAAATACATACATATTATACATAGAAACACCCAGACCGATACAAACAGACATGTTCATGCACACAAATGTTTGTACCGTGCGGGGATCGAACCCGCGACCTTTGGTGTAATGCCGACTTCTCGACCATTACACCAAATGGCTCGTAGATATAGTGCCGGATATTATTAAAAATATTTAAAAGAAGAACTTCATAACTGAGATAACGTATCAAGGAAACTTTTTGTTAAGCTTTCGAGTTTAATAAATCCAAGAAGTTTTAAAATGTTTTAGCCTTCCGGTCGTGTGAAGTTTTGTTACTAAACTACGGATAATGGAAGTTGCATTATAATTTTTACAGCAATTCCTGTAAAAACTAATAATGTTAAATACTTAGAAATTAAAATGATATGTGTATTGTGTGGTGTGTATTTTGTGTTATAATGTTACATTTAATTAATTAAAAGTATCAGCCTATTAATGTCAAATAATGTCCCACTGCAGGGCAAAGGCCTCCATCATTGAAATCAAGTTACGCTACAATGATGGGTATTGGCTTGGCTTTTCACCACGCTTGCCAAATGCGGATTGGTGATCACAAACCCGAGCAGTGTCCGAAAAAACCGACACAAAGTTAGCTCGACCCGGATATCGAACCCAGGACCCCGAGATCTCGGCCCGGTACTTAAACCACTAGACCATCGAGGCGTTAATTAATTAACTATATAAAAATGCCGAACACACTGCCCAATCATCCCCGACGGGGCTTTAAATGTTGATAATACGAGTATGTTATAATTTATGTTTAAGTTATGTACTTAAGTAAATTTTATTTTTCATAATTTAATACCTACGTTAATTCTTGTCTATTCTCTTGCCAAGCTTTTTAGATATCTCTGTATAGATATCCATTATGGCGTCTGATTGGCATTGGTAAGTACGTTACTTAACCTCTGGGTACGAGAGTCCCACATTACCCTCGGTCGGGTCATCGGGTGGTGTTGTTGCTTTACGCCAGTACCACTCATGCCGAGAATAAGAACAATATTTTTTTGACAACTGTAACTATTTAATAATCTGTGACTGTACTTTGAATTTATCAGAAATGTGGAACGAATCAGGATTTTTTTTTAAAGTGGGACAAGATACTGGGACGAGCGAGGCACAAATCAATATGCGTAACGCATTCCCCACAATAAAAAATAGGTATTTTTTTAATACAATCGTAGGTACATTTCCTAAATTTCACATCTTTGTGATAATTCGCCACCTTTCCTGCTCCTTGAAGCATGCAGTATGGAGCCGGGATGATCCAATCCGACTCCTCGCTTCATTACCTCACAATGCTTCTACGAGGATATTGTGATATTAAATTCCTTATAGTTTGCAGCTGGGCGGTACCTCGTGCTTGAATAAACGCTTTGTCGAATAATTATATCGATGTTATTCAATGAATGAGAGCTATAAATGGAATTTAATATGAAAAGCCCATATTTTTCTGTGAAATATGAGAATGCATGCTCTGGGAAGTATTTTGTTAAATATCATATTTTTGAAGTTTCGCCAATTACAATAGTTTAAACGAAATGTGGCCCTACAAGATGCAAGATTTATTTTATTTAAGGATGCTTTTGATGATTGATATTTTGATTAAAGTTTTGGGTCCGGCCGTTATGCCCCCATTCCGGTTTGCCCCCGGCCGGTATGCCCCCACGGTTTAACGGCAAACTGGAACAAATTTACTTAAAATTGTGGGGGCAAACCGGCCGGGGGCAAACCGGAATGGGGGCATAACGGCCGGACCCAAAGTTTTGTAATAAGTATCTATTCTTTAATAATGTTTATGTTAAGACTTAGAATTATAAAACTGTGTCGAGTCTTTCTTTTTGTGTATCGTCAACTAATTCCAATAGAATGAATGAGCTGAAGGAAAAACGAGTTTGTTTTTTTCCATCGACTGTATCGTCGCTAAAATATCGAGCACGACCAAAACATGTGCATATTTTTTGTCCGTTTTTTAAGACGCATGCACACTCGCTGCGGCACAATAAGTCAAAATTTGGCTTGGCGACAAAGCGCCATGCATTAGCTGCAAACAAAGGGCCTTTGTGCGACTTGGCTGGCCCTAAACTGGCTTTGTCCAACTTTGTGCACTGGCTTTATTTGATTGTCTTGCTTCATTTCGCTGGCGAAACTCATTGCTAATGTAGTGGATGTCACCGGCAGGTTGTGGTCGCCTTGTCTTAAGATTTAGAGGTATGGTGCCCACTAAAAGTTCCATTTACAGTTTTATTTTTCCATGTTTCACAGGCGGTTTCACAAGTGAAACGTTTGATTTTCCAAAGCATTTCTGTTGCTATAGACGGGAAAACTGAACCGGTGAAAGCAATCCAGAATAGAATTTGGTCAATATGCACACTTAAATTCGCACCGTAGGAATTGATCCTTGGGACTCAAAAAACCTCAGTTAATCATACGTCAATCTTCTGTAAGAGGATAATTCTAGCCGAGCTAAGTAGAGACAGGTCGAGCCGGCCCATTTTTATTGACAGGAACTTTCTGCAGCTTGGCTCTACTTCACTTAATATACATTTTAATCACCGTTGACACTAATTAATTAGATAATATCATAGTTATCAAAGTAGCTCGAGGCACCTGTGTTTTATTAGACTGAGCGGGTTTAAAGTACGCCAAGGCCCCGTTTGATCTCCTTGGCGCGGGATCAAAACGCGTAAATCCAGTCTCGTGTGCCTTACGTATTAATTTAGGGCAAAGTTTACGTTTTGTACACGTTTTGTTTGTTTTCACAGATGATTTATGGCGCATTATTTCATTATCGTCGTATTGTTGCGTTTCTGAGAAGTAACTTGAGTCAATCTGAGGGAATTTTGGTATGTAGAGTACACTCACATTCCCTGCTAACATATGACTCATGTTAGAATGGCTAGATTTTACCTGTGAAATTGATACTAGTTTTGATGTCACCTATATTATTTGTCGACAGATAGCTCTGGTTTTGTTCTGGGCTTGTGATTTCTGTCATAGAAGTCCAAGGAATTTTCAGTCCGACCCAAAATTTGAACTCAAACTTTTAACTTTAGCTGCTTGAAGGCGCAGCCTTTCACCCACTGCATCAGGGACATCGAAACCCAATAAACATATATTTTTTGGTAGCCAGGGAATTTTGGTAGTATTTTCTACTAGGAACGGCTAGATCTTGAAGATACGATGCGTAGAATACAGAAAGGTCACTCAGTGCAACAGGAAAAATAGACTTTCTGGACTTTCGGATGTAGGTACCTTGTGCGGCTTGTGCCTGTCTACAAACAGGAGTTGTAAAACTCAGCGTACCTTTATTGGAAGTCGTAAATTCTATTTGCGTCGAACCGAGTCAAATTCGTGTCATTGAAACCTCAAGGCCGAAGCCACGCTCGACGGGTTCGGAACCACAATTAACAATAAGTGAACAATTAATTAATGTTTGCAATAAATTATATTGTTGTACTACGGATAGTTGGGTGATATTTGCATTATTTAAAGATTGGTTAATTTAATACGAGTACATACATGTCACGCGCAGAACAATTGGAGGACGGACGTCTATATTTTAGACGTACCTATAAAATAAGTAAAATAATTTTGGTAAATGTATTTACTTAGCCATCGAACATGCTTAAAATTATAATTATATTTCTGCAACTGTCATTAGACCTTTATAAAACTGGCATAAGCGCAAATTGTCAAATTCGCATTTTGTCAAGTGGTCGCTTTTGGCTCCACTTAACACTACACACTAAATGGTAAGCAAAAGAGGAACAACCTATAAGATTGCTATAATTTGGAAGCAGAAGTATAAGATTGCTATAATTTGGAAGCAGAAGTAATTACAGGGGTTCAATGAGGACCCGTGATTAAAGTAAAAAAAAGAAAGACGTTGTTTATTCAGAGACCATTCAACTATTAGGTGACCATCTAGCTGGCTCGACTCCAACTAACACTAAAAAGCGCCTAAAAGAGTTGAGTCTAAATTCACGTAACCTATGAGTATGTGTCACATGCATGGTGTAAAAAACCATGTATGTATAAAAAGGTAACAAACGGATATTCCGTTTCGTTCGTTTCGAGGTGTTATCGCGTCCCATTTCTACAGTAGAGATGTGCCGAATCACCCTGACTCGAGTACTCGAGTCCATAGAATACTGTATTCGAATTCACAATACTCGAAATACAGGTTTTGAGTACTTGTAGTATTCGAATCCAGAGTCGTGCACTATGTATAATAGAAACCTTCTAACTCTACTAATTGTAAACGTGAAATTAGTCTCTGGAGAATTTAAGTGTCGTTGCAGGTTTAAACACGTTTTTTCTTACTATACAGTTATTTGTTGATGGTATTTTTGGACAATGAAACTAGAAATTCCGATTAAAAAAGTACTCGAATCAACTGAAATATACGCGTATATACGTGCCAGTACTCGCATACCTGTCCAAGTCTTCGGACTCAAGTCCGAATTCGATTATTTTTGATGAATACCAATACCTATATTCGAATACCATAAGTTACATCACTATTCTACGGCCGCCGTGCGCAACATGATTAATTGTTTAATGGCGAACCCGCGATAACGCTATCTAATGGGGTCGCTACGTAGTCTGTCTTACATACCGCTGAAATGATTAGCTGAATATTAGGGGGAAATGTACCGCGGGCGTTTAGGAATTAAATGGCCGAAGGGACCTTCGGTAGTTTAGTTGTGGTGAAGGTAAACGACCACGTGGATGTTTCCAAGGAAAAGATAGAACAGTTGCTTGCTGACAGAAACATGCACAAGAGTTATGAAGTGGTCTTATGTAAAGCGGAGGTACGGCTCAGTCCAGTGGAAGATTCACTGTGCTCCACCGCACAGGGTGATTTGGACTTTAACTCTTTCCCCGCCACGCTTTTTTCCGAAAATGATGCCCCTAACGCCACGACCATTTAAAAAAATTCCAAAAAATTATTAAGTTATACTCAACTCATTCAGGCAAGTAAAAATACAACTTTTCTTGATCCTGCTTTTTTGTCTGATATATCAGTCATTGGCGTGGTGGGCACGAAAATGGTTTGTATGATATATCAGACATTGGCGTTGAAAGGGTTAAACTTCGCTTGAGACGACTAAATAACAGGGGAGTTTTTGTCTCTTACCCATTCACTTCAATAATCCGACTTAACCCAATTGCATTCTCAAAATACTGAAAGAAAAGCGTAGGAAAACCATTTGCACTTGGTGTAAACATCTCGTCAGCATTGTGAAAGAGGTTAATTTGCTAATCAACCTCATTTTCTTTTATTAGCAACAGGAAAGTGGCGAAAAAACGAAATATAGGTTACGAACTACAGATTACGCACAATGAACCTGCGTACACAGCGGCCATTGCGCAACCGTGGCAACAATGGCGACTGAAATTAGAATTGTTATTTTCTTGTAGAAAACGTGCCAAAAAAACACGATTGCGCTTGCGCTGCAGATATGCCGTGTTTCTGAGGAGCTTGAGAGAGTTTGCTAGTAATATCTCGGGAAATTGGGCTACTAGCTCTTAAAAAATATTTTAATTTGATATGATATGTAATTAAATTAATGGCATCTCATTTCTTATGAGAAATATAGTGGTGGCAAGAAAGCCATTAAGCAGCGAGTAGCTACATTGTGCCATACTCTAGTAGTGCTTGAGTTATGGATACTATCTTAAAACTAAATTTCCTTTCATAATTACGTAAATATCCAGACATTTGACAGGAAGTGTCTGTACGTACCTACTGCCGCTCAAGTTGCGGGTTACATCGACGTCGAATTTTTACGACTTCACATTTACAGCCGCAGCCAATGGCGGCTCACAGAAATCAATCACCATCAACTCAAAACTTTTCACTTTGCACACAAACAATGAATTGCTTTCCCACGTCCAGGACCAGAGATAATTTGTAGTACAAAGCCCGTCCGAACGCAAAAAACGATAAATTCCCGCTGTAAATCAGCTCTTCCTTTTAAACGTCCTCATGAATAGCTGAAATATATTCCAGTAATGAGCCCGCTTTCCCTGATATATCGTCTTGTCGTTCTACCTGAATAATGTTTTACGTTGACCAATCTCGTTTGAGATAATAATCAACTTAAAAAAATGCTGTTTCAGGGCGATTTGTTTCATACAAATAAATTTCACTCCTCGCATCAGGATTTCAACTTTTTTAATTTGTGTGTCTTATATTTGAAATTACTGATGTTCTGAGTTGTTTTCTTGTTCTACGTGGTCGCCTACGTATGCGGCTACTCGATATAAAATCTATGAAAATTGCAGAGGAAAGATTTTGTGGTTGTAGTCAAGGGCCCGTTTGCGACCCTAACTCTGATAGGTCAATCATTTGAATCCTTACAAAACTGTATACAGAAAAGTAGTGTCAATAAAACTGTATGAGTGGCGAATAAACGTTTATACTTTTCTGACTCCACGATAACTTTACTTCAGGAACTAGAAGTAGACCCAAGTTGTGTTAGTTAGCAATAATAATCGAAGACAAGGCATTTATTTTAAACTTAATTTTTAATAAACTCTTTTGCACGTCACATCATTTTTAACCTACTAGCCCTTCGACGTGAACGGTCTGCTGAGAATAATCTGTGTAAACATTTCCTGATACGAGAAACGTATCACAAAAATAAATTTTTTCTGAATTCTTTGGGGAAAATAATCCACCATAATATTATGACTGAATGACGAAATGCGTTCATAATGGCGGCGTCACGTGCACAGAATATGCCTTGTAGTACAGAGTACGCACGTGCCCCACCACGTTGGCCGGGGCTATTCCTGGACTAGGCGGGTGAACGGCTCCCTGCTGTCTAAGACATGAAATACAGCGGTGTATGTGGCCCTTCGAGCCGGATTGATAAGAGTAATATAAGAGACTTTTGGTCCTTTGAGCCGGATTTGATAAGAGTGATATTAGATGCATTTGATCCTTCGGTTTAAGTTAAAGATTGAATTGAATTACGGTGTCTAAAGAGTCAATATACTGGGGCTAAAACATTTTCTGTTTTAGATTTTTTGCGATAGTTGGAGTTTGTTTTCGAAAGCGCATTTAAAGGTTAGCAGCGCTTGTAAAAAGCTTTGTCAACCTTTTTGTCGTCACTAGACGTTTGTTTGTACATTTTTATGTTGTAATTCGCTAGTTCTTCTCAAATGGTCCATATTCAAATCTACGATATCTTGATTCCATAGCACCTATTTCTGAATGGTCCACAGATATCCTACAACAACACTGATACTTTGGGCGGTTTAAAGTAATATTTACTTTATGTTCAAATAGATCGCGCTTATCTACGATTGATCGAATCGAGGTCGCCATCGAATGACGGTAAAAGACAAACAAAATGTTATCAAAAACTACATTTTCAAAGGAAATCGCTATTTGTTTTGTTCCGAATGTTTATTTGAACTTGAGCAATTTGTTAGTTTATTGAGTTTTAAAGGCATAAAATTACATAAATCATATTTGATAGTCATTGTGATTTAGCTTCAGTCAATGTGGAAATGAAGTTCCGACTCTTTCTATGAAATAAAAGTAGCCTAAGATGTTTGTTTGTAAGGTATATGAATATGGTCTTTACTTTGACTGGCTTCATATGCCTCTTTTTTAAATACACTATCAATGGGCTTCATGGCAATTTTGGTAGCGACCCAGGTGACCATTGATACGATAACCATTCGTGTTTATTTCTGTGTCCAGATACAAAATGTTCATTTATATTTACTTTAAGATTGGACCAATTCGTATGGTGTTGCCATGTATTTTTATGTAGTGTATTTTTGACACAAAAAAAAAACTATTCAACTTTCAACTTGGACAGAAAATTCATGGGTGTGACCTTTGCCACAATCTCATCAGATTCAGTATAAAAAGTAATTTTGAAAACCCTTTCTATCAATTTCTCTCTGCGACTTTTTTATGAATCTCATCCAATACATTCGTATAACTAATAACGACCACATAACATATCTTATATTTAACCTTTCCGATTTTGACCGACAGTTGCGATGCATTTAAAGGCATTGTGATGGAAGAAGATCGATGTTTCGGCCGATTCCACAATGCTTTCTGTCGCGTCATCTTTGGCCGACATCCAACGGTGTACGAAAAATATGAGTCATGCATCAGCGATAATGTATTTAGACGGGAAAAGCGTAACCATATAAGATTATGTAACTTAATCTATGATTTTGCTTCTTACCTAACACAGATATTATTTTAAGGGATTCATTTTCGTTTTCTATATAGCAGACAAGCCTGTAGCTAACCTGATGGAAAGAAGACGGCCTATTCCATTGAGGGATATCTAGCCAGCAAGAATCAATCAAGGGGTTGCTATAGGTCTAGGTTCCTCTGATCTTCGATTCAAGTATACTGCATCCCGTATTAATATTAGAGGAACGCAGCCTGAGCTGTTTGGCAACTGATTTTACGTTTTAGTAACATTAAACGCAATCAGACCCAAAGAAGAAATCGAACCAACGACTGATAATATTCATCACTGTCGCAAAATATTGGTTGAGCTTACTATTTATTATTATTTCTAGGAGCAAGATTAACACACACACTATATTTCAGAAAATACAAATAAAGACAATTAATATACAAATGAGCAGTCATTAGTTCCGTTGTTCTAAAACAACCATTCATTTAGAAACAGCCTTGCTAAGTAGTTTCTTAAACATGTCATTAGAATTAGTCGTCCTAATCATTATGAATGGAGAATAGATTGCTGTCATCTCGTGAGCAAACAAATTTAAACTGTTAAATTGCGGTGACAGAGTGTTATCTCGGTTGGACGGGCGTGTGATGAATTTGATGTCAAGTTCAACCGTGAGTACAATGCCGGTGTTGCCAGCCGACGTAGCTGGAATGTATATTTTCTACGCGTCAGTAATATTAAATCAACCAGGAATTCAATGACATTTTTCGTTTTTTTAGTTAAGGCTTTTACTGGAATGATAAATAAAAACCGGCCAAGTGCGAGTCGGACTCGCCCATGAAGGGTTCCGTAGCAGCAAGTATCATCATAATATAAAAGTTCTTGTAGTTCGTAAGTTTGATCGACGTTTTTATATTTGAGTTGATTGATGAGAGGAAAATTGCGGTTTACGATTTATGACGTTTAAAAAAAAACTAATTACTTGATCTCGTTCAAACCAATTTTCAATGGAAGTTTGCATGGTAATGTACATCATATATATTTTTTAGTTTTATCGTTCTCTTATTTTAGAAGTTAGAGGGGGGGTGACCAACATTTTACCACTTTGGAAGTGTCTCTCGCGCAAACTATTCCGTTTAGAAAAAAATGATATAAGAAACCTTATTATCATTTTTAAAGACCTATCTATAGATACCCCATACGTAAGGGTTTGAAGAAAAAAAATTTTTTGAGTTTCAGTTCTAAGTATGGGAAGCCCCAAAAATTTATAAACTAATTACTTGATCTCGTTCAAACCAATTTTCAATGAAAGTTTGCATAATAATGTACATCATATATTTTTTTTAGATTTATCGTTCTCTTATTTTAGAAGTTACAGGGGGGGGGACCAACATTTTACCACTTTGGAAGTGTCTCTCGCGCAAACTATTCAGTTTAGAAAAAAATGATATAAGAAACCTTATTATCATTTTAAAAGACCTATCCATAGATACCCCACACGTAAGGATTGGATGAAAAAAATTATTTTGAGTTTCAGTTCTAAGTATGGAGAGCCCCCAAAATTTATTATTATTTTTCTATTTTTGTATGACAATCTTAATGCGGTTCACAGAATAC
Source organism: Mecyna flavalis (assembly GCA_949319885.1). NCBI lineage: Eukaryota > Metazoa > Arthropoda > Insecta > Lepidoptera > Crambidae > Mecyna > Mecyna flavalis. The sequence continues at coordinate 18,440,473 of OX439430.1, forward strand.
ATCTACTTACTAATTTTCAACAGTATAGCTCTTATAGTTTCGGTAAAAAGTGGCTGTGACATACGGACGGACAGACAGACAGACAGACAGACAGACAGACAGACAGTCAGACAGACAGACATGACGAATCTATAAGGGTTCCGTTTTTTGCCATTTGGCTACGGAACCCTAAAAAGATATTGGACTACATTACATTGATATGACCGAAACGATTGTTGTTTCTTTTTGTGCGTTTTTCCAGAATTTATCGGAAGATGATTTGTTAAGTTGATGAAATAAAGGAATAAGTGATTTGCTTGTCTCTACTTGATTCAATCAAACTGTAATAACAATAACGATCTGTAGTATCGTAAAGAGATAAATCTGTTGCCAAAATTTTATTGAAAACATCATTATCTTTTATAAGGGCTAACCCACATGTTTGTCAGTGATAAAAAGCAGTGAATACAACAATCTTTTTTCTTATAAAAGATTTCTTTTTCATTTACGACTCACTCTTCTGATGTCCTTTATTCCTGAATAACTTTATCTACACGAAAGGTTTACTTCAGTTTGGTCTAAACCTATTTATTATCTTTGGCCTAAACCAAATTCAACATCAATTATGGACCCTGATTGAGATGTTCTAAGGTAGCAACGTGCGCCAATGAAGCTGCACATTGTGGCCGATTGGTCCATTGGTCCAGCCTCGTCCATTGTGCTTGGAATTGATTGCTTCCTGGCCTGGCCCGTGGTGTCGCGAGAATTCCCAAACAGGTTCTCTACGTGCCGACCTTGGACCACAGTTGTTATGAGGAAAAATTATTTGCCGAAATGTGCTCCGGTTGACGGTTGTGCTTGTTCTAAAAATACGTTTACTTGTTTGGTTAAAAGTGTGTGCTTTTACATTTTGCGTATTAAGGTGTGTCATTCTGATAAGATACAAGTAATGTTTCTCGATAATTGCGTTTATTAATGTCATTGTCAGGTAATGCATGTGAGAAAATTTCGCAGATCAGAGGAGCCTGTGTGGAAGCAAAAGCGACGTTTCCTGACGCACCATAATGAAATAGGCCAAAGTGGCTGCTTACCATCCATCAGGTGGGCTCAGTGCTTGTCTGCCAACTTATCATAAATTACTTTACCACTAAAAAATAAATCAGTTTAGTTTTTATTATAGAAGTTCAACCAACTCTTGTAATGTAACACTAATCTCTATGTCACTATCATGTCTATCATATAACCTGACTAAGCGTTACCAGTTTGTAATATTCTAGACAACAAAACCGCAGTCTAACACTAAATAATACCAACGCAATCTAGAAACTACGAGTCTAACCCCTCAGTATTCTAGTGTCAACTAACCTACAACTAATTACACAGATTACAGATTCCATTTCCTAAACATAATGGCGTAACTCAATGACAAAGTTAAACACGCCGACCTCTATATTGTAAATTACCGCGAATAGACAAAACTACTAAATTGGTAGTTTCCACAGTTCTATTGTTATGCTACGGTTGGATAACAATACTGGTTAATGTTTATTAAATAACAATTGATTACAGCAACAAGTGGCGATAATTTGCTGCGTGTTTCCAAAACATGGGCTCGTCGTGTCCAAACACGCGGGTTGATATAACTCTGTCAGACGGGGATGCCGCGTCAGGCGAATCATACGACCAGACTAGGGATATAATTAATGATAATGACAGGTTTTGAACTGCGAATTTTGATCCTGAATTCCTGACATTCGCGAACGTAAATGCTATATGAATATTTAGTTTTTTAATTAAGCGTCAATTCTTTTTTGGATTGAATCTTATTAAATTTTTGGTTTTCTAAGTTCTGATGAATTTCAATCTTAAGCTTTGTTACCGAAAGCAGAATTATTTGGTAAATGATTGAAAATGACGCCTAGCGTGCCGATCTGGGAAGGCTGCAGCAGAAATTAGATTCGCTAAGCTGAATGCAGTGAATGGTGCTTATTTTGGTGGTATTTATATGTCTGGCCGTGGATTTGTATACTAAATCAAGCGATTGCGATTGAAGCTATTTATTGTGGCCATGGGACACAGCCAAAGCTATTATTGCATCATAAATTAAAAAAGACCCACCAAGACCTAGACCTACGGTTTTTTTTAACCCCATCAGCGGTTGTTCTACGCCCTTTTGCCCCTATTATTGAAATTTAGTAGTCTGGATTATAATACTTCAAAGCAACTGGTGAAATAAATCTAAATCGATCAATATCACTAAAAAGTCTTTACCATGGTTTATTGTCCTTCGAATGAAAAAGCTGCTGTTTAGAAAGAGTCCGACTATTAGACGAGGACAACCTGTGTCCCATGACGTCACCGACTCAGGCGCACGCGGGACGGCAACGTCGCACCAAATGTTTTGTAAATAGAATCTTCGATGCGATTGTTGAACGAGCAAGACGGGAAAACTTGGTGCAAGGGAGATGGAGAATCGCTAAGGATCAAGACAATGTGAACTTTATTGCCTCAAATTAAGGATGTGTTGTAAAATGGTGCATGGATTCATTGGTGCACTGTAGTGTTGCATAATGACTAAAAATGAGTAATGATATTCGGGTTTTAAGTTTTAAGTTACTTTTGCTACATAAGATAAAATTCAATTATGATTGATTTAAGAGAGAGTATGGTGCAAAGTAAAACAACTCTACGTAAGTAGGTATTGTGTGCTACATAGATACATGTCTGCCAATTTATTTTACCATCATTCAGGTCTCAGTTTAAAGTTCGTTATCTTTATCTTGCAATCATTGCCTGTTATATTTTTTATTGAATTATAAGGTGTTTTAGAGCATTTGCATTTTTCAATTAGACTTCTCAGCTAGGAGGATTCAACTCGATTTTTGTCCTTTTGTTGACCTGTCCGTCCATATAATGGATGATGTAAGCAATCCCATTACTAAGTATTCATTTAAAAAACTCAAAAGAGACTGCGACGACACGTTAATCATCAAGTCACAAAAAATAAGCATTTTTTAATTAAATATAAGCACACGCTTCTCAAACTTTATCGTCAAAATAAGAACAGTTGAAAATTTTAATAAATAAATAAGTGGAAGGCGGTACGGGGTGGCATCGAAATCCTCCCGGGGTCGATGACCCATCGACCGCCCGCCGCGCCCCGCCCGCCCAAGTAGGTATCGAACCTTCGCGGATGCAATGTGTCTTACGTACACAAATTACATGGAAGTAATTTGGCAAAAAGAGAGAAACGGCTCCGCAGATTTATTGAAAAGTCAATTGTGTTTTTTCGCTGGCTGTACAATACAGATGGCTTTACTGCAAAAGTCATTTACATCGGGTTATGTTTTTAAATTTTTGTTCGTTTTTACTACAAAGACTGATTTGCCGCAGTTGAGGATTTGACTACTATGCCTAGGACTCAGGTTCGATACCTGAGTTTACCTGCCGACATATGCTTGAAAATGTATGCCTGCACTGGTTTTTTTTCTATGTATGTATCATAACAGTTAAAGGTATTTAACCCTTTCAACGCCAATGACTGATATATCAGACAAACCATTTCAGTGCCCACAAAAGTACATTAAGTATCTTCATCTTGATGTATACTCATTGACTGAGTATTATCCGATCAGATAAACCCAATCACAAATTTTCGATCCAACCTGGGATTTGAACCCAGCAGCCCTTGCGCGGCCATCGTTTTAAAGTGCAACCTATTACATAGTACCAAGTAGGTTGTCTTACGTATCCGTAGTAGGTACTTATGTATTTTAAGCTTTTGTGACTTATGTCACAAAAGCTTAAAAGGTACTAAACTTTTTGACAAGCGATCTGTATTGAAAACATATAACACGTTGGGCGCCAAACCACGGTACCCGCCATAAATCGCTAATGACATTTAAATGACAGTACTTGACGTTTATTACCTGTCAATGTCAATATGAAATGGTAGGAGCGAATAATCTATAGTTAATCGATCGTTACAAATGTTTTTGTAAAGATATTATGTTTAGTGATGGCTTAGGAAAAACCATGGGCCAATTATTGAGTACATACCTGGGACAAAATGTATTTAATTATTGTTTGCCAGGACTGACTTACATTGACATGATAAAAAAAATTGTAACACAAACTTTTAATACTGACACCACAATTTTGTTGCTTGTGGGACAAAGGGGAAATGTTAACAAACAAGAGTTGATAAAAGGTTTTAACTTATTAAATTCAATAGATGTAAGACAAATAATTTTGTGTACACTTCCCTACAGCCCCAGCCTGCCACAATTAGAAAATAATTTAAGATATAAACTGAATCTGACATTAGACACTTTGACATTTTATAATTCAAATAAATTTCATATATTTGACATAAACAAATATTTAGAAAATAAATTGATGTTGACGGGAGATAAGTTTTATCTCAAAAATTACTTTAAAAAACAGATAGCTTCCTCGCTATCATATTATATAAATGTTTCAGCCAAAAAATTGGCTAAACAATCTGCTTTTATTGAGCAGAATAATGACATGTGTAATCAAACTTTGGAATTTGTTCCAAACAGTATTAATAATAATTGTTCTAATAATCATCATCATTTAAACATAATTCTAGGACAATAGAGACAAACTCTTGCAAAATAAATTTTAAACAAAATGAAAAGACAACTTACATGACAATCATCCACCAAAATATACAGGGTTTAAGTGGAAAAGAACTGGAAATGGAATTATATTTAAATGATAATAATATAGATATTCTTTGTTTAACAGAACACTGGCTGAAGGAACATCAGCTAATGATAAGTATAGAAAATTATAAGGTCATTAGTTCGTTCACAAGAAAGTCTGCCATAAGGGGTGGGTCATTAATACTACTTAAAGAAAACTTAAAATCAAAAGAACGTAAAGATGTGGTAGCCCTTTCAAGTGAGCGAAATATTGAACTATCGTGTGCGGAGCTAGATCAGTTTATTATTATTTGCGTGTACAGACCTCCCTCAGGTGATTATCACTTATTTGAGTCTATTATGGAAGAAGCGTTAAGGAAGGTGTGTAATTGTAAAAAGCGGATAGTTGTATGTGGTGATTTTAACGTCAATATTCTAGACAACTCTCAGAACTCAATGCGGTTTATCAATTTATTCAAATCGTTTAATTTAAATAATCTTTTCAACGAACCGACTCGAGTCACTTCCACATCAGCTACTTGCTTGGACAATATCTTTTGTAATGTGAAGGCAATTGAAAAATCAATCATAAATATAATCAACTCTGATCATACTGGTCAAGCTACAAAATTCGAGCACCAAAATGTTCGCCAACCAAAGCATGTTGTGTATAGGCCGATCACATCACATAGATTAGATAGTTTTAAGACAAATGTAAAAGAAAAATTATCATGTTTAGAATTCAATAATAATGATGTAAATGTAATGTACGGTAGTTTATTTAAAGTAATAAAAAATGAATTTTCCAACACATTTAAACAGAAGACCATTGATTCGGGAAAATTTAAACTGAAATTTAGTGACTGGGCAACAACTGGTATCCATAAAAGTAGAAATAAATTGTATGAATTGTATGAAAGGAAAGCGACGTCTGGTGACCCTAATGTAATTGAATACGCTAGAAAATATTCAAAACTATTTAAACAAATTTGTAATGTAGCAAAATCCAATTACATTCGGGCCAAAATAGCCGCATCTAATAATAAAATAAAAACAACATGGAATATTATAAATAAAGAAACTTGTAAGGTGAAATCCCGTGATCATACTTTTGAGCTCAAAATTGATGGCAATATTATTAACGATGACGCCTCCGTGGCTGGTACATTTGAATCATTTTTTTCAAATGCTCCTATTACTATCACCAATAAATTAAACTCCTCATCAAAACTTGCTGAGACTCTTTTGACTGCAAGTGTTGATAAGTGCCCTATTACTTTTAATTTTCAATATATCAATCCTGAGACAATATTGAAGACCTTTGACCAACTTAATATAAAGAAATCAGAAGATTTGTGGGGTATTTCAACCACTGTTTTAAAACCTATTGTATCTACTGTAGCGCCACATTTAGCAATCATATTTAATAATTGTATTGATAATAGCGAGTTTCCCAACCTCATGAAGCACAGTAAAATAATACCTTTATTCAAAGCAGGCGAAAAAAATGACCCATCCAATTATAGGCCTATATCTTTACTGCCTGCGTTTAGTAAAATTTTCGAAAAGGTTATTTTTAACCAACTGCTCTCTCATCTTACAGATAATAAGATCTTACATAACAAACAGTTTGGTTTCACTAAAGGTAGAAATACAACTGATGCTGGAGTTGCACTTATAAAACACATCTTTGATGCATGGGAACGCAAACATGACGCAATGGGTATCTTTTGTGATTTATCGAAGGCTTTTGATTGTGTTGATCACGGAATTTTACTAACAAAATTGCGACATTATGGTGTCTCGAAAAATTCAATCGATCTTTTGAAATCATACCTCACGGGCAGACTACAAATAGTTAATATTAATGGTACTGACTCTTCCGGCGCCCCGTTATTGATGGGAGTGCCCCAGGGCTCGATATTGGGACCTCTCCTATTCTTGGTATACGTTAATGATCTGCCTTACTTTGCTGAAAGTCTTTGTGAGACGGTACTATTTGCAGATGACACTTCTTTGATCTTCGAAACCAAAAGACATAAAAATGTATCTGACGATGTAAGCAGTGCCCTCTCACAAATATTGAATTGGTTCACAAGTAACAATTTGTTACTCAATGCTAATAAAACTAAGTGTGTAAAATTTACTATGCCTAATGTCAGACAGGTAGATACTAGTATTACTGTGAATGGAGAAGTTATTCAAACTGTAAACTCTACTGTATTTCTAGGAATAACTTTAGATTGTAAGCTCCAATGGGGTCCTCATATTGCGGCCCTGGCAGGAAGACTTAGTTCGGCTGCCTATGCGGTTAGAAAGATCAGATCTATAACTGATGTTGAAACGGCACGATTGGTTTATTTTAGCTACTTCCACAGCGTTATGTCGTACGGTCTGCTGCTATGGGGTGCAGCGGCCGATATTGAAACAATATTTATTCTACAGAAAAGAGCCATTCGAGCTATTTACAACTTGAGATCCCGAGACTCATTAAGGGATGTATTCAAGGAAATAAATGTACTAACAGTAGCTTCTCAATATATATACGACAGTATATTATATGTGCGTAACAATTTAGAAAATTTTCCTAAAAAATGCGAGCAACATAATTATAACACAAGAAATAAAGCCAAACTTGCCGTTCCAAAAATAAGACTCGTAAAGGTAGGTAACTCATTTCTGGGGAAAAGTGTGACAATGTTTAATAAGGTACCCCAAGATCTCATTGAATTACCAATACCAAAATTCAAATCAACGCTTAAAAAATGTTTAATGAGGAAAGGTTATTATAAGGTAGACGATTATCTCAACGATAAGAATCCATGGTCACCCTAGCCCGCACAATTTTGTATACAACTTTATTATTTTATTTTGTAACAAATACAAATTTAAAAAAAGAAAAAGAAAGAATTACTCCTGAGTTTCTTGCTGGTATCTTCTCAGTAGTAAAAGAAAAATTATTTTTTGAACCAGCTCATGAATCATATTCATGATTATTACTATTTATCTGTGACATTTTTTTATTTTTATTGACTTATTATTAAATTTATCATAATTTTGTGACATGTAAAATTTGACATTCATATGTGCTATAATACGAGCCAAAATTGAATAAATGAATTTGATTCTTGATTCTTGATTCTTGATGTTTTTGTGTAAAAACCACATATTTCACTTCTACATTGGTATGAATATTTCTCACTTAGAGATCTATATAAATTTAAGCAATAGGTACATACAGTCATCTTTTTGCATACTAATGTAGAAACTTAAAATAAGTAACTAAATAAGTATTCAAAAGAGGTTTATATTTACCTTGATGTCTTGTAAGACCTGTGAACAAGAAAGATATATGGTTAGTGTTTTGTTTTGACAACAACAATTATTTATCTATGTTTTAATGTAAAATACTAAAGCATATACACAAAGTTCACTTATCATCTTAAAAGCTGCTATTTCGCTCATTTATGTATTTTTAGTTAATAAATATGTGCTTAAAGGTCTTTAAGGTATAGTCCAATAAGGTATAATTTTAACATGAAAGTGGATTTTACGAAGTTCGGTTAAAAGTATAAAGATCGACATACTGTTTTACTATCTACTAATTTCCAGAACATATAAAATAAACTTTCTAAAAGTTTCATAATCACATTTTGCAGTTCGTTTTAATAAACCTTAAAGCAAATACAAAATTTTACGTTTATAGTAAATGAATGCTATCGTTCCCGGGCGAGTTTTTAGAACGTTCCCGAATATCCAATTCCAAAGTTGGATAACTAAAGCCAAAAATGGCGAAATGAAAAAAGTGTCAAACTAGACCGAGGGAAATGCATCTGTTTGTTAACTTTCAACGCGAAGGAAAAACAACTGCGGAGCTTCGAAGCTTTTATTTTTATAGAAATCATTTATTGACAATAATTTAAGACAACAAGTATATCATTCAGTGAGTGATTACAGAGTAGGTATAATTAATATACCTAGTCATTGAAATAATGTAAACAAACATACTAACCTAAAAGAGTAAAGTAACACTAGTATTAAAATAAAAAAGTATTGAGATGTAGATAACAAAAGACTAAAAGGTACTAAATTATAATATGCGATTCTGTAATGAAAATTTGCAACGCGTTGGGCTCCATAACGTTGTAGCCTGTGTATTCTCTAACTAAAGCTATCACCTGCTCACAAGTATGTGTCTGTGAAAGCCTTCATTTCATTTAATCATATCAGAGGAAATTTAAAGACCACACAATCATACTGACATTGATTCAAAACGCATTTCCACAGTCCAACTTGTCAGCCGATCGGAGTGACTTCCAGTAAACGCCGCTCAAAACAGTCTAGACAACGGTCTGCTTCATTTATAATTCATTTAGCAGTTTTTACCCGGCCCGCGGAATAAATCAAACGGCCGGCCTGTGAGCGGCCGGTTATCCGGTTTTTTATCTCCGGCCGGGTCCGGTCGATACCCGCATGTCTGCCGGTTATCGGCCGTCGGGGCAGACGTGTTTTGTTTTCCGTTGTGTAAAACATTTATCGCGATGCATTGTTGTCGTCTAATTTTAATTAAAATTCCGCTTTTTGTTGTATCGTGATTATTTAATATATTATATGAGTATTATGTGCTCCCAGTATACTGTTTTGATGCGGTAAGTAGTAAATAAAGCAAATAAGTTTTCTTGTTGCCTTGATTATATTAAATAGTCATAATATTCAATATGTAATAGCCGAGTGGTTTCAAACGTCGTTTAAATGCAATGTACCGACATTACGAGTACATTTAATACAAAGTCAAACACCGGTGCGCACTTACGATTTTTCTATGTGGCATATTCATCACTAGCTCGGTAGAGATGGAAAACTTCGTGAGGAAATCTGCTGGCTATGTAGCTATGATCCAATTGCTCTAGTTGCCTTGTTAAAGGTTACGTAGGGCAGATAGCCTGTCGCTACAATGTAATATATGGACTTGCCAAGCCCTGGATCACAGAATTTACCCTGATCATAGTGCAACATCAATGAACAAAACTCATATTATGGTCACACAGTTCATTCGCACAGAGAGTAATCAATCCCAGGACTTTCAGAATTTAATCTAGCAGTCTTTAAACACAGTAAAGTTTTTTTTTTATTTCCCAATAAAGGTAGTAAATAATATTTTTATTTCCCAATAAAGATGTAATTCTGTTGCCTGAAATAAACGATATTATTATTATTATTATTATTATAGCAAAGCAGATTCCTTCGAGGCGGTTATTGACCGTCGACAGCCGCCCGGGCCCGCGGGACTCATCCAGCCATTACTGTTCAGGTAGGTCCGGGTCGCGTGTCCCGTACACTTGCGTAGGGATGCAGTCTCTGGGGGTCTGGTCTGTTCAACCCGAAGCGTTTTGGGAGATTTACTCTTTTTATTTTCTATTTTAAGAATGGATCATGGAGCAAACATAGATATCACTATGATTATAGTGATATCTTAGTATGCGGTGTAACGTACTCAGTGTCCAAAAATGAGTACTTTATATAGTCAGTGTCTAGAATACAACGCCTTGATGGTCTAGTGGTTTAAACATTGAAGTAATCTCGGAGTTTTGGGTCCAATTTGTAAAAAAAAATGCGAATGCAGTTCGGGTTTGTGATCATTATTCCTAATTTAGCAAGCGTGGTGATTGAGCCAGTATCGATGACTTAATTCCTCAATGAGAAACGTCCCGGTGTCCTATTACGAGAGAAAGGTCTCCATTATTAAATCGAGTCATTGTGGAATGATTGGCACGAGCTTATTCACCAAGCTTGATGCAGGATAGAGAGAGACCGTAAATCCGAGTCCAAATAATTACGAAGCATATTTTATCTGACTAGGATCCCTAGATATAGTCAAGTCAAAACACTAAACAGCTAATTTAATCTAATAGAAAACAAACTAAACATTTCTCTAAGTTACTATTGCATAAAATGTCGTATTTCTCGGGAATGTGATTCAGCGTGAGCCGGGACGTGGTTCCCGCAGGTTTGTCAGACGTGACAGTCGGACAAATCGCGCGCCATCCATTTGCTTCGCGGCTTTACGCATACTTTCACGCATTGCCTGCCTGCCTTTACCCGTCTAGAGGGACAGGGTTGCCTCTGGACGGGATTTGTAGTTTAATCAAGCTTTGTAGTAAAAGATCGATGATTTTACAACAAATTTACGGAGGGTTTTTATAGTAAATTTTTTGTAGCGGTCAACATAATGTAGATCAATTTGTAAGTTTGCTAATGTTTGAAAAATATATTTATTTATGGGTTTTAAGACTAGTCACGTCGAAACTTCTGTTACAGTCAAACAAAAGCAAACCTGCAACTTGTTGGCAAAATGCGTCTGCGTCTCTACATTTTTATAGAAAAAATTGGTTCCACGATCTTTGACCAGAAACATAGCATTTAACACGCTCATAGATCATGTAAAGAGCGTTTTTCGTGCGAAAACATCAAATTATTGATTTAAACTTAATTGCACAAAAAAAAGCTCAATTGACTTAATGCCATAGGACATTAGTATTCAACCGTAGAGCATGGCAGAAGGTGGGAATTGGTACAGGTGGGAAATTACTTCGTTTCTTCCATCAAACCGTAAGCACACTTTGACGAGCCATTTGGTGTAATGGTCAAAAAGTCGGCTATTACACCAGAGGTCGTTCGATCCCCGCACGGTATAAACATTTGTGTGCATGAACATGTCTGTTTGTATCGGGTGTTGGATTGTGGACTGTATTTATCTGCTGGTGGCAAGTGGCGAGGTTGGTCGGTGGGCAATCAAAGTCTTTTTGCTTGAAACACTGTTTTAATGGCACACTTGAAAAATACGTTTTTGCCGCGTTAGCGGTCGTGCAAGAACAGAGACATAATGTGGGCAATTGTTGCCAACGTAAAAAAATATTTAAATAATTTGTTGGTGTTGCCAACATCGGGCTGATTGTTTCTATGTATATTATGTATGTATTTACAAAAAAAAGTATATAAGTAATGTTTATCCGTGTTCTGGCACCCATAGCACAAGCTAATGCTTAGTTTGGGGCTAGATGGCGCTGTGTGAATAATGATCTGAGATATTTATTTATTTTTATTACTTGTGTCCGATAGTTTTACAAAGATTTTCCTCCTTGATACACAAACCTGTGTTGGCTAACCCTAGAGGGCTCCAGGCGGGTTGCTCCGCACATCCGTAAGCCCGTCTGCCGTTTGTCTGGCGGCTGTTAGCTATGTTTTTGTCGCGGCATTCACGCTACACCGTGCAACTTTCCCGGTTAGTTCCACTCCTGCACTTGAGAACTGTGCGACTTCTTCAAGTACTCTACAGTACTTTGTGGACCACATTAGAGTCTAAGAAACTCTTAGTTTGTGTTTTCGTTAGAAAATGTCTTAACTTACTAAAATCATTACGAGTGTACTGGCCTTTCATAAGAATGCGCTATATAAGAAGAGTATACAATTATTGCTCGTCAGCGGAAAGTTACATAAATAAGTAAAAATTGGTTTCACAGTGAGGGACATCCAATCGAAAAAGTAAACTTGAATCCTACTAGCAAAATGATTGTGAACCATGGTTCTGACATACTGGCAAATGTATCCTTTCCTATTACACGGAAATTAGACGTAAACTATGAATTTTTGGTTTAGAGGCTTTAGTTTAGTTTAGTGAGCCTTACAAGCTATTTTGTGTAGTCATTGCCAAAGTATGAGTTTGATGATTTTGGTATTTTATAATCAAATATCAATATAGCGATGACAAGATTTCAACTAAATGAATGATAGTCAACTTCAACAGCTGGTATTACTGAGCAACTATACGAAACCCTCAGATCGGAATCTAAAGTATAGACCGGTGGCGGCGTCGCTACTGTCGTTTAAGTACTGTCATTAAATATCGGTTTTGTATTGCAAAAACTGCCATTTCACGTAGTTCCAATTTTGGCCACCGGAACAGATAAGTTTGTCGGTCTTTAGCAGAATTCCCTGATCCGTAGTCCCTTGGGTGCGTGACGGGGCAAGTTCAAGGGCGGGACAGGGCCGTCTGCGGGATGGGCCGGGACAACGTGAATGGGCTCATTTGTGTTTGTAAACACGCCGAGTTTGATTTGTCGACCGATTTGCCCGGGTCGCGGTCTAAACACAATTGGAAGGGTTTTCCTCGATGTCTTTGGGTGCGTGAAGTTTGTAGTGAAGAGTTTTGTGGAGGATGGTAATTGAGTGAAGTGATAATTTGATTAATTGTTTATTGTTGAGACAATACCTTAACATTTTTTTAAATGAATTTAGCAAATAACGCTTTACGTTATACAAACTATAACGTAAAGCGTTGCGGAAATATATATGAGAGATATTTAACGTAAATGATGTAGATTATTAAATCTCGCAATCATTAAAAAAACGTCACAAGAATATTGACATCAGTTAAACACAAACATAAGTCAATGTTATTTTTATTTCTTGAAGGTCTCTCACCTAGAAAAAATATCTCAAGGTCAAAGTCTAATGAATAATATGAATGTCTAAATAACCAGGAAGTTTTTAAATATTCGAAAGAAAAAATTGACAGAGAAACACGATACTTAAGATATTTTTGTTAAATTAAAATTCATTCACTTACTACAATTATCTACCGGGTGCTGTGACTTTATTCGAGTAAAGTATATTTATGTTGTTAATATTAAGTTTCTTAACTGTAGTTTAGCAATGTATGCCATTCAAATGTTTCAAGCAAATTCTGCATGAAAACAAACAACTATCGTCACAAGCTTCCACGTTTACGGTATTAGTAGGATAAAAACGTATGTACCTACGTGTTTATTGATATGAGTATTTCACCGTAAGCCTGGTGAATATGAATGAAAGGATTATGTGAACGGTGCGTGCGCCGAGCCGTCTACGGATTGCCCAGTCGATGACAGACCAGTTTAACCAAATATTTAAGTAAAAATGGTTATATCTTAGTATTTATAAATCAAAAAGATCAGATACAAGCTGAATATGCATTCAAAAAAACCTATTTCCACCTTCATCCGGACTCGTACCAACGCTACATGCAATAACCTACGCGCCCTAACCAGACAGACGGGAACGTCTGCGGGAATGTTTCTATCCAGCCGATCTGTTCGATGTTTAAAATGTTTTCCGCTAGAATGGAATGCAATGGCGGCGATTGTTTTCTTTTTTGTACAAAATGATGAAGTGCCAGCATGAAAAATAAGAATTTATTGCGATGTTCGAAATTTGAAATAGGTGACTTGATTTATTATGATATTGTTTTGATATCGGTGTCATTAAAAAGCTTGATTGCTGGTTCTAGTTAAAATAACTAGTTGTTGTAACGCTTCGATACTTACTTTTTAGTTATTGTATGTAAGTACCTACCTACCCAGAAGAGTGGTTATAATCTAGAAACTGATGCTCCTCCTTGCTTTTAAATGCATTGCAAATGCATAAGCCGTTGATCCATCTTAAATGGCCTTAAAAGGTTAAGTTTTCGATTGTCTGATTAATCTCATGATAGAGCAAGGTTATTTGACGCATATTATGTGTGCCTACGATTTTACGCAAGTCGTAAAGGATTTTCCTCTGTTTACGTTTTGGACGGTCGACTTCTACTCGTTCGAGTGGAACATTACTTATTTAGAGACAAGTAAAAGAACACGGTCAATATATTGTGATCCTATTTCCTTTGTGATTTATGTAACAGATAACTAATTTAAGATATCAAAAACAATGTTATTGTTGTAATAATAATAAATCGGATTACATCAAATAAATGGATTTAACCTCAAAGTAACTAGTTTAATTACCACTTAGACCCTAGGCGGTATTCGAACACATGAACACTGGGTTTTCGAATACGAGCGGCTTAACCACGTAGACGTATAACCTTTGTTTTTTAAGAAATAAACAGTATTAACAAATTTTTTGTTAATTCTGGGTAATCCTGGGAAGGTTTTGTTTTATAGCCCGACCAATAAAATAAAAAACCTCGCCATATTGCGGGAAAATATTGGAACTAATTTCTTCAAGTGGCAACAATCAAATAAAAAAACAATAAAATGTCATTCAGTATTATTAAAGAAAGAGAAAGAAAGAAGAAGAAAGAAATAGCTAATGTGGCGCCTCCAGAGCAGATTTTTTATTTTCCTGGTCATATACTAAGAAAGATAGAAACATGCCTAGATCTAATGAGATACATTTAAGCATCCATTAGCATTACTAATTTACTATAAAAACAGACGTAATTAGGTACGGCATAATGAATGAAGGTTTGAAATAGCGGTCATTGTTACGAATGCATATTTCTCTGTAGAAAGTTACATTCTTAGTTGGTGAAAGTACCAACAATGTCATAACGGTAAGCCCTTACTTACCTGCAGCCTATTTATCACGATCGACTGTTTTTATTCAGAATTGTATGCAACATTTCCGACTTGAGAGGGTAATAATTCACTCACATTATTCAAAGATAAAGGTGGCGTGGGTCAAATAATTTATTGGGGTATGGATATGAACGAAGCATTAAAACGTGTTGCTTAAGGATGAAGATAATATTATGATGGATGTGTTTGACGAGAGTGGACAAGATTAGACAATGATTACATCAATCACATTGAATCTGACAGCAATGTAGCTTGAACGCTTTTGTGTCAGAGAAAAAGATGGTGCCACAAATATAATGTATGTATTTGGTAAAATATGAAAAGAAAATATTAACAAAAGAAAATGGATTCAGAACTACTGCATTTTAATTTTTATATGCATGAGTTTTACGGATGTTTAATTTTATACAAGTGGTCATTACAGCTTTTTCTATTGAGGTTCCCTTTAAAAAAGCTGCGATGATCATTTGATCAGCACATCTAAATATACAAATAGTCATGCCAAATCTTCGTTTCAAAAAGAAAACCAAACTGTGACGAAGATGATATCTATACATACATATAATAAATTTGTAAAAAAGTGGTGTCTGTACAATGGAAATATATTAAAAAAAAGTAGCAGGGGTTGTTATTATATCGATACCGAACCCGAAATTGTAATTAAAAATTTTTTTGTCTGTTTGTCTGTTTGTCTGTTTATCTGTTTGTCTGTTTGTCTGTTTGTCTGTTTGTCTGTGTGTTTGTGCACGCTAATATCAGAAACGGCTTATTCGATTGAGATGCGGTTTTCACTAATATATTGTGGTAAGCTTCACTTAACATTTAGTGTTTATTTCATGTCAATCGGTTCATAAATAAAAAAGTTATGTCAATATAAAGGTACACGCCTCGCGCCTGAACTGCGCGTCCGTATATAAAGCGCGCTGAGAGTATGGCGAATAGGTAGTTGCATTCGATTATTGCGATTTACTTGAATACTGACAGTTTGGATATTTCATTTATTTATATTTAAGGGTTTGTAGGTTAGGTTGTTTTTCTTAATTTTCTTTAAAATTTGTAAATAAATATTGTAAGCATTTGTTATTAGGCATTTCTTTCCTTGATTTTTGGTATACTTATCTTAATTTTTTATTTAGGGTTTGTATATATGAATAATTTATAAGTATTTGGTATAGGTTAGGCAATTCTTTTCTTGATTTTCTTTATTTATGTACAAGTTTATAAGCTCAGGTTATTAATTAATTTTTCAAGCAATTCTTTTGTTTCATAAAATTTGTACGTTTAGTTTACACATCTTAACACTTTTTGCAGTCAGCCTATGTTTTGCGATGACAATTAATAAAGCCCAAGGTCAGACGATGAAAGTTGTGGGTGTAGATCTAAGTATCAGCTGTTTCTCGCACGGTCAGTTGTATGTGGCTCTGACACGGGTTAGCAATCCTAGGAGCCTGTATGCTTTCATTCCCGATGGCCATACGTCACATATCGTATACCTACCTACAGAGAAGCATACTGTAAAGTAAATTTTTTTAGCTTCCCAAAGGACGCTATTTGTTATTTAAAATATGCTGCCCGAAAAGTCACTATTCCACGCGGACGAAGTCGCGGGCACAGCTAGTTATGAATAAAGATGTGGACAATCTTATGATTGAACAAGATGAATTAAACATAAAAATAACTGGCGTTGATCCCAAACCATAGAATAAGCAGACAATCAACGATGACAGAGACACTGGGGCTTTTGTGAAATGCTTTCGTTAATATTGCGATGGATATAAACACATTAAAGGTAACTGGCGGTGAGGCAGACTAATTGCAGTTGATATGACTCGTAAAGTCAATTATTGCCCTCATGAAAGTGTTCGGAATTAAAATTTACGCCGGAGCGTAACAGCTATGTAGACATAAATGGCTTCGAGTTTAGTTCTTCCTCGGTTAATAGTTTCATTAATATTTATACTGGCTATAAAAAGATAATTCTATAAAATAAAGTTCATTTCCTTTTTATGTTTTTCTTGCCCTAATTTGGGTTTTAGGACATTTTAGATTTTCCACCTTTTCTTTCTTTTTCAATGTAGTTGCCGTATTTCATTAGTCCGTTGTGTCTGTTCTTTTAAAGGACACAAGTGAACTTTGAAGTAAGTTATCGAAAGTGTGAAGCTATTTCATAAAAACCTGAAGACGTTCATATAATGTAAGTAAGAAAATATTTGCAAAGTACTTACCTGTATAAAGTTCTTTCTTGTTTGATTTTGGGATTATTTTCTAAGCAAATTCTTTATTAATTTTACAATTTTTCATTTATTGTCAAGTCTAATGTCTTGAGACCCAATCAAATCCTCTCTTGGTTTAATGTACGATGATTTACCATATCCAATCGTTAAACAACCTTTTCCAAACGGTTCCCTATTTTTACGCATAAGTTTTTTTGTCATAATTTAACATGGCATACTTTTATTAATCCTAATAATAGTTACGCATAATATTTTTTAGCATAACATTATAGGCATAATTTTTTTAGGCATACCTTCTTTAAGCATAATAATTGTTAAGCATAATATTCCAAAGCCATAACTTTTCGAAATACTTTTCCTATATAAATAAACATGTTGGTGGCTTAGGGGTGGCCCAAGGGCCACCCCCGCCGCACCTTAACCTACTGTTACACAATAATAACATGTAGACAAAAAAAACAATATGTCTAAAAAAATTATGCGAATCAAAATTAGGGCAAAAAACATTAGTCTAAACGATATTTATGCTTAATGAAACAGTATGCGAAAGGACAATTATGACAAAATATTATTATGACAAAAAAATTTATGCCAAACTCGTTATGCCAAATTAAATTATGACAAAAAAGTTATGCGAAAAAAAGGGATCCCTTTCCAAACAATATATTCCATCAATGTCAAGACAAGCATCTTTAAAACTATAATTAAGTCATAAATCATCATACATTTAATTAAATCTTCCACTAAAATATTAAGCCAAACTATCGGATAAATTGCAGCAAAATTGCCGTGTCGCTCGCTCGCTTTTAATTTATTGCCCTTAATGCAACACGGAAAAGGTGTAACGTGGTCAAAAGTGAAAATTTATGGCTTTCAGCGAACAGCGAATTTTCCAATTATCCGTACTCCGAGGACAATATTGATTTTCACTTTTTGCCGGCGGCGGACGCAGACGCTTTTACTCAGTCTCGTTTTCAAAATATTGTGCTTTATTAATATTGCCCGTTCATACCTCCCTTTTCCGCATCAGTTTTTAATTGCACGTAATGGTGGATGAGTGACTGGACAATCTGATGGTAAATGATAATGTTTGGAGGCGGAAGAGACGCGTAATTGGAAATTACAAAAGCTGCATTTATACATGGCTGTGCTTGATTGAATTATTTCTTGGAGAACTTTTCTCATCATTCAAGTAATAAATAAAATGATTATATATACGAGGTACCTATTATAATTTGATTTGTATTTTGACGTGTATACTGCAGTTAGCAGATAGGCACGCAGCTTAATTGATGGTGAGCAGTCACAGCAGCCTAGAAAAACTTAGCCAAACATTGCTCTGTTTTCTGAACATGGTTGTATTAAAGGCTTTCTTGATTAAACGTGAGACAACGTAAAACAAGAAGTATTAGTGACAAGGTTCAATGATATTGTAGGCCTCGTTTTGGTGTGGTTTACCTTGATGAGTTACATAATGGTTCGACAGACAGCTAGAAATACTAATTTGCTTTAACATAAAGATTAAGGAAGTTCGATTTGTTGTCTAAGTAGCTGGTTAAAAAATACGTATTATTACACACACACAATTTTGTCACTTTGCGCGGAGAGACATTTAACACACACAAAAAGTTTAACACCAAAAAAGGCACGGACCAACGATTCCGTGGATTAACAATTTTATTAAATAAAAAAAAAACTTGTTAATAAATATCATTTGTTTATTACATTTTTACTCATTTTATGATACCCTCGGAAGGCCAAAAAGAGTTTATTCAGCTTTTGCAATAAAGACATTTTACGACAACCCAATTTCACGCGGGCGAAGGCACGGGCATTGGGCAAAAACAGCACAAAAATGCAAATCAAATTATGTGATCTAAGCCGGTGAAGTGTCCCTCAAGAAAGATGTAGTGGTTGTTCATTATAGATTGCCTGTTTGCTAATTAAAATTGCGTTAAAAATATACTTCTTATATGCCCAATAGGCGTGTTAGTTACGTGCTACGCTCCGTCGGTTCGATTCCGCCGGAGCGGGTAGCAACAGGCGCGGCTTATCTGCGGGCAGAAGGCGTGCTAGCGATGCAAGCCACGTGTTTTTATTTACAACACTATCAAACATCGACCCGGCATATAACGCACGATCGCCGGCTCTCAATGAATCGAGGCCGGCGAGAGAGTGACCTAAATCCGCCATTTTTATTCGCCATGCACACGCTCTGTCGCCGCGTGTGGCAACAAATGGGCGCGTGCGTGCCACACGCGTCGTTTTCAAATTTCGAATGCCAGAATTCTTATTTGTTTTGTAGTTGCGTGTATTTTTAAACTTGGAAGAGGTTTAACCTGTTTTTATTTGAAGGTCGGATTCTATTATTTTGTCTTTCGCGTGGGCGGATATTTGAAATCTTTGACGATTCTGAGAGTTGCAACAAGTTTCGCAGTTGTCAATTGACGTCAAAATCATAACGTTACATATTCAATTTTGTAACTACCTATCTAAATCTATATAACTAATTATAAAAGAAAGTCGTGTTTGTTACAACACTTATAACTCGAGAACGGCTGGACCGATTGCCATGGTTTTTGATTTGTTGGATTTGTTTCCGTCCCGAATAGCAGAATACATCTTAAAAAAGAAAGGATTTTGATCAATTCCCACGGGAACGGGAACCACGCGGGTGAAACCGCGGGCGGCCGCTAGTGATCTATAAATATCAATTATCATTTTTTTAAAATTGAATGCCTTGAACTTGAACCCTATGTACAGTACAACAAAGTATACTAACTTTAAAAAATATTTGTACTCAGGTGATTAATAGAGCCTTGCTTAATTTCGTGACCGTGCACAACATTAAATTGAATTTTGAATCATACTTGTCTTAAATACTTCACTCAAATTATTTGTGAAAAATGTATGCTGCAATTTTTAAAACTCGTTATTTTTCAATTACAAAAATGTAACATAATGTTACTTTTTTTGTTGGTAACGTTGGTAAGTACTTACGATTTTCAATTTGGCATAAATTTCCGCCATCTATTGAAATTTCAACAGACTTTCTTCACATAATGACAGCTACAAATTACATCTTCAGGATATAGCAAAAGATAGGGTCCAGTGAAGGGATTTATTTAGGTATTTCTTGAGGTTTAGAGCCACTTTTTTGAAAAAGAGGAAACAATAGTGGTATATAGAGTTGTCTAGGTGAATTAGGGAGGTAACTATAAATGAAAATTGAAAGAGGTTTGGATTGTGATCGTTAAAAACTACTAGATCACAGAATTTTAACCTACTTTAATAAGGTTCTTTGTACTAGATTTTTTGACAACTGGCCCTTAGGCCCGAGATTATCGAGCTTATATCCTGTAAACACGATTTTTTTTAAATGTTTTTATCAATATGAAGTGTAAAAACTAGTTTAGTAAGCATCGGACCCATTAGATAACGTTATCTCGTATCTGTATGCTGAGCAAACGCATCGTGATAACGCGAGTGGAATTTTAGTATACTCTATCTATAATGTTATTCTGACGTTTTCTTTTTTAATTTTTCCTAGCCGTGGGACATTTGTTAGGCTTAAAGAATCTACTGTCAAAACTGTGGTTTTACAATCTATAGCCCGACCAATAAAATAAAAAACCTCGCCATATTGCGGAAAAATTTTGGAACTAATATCTTGAGGTGGCAACAATTAAATAAAAAAAAACAATAAGATGTCAATTGTCAACCGTGCCTTGTTACTATTGGACATTGCGAGTTATTTGTAAGTATAACCATAGCAACCAAGTGTTATTATAACCATAGCTAATGTGGCGGGCGCCTCCAGAGCGCCTATTTTCATTTTTCCTGGTCAGACTATTCATATTAGACAAATAGTCATGTCCAGCAGTGGTCGTCTTTTTGCTGATGGTAGGTGCAAATTGAACCAACAGCCTTTAGTCCTCAGACCAAGTCGATATATTCTCATTGGTGGTGCATTAAGTGGTGTCCATAAACTATGAGTCCGTAGGTCCCTATCTAATTAGTCGATTTTATTAATAAAACCACAACATTCTTATCGAAATTACGATAATTATTGTAATTAACGTAAATACTTGTTGTTGCAATGGGATTTTAAGATGCAAATTTTCATCCAATAAGGAGGGGAGCCACCAGCCAATCTGGGAAACGCTCTAAGAATAAATCCAATAGATAAATAAACAAACAAATGGGAACCTGAGAACTGGTTGACATCGGGTTTTGTTTATTTTGTATTTAATTAATGGAATCGTTATGGACAACATCAAGTACATTGATCTGATTCCAGGGTAAGTAGCTTAAGCACTTGTATTATGGGTATCAGAGACAACAGGAGGTACCATTAATATTGACTTTATTGCTTATAAACATCCAGACACAGGACAAAATGTTCATCGCATAAATAAACTTGTCCTAGGCGGAATACAAATCCATGATAGGTAAGGGTCACCATTGCGTGACCCTTACCTATCATGGATTTGAATTCATCATCGGGCCATTCAATAATAATATTATATCTTACAGGATGAAGAAATCTACATCATGTCCGTTATCAAAAGTATCTACAAAATTAAAATCTATGAATGCAAAGATATTTCGTGTTTTCTATATACCTAATAAAAAATATAGAAATGTTTCTTATTTTTCTAATCATAAACTTGCATTTGGCAAGCGTGGTGAAGCGTGGTGATTACAAAAATACACATTTTAGTGACCGAGGTCAGTTACGTAGTGCGAACAAGATCATGTCAAAAGTTAAATGTTTAGAGAAACTTTTTTTTAAACAATAAATTACATTTCCTTAATCAAATAAACCAACTACGATTTATGAAACTTTGAATTTCGTCGTGATCAAGAAATAAATAAAAACTACCGCATTCAAGAAAAAAATATCAAAATTGTGTAGAGTACATACCTACTTTAAATTAATAATAAAAATAGTAGATAAATAAAATGGAGAGCTGTTGATGTTACAATATTTTGTAAACAATACTACGATTACACAAGAAACTGATATTTCTCCAGTAAATTAAAGTGTGTATTTTTACAATAACTGTCTTCATCGGTGGTGTTTGGTTCCTCGAGTAGATCATGTGATTGACTCCAGCACGCTCCACATCCTCGCTCGCGTGCCGCCGGGAGTAATGACCTTTACACTAAAGCGATTTAGCGCAATACAACCGGTTTTATTTTCCCACCGTATTTTACACTCGTCAAATACATAAGACACTAACCTGCTACAAAGCAGCCTTCTTGGCACACCAAAAATCCAAGGTCGCCAGAAAAAAATAAAGTTTAAAAAAATAACACAACACACGCGCTCAAAATTCGAAAGTCAAAAATTGCGCGGGAAACGCGATAGTGATGTGCACCGGCGATCGGCGGTCGATAGGTGCAGCGAGAATCGATATGTTACGTGGTTACGTGAGGCACGTTGAGAGCCGCACGTGACTGGGGCCCGTGTGCCGGAGCGCGAGCGTGCTGCCCCCGCCCCCCACGCCCCGCGCGCCGCACACACACACCGACCAGACGTTTGATAAACAAATTACAAATTTTACGTATACACACGTCGGAGGAACGAGAAGCTTTTTAATAGGCTGTTTAACAAGTCCTTTCAAGGATCCCGTTTTGATTAAAAGATGGTGGGCGTTTTTGCAAAATATCTTTTACGGTTCATACAGCAGCAATGAAGATAAAAAATGATAATAAAATGACATTCTTTCAAATAATTTTAGTGTTACGGTGGTGTGTTCGCATAAATTATACTTTACGACATTTTTATCGATTATAAAGGCTTTAAAACGATCTTTACAGTGGTTTTATTAAAAATACATTTTTACGATGAACGAACATCAGAGAACGTTTACGTTACGTTTCAGATAGTGTAAAATTCGAAGTCGGCAGCGTTACGTATCTCTTATGTAACAGCTCGAACTTTTATTCAGCATGTTTTCGCGCGACGACAAGAGTTCCAAACATACCTACTAGATATATATATTCGTTTAAGTTGATTTCAATGTTGCAAATGGACTGGAATGATAGAGCAGGTTCAGTATTCACCAAACGTACGGGTCTTTGAGGTCCGAATGAATAAGAATCTATGTACTAGAGTTTGACTTTTCAATTCCTTCTTGATTTTCCATCCGGTGGGTTCTTGCCTAGTGTTGGTTCGTTGGAACAAGCATTTTCATATATTCCAGAATTTCCAGACATTAGTTCTGTACAGATATCCTGAACCTGTATTTATATCTGATATTTTAACCACCGAACCAATGCTAAGTATGAATTAAGTAACAATCAAACTCTTATACTAAAATCTAATGCGATTACAAAATAAATGCACACATAAGTGCACTTCAGAACCCCATTGCTTTGCTACGGAAATTAAAATTGTGTCACAATAAAACTGAAAATTGACGTGACAAATTTGTTTTCATTAGCGTTTCCGTTAATGAGCAATTAGGTCGCTACGAGTTCCGGCGTAGCGCCGCGGAGCTACAGCGCAGAACTTGCCGCCTCACTCACTCAGACGCTACAAATAAATATGTAAATAAATAAATGCACCAAACGATGCGCAGCTATAACTTGTCACAGCTGTGACAGCAGTCACATCAATGTAGTGCTAATCAAATCTTGGATCAGAGTTGAAACATACATCAAATAGATCCGGACAACACGTCCAAAAAATGCGGAATCTATTCTTTATTTGAGAATTCAGTAGCTTCAGGGTAGCTCTTGTTTTATTAGTACCAAATGATGACTAGTAATCACGTTTCCTACAACACTAAAATTAAAATTTATATAAAGTGAATTTAACCTCCATGATTCCTGCATGATTCAGTTGATAACAGAAAATTTAAAATGATGACCGCGTCTCTACCGGTCCCGGGTGGTCAAAATGATACCATATTTTTTGGGTAAGCACATCGTTACAACTTTCTGAACAGTTAATATTGTGTGGTATTCAAAGGTATATGGTTGGACAAAAGTTGAGAACAATTGAGCCTCAAGACCTCGGATAAAAAATATATTTTTGATCAAGCATTGACACTTGAGTTGGCGGAATCACCGTGTTGTACATATAAAACACGGGATTGAGTCCATAAAAAAACAAGCATTCTTGCTAGGACTCAATTAAGATATATCCCAATTGATCTCACTTTAGAAACTGTAGAGAACTACAAACTAGTAATTTCAGGTTTTCACCGTAATTAATTTTGCGGTTCCCCATAAATAACTGTGATATTTTGTAGTCCCAGAGAAGTAGGACCTTACGGCTCGGTACTTATGCAAAAGAGGCCAATATTTCATCGCTCTACCGTCTATTGCAGCCCGTATTATCATAACAATCGCTTGTTCCATGTACTAAGCGTTTTGCACATAACAGTAATGTACAAACTCATCCCCACTCCATTCCCGGTACGACGGTTTCAACGACCTATTTCTCCTCCTCTTATATTTTTTCAGAACAACTGTTCAACATACTCGAAAAAAACTTTCCGGTTTTTATTTAATCGAAATAAAATGTTACACCCATCACTAGCAAAAATGGATATTTAATATTAATTTTATTATGTACGGAATAAAAAAATTATTTTTTATATTTTCTATTGTAAATGAATGGCAATTGAATGAAATAAATGGAAAAAATTAACTTTTTTTAATGTTCTGTTCCTGCTCATACGTCAAGACAACGAATGTGGTACCACCCAGTTTATTTTTAAATCAAGGTCGATCATACTACTTGGCATTGGAAGAAATCACATTGTTGTTGTTCGTATGACGAACTTTTTTGGAATGCCTTCTTTTTTTCCTTTCTTTTATATGGAACACTATGGCTGGCATTTTTTTTACTATAGCCGTTTTTATGATTTTTGCACAGCTGGTTTGTAAGTAAGGTTCCAGATTTCTAAAATACATTCCCAACAAAACAAACTTTACATTCTTTGGAAAGCTCCAATTCAATATTTAGATAGCAAATGGCATCTCCTGTCTCGGAATGGCATTATTCAACTAAATATGACATCGAATAGGGTGCAGGGATAGAAAGTTCTCTACATGAATTTAATTTTTTTTAGCTTACTTTTTTGGGTTAATTGGATTTAGCAAGTGTCTCTAAGTTTTACAATCACCAAACTTGTCAAAGTTAATGGTCTTAACTCCGTACTGTGCTTAACCAAACTGAAGTGTACTTTGCCCTATTTGGAATAAGAACCCAGGATGCTCGGTCACACCACGGCAATTAAACCACTAGACCAAAAAGGTGTTAGGAATTGCTGTTAAGAGCCCGGAAATCATTATAAAAATGTTAATTATTAGATCGTTAAACACATTGTTATATGAAAATTACTTTTATTCAAATATAAAAGCACTACCTTTTAAAGGTAGTAAGTATCAGGACATTTTTAAATACTAGACTCAAAATACGAATTAAAGTCATCGCAGAAGCTCTGATTTGGTTAAATAGTACGTGTGAAAATAGTGAATTTTGTACAATATTTAACACGTGTAAACATAGTGAATTTGGTTTTTTTTTACGTTTTCAAAATCAAAGTCTGGAGAAGAAGAAAAGACAAAGGAGTGTAGCAGCACGTTGAGGGAAGCTTCCTAGTTAAGTGTCTCTGAATGGAATAGGTCGCAACTGTCGCTTAACATCAGGTGTGCTGAATGTCTGTCTGTCTCACGATATAGCATTTAAAAAAAGTTGTTATATGACAAGAGTTGTATTTAACTGCACATCAAAAAATACTGATTGTGCAGCAAAAAATACTGAATTCCTAACCTCACCTAACCTTTGATGTACAATCAGTTACTTTGATGTTTTCAGTATTTTTTTGATGTACACTTAAATATTTCCCATATCACAAGCATGATTTCACATACTGATATGTAACTCGAAAACATCCCCTTATTTGTCAGATTATTTATCCCCATAGATGTCAACAGTCCAAATTTAACATGTCTCCGAATTATTAATTATTATGTAAAACGATGAGTAAATGGTCCATTGTAGACTGAGAAATAAATGAATTACATAATATTATTATTAAATTATTTAATAAAACCAACGCAGTGTTTCAAAATGACGCAACTTTAAGACTACTGTACTCTCCAAATCCATCGTGAACACTTAGCGAAGAACACGCCCAAGAAGATGACATCTGTCTCGGAACAGCAGTATTCCTGAATGCAATTAAACCAGAGCAGCGCGACCGAGCCGAGCGAGCGGGACAGACAACTACCACTCGATATTATATTGAACAAGTTTATAACTACGTGTATTAGACGAACGAGTTCGTACAACGTTTTCTCATTTCCCGAGACCAAACTTTTCTAATATTATAGTTTCATTCATATTGTCGGTAGTTTCGCGGAGTTTTCTTTCGTGGAAAATGAAAGACTATTTCCATAACTATTATTTCGCTTTTATAGCTTTGTTAGTTTCTTTGCTTCAAATAGATTTGTTAAAGTTGGAACTTTTCTACTTTATCGTTCGGAAATAATGTTACTTCTTGGAAAGTGTTAAGGTGCGATTCGATGGTAGAAATATCAGAGTCATACCTTTATTAGCACGATAAATCTTGAGATTCATCTCATTATGGCGAGAGGAGATGTTGCTGTCGTTTTTTGTTTCGGATTAACTTGTTATTTGTCTTCCTTTATTCTGTTGAAAGTGATTACTCCGTTTGGCTCTTTTAAGGTTTATTCTGCTGAATGAATTTGAGAAATGCGATTACTGCTGGTTGTATTTTTTGGAAGCTTCTTAAGGTCACGCGTTTTTTTTTTGTTTCGTTAAAAATACCTACTTAAGTGTTATATTTGTTTCGATTTGCAGTTTGACTACAAGTCTCATAGGTATGGACAATATGAGAAATCTTGAAATCGCTTGAAACTTAATTGAAGATGGAGGTCAACGACTGTTAACTTTAATTTTACTTTATTTCGAATTTGTAGGTACTTATGTCATCGTGCTTAATTCTGGTATTGTTGCTTCAATAAAAACAAAAAGATTTACTAAAAATCAGACCACCATCTGAGTCGGCCAGGTGTGAGAGTCAATAGACTGCATGTGCATAGGCCCAATAACAGCCGTTGCATAATGCAGCGCGTTCTCTATTCGTTTTTAATATGTATTAGCGGGCCCAAGGGCCCGCCTTGCGCCTTAGCGCGCGGGTGCAGAATAACTTGCATCTTCAATGTAAACAAACTTTTCCAAAAGCTTCTTATCCCTGGTATTGTTTTAAAATTCAATGTTATAGTGATGTTTTCTACCTGACTTACTTATATCAAATACGAGTATATACTTTACCTAAACGTGTCAGTATGACAGATAAATGACGTAAATTTTAATTCGCATAAGTATAAATGAAATAGGGTCAACGTCTGGATAAAATCGAAACCCAATACTAGTATTAGTAATTATGAGAAATTTAAACGTCAAAAGCCGATTTATCTTTTCGAATGGATACACCATAATTACATTTTGTCAGTTGATAAGTAACTCATTTTCCTATCTGCAAACATAATGCGTACTTTACTGTACAAAGAAAGCTCTGCGAATAGCCTATAACTAGTTAACTAGTGTATTACGTGCATGAATCATTACGAAGATTACGGCTATTAGCTTCGCCCAGTAATCACCATTGTCTTGTTAACAACCTGCTCCGGCGCACGAATGCGGTCCTCGCAATTGCATTTTTTAAAATAACAACTTGTTACTTAGTTGATTTTACACTTTGGTGGACTTGTGGTATTTCTTAACGAGCAACATAATTTACAATGGCTTGGGAGTAATAAAGTAAGTTATATATCATTGATACAAATCAGATATAAGAGGAGACCTAAAATAGCTCCTTGAAGAACCCACAATTACTTTAAATTAAGTAGCTTTATATTTACTTATTTGTGTACGCATCCTAAAAATAATAACAGCAAAGCTTTGTCTATTTTAAATAGCATCAATATGTATCATCTAGCGTTAGTGTTATGTCGTTCACATAATATTACTACGTTGCAATGACTTACTACATATAAGGCTTATTTAAGTTCAAAAAATAAGTCACTGTCATAATCTACATGATAAGAGCATCTTATTCAAATTATCGTAGTGTAACATACGAGCATTGTGAATTTACTACTTATCAAGCAGTACAAAGTTATTTGATGTATTATAGCAATTTTCAGAATCTCATTGTAATTTCCTCTGCCTTTTGCGCCGTTACCTAACTTAATTATAATGTAATAATAACTGTCTTCAAACGATTTATAATTTGGGCTTGTTTATGAAGAGAAAACAGCAGCCCAAGAGAAAATAAGAGATAATGTTGGAGCGAAGATCGAATCGAATGTAAATGTTGGTTTTTAATTATGTGCTCCTCTGCAATTTATGCAGGGCGGCGACTCAGTTTTCTGTGTAAACAGTTGATCAGCTCAATTACCTTTGGGAATGTGCACTGAGGAAGAAATGAACTTGATGTCGCTCGTTCACTAAAATAAAATTTCAAAACATTTTATCATAAATTAGAAGTATTAACAAATTGAAAGGGCAAATGTATTAACTGCTTCACTCAAGACACGAGTTTTAACTAAATTAAATTATGAAGTCTCTTTCTACTGTAACTGAATTTTTAATAGACATAAAGGGAAAGGATATCTAATATGAGTAAGTTGAACTAGAAACAGATTTGAGTTTTCATTTTCTATTCTGTCTATCGGTCCATATACCTACTTATGCGACATTAGATCTTATTGAGAAATGTTGTAGGTTCTATTAAATGAAAAACTGTTTATCTGGGAAGTAAATAACAGGTTCGTGGATTCTCAAAAGTAAGTTTTGCAATAAATGCAGGTATTAGATTTTAACAAATGCTTTGTTTTGTAGGACTTTTTTTACCTATGCTTAGACGTAGGTAGCTCATAATAGCTTAACTAGAGATATAAATTATTTCATTATCTTTTCTTCATAACCACAAAAACAACCTGCAAACATAATAGAAAACATCTAGGTACGTTAGGTAATACCGGCTTGCGGGCCAAGTTTCATTAGAAAAAGTTCTTTTGTCGTCGAGTTAAAGTTCCCTCACAATGGTCGTAATTAAAAGTTGGTGGCATGGCGGCGACGACGCGCCATAATCTGCCGCTAGGGGGCGCAAAAAGGGCGCCAAACTTGCGCTAGATAAACAACTTCCCGCATTTTTGTTGCACCTACTTTTGGGGGTCTAATGCAGCGTCTTAATAAAGTAACCAGTTTAGGCCTTACACGTTTGAAGATTTCAGTGAAAAGATGCGTATCTGTGCAGTAATTAAATAAGCTTTTTTTATAACTGGTTGTTTATGTAAAGATTTTATACAGAAAAAGGACTATACAGCCAAAGTATTAAACAAAAAGCCTGTTTTAAATGTAGCTGATAATAAAAATTTAATCATTCAATTACCCAGATTTAATTAATTTGAATAAATTCAATAATTAATAACAAATACTTGGAAACAATTGAACCTAATGACATGTAATTAATTAGCTCCTTCAACATCAATTACCATAATCACTCAAATATGAATCACAGTCGGCACAAAATTAATTAGTAACGTTAAACTATCGATGAGGCGCTGCAGATATCACTTTACGAATTAATGACCATACGATACGGAAATTAAGGGGCGGAGGGGGTGGGCCACCCCCCGGCTAGGGGGCAGAATAGCAATCTAGGGAGCCTGAATAGTCTGGGCGGTTGAATGAAATATCTAGCGTTGCGGACTGGGCAAGAGATTGTTCGACCACTAAAACTAACACTGATGATGTATCCAGTTAATATTTTAATGATAAAAACTGGCAGTATTTGGAATCATTGTAAAAAATGAGTTAGTATCTTAGAAATAGTGATGATCGTACACAATGTTTTCCTAGCAAAGTTTCGTACGTTAGCCAATCTTATTACGATCAATTGATAAACAAAATTGTCCCCACTCTCATAGGTGGTACAAGAATGTGACACAACACTGGTTGAAGAAAACCGTATTATTTAAAAAATTTGAGACGAGGTGTCTCCAATTTGAATTTCGAAAAACTATATTTACAGTCTGTTCACCATAAGTTGTCCTTTAGCCGCTATATTGGCAGCATTGCCTACGCTTTGTAAATCTGTCAAAAAACAGATTGAAAGTATTGAAAAACAGTAGTACCAATATAGCGGCTAGAGGACTTCTTATCGTGAACGATCTGTATGTATATGCCATGATTGAATTTACAACGGGGTGGTACTTCTCCAGTTGAGGCGGCCCATTCTCACAGTCAGAAATGGTCCGATGCACGGCTCTATCACATGACAATTGACATTACTTTATTTTCTGGAAATGGTAATGTTGTCTTAACGGCTAGTTTAAGTGGTCAGCAGGATTCAAGCATCAAGCCTGCGAAAACGCATTAGGCGTGTAGATGAGGCCTACCGCCCATATATGCATGTCTAGCCGTGATGGCTGCGGAATTTGCCGGCCTGGCTTCAATATTAAACTGTCGGCAGGCGACTGACGGCTATTCAGTTATAGTTTCGGTTAATTACGGTAATTTTGGGAGATTGACATGGTGAAATAACTAAACTTATAAATAAGTATCATAAAATATTTGTAGTTACTCTTGATTTGGTTTATATTCAGATATTGTTTACTGCTTTTGCAAATAATTTTGAACCATATAAGTAGTTTACAGAAAAAAGGTTAAATATGTTTGGAGAAAATATGGAAGACTACTGTTTAAACAAGCGAGTATGTGGAACTGTGAAAATATTCAGGTTTAAAATTATTTTTTACTATTTTTACATGCCTTTTATTATATGATAAAATTTATTGATACCAACTTTCTCTTCATCAGTCAAGAATAAGCTTTAGTCAAGCGCAATAAAAATAGATTCAAGTAATGATATAATTTATACGATGGACAATATTTTATTATTGGTTAATAAAAAAATCGAATCACAGGAGTTTGTCGCACTAGCTTCTAAGCCATCGTGAAGTTGGAACGAATATGAGCATCACAGATTATAATATAACGCTAATGGTGTAAACATTTTGACTTTTCACTGGCCTTTGACGAAAGATTCTTGACAAAATTAAAATAATAAGTAGGTACTCTGATTTCACGTAATATGAGTCCACATAATTTTCTTTCGAGATCGAACGCTAACGAATCTAATAAGAATGCAAATGGATTCTGGAAGTACAAACATAATTCCATTATTACCGAGACGTCTACGTGATATATTATCAAGTTAAAATTAAATTAATTTCGTCGTCCTCCTTCCCCCTCCTCCCGGTAACTAGGGTTGCTATTCACTCCCAGACGTATCTAGACAACCATGTTCGCGACTACTTAACAGTTGGAATGCAAACGGCAGAATATGTTCGGATTGTTTTGGTTATGTGATTGGGTGAATGGCCTTAGCTGTTGCTTGCCTTCAGGTGGGTTTGCATGCCAGTTAACTAAATAAATGTATACAAAAAATGGCTGCATTGACCATAATGATTGTTTTGTTTCCTCTCAGATGGTTTAGTGTAACAGAAAAAAGCTTTTTTTCTCTTCTTCGAGAGTTTTGTTCACGTTTAGTCAGGGATTTGCAAGTCCAGTTTATCGTCGTCAAACATCAAAGCGTCGGCCATCTGTCCTCCGTAACTGAAGACCTAGCAGGGTTTAACACGATGTTTTTCATCTCAGAAAATTCATACACAGTGTTCTGATCCGAAGAAAAGAGTGTCATCTTTATACAAAAATTACAGAACGTGTTTTAATAAAATATTATAACACATGGTTTACTAAGATGAAAGTCAAACTTCGAAATCGCTTGTACTAGTAAGTATGTATGAAAGCTCGTCACTGTCTAAGATTAAACCAAGAATCGGCCTTTGATAAGAGATCCCTACTTCCTTACTTCCTATTAATATTATAAATGCGAAAGTCTGTCCTACTAATATTATAAATGCGAAAGTCTGGATGTTTGGATGTTTGTTACTCAATCACGCCTAAACGGCTGAACGGATTTAGATGAAATTTGTCACACGTATAGTTTATAACCCGGATTAGGACATAGGCTATAAAATTCTTACGGGAAACGTCTCATTCCCGCGGGAATAACAATTTTGAAACTACTGAACTGATTTAAATAATTTTTTCATCCCACCATCTCGGAAAGAGTATTTTTAATCTTCAATATCTGAGTGGAAAAGCCGTTTTTATTCTCTAGAGGATAAAGTAAATTGAATTTAGAACATCGTGTGCAATTCACAAACTTAGTGCACACGATGTTCTAAATTCAATTTACTTTATCCTCTAGAGAATAAAAACGGCTTTTCCACTCAGATATTGAAGATTAAAAATACTCTTTCCTCGCTGAGGTGGAATGAAAAGTTACGTGTTGCACTCGAGTGCAAAGATTTTTCACCTCGTGCTCTTTTGATTCCCTCGCTAACGCTCAGGATTCTAATTTTGAATCACTCGCTGCGCTCGTGATTCAATTTTAGAATCCTTCGCTTGCTCGGTCATCAAAATTGAGCACGCGGTTAAAATGCAACTTTGCACTCTTGTATAACAAATAACTATTTCACTGTTGGAAAGCTACACTATCCCCGGTGAACATAGGGTACTTTTGATCCCGGAAATGTGGGGGGAAGGGGGGAATATTTGAAAAAAGAGATTACGCGCGGGTGAAACCGCGGGCGGAAGGCTAGTATTTTATAAAAGCGAAAGTAACTCTTGTCATTCGGTAACGCTTTCACGTCTAAATCAAAAATTAACTAGCGATTTGTCAAGACCTACAATATGTCGCAGCCCTCCTGCCACTGCCATCCTTGATACATAGAGGATGTTTAATTAAAATATCTTTAAGTGATTTACGGCGGCACCGATAATGTTAGGTTCAAGGCTTATTTATCGGTCCGTTAGTTTATTTATGTGGTGATAGTGCGTGATTCATTGTACGCTGTATGCTTTTTGATAACGTTATCGCGTACAAATTGTACGAGATGTTTTGGTGACACTTCTGAGTAGCCACGTCTGGAGATGACCAAAATACATTTCGTTAAATGGTTATTCTACTTAAATATTTAACTTGTCACAATAATATTGTAAAAGCCGTTTGACAATTCGTTAAGAACAATATATTGCAGAGATGAATCAGAAAAGATCTCAAGCTTTGTATTATTGTAAAAAAATCCATTTTTTTCTTGTTCATATTCCTACTTTGTACGTAATAATAACCTAACTGAAATTACTGAATGTAGGTGTTTAGGTTTATTTTTAATTATATTTTCCAAAATCTATTCATCTTGAAAAAAAAATCAGTTAATGAGTACATATCATAGTTATTATAACAAAATTGTATCCTTACAAGTCTTTGTCGAACCACTATTATAACATAAGAGTACAACCAAACATGCATACTTTATCTCGTCTTTCTTAAAACGAAATATGAAAGACGAGAAATATTGAAACATTCACGTTGGACAAACAACAAATTCCGTTTTATGGGTCAATTCAGGATAGAATAGGTATTTATAGGAGTTTTATCGGGCAAACTCGATTCATTGCAGCACCGCCGTGCCCCGGGATACCAATTTCCAGGGAAAATTAAATTTGCTGCTCACCCGGAAAAAGTTAAAGCTCTCAAAACGAAGACGTACGCATTTTACGTTTGAGCTGATTTGATATCGTATTGATGTATCGTGTCAAAGTTACGTTTCTTTTTGTGAATATAAAACGTTATTCGCATAGGAGAGACTAATTTTATAAGTTATTTTCGTAACATCTTCATTTGTTATGCAGACTTGAAATAAATTTTAATTTTATGAAAACTATGATACTGATGATTTGATTACAATGTTGTTGGAAATCATTCTCTTTGTATCGTATATTTTAAGATGGACCATTTTATGAAATAGAGTAAATGAAACCTCTGATGGCAGACAGACATGCAGCTTACTCGATACTAAGCATTAGCTTTTGCTATGGGTACAACGGATAAACATTATACTAATATACTTTTTTTTGTAAAATACATACATACGTATTATATATATACATATATAGAAACACCCAGACCGATACAAACAAACATGTATATGCACACAAATATTTGTACCGTGCGGGGATCGAACCCGCGACCTCTGAGCTCTGGTGTGATAGCAGCCTTTTCGACCATCACATCAAATGGCTCGTCGATGTTAAGCGGCCATTGCGCCTTAATCATTGAGAAAACCTAATTAATGATCATCGTGCAGTGTGCTGCCATACCGAAGGATCCTCTAAAGCCCTTTTTTATATTATGTCAGTTGGCAGACAGGCACGCAGCCCACCTGATGGTAAGCGGCCTCTGCGGCCTATTTCATTGAGGGACGCTTCACATGGAAGTGTCCCTCAATGTGCTGCCAAACTGTAGACTCATCTGATCTTCGAGTCTCTGATTTGAAGTGTACTGGCTCCCACATTAATACTGCCGGAACACAGCCAGAGCTGTTATGGCAGCACATTTCACCTGTGGGGGTGGTAGCTAGCCAGTAGGACTCTGAAAAAGCCCTACCACTAACCAGACCCAAGGCGGAAATCGAACCCACGACGTCCGTGTTCTTATACCCGAGCGGCTTAGCCACTGTTCCACGTATACAGGGTGGAAAGTTTCAATGGGGCAGCCAAGGGAGGTACCTTAATCGTTGCAGCTACAAGAAATTGGTCTTAGGAGACTATCCATAATTTTTCAAAAAAAATTCATTCCCATTCACAGATTTTAAAAAAAATGTACGGTTAGCAAGAAAATTACCATTTTTCCCAAAAAAACTTTTTGATGCTAATCGGTCCAATTTTGTACGCTGATCAAAATCTTGTATGGGACCAACTGAGGTTTCAGTACTAGAAAAGTCACAAATCAAAAAAAACTTTTCCCATACATTTTATAGTACTTAGATTTTTTGTGAGGCCATAGGAAGAGGTAACTTTTTATTGTAGCTACAAAAAAATAATTAAGAAGATGCTAATGCAATCAAACAATAAAATTATTTAAAAAATAATAATTATTTTTATTAAGTAATTTTACTTTATGATTTATGGTGCTCAAAATGTTCTCCATTTTGATTAATGCATAAATGTATTCGTTTTTGTACTGACCGCGTGGCGGCCAATAATTATTTGGATGAATTCCATATAAAATTGTACAGAGCGAGTTTTTTAATTCTTCGACACTGTCATTATTTCTTTTCATAAATTTCATTTTTTAAATAGCCCCACAGAAAGAAATCAAGCTCATTTTTGCAAAAAAAGAATAACTAAAAGCATCTACTCGCAAAAGCACACCACACGCAATCAGATTTTGATATAAGCAGCAAAAGAAGTACCTACGCATTATAAAAAGAAAACAAAGTTCGAAATTTAAATCTTATTTGAATTTGAACTAGATAGGTAACTAAATCTTTTTTCAGAAAACTATCGAGGTTACGTAAGTTCCAATTGAAACAAAATTAATTGACTGATGTATGGGAAAAGTTTTTTTTGATTTGTGACTTTTCTAGTACTGAAACCTCAGTTGGTCCCATACAAGATTTTGATCAGCGTACAAAATTGGACCGATTAGCAACAAAAAGTTTTTTTGTGAAAAATGGTAATTTTCTTGCTAACCGTACGTTTTTTTTAAAATCTGTGAATGGGAATGTAATTTTTTTGAAAAATTATGGATAGTCTCCTAAGACCAATTTCTTGTAGCTGCAACGATTAAGGTACCTCCCTTGGCTGCCCCATTGAAACTTTCCACCCTGTATAGTAATATCCAAATTCACGACGAAATGAGATATTTCGGAAGTCGTTTCTATCTATTATCCAATTCATTTACCATAAATAACGGCAGTGCAATTTACTACAACAAACCACAGGTCAGGCCCGCAACGGATAATTCTAACATTTACCACTAAACGTTTTTCTGTCATGTTATTTTCTCCCTTCGACAATGAATTTTAAATTGCTAATGATAGCTTTCCATGAAAATTATAAGCTAGCGAGGAGAATTCCTTTATTTACAATGTACTGTACCGTACGCTTATAGAATTCACTAGCATTTTCTTTTCACTTAGCTTGACAGGTAATGAGGTGCTATTTTGTTCTACAAAGAGGAAGCTTTGACAGCTTTTACAACTTAATTTTCTTGGTTTATCGCGATTTTTTATTCTGTGCTTTGTGTTTACAGACGTTGCGTAAAACATCTTTGCTCATGTATGTAAGGAAACTTTGTTGAAACAAAGAGTTTTAATGCTGTGAGTATCGAATTTTGCGCCATTTGTCTACTTGATATAATGTACCTAACCTAACCTACCTATTGAGCTAGCAAAAAGGCTAAATTGTGTTTATTATACATATTTATATATTATTTATTATAAAAACAACCCTTTCTACACCTATCACCTAAAGACAATTTTGAATATTATAATTTTGTAGGCGTTATAGAAACGAATGTGCTTAATCTGATAACTTCACTGGCCATTCGTTTTCAAATGTGTGTAAATTTAGAATTCAATTGAACTAAATTTTTTTAAGTGGTAACGTGTTTTCTACTTTTTTTAAAAAAAACGTCAGTTTTTAATACATTTGCATTGATTTAAAACAAAATATAATTTTATAAGACCATTATTTACGAAACGTTAAAAAATAAATATTAAAACAAAAATAGCTCTTTTAACCACTCGGATGCAAAAGGATTAGTATTTTGCAATGATCCCAAACATTTGATAGCATAAATAAAGGCAATAAAACATGGCGGGGTATCACGAACGAGTATAATCCGGCCATAAAACAGATTTGGAGCGAACTGTAATCCGCGATATATTAAAAGTCGTCTGTTAAGCCTCTTAACAGGTAACACCATGTCGAACATAAAACAAAAGTATTTATTTAAATGCTACATTGCAAAATTGTAACGTGGCCTTTCTCCTACCTACTTTTAATGTAGGTATATTGTGTTTCAACGATAATTGTTGGTGTCGAACAATTATTGTTCGGTATTTTTATCTCAGAAGACACCAGTAAAATGATTTTTTTGTTCTAGATTTATTGAATACTAGCGGGCGCCCGCGGTTTCACCCGCGTGGTTCCCGTTCCCGTGGGAATATCGAGATATCCTTTCTTAGCGGATGCCTACGTCATAACATCTACCAAAGAATAAAGATTGTACCTGTGCTTGCGCACTTACTAACTTGTGCACTATAATGTTGGTTAAAAAAATTAAAGGTTGGCCGACGGAAAACTCGACTACGAGGGCATTACCGTCCCCAGAGTTTTGCCGGTAGTAAAATGTCCAACAAATCTATTTGCAGTACGTGCTTTTAAATGGTGGCTTTCCAGCGTTTATTCCACCGTGTCTGCGGCGAGAAAAACTGAAAGTTGTCCTCATATGTCGGCTTCAGGCGTTTGCAACAAGTGTGCCTTATAAATCGCCGTGTCGTCGGTCGCCGCTCACGTACGGTGCCCTGGCAAATCCCCAGGGTTTGAAGAATATGTTATACTCTTATATTCAGAACAAATATGACTCAGGTTGGGGCAGAATGTAAAAGGGATGGACAATTTGGCAGTTGATCGGGTTCTAAACATTGTGTTGTATCTACTGGAGTTACTAGTCCATCAGATTGCTTCATTGATTCCCTACCGAAATCAGAATCCATCTTGGAGTAGTTAAATGAAAGGAATTGTTGAAGATTGGGTTTAAAGTTCATATCAATTAGTAGTGATGTTTTTCTTGTAGCCGATTTTTGAATGTATTCATTGTATATCAAACAGCCATATTCTGCAATTAATTTGTGACTAATCAAATAAATGAATGCCACTAATTGGGTAGGAAAACACACGACTAGAGTCGATGGACGACGAATTAGTAATTGATTGGTATATTTTTTTCTAGTAGATCACGCTCTACCTCAATCAACTCGTCGGCATAACAAGACGCACTGCAGACAATAAATATCTTAACCCGTCCATAAAAATAAGAATGAGGCGAAATCCCCGGCCCGTCACGTAAAACCGTTTGCCAAGGCTAGTGTAACAGATTTGCGGGTTAAGGGCCTGACAATCGGGAGGGGATCTCAGGGCTGGCAGCGTCTTAATGGAGGCGTTTAGTGGCGCCACCTGTTGCCGAGGACGTGTCTCTGCGTGACACATGGCCCTGGTTATGATTTGTCCGCTTATTCCCCTCCAACACTGTCCCCCGGGAGTCACCCCGGCAGGTCACCCGGCCAGGTGTCAACCTGAGAATGTTCTTCTCAGTTGTCAAATTTTCCGGCAAATTTTGTACCAGGTCTGGTGTATTTTGTTTAGAGATGATGGGAAGTTGACATCCCATGATGTTAAAATGACTGTGGTATTGGTCATTGCAATAATCGTAGCAGTTAAATATATTCCTAAGTATTAGAGTTTTTTTTTGGTTCTCGGGGCTAAACATTCGTTTCTATACCGGAAAAATCATGTTACAGCCGAAGAGGGACAATATAAGCGAATGGCTTATACAGAAAAAAACTTTATGAAAAAAAAATTGTGCAAA
This sequence comes from Mecyna flavalis, assembly GCA_949319885.1. Lineage (NCBI taxonomy): Eukaryota > Metazoa > Arthropoda > Insecta > Lepidoptera > Crambidae > Mecyna > Mecyna flavalis. The sequence continues at coordinate 18,479,313 of OX439430.1, forward strand.
AGATTGCCTCATCAACTGCCAATTGCAATGTTTTTTTTTTTTGAGTGGGCCAATTTATTAAAAGCAGAGGTATTTATCCTGCATTCAATTAAAACAATTCTCCAGGCGTTACACATTAGTCAAAACGTGTCCCACCCAAAAAAGGTCTGAACTGTCATATCTTTCGCCCGACCAATTTACACCGCATAAAAAGTCCAACCCTAGGTATCAGGGCTGTCACTGTAATAGACACACTTGTTGCCGCTCCCAAGGGTCGCAGGGTCGTGTCGAACGAATAAAACATCGGCTTCTGGGACCTACGCGGTGGTGAACCGATCGCTTTGGATAGTTTAGGGGCGATTGTCTGAAATGGATCTGATTTAGAGCCATTAAAAAGGAGAGCGTCTAGATCATATCCCATTTGAATTCTTTTGTTTTTTTCTACTATATCTTCATTGAGTCATTTACGAGTGACAAGAGCATAGTGAAAACTTCTCGAAATTTGTCAAAACATAACTTATTTTCAGCTTTCTTTTATAGTGTAATTTACACATTTAAACTGATTCGATTTTGATTTTTGGTACAGACATGGCTAGATCTTAGGAAAGGTACTCTTATCCCGTCATAATGCTCAGTTCTCATGGAGTGACTGAAATAGAAGTGTTTTCGACTGTTCACTTTCACGTCATAACGAAGCAACGGGCTGGTGTGATTTTTTGTATGCGAATTGTCTAGTATTTATCTCGGAAAAATATCGCATTCGCATTGCGCAACGCACGGGCGGAAGGCTTATCTCTATTAAGTACATAAAAGAAAGTGGTGTTAGTAATACTATTTATAACTCAAGAACGGATGAACCGATTTGGCTGAAAATTGGTGGAGAGGTAGCTTACAACCAGGAGACGGACATAGGATACGTTGATGGGGGAAGGGGGGGATAGGATGGGGGAAGGGGGTTAGGATGGGGGAAGGGGGGAAAGTTGAAAAAGGAAATTAAGGAAATTACGCGCGGGTGAAACCGCGAGGGCGACCGCTAGTAAGAAATATAAGACACCAGCTTCAAAAGTAATTTTAGGAACAAATGAAGTGAGCCTTAATAACAGCCCTATCATCAGTTGTAACCTGTTGAGCTGAGATCTCATCTCGAGGGATTAGCGTGGCTTGAGGCGGCTCCCTCGAGGACCTATTAGTTACACTCGAGATGAGCATTCCCTCCATCAGATTAGCACAATCACAAGCTGATAAGGCTATTTTGTTGCCTTACCCTGTGTTAAGGTTGTCCTCTAGGTATATTATAAGGTCAGCCACATGAGGTCAGTTTATCTGTCAGGCTTAAACGCTGTCTTTTAAGTCAATCTAAAAAAGAGGATAGCTTAGTTATTATCTGATGGATAAATCATCACGTACTTATCTGTAACTTGTAAAACTAGTTAAAACAATAAGAATCTCTGAATGACGACCAATTTTGTGTAGAATGGTTGGGAAGTCGGTTATTGCACCATTCCAAAAGTCGGGCAAAAGTGTCGGATTTTTCAAACACATCTCGAGGTTGTGATCACCAATCGCAAAGTGACTAAGCCAGTGTGCATCATTGTGAAAATGACTTGATTTAAATGATACTCTGCCTTTACTCTGCAGTGATACTTTAAATAGGCTAAATAATCGTTGATTCTGAAATGTATAAACCAAGTTATTTGTGCGTCGTCATCTACTTTAAAAGCGCACCCAATTACTAGATAGCACGCATGCTATAAATCCCACCAAAATACTTTTCATTTGCTTCAATATAGCCATTTTCCTTTCCCAAAGTACCAAATTGCGACGATGCCGCCCCACAACGCGCAGGCTCTAGAAAATATACTCTTTACCACAACTACCCTTTCATTACACATACCAGCCAGTTACACGCGCTTCGAAAATATCACTCGAAATATCCAAAGTTCATCTTTCAAAGTAAACAGCCCAAAACGTCAGTTTATCAATAGAAACGTTTCCCTTTGAACAGAGAGCATCAGCATATTGGTTCGTTAGCTGTAGATGCAAATGTACAGTGTAGACATGACCGTTATTGCAAGGGATTAAGGTTGAAAATGGGGGTGGTCTGGGGGGTGGTGTGTGTGTGCGCCGCCGTGGGGTATAATGGGCATTGTTCGCGGTAGTTTTTAGACTTCTTCTGCATAGCCGTGGGCTAATTGAGCACTGAACTTTACAGACGAAGTCTTATTTTGTTTTAAATTACATATTTTAAATTAATCTGTCTTTGCATTGAAGTTATCGTTTATCGACTGTCTACCAATACGGTTGTACGACACATCAGACTACTACATACTGTCGGATTTCCTGAATGCGTTTTGAACTTTTCTCCTACGGTTTAAAATTCAATATTGATTTAAGTCGGGTCCAGGAAGTGTTACCAAACATTTTGTACAAGGTTAACCATAATTCTATTGATCATCTGATTAGACAATCATACCAATATTATAGATACGAAATTTTATGAGTCTCATTGTTACTCTTACACACAAAGTATCACACTGTTTTTTAAAAGGCTTGCAAAACACATTAATATTTTATCAACTGAATCATCCGCATACGATACTTGTCATCTCAATCATTTTCAGACAAACGAATTTGGGGCTATAATCAAATATCAAGTAAACAAAAAAACATTGTTTCTCGACAAACAGATAGTTATCTCAAATCACTTTCCCTCACATCAAACACGAGTATAAAAACTAAAGCAAAATCCTTACTCTTTATTTCTGCCAAAGAAAACGTTTACCCTGAAAATATAAAGAAGAAAACTCGCCTATTACGTAAGAACGCGAACATTACACATTTACGAAATCAATAGAACGTTATTACATTTTGTTTCGTAATCAAAGCGCCGCCTGTGCGCACAATAAAAGGTTTAATGGCGCCTTTATGATTCTAAAGTTATGAAAATTTCAAATGTGGAGCGAATGTTATGAGTTTCGAACGTTTAATAAGTAATGGGACCGCCTATGGGTGAATGGAGATCAGGTTCCGACGAAGGCAAAGTCAGACATAGGACGGTCGCCTGAAAGTTCAGTCTCGTTAGGAGACGCCAATGGCGACGTCGCTAGCTACGTATCTTAACCCTAAGGCTACGACCCCGGTAGGCAAACTGTTAGTGGCAGACAGTACCTACGCCTTTCCATATATTATAAATGAAGTGTCCACATTTTGCAAGTTTTGCGCTCACTGTACGCAGTTTGCAGCGTTACGCGCGCCGACTATCTCAGTGAGCGGCCGACTCCCAGCAAAACCGGTTGCGACGTTCAAAAATTAAATTTCAGTTCGCCACTTTGCGGCTCACTCAGTCTGCCGCTAACCGTTTGCCTACTGGGGACGCAGCCTAACTCGCTTGGCGAAATACAGCCGTATGTGCTTGAGACTGAATATCGCGAGGAAACCCTCAAATTCAAATATTAAGCAGTACGTAGCTATACCTAATTATAACTCTGTTGTCTGTTTGTCTGGCTCCTCTGTACAAGGTAGGTCTGACTGCCGTCGCTCCATAGTGCCTGGATATTTGGACGTGTCCAATCTTTGATCATAGTAAAATCATTATGACGAAATCTCTTCGGAAATTGATGGCAAAAGAATCCAGTTTACTTAATAATTAAGATTAAAACAGTTTATAATAAGTGCGACTGCACATATTGCCTATGCATTTGTGTTATGGGTATAAACTAGTTTACAAATGGTAATATAACACAAAATATTTAAAAATGTATTTAACATCTACGGAGTCGAAATTAAACTAATAATTCAAACCTACCTTTCATCAAGAAAACTTCCTTAAGCGTTTAAAAACTTTTTTAATCCCACACTCGGTCTTAGAGGATGATCTAATTTTAATTTTAGTCTCAAAATTATCCAACTTGGCAAAGGGAACACTAAAACTCCACATAAGAGGCAATAGAATGCATTAATGAAAGTTTCAGGCAATAGTTTTAGAGTAACTATCCAATAGAAGCGGGCGAACCTCCCCACTCGCCGCCCCCTTGCACCCGTTAAATTAAATATCAAATTGCGCCATTTGACGCGACATGTGATCAATTGCGGCAGTAAAGTGACCCGCGGAAGAGATACATAACCAAACTTTTCATGTTTTGCCGCGCAAACGGTATTGTATTAAGAAAAAACAATAATAAAGTGAGGGGTATTGATCGCCGTGGGGCGCATGCGTGCGACGGCGAAATTTGCAATTACAACGTGCTCTGTGCAAATTTCGCCCGAGTTTATAATTCGAAGGTAGCGTCTAGCGACTAGTTTTCCGCTCATGGCACAACGAGGGAGCGAGACGGCGATACCCGGAAATAAATCTAACTTAGGTGCAGCTGTTTTGAAAATTTCCGCGTTTTTCCTGCCGACGTAAGTTGGAATGTGTTGCCAGAGTATAAATATCAATTATAGAAGTTTTTTTGATATATTATGGACCGGGAATTGTTTATTTATGAGTTTAACGACCCGGGTGTAGTAAATGATGCGATAAAATTACGAGTAAACTGCGTTTAGTTACATTTTTAAAGCAGCAAATTAACGTACAAGACATGAAAGTTAGATTCTACATGAGTTTTAAACAGACTCTAAACTAATTTGTTATATCTTAGTTTCTCTCAATGGAATAGGCCGAAGTGACCGCTTACCATCAAGTGGGCTGTGTGTGTGTCTGCCAACTGATGTGATATTAAAAAAAATATTTACAAAAATAAGTATCAATCGATTTTCGATTACTTCAATACAAACTGATATTAATCAGGCTAATAGTTATAATTGGGATCATATTTTCACCCACATTTCTACTCGTATCTATGATGAATATCACACAATGGACGCATCTCGTATATACCTACGTTACATACGCTTCAACTTTTAATGGAGATTCGAGAGCGGTAGAAAATTGCAGGTATTTTTTTTTATTTTACAGGTTAAAGTGCTTTGAATGCAATTATGCTTTTGCAGAACGCTTTTTGAAACCTGAACATATCTCATCATTCATTCTATCAGTTATTTTACTCTTTTTTAGGATTTTGTTAGCGTAGAGTTTATAATTTATTACTGGCCTTTTTGGAATCCAGAAATTCTATTCTATTCTGTAGTAAGACTGCAGGCCTCATTAGAATCTAGAAATAATGACAATGACTTTCATGATCACCACGCATGCCAAATGCGGATTGATGATCATCACAAACCCAAGGTTTGATCGAAAATTCCGACACAAATGCTTGACCCGGGATTTGAACCTAGGCCGCCGAGATCATTGTTTGATAATTTTTCATGAGCTATTTACATTATGAAAAAGTTTAACAGACTTTCATATTTCAGTCTTTTGACTATTTTTACTTGGAAAGCCCTTTTTTTTTTCAGAGGAGAATGCGTTTATGCACCTTAACCGCAGGCTTGATAGACCCGTGGCCGTGTGTGGGACTCGAGACTAAAGCATCCACTACCCACTTAACTCTTCCGGTTCCCCTTCACACCCGATTGGGACGAGCCGGGGCCAGCCTTGTGGCTATTGACCAGCCCATCCCCGATTACTTGGAAAGCCCTAATCTCATGTTTCAATAGCTTTTCAAAGTTGTGTTTTTTTTCAGACCACCATTAAGACCTCTTAAAATGGTATCTAGTCATAAATACTTCGTTAGAAAACCACTTCCCATTACCTTTACCGCATCAAGGAAAGCTTCATTATGCAAGCAAAACGTTTCAAAATTACTAATCACCAAATCGCTGGGACCCTGTACGTAGCTAGACACATTCATAGCTCAGTCTAGCTTGCAAGTGCAAGCGTTGCAAGGGGCGGGCCAGTCTGGTCGCCATGGCAACCGCAAGATGGCGGGCGCGGAATTAACCGTCTGCTACTTTAAGCTGAGAGTCCACTGTGAACGGACACTCCGGATGTGATGGGTTTGATAGCACTGTTAAACTGGGAGCTGGGAGTTCAAATGTTTGACTGGAGTTAACGGACAATTTATTTATAATAATTATAAGTATGTACACTAATGTGGATGAGACTGCCTCCGTGGAGCAGTGGCTAAGCCGCTCGGGTATAAAAAAAACCCGGAGGTCGTGGGTTCGATTCCCCCCTTGGGTCTGGTTGGTGGTAGGACTTTTTCAGAGTCTGACTGGCTAGCTACCACCCACAGATGAAATCTGCCGCCATCACAGCTCTGACAGTGTTGCGGCAATATTAATGTGGGAGCCAGTACACTTGAAATTAAAGGTTCGAAGATCAGATAAGCCTACAGTCTGGCAGCCTGAGCCACGCCTCCAGGCGAGGTTCTTTTCTGTAGTCTAATGATTCTATTTTTCTTTATTTATTTTCCTATTTGTGTATGGTCAAAAAAATATTTATAAATTTTATATTTAAATAGAGGTGCATGTATGTAATTTCTACGATTTTCCCTTATCTCATGCGTGTACCCGAGCACAGCAATGTGTTCTCAGCCTTACGCGCCCGTCTTCATTATGTTGGATTTCAATTTATTTCCGAATCGACCGATCTCGGTACTTCTAGCTTTTTAATATGAGGGGAGAGCTAAATCTAGGTTTAATGAATGGATTGCGAGTTTGGATATCTGATATTAATTTATGCTCGCGGGACAATATTACTAATGAAAATTGATGACGTGGTGGATTGGTCGAATTTGTAATGTTTCCTTTAATTGCTTTATTGATCAGTAAAGTTTTGAAATGACGTAAAATAGTTGATACCCGTTTATAAAATTCCATTTAACGATTCACAACTTAGTAACAAGACAACAGACTTTTTTTGTTAATTTTTGTTTAATGTTTATTTTTAGTTTTGTCCAAAATGAAAAAGCTAATAACCCCTATGATCATCATAAATGAGACATTTAAGTATAAGAAAATACAGTCCAATTGAGAATCTCCTTCTTTTGAAACGGTTACAAAGACAGAAATGTAAATGCTTCGATAAAATTGGTTTATAAGGTACTAAATGTTTAGGTTTCTACTGTACAAGTTTATAATGTGTCCAAAAAACAAAGGCATAAAGCACTAATTTCGATTGAAAAAATACTGCACAGCATCGGAACTACAGCTTAAGATTACATTGAATATTTATACACTGAAATTTTCCTTGCTTCCCCTAATATTGCTTTTTTATTACTTCTCTTTTTATAGCTCTTATAAATAAGGTAATATTAAAATCCGAACCATAATGAAACATAGCAGGAGAGGATAAGAGTCAATTTACCGGAGCTTCGCAGGTCTAAGTTAGAATTTGTAATCGAAAGTAGAGCAATATTGACCACCGTTATTGTTGGGAATTCAATAAATTGTAGGCTATGTCTGTCTGATTTGTGTTTGCAAAGAAATGCAAGTAACTACAAATCATTACATACAATGTGTAGTCATGTGACTCATTCGCATTTGAACAACGACAGACTTGACTTTATAACATGCTGTACATGTTAGAAAGTCCAGTCTAGTTGTTGTATTTTTATTTTAACACGTAGGGTATCTGAACTTGATCCTAAAGTTTATTAAATAAAACAACTTAAAACGGATAAAATTCGCGACACATTCTACATTTTAAATTGAAACCCGACGTTTCGACTATTTAACAGCAGTCGTGATCACGGAGTGTAATTCTAGTGTATGTAAGCTACCATTTTTTTTACCTATGCTTGCGCAATCACTTTTGCATTGCGAGTACCTATCCTGCGTAGTTGGTTTAACGTAAAGTCGAAAGCTGAACCTATTTTTTATCGATAATCTTGGGCCTTTTGCCATCTAGTGACTTAGGTAATAGGACATTTTCTTACTCTTTTTCTAAGATCCAGGTGGTAGGTTCCTGTACTGGGCCGTCTAGGTGGGTACCACCGCAGTGCCAGATATTTTCCCGGGAAATAGAAGTGGAGCAAGCACTTCCGTGTTTCGGGGAAAGGGCACTGAAGCTAGTGAAATTACTGGGTATATGAGACCTAATAACTGTCGTCTCGGTTTAGCGGGCGCAGGGCAGTGCCGGACAGTAACTGCTTTGTTACTGTTTGGCACTTAACTGTCTAAGGGCAGACGTGGCGCTTACCATCAGGTGTACAATCTGCTCGTCTTGTTACACATTGCAATAAAAAAAAAGATCTCTTGAACATATCATGACTTTCAGATCAGTGGTTCGAAAGAGTTAAATCAGAAGTCTAGACTAACATTAGTATGTGTAGTTTTGAACATGTGAGTGGTAGGTGGAGTCTCGAAACAGTCTCATCGTTTGCGCGAACGAAAGTTCTGGCGATCGTGACGAGGATGGGGAAGCGACATTGTGTGAACTCGGCTTGTTTATTTTATAGACAGTTATAATAAGAAAAGGTAAATAACAGGCACAAACATTTGTGTGCATGAACTTGAACATGACTGTTTGTATCGGTCTGGGTGTTTTTTGTACATTAAGAATATTTAAACAAAAAAATTATGTATAATGTTTATCCGTTGCCTGGCAAATATGCTTATTGAAGGCTTGAAAACCGTAAAGTTAGACTACAGGGACAGAAGGATAATTTATGAGCTTCATAGGGAACAAGAGACCATGGTAGAAATTAGGGAAAATAAAGCAAAAGCCAAGATAAGGCAAGGTGTAAGACAGGGTTGTCCACTCTCGGCTACCATTTTCAACATTTTAATAGAGGCTGCCATACAAAATATCTTAGATTCAGGAAAGGGCGGAGTTAAAATTAATGGGGAATGATTTGTATTTCTTAGATTCGCTGATGACATTGCCGCAATTGCTGATAGCTCAACAGAATTACAAAGCTTAATTCAGGAAATGGATGAAACCTTTGAACAACTTTTGAGAAACTGGAAGCATTTGAGATGTGGTGTTGAAGGAGACTAAAGAGTAAGCTGGACGGAAAAGAAAACTAATGAGGAGGTTTTAGAAATGGTTAAAGAGAAAAGATGTATATAGAAAACAGTAGAGAATAGGAGAGAGAAAATGATAGGTCACCTTATACGTCATAATATGCTTATACAAACATTACTGGAAGGCAAAATAGAAGGAAGAAGGGGAAGAGGTAGACCAAGCCGGAGCTACGTGCAGCAGTTGAAAGAAAAAGCTAATGTCATGACGTATAAGGAGCTTAAGGTGCTGGCAGAGTCCAGAGAAAGATGGAAATTGTTCCACCGACAAGAGTAAAACTCGTAAGTTGATGATAATGAACGTTAAACGGCACTGCCTGTAGTAAGGAAAACTTTAAGTTGAAAGTTTTCGTCACAGCATTGGGTATTGTGGATTATTAAATACCATACAATCATTGTAGTGTTTGAAAATTCAGAGTTTAATATTTGCGCAACTCGGGAATTCAATCAAGTGAGGTCACGCGGTCCTTACTAAAACTAGATCATCGAAACGACATTGTTTCCTATTCCAAAGAAAATCCTCCTCCACACCGTCCCGCGCTCGGCAAACGAACGCCTTTGAAAACTTTTGTCAACAGCAGCGCAATCTTTCCGAAACTCCCTTTGTTCGATTCTCGGCGCTATGCTAATTACTATAACAATACGATAGTTTGCAGCCGTTTGTATGGAGAAAGTAAAAGGACAGACTTTATATCCACCTTTGTCCTATTTTTTAGTCTAAGAAATAGGGAAAACTTAAATAATAGGCCCTCTTTGTTGGATCTTCTCCTGACCGCCCATCCGGATGACTACCAGGTCGCGGTTGGAGCTCCGCTCGGCTCCTCAGACCACTGTCTGATTCGGAGCGAAGTCTCTCTTTCAAGACAACTGCGGCCTCGTTCTATGAGATGTCGTCGTGTATGGCACTTTAAGTCAGGAGATTGGGATGGGATGCGGACCTTCTTTTCGTCCTACCCATGGGGGCAAGTTTGCTTCTCGCAAATCGATCCTTGCGCCATTGCCGATTCTGTTGCTGATGTTGTGCTTCAGGGTATGGAGCTATTTGTTCCATACTCTTCAGTGCCCATTGGTGGCCGTTCCCAGCCTTGGTTTAACTCTCCTTGCAAAACAGCTGCAAAACATAAGGAGACAAAGTATAAGGCTTGGGCAGATGCAGTGACTTGTAGGGATCCACAAGCATACATTAAAAAAAGGGAATATAACTATGCCTCTAGATCCCTCAAGAAAACTATAGCTAAGGCTAAGTCCGAGCACATAGCTAGGATTGGTGAAAGGCTGGCTCGTCTCCCCTCAGGAACGCGTGCCTTCTGGTCATTGGCCAAGGCTGTTGAGGGGAACTTTTGCAAGGCCGCTTTTCCACCACTGCGCAGGGAGGATGAATCGCTGGCCCATGATCCAAAAGAGAAAGCCGACCTTCTGTGCTCTCTTTTTGCGTCCAATTCCACCTTGGACGACAGGGAAAAGGAACCGCCAACGATTCCTAATTGTGGTAATTTTATGCCAGATATAAAATTTACCCAAAGATCTGTGCGTAAGGCACTTCTCTCCCTGGACACTCACAAGTCCAGTGGGCCAGACGGGATTCCCCCCATTGTTTTGAAGATATGTGCTCCGGAGTTGGCTCCGGTATTGACGCGCCTTTTCTGCCTCTCCTACTCCACAGGTGTAGTCCCAACATCGTGGAAGACAGCATTAGTGCATCCGATCCCTAAAAAGGGCGATCGCTCTGATCCTAACAACTACAGGCCCATTGCAATTACCTCCTTGTTCTCGAAAATTATGGAGTCCATAATTAATCGCCAGCTCCTGTCGTACCTGGAAGAGCACCAGCTGATTAGTGATCGCCAGTACGGCTTCCGTCAGGGAAGATCAGCTGGTGATCTTCTTGTGTACTTGACCCACAGATGGGCAAATGCAGTAGAGAGCAAGGGGGAGGCCTTAGCGGTCAGTTTGGACATTGCGAAAGCCTTCGATCGTGTTTGGCATAAAGCTCTTCTTACGAAGCTTCCATCGTACGGACTGCCCGAGAGACTTTGCGTGTGGGTAGCCAGCTTTTTATCGAACCGTAGCATTATAACAGCTGTTGACGGCTCATGCTCTGCATTGAGGTTCATAAATGCTGGTGTCCCACAAGGTTGTGTCCTATCCCCGACTTTATTTCTCTTACATATCAATGATTTGTTACAAACTAGTGACATACATTGTTATGCGGATGATAGCACGGGTGATGCTCTCTATAACGGCCATGCAAAGGATTCTCGAACACTTGACGAGAGCCGGATGAAACTTGTGTCTGACATTGAGACTACCTTAGACCATGTCTCAAATTGGGGTCACACAAACCTTGTGAAATTTAATCCCCAAAAGACTCAAGTCTGCGTCTTTTCCACAAAAAAGACCCCCTTTGCCATATCCCCTCTATTTGAGAACACTCCTCTCAATGCCAAACCGAGTATTGGGATTCTCGGCGTTAACATATCGAGTGATGTTCAATTCCGCGGTCATCTGGAAGATAAAGCCAAGTTGGCTTCACAAAAGTTAGGTGTCCTCGGTAGAGCGAGACGGTATTTCACCCCGGCTCATCGTCTTCAACTCTACAAGGCGCAAGTAAGGCCCCATATGGAATACTGTTCTCACCTTTGGGCCGGGGCACCGCAGTATCAGCTTCTTCCACTTGACCGCGTTCAACGTCGATCCGATCGAATTGTCGGCGCCGAGAGTCTTTCCGCTAAGCTCGATCCCTTGGCGTTGCGGAGAGAAGTAGCATCTCTGTGCGTTCTCTACCGCATGTACCATGGGGAGTGTTCGGAGGAATTGTTCGGACTTATACCTGCTGCAGGGTTTCATCACCGTACAACTCGTCACAAACTGAAGTTTCACTCTCATCACCTTGACGAGTGGCAATCTACTACCATACGTTTCACTCGAAACTTCATACCACGTACGACCAAACTGTGGAACCAGCTACCTGCAGCGGTATTTCCGGACCGCTATGACATGGTAATTTTCAAGAGACGAGCATATCACTTCTTTAAAGGCCGGCAACGTACTTGTGACTCCTCTGGTGTTGCGGGTATTTATGGGCGGCGGTGATTGCTTACCATCAGGTGACCCGCCTGCTCGTTGCCTCCCTCTTACATAAAAAAAAAAAAAAAAAAAAAAAAAAAAAAATGTTACTTACATTTAGGTATTTTGAAGATGTAACATTTCAAGAGTTGGATGAAATATCCGTAAATGAAATTATACTTAATTGTTTAAGAGCCGGGTTATAATCCCCGTGTCTTTTGTTTGATTCCTCGAAAAAAGTTATCTTGACAATACAATACTATAAAAAGATATTTCAACATTTATTTAAATCTTTTTTAAAATATTTTTGCACTTTATGAACCGTCAACAACGGATAAACCTACTATGAAATTAAACTCCTAAAATAAACAATTGTTTGAAACTTACTTTCACACCCAATACATAAATAGACATCATGAACAAAAATGTTTGTATCGTGCAGGAATCGATCCCGCGATCTCTGGCGTAATACTCGACATTTTTTTTAGTGGCGGCAGACGAGCCTGTCTGTCGCCTGATGGTAAGCAATCACCGCAGCCCATGGACATCTGCAACACCAGAGGGTTGCTGATGCGTGGGGGAGTGTGGGCCTTCGGCACTCTCACAAACCAGACGAAACACAATATTAGTCACTATTATTTCACGTTGGTGTTATGTGAGAGGGTGGTACTTCCCCGGACGAGCCGGCTCATTCGTACTGTAAAACAGCATGGCTCTACCATAACACAAAATCGGTCGTAACTAGTTTGTTTACACAATAGCTACTTTCAATCAACTCTAATGGCACTTTAACTTACCATACAGCTAATACAAGCATTAAAGGGAAACGCCGAAAATAGGCCCAGAATGCACAACACATTCAATTTCATGAATGAAATCTAAATATTCGTACTTGATTTGTCGTCTTCTTCTTTTTTCAGTATAAGTTGGTTAAAACAATTATAAATAATTAAGTATTTCAACGATTTTTCCTTTACATGATGTTTACATGTCACTTCTGATGTTTGATACATAAACTTAATAACATAGATAATATTAATTCCATGGTTTGATATTAAATAAGAAATTGGTCCGAAATAGTTTATTTTTAATTACGTTTTTCGATATAGCGGTAAATATTTTATAAAGTGTTAAATAATATTATTAAAGACCAAATAATAAATGTATATTTATGAATAATGATAAATTGTTTTAAAACTACCTTTTATAATATTAATAATTAATAAATAACACTATAAAATATTTACCGCATTAACGAAAAACGTAAATTAATTTCGGACCAATACTTTTTTTTTCTTTTTTCTCGGCACTGCACGGTTTGTGCATCGGCCACTGACATTGATCATTTATTTTTATTCTTCTTTTTGGTTGGTCCGAAATTAATTACGTTTTTCGATATAGCGGTAAACATTTTATAGTGTGAAATAATAATAATTATAAAAAGTAGTTTTATACTAATTTATTATTATTAATAAATATACACTTATAAATTGGTCTTTAATAGTATTATATAACAATTTATAAAATATTTTCCGCTTTATCGATTAACGCAATATAAAAAAGTAAGTTTCGGACCGGTATAAACATACGTCATTAATGAAATGTAAAGGATATACATCGTCGTTGAAATATTAAATAATTTATAAATGTTTTTTCCGACTTCTACTGAAAAAAGAAGAAGACGACAAATCAAGTACGAATATTTAGATTTTATTCATGTGATTGAATATGTTGTGCACTCTGGGCCTAAGTTACTATGGCTTTCTGGCAATCCCCTTTTAGTTTAGTACAAGTCAATATGGTAAGTGCATTTAATAGAGTATTCGTCTCGCTAATATGTATAACGGAGGCCACTCCAGTCTGAAGCGATCGATGTGCTTCGTACTTGTTTTATTTTAACAATCAGCTAATGGGTTTATGTGGAATTTAATGCATAAACTGACGATGTAAGTTATGCTATATTTAGTTAGCTATATTAAGGCGTATAAAATACCACCTTTTAATTTTCTTCTGGTGGGCAACGACCATCATTGATTTTTTTTATACAAACGTCAGTAGGCAGACGGGGACACAGCCCACCTGATGGTAAGCGGTCACTGAGGCCTTCACCAGAAAGCGTCGCTCAATGTGCTGCCAGACCGTAGGCTCATATGTGACTTGTGGCAGCAGATTGATCAATATTAAAGTATTTTTGCATGCAATAAGCTGAAGTAAACGTTGCTTTTTATATCTTTTCAGTTCAATTGATTGGCCTGAAAAGATATAAAAAGGAAGAATAACTAAATGCTAAATGCTGAAGTTTCCTATTGAATTTTTTATTAAAATCGGAATATTCTTTTCATCTAGAGTGACTTCAAACTGAACGGCTTCGGAATATTGTGCAAAATATTTAAAATATTACCGCGTGTAGGTTAGAAAATCACCAAAAACACATGACTTACATGTTGATATCATATATATTGATACCGTAACTCGCAAATTTAAATTCTGCGGTTTGTGATAACCACATAGCAGCATATATACGTTCTCACAGCTGGGACACAGGCCTTATCTCAATTGTGAGATAGTGTGGGCCATAATCCATCACAAGGGCCCAGTGCGGGTTGTCGGAGGCGTGCGTAAGGCAAGTGACCAACCTTAATGTCAGATGTTATCAAGCCGCCAAATAGCCTCTGACAAGGCTTGACGACCAATATCTACATTATAGTAAATATCAGCCAGGACCAACAGCTTAACGTGCCTTCCGAAGCACGGAGTCGCTCGAAACGTTACTAAATGTGGTCAGAATGTTCACCCATCCATTGACCGACCGCGACGTATTGACTTTCGCTATAGCTAACGAACCACTGTCACAGCTGCGCCACGAGCACCTCATGTTATCAGTGACCACAAACCTAGGACCTACATACACAGAGATCACAAACCCAATCTACATTATTTTGAAAAGTCCTACACCCGACTAACAGCCCGTTCACACTAGTCGTAAGTCGCATAAGACTAAAAGTCGAATGCTCTGGTCACCATACACTTAGACTAAAAATCGTGTCTTATCCAATGTGAACAGCTCCATATAAACGGGCTGTTACTCGTAAATAAATAAATAATAAATAAATATCTCTGGACATTATTCACACAGCGCCATCTAGCCCCAAACTAAGCATTAGCTTGTGCTATGGGTGCTAGACAACGGATAAACATTACTTATATACTTTTTTTTTTTTGGTAAATAAATACATATTATACATAGAAACACCCAGACCGACACAAACAGCCATGTTCATGCACACAAATGTTTGTACCGTGCGGGGATCGAACCCGCGACCTCTGGTGTAATAGTCGACTTCTCGACCATTACACCAAATGGCTCTCATCAGCTGTTCGCACACAAATCATTGCATCCCCGCATCAGCCGGTAGCCGTGACATTGCTGACCCGCGGTAAATAACCGCACTCTTGTTTTCAGTTCCACGAATAATCCGATCCATTCAGTAATTACAATTTACAATCCAAACTGAATGAACACAGGTGTTACGCCGGCGGGCGCGGAAAAATACCCTACCTCTAATAAGGTAGCGCACCATCGCTTTGGATTTCAACCATCGCTCGTTTTGTTTGGACCAACTTTGGGATACCCGTTGAAAGGCGTCAATGGATGGTGTTTAAACACAGGGGTGGCCCCGATAGGTCACAGTGTATATTAATCTCGGTGAATGGGGTTTTTTTGGCGTACAAGCGGCCGTGAACCCACGAGGTTACTTTATTCCTATATTCGGCTATTTTCACCGAGAGCGAGAGTGACCCGTTTTTGTGCGTCGTTTGATTTGTTACGTAATGTACCAGTGTGCGGTTTTACTTGTATAAACAAACTTTGGGGTAATCGTGACTGGGTGTTGAGGGCAAATGGTTAGTCTTTACACTGTTGCTGTGCTGGTTTTTTTGATCCCTTAGTAGGTAATAGGTATGTAGTAATCGTAGGAGAGATAACATCTATGTGACCGCGAAATGAAAGTATCATACCTAAATATCTAATATTAACAGTACGAAAGTAGCTATGTCCATCTAACTTGAAAAAAAAATTGGTGGCAACAATCAAATGAAAAAAGACCAACAAACAACAAAGTATCTAACATGAAAAAAAAAATTGTTTTCATCAAGTACTTTAACTAAATGTACTCGTGATTTTTAATATTTTGTAATAAAAACAATTACTATTTGCTGTATGAAAATAAATGTCAATTTAAATTGTCAATTAGAAATTATTTAGATTTAATCAGAGCTACGAGAGAAGCTAGTTTCATTACTCCGTAGCTCGTAGCACTTCCGTAGCGCCGTAGCGTTTCGTAGTCGCTTTCATTAACCTAGCCTTTCAAGTAATCTAGATAAGTGCGTGGGCACTAGTTGACTTAATGATAACATTAAGTTAATGTTATTGTAATAAGTTATTTCCATAACTCGTAGCAATTCTGTAGTCTCGTAGCACGTAGAGTTACCTATAATAACTAAATTATAAGTTATAAATATTTATTCAAGTGAGGCAATTGTAATTTTTTAAATTTAAATAATTTATTTTTTTGATTTATCAACACAATTATTTTGAATTACTACGGATTCCACAAACTTTGTCCGGACAAGATTTTTTTTTTAACATTTACGAACTTTTTTTTTCCTAATAAATATCAATATTATTATATTAAGAAATAACTTTTTTAAAAGTGATATATAAACCGTTCACTTGCCTATATAACTTTTTTCTAATGAAATTATCACGCTGATACACTTTTGATAACTATAATTGTTTACAAAAAAAAATTAAAGTCATGGTTATTTTTACATCAGTATGTTAATGAAGTTAGTCATGATTAGTTACCGCAAACATGAAACTGGGACACATGAAAGGAACAAAAGAAAATAAAACGAAAGAAAGAAAAGAAAAGAAGAGTTATCGCAAAATAAAAGGTCCGTTTTAACAGGTCTCAGTGCTATTGGAAATTAAACTTTATTCAATGGCAAGAAGGCTCAAGTGTTCTGGAAGGTCCCTAGGACACTTGCAACTTTACCACACTGGATGGCTAAGGCTGACGTTGTCCTAGGTACAGGATAGTTTTGAAATCGTGAGATGACTCCAGCCAAAAACACTGGGAACTGTCAAAACGGGTCTTTTATTTTAAGATAATAGTATGATGTACTCACAGGAGTAGTGGATGAGCGCCCCCTGCCGCGACCCCGGCGCGACTCGCTCTTCACCGTCTGCAGCGTCCCGTCCGGCGCCAAAATAAGCTAAAACAACACAGACACACCACGGACTTAACATAAAGCAAAATAAAGTAAGTAAAATAAAAGAACGTTAACACAAAAGGGTAAAATGAATAGAAAAACAAACATGCAATGGATGAGGTTAGATGGCGACAGATTAGTGATTAGTTTTAATGCGGTATTACAGTTTATTAAATCACACAACAAAAATATTCGGGCGATTCATTATCTTCTTTTCTGACGTCAAAAGCGCCAAATGATTTTTTTTCTTACTAAGCGCCATCTAGTGAATTCCAATGTAACTAGCACGGCGTTGTTGTGTACGGTATAACCTTGCTTACTAGTGTTGCGTTTTAGTTCTGCTACTCTCCGCTAGGTGGCGTTAAACTGTAGTTTAATGTAAAAGTAACGCTGAAATAAATCTATCGCTATGATTTTGTTTAATTTAAGATCCCAATTTTTTTCGTACAATAATACTTTTTTAAATATGTTAATAACAGAAAATCTATTTTTAAAAAGAAAAATTTAAACATATTTTGCGTTAACCGCCATTTTTTACAACCTTACTTGAGTAATTTATTTTATTGCCTAAGTAATTTAATATTCAGGCAAAAAAACAAGAGTACTGACATATAATTATTATTTACAACTACGTTTTTCTGAATTTACTTTTAAATCCAATAATAAGTATGGTTGTTTGTACAGTAAATACAATCATTATAATTATTTTCAGAACATTAAATTGATTTAACTAAAAAAATGACAGCTGTTTGAAGCAAGGCTAAACTTAACGAGCTTTTTCATTTCCTAGTCATACTAATTAAATTAGAGTCTGGTACTGGCACGACGAATAAATAAATACTCAGTTTCTGTTGCCCGCACATGGCACCGCTTGCACCTGGCGTTTTAGTTCGTTACTCCTGTTTTTGTGTTAGAATGCGCACGACATTTGTTCTATCATCGTCCTGCTCTAATACGCCCTTCTCTTTCCAGCATTGTCTATTCTTATTTAAATCGCAGGTTTTGTAATTATCTTCGTCGGAAGAATACAATTTTGGATTTAATGCGTGAATATCGTTACTCTGAGTTTTATTTCCACGGCAGCTGTGTAAATCCTTGATACATTATCATAACTGCTTCATGTGACATATTAATTCACATAAATTCACTAAGTATGTCCTCAAAAATTTGAATTTAAAATTAATTCTACGCAGCGATTATCATCATAATTTTAAATCATAATGTAATTTGTAAAACTATATTAACGCTTATCGTTGAAATTTATATTATTATTTATCGTAAAACAGTATTTTGTAGTTTTTTAATGTGGTTTGCAGTTTTTTACAGACTTTAGTATCTTTAATATCTTATTAATTTTATTAAACGTTAAGTTGAAAAGTCGGGCATTCTGTCCATAAAATTTGGTTTCTGGAGACCTTATAAAAGGTACAAAATTCAAATGAAAATCACAAAGTCGATAAATTATGTTGATACGATTTATTTATAGAGCGATTTTTAGAGCAAAATAAGGTTACTTTTATAAACTAATAATCTATCACCTATTGTTACCTATATCATGCAAATAAATGAATTTGAATAGATATCCAAATTTTGTTGTCAAAGTTTAACTTGCCGCATCATTGAGTAGGTATTATTTATAGGCTCTACCATGGGAAGATGTGTTGACAAGAATTGTACTGATACCTACTGCTTAGATCCACCATCGTACGACTCGCCACTAACGAATGTTTCATCCAGGAAAGCGTTCAGTCTTGATTTATATTTATATGAGTTTAACAGTTAAAGTGGTCTTTCTATCTCATCAGACAGGATTTAATTGCATTAAATACACGAGAGAGTTTAAGTTTAGCGAGGATTCTCATGATTGTAATATAAACTGTCTTACGCGACGGAAGTTCTGCGGCGCGTAGACATCACGCAAAGATGTTGCGAGTTGTTTTGACTCAGCGATCACATGTGCGCGCGTTGAGGTAGGTCGGAGGCACGCGACCTCTCATTCACGACTTTCTGTGGTATTTTTGACATTACTTTTACTCAGAACTGCGAAGTTATTTGAATATGTAAGATTGGCCAATGCTCTGTCGGCCAGGTAAAATTTATTAGTTTAAAGAAATGAATTTGTTTCGTCGATTTGAAAATTTACTTTTAAACGTTTCATAAGCAATAAAATATTTTAACGTCACAAAAATGGAGCCACCAATCAAAATTAGTCACCCGCTGGCCGTTTCAAAACTTGTGAATAAACCATGACTTATTATTTGATGAAACGCCAGATCAGATACTAAATAATATCTTTGGTAAATGAAATAGCCTATAACTCAGGTAATAAACTGCAATAAAGATAAATCACCATTAAAATACACTTTGGAGTCAACACTGCACAGAGAATTGTCTTGCCATGATGGATGGAAATGGCTGTTATTTAAAATCGGTTAAAAGGCAGGTGCATGGTATCGGCAAAGATAATAAAGGAACAGATAATCTCGAACGTTAATCTCTACAGTAAAAATAACGAGGTTAATTGGAGTATGTTTTGTTTCGTCCCGAGTCAGGCGTTTCGCGAACCGTTACTAAATTACAATGGACGAAAGTATTTAGTGCCGCTACCCGACGACAGATGGCATGCGAAGAAATTTGCGGAACCACGCTCACATAGATATGAATTATTTCTCGAAATTATATCGTAGGAATATTATTTTATGACTAGGTAGTTATTTTTAGTGTAGTGTACGGACAGTAACTCTGGCTTATGCGGTAAGGGTCATAGGTTCGGGTCAATTTAAGATGACATTATTATTTGTGTTGCAGTCAGCAGCATTTAAAATTGCCAAATAAATAATACTGATATTTACAAAGATAAAAGTATCTTAAGTATTGTTTAACCGTTGTCTAGCACCCATAGTACAAGCTATAGTTTAAGGCCAGATAGCGTTGTGTGAATAATATTCAAGTATATTTATTATTATTTCGATTTACAGTAATAAAATTCAAGCGAGTAAAAAAGCAATTTTCTTAAAGGGTTGGGTAGATCGGTTTTATTATTTGGGGAAGGTGGAATTTGATTTACGCTGTTACGAATTGTTAGCAGCATGAGCGAAGTGCTGACGATACAGTCTGCCGCGAATCAGCGGTTTTGTCGCGCGACAAAATGCGATTTGACGCGGCGGGACGACGCAACACGACCGAGAAATTGGAGAAACATTACCACCGTGAATTTCGTGAACATTTTTGCTGAGAATACGTTTTGTGATATTTATTTAGTATACGCTGTAAGGTTAACACAACGATCGAAAAGTAAAAAGTAATTTGTATTGTAAAATGTTGTTGCGACGTAACTACGTCCTTGCCGGTCAGGAGCGCTGGCTGGCCGGTGAGGTGGCCGCGGTGGCCATTTTCACTTTGAGAGGACTTTGATTTGAGAGATTGACACGACGAACAAAAGGGACGAGACGTGAACAGAACATTTATTTTATTATATTTTCCAAAGTTTAGTTTGTGTAAATATACTTAATATGGCAAAGACGACAGACTCTTTTTTGACATAAATGTTTTTCATAATATTTTCAACAATATTTTGATAACTGTTGGTAATGAATTAAAATGTGCCATTTATAATAATTAAACCTGATTGGCAAGGTCAAAGGGTTGGTACCTAAGAAGGCTCACCCTCTAAACTGTGTCGATTTTTTGTGCGGTCCAATATGTTTAGTGACGTGTCGTCACCTCGCACCCTATGGCATGGTGTTTAAACAAAGGCAGGGGAGGGTTTGCTTGTTAATTCATTAATGACATGCTGGGATGTACTTTCCCATTAGCATAAATGTGTCTACCATATTATTGATATGTCAAATCTGTTACTATTATTTTTATTACTTTAGTTTGTTTCACAACTGTCTAATTTAACTTATCAAATATCGCTGAAAAATAAAATTAGTGATTAGTTTATCAAACAAATAAAAATAAGACTGCCACCTTCATTATTTAACAGATAAGTTATTACAAGTTTATTGATCAAAGGCCAACTAAAATTATTTATATTTATTGAATATTTGCTCTTCCATTGCACCGATATTTTATTAGTAATTGAACGTTATAAAATCGTTTTTATACCCCTATATTCGCGCGGGTTGATTAGATGTGTTCACGTGTAAAATTAGTTGTCGAGTTGCCGTTATTTATAGGTGAAGTTAACGGGCCTTGTTTTCGTCTGCGAAGCCTTTGAATCACACGTGTTCGATTCAAGTTCTTCATTCTTTTAGAAAACTTCGATGAAATATAGTGACGTGCAAAAGTACATATAATCCTGCCTAACAAAATGTGCGCGCATCACGGCAAGATCGCCTTCAGCATTTAACGAAATTACTTTTTTATTGTATTTGCTTGATTTTCGCATCTGTTTATTTATTGTTAAAGTTAATAAGAAAATGGAAAACTTTTTGTGAGGCCAGTTATACAAGGTATATGAATGTTGCAGTGTCCTTAACTGAAATACATTACAATGACAATGAGATACCATGTGTTTGTCTTCCCGCTAAACTATTTACTTAATACTAAGAAAATCTTGTCGATCATTTTATATATTTCTGCACGAGCTTATAATTAAAAAAATAATAATTTTATGTGACTTTAAATAGCGCCACTGCGGCGAGTAACAGAACTAATAGAATTCCCAAACAAATTCTGGATTCAAATTACTTTTCGGCCCTACAGCAGAGATTCATTCATTCATTTGATGACATGAAAACCTGATTAACCCCAAATATTGATCTGCAGCACCCCAAGGTTACACAGGTGTCTGGTGCGGGGGTGAAGGGCTACGTGGTCGGCGGATGGGGCAAATTGCCTAGAAAGGCCCCGATTGCTTATTTGCACATATTTTCGGAATAGTGCGAAAATGATTGAAATCGAAAGAAATCAGAGGGCAAAGTGAAATTTTTCGGGAATTGCCTTATGATGATACTCGTATGTATAATTTAAACTTGTTTGCCAATTCAATATGGTAGATAGATTTCATTTTTATTCACTTATAATATCGGGTTCGGGTTAAACGTTCTCCTCCGTAAAAAAAGGTCGAGCTCGGTTTTTGCGCACAACTTAGATTTCTGATTGCCAATCTGCATTTGGTAAGCGTGGTGATTAATCTACCTATCTTTGTAGCGATGACTTGTTTTTTTTATACAACATCATTTGGCAGACAGGCACGCAGCTCACCTGATGGTTAGCGGTCACTGTGGCCTATTCCATTGAGGGATACTTCACCAGGAAGCGTCGCTCAAGACTAATTGATTGATTTCAAACATGAAAGTCTTTGTCCTGTTATATCAGGTGTTATCGCCAATCGCCAATAATCGCCAATATAGCAAATATAGTATTTATCGCAAACTTCTTAATTTTATTTTTAATTTTGTAATTCTACTAACCCATGGACTGTATGTTGTCTGAAATAAAGAAGTATTATATCATATTATTATATTATTTTATCGTAATTAATTACAACATTAGCTATTCGTTCTCAAGGACCATTAAGTTGGTGAAAAAAAAAAGATTTGTTTTATAAAAATAAATTTAATTACATACTACATATAACATCAACTATTTGTCAGTAACTGTCTACTCTCATTTGTTTTCAAACAGTAACTAAAAATTACATGGCGGTTTTGTCAGCTGATTTTTTCCAATATTTATTTATAAAATCAACGAAGCAACAAAAGTGTATTAAATAGAGTGAGCGCGTTGGTTGGTCGGTGCAGTCCGAGGTCGCGGGTTTGTGTCCCGCCGGCGGAAGATCAATTCAGTGCAATAAAGCGCTGGCCTGAAGCCGGAATTGATAAACCATTTATCTTAATAGAGATTTGTGCTTCACATTCGATTGAGAGTTGTTTTAAAATCGAGTTTATGTTAAAATCCAATAATAAAAAACTACAAGATATTTAATGGGATTGTACCTACATACAAAGCCATCTAGCGTAGGATTTTTGTAAATAAATAAATAAAAGATTTGGGTACTAGACGACAAAAACCAAAAAAATTTTTTTTTAAATGATAGATAATTTAATATTCATAGATTCATCACGAATATATTATTATTATAGCCTTCCACGCGCGGCTTCGCCTGTGTGGACTTATACAACGTATTATATTTTGTTCGAGATAATAATGTAGCCTAAGCCATTTTCGAACATAATCTTAACCCTGGATTTGGCTTCATTAAAGAAAGATAAAACATTAACATAAATGGATTGGCATTTACCTTTGTAATTTTATTTAGTTTGAATAAATAATTATTACTTTACAAATAAAACAAGTGAATGCACTTAAATCAAAATGTCATGCAACTTTGTTATACTTGGATTTTTTCTTTTTAACACAGACGCTAACGCCTCTAGCGGCGAGAAGACGAACTAGTATAGTTTTACAAATGCTTTCTAGATGGCGTTAGTTCAGAAGCTCTCGCGGAGCTTTTACGCAGTTGTTATTGCTTATTATTATTGTTAAAAACTATTGAACATGTGCGATTGAGTGATTTCGAAAGAAGTTTATTCGTGATTCTTTACTGAATTAACTGAATTTGTATTTTAATCTTAGAACCTAGCTTCCGAAACCGTTATGTACCTAATTAAATAGTTAGCCGTGATAATAACACTTTATTTTTAAAACTAGCTTTCCGCCCGCGGCTTCGCCCGCGTGGACTACAAAACTTTCATCCCCTATTAGGTATAATTTATCAAAATCCTTTCATGCCTACGTCATAACATCTACCTGCATGCCAAATTTCAGCCCGATTCGTCCAGTGGTTTGGGCTGTGCGTTGATAGATCACTATGTCAGTCAGTCAGTCACCTTTAAGTTATACATATATATTTAGATTATGCATTTCGTCTCAGACTTTGCTCTGTGTGGAATTCGAAACAACAGCGTATTGGACAGGGTCTACCAAATGCGCCATCGGGCCATTCAAATTAATCGAACGTACTCGAACATACATTATATATATGTATAAACAAACGGTCTGTGAATCTGTGCAACTAGCGGGCGGTTAACTGGGCAAATTGAGCCGCCTTCCGCCGGCCAAGTGGCGGATACGTTACCGCCGTGACGCACGCGCAGCGCCGCGGAAAACAATACGGAATCTGTGTCGCCCGCATCCACGCAGCCATGCATCTATGGTGATAGCTTCTATCACACGAAAAAGATTTGCGCTTTGTGTGAATGTTTCCAGTTTGGTTAGGAAATTGCAGGCTTGAATCACCTGAATGTCTGAAAAGAATGATGATTCCGTGCTTCGAAAGGCACGTTAAGCCGTTGGTCCTGCGCCTGATCTCTCTTCGGTCGTGTCAGACTGCTGTCCCACCGTGTTACGAGAGTGAGGGAATAGGGAGTGCACCTGTGCTTGCGCACTCACTTGTGCACTATAATACAACCTGCGTAGTTGGCTGATCTTAAAAGATTGGCCGCCGTAGCCGAAAACTCGGCTAGGAGAACATTATTATTTATATGGACTGATTTTTGAACGTATGTGAAAACGCAGATTATTTATATGTAACTTCTGTTGGCAGTTATGCAGCCGGCCGGGTAAGATGCCCCTGCGGCCTTCCATAAATAATTGAGGGACACCTAACCAGAAAGCATCGGAATATAGCTAAAGCTATAATGCTAAAGAATAATCTGTGGAAGTGGTAGTTAACCAGTTGGGTTCTGAAAAAGTTGTACCTTCCGCCAACAAAAAGGATTAACTTAATAGATACATGGTAGCCAGTGGTTTCAAACGTCGCTTCATGATGGTCGATGGTTCGAATCTGCGTGCACCTATGGATTCTACGAATATACGTATTCGTATTACCACTGGCAGTGACGGACAACGTTGCAAAAAAAATTACACAATTGAATGGCTTTTTAGCTGTGACCCTATCGGTTTGGTTCCCCAGTTAAGGGTTACGGACGGCAGAAGGCTGCCGCTTTATTGTAATAACTGGACTTGTCAAATTTGGATTGAAACTTGCCACAGTTTAAATCGCAACACGTAAAATAAAGCAACACGGAAAGCCGCCATTTTAAGGCGCGAAAAAGAAAAAAATCGAATCGAATTCCGCGCACAAAGAAACGTCAATGGTTTTCGAATAATTTATATTTGGAATTCGTTCGAAAAGCGCGCTCTGATTGGCGGCTGAGTCAGTTACAATGTCCCGTGAGTCACCCGCATCCGACTTGCAACGTAGTATTTTGTATGATTTTCGTGCGGAGTGGAACAATAAAATTATCGCCATTATGCAAAGTCGACGAACAATGAGTGAATTTGGGCGTTCCCGGTTTATTTACTTAAAAAAGTTTGCTTTGTTTTCGCTGGTTATGAATTTGGAGGCGCTTTTTTGAGTTGTAAAATATGAAGCCTTTTTTTGTAAGTATGTTGTATGCGAAAATGATCCATGATTTAAATAAAATTGACGTGGGATTACCAATATATCTCAGTCAAGATAAACGAAACACTTCTACATAGTAACATTATAATAATAACAATATTTATATGTAAAGTAACAATATTTTTCGCATTTATAATATTCTGGGGCAATTTCACGATTGAATAATAAGATCGCGATACTATATCTATCAGCTAATAATTTAGATCGCTATTAGCGATAAGTCCGCCCATATTGTACAGCTTTTATATGTTACATATTTATCCTAAAGTGTTTTGTGCAAAGAAGACTATTTATCTATCTATCTATCTATCAGGTAACAATTATGCTGTTATCTTTTTTTGCCAAAAAATAATGCATCTAAGCTGTCTTACTAACACTGACACATACTTCTCAAAATAACTTCTCGTCAAATATATTATGTATTCAGTCAGTGTAAAATTTGTACGATAGCCTAAGGGTATTTCAGTCAACGTTCGCGTAAACGTTGGTCCCATAAACATCGGGTCCAGAGTTCAAGGGTCGGAACTGACCTCGGCTACGCGGTCTCTACGACCTCTTTACGGTCCTCACTCCACACGTGAAATTGCCGTAGTGATTTTGGGACCTTTGAAGGTTTCTGAGGCTCAAAGGCGCTGTTAAACTGCCGAGGTTTATGTGAATACGAAATTTGCTTAGAGGAGAAATAAAAGCTTATTTGATGAAAAGATGTGCGAATGCTGGTATTGTGGGCAGATATTTTTTTCAGCCTCAGGTTTAGGGTTTAAGTACCGGGCCAAGATCTCGGGGTTGGGTCTGGGTTCAATTCCCGGGTCGAGCTAACTTTGTGTCGGTTTTTTCGGACACAGCTCGGGTTTGTGATCACCAAACCGCATAAGGCAAGCGTGTCTCATCATTGAGCGATAACTTGATTTCAAGGATGGAGGCCTTTGCCCTGCAGTGGGACATTAATAGGCTGATACTTTACTTTTTTTCAGGGTAAAGGGAAAATGGACATTACTAAAATGGCTGGATCTAAGCACTACAAAGAGTCGGTTAATAGTTTATTTAGGTGTACAATACAAAACTATACAATTTCTTCTGTCTTATGCCTTATCTCTCTTGTCGTGTTAGACTGTTGTTCCACCGTGCTATGAGAGTGAGAGAATAAATGAAATGTAAATGAAACAATTTATTCTGCAAATAGATTCATTTATACTCATATTATAAAGAGGAAAGATTTGATTGTTTGTTGGTATTGAATAAGCTCCGAAGCTACTAAACTGGTTTGAATAATTCTTTCACTGTTGGAAATCTACACTATCCCCGGTGAACATAGGGTACTTTTGATCCCAAAAATGCGGGGGGAAAGGGGATATTTGAAAAAAGAAATTACGCGCGAGTGCAACCGCGGGCGAAAGGCTATAAAAATACTTTTGAACGTCAATCTAGGGAGTGCACCTGTGCTCGTGCACTCACTTATGCACTATAATCTTGCGTAGTTGTTTTATCTTAACGATTGGCCGCCGTATCCAAAATTCAACTCCTTTTTTTATGCCACATCAATTGTCAGACAGGCACGCAGCCCACCTGATGGTAAGCAGCCACTGCGGCCTATTCCATTGAGGGACAATTTACTAGGAAGTGTCGCTCAATGTGCTGCCAGACTGTAGACTCATCTGATCTTCGAGCCTTAGATTTCAAGTGTACTGGCTCCCTTTACTACATTAATGTTGCCGAAACACAGCCAGAGCTGTTATGGCGGCAGATTTCACCTGTGGTGGGTGGTAATTAGCAAGTCGGATTCTGAAAAAGCCCTACCACCAACGAGACCTAAGGCGGGAATCGAACCCACGGCCTCCGGGTTTTAAACCCACCAGTTAACTTAACTTAAATAATATTGTTAAGCAAATGTACGCGTCGCACTTGACAACCCTTCGTACTCCCACCGACTCCCGTATCTCGCAGCAAAGTTACAATTTAATATCAGACCTCGCACAATGGATATGGCATTACATCACCAAGACAATAGGTAAACTTGACTTGCTAACTCAGATTTGTGGCCCGAATTGTAAATTTAACAACTTTGGAGTTAATTGTTCGAGTTGACGGCATTTTTCATAGCCGTGAGCATTGCGGTGATTAATGCTGAATTTAAAGTGGAGAGGTCTTGTAATGGTAATTAAGGAGGTCTTAGTAAAGTTTTGGTTAACGCCTAGCGAGATCTAGATTGCCGCTGAAAACAATTGTAATTCTAGAAATGTTAGAAATTAGAATGTGACATTTTGTGAGAATGGATGGTTCATTCTCTTCTCTTCCTTCCCTCTCGTGAAAAACGTTTATAAAAATGTTGATAAAAGTTGACACACATGGATAAAGTTTATATTACATCTATTACTCGTATCATGTAGGATGAGTAGCCATGAACATAAAACGCGGGTGAAGCCGAGGATAAAAATTAGTCAATTGATAAAATAAGTGTGTATAGCTTTCACGCATAAATAATATTTACTCTTTGAATTTGCGGGTAAAAGCAAATTTTTGATAGTGCAATAAATAAGTCGCTTAGAACTGTTTACCGAGTTCCAACTTTTACCAAGTTTTTATCACACGTGCACTGGTCATCAAATCGATGGAACTTCTAAGTCTAAGTTACATGATACGAGTACTACCTATACTATACACGTGTAAACCATCTTGGCCTATTCTTACGCGTGACATCAGAGACAAAATTCAAGCGTACGAAAGGAAACTGCGCGGTTCGCAATTTCGTAACTCATTATCATTATTTTATATATTCCATTCCAGTTTGTATTTACAATCGGTAATTAAAGGAAATACGCTTTTGTTTAAATTCGTAGTTTAAATAATTATCAACGAGGCCGACGGCAAGAAACCACTTATAAGCTTGTCGGGAAATTGATAGTGGAGCCTTGAGCAACTCCGCGCTAATAGAAAACTGAATAACCAGATAAGAAAGTACATGGTGTATTTGATAAACATTTCTGTCAATACTTCTTGCTTTTAGTGATTGATTTTGTATTAAAGGTACAAATAGACAAATTATGCATTTTCAATTGAAGAACCCTAAATATTGTCAGTTTTCTGTTGCTAGAATATGCTCCAATCGGAGAGTTAGTTAGTAGCTCAAGAGCTTTTTAACTGTTTAAAAAAGTCCTGCTTTCAATCAGACCTACTACTTCACCGATGCGGTCAAAAAGATTTCTCTACTACCTGGGATGCCCCTACTACAGTTTTAAAAGTATTGCAACTCAAACTACACTGAGTCTCACTATTTTTAAATCTACGGAAGCAAACAAAACTATACAGGCCTCACAAATTTAGCAAAAATGAACGATCATTTTTAAAATAGGAATCAATCGTCGTTCCCTAAAACATTAGCATTAACAAGCCCCAAACAGCGCTTTAAGCGGAGCATACCAGCATCAATATTCCCAAAATGCGCTTCAAGCGAAGCATCCCAATCGTCTAGACCGGGCGATAAAGACGGGATCCTGGTGTCCGTCAAGGTCAGTGATGTCACTCGAGGAGGGAAAGCCCGGAAGCCGGTCACGTGACAGCTCCCCCCTCGCACCCTGTATACCGCCGCCCGCGCCCGCCCTATTACCATACATACGCGTTGGGATGAGGTACCTACTAGTCGGATTTGTAAACATGTGTGTGTGAAGTTTCAAGGGCAGTTTAAATTCCATTGTAAGTATTGTAAGTACTAATAGCTAGCCTTCCGCCCACAGCTTCGCCCGCGTGAACTACAGGACGTTATCCCGCGGTAATATCTTTATAAATTGTAGCCTATGTCCTTATCCGGGTTATAAACTATACGTGTGCCAAATTTCATCTAAATCCGTTCCGCCGTTTAGGCGTGGTTGCGTAACAAACATCCAAACATCCAGCCTTTCGACTTTATAACATAATATATATTATATTATGTAGTAGGATATTTCCGTGGTCGAAATTTGGCAGCTAGAGACAGATTGAAAATTCCATTCTTGCATTATTTTTACATAATCGAAACCAAAATATTAAATGTATTGTATACATTTTATCTATTTTGTTTTTCCTATTGAAAAACTTTGTTTTTTTGAGGCTACCTTATTGTAAAATATTTTCTAAATTATTGTCCTGTCTACGTAATAAGGATCGGAGAAACCAACATTGTTATGTCACATCAAACCGTTTCTACTAGTGAAATGTCCTTCAATAGAATAGGAAGCAGTTGCCATCTGTGTAGCCATATCCTATCCAACATAGAGTACATAAAAAAAGTTCACAGCACTTTTAACCCGCCTAAAACCACACTTAAACGCAACATCGCAAATAACATGTCCTACCCCCGTCAATCTCACCTCAAAAACAAAACAGCAACACTCCCACATCGGATATCGTCAACAAAACGCACGCGTGAAAACCACAGGTGAAAACCCTTCCTTGATTAAAACCCAGCTCTTGCATTGAAACGCCAAATATTTGCCTTGATGAATCCCCACCTTAGTTTTCTCTTGCTAAAACGTACTCAGAACTACAGAGAAACGGTGAGTAATAGTTAAAAGCACTCTGTAGAAATGGAAATAAGAGGGACGTTCTGAAGTTTTCCGTCGGGCGCAATAAAATTGAAAACACTACTGTTTAGGTGTTTGCGAACAATGACAGCTTAGAAGTTTTATCGATGTACGAATTTGAATGCTTCTGGAATATTGCTTGAAGGACCTAAGGTACGATAAGAGAGACAAATCAGAACAAACTGTCATTTCTCACGTGTATACTGGCGTTACGATGACTACAGTCGCGAATAACTAAAATACGGAAAGGATAATATTGGCTATTACATAAAGCCATAGCTCGGCGGATTGTGAAGTGAAGTTGAAGTGGCAGTGGGCTCGCCATATCAGCTGTAGAACCGATAACCGTTGGGGTAAACGGGTTCTTGAGTGGAGACCGCGTCTCGGTAAACGTAGTAGGACGCCCTCAGGCCACGTGGAGCGATGATTTGCGCAAGATGGCTGGCAGGAGCTGGATGCTAGTGGCCGTGGATCGATCAGCGTGGCGAGCATTTGGAGAGACCTATGTCCAGCAGTGGACTATTACAGGCTCATGATGATATATAATGCAAAGTTTACATGGGATCGGATCGAAACAGAAATTGAATTGTTTTTGTTGTGCGTCTTTCACTTCGCAACGTAGCAAGTAACATAATATGCACATGTCAACGTGATTTTTCGTATGGAGATAATTTGGTAGCTGGAGACTCTGGAGAGTAATCGAATTCCAAAACAGAAAGAATTTTCCATTTTCGAATCGCCTTCCACAAATAGCAAATACATTACAGAAAAAAAAACACCAAAAAAGGCTGTTTTAAAAACAAAAGAGCAAGCTTATGTTTATGAAAGGTCTACGGAGGGCTCATGTGGATCGGGAAATTGCCCTGGCCGGGCGTCTGGCGGCCGTCTGGCCGACCCTTATCGGGAGTAATGCTATCTCCAAGGTCGCCGCGTGTTTGCGGATGTGTTGCCCATTTGAATATAAGCCTTTCTATTTCTGATCTTTTTTTGGGTTCAAGGAAGAGGATTGACGTCATTCATGCTTGAAATGTGGCAGAAGTGACGATTCGTTGCAATAGGTGACCAGGTCGCTGCTCTGTAGATCACGGGTTTATTTAAAGATGGGTCGGTTTATGCCGGTATGCTTCATGAAAAGTATAGCCCAGAAATGTTCCCTTGGTTTTAGAACCTTAAGTTTTAAGATTGTTGCCTCAGGATCTAGCCACACTGACTCTGCAATGGCACCCTAATATGATTGCTGGAACACGGTTAGAGCTGTTAATTGCATTTCTGCAGATCAACGGTGAGGATGGTAGTCCACATTGGAAAAAGTCTTTATACCAACATTCAAGACGGAAATCGAACCGATGACCTCCAGCTTTCTATCTTCGAGCGGCTTAGCACCGTTCCACAAAGTCGGCATTTGATATTGTGCCTAGCCCACTGCGTATGTCTATCGGGGATGGGCTGGTCAATAGCCACAAGGTTGGCACCGGCTCGTCCCAATCAGGTGTAAAGGAGAAACCGGGGAAGTTTAATGGGTAGTGGACGCTTCAGTCTCACACACGGCCGCAGGTCTAGCTAGCCTGCGGTTTTGGTGCATAAACACATCCATCTCCGAAAAAAAAACTTCTTACCTATATCTATAATTTTAGTATCACTTATCACGTACATTATATAGAACAGTAAGGTTCGCGTAAACGGCGGAATTTGTAAGGATGGTGAATTTAGAATGGGAAGGGACCGTCGTACCCGGACGGTCCGTCTGGCGGCCGTCTGCGACCCTCCGGGACCATTCCGCGCCGAGGTCACTTGGAATGCACAACTAGTTGACATTTTGAATAGTTTCGTTTTAGTTATTGAAAGTGAAAGTGGAATTATTTATTTAGAACACAATATAAATAAAACTGTTACAGTTCTTTTATTGTCGGAGGTGAATGTGTTTATGCTCTATAACCACATGCTAGCTAGACCTGCGGCCGTGTGTGGGACTCGAGACTAAAGCGTCCACTACCCACTGAACTCCCCCGGTTTCCCCTTCACACCCGATTGGGACGAGCCGGTGCCAGCCTTGTAGCTATTGAACAGCCCAGCAGTTACAATACAACAAGTACACAGAAAAAAAAACACTTTTTAATAAACTACTTTTTATTTATCTATCGTTTTAGAATGTTGTTGCATGAAGTGTAATTTGGCGCCTTGCAAAGAATAAAAAAAATCATTTTTTTTACACAGTGGATACTGGAAATAGAAACTTGACTACGGGTTAATACGTATTATTAGGTAAATAATAATAATATGCTTATCCGGTTGCACTCAGAGAACAATGGCGTATTGCTTTAGCTAGATGGCGCTGTGTGACTGTCCTAGGAAAGTCTTACATAATCTTAATTTCAAGTAAATATCATATTTTATTAATTATTACTAATAGCTTTCATTAGATATTCCGCTAGCATATAAAATATAGCCTATGTGTTATCCCAATATAATATGTGCAAGTATGTATGAATCAAATATCATTGTAATGTTTAGCCTGAAAACGTTAAGTAGTTTTTGCATAAACATTAAACAAGGATCCATACTTCTATGTATCCTTAAAAACTGTCGCATTTTTTATATAAGTAGGATATTTTAAGTTCCGTGCCCAAAAGCAACTTGTCTTTTGAAACGTGGGTCAAACACAAGACGAAGAGACATATTGATACTATTTTGTCTAAACTAAAATGGGCAAAGGTTACATAAATGAAGTGTACTAAATCAACTACATTTTGTAAAGTCAACGAAAAACTTGTTGGGACTTAATTTATAACTTCCTAAAGACAAAAAAGCGACTTAAAGCTTAGAAATTTAATGCTCTAAAGATCCCTACCTCATTAAAAACTTCTTAGAGTACTGAAATCTTAATAGTCTCCGTAATTTTCAATGTAAGTTCTGGTGAAAAGAATAAAAGGAAGATTACAAGATGAAAGCCTTTTATAGTAAGTGCGGGTAGTGTTGCTACATAAATCAGTTTTCGCTTAAGATACGGATATTGTAAACGATTTTGGTATCCGTTTAGAAATAGAAATGTAGGATTTTAGTCACTATGCTACTTTGGTAACAAGAGCTGTGTTTATCCAAAAATAACTGATTGACTTATTTTTTCTTATACTCATACATATTATGCGTTTTAAAAATATTAATTAATGATGGTAATTTTTTTTGTTTTTTTTTAAATATAATGCACATAGTTCTAGTAATGTACGTTCTTATAATGTTTATCCGTTCAAGGTATTTAGTTTACACGCTTGCAAAGATTTTGTCAAAAGAAATCTTTTCTTAAAGAACGTGAAATAATAAAAGACCATTTAAATTGTAATGCGTTTGATCAGTGGCAGACAATACGAATTTTCCGGTTCCTATATCGGATATTGATCGGACATTTCTTATTCTGTATAGTTCCGGATACCAAGTTCCGCAACATCCTTTGTACGAAGGAAGAAACAGTTTTAATAAGAGGCTTCGAAGCCGGCGGCTACGACGCTACGGATTCGTAGCCGCTAAGCCAGTCTAGGCGTTTGCTACGGCTATTACATTTTCATACGTAGACGTTTATATAGAGTGAATATTACCGTGAAGATTTGATTTTTGAATTGATTTCTTTTAATGCTTGCGATTTGAAATATTTTCTTTAGTTTATTGTGGAAGTGTGTTTTTATTGCATTTTCTTATTGTTTATACAATTTTAAAAAATATGCTTTATGTATATTTTATGCAATGTAGATTTATTTACCGCAGCTATAATTATAATAAATAATTATTATTGTGTTGTGCGTGTAGCAACAACAGCTACAAGAACCTTATCCATGATGTTCCATTAAAAAAATTGCCCTAAACCTATCGGAACAAAAACGTGGTATAGGCCGACTACCGTTGATCTGGATTATAGAGAGACCTCGAGAGAGCCCGATTGCCCGAAGTGACAACACAGGGTATAATCTCCTGGCGCATAAGGGAGGATACCTGACCCCAAATCACCTGGGACCAGGGTCAGAAGAAGAAGAATTTCCATACAAAAAATAAGGTAAAGTATGTTAGTTGTAAATGGGTAACAAATGATTACCAATTGTTAAAACCAGCATATTCTAAAATTGAAGGCATATTACGGTACGTCTACCTAGTACATACATAACTTCAATTCTGCTTGAAGTATATAAAGAATGTAATAAGCACCTCGATCGAGAATCAGCAATCCAAATCATGTTTCCAGGAAGAACAATCGGCGAGGCGGTATTAAAACCTCCAAATAGATCGCGGAAGGCTGTTCGGGAGGGGCGCGTGGGGGCGTCACTTTCACTCGGCTCAAGGTCACGCGGACACTGCAGCGTACATGTACGAGTGTAGGTACAACACTACGCCGTATTCGGGTGTTCGAACGTGTGCCGTTCGAAATTTGAATGCGCGTGAAAATTGGTTTTACGACAATTTTAACACTGGCATACGATTTTCGAATGTTAACGTTTTAATTTTAAATTTCGAAGGGTGACTGTGTGGTGATTAAAATTGAAAAGAAAGCTCGATATTTAAAATTTGTATACAGATAAATTACTAATGAATCGGATAATTTTAAAATGATGGCTATGAATAATGAATCGGATACTTTTAAAATGATGGCTATCGGATTCCTGAATACAGTTTATTTAATAGTTAAAATTTGGCTGGCTTCAGATATTCTTTATAAACCGATCAATATCACAGTTATGTAACATTAGTGTGAGAATATTTCTGATTGTATTGTTAACTTTGGCCATAAAGCCAGGGAGCAAGAGTCTTGGTGCAAAAGATTGCTGAACTTGAGACCTTGGGACCAAAAGCGACCCAAGGGAAGGCCACAAATGAGATGTAAAGACGACTTGAAACAGGTGGCGGGCAGAAATTGGACGCTTACTGCTCAGAACAGGGAACAATGAAAGAAGATGAAGGAGGCCTACATCAGATTACTGATAGAAGGAGGCTAAGAAGAAGAAGAATTTTAACTTTGACAGCATAATAATAGAAGTAATTCTACTATCCGGTTCACATGCTATTAGGATAATACTTTTGGAGCTGCGTTACGCGACAGTGACGACTAACACACACACTACAAAATAATGCGTTACGGACAGGCGCAGTTGACGTCATTTGTAGCTCAATTCCAAAAGGTATTATCCTAATAGCATTTGAATCTGACAGTAATTTCGACGAGCCATTTGGTGTAATGGTCGAGAAGTTGGCTATTACACCAAAGGTCGCGGGTTCGATCCCCGCACGGTACAAACATTTGTGTGCATGAACATGTCTGTTTGTATCGGTCTGGGTGTTTCTATGTATAATATGTATGTATTTACAAAAGTATATACGTAATGTTTATCCGTTGTCTGGCACCCATAGCACAAGCTCATGCTTAGTTTGGGGCTAGATGGCGCTGTGTGAATAATGTCCAGAGATATTTATTTATTTATTTATTTAAATGTAATATGGATGATATAACACAATAGGTAGAGCTCTGACGTGAATACTACGTGTAACATTCCAAACTAAAAATAACATCATACCAATTCAAACTCCGAAAACATTTTAACTTTCCTGATTATCATTCCACGCTTTCGCAGAGAGTGTAAAATGTTTACAACCGCGATACAACTAGTGAGCTTGATGGTTCGTTTTATGCCTTGCAAATGGCGATGAAGATACATAATCATTTCTGAAATGGCGTATTTATCGATGCGTATTTTATGTGTTTAATATGACTTTGTTATCTAATGTCGAATCGATTACGGTAATCAATTATTAAGTCATAGGGTCGATTATTAAGAGTCATAGGGATATGTGTTTATTTTAAAGTTAAATAGATCATACCTAATTAGTTTCATCTGCGGGACTATTTTTAAGAAGAAAAAAAAATCAATTTATACGTCCATTTTATAGAGCGCCTGAATAACAAATATCGCATTATGACAAATTTACTACTATTTTCAAAATAAAATTTAAGTTTTGGAAGAATAACAGGGCAATTAATCTTTACGAGTCTATTTTTTGCGAATCCTATCCTATAACTTGACTATCTATTTTATTTTTCTTTTGTCTACAATTTATCGTGCCCGGTGCTCACATTTTTTCGCTGTTTGTTTTTGTGTCATGTGTTATGTTGTGCCCGTATAACAAATGTGTCTTATTGTTATCAATCTCACTCGTTTGAATGTTTTTGTTGTGGCAAAAATGGCGACAGTTTTTCGCATATTCTCTATTCTTTAAACCACATTCGTACGTGCAATGCTGAGTTGTCGAAACGATATTTATTTTCGTGGAAAAAACAAATGAAACATTATAGCTTTTCGAACAACAGGAACTTAAGCGAATAGTATTCCATTTTCAAAATAAAACGTTAAACAGCAAAGTGAAAACACTCGATTATAGACTAGACGCTCTCGCAATTTGTCGACTCGGCGTAATTTAGGCGGGAAATTGATTTTTTATGCCATTAAAGGGCGCGGGGTGCGGGGCGACGCGAAACTTATCGGTTTTTCGCGCCTCGGGCGGCTCGCTGCTGCCGCGCTGAAGGTCAATGGCTTTATTCGATGATGCTAAGCCGGCGAAATGTGCTACTGCAAGGCGATGTGAACTTTTCACTGGATTTATCGTGTCAAATAGTACTTTATAGCAGGGGTTTATTAATTTAATAAACATTTCCGCATTTAAAAGGTTGATGGCTGTTATTGAACCAATACTAGCTAAGACTGGAATTAGAAGTAAATGAAATCATTGGGTGAAATGATCTGTATGGGGTAGAAGTGACAAATATGTATTACGATTAATTAATGTCCACTTTGAAGGATAAATTGGCGAAATTCCTTATTTTATTAACGAATTCCTAAAATTTTTATGATCCCAAGCTTTTAAAAAAGTCATTATACCTACGTAAAGTCTTCATTGTTTACCACCCTAGTTTATAATTTACGAGATAACTTTTCGTTCAGATGTTAAACCTTCATTTTAAAAGCTGTATTATCACCAAGATGGCGATAGAACTCGTTAAAACTCTCAGTAAAAAACTAAAGACAATTCGCAATAACTAGATAGCTTTAACGTTCGCTCGAAAAACTGAGACTGATTTCCACGAAGCAATTTATAACTCGCTAAAAAGAAACCGTTCTAATAACTTTAATTGTCCAGAATCACGACGCAAGTCGTCGTCTACGAAAGTCGATCGAACGCGGAAGCGTCGAAACGTAGGTATATTGCAGCTCTTACAATTCGTCTGACGCACACAAGCGCGCCGTGTACAATATTCATCAAAACAAACGCACACATACGCGCGGCGTCTGCCGAATTACACCCACACCGACGAAGTTACGAGGAGCGAACTATCCTGCCTTTGTGGTGGTGTGAGTGAATGAGAGGGAGAGTGTGACGAAATTTCACTTTCCGTTTTGGCAACGTCGCGCGGCGCCCTCCGTTCGTCGACATTTGTGGGGGTGCACGACTAGTTCGCTCTGAAATCGAAATTTTTAAATGTTCGGCCGACGGCGATACTACGGAACCAAGTTTCATCAAGTGTGAAAGTTTAAATTGTGGTGAAATACATTCCGAATGACTTGTATTTTTTACATATGCAGATAAATTAACATCAAACGTACCTAGCTTGGGACTAAAGAAAGGTTTTTTATTATGTCGTATTAACATCACAAGGAATAATTCAATGAGTAACGATAATAATACCTTATTAACTATTCAAATTGTAAGACTCAAATTTGTATTAGACGAACCAACAATATATTTTGTTTTTATTCAGCAAATTCGCATGGGCAATCAGAGGGGAGGCGAATAAAAGATAGAAGACGGAGCAAAAAAAAATTAAAAGTGAGTCGTAGTAAACTAACGGTACTGTGTGTGGGGCATTTCAAATACTTCAAAAGCACTGACGATTCTCGGAAGTGTCATCCTCGGGCGTGCGAGCGGCACGGTTGTATATTCCCGTCTCGCTCTCACGACTATCGACTCACAAAGGGACGCGAGTTGAATACTTTTCGTGCAATTTACAGTTTTATAATTCCGCGCGCGTTGCGTTAAAATTGAAACTTATTTTCTGCGCGATGACAAATGTAGCATCATTTGCTTATCGTGGATGCAAAACGAGTAACTTTTGGGCGGGGAAAATTGAAACTTCAGTTTTAAGTTATTTTGCATACCTAATAACAGTTATTATTTACTGTATTGAGACAATCCTGATATGAAGGACCAGTTTCACTTTTGCGTTTTCAGTTCTCTGACTTGTGTTCATTTATCTGTCCGAAAACTGTGTACCTATGTGAATGCTGTTTTGTTTTATTAATTTACAAAAATGGCAACATCAATGTTAGATAAATTATTAAAGACTTATCGCACAGCGGTGTAACTGGGTCTAAAAATATTGGAGCATATAGCTAACTGAAAGGAATTTACTGGAAATAAACAGCTAACATTACAATAATTATTCCCGACCGATAAATCGAGTTTTAGACAACTGTCAAATCCCGGGCCTCTGCGCTGAATCCATTAGGGTAATGCCAAGGTCTTGTGTCGCTTGTGCACAACTATAGGCCTATGTGTCACATTCACATAGGAATTAGGTACACAACTTTAGGTAGGTAGGTTTAGGTTAGGTCAATAGCCACAAGGCTGGCACCGGCTCGTCCCAATCGGGTGTGAAGGGGAAACCGGGGCAGTTTATTGGGTAGTGGACGCTTTAGTCTCGAGTTCCACACACGGCCGCAGGTCTAGCTAGCCTGCGGTTATGGTGCATAAACGCATTCTCTTCCAAATAAAAAGGATATTTCTGATTGTAAATCCTCAGTCACAATCCAGAGGTGGTGTTATTGCATCGAAAAGCACGTTAACCCGTTTGTTCTATTCTTTATATCAGTTGTGTCAGATTGCTATGAGAGTGAGGGAATAGGGAGTTCACGAGTGTTTGCGTCTTTATGATAATTTATGAAAAATCCTGCATAGGTGGGTGATCGATTATGGGCTGCCGTAACCAAAAATAGTCTGGGATGATATAGTTGTTATTACTGTAGAGAACTGCTAAGCTAGCGGAGTGGTTTCATATACCTCGTCTAATGCATGAGGATCGTTACACGTCCTTATTACCTTAGCTTAACGGTGATAAAAGCCTGCACAGTTAGATTAGGATAAGTGGTATTCGAAGCCACGACCTTTGGTGTAAAAAGCTTTAAAAGGTTCTTAGCTGTTAATATTGCAAGTACTTAAGAGGATTACTTAAGCATTGTTTTTCAGGCTAAGATATGAGAAACTGAATTAAAAATCTGCAGAACGTAAGTTTCACGTAATACGCGTCGTATTACGTCACGGGACACGAACTGAGCGGTGACCTTTTAAATGCCTTCCTAAAAATGTTACTTTAATTTGCGTCATTCTCCTGATAAAAAAATATAGCAACTATATTTTTATACTACGCTATTTTATCATTAGAATATACAAAGAAATGTATGTCGAAAAAATTCACTAGTTTCACTGATAAGTAAAACGAAAGATACTGGACGTAACGTAACGTAACGCAAAATAAAGTTAGCTATAAGTTTGTCATCTCAGCTTAGCATTGCCGTATGGCCACTTTTCGAGTCTGTGAAGGCACGTTGATAACAACTGTTCCTTTTTAATGTAACATCATTGTTACTTAATAAACGTTTCCTTTAAAAAATAAAACAAAACATGTCGGTTCTTTAACACCTGACGCCGAACAAACGTGATAAATCGTATTCCGTACAATTTTAGCCCGAAGTCGTGAAGCTTGTAAGTTCACGCTTGTCAAATCGATTGGCCAAGGCTCTGCAGGCTGCGCAGGAGTCGGGTTACGCCGGATGCGGCCGCGGAAGTGGCATGGCCGCCGGACGCGCGCCATCTTGCTTTTACTCTGCGCGTGCGCCGAGGATGTGCTTTTGTTTTTTAAGTGCGCCAGTTTGCGTTGATCGGGGAAAATAAAGTTGAGTTACAAAAAATATATCGCATTTGCAAGTCGTAAAAGTAACAGGATGAAGGCTTCCATCATTTAAAGTCTGCGTTTTTAAAACGAATTTATTTCTGCTAGCTTCCACCCCCTCCCCCGTGTTCATTGTGGGCGATGGTAGACAATTTTGTTTTTGATGATAATTATTGTTTCTTATTCTTTCTAATATGTCTGAACGCGGAGGCGTTTTTATTACTCTATGGTCTGAACAATAAACAATACGTAACATGTCAGATACTTAAAACAGTTTAGGCTATAATGAGTTTTCATTTAAATTAAAAAAAAATCTGTACCTATAATCAGAAAAATTAACCCTTTTTCATTATGTGCATTGTATTGGTTTCACACGTACTAACCTCATATGGAAAACGTGCAAAAAAGTGATTAAGTTTTTTCCGTGTCTTATAATCTTCCTTCATAGTTCGTACAAAAACAGTTGGTTTAACATACTCAACATAAGCACAAGAGGAAGGTAAGCTATTAAAGAATTATGTTTGATCCTGTCTTTTAAAATAAAAGTAAGAAAACTCTCTTTTCTAAAGCAACAATAAATCGTCGTCTGCACCGCTGGTTTTAATGCGACACGCATCTGCACTTCGCGATATCGTCGCAGCCGAAAATGAACTTTATGTCATAAAAAATATGGTATTTTATCACGGGTCGTTATCAAAGGTATTCCTGTTGACATTTGACAGCTCGGATAGCTGAATAAAGTCGTATTGTTGTCGGGTTTTGGCAAAAAACGTTGTATGGAGGCCAGGTAAAGATTCTTTTGTGCTTAGAATGGTTGCGTCTGGCATTGTGCAAGAAAAGCTGCGATTTCGATGCGCGCCGAACAATGTCTGATAAATTATTTGCTAATTTAGTGTTAGATTGCACCTGGTGATAGTGCGAACTTGTGGTCGATTCGCATTTGTTTTCGGAGAAGACATCGTGTATTTGATCTTTGATTACAGAGTATCGGTTACTCGAAAAGAAATTTACTACTTTGAAAGCAGGTTGAGTTATCATTTTAGCAATCCTAACTCTACATTATTGGTAATCGCTCATACTATGTGCCCAAAGTACACAGCTGTTTTTGATTATTTGTAATAGATTTTCTTTGTCTTCAGATATGTAAGCTTTTGTTTAGTATGCCTTCCTTAAATATTCATGAAGTGGCTCATTAAAATCAATGTTTATAAAAAAAAATGGTTTTGGTTGAGAAAAGAACGTAATAATGTGCTTCCTTACTAAAAATTGTTCCGTTTAATTAGTATTTTCCCCCATTTCAAAAACCTTCACTAAAAGTAAAAGAGTTTCTTCACCTCCATAAATAACCCCCCGCACTAACGTCCAGGAAAACAAAGTAAGATTAAAGACTTCCCTACCTACATAAACTTATAAAGTTACGTTAACATCTGAGCCACAAATCGGACTAATTATACGGCGGGAGAAGAAAAATCCAAGCGGTGCCGTAATTAAAGAAACGGCAACAGAGCGTTTTGCGTGGAAACGAGACCGGGAAAAATGCAACGTCGCATTTTCGCCCCCGATCGCTTCCCGCCCCGCCCCGCGTGACTCATTCAACCTTTCAACTTGAGCTAGTGACGGTGAGCTACCACCGAGGATCAACTCGAATGAATATCACTTGAACATCGCTTCGAGCGAGAATTGCGCGAGTTTCACTTTGACGGTTCTATCGTTTTCTTTTTTAGAACGCTGTTTTTTTGGGTATTACAGTATTTTTACGTATGTTTCCCTTTGATGGACTCATATGTAAAGAATGCGAGCAAATCATTCTGTATTCTAATCCGCTATTTTATTTTATTTGAAGCCTTGTTCAATTATTTATTCTCTGTGGTTCGGATTTTTAGTTAATTGTAAACATTGGGGTTCAAACTTAATGTACGAAATTAAAGAACAAAATTAAAGTTGTACACTAACTACGCCGTTACCTTTACGTTGGTCGCCATACTGCATGTCTGTTGCTTCTGAAATAGAGGGCGTCTTACCTGCAACAAAGATAAAACAATATTAATTTTGAAACAAAAAGTTTTAAGATTAAAAATTAAAAGTAAGTAAGATAATGCCTCGATTGTCTAGACTCTAGCTAATGGTTGAGTACTTGACCCAGACCTAGTAGGGATCTTGACTTCAATATCCGGATCGTGCAACAATAGTGTTAGAATTTTCAAACACCGCTCGGGTTTGTGATCAACAATCTGCCATTAAGCCTGTACCCATCCCTGTGGCGATGTGTAAGTTTTGATATTGGAGAATAGAGCTGAACAAATCTGCTGAATATCAACAGACACACTCGCAGCTAAGGACCATAGCTAAAACTATGATAGCTATCCCAATACTTGAAACATTTCTATCAATAAATACACCCAATCACCCAAGGGATTGAACTCATGACTTTAAGATCTGCAATGTGCCGTAACTCAGCTAGATCATCATCATCAGCCTATATACGTTCCCACTGCTGGGACACAGGCCTTATCTCAATTGTGAGATAGTATGGGCCATACTCCACCACACTGACCAATTGCGGGGCGGTGAAGTTACTCAGCTAGATACTAGATACGAAAGTGACCATATCCAACACAATACTTTTTTTTTTTCGGAGGAGAATGCGTTTATGCACTATAACCGCAGGTTAGCTAAACCTGCGGCCGTGTGTGGGACTCGAGACTAAAGCGTCCACTACCCACTAAACTCCCCCAAATCCCCTTTACATCCGATTGGGACGAGCCGGTGCCAGCGTTAGCTATTGACCAGCTCATCCCCGGGTACCCCGACTTAAAAGGCCTCAAGTCGGGGTGGCGCCTAGGGAGGGCTACCCGAGAAACAAGGTGACCCTCAGACTTGGCTCAAACGACCAGTGCAATGCGGACGTTGGGGAGCTACCCCCGCCCGCAGGTCAATCCAATACAATACCTATAATAGTGAAGTGTCACATCAAATTGTACTTTTAAGATAGGTCGTGTAATTTCGCTGCGATTAATCGCAGAGAATGGTAGAATGTGATAAATCCAGGCGCAGCTGACGCGGGCATATGGCGCGACTTCCGACGTACCTGCGCAGCTGCGCGGGCGCACACACGTGCGGAAAGGTCGCGGGATGCTTACGGTCACTTAGACTTTTATACGTCAGGTATGCAGTTGGTGCACGCGAGACACGGTATACATGGGAAGACTGTTAGATATGTTCTTTAATTCGCGGTCTCACCCGCGCGTGATTTCCTTTTTCAACTATCCCCCCCTTTCCGGGATAAAAAGTATCCTATGTTATTTTCCTGGTTCTAAGCTACCTCTACACCAATTTTCAGTCAAATCGGTTCATCTGTTTTTAAGTTATAAATAGTGTAACTAACACCACTTTCTATTATACAAATAGATGTGGTCACACAATTTAAAAGTACAATACTGGCGGTGTTATCGCCTAAAGATAGTAGTAGATAATACTGGTTATAGTATTGTTTTAATTAAATAATACTAGTATGTACGAATTTAATATTTATAATAAGTTTTATCGACTGTGTTGTTATACCGACTTAGCTTCTAAACTCTTTCTCTCTTAGCATTATTATTGAAACTATTGCTAGAATATCTTGTCGTAACCATGACTGCGATCTTCTGCGATTTTGCAGGAACTACAAAGCTTGCCATCGATTATGCTAGAAAGGTCACCGATGACGTATTAATCCAGGTAATGGGCGATGATAGATTGCTAAACTCATTTGCTTTAATGTGCATTGATAAAGATACTGAGCTAATATTCTGAACAATTAAGACCGTAGTTAAAGGAATATTAGGTAGGTACGTGAAGGACTCATCACAATCATCTTCATGAAAGTGCAGCGTGAGAGATAAAAATATTGAATATATAATCACCAAAGCATATCAATATGCCCAATTTCCTTAATTTAAAACAAGACTGCAACTTGTTCAATAAGAATAACTCATAGAACCACCGACTACAAGATGGGCGACTAAAATGACAAAAACAAAATATATTTATGACAAGATTTTAATCTTTTATAATATTATCTATAATCTAACATTAAAATTGCATTTCCTTTTCTGTAAAAATAAGGTAAAAATAAGGAAGGTTAAAGCTTCAGAGTATTAAAACTTTCATGACCACATTATTTAAAATAGCGATTTAACATTTGTGTTCGCAAGTTTTTTTTTTTAGCAAGTGAAATGTTCCATTACAAATATTACCATGTACGTTTTATGGATTATGTTGAACTTGAAAGTTAAAGAGTTTTATGGGGCCTAAACATGGGTTTCGATGCGAATATTTTAAAACAAGCCATTA
Source organism: Mecyna flavalis (assembly GCA_949319885.1). Lineage (NCBI taxonomy): Eukaryota > Metazoa > Arthropoda > Insecta > Lepidoptera > Crambidae > Mecyna > Mecyna flavalis. The sequence goes on from OX439430.1 coordinate 18,523,822, forward strand.
ACTGTTCACACAATGTAATTATTCCTTTGCCACACAGTCCTGTGATATTTCGACTGACCTTTTTGAAACAATATTAAAGAAAAATTTAAAAATTCTAACCTGTTCTATTAAATGCACTGACATTTTAACAAGACTAAATGTGGATAAGAATGTTCATCTAAAAGTTATTTTTGTACATTAATTATAAGAGAAATTCGACATAGTTGGGCAACATAAACGATTATGTTTTCGATTATAAGTATATGGACACCTCATCGTCTTATTTTTCGTTTTATAACACCTTGTTTTTAACTAATTTGTAATGATAAATTCATGTAAATCATGACTTAATATACTTATCTGCAAAACAATGGAAGGAATGAGTATCTACTACAATTTACTGTGTATTTTAAAACATGCATCCCATGCCAGGATTCAAAGCTCCTATGACCGATGCATAGAATGAGTCTTCTACCTGGGTGTACCATAAAAAACAGGTCAATGACCGCGACAGCTGCTCCAATTCAACATGGCGGACATTTATGTCAAAAATTAATAAATGCAAGCCAGTTTTCGTTTGATGGATCGTGTATGGAGCGATTTACTCGCCACCGTTCTTTATACGACGAAGCACTGAAATGTATTTTTTATTCAACATCAAAAAGATGATTTTGGAGATGGTTTTTTGTATATTAATAAAGAGATTAATGGACTGCATTTACATATTTTTAAAGTGCAATGAAATATGTTTAAACGTAGTAAAATATTTTTGATATTTAACACACGAATAGCTCAGAATCTAAAACATATGCATTATGTAAACATTTTTTTATTGCAATGTGTAACAAGACATGCAGATCGTACACCTGATGGTAAGCGCCACGTCTGCCCTTAGACAGTTCAGTGCCAAACAGTAACTAAGCAGTTACTGTCTGGCACCGTCCTGCGCCCGCTACACCATGACGACAGTTATTAGGTCTCATATACCCAGTAATTTCACTAATGGTAAAATAAAATTTACATTTGAGTACTCCACGGGCAGTGGTTTTTTTTTAAAGTTTATGTGTAGCAATTGATATCAATCAACCCTGTTAGCACATCTAGACAGTAACATTTATTTAATTTAAATTAACACCTACATATTAACATTTACTTTAATTAAAAGGTTTCATGAAAATACTTAGCTAGCCACCTATCACGCTAGGTAAGGCAAGCGGCATGTCCTTAACAGTATTTTTCTTTTAAACAAACAAACATGATGTGTCCCGTGATAGGACCTTTTTATAAAAATTTAAAACATAATAAATAAAAAAAGTATGCAAGAAGTTCTGCAGATATAAATGGACATAATATTTTGGCTATTATTTGTGTGTGCAAAAGGAAAAACTAGTATTAGAGTGTCAATTATATTTGGACGAGCCATTTGGTGTAATGGTCGAGAAGTCGGCTATTACACCAAAGGTCGCGGGTTTGATTTCCGCACGGTACAAACATTTGTGAGCATGAACTTGTCTGTTCGTATCTGTCTGGGTGTTTCTATGTATAATATGTATGTATTTACAAAAAAAAAGTATATAAGAAATGTTCATCCGTTGTCTGGTACCAATAGTACATTTTTTTATATTAAGCAATGAACTTCAGGAACGCTTGAATCTGTGTGTGTAAACGTAAAACTCCTTTTCAAAATCCCATTGGTAATAGGTATACTAGGTCATTTAGTGCATATATCTTAATCCATAAAACCATTGCTTCATTGTAATTGACGTCCACCTCTACCATAGACAATCGGTCTGTCGCGTGAGCTCACGTAGAGTCGATTAGACTCGTCGCCTCCGATTGACGATAATCGTAATTACGTGACAACTGCACGTAACCCGTTCACGCGGGAACAGTAGAGTGAGATTTATGATTCGGTTCCGATTTACTAACGCTTTTGCTTTTCTGTGGAGGTGTTAAGTTAGAGAGTTCGCTTATTTAAAAAGTGGTGCTTTTTGGTGCAGCAGAAAGTTCTACTACAGCAAAGAGCACCACTTTTCAATTCATAGGCACCGGGTTTTGCATGCTTAAACTTCGATTTCAGTTTTACCATAAATAATGAGCATTATTCCGAGATGAAAATAAGCTTATGGTCTTACTTAAAATCTATGTCTGTTTAAAATTTTATCAAAATCAGTTTAGTGGTTTAAGCGTGAGAAAAGACAGGCAGAGAACAAAGTTGTTTTCCAGGAACCAACCAAAAATCGTTGGTCAACAGCTGACGTACCTCGCAATATATTATGAAAGTCCTAAAAAGTAAAAGCATGATCCTAAAATTTCTGAAACCCTTACTCTAAATTCAGAACACAATCCACATACATCAATCTGAGCTCACTATATCTTCACTCGATTTAAGAGGACTCGAATCAGCTTCCCACCTCCGATCACCGATAATCGTAATTACGTGACAACTTCACGTAACCCGATCCCGGCGGGAACAGTAAAGTATAATTTATGATTGAGCTCCGGTTTTCGAACGCTTCCGTTGTCGTCAAGATGAAATGTCAGTAAAGTAATGCGGCACTAAGATCTGTGGAGCACGAGTACTTTAAGTCACTCAGTGAATTTCCTTCCATGTAAACATCTTAAGGAAATAATGTAAAAAGATATTACACTATTTATGTATCTATTGTTCGATTGGTCTTGTTTTTATCCCTCCCAACTGCATGACCCAACCCACGAAAATCTAATATCAGTTTAGCAAATTATTTGGGGTCAGATCAATGCATGCAATCTGGCGTGATATTCATTTCCTGATTTTGAGTTGTGTTAATCACAAACTATATATCATATACCTACGGACGTACGAACTGTAACGAATTTATTTTCGAATAAGGTTTAGATTTACGATTACCGCTCTGTGTTTGGCAAGACCTTTAAACAATGACTTGATTTCATAATGGACATGGATCTTTTTAAGTGAGTTACATCCGTTTTAAATGGAGTTGCTTCACTGGCATTTAACACATAGTGTTACCGTTTGCTCACACTCAACCCTGTAACGCTACACGGTGGCACCTTTATTTGATTTATGCCATGTTTTTTATCCAACTTCGCCTGGGAATCCTTCGACAAAGTTACTTATAGCTTCATTGTAGGTGTCCCTGCTTTATTTATCGGCGCAATGGACGTACTTGTCATAAACGGAGAGGATGTGCTGTTATCGTTCACACATGATTAAGTTGTTTAGGGCAACAAAAGACAATGTAGTGTCGTAAATTGTTGACACAGGGTAATAAGGTGTGTTTTAAATAAATAATTTCGATCAACAATGACTTATGTTCTTATTGTTCGGACACCGATAAAGAGTACTTATGACAACCCCTGCCTGAGTATAAAATAAAAGTCAGTATTTTAAAAACCAATGAAGCCAACTGTCTTTTGTGTTATTAATCCTTCTAGCCCCGGATTACTAGACACAATAGAAAATCTATTGTTATGCGGCACCCGAGTGCCGGTTCGGCGTTGAGTGGTTAAAGCAATTTTCACATATAAAACATCATAATCAAAATAAGATTGGATCATAAAAGTGTTGTATACTGAAAGTTCAAATCCTATTTTCACTAACTACATTAATTCTTTATCGTAAATATTATTATTCCAAAACACTAACTAAAGGATTTTAATTAAACCTTTCATTGTGCTCGTTAGACCGTAGCGATAATAAGCGCAAACTATAAATAAAATTGCCGCACCCATCAGATGTTTAAGTTTATTCTCATACAAAAAGTTTTTATTCCAAATTCGACACGCATCTGTCTCTCATCCTTGCATTAAAAATTAACAATAAATAAGTCCATGTTTATGTGTTAACATGATTAATACGAATTTTTAATTCAACAACAACAAAATGTTGTCGAAAGCATGTAAAATATCATAGCTGACACCTGTTCTATGGAATAGCATGACAACTTGCAATGCAATATTGTTTTATGTTTTTACAAATAAGCAAGATACGATTGAATCACGGAATATGGATTGAATATTTATTAAATTAATTATTCTTTAATCAAGATAAGTTGAGGAGAAAAGAATGTTAAATAATTCAGTCTATGTTAATATTGCATGTAAAAAGGGGATCACTTTAATAATATAATTTATTCGATGTCTGCTAGTATTAAATTTACCGTTATTTTCACGGTAATTACCGTATTAATGCCTGTGCTTTATCTAGTGTTTTAGTACGTGTTTTAAACTAGCGATGGGCTAGGATTTGGTAGCCTTGTTGTAAAAGGTGTGATGGTGGCTGTTTGTTTACTACTTATCGACTTCTAATAGATTCTATACATGAAAGATAGGACTGAAATCTATAAAACTCAAAGGTGACTGACTGACATAGATAGATATCAACGCACAGCCCAAACCACTGGACGGATCGGGCTGAAATTTGGCACGCAGGTAGATGTTATGACGAAGGAATCCGCTAAGAAAGGATTCTGATCAATTCCCACGGGAACGGGAACCACGCGGGTGAAACTGCGGGCGGCTGCTAGTTTGATAATGTTAAAGATATACGAGTATCATAGACATGAAATAAATGTTCTTTACCATTCTTTGCTATTTTGTCTGCAATTTTAAAGCTTTTAACATACTAAACAAAGTTTACGCTTTAGCTTTTACAGCTAAAAGAAGGATAGGCGTCATTAGCAGTAATATTTCAGGCAATTAGCCCACCACCTGGCTAGTGTTGAGCAAATTGTTTACTCAGAAGCCAACTAAATAGGCCATTTAGCCGGTAAGATGTAGCACCGTTTATTATGCATAATTGCGATGCAACCACCCCGCCATCCCTTAATCGCCCTATCGCCGACCATCTTTGAAAGCGTTCTATTTACCTCAATTACAGGTATACACCCCGTATCTCTTACCCTAGTGCATAAAAAACTGCAATTTGCCTATCAGTGCTTGGGTCACACAATAAACTTGGCTTATACCCTTCCTAATGTAGTGAGAGCTCCCTCCCGCTTCTCTCACTTGAGAAATCAGGTCTTAGAGGGGTCGGGAGATGAGCGCGGAGGGCTCAGCTTGAGCTGGTGAGAGCTGAAAGGGTATGGAAGGCTTGAAGCTGCGAGGTCGTTAGCCTGCAGTTGATTGTTCGATGAGTGCAGCAATGACTCACTTGTGAATGTAAATAAACGGGAAAATATGTGGGGAAACAGGATATGGCGTATTAAAGAATGGAGTTAGATCTAGATTTCGTATTTTACGTTCGGCTGGAGATGGAGAGCCGGCTAATCGCCCTTTTGAATTTTATGCTCGAATACACAGTAAGCCTGGTGGTTGATTTGAATCATGCATTTGCTCATGTATGATAATTTGATTTTAAAATGTCTGGTGAACTGAATCGATTGGAAAAGCTCGATATTGCTTGAAATAGTATGGTGGTAAGATTATTTGATGGACAAATAAATTCTTGTTTGTTAATTTTTGGAACAACCTCATCATCATCATTATCAACCTCACGATAAAAGCTTTTCAATAGGCGTAAATGTGTTTGAAGATTATCAATGAAAGAAAAGATATTGACAATATTTATCTTAAAGTACAAGAAATGTCTTTAGACATTTATTTCAAGGAAGTTCTGGATTTTTATTATGAAAAAATGACAATATGTACTTTACGTTAAATAAGATTTTAAACAATTAAAATTATTGCTGTGTTATTTAATTAATTACATTTTACAATTCAAAATTCTGGAACCGTAAAGGAATATCTGTATAATATTTCTACTATTCTTATGACTTGAGTCTCATAAATTAAAAAAGGGCTTGGCTGTGAACTCTGATTGTGAAGTTTTTCTCGTAAGACTTAAAATCTTATAAAAAGCTTTCCCCGCTTCCACATCACTACCGTTTGTTTTCAGAGCATATACATATATAATAATAGTGTCAAGTTGTGCGTATGACTTCCACACGTCCCCTCCTAACTAGGCAGTGCGTTCAGTAGGTTACCTGTTCCCCAGGCAACGCCTTCAACATTATATACAACCTAAACCCTTCCTAGTTACCTACGGGGAACTGAGCTTGTTTCTGCTTAGTTAATAATTGGGTCATTTAAAAAATAAACTGTCATTTTCGTAAACAACGCAACGCGGGAAAGTTGACGTTAATTTGACAGCACTGTTTTGTCTGAAGGTTTCGGTTTTTATAATTATGTCGAGTACCTAGTTGTGGTTTTGGTTCCAATTTGCTTTTGGTAATACCTATCTATCGCTTTTTGGGCTTTTTGTTTCAAATATCAAATATTTATAACACCTCTTATAACTGTTGTGTGATAGTTTAATTATGCATGAAATTGAAAAGTAAATAGGTACATTTTCAATTTGTATGTCTTGTAACTTACGCCAGAGAATTAAAAATAAACGAACATCAAAAACTATCATACTACATTAACAAATTATTTTATCTGTTTCGTATTCTTTTTCGATGGATCAATACGTATTCTTTTTCGATGGATCAATACACACGAATTTTAGAAAAGGTTGCGGCATTTTTGCTATGCTATTCAAACCTCGATATAAAATCTCCTCCTACTCGATTTACTATATCTCCATTTGGTATTAGTCTCTAACAATTAGTTTTCCACGTAGCAATCGCGGGACCCAACTTAAAACGTTATGTAACACTTCGAAATACAAATTTCGAACAATAAAAAAAAAACAATAATACTCCACAGAGTTGATATGCATTAGCAAAGAGGTCGTAACGAGTGCAGATTTGTAGGTTACCCGTACCAGCCTATTGCCCTGCGGGGCGGGGCGTCCGCACATAGCCGCTATGTACACGCACACACGGGAAATGAGAAAAACTGCGTAATTCATACTCCTTTCACGATTGGCGGTTTAAGTAACCTATTTTTTAATTAGTTTATTTTTTTTTAATGGCTAGAGGCGGTCAAGAACTATTCTGGTAAGTATTCGTACATTTTAAATACACAAGTACGTCATGTTAATGTTCTTTTTTAAAGCTTAAATAATATCGAATTTATTTTGATAAATAATGAAATTATTCAAAATCTACTCAGATTTCAAAAATCACTTAATTTTCATTCTACACCACACTTTTATTCAATCACGATTTTACCAGTAAGTTGAGTAACGCTGTTAAAATTTCTCATATGTTTTCAGTAGGTACATAGATAATATTAAAACAACCAACTTTTTATTATTACAACATAATTTCAAGTCAAGGGTAAAAATTCCCATTTATCTGTTCCAGCAAAATTCTTAACTCAATTTTACATTGACACTAGCCAAACATAAAAGTAAGAACATTTTAAACTAATGACACTGGCCAGAAATAAAAGTAAGAACATTTTAAAAATTAAAAAGATGTAAAGTCCATTCCAATCGTCTCTATTCCAAAGCGTGCAGAATTAGATCTCTCTGACGTAGAGGGCGGTAAAATGGGGGGTGTCGAGAGGCCCGATGGCCCCCGGTGGGAGGAGGGGGTTACGCTGCATAGCACTGCGCGTGTCAGTGGGGAACTCTAATGAACTGAACCGAACTAGTGCCGGTGTTGCGTGCAACTATATTCTTCATAGTTATAATAGATGTAGGTATAAAGTAAGTTGGTGACATTAAAAGTTGTGATGAAATCCGGCTGAAAGTAATTATTATTCCATCATAATTTAAACTTAATAGGTTAGTATAAATTCATGATTAAATAGTATTATTTTTATTAAAAAGAAATACGTAATGTTATCTGTGTAGTCTACCTATTTCTAAATCAATTTCGATTCCCAGTCTCCAGATAACATTTTATTTTAATAATAAGAAAAAAAGCGGTTCATATCCCTTTTCAAATTTATCCTACATACATATCATTTGCACTCTTTATATTACAGAAATGAATAATCATAAGCATAAATGGTACTGCTATTAAACTTACTAAAACGTTCTAGTTTTATTCCTTTGCCAGCACATACCCTGTTTATTTTTTAAATCGTCGCAGGTTTACTTTTTAAACCCGAGCCCTCGAGCCACCGCGCGGATCTATGCGCGGGCACGGCCTAACACGCCGCCCTACGCACCGTCATTATAACTTCTAAAGGTTTTAGTTTTCGCGTGAGCTGTCATTTGAATAAAGAACGCGTTCGAGCGAATGTAGTCTACTAACTTTTTTAATTTGTTTAAAGCAGGCCACTGGTTTAAAAAAAGGATAAACGTCCTGGTTGTAGTCAGTTGTAACTGGCTAAAATATTGGGGAGTGGTGTATAAATAGTTATTTATGTGACTGCTGCATAATGAGGGTCATTAAAATACGAATGTGGTTTTATGAAACGAACGAAGTGAGTTTCATAAAAGAATCACATGAGTATTTTAATGACTAATTATGTACAGTCACATACATAACTTTATCTTCATTCATACGATAATATGTCTATTTTATAGTCAGGATTGATGAGCAAACGCCCTAGTTACCAACTTAATCTGTATGTAAAAGTTAGTACTGACATAATGACTGACGTTTGTAGTTTTTAAAATCCATAAACAATCTAGACTCGAGTTGATTTCGATTCTCAAATCGATTGTTATAATTTCAGCATCGAATTAAATGTATAGGAATGGAACATAAAATTACTAATCGACTAATTCGATAATCGAAAAAACCTATAAATTTTTACTTTTAAAGAAGACGTTTGAAATTTGAACGAAATTAAGTATCGGTTACCGACACTAAAATGTAAACATTTCAATGCAGCCACAGATACTTATATCTAAATGTAGGGCGTTTGCTCATTGTAGGATCTCCCTTCTATCCTCGGATATAAACATAATGGAGCTGTACACTGGCTCGTTCACGCACGCGCACACATCAACACCCAGACATCCACTCTCGCCCTCGGCTCACGTGCGACTGTCCGACACTCTGTGCGGCGTGCGCCCGAGACAGTGTGTATCTATTTATATATAGATACTACCACAAACACTACATCCCTTTCTTATTAAAATAATTCTTTAATTCCGAATCACATTCAATCTCTGAACAAAATTGAACGAATACAATTTAGTCTTATAATTTACTTAAACTCAAAATTAAAATAATCCCTAATTATTTATCTTATATTATTAGTTTGTTCCGGACCCTCATTATTATATCTATCGTTTTCCATTCCCCTTCCTCTATTTCCTGTCCTGTTTGTTCGTTCTTCATATTCTCTTCCTTTCTCTTTTTGTTCTCTGTCTTTATTCCTTATTTCTAAATTTCGACATCGTCTTTAAAAAAAACAACTCTGTTGGAGATTTTCCGGTTACCGAGTGTGGAGTAGCATAATACATTAATTCTTAATTGATTGACGAAATGTCCATGACCGTAGTACATCATTTTTTGAAAAAATGCCGGCAAGACCTCGAAAAATGGCCCTGACCAATGAGTCGGTAAGCAATTTAGCATATATAGTAGAGATAAATATTCATATAAACTTTGTGTCAGGTCTTTCTTTTCAACGTGTCCTATTTTAAGCCTTTTATTATGTCGCGATTAAGACGCCTACGCCTAAAATACCAAAAAAAATTACAAATATTTTAGTAGCAGGGTTATTTTTGATTATGTTTCAATTACATCTGAGTTAAAAAGGTAGATTGGTCATCCACCTTAAGCGATGATTCACCACTAGAAGTTGCAGTAGAATTCCTAACTGATACGGTCTCAAACACATTATCAGAATTTTCTAAAATCTTTATAAAACCATCATCCAACCTTGGATGACGCCAGGCTTGATACGCTGCTTCAAACATTGCGATAAATTACACGCTGAGTCCCGTAAAGATTCTAACAATATGCACAAAAAGAAAACTTAAACCCGAATACTATAGTAAAGAAATAATTAAAAATAAATCAACTTCCAAAAAAACTATGGACCACAATGTCCACAATTAAGCAAATTGCTAATGATCAAGTTACTGCACTAATACCGCATGAACTTACTAAATTGAAAAAATCCGTGAAAGATTCCATAAATCAATACAACATAATATTTCTGCACAAAAGGTAATCAACTTGCAACTAAGATAAATAAAAGTAGTTGCAAATAATTCTCCTCCAAACTCCTTTTTCCTCGAGCCCACAGATCCTCAGGAGGTCTTGGATCTCTTATGGAAAGCGCCAGGATTGGATGGTATCAGCAATTAACTATTAAAAACTATCGGACACCTAATTGCAGAACCTCTTACAGCCATTTTAATAAAAGTATGGCATCAGGAATTTTTCCTCATGAATAGAAAATGGCAGATAAACCACAAATACACAAAAATGGGGCTAAAGATAAACCATGTAACTATCGTCCTATATCTTTGCTGGGTACCTTTTCTAAGCTTTTAGAGCGTGCCTTCGATACAGTTTCAAGGCGCTCGATTGGTTCACTAGTTATCTCTCTGATAGACAACAATGTGTCAGAGTAGGTGAACACATAAGCTCCTTGGAGCCAATCAGTTTGGTGGCCCGCAAGGGAGTATTCATACGCTACGCTGTTTATCATGTACTACGCTGTGTACATCAATGAAATAATGACTACCCCAATCCCAAATAGTAAAATATTGTCTATTTTGTCTCATTGTCAGTCATGGGAAGAAATCTATTGCACTATTTTTTTTTTTATTTGCAAAAAGTTTTTCATGGCTAAACCAAAATATTTTCACATTGAACCAATGACGTTCAATTAAAAAACCAGACTCACAATCACGCTCAAATATTGTCCGAAGCAAAAGTCTGCCCACCCGACTATTGGGCAGAGTTTTCGTTTAGTTGTATACAATTGACATTAAACACTAAATGCCACAAGATAAGGTGTTAATTTGAACGAATGTGTTAATGTCATCAGTGTCAAAGCCACTCGGACGTTTTTTGAGGAATTTTCTTAGAGATTGGGTGTCTAGTTTTATATTGAACGTCATTGCATTGAACACTTCAAAATTCAAATTTCTATGCTTTCATAAAATTGATGCCTCTAAGTCACCACCTATCATTCCTAAAATCTTTCCAGTGCATGAGTCTGACTGTTTATGGTCAAATATTTTAACCTACGACATCAATTGTGATTGCAACCACATAGATAGGAGTACTTCACTAAAATACCTAGGTATTGTAATGGATGAGAATTTAAACTTTAAAATTCATGTAGGTATGTGCAACAACTGGCAGAAACTGGCTGGAGTGCAGAAACTGATACACATGTTTAGGGTGCTGAGATGTAACCGATGGTCAAGTGTTAAAGATGGTTTATTTGGCATAATGTCAGTCAGTACTAAATTATTGCATTTTGACTTGGGGAGGTATAGCATCTTCTACTCTCATAATATTAGAACGGGCACAACGGGAGGTACTGAAGGTGGCGTTAAGTAAACCCAGACGATACTCAACTACAGATTTTTATAACGAAGCCCAAGTGTTAAGCGCCCGCCGACTGTACATAATGAGAGCCGTGATGTTTATGCACAAAAACACTCTAAATTTACCAACGTACAAACTGCTACTGAAGAAAAGGGTATTTAAGCTTCCAATCAAAGAAGTCTAAAGTTCTTTTGCTCAACGTTTCAAATCATTTCTGTTTTCCGTATTTATAATAAAATAGTAAACATGAGTGACTTAAAGTAATGTTCAGTCCACCAAGTTAAATCAACAATCTCAAGGCTATTGATTAACTGGAACATTGCCCAGTCCGAAAACATCCTGAGAAAATCGGTTAATATTAGGTAATGAATGACAGAAACACCATTTAACATACAGTATTATACAAAATCCAATCACTCAAAATATAATGTCTGATCTTATCTTCTCACATTTTTTATCCAGCGCTCCCTACACACCATTTCATTATTTCAAGTGTTGTAAGGTTTAGAACTATTTAAGTATTTTGTTTTAGAATACTTAATTACTTTTTTTTTTCTTTCTTAAAAACCTAATTTTAAAATAACACAGAATATAATCATTGTATCACATTTGTGTACTAAACTTACAACATAATTAAGAGCTCTGTGATATACCTTCATAAGATAATGTTAAAAAACAAACAATTTTGTCAATCTAACTGATTTGACTCCCACGAGACAGGCTTTGCCTGGTGTGTCAAATTTATATTCCGCTAAACAGAAGATATAAAATTTGCAGAACTCCAAGTTAAGGGATGTTTTATGATCGCATTATTTTCCAATGTAATGGAGTTTCTAACATCTCTGGACACTGCCCACACAGCACCATCCAGCCCCAAACCAAGCATCAGCCTGTGCCACGGGTGCCAGACAACGGATAAACATTACTTATATACCCGTTTTTTTACAAACACATACACATTATGCATAAAAACACCCAGACCGATACAAACAGACATGTTCATGCACACAAATGTTTGTACCGTGCGGGAATCGAACCCGCGACCTTTTGGTGTAATAGCCGACCTCTCGACCATTACACCAAATGGCTCGTCAAAAAAAACACAATATTCCAATTTAATGGACGTCTAAGATCGCGTTAATTTCCAATTTAATGGAGATCTTAGAACCGAAATACTTCCAATTTAATGGACGCCTAAGATCGCATTTGCTTCCAATTTAATGGAGATCTTAGAACCGAAATACTTCCAATTTAATGGACGTCTATGATCGCATTTGCTTCCAATTTAATGGAGATCATAGAACCGAAATACTTCCAATTTAATGGACGTCTAAGATCGCATTTGCTTCCAATTTAATGGAGATCTTAGAACCGAAATACCTTCTTCCAATTTAATGGACGTCTAAGATCGCATTTGCTTCCAATTTAATGGAGATCTTAGAACCGAAATACCTACTTCCAATTTAATGGACGTCTAAGATCGCATTTGCTTCCAATTTAATGGAGATCTTAGAACCGATATACTTACTTCCAATTTAATGGACGTCTAAGATCGCATTTGCTTCCAATTTAATGGAGATCTTAGAACCGATATACTTACTTCCAATTTAATGGACGTCTAAGATCACATTTATTTCCAATTTAATGGAGATCTTAGAACCGCAACAACTAGAATATAAACTTTAAACCTATACATATACATGTACTATAATATAAACTTAAAACCTATCCATATGGCCATTAATGTAGATTTGATTTTACGGGTTTTGTATCACTAAATAACATGAAATGTTTAAGCTATTTCTACCCACTGATATAATTTACTGCGTATATACTAGTATTTTAACGTTATTAAAATACTACACTCACTTCATCTACCGAAAACTCTTTTAAATACATTTATTAAACGTGAGCTTTTTAGTTTAAATTACCGGACTATCTGTGCTCGATAAACACAGCCGGCTCGACCCAGGAATCGAACCCAGGACCTCCACTACTTATTCAAACCACTAGACCATCAAGGCGTTACCTTCGCTAATTAGTAATCGTTAACTAGTATCACAAAGGCAAACCAAGGTCATGACGTAAATTACAAGTTATTTACATATTTCCCCTTTTTATCGAAAATAAAAATATTTTAGTCCGCCTCCCCTTTTTTTTTAAATAACAGCAAATTAAAAACGAAAGTACTTTTACCATGTTACATTTATTTTCGACAACGATAGGAATGTTAACGAGTAGAAAAAACATTGCATTTTGTCTTGGAAACTGGAACCGGTAATATTTTACTAGCCGGCGAGTACCTGACCATTCAAGCGTGACCGCGTACATGTATGTATTTCTCTGTTATTTTATTTTGTTCGGAAAACATACAGTGAAACAATAACAGAATAATAAACACTGCTTAAGAAACAATACACCATTTACATGATTTATTGAGGTCATTTAAACATTTTGTTCTCTCACCTCTCTCTCAACAGACGAAAGTGGATATAAATGTTATGTGTACCTTTTTGCCCGTCGCCAAATGTAGGATCTCCCTTCTATCCTCGGATATAAACATAATGGAGCTGTACACTGGCTCGTTCACGCACGCGCACACATCAACACCCAGACATCCACTCTCGCCCTCGGCTCACGTGCGACTGTCCGACACTCTGTGCGGCGTGCGCCCGAGACAGTGTGTATCTATTTATATATAGATACTACCACAAACACTACACTCATCGCTCCTGAATATAAAATAAACATATTATGGTATGGATGTAGATAAAAGACTTTATTATGGCAAACGACTTGTAAAACATTATTATTTCTGGGCTTTTGCTAGTTCATATTTTGATTTCTGGATCCCATTTTTCTTAACCAAAGTATAATACGCACTACCTATACAAAATATTTTAATCAGTTTTATATGTAGAGTTTTTAAGGGTTGGTTTTTCATTATATTGTTGAATTTTATGTACTTAATAAGAAATCACAATAATGAGTACCATAAAATTTAACAATACTCGTTAATTAAATAATTGGAGAGCCAATCTGGAGCTGATAATTTTGGTTTACCTATCTAAAATATAACTGTTTTGTTATTTTATAGTAATTATATTAAGCAAGAAGGTCATACTTAAAAGTCAAAGAATGTACATAAAAAAATATAAATACAAAAGCGACTTAGAAATTTATTAATATGCTACCCGCTTGCATGCAAGAGCGAAGAAGTCGCAACATTTCGTGTACTTACATAATTTTTCATTAACTAAAGCCCAACATTAACTAACGCGTAATTTCAAATAGCAATGTACTTAAATAAAATATGAAAACGAACGCACGCAATAAAATCGTCCTCTATCTAATAACCAAATTGGATTCATGCATTCTGTTCCAAAACCATCAAATAAATTCCGTTATTGATGGGAGAGAATCGTGCATTTTTCATAAATGTTTATTGCGCAAGAGGCTAGGATCGTAAAGTGTAATAAATTACTAGATTTGGGCGTACGGGATCGGATTTTAATAGTAATAATAAAATGCAACGAGTCCAGTTTCGTGTTGGTGCAGTGGGGTGCAGCACGCACCCCTCACGCACTTACCCACACACTCCAGCGCACGCACACGCTGTAAATATAGCACGCTAGGGCTGACACATACGTCTAAGTACTGAGAAGTGTAAGTCAAATATTACTCTACAACATTTAGTTCCTGCCACATGAAAAGGCTTTATGAGCATTTTAAACTAAATAAAATACTTTTGGTTCATTACGTTGCTGAAATGATACTTTATAGACGGTCCGCATTAATTCACGATTTATTAAAACAGTTATCTACTTTAATTCCCACTTTTGGCTGAAATTAGTAGTATAAGTCAAACTAGTATAGATAAAACTATACTTAATACTCATAAGTATTTGATGGATTGTCGAGTATTTTGGTGAACGAAAGAAACATTATAATTAGGCAACTGTCCAGATCCTCCCGTTATTTAGGTAACAAAAAAATCTCGAAGTCGTTGATTTTTAAAATTAATTAAAGAACAAAAAGTTATTACAGTCCATTGTTTACTTTTAATTAAATTTTAGCTCCTTTTGGCCAATCCTTTCCACGCGTAAATGGGCATAACCGTGCTAATACGCACAGCCCTAGTGGAAGTGTGTCGCCATTGGTCGCCCGGCTGTGTGCGTGCCCGCTCGCTCGTAAGAGGTCGTATGGATAGAGTTATTTATAACGCGTTCTAGGCTGTATGAATTAGTTGCGTGCATTGGGGTAGTCTTCGCTAGGAAAAGTATTGATTTGTACGCTAGTTGCATACGCTGGGAGCTTTCGCGAACTTTCGTGCCTTCGAGCTGTACGCAATGCTTTTAAGTAATTAATTTTTTAGGTATTTTATTTTTGTATACAATTTTGCCTGCTTTTTCTGATATTTTGTTCATAGAGAATTCAATT
Organism: Mecyna flavalis; assembly: GCA_949319885.1. Taxonomy (NCBI): domain Eukaryota; kingdom Metazoa; phylum Arthropoda; class Insecta; order Lepidoptera; family Crambidae; genus Mecyna; species Mecyna flavalis. The sequence continues at coordinate 18,539,607 of OX439430.1, forward strand.
TGTACAACCTTAATTTTAATTACAGTTGGTGTTGTTGCAATTACAAGATTTTATTTTAATAAAATGAAACGATAAATAAATAAATTAGAACCCTTATTGTCTGACGTATATTCAAGAACATATTGAAAAACGAATCTATAATAAATCAAGAAGTGAAAAATTACACAGCAGTTTTTTTATTTAAAGCCAAACAATTTAAGTATATGTCACCGCTGCCACAATTGCCAAATAATACTGAAGAATATGAACGCGTAAGAATGCTTACAAACTATTAAGATTAAAAAACATTAATTGACAGTACGCTTACTGTTCTTCTAATACAGACCTACAAACTTATCTGTTCCGGTGGCCAAAATTGGAACTAAGTGAAATGCAATGCAAAAACGATATTTAATGACAGTTCTAAATAGACAGTAGCGACGCCGCCACCGGAACAGATAAGTTTGTCGGTCTATATCTTGCTTAAAGTACCGCTTTTACATAATGTTATTTGTAATCTATGTCTTCAACTGATCCTTTATAAAGCTGGTATAAACATAATCTGTGTAAATCGAATGCACCGGTCCGAACCGGTTTGCGGTAACGTCTTTTTTCTCGTCACTTGAATGCGTACAGCTTTAATTCTCTATTTAAATTTTATTATCAACCGACAGTAGTTCTTTTATTCTTTAATGGCGAACGGCATATTCATACTGGACATGTTGGGACGTGCTTTGTAAAGGGATTAACAATCTGTCCTAAATGGTCCTAAATATTAGTAACGTTACGTTGTTTTAATTTTTAAATGGTATAACTTTGGGCTACGTTTTATTTAGGCAGAATAAGTTGTTTCATGTATTATTAAGTACAGGAACCTACAATAAGTTTGTTTATTTCTACTATACGTTATGTAAGGGTTAATTTTTTCTTTGTTATTTTTGTAAGAATACATAAATGTAACTTTATCACAAGGTGACTAACGTTACGTCAACACGAGTATGATGCTTAGTATTATAGCAAAGAGATGAGACAGTTTTCTTTTATCAAAGGGATATTAATAGAAGTTTTTCATATACGTGTAAAAACCTGGCTTATATTTAACATGATCCAGGTTTTTACGCACCCAACACAAGGTTTTAATTTGTAAAGAGTTTTGTAAAAAATGTGTATGTTCGCAGCTCTAGTTCCTAACACAGCCAATGATGGAGAACTTATTTATTAAAAACATTTTCTAAACAATGTGTTTCATTACAAATGTGAACAAAACACGGTGCATCAAAAGCTGCACAGTGGTCCAGCCACGATATGGAAAAAAGTCTAATTTCTAAATTCAACCGTTGCTTTAGAATATTACGCACCACAATGCGTTATTTGAACACGCGGCAGATGTTTTATTTAGAAATTAAAAATCGTTTGCCATTGTCGAAGGAGGCTTTGTGAAAATACGTGTTATCAAAAGCTGAGTCCAACAAGCAGAACATATAACAATATTTTTTATAACACCTTCGATCATTTTAAAACCTTTATACCGACATCAAAATAAAGGGGGAGAGTTTTCAAATTTGTTGTCGGTGTCAGTCAGCCTACTGTAGTTATCAAAATATGACAGTAATTGTATATTGTAAGTAATACTGTACTAGAAAAATTGTGAAAAGCGCCGATATTTGTATCTTTTAAACGAATTGGCTCGAATAGTAGTAGAGTAGAGTATTTTATTTAAGTACCAGTTTAAGCTAGGGCATTTTTTTATTATTGAAAATAGTTTTTAAATTTCGGATGTTACATAAAAATTAAGTAACAAAATTGTAAACATTTATGAACGTGCACGAAATGCGAAAACTTGTACCAAACATAATTTTACTAAATAATTACGCTTATTTAGTAAAACTAAGCAACTCTTTTTACAAGAGTTTGTCGCGCCGTTACTCCAATTTAACGTTTTAGTTTTGTTTAGTGAAACAACTTTGACATAAACAACTGTCTGAGCTGTTTCCTGTTATCCAACACACGCATAGCTGTTGGCGAAATTTAGAGGATATTGAACTTTATGACCCATCACCAACGAGCGAGCACCCTGGCGCATGGGCTTTTTCTCAATTGACCTATTTTATTCTAAAGAGAACTATGATTTTCTCATTTACATCTAATTCTTATGTTTGTAAAATTCAACGAAAAGGGTCGAATACTACGTTGCGTTTGCTACACAAAGAGAATATGATTATCTTTACGTTATTTTATCAGCAATTTAATGTTGTTTAAACACCAGAAACGGCCCTTATTTACGCTTTTGTTTAATAAATACATTTTTCCTTTTATAACAGGTTAATTATATTACTGCTATTTGTAACAAACGTAACGAAGGATTCTTTAAACATTATGTTACGAGTATATGCGATAAATGAGGGCGCTACTTGGAGGCTATATGAGTAACTAATGCAGAAAGCTGTGACTACAAAGTTAGCTTATGACACTTAAGTAATAAGTTGCTTATACCAAAGTTAAGTCTGCTATAAATACTCCTTTTCATGGATTCACGCGGGATAACTAGACCGTATTTATTGTAGTAGTAGCAGTGCGTTGATATCTTTTGGCAGACCAGTCATAGCCACGACAGCTAGTTTCACATGTCGCGCGTATTCTAGACATTCATTTAATACACTTGTAAATAAAATTGTCCTTAATTTGAATAATAACGAAAATCGAACAACAAAAGCATTTCCTCCACAAGACCGATAATGAACGCAAAAACGTCACTACGGAACAAGTTCAAAAAAATCAATTACGCAACGATCCCTTACACGTAATAGCTCAGAGCCGTGCATGCAAGATGCATCATTAATAAGTCGATTCGTCCTGCCCGTTACATCAGCTGATATCACAAAAAGCGCTACTTAACATCTGCCGGGCGGTCGAGGCCGTGAATCATCGGTCCTTGGCGCGTGCCGGTTCGGGAAAAAAAAAGACAAAAAAATCAAAAGTGTAAACTCCCGTCGTCCGTTATAATCGGTCGCCCCACTCGCCGTGGGCGAACCCACGTGCCTCTCGGCCTCGACTTATATTCGAAAATCAAGTTTGCGTCAATTTTGCGAGGACACAATTACATACGGGTGTTCTTTTTTCAAATCTTTCTTTTCTTGTGATTGATCATGGTAACATTTATTTTTAATTTGAAATACGACTAGTGTTGAAGGTTTTAATCTAATCAGGGATTAACACTCAAAGATTTTAGGAAAATATTCAAACGTTAAACACCGTTTTGTTCATTAAACATCTCATGTTTTGTACATGAGATATTAATTAAACAAAAATGGACAAAATACATGTGAAAATCTTCAATAGAAAATATCTACTTAAAGAAGTTTTTCATAATTATGTAGTACCTATGTTAAATTGTGACCCCAGATATTTCTTCTTTGAGTCTTGTAATAGCGTTTTATATTACATTATAACATATTTTAAATTGAAATTCCGAGTACTAAATTCATAAATTCCATGCCGATAAACTTATAAACAGTCACAAAAATATTTTGCGAATAGAAAAACCGCATATAATGTGGTCGATTCAAATCGCCAGCCTGTTTACCATTAACACGCAGCTTCAATAAAAATAATAGAGAATATCGAGAGAAACTTGCGAATAAACAATTCCAATTTGCGACAAGGACGAAATCTTGCAATAAATTTACATTCTTATTCGCTTAGCCGAACAATATCTGCTCTTATTCAGGCACAAATTACAATAAATTGTGAAAAAAGCACTAATATCGTAGGTCACCGACTTCTTTATAGAGGTTTATAAATCTCCTGTAGATTGCTTGGGAGATAAAAATTGGTTTTAATTTCATGAGTGCGATGTTCTAGCTGTTTGTCAGCGGACAATGTTGTCGATATAGAGAATGTATGAATATTGTAGAAAACAAAACATTAATGTCATTAAAATGTATGATAACTGTTTGTGTGTCGCTTTCAAAAGTTCGACTTGCCTGCTTGCTTAAGTCAACGGAATAAAGTTTATTTTTGTTTGCGTTTCTGCAGGTCGTGTGTCCTGGCTAGTTTCTCGGCAATTTCCCCTGCTCAATTGTTTGCGGCGCGACGCAAAGAAAAACACTATTTCTTTTGTGATATTTTTTTTTGGCATAGGCGTTTTATTGTTTTTTCTTTTAACATCCAATTTGTTTCTGGAAACGAACGGAGTAAAATATCGCTGTGTAATTATAATTATTTATTATGTAAGTAACTTCATTTCGGGATCAAGAGAAAGATCTTCTGCGTATGCATCGTATGTGTGTTACTGTATAACTACTAACTGTATGACTAAGTTATATTATAAAAGTGGAGATTGTTAAATGAAATATTGTAACCTTATTGGCGATTATAAGGAGTAACTATAGAGTAGAGTTTCTTGCCGGTTCTTCTCTACAGGTAACTGCATTCCGAATCCGGTGGTAGAGTCACTATATTTATTGCATCTTTGAAGCCTATTTGAATAAAGCATATTTTGATTTTGATGATTTTGATTTTTCTAGTAAGTCCAAAAAAATCATCGACCTAGATATTATTATGATTTTGACAAGATGCTTTAACCCGTTCATTTATAATCGAAATTATTTCAAAATTTAACGAAAACTAATGTTTTATCTAGTCATGAAAATGCGATAGGTTTGCCGACCATATTTACCTCAAAAAAGATTAAAATGTAGTCCAATCTTTAAAATATTCTTTAGAACAAATAAATAAAAGACAAAAAGGGTTCAACACACGGTACCGGCACCGGTGAATATAAAGCCCTACCAGGCTGCCAATTGATATGCGTACCACCGTGCGATGTAGGTCAATAGTATCGGAATAGGGAATCTTGTTATATGGAACACTGCGCGTCGCAGCGATTTTCTACGTGTTTACTTTTATAACAGAACTGTGACGGTCGAATGGGTGTTCTCCGAGCGGTTTGTCCCTAACTAGTCAGCGTCAATCAAGAATCAAATTCATTGAAGTTTAGGCTCGTATAAAGCACATAATGTCATAATTTTCCCTTTATTATTATTATTATTTCAACATTCACACGAAAAACTGTATGGCTTAGTATAGATAGATTTATTATCAATGTTGTATTTTCTTTGGCGATTAAAAAGAGTAACTGTCGAGTTTCTTGCCGGTTCTTCTCGGCAGATGACGGCGTTCCGAATCCATACTTGATACAAGTTTAGATGAATAAAGAATATTTTGATTTTACATACCTATCACAAATAACAAATTAAATATGTCAAACAAGCAATGTACGGTCAACAGCACATCACGGTAAACACTTGCAGTTCGATAATAGTAGTTATGCCCCCGACATAAGAGCGGTACAAAGTCCAAAGTGTTACGTCTGACGTGCTTTTGACTGTACACACGGTACGCTTGCACCACGATCCAGGATTTGGCGACTCCAGTTATTACATTGAAGCGTCTGCTATGTGACCTCTGTAACTTTAAACAGAGGAACCAGATCAATTCAAATCAGATTGTGTTTAATAAAAATATCTATCTATTGCAGTGAAAAAATGTGGACTTGTGATTCAGCGTCTTTATTAAGATCCTTTTAATCTAGCTGAAAGCTATCTAAAATATATTTTGTTTAAGATAAGAACATCTATCTATCTATCTAATACAGTGAAAGATTGTAGACTTGACGTGATCCAGCGTCTATATTAAAATTCCGGTCGTATTTCAGCAGGGATCGCGAGGAAAAATGCGTTGGAAGCATGCAGGCAATAAACATCACGTCATAAACTACATTGTATGTGCTTTTAGTAATTACTGGCAGTTTAAAAGTAACATTTTACTTAGGTTATCGAACAGGGTCGTATAATTTGTCTTTATAATATATGTCTTGGCGAATTATATTGTATTTATGTATGATATGTTTTTTGACCGCTGTCATAGAACTAAGCTGCACTTTAAAGCCCGGAATTCGTGAGTTCGATTCTCGTTTTGAATAAGTGCTACGGAGTCGTCTGGTAAGCTACCACCCACCCTAATGAAATCTGCCGCCATGACAGGCTGTGTTCCGGTATTAATGTGAAAATAGTTACTTTAGAGGAAAAATCAATATTATGTTAGAGGATAGAACTTCATGAACAAATAAAAAAAAAAAAAAAATTTTCCGTTACGTATGGTTATTATTACTTAAGACAACGAACCACCATATGCATTATTGCCACAAATAAGTAACAGAAACGCCCGATAAGGCATCAATCACCGCCACAATAGGTGGATCTGATAAATCCTAGAGGCGTGCGCACGCGCCGATTGGAGCAGCTGCCACGACCGGTGGTGTGGGCGGCATGTGCTACGGTAGGTATACAATGTGCTAGCAGAACATTGTAGTGCGATATTGGGTGAGTGTGAAATATAAATGATTAAAGAATAAATATTTATAAAATTATATATAAGTAGTGCTGTAAGTTTATTGCTTTTTTATTTTATTTTGTGGGTTAAATTTGCATACCAATAATTTGGTATATGTTTGTCCCATTCTATGTAACTACATTAGCAAGTAAATGATTCTGATTCTGATTTTGATAGATCAAGACATATTACGTATTGATACCGAATAGACAGAGAGATATTGAAAGAACTACTTGACCATCAAGGTGTTAAATGTGCGTTGTGTGAACATGTGCTATGGTAGGTATACAATGCTAGCAGAACATTTTAGTGGGATATAATAATGTGTTAAAAATATATAAATGACTAGCGGCCGCCCGCGGTTTCACCCGCGTGGTTCCCGTTCCCGTGGGAATTGATCAAAATCCTTTCTTAGCGGATGCCTACGTCATAACATCTACCTGCATGCCAAATTTCAGCCCGATCCGTCCAGTGGTTTGGGCTGTGCGTTGATAGATATCTATGTCAGTCAGTCAGTCAGTCAGTCAGTCACCTTTGAGTTTTATACATATAGAAAGAAAAGATTAAAGATGACGATATATTTTGTATTGATACCGCAAAGACAAAATAATAGGACTGTTTGATCAAGGTGTTAAACGTTGTGTGATAACATAGACATTTGGAATAGATACGCGGAAAAACACTTATGTATCTCTGACAACGAATTATTGACAAATGATATAGAGAGAGACTTTTCAATATCTTTCTTTTTATTTCTCTATTACCACATGACAAAATCGTTAAATGTGCATAACAGAGTTATTTTTAAAGCATTACTAATAGCTTAAAATGCATTCCAATTTTGTAACTAACCCGTTTTGATAAAGATAAAAGTTTTTAAGAAACGATTAAGTACCAACCACATTATAATTGAAAAAAAAACCTTTTTTAACACAAGTTGTATTAGTTAAAGTAATTCAACATTATTAAGCTGCGTATCTATATTAAGCTTTAATTAGCTATCTATTCATCTAACACAGTTGCAACTGGCCAACAGGTTAACCTGGCAAATGTCATGAGAAACCAAACGGAGGCAGATGTTTTGACGGCACGTGGTGTAAACATATCGATGGAATGACTATAGGTTTTCGTCTTCAAAGTTACTATCGATAGTACCAATGAAAGCTCGATAAGTTGCCATAAGGTTTTATCGACGAGCTTTTGCGTAAAACAAAATGAAAAATTAAATATGGCCTCATGAAGAAAGGTGGTTATAAGGTGGAACAAAACGTGTGGATACCCTAATTTGCTCCCCCGCATAATAATTATAAAAGCTTTATTACGTATACTTTAATATTACAGTGTTTAAAAAAATAAACTTTATTTAAAGGCAGTGCACATATTTTTGTGGTCTTTGTTCTCGGTGCTCTATTCACGTCAAAGTTTTAAACGTAAAAATAAATCAATTTATTTTATTATCGTAATATTTTAATAGTTTTCTAGAGCTCTATAGATATTTTTATCTACATAATATGTTACCAAAAGAATCAATTCTAAAAATAAAAGTTTTGTCAGCGATCGCCTATTGACACAAATTTTGTCAATAGACCTAATAATCATTAACTTTGATTCTAAAGTCACAGATCGCATATCGATAGATATCGATGAACTAACTGGACTATTCATTGACAACACTAATATAGAGGCACATGGTCTACGGCTCTATCCCGGCGCGTGCTCGATAATGTGCGCGACATGTGTGCTCCACAATGGTAAAAAACCACGGTAATGGTCTTTGCGCAGCTGAACCGTCAGACACTTACGAAAGGTGCGATAACACAATTCCGATTGATAGGAATTGATTGCTATCTGCAGTGTTTTATTTCCTTTTCAATAGACACCGATTTGTACAAGTAATTGAGCATACAGCTGTCAGTCTATTACAATTTTATTTAAGATGATCAAAGATTACTTTCTTACTCTTTACTTGAAATCATGACATAAGTAATGTAACGTGAGTTGATAACAAGTTGCGTAGGATAAATACTTTAGTCATTGAGGTAGAGAAGCATTACAATTCACACTGAGGCAAATAATTCAAGTGGCTACCAAACTGTAGGTTCCTCTGATTTTCAAACTTTTGATGCTAAACTACATAGATGGCATTTTTAATCATGTTATAAAGGTTTCGTAAATTTTACCTTGGGATGCCAATCCCACAAGGCGGGTACCAACTCTTCTCATTCGGGTGTATAGAAAAAAGAGGGGGAGTTTTAGAGGTAGTGAGATGAATATCTCTTTAATCTCAGTCCCACACAAGGGCATAGGTCTCGCTAACATGCGGCTGTGGTTAAATTCATTGTCTTCTGCACAAAAAATGGGTTTTGTAACTTCGATTATTCTTCTACCATTTTTTTAAATCAGCCTTTTAATGTTCCACTGCAGGGCAAAGGCCTCCATCCTTGAAATCAATTAGTTATCGCTACAATGGCTTAATCACCACGCATGCCAAATGCGGATTGGTGATCACAAACCCGAGCTGTGTCCGAAAAAACCGACACGAAGTTAGCTTGACCAGGGAATTGAACCCAGGACCCTGTGATCTTGGCCCGGTACTTAAACCACTAGACCATCGAGGCGTCTTCTACCATACACAATCTAAATAGTAAAAGAGACAGAAATAAAGTAAAGAGTACTAACGACCCTTTCACGCGCTATTAATTCCGCTGGTATATTTTGATTGCTTTTTTATGATAATGACTCTTATTGTCTTTTGTTTGTGTTTTGAATTTGTGTGGTAAGTCGAGAGTTCGATACGACAGTTATTTAGGCGAAAAAGTTTGTTGAGTATTTAGAATACGAGCTTTATGAGGTGTGAGGGTGGATTCATGTTTAATTTATAAAGTTAACATCTATTTGTTGTAAGAAAATGTAATTTTTAAACAAATGTAAATTTTGATTGTTAAAACATAATTATTCATGAATGATATTTTTTTTTACATTGAATTTCCAGTACAGCCACAGAAAGTACCTATAGCCAGAAGCAATTTCTTTGCTTCAAGCAAAGCTCTTAATATAATTCGATATACCGCCGCCATTTTTCCTCAAACTTTATTTACATTAAACTCAAAACCGTATTCAAATCCCAAAGCCCACGGGCAAAGAAACACATTAAACGTTACACCCGAAAATTGCTCGAAAGAACTAAGGAATTATCTGAATATATTTTTTTCGTGCCGGGTCGTTTGGGAAGTTTTCCTAGCGAAAGTGCGGGGAAAGGTAGCCGAGTTAATTTACGATTACAAGTTACCGGCTGCGAAGTTACTTGGGCAAATTAGTTTTAAAACAAGCACCGTAAAGCTGGCTCGGGCGGCTCCAGAAATTACCGTTATTTAGGGTCTACTTTGCAAGTGCTGAACCACCTGTGATTATGATTTGGGCTCGCGATTTTCGATCTCAAGCTGTTGTATACCGCTTAATAACGGGCTGTGAGCTGTGAGGAGCGAAATACCTTCTAACTGGCCTTATACAAATTCACTTTGGATTATTTCGAAATAATTTAAAAAAAAGATGTATTTGACCGTCGCTGTGGAACAGTGGCTAATCCGTTCGTGTGTCCTGGGTTTGATTCCCGCTTTGAGTCTGGTTGGTGATAGGACTTTGCGATTGTGACGATTAACCATCAGGTGGGCTACGAACATATCTACCAACTAGAAGAAATTAATGCGTACAAGTACAGTCAACAGCACATCACGGTAACCACTTGCAGTTCGATAATAGCACTTATGCCCCCGACATAAGAGCGGTACAAAGTCCAAAGTGTTACGTCTGACGTGCTTTTGACTGTACAATTCAGTACACTTAAAGATTGCAACCTGGCAGAACAACGTTTAAACCTATTTCATACTATAACAGACATCAGCAAGCAATAAATAATACAGTGACGTCCTCTACCCTGGTCAAGTGTGATTGACGCAAAGGTCACAGATACCGGCAAGAGTGCACTCACGCTAAGATGCATCCAAGTGCACTGGAGCTAATATTGCTAGATGCTGTGATTTAACCATTTTTACGGCGGTAAAGTCTATTGAGATGCTTTTAATGCTGTCAAAATGGGATTATTTCAAGGACTCAGTTTTCTAATACTTAAGTGTGATGTCATCGAGTTTAAAGTCAACTGTTTTTTTTTTCTCTGGACATTATTCACACATCGCCATCTAGCCCCAAACTAAGCATTCGATTGTGCTATGGGTGCCAGACAACGGATAAACATTGCTCATATACTTTTTTTTGTAAATAAATACATACATATTATACCTATATAGAAACACCCAGACAGATACAAACAGACATGTTCATGCACACAAATGTTTGTACCGTGAGGGGATCGAACCCGCGACCTCTGGTGTACCAGCTGACTTTTCGTGTATAATTGATCTTTTTTTGTAATCACATCATCATAAAGCGAAGCGTTTTGTCCCGATCTACTCCGAGTGGGAGAAGAACCGGCAAGAAAATAGTAACCGGCAAGAAACTAGATAGATACTCTTTATTGCACAAAACACTTTAGGACAAACATGTAACATATAATAGCTGTACAATATAGGCGGACTTATCGCTAGAAAAGAGTAACTAGGCTAGTTACTCTTTTAAATCGCCAAAGTTTGACAATAATCACATCAATACAATAACGAGCTAGTGGTAAATACGCACGTAAAAATCCGTACGTGCGCGCCGAAATTCGTACTCTCTATATCACGCATATGAAACCACTAAGTACCTACATAAAGTAATTGCGAAAATAATTGTAACATCGTCGAAGTACCATCCCTAAGTCGGCAAAATATCAGAGCGCGGAGTGTGAACAAAATGGCTGTTACAAATATATGCGATCGAATAAATTAATGCAAATGACACATACATAAAAGCAATACGGAGTATTTGCGTCATTCACAAATCGATTCGAGATTTTTTCACAAGTATAAACGAATTTGACTGTATGTATTAAACATGACGTGTATGAAAATGAAAGGTGTTTTTGCTAACACGTGATACTTGTACAATATTTTCTTGTTTCTAAATGGAACTACAATCAATGTGGTCAGTGCAGAAGCTACAGACACGCTTTTAGATGATATAATTTGTATTATTATAATTCGTTTAATAGATGCTTAGTCAATATGCAATATAAAGTGGTAGAGTCACTACCACCGTTTTCGGAAACACATGTACAGGAAACTCTTCAATTAAATAACATTGTGGTAAAAAACGTTTACCTACATGATTTTGGGCAATGTAATACGTTTGTTTTAAAAAAGTATTCAATAAAACGGCACGTAGCAGTTGTTTTGTTTTGGAAAACAGTATTTTGAACCTTAAACAAAAATAACACTGAAGCAATTTTGCGAACCATTTGGTGCATGATAACTTTATAATGTTACATTGTCTGTAGCCATCTAATGTCTTACTTAGATGACTAACGTAGATGTGACACGTGCCTGGTTACCTCATTTGTACTTCATCATCATCATCCTATTGCAATCCACTGCTGGACACAGGTCTCTTTAAACGCTTGCCAATTTGCTAGCATGAGGAATATATTCCCGTAATCGCCACGCTGTGCAAACGTGTTGGCGAAAACAAGACCTAGCTTTTGCCTCGGTGACGCTAAAGCCGGCAAGCTTCTTGCATTAAGCTACGTTTTTGGCTTTCCATGGTTATACCGCCAGCAGTCGGTAGCCAGTGCTACATTCTTTTCGGCGGAATACACCGCGGGAGGGACACTTCACCAGGAAGCGTCACTCAATGTGCTGTCAGACTGTAGACTCATCTGATCTTCGAGCCTTTGATTTCAAGTGTACTGGCTCTCACATGAATATTGCCGGAACACAGCTATTATGGCGGCAGATTTCACCTGTGGGGGTGGTATCTAGCCAGTCGGAGTCTGAAAAAGCCCTACCACCAACCGACCCTAGGTGGGAATCAAACCCACAACCTCCGGGTTTTTATACCCGAGCGGCTTAGCCAGTGTTCCACGGAGGCGGTCAAGCGTAAGGATGATTTGTTCTCTCGCTTACTTACTAACTAAGTAGTACTTGTAATACAAACACCTACCTTCTTCTCGGTGAGTTTCTCGCACCGGCGCTGCTTGCAGATCTGGTGCGACTTGTCGTTGCGGCACGGCGCGCAATCGCCGCAGTTGTCCTTGCGCTGGCAGCCGATGCACTCGCCGCATCGTTTCCGCTTCTTCTTCGTCTGAGGGATTGAGAATGCGTCAGATTACCCTTGGAATAGGTTACATTCTTCTTCGTCTGAGGGATTGAGAGTTTGCGTTAGTTTCATCTTTGGAATAGGTTACACTATGGTGGTTAAGCTTCGTGGGATCGTTTGTAAAAGGGAGTTTTAGATGGATAAACAGTTTTTTAAGCTGCTCCAAAGCATTTGATTTCGCCATGGATGTATTGTGTCATCAAAAATTTAAAGATGATAAACTTTTAATTTTATAACAACGATCAACAATTAATACTTCTACTAATTGCAGTAAGGAACACGTTTTTAAAAACATGATGTCACATAAACTCTACCTAATGGACACAAAATAAACAAAAAAATATTTAAATTTTTCGTAATCACACCTAACAGATTGCGAAAACGTCTTGACTTCGTTGATTGGACCAAATGATACAGATTCAAAAAATATAGTTTGTTGTAGTAGACTGTGATCAGTAAATTAATGGTTTATGTTATTTACACTTTCTTACTTAATGACAACTTATTGAAATAAACAAAAGAAAAGAAAAATTCAACAATTACAAAAAACGTGAACGAGGCTAACTGTTACAATTGGCATATCGGTGGATCTTGCATCGCGTGTCCCGGCATTAGTTGCATCATTATTGTAAAACGATTCCCGAATGCAACTGCACTTATTGCACTTATTCCCACAGTAATAAAGGTCAGAATCCCCGGCAGTATGGTCGGCAGAGCAAAAAGGGTCGCAATTATTCGCCAGACAACAATTTGGGTGCATTCTGCACTCGTTTTAATGGCTCGTCTCGGTCGGCGAATGCATTCGAAGCGGCGCATTTTGAATGCGTTTGACCCATTTTATTATGAAAGTAAAAAATTACTACCAAACTAACACTTGTAGATTTAATCGAAATTTTATTGGATGTTGGCGAAACTGACTGTTTTTATGCTCGACTGTACCTTATCGCAAAATAAATTTTGGGACGATCACACAAATAAATTGTTAAAAGTCACGAGTTAATATTCAGAGCCTTAATAAAAGTAAATAGGTGTTTTTAATATAATATCATTAAATTACGAGTCAGTTAATTTTGCATGTTAACAACTGCGTAAGCTATTTTGGATATACATTATAAGGTGAACAAATTAAACTTTAAGTGTTATTTTATTGAACTGAGATTATACTTACAACTTACGAAATACTGTTTACATTGCGCAAGGTTAATATTTATTATAAATTAACAGTCACAATTTTAATATCACCAAATTTTTATGTTCCATCTTTATTTACTAAAAATATCTCCACTAGTGAGCAGAGATACTAAGTATTTTTTAAACAGGTTAAGAAAATGACCCATGACCTGCCTTTAAAGAGTTATAATAATAAAACTCGCATCATTAAAGACATTACACAATTTAATTAGACGGCTAACCCAACCACCCATTACCTATACAGATAAAGATAACATTTACAGCCTATATACTAAGAAATAGCAATTTCAAAAACGCAACAGCTGTGTAGCATAATGCAAGCGCCATTTTGGATCGCGTCGTTAGTTCGTCTATCATCGGGTTCGGGATTCGGGACACGTCGGGACCATATCGGGACTCTGACCATAGTAAAAAGAGAAAACAGTATGATATTTTCATACAATCCATTAAATTCTCAATTGAAAAAAAGAACTCTATAAGAAGAGATTAAAGCTAAAAATTGACAGATTGGGGTGGTCTGGTGTGCTGTTGACTGTACGTTAGATTTAAGTGTTTACGGATTATGGTCAATGTTGTGTACGAATATTATAGGCATTCATACAAGCATAAATGTTTTTCATACATTTGTTACCACATTTTTTACTGTGTGCTATGCTGTTGGTGTACCTTTTAAAATAAAACAAACGCACCGCGCGCGGCTTGTGCGCCAAAGTACTATCGAGGTCACCCGCGCGTGATCACCCTAAAGGCTAAAATCCTGTGCAGTATTTTCACGTTTACAAGCGCCGCTTCTAAGAAGTCACGATGCGCGTGCACGGTATATTTTTCCAAAAGTGATCACGCGCGGGAGACCTCGATCGTACCTAAAATCGCTCGTAGTATCGCCGCTACACGCATACATACTGAACCAAAATTTTGACTCGTTTCTCAGACTCGTATTTATAGTCTAAGACATGAGTTAAGATATGGTTTTAATACAACATTGTTGTATTTAACTTGCAAAAATAACAATACTTGGGAAAGAATGTTATTGAGACTTTTGACAGCTCGTTCACTACATAAACACGGTCATATATTATTATAGTAGAGTCATTTTAATAGGTCACGTTTGACAGTTCATTTATCAAAGCAAAGTGCTACTTATGTACATCAGGAGTAGAGTCTAATTTTCTATCGTATTAAAAAAAAACTGATGTTGTTTTCTTGAGTTTTATTCCTTAAGCGTAAAGTATATTTTTCTTTGCATAAACGAACTGTCAAATCTGTCCTCTTAAAATGACTCCACTATAAGTAATGTCTCAGACTCCAGTAATATTTTCACTCGTATAGATACGACTTACAAGTGCTAGCGCAAACAAATAAACAGACCGACAAACTTATCTTTTCCGGTGGCGGCGTCTCTACTGTC
This sequence comes from Mecyna flavalis, assembly GCA_949319885.1. NCBI lineage: Eukaryota > Metazoa > Arthropoda > Insecta > Lepidoptera > Crambidae > Mecyna > Mecyna flavalis. The sequence continues at coordinate 18,554,827 of OX439430.1, forward strand.
GTTTTAATACTGTCATTAAATATCGTTTTTGCATTGCAATTCACGTAGTTCCAATTTTGACCACCGGAACAGATAAGTTTGTCGGTCTATATTTTGTTTGAGTGTGCGTGCGTCGTGCGTCGACAATGGCGCGGGCGCACACATACAAGCCGCGCTCGATGCGTTTATATCGTACCGTGTGCTGTTTCTACTATGATATCGGGACCATGATTGTTCCCCAGTGAACAGCTGACGGGACTCTGTTCTCTTTTCAAAACCTTTTATTTCATTTTATTACTTTTGTGATGGGATCATTTAATGGGTTGATGAAAAATATGTGAATAGACCGAGTCTTTGAACTGCGTTTTAAGGTCAGGAATATGTTATGCACGAAGCTTCTCGTTTTAAAGGAAAATAGCTTTGACAATTTGATTCTCGACCCAAAGTATGGGCCTACTATTAGGCATCGAAAAATGTAAATAGCAGTCAATATTTACAACGTGTCTTTATTATCTACTTGAATATATTATAATATTTTACGATGAAAAGCTTTTTAACCAAGTTAGATGAACATTTTATTGAAGAAGCTTGTAATTAGCACATACACATTACGATCTTAAAATATCTATTTAAATAAACTTTAAGTTCATATTAATTAAAACGCTTCAGAAACGCTAGGTGTTATTTGCAGTAATCGATTCGTACTAATATGGTTACTTAGGAAACGCACTCACATATTAATTAAGTATAAAAATGCTGGCTCGAGTCCTAATCGCATATATATCCGCGGCAGATGGTTGTTTTTTGTCTCTAATGAAATATCATGAAGTGCCATTAAACTTAGATGGATATAAATGGATAGATGAGGTATAGTGATAATTTGACTGAGCTACATAAAATATTTTAGATATATTTTTTCACTAGCTTTCCGCCCGCGGTTTCACCCGCGCGTAATTTCTTTTTTAAATGTCCCGCGGGAATGAGACGTTTCCCGTAGGAATTTTATAGCCTATGTCCTAATCCGGGTTATAAACTATACGTGTGCCAAATTTCATTTAAATCTGTTTAGCCGTTTAGGCGTGATTGAGTAACAAACATCTAAACATCCAGACTTTCGCATTTATAATATTAGTAGGATTAATAATAACAAAAACCGACTTCAAAAAAAAAAAGAAACAAAAAAAACTACCTAAAAAACTGAAAAGCAAAAAATAATTTTAATAAGACATTCATGAAATGCGCTTATTGTCTAAGCCTATTAATTAAATTGTATTTTACGTGCTAGGTAGGTACCTACTAACATAGCTGGGCATCGTTAATCAAATAGTTAACTTCGTTAATCGCTAATCCGTTACTAAAAAAGTTAACTTCGTTAAACGTTAAAGCGCTTCTTTTGGGACGAATTAACGCAAGTTAACGTTAATCGTTAATCCGTTAACACATGGTAAATAATGCTTAAAAAAATCAGAAATTAAAGGGGTTATTTACCAACTGGACACACGAGACTAGACAAGGTGGGTCCATTTAGTGAAATTAAAATTTGTATCATTTATTACTTTGTTATCTCGTCACGAAAAGATTTACTTTGTTTCAGGTTACAGTGTGACTCGTTGGGATAACTTTGTAAAATGATTTCCAACTAGTCACACAGAGTCACACTTGACTGTAACCCGTTGGGAGCAGTGGCGTAGCGTATTCCCAACCAGTCACACTCATTCAATATTTCAATCTACAACAAAAAATATTGAATCTCCAGTTACACTGTAAGGAGGTTATCTTTATGATATTCAATGATAATAAAAGACAAGAGAAGAACTAATTCAAAGATACCGGTTGAGAATAGTGCTTTTACAATTTCTTCTTCATTTCATTCCAGGTCCACGACTGGTGGACGTTTTCTGAGGTGGACGTTCAGAATAATATATTTATATCTTTTTCGCTGTTATTGTTCCTAACGTGCCCTGTTGGTGAACTTTGCGAACAAAACTTAAAAGTTGTCGCAACGTTGCTTGGTGGACCTTGGGAATAATCCAAATGAAGTAAGGTTGTTATTCGGGCAATTAATTTCTTTCTCAAAGGCCGGCAACTTACTTGTGACTCCTCCGGTGTTGCAGGTATCTATGAGCGGCGGTGATTGCTTACCATCGGGTAGGTACATTAAAAAAACGCAAAATTTGAGTTCTACTTATTATATTTTTCAACACCGATACTTATATTTCCGTAACTTTGATTCTTTATAGTTGCCAAATCGTTTAGTCAGACGATGGTCTATTTACGTGGCATTAATCTACGTGATCTCAGGCACTTTACCATCATCATCATTTCCTTGCCCTCATCCCACGTTATGTAGGGTCCTATTAGTCGTCAATTCTACATTCTCTCCTTTTATTTTCAAATCATACTTCACGCAATCCATCCATCTCTTTTTCGGTCCTCCTCTGCTTAAATCTCCGTCTACGCACATATATATCTGTCATTCTTTTGGCGACATGTGTGTCTTCTCTTCTCATTCCATATTAACCTTGGACTCCTTACTTTATCCACTACCGGTGCAACTTTCAAACTTCCTCTTATATACCTACTCATTCCTAATCGTATCCAACCTCCACACATCCATCTTAGCATGCGCATCTCAGTTGCATGTACCTTTCTTTCGATCCATACATTGCGACAGGTCTGATGACCGTTTTGTAATTTTTTCCCTTAAGCTTAAGGGGCATCCGTGGGTCACATGTTGTTCCCGAGATCTGTCGCCACTTCATCCATGCTGCATTCATTCTATTCTGCACATCCCGTTCCATGCTATGCTGTTCGTTCAATGTTTTGTACTTACTTCACCATAATAATGTTCTTATTTTATTAAACGTGTTCAGTTGACGAAAACATGAAAGTGATTTATTTTAAGTTTTCTTAAGTGGACACGTGTCGAGATGACATAGTAATAAATGATAGAAAATTTAAATTAATTGACACAAACAAAAAAAGAGTGTATATTTGAAGTGTTTAATGGCACGGTGCGGTAAACGGTCCTCGTAGCCGAGTTTTTCAACTACGGCGGCCAATCTTTTTACGATCAGCAAACTACGCAGGATATATTTAAGTGCACAAGTGAGTTCGCAAGCACAGGTGTACTCTCTATTCCCTCACTCTCATACGGTGGGACAATAGTAAGTAACGGATTAACGGACTTGGAAAAATGTAACGGAAGTTAACGAGTCCGTTAACATTTTTTTAAGTTAACTTAAAAGTTAATCCGTTACTGGAAATGTTAACTTCGTTAATTAACGATTAACGGATTAACGAGTTAATGCCCAGCTATGCCTACTAATCTGTTTGAAGTCGGTGCCAAGCCAAATAGTAGGTACCCAGATTACGTACCTACGTCCGCGGATTAATAAGTAACCCTTTATAATACATAATATTATTATATATCATTTTTTATTACCTTTGGCTTGGCACCGACTTCAAACAGATTAGTAGGTACCTACCTAGCACGTAAAATACAATTTAATTAATAGGCTTAGACAATAAGCGCATTTCATGAATGTCTTATTAAAATTATTTTTTGCTTTTCAGTTTTTTAGGTAGTTTTTTTTGTTTCTTTTTTTTTTTGAAGTCGGTTTAAATTTTTTTTAAAAAAGTTTGTTTATTTTTCTATTTTTAGTGTGAATAACACGTAGGTAGTGAGTAAAACTCTTTCATAATAATGATAGCGAAAATACGAGTACAATTGTATTATTTGATAATAATATTAGGTATTCATTAAGTGTTCAGCACCATGGGTAGGAGGAGAATGCGTTTATGCACCATAACCGCAGGCTAGCTAGACCCGCGGCCGTGTGTGGGACTCGAGACCGAAGCGTCCGCTACCCACTACACTCCCCCGGTTTCTCCTTCACACCCGATTAGGACGAGCCGGTGCTAACCTTATTGGCTAGTGACCAGCCCATCCCCGGGTAATCATCAGCTTAGCTGCAAAAGTACATGAAATACAACTAACGTTCCACATATTCCTACAACACTGAAAGAATTATCCCCTAACTCCTAACCGTTAAGGAGTTGTACTTTCCATCATCACCTTAGCTGCAAAAGTACATGAAATACAACTAACGGTCCACATATTCCTACAATACTGAAAGAATTATCCCCTAACTCCTAACCGTTAAGGAGTTGTACCTTCCATCATCAGCTCATCAACATAAAATGATGTCTATCGGACGCAAAAACTTGAATGGCTTCAGAAAAAACAAGTAACGCGTAGGCGCAGCCTATAAAATTTGAGGTTTTCCCTTGATTTTTCCGGGATCCCATCATCAGATCCTGACATGGTGACAATGGGACCACCTCGGAACTATGCACTTTCAAATAAAAAAAGAATTATTTAAATCGGTCCACAATTGACGGAGAAATCGACGGACATACATAAAAAAAAAAAAATAACCTCCTCCTTTTTTGAAGTCGGTTAAAAATTTGTATTATAAATGTTTATTTCGATCGACGCCCGATAGACCGACAGGTTCGAATCCTATTCAGTACAAACATTTAGTGTTGAACATTTATTGTCTGTCTTTCATGTGTCCAAACATTTATTTGTATTTAAATAAATATTTTTGTGATACATACTTTTTTGTTTAAGATAATGTGACAGTACCTTGTTAATCATTGAAAGGCTACTAAGACTTTTCTTAATTGCTGTATGTATTAACATCGTGTCTTTAATTTTCCGCAATTTTAATACTTCAAGTACGTATAATTCTAGTTTTTAAAAGTGTGTCTACGATTTTTCAACAATGCTTGTACTAGTATTAATACGACCCTTTATTCATAAACATAGTATATTTATATCTTCATAAATGTTACGTATAAAAGAAAATCAATCAAAGGTATATAAATATGCAAAGACTCATGCCTTATACATTACAGTCTATTTTCTAGGAAAGCACAATGGATTTCCCGCCTTTGACTCACCCTAATGAGTAACTGTCAAGACGCTGTGCAGATGAAGTAAAATGTCGTTAACCCCTATAGGAATAAGGTTCGATTTCTTTTGTCCTACACTTGTATAACAAGCTTGAAGTGAATGAACCTATTATTTGGCTAGAAGTGATCTATGATTATTTTGTCTGTGGTGAAATGTTTCGGAAAATACCTGGCATAGGTAATAAAATATCTTTTTTTTTCTGGTTGAGCATTTTTTTTGTGCCAGTGAAAATAAAAAAGAACTTTCCATCTTGTATTTATTACTGCGTAATATTAATAAAGAGTTATTAATATGTTACATACTTAAACATTTAATAACAGTTCCCGTTGGACGTGCGCGAGAGGCATACGAAGGACAGATTGCATCGATGCACTCATTACACACACGCGAATGCTAATAAATTGCATTTCCCGACAAAACAAGAGGTGCACCAAATTGTGGGGGTCATGCAATGCAGTTCTTAGAATAACGAAAATTAATTAGGTTGTAAGTCGAAATATACAGGGTTAGTCAAAAAAGAGTTCAAATGAGGTCAAAGACCGCATGCAAATTTTTAGTCGGAAAGAGATAAAAATGTAATTGTTTTTGTCCTTCGATTTTTGGAATTCTATTTATACAGGGTTATTTGGGATGGAAGCTTTAATTTTCTGATGTTAACGCGATTTATACTTAATTGAAATAATAAATTGATCAGATAGACAGTTCTAGATAACTTCTATTGCAAGGATAGGAAAAATTCTTATGATAGCGAATCGGGGTTCTTGATTTTAATTGATTTTGTGTGAGTAAAATTTACGTGTCAATTGCTCATCATAGAAAATTAATGAGTCCAGGCAGAAAAAAACGGGTGTAATTATTTACTGAGTAATAGTAAACAGCTTTATTTGAATAATGTTACAACATAACATTATATAGACAAATGATAATAAGTTCATAATTTTCTTTATGATGGTAACTACTATAATTGCGCCTCAACTTTGGGATGTTCGATTGACCTGGCTCGCACAATTTCCACGAACGTGAAGCAGGCGCGATTTCTCAGTAACTACAAATGTTAAGGTTCCAGAAATCCGTCGTAGTAATATTATAGAATGAATATTTCATAAAAGGTTGATGTACCCCCGCTAAGAACAGTGCATTGCATTGCATCGATTTTAAATGTTAGTTTGAAAATATTACGTACATGTTTTTACAAGGACTTGACATTTTTGGCAAGGGACAAACGTCCCTTTTTTCAGCCGACTCGCTAAAGTTTTAGATTAATTAATCAGGCAAAAAAAATGGTGTTGTTAATATAGGGACGTAAATGTCCGTGCCAACTAAGGTATCTTTTAGAAAAACTGATCTAGTTTTTTTTTTAGTATACAGAAATCTATCATATTTAATAACTTCCATTTTAAATTTTATAAATTATTTACTTTGATTTAACGTTTCTTACTTGCTCTTATTATGCAAACTAATTAGCATTGTTTCTTTGACACGCATTTAATTAACTAAGGTTTCAGTCGTGAAATATTATAGCTAAAGTTAAGGATTGACTTGGTAATATTTCACAACAGGATTTTAAGTCTAGAGTTTAAAGATACAAAATACTAAAAATAGATGCCCAGTTGCTTTATTTACCTACTGTTAATTTTTATAATGTTCCTCTCGGAACCGACGGTCCTATAAAATGACATTTATGAGCAAGATAAAAATAGGTGTCACATTATATAGTAGGCAAATTATGATCAAATTAAATATCTACATCATATCATTATGAGTAAATTCGAATTGGCTAGCTAGTATTACCGGCTAGTTCGCACTGATCCATCACAGATAGAGATCGCTAGTTATTGCACCTGCAGGGTTGAAGGCCAAGTTTAATCATTAGGTGGCCGAATGTACCTTTGCCGAACATTTGTTCCAAAAAAAAAAAAGAAGACAACGGGAACTTTCTTTGAAATCGGAATACCACCGAAGATTACGTAAAAATATATTTTATCCATACAAAGAGACCACTATGAATTCAGATTTGGCTATTAATGATAGTCCCTTTGCTTGCATTTTAAGGTATAGACGACGAAAATTGCGTGAAAACTTACAGGCTGTATATAAAATATAATGTCACTAGTAAGAAAGAAAAAAGAAAAGAAAGAAAAAACATTTATTAGCACTGACGTCTAATATACAGTATAATAGAGGTCAGTGTTTATTAGCCAAACTAGTGTTGTTCCATCGATTTAAAAAGTTAAAAGCGCAAAGACAAATCGATGACAATGAATATCTGTATCAGGTGCTAAATTGAACTGACGGATGGTCTATTAAAAGCCCATGGCACGTGTCACCGTCCGCATACCATGTAGGACGGTTGACGTGGTAATTACACACACTGTGCATTTTATAGGCAATCTTATGTACATTGAATAAAGCTAGTCAGCTTTAACAAGCAACAATCTAAAAGTTTGAATGTGTCAAAGTCTAATCGTATGACGTAAAATTCAAATATCGTAAGTTGGCAGTTACTACATTTATAAATATAGGGATCACAACTAATTAGGAAACTTCAAACATGTCATCATCATCAGCCTATATACGTTCCCACTGCTGGGACACAGGCCTTATCTCAATTGTGAGATAGTGTGGGCCATACTCCACCACGCTGGCCTAGTGCGGGTTGGTGGAGGGGTGCGTAAGGCAAGTGACCAACCTTAATGTCAGATGTTATCAAGCCGCCAAATGGCCTCTGACTGGCTTGACGACTAATATTTACATTATAGTAAATATCAGCCGGGACCAACAGCTTAACGTGCCTTCCGAAGCACGGAGACGCTCGAAATATGTACGGTTTCAAAATTATTTATGAATTGGTCAATATAAGATCATTGCTTCTTTGTGCATTTAAATCTTTGGCAATAAGACGTTTGTCTTTAGAGCTGTTGATAAAAGATATTGCACGTTTAACATTAAAATGGTGGTATGACTAATCCAGAGAATACGTACCAGACTTAAAGAATTTACTGCTTACTTAATTATTTCCAAATTAGGAGTCACAACTCTACCACAGCATTTCCATAGAACCAAATGTCAAAACACCTTTAAGTGTTGCAAATCAACTAAATAAGTTATAAATTGTTTATTTACCGCTCCCGTTTAGTACCGCACAGTATACTTTAACTAGTCATAATTGCTCGCAGGAGCGGTGTAAAAAACCTATCTAACGTAGGAAAGGTCCGGCGAGCCAGCCCGGGCGACATTCTTGTGCAATAAATGTCATCGTCTCCGGTCTAACGAAAGGCACACCTTTGTTGCAGCTGCCCGCATTATCTATTCGAGCCGTAATTATCTAGGCAACTATTTGTCGATTGTTTAGATGGTTGAGAGGTTGTGGACTTTGACGGGATGTGAAGAGGCAAATGAGATGACGAGAGAATATTTCACCCGACTTTATGAAGAACGTTATTTATTTGATTGTTTTTTTTTTTGTTTTTACCGATTTTTTATTAAATATTCAATATAAGAAGGATGACTTCTTATATTGAATCAGTGGTAAACATACATTTATACACATTGTAACAAGTAATGATATTTGTTTGTGAATGCATGCATATTAACGAAACACGAGTAGACATAGCTTTAGTATTTACGCCAGCACGTGTTACTAATTATTTTACACATATAATCTCTCTTTACAGACTCCTAAGTCTATAACGTCGCAACTCGATATAAAGGTACCAAAGGACTTTTAATATCGGAGCAGTAGGTACAATTAAATCATCAAACTTCGCTAATACTCGCCCGGAACTGCCGCCTAATTGCATTCGCTCTCAAATTTGAATGAAACTCATAAAATTTTCTAAGCAGGACACGCGTAAATCGCCCGACTTTAATTTGTGTTTTAAACGGGAGGAGAAGTTAATTTATTGGAGGAGCAGAGAATCGGCTAACTATTAAATTTATAGCCGGGCTCGGGAATAAAAACTCCTCGAATAATAAAAGGTGGAATTACGGGGAAAGTTTCTCTTTTTCGGGATAGCTCTCGAATATCCACTTTCCACGGCGTGTAGTCGGATGAAATTCAGAGAATTCTCATATCTTTTGCCGAATATTCAGTCGGCTTTTCGCAATTCCCGTGAGCCTTGTTTACGCAATTCGCCGATTCGCGGGAGCGAGATTAGTTGTTCCCGATTTTATTGTTGCGTTCTCGGCCGGCATTAGCGATGCTAACTAACTTTATTTGGGCTTATTTCACTAGGATTTACAACCAAAGCCACTTTTAATAAGCAATGCATGCTCCTTCACAAAAAAGCCTCTTTGAAATTTGGTCACAAGACATCGATAACACGGTCATGTAATAACCCCTTAATATTCTTTATTAATAAAGAGTAAGTTTAAATATTATATCATTTATTCAAAAACTTCGATAAAAACCTCAAAAAGAAAATAAAAATATTTTGCTATCTAAATCGTAAGAGAAAATAACCGAGTTCGTTCATTGATATAATAAAGTGTGCTTTAAATCGTTTCGTTAAAGATACTCGAACAGGACCTAACAGGAAAAGAAGGCAAACTAGCAAATGGATCACCCGATACGCTTTTTTCTTATTGAAATAAATCCAGGACAAACTCGTATTCGTATACATTTATATTAGATTTTATTCCCTAATACCTGTAACTTACTTTCACTTGTTATCCTAATACCTACTCCAATGAGATTCCCTAGGTAGTAATATTGGGAATAAGGGCAATCAGAAGTAGGTCCTTTCAGCGAAGTCGAGACGAATTAATAAAAAGTTAAGACATCGTCGTCCGGATCTTATCAACTCAATTTATCTACTCGCAAAATTACATTTTCATGCGATAAAATCCTCGACGTTTGTCTTCAAAATAAAGCCGTCCACACACGATGTGCGTGTGATAATGGAAGATTCCTATTATAAGGAATACCCTTTATTGATTTCTAATCTCTTTTGATCGACAAAGACTGTGACATTTATCAACAATAGGTGGTATAGGGTTACTACTTTCGTTTTTGGTTACTGTTACTTGGCGTTATGAATCTGAATCACGGTGGTATAGTAATCAAGAGCTTTTATAATACCGGTTGCCAATATATTAATATGAAAACTATTGTTACATTGATTTAATTTTGAATCCCATTTGTATGTTCTTATCAGCAAGTAGTATTTCATTTTCTACATAATAAAGTGCAAAAAATGCGGCGTATACTTTGGAATTGCGAATACAGCAAGAATGTTAGTATTTTAAGGATTACATTAGGTAAAGAGATAATTTATTTTTTAAGAACTAAAAATATAGACATGGAAATTATTATGAAAATATTCACATTTGCAAGTCTAACAGATTTACCTACTATGGGTTGTCTCAATCTAAACTGAAAAATTCGATTGCCCTATAAAAAACGAATCGTGTGTGAACGGCTTCATGTAGTATAATTAAATGTAAATCTCACCTGTTTCTCACTGGAGATGTCATCCAGCTCCATGGGCCCGGTGTTCATGGGCGGCGCGCCGTGCATGGGCGACTTGAACCCCGCAGTGGACGACACCGCCGCCACCTGCCCGCTGCTCTCCGACCCCACCTCCATGTTCGACCCGTCCGACTCCGAGCTGTTCGCACGCATTTTCCGTCTCTCCTTCTTCCTGAAGTCCGACCTCGTCGGCGACGAACCGCTTCCAAAACCATTCGTCTTCTTCTCGTACCCGTTATCAATCAACATCGGGTTCTGGAAATTACTGTGGTGCAGCCCGTTCGGCGTGTACTTGTCCTGAAGCGACTTCACGTCAAACGGCTCGTTCTTCAGCACGTGGACGACCGTCGGGCTCTGGATGTTCTGTATTAAACTCCCGTTCTGGTGGAGTATCGTTCCGTTCTGGTGAAGGATTCCATTTTGCGCTGGGAAAGCGTTTATTGTTGCGATATTCGGCTGATATAACTGTATGTGCCGGTCGTCAATGTATGTTTGACCGGCGGGCGCCAGTTCGCGCGCCTGCAGCGGCGCCGGCACGAGCGGGTAACTGCGCGCATTGACGGCGGTCAACGTGTGGAAGGTGGTGGCGTTGACGGGAGACAGCGTCGTCAGCGTGGTGGACAGCGGCGTCACCTGCGCCAGCGTGGTCAGGTGCGCGGGCGACGACGGCGTCGTGAGCTGCGTGAGTTGCGTTAACTGACTAGGACTCGCGCTCGGCGTGGGACTGGTCGTGACCGGCACCGGCGTGACGCTCGGCAGCCCCGTCTCGGGGATGACGGTCGTCTCCGGGAACGTCTGGAACTGGCTCTGGAAGGACGGCAGCTTGTTGGGTATGGGCTGCAGCGTGACGGACTGGTAGTCGAGCGGGGTGGAGAAGCCGGCGCGCAGGATGGCGTCCTTGGAGTTGACGGTGAGCGGCATGGACTCCCAGGGGCGGTACTGCGGCTGGGAGGCGATGACGGAGACGGTGTCGCCGTGCCGCTCGTAGTACTCCCAGCCGGGGTCGAGGAGGCGCCCGTCGGCGGTCAGGAGGCGCTGGTCGTCGGCCATGTCGCCGAACGTGGAGAAGGGCGGCAGGTGCGCGTTGTCCGCGCCGCCCTCGCTGCGGAGCGCCTCGCTCATGACGCTCGGCCGCCACGCTCTTCCATCTCGCCCTTCGCGCGCACACGCATATAAAAATATCTTTTACTAAGTCTAAACTTCGTACTGAACACTCAACTCTACTGGAACTTATTTATTTGTACTCTGAGACCTGAGTCAATTTGTTAAAGTCCGGTATCCTAAATAGCACTTAGTTTACGGTTATACGGCACACTGGTTTACACTACACTAATCACAATATCTTCGTTTGCCCACTATGAAATAAATATTGTAAAAAGTCCTTATCAACAGGCAGTTTAACTTAAGAGTCTTATACCTACGGGTTTATAAAATCTTTGGCTGATTTTTAGAAAATGCTCGAGGAATTGGTTCGTCATTAACTTTTTAACGATCGATAAACTATTTTGTGCACTCGTTTAACGATTTCTATTATTTTGGAACGTTTAAATACTGGTCGTTGATAGATTCTCTTTCGCTCGTTCGAAGGCTTTTATTATTGTAAATACCGATCAATTCAGACTTAAATTAATTTGTACTGTTTGGGAGTAGCGTATACTATTTACGATTTAGTTTTATCGTTAAAAGGTTAAAAAAATAGTGCTTATATATTTAGATTTTCGAAACGAAAGATATGACTGGAGGCTTTGGTTTGATGATTTCGTGGTTTGGTTGCTTCTGTTGCGGTGTTTTTGGCCGATGTTATCCGTGAGGCCTACATCGATCTGGAAAGAAAAAAAAAACATTAATAACTTGCGGGCGTTGTGGAAAAAAAATTAAAAATACTTCGGTTGTGGCGTTGCGTAAGTGCGTTAGAAAATTAAACAAGGGTCATATAATACAGACTAGAGATGTAAATTCGGAAGAAGGTGGAAGGAAAGAAATGGTAAAGTTATGGTTCGCGGCTGTTTACTGCGGGCGCGGCGCATGCGTGCGGCGTGTTTGGATCGCGCGAATCAATGGCGCGAATGATGGAAACCGAGATGAGTTTTCGATTGTTGTTTTAGAGAATTTGTTGTTATTACGCTTGCTCCGTTAATGGTAAGATAACTTGGCGTTTTTCTTGCTGATTATTGATTGTCATACTTAAGTGACCTACTCACTACTTAATCCTTTCTTGAATATGATAATTATATGTAGAGCATAGACATTGCGAATATGAGATATTTGCTTCCTATTATACTGTAAGTAACTTTATTATCACACTTATATATTGCAACTTGGCGATCACAAACTTCGACCATGACTTTGCCTAAGCAGAAGTAGAGACCGTTCAAGCTTATCGCTCGCCTGGAGGTAAGCGATTAAGATTGCATATTGAAGCTTTTAACACGAGGCATCAATCGCGAAACGTAAACTTATCGTTGGTAGTAAAAAAAGGTTTGTTAAGTTCGGAGACCTTACTAAAGAAACAGAGCACAACAGTTATGAAACGCTACTTGACTGTGACCTTTTCTAAGGTTCTGTGGTAAATAAAAAAAAAATATTTCTTATTTATTGTGCTTTGTAAGTATAATAATATGTTAGTTTCTGCGTCAGCAAAATGGTGGCGCTACTGCGTTGGCGCCGCGGACGCTCCCGGCTTCGGAATGTTTTTTTTCTCTTTCCTAACTGTAGAAGCGGCAGTAAGTTTTTCCGTGATTAAATTATATTTATATAGATTGAAGTCAAGTTTTTCAATCATATTCATAACTGGATCCACTGTGTAGTTCATTCTGTAAGCAGCTTATTCGAGTAGAATATCCTTATTCTCTACCTCTCATAAACTATGTATATGTATTAGCTTTTCCCTGAGAACAGCCTCAAACATGTTGAAACAAGTGGAAGGAACCTCGAGGTACATCAGTCGTGTGATCGGTGACGTCACAGGCGGGTTATCGAGGGCTATCTGACGCAGTAATGGTGGGAACGATTTGCGCCTTGTAACGTAAACGTTCTTGTAATTCGAAATTGCAATGTTGAGAGCTACTGGGGTATTGTTATATTATACTTATATTATACAAATGCGAGAGTAAGGCTGGTTTTAGAGTCACGCTGACAAGCAAGCGGTCAGCGCGCGTATCAGCATGTATCGCTGGTCTTGTAAGATAGCGACGATTTTAACTGCAAAGAAAACCGGCAGTACACCGTTACCTGCTTGATCAGCGTGACTCTAAAACCAGCCTTATACTGTTACGATGAAACCACTGTGTGTTTAACACCTTTTTTTTTTGTGGAGGGGAATGCATTTACGCACCATAACCCGCCTGGGGAAGGCGAGCCGTGTGTGGGACTCAGTGCAGCTCCATGCCCCAGTCTTAAGAAAGACTGTTGCACGGAGAATACCCACTAAACCCCCCCGCGCTCCTGCATCGCCGTCTGCAGCGTCCCTGGGCTTGATATGACTACCAGGAACGCCGCAGGGCGACTTGCCCGCCTATTATAATGCGGGCCCCACTTGCCTCCCCCCGGCGGAGGGAGGAGGCTGGACGGCAACGGCCGGGAGCGCCTGGTCGTTGCCACCCGTCGGGAGCAATGGTCTGTGCAATGCAGGGGGAGGTGTCCCCACACCTCCATCCTGCTGACCATTGCTAGGGAGAAGAGACGATTGGTCATAGGCCCGTCTTCTCCTCCCCCTCCGACTTCTTCGGAGCAAGGGAGCGAGAGGGCTGTTTTCTCGCTCCCGCTCCGCCGCCTCTTTCTGTGACATCACGTCCTCACAGTAAGAGGCGACCGCCTCCGTAACATCTATGTTCTTAAACCACTGAAGCGATTTTAATGATATCTTTTTTTTCAGAGGAGAATGCTTTTATGCACCATAATGGCAGAGTCCACTACCCACTAAACTCCCCCGGTTTCCCCTTCACACCCGATTGGGACGAGCCGGTGCCAGTTTTGTGGCTATTGACCAGCCCATCCCCGGGTACCCCTACTTGAGAGGCCTCATTCAAGTCGGGGTGGCGCCTAGAGAGGGACTTTAAAGAAACCTAGTGAAGACTTGGACAAGACCTTGGAAAAGGAAACAGGCTACTTCTAATCCTAGAATAATGCTCAGTTCCCATGGGATGTTTCTCCTTCATTCAATTCAATGGAGTAAATTTTTGACGTGATTGTATGAAGATAATTTGACAACTGAGGATTGACATAAGCTACATTTTATCCTGTACAAATTTCGCTTTCCTCGAAGATAATGTCGTACAGTCGACGCGGAATTCTGCCCTAAGTACAGTCAAGTGAGAAGCTTATGAAACAAAAGTTCAAGTTAAATATCGGAAAACCTTAAAAATAAGCGTTTTAAAAATAAATCTGCCTTATCAATTTAGATCAAATTTGAACGGCACAGTTTTAAATTGAAACGACTCAAAATAGTTCCCTCAAAATAGTGTGACCGAAATAGAGCGTGGCTTTACTATTAGCAGGCCCTTCTAATAATAACTTGTTTACTCGTATAGTAGGTATAGAAGAACGGAACCCGCCGAATGCTTTGGAAGTTGTTAAATTAGCCGAAAATTTTGTTTTGTTTAATTTCGGCAGATGGTCTTTTGTTTGGCTGTTATTTTTAAAATGGTTGAACTCTGGTTACGGATAAGAATTCTTTAAAATTTAATTAAAATGGATGTTGCTTAATTCGATTAACTAAGAAATTGTATGTTGCATAATATTGTGTAGGTGAGTTATTCGTCATCTCGCCCGAATTAAACTGGCCCGATCGGGCGACTTGGCACCTTTAGAATTTATTAAAATTTCTGTCGTCAACTCGCCCGACCATAAAAATGTGAGGTAACTATGTACAGTCAGCTACAAAAATTTTAAGAAACGTTTAATAATAAAAATAATTTAAGAAACATTTAAAGATATCAAAATAAACGACATATCGTTAGAAAGCTCACACTTTGGAGATGTTTTTAACAAATCAGAAGTCATCTATCACTTTGTTTATTTTTTAAATGCTACGCGAAGTTGAGTTTCAAAATTTATTTTAATTCTTATTTCATGTTTGAGGGTCCATAACTTTGTTTCTAGCAATGTGCAATTTACACCTTTTTATTTAAAGGAACCTACCAACCACTGAGATTCTAATAATAAAAAAAAATGGATCTGGACATTAAAAAAAAGTAAGACGGGTTTACAAGGCAAAGACCGGCACAAAAGAGAAAAAATTTTGTAATTTAAAAAAAAAATTAAAAAAAAAATCTTGAGGCCTAGGTGAAATCTTTTGAGCTAGTTAGTTAACAGACCACCCCAACTACCCCCATTATCGTATGTTCAACGTTCTTCCGAACACCCTGTATTAGGCACCCATTTTCGATTTGATTAAGACATAATAAATAACACTATATTAAAAAACTTACCTCCAACGTACATGAAAAACACTAAAAACACCCACATTTTGACGATAAATTACTTAATGCATGTCGCAGTTTTATATGCGCGGGCGCATTAAAAGACGCTTAAGGGATGACTGACTGACGTTCACGTCACTAAGATGCGCCAAGATTGAGATAAAGGGTTAGTTAAAAAGAAAGAGGATTCACTGGAGGGTAGGCGATGGGTCCACGCGTCTTTTAGTTTTAAATCTTTTTATTTGTGATCTAGTGCAGTTTGGTGTTGAAAAGTGGTGTGATTTTCATTCAGTAAAGTGTAACGAAGTGTCTAAGAAAATTGAAACAAATTGTCTGAATGGACGGGTATTGCGTGTTGTGTGTCTCATCGGTAGATGAGACGCTCTTACCGCAATGGAGTCCATTCCCCCGTGACCTTGAGAGTATCCTCCAGTGTTTCCATGAAGCGTTAAAACATCTAACACCAATGTTTTAACGCAACGAGAAACTCCCTCACTAATTCACTTGACATTGGCAGAATCACCGCGCCGCAAATAGGCGCGGAATAGAGTCCATTAAAAAAAAAAAAGATAGCGCTATCATTTTGTGAGCATAACCTGTTCTGTTTAGTAGTGTAGAAGAGCGCTATTCTCTTCGCGTCAGAATTTTCTTTGAAGTGTACAGCCGAAATATTTTATTTTTATAGATATACTTAATAATGTAATCTTTTCCATATATAAAACAACAACTGTAAGTCTGTAGCTTAATTTTAAAAATACTTATTCGAAGTAGTTTCCAAATAAATAATGTCAAAGTTTTTTACCTGGCTGTACTTTGTATGAGCGTGCGAGTTGACGACAGAAATATTAGGTAAATTTGAAAGGTGCCAAGTCGCCCGATCGGGCCAGTTTTTTTCGGGCGAGATGACGAATAACTCGTGTAGGTATAGTTCATTGAGCTAATATGCATTTTTTAATTTTATTGTACTATAAATTGCTGAATAAATATTTTCTGACTGAACTGCCAGATTATTCTATAAATATTTTTACCTGCCAGTGTAAAAGAAGAAAGACCCGTAACAACTTATAAAAAGAAATAGAATTCTAATTTTAAATTGCTTTATTTCATCAATCGCACGCGTTATTCTAAATTTAAAATTTACGATATCTTTCATTTTGATATTGTCCCGTGTTGATCACGGGGCTAGTCACGTTCCGTTCTAAAATTAAAGGAAAGAAGATGTTTTATTGACGATATTGAGTATCGGCTTGTCAACGCATTTCATCTGCAGAGCTTTGTGACGACGGCCATTTTGTACATCGAACTTAGTATTTTCTTTTAGAACCTCCGAGCTTTTTTGGAAAGAAAACCACAGAGACTTTAAAGCAATGGTTAAAATCGGATGGCCCCTGGTTTGATTCCCTGAGAGTAGATGTCAGTAATTAAGTGATTCGTAGATGCCCTAGTTAACTAACGGGTTGAGATTATGGTTAGTGTTATGATTTTCGATATTAATTAGTTTATTTGTAGTACAAATACCTACCTTAATAAAGAAAACAATACATAAGGAAAGTAGACGCTAATTCTCAGAGCTAAACCGTTCCAAATAGACTTGATTGATATCTCGAGCCTACCAAAGGCTGAACATCAAAGAAACTCTTTTGTTTGGTCTATAAAGCGGGACTAAATTGCAACACGCTCGTTTCGACTTTTCGCTTCCCCTCGAGTACCTTCGCGGATTTTCCTGAGGGAGAAAATAAAAAAGTTTTCATCTACACTCTATTCAGAACGCCAACTGGGAGCGCTTCAGATGTCTAACAAAACCTAAGTCGTTTAATCAAAACAAAAACGTAGCTGTATAGTCAGATCTCTTTACTTGTAGGAAATCTTCTTTTTAATTTGTTTGTTTCCACTATCTATAATTACCGAACATTGAAAAAAAAGAAAACTATTAATAAAGATTTTTAACTAATACTACATTATAATCTGTCGCGATAGCATCCAATTTCAAATTCAAATTCGAATTTCAAATGATCTGACGTCATCGTTCCAAGGCGATCAAAAAGTCTAGCAAATACAACGCAAAACTTTTTGTACACTATACAAAGCGCGTTCTTAAAAAATAAAAAGCTTTAAAACGGAACGCGTCGTCCATGTGTGTCGGCTCCTTCCATGTACAATCGTCTCTTGTACGTGTGAGTGTGTTCACGTGTGTGCGTGGACCGCGATAGTATCTGGGTCTCGGTTGTCAAGGGCAACCGTACAACCAACCGCTTGCAGCGAAAGCAATGCGCTTTCAGCTTTGGGCTGCAATTACACGGCTTATTTTTAGCATCGGATGTAGTCGCTTTTTTGTGCACAAACGCTCGGTGCAGTGCGGTTGTTTAGATGACGCTCAGAAATCCTTGAATCGAGTAAACTTTGATTCAACTTGTTCTTGTCTTTGAATAACTGGTAATTCACAGAATTCAGGATCGAGTTTTAAGCGCGTTAGTCATGCATTTTCATTCTGTTCAGTCGTATCATTCAACATTGAGTCAATTTGAGTCTTTATTGTAAATCGATGATGTTTTGAATTTATGTTTTGCACAAACAGTATCAGTACGTTAGTGTGGTACCAGTAAAATTTTGAAATTGAACTTATTGAACGCACTGAGGTTTTATCCATTTTTGCGATAACTGATCTAAATCCACCACAATTATTAGAAGACTAGAATAGCAGTGGAATTAGAATTTGGAACAAATAAGCACATTGGTTCTTTTGAAAAACCATTATTTTCATGTTTTATTAATGTTCTCAAAATGTAGAATAAAGAAAATTTTTTCTTAAATTTGATGTCTTTGCTCAATCTCAAATAACATTTTGATATAGTTTTTTTCGACCAGCTGTGCCGCGCATCCGGCTAGCACAATACCTGTACCGGATACGATGCCTGATCATTGCTGATAGCGATCTGATAAGAATGAACTAATAATATGCAATATCTGAAGTAGGTGGAAATAATTTGACTCAATATGTTTTACAAAACAAAAAAGTTAGAATGTTTTGTTACCATTTAATACAGTTTGCTAAGATATAAGAGACAGAATCTGTATAAAAATGAATTGCTGTTCGTTATTTTTGCTAAAACTCGAGAACGGCTGAACCGGTTTGACCAATTTTAGTCTTGATAATATATTCGTGGAAGTCCAGGGAAGGTTTAAACGATGAGAAAATATGGAAAAATTGCGAGGGAAATACCATAAACGAAAATTTTATTTTCCCATACAAACTGTTCATACCTGACAAACGAAGTGATACGAAGTTCTCCGGGTCAGTTGGTGGTATTTTAAATATGACAAAACTTTTGTGTGTCGCGGAAAGGGCCAAAGCCGCCATTGATTGGAATCAAGTTATTGTTTCAATGATTGGTACATACGTATGTTTAATGCGGCTTGATGATAATTTTTTTCTGTATTTCAAAATTTTAATTAACCTCTAGGATATCAAAGCGCCTTAGTAAGCCTTACAAAATATTGAAAGACGGGATTTTCCTAGAGCGAATCAGCAACGCATATAAAATTTATTATTTATTATTGTTTTTCTCAGTGACGATACACATTCGGAATTCGGATAAAGAAGACACAATCATTGTTTTTCTGACTGATATAATATCACGAGCTTATCTTTCAATGGTAAAACTTGTTTTTAAAGCCGAGGTTTAGTAATAATATAATTAATATTAAAAACTCAAGTTCCTATTTCCATCTGATACAAGCATTCTGCAGTATTAACAAAATGTCGAAAAATGCAAATAGAATTAATTTCTTGCATTGAAGCAAAGCCGCCGGCAAATGACTAGGTACGATATAGTTTCAATATTAAAAAAATAAACCATCTTTATTCTGATAAAAACATACCTACTGCAGAAACTAATAAAAATAATGCATTTTTTTATAACCAGATCAGTTAGCAGACAGGCACGCAGCCCACCTGATGGTAAGCAGTCACTACGGCCTATTCCATTGAGGGACACTTCACTTCACCAGGAAGCGTCGCTCAGTGAGCTGCCAGACTGTAGACTCATCTGATCTTCCAGCCTTGATTTTAAGTGCACTGGCTCCCACATTAATATTATATTATAGAGTACTTTAATTCTTTCTTAAATTGAAGTTCTTCCATATTTAAATGTTGGAACGTCACAAGTGCATTTGAAGTAGGATGCACGCTGCCCGCGATTGACTATGGTATTATAGGTTTCAATATTATTTATAAGCATAAGCAGCACTAGCTAGAAGAAATACGAGTATGCGTTACACTTTGTTTCTTAAATTGAAGTTGTTCCATATTACACACACTACACACTTGAAATCAAAGGCTCGAAGATCAGATGAGTCTACAGTCTGGCAGCACATTGAGCGACGCTTTCTGGTGAAGTGTCCCTCAATGTACATAGTATTAAAAAAAACAAATGTTGTTCTGTCACAAGTGCATTCATAGCTGGTTCTCACACGACGCCGCGAACTGCGATGTATCAACGATCGCGGCTGAGCAGGATGCGTGCATCAGCGTGATTGCCGGTAACGGCCACAATCCCGCCTATTATTTTATATCTAGCTTCGTGTAAACATGTTACACTGCTGATTCTATCAGACTATCAATCTGTATCAATGTAGACGTAGGTTTCATAAGGATATTTGCCTTTTGAAATAGTTACGGCTCTGAAGACACGTCATAAGCAATTTCATAGAAGAAACGGATTTTTTCGTTCCCTATTCATTGATTTTAATGTATAGCTCATTTCATATTCTTTTTGTGTAACTGAGAAATGAAACAGTCTCAAAATATAAACTAGCTCGGAAAAAGGTTAAACAAAGATACAATTAGCCATCACTAAAACTCTAGGATATGATCAGCCATCACTAAAAAATATGATTCCTGTCTGCGAAATGGTTCCGTATAAAAGTCAAACTATCATCGATTCAGCTTTGAAGTACTTTATCAGAATAATATTGAAAAAAATCAATACTTATTGCAAATTATTTTACAAAATGATCAGTTCAAAACATATTGAGCTAAATTCAAGATGGAGATTGAATCAAAAACAACACAAATTAAGATGAAGTCTCGGTACCACATTAGAATGATAAGTTCTCGCGTGATATAGAGTTACGTCCCATCCCATTGAGCCACTTCGGGTTGAATAGCGGCGCAGATGTGGACTTTTTTACAACAATATTTCCCACACTACCACTTTTTCTGATGCCTTAATACCTCGGCAAACTTATCCATTGCTCTTCCTCCCAAATCACCGCACACGATTATGAACTTTATTCCATCCACAATAAGTCATCATCTAAAGAAATTCAAATTTTCGAAAATGTATTGTTCCGTGGTCGATACAGTTTTGTAAAGATTTTTTGTGCGCGCGTCTGTATTTGCTATCGGATGCGACATCGGAAATTGAATAGTTTTTATACTTACACCTATGAGATGAAATTGTTTGAAGGAAGTCACATGTGTATGACAATGTATGATTTAGTATTGTCTTCGTTCAGGAAATAGTTATTCGTAATTTCTCATAAGAATCAAATTTCGGACTCATTCGAACATCATAGGATCACCAGTCCACTCGAACTGAGCTATTCAAGTTTGTTTAGAGAAAACATCATAGCACAAGCCAAGAATAAGAAATATTAGAATTTTTATATACGAATGCTTTGCCAACTTTAAAAAGTGAATAGGAGACACTAACTGCGAGCGTTCACCGTCGAGACGTCCTCCGCAAATAAAATATTCTCCACAATTGCATTTCCTTCAAAACTTCTCTATTCAGTGTACATTGCTATTTAAACTTTAACTGAGAGGAAGGAGGAGTATCTAAACGCAGCCATGTACCTTATGAAAACTGTAAGGGTCTTTCGTTTGCGTCGAAGCAATAAGATGCGGATTATCCTTCAGAGAAAGTATGAATCAACTTAAGATATTACTTGTGGCAATAATCGGGATATTGAAGAGTACAGACGGACGGGGCGTTTGATCTTGCGTTAAGACTTTGAGGCAACATTTGCTATTCTAAAGAAAATACGCAAGCTTTTCCATTGCGGTGCATTCGGGGATCAATGGCTGCCTCCTTTGGAAGCGTTCTGTGTTGTTTATGGGTGCTCGCACAAGATTTTACATTATTAAATTGCCTTGCGACGATACAATTCATGTTATTTTATACTTCAATTATATTTTTTCGAATATGTACAAGACTTCCACTATGTACTTACTAGTTGCGTATAAACCGTGAGTCAATCCGATAAAGTTTGTTTTACTGCAATGCAGCAATTAACACCGAAGATTCACAACAAAATAACTTTGTAAATCCTAAAACCGTTGTTTTAGAATTATTGTAGGAAAATCTCTTTACATCTAAACGTAAAAGAAGAAAGTCTAATATAAGTTGAAACCTGATAATTTACTACAAGATAGTAGTAATACAGCTCCAATTGACAAATACTCCTGCAATGAGATATACGGCTACAAATCCAGAGCCGAATGTTCAAGTTTTTTCTCAGCAACAAGTCCGGAAACAACGTCAATTGCAAGCAATCACAGACAACGAAAAGCTACCGAAACTAAAATGTCAGAGGAAACATAACTCGCCGTCCAACTAAAAAGGAAGCATGTAGCATTGCACAATCCGTAGCGATGCCGTCGTTATGTACCAACAGTTAGCTCCGGCGAAATTGGCCAATTTGTTTATTTGTTTTCATTGGCCTCAGTGAACTTGACTCCCCATTATCGCATTCACGGGAGGAAGGCGTATTATTTATTCGATTAATCCGTGGGACCGGCCCAGATCGTCGCTTCTACAGACTCGTCAAGCATCACACGCAAATACTTGATGTTCGCCAATCTTAGCGTGGAGTTATCGCAAATATAGACGGAATATGTTAACAAACCCCAAATTTTCCTACATTTTGAAAGACAAAATAACATAACATAAATTGAAAAATATATAGAAATGACATCTAAAGTATGCACTGATTCAATAGAAGAGCTACATAAAGAAGATGATGTTGCAAGAACATTAGATTTCATAAATGGGCTCTTAGTCTTTTCAAATTGGATTCTTCTCTTAACAAGCATAATTTTGTAACGTTTTGCAAGTCCTTAATAAACCCGCTTAAACGTTATAACAAAGTGACAGAAGGAGATGTTGAGTCTGAAGGCAAATCAGTTTATGCTGGTTTACTTACTTTATTTCAATGCTTTCATCATTATTACTTATTAATCTTCCTATCCGTAACAAATAATCAGATATGTTTTTAATAGTTTATCTGACAGATATCTTAGATGTTGCCTCTTTTGTTATTATTAAAAAAGAAGACAGCGTCATTGGGATCTTGGCAACCATGTGGCAACGGTGGCCTAAAACTTGCAACCAACATCAAAATACGTGAAAATCATCAAAATTGGTCCCCCGTTGACGCTAGAACTAGTTAAACAGTATGGAAATTTTGGAAAGATATAATATAAGTTCTTATGCTTACGAATAGGGTGTATGAATGTTTCTGTTACTGACCCCATTTAGAACCTACTCTGACAAAGTCGCAATGAAACCCACTTATTATCCAATTCATAAACGTTATGTTGCTCATCTCCATTGCAAATATTACAAAAACTTAATAGCAAACGTGACCATACGTAGACATCTACACATTTGCAGAATGCCCATCAACATTGCAAACATAAGATTGAAGGCAGCAAATTGTTATAAAAATTCCTTGTCTAAACTTAGCTTTGGAATGTATAAAGGCCGAGATCCGCCGTGGCAAAACAAAAATGGCGCAACTATTCATTTCTTATGTTCCTTTTGACGTCTCAGCTCATTTCTGTTGTCTCCTGCTTCACTAAGCAGGAAAGTTGTGGCGTTATTTATATCTACATTATTCTTTCAATTAAATTCCATGCTGAATTCGGAATTAACTTCGATGTTACAAAGTTTATCGGCCTGTTTTCAGATTCAGATATCCATCATCCATTATATTCTGATTGGATTCTGAGAATCTGCGCAATTTATTTTAGTGCGCACTATCAAAATGTGTGTATAACATCATTGTAATAAGCCTTTTTATTATCATAAATATTCGTTATTTATAGATGTTCAGGCTTTTGTAAGTACCATAGTTGATGTTTTTTCATATTGCTTTTGACCAAATGTAATGTGAATGTTACAGTGCAAAGTTCTTCTTCTTGTATTGTAGCTGGTAATACACTCCTGTGCTTATAAGTTGTAACGGTTCTTGAACATCAAAGTTGTTACCATAAAAAATAAAGTTACATAATATTCCCGAATTAAGTACCTAACATAACATAATTATTAAGTACCTACATACAATCAGACCAAAGTTTCAAATGCAACAATTATCTCTAAACTGGATATTACAAAAGCTTCGCAAATGAATAGGATAACATAGGGCTTAAACAGGAAAAGTGCAATGCTCCAGCTTGTTTGACAGCACATTCCTGCCAATTTAATATTGGCTGTTGCAATTAAGGGTTAAATTACGTGACATCAGCGTCGATGGCTGCCGGATGCGTCACCGTAGCGTGCCATTTCTTTGACGCTAGCCCCTCATTTTCCTGAGTGACAATCATAACAAGTACACCTTTAAGTTACTCCTTTTCAAAGTTAATAGTACACAGACAACTTCCAGAACTAGCTATTAGGTACATAGTCCACGTTTGCAATAGGTCTTTTGCTTCCGACTCTTTACTCCACCAACAAAAGTTGTAACTTCAAAGATACTTCATAACTTTTAAACGCTCAAGGGCTTCTCACGGAGCTTTCGTCAACAACACCAAACTCTCTAAAACACGTCGAAAGAAAACGCGAATCGATTCGCAAAAGCTGCACACAGCCAAAGCTCCGGCGGAAGCACGCGCACCGGACCTCGCTCCACGCTCTGCTGCTCCTACGAAATCTAACCAAACAATCCACGAAACCGAAAGCTTCACTCTTAAACACTTGCACAAAACTTTACGCGGACTACCTTCTCCGGTCGCTCGATCCATCCGCGCCTCCTTTTTTTCTTCGTCTCGCTGCCTCGGAAACACAAAACGGTCCGAAGGACGCAAGCGAAAAATAAACAAAAAGGGAATCGGAGTTCGCGATCGCGGTCCGCGTGTGCGCGTACGCGGGTGGCGTGTGGTCGCGGCGGGTGTCTGCGGCGGACTGGCGCGCGCGTCGTCGCGCACAGCTGCCGCGCGGGCCAATGGCGGCGGGTCACGTGACGCGCCGCACGCTTGTTTACAAATAATAATAATAGTGCCGTGCCTTGCCGGTGGCGCCGCTGCCTCTACGGCTACGCGCTACGCGTAGCACAGCTGTCGCTGCATTTGGCGGGATTCGATTCGGCATTCGGCCCGAGCTTCGATCTGTTTTCGGTTTCGTGCTTTCGCGGCGTGGTATCGATCGTAGACTTTGCACCCGTGTGCTTGCAACTTTTTCCTCAAATCATTACTTTTGATAGAGACTTGTTAAGTCATTTATGTAGCGCTATAAATTTGATTACAAATTAAATGGACAAATAGTTAACTAAACTAATACATTTGACCGTTACTTTTAGTTTTACTATATTGTTTAGTCGTCGGTTCTATTACACAAGTTAAAACAGTAAATTTTGGTGATGTTCAATCATAAATTAGTTTTCTTGACTGAACGTAGGTACGCACATTTAGTGACGAAAATGTTATTTATGGGAAAATACACTAAATGCAATGTTCATTCGTCTTTCCTGATTATATTCTGTTGAAGAAAATAGAACTGTTTTTAGATAGAAATCTCTATTCTGACCATTTGAGCTTTTTAGTTAAAACAATCTCTGAACACCTGCAATGAGTTACTTACGCCATTCCACATTGGTAAAGGTAAATTATTTGTTATTTAATAAGGTGGTAAATTATAAATGTGTTTTACAGAATAATCATAATAAAATAATAAAAAAAGTCCAACCATTATTCACATAGCACTATCTAGCCAAAACTCTAGCTTGTATGTACTATTGGTGTTAGATAGCGGATAAACATTACTTTCATGTTTTTCTAAATACATTAAATAACATCAAGACCAGTAATGCAAACAACTTTCTTTGGTCTAATGCCGACTTAATCTCCAATATTAAAATTTTCTTCCGATAAAAACTCTGAATAAATAACATAGAATGGGCAAATATGTTGCAAAACGCAACTCGAGAACGACAGGACCTCTTTGCAGTACAAACAGATGCGCGAACGCCAGACATTTAAAGTACCTATGTACAGTGCAGAAATCGAACCCGTTTCTGTATAAATAAACATTGACAGTTACTAATTCTACTATTGTCAAATCAATGTGTATGAAGGTATCTGTGTCTGTGTGTGGTGTGTTTAAAGGTATCTGCCAAAGAGCTAAGGCCTCCATCAGTGAAATATTGTCGTTACATTAGTAGGTGCTTCGTCAGCCACCACGCATGTCATATGCGGATTGGTGATCGTAAACCCGAGCTGTCCATTTTTTAGTGAAATTGAATAGCGGAGTCTGATTATAGCTCATACTTTAACACTAGAACATTCAAGGGGTTAAATTATGTACATAATGATGTAGATATTTATACAAATAAAGTATTCATCTGGTCTTTTATTAACTGTTAACGGTAACCGAAAATTCACGTTTACAAACCTTGTCCTGTTAATAACAAGCATAAAAAAAGAATGCGCGTACACACATTTTGGTGATTCATTTTCATTTATATATACAGGGTGGCCCTGAAAATCGTGGATCAAACGAAACAGGGAGATAAAGGGGGTTATTACCGACATAAACCCCTCAACAGTATGACCTCACATCGACTCTACAAAAAATTAAAGGTATTTTTTGTTTTGAAAAAAATAATGCCTTATTTTGTAATCAAATGGCAAAATAATGAAAACATATTGTTTTTTCTTTCTTTTTTTTTGTGTTCAATTATTGTCATAGAAAGCATCTTTACATAAAAAGTATCTTTACCACTGTGGGAACACAAATTCGTGAGCAATGGCGACTTTCTTAAAAGAAATTAAGTTTTACGAAAAATCAATTCCAACTTCAAAACAGTACTGTGAAAAAAAAATGTATGACCGACAAGTGACCCTGTATCAAAAAAATTAGCCTGTTTTATCACCATTTAAATGAGGTATAACACTTGGCTATTTGTAGCTAACTTATTTTACAAAACTTGTTTATTGGCGCCAAGTCTAACTTTCAATAAATTGAGCGATCAATAAAAATCGTTATTCGCGTTGATTATTTTCACTCTTAACAATCCTAGAGCTTTAACATTGGAATAAATACCCGGTATCTTTTGTCCTTTTCACACTCGGGTCGGGTACGTACCCGACTCCGGTCGTAGGTACATACGATCCATTGTTTTTTGGCACAGGTACCTAAGCTTGCGCGTACGTTTGGCCCACCACTCCCGCCGCGGCGGCGAATCAGTGACTCGCTACCTGCTTGTTATTACGCACGTGTTCTGCTGGTTTGCTCTTCAACGTCTCCTGAACGGACTCGGATTTCTTGTCTAACTGTGATCTAAGCTTGCCATACGGACTGTGAGTCTTGCCAAACTGTGACCTAAGCTTGCCATGCGGACTCTGTGTGATTTCTTGCCAAACTGTGACCTAAGCTTTCCAATCGGACACTGATTCTTGAAGCCTTCCCTCGTCAGCGAGAGTATGCTGACATGCATTACATCTACGGCTTTTGTAATGGCCACTGTAAGAAGAGTGGAGTACAGTCAGCTGTACTCCACTCTTCTTACAGTAGCCATCTGGCGTAGCGTAGGTCACAGTTATGCAAGAATTAGTGTCCGATTGGAAACCTTAGGTCAAAGTTTGGCAAGAAATCAAACAGACTCCGCATGGCCAGCTTAGGTCACAGTTTGGCAAGACTCACAGTCCGTATGGCAAGCTTAGGTCAAAGTAAGACAAGAAATCCGAGTCCGTTCAGGAGACGTTGAAGAGCAAACCGGCAGAACACGTGTGCGTAATAACAAACAGGTAGCAAGTCACTGATTCGCCGCCGCGGCGGGAGCGGTGCGCGGTGGGCCAAACGTACGCGCAAGCTTAGGTACCTGAGCCAAAAAACAATGGATCGTATGTACGACCCGAGTCGGGTATGTACCCGACCCGAGTGTGAAAAGGACAAAAGATACCGGGTATTTATTCCAATGTTAAAGCTCTAGGATTGTTAAGAGTGAAAATAATCAATGCGAATAACGATTTTTATTGATCGCTCAATTTATTGAAAGTTAGACTTGGCGCCAATAAACTAGTTTTGTAAAATAAGTTAGCTACAAATAGCCAAGTGTTATACCTCATTTAAATGGTGATAAAACAGGCTAATTTTTTTGATACAGGGTCACTTGTCGGTCATACATTTTTTTTTCACAGTACTGTTTTGAAGTTGAAATTGATTTTTCGTAAAACTTAATTTCTTTTAAGAAAGTCGCCATTGCTCACGAATTTGTGTTCCCACAGTGGTAAAGATACTTTTTATGTAAAGATGCTTTCTTTGACAATAATTGAACACAAAAAAAAGAAAGAAAAAACAATATGTTTTCATTATTTTGCCATTTGATTACAAAATAAGGCATTATTTTTTTCAAAACAAAAAATAGCTTTAATTTTTTGTAGAGTCGATGTGAGGTCATACTGTTGAGGGGTTTATGTCGGTAATAACCCCCTTTATCTCCCTGTTTCGTTTGATCCACGATTTTCAGGGCCACCCTGTATATACGCTTATCAATATCTCACTGAAGTTAAGGGCCTCATTGAAATCAATCCATCGCGGCATCGTTACATTCATAGCCTAAATCAGTAGCTTAATTTTTTATAACCCGACTAATGACAAACAAACAAGCACTCGATAGGTAATCAAGGACCTACCGGTGCGCTAAACACGTTAATCCCTAAAGGGGTGACGGCAATAACAAAATTATTATGCAATTTTTGCAAAGAGGGTGCGGCTACGCGACAGGTCTTCCGATTGTGTCGTAAGGTGCAGGAGGGACCGACCCCAGTTCCTATGGCTGGCACACTTCCACTCCCCACAGGCTAAATCTGGCTGAACTATGGATAACTTGACAGGTAATGGTTAACTGCAGTGTACTAGTATCAACAGTTGCGGTTATAAAGGGGAA
Source organism: Mecyna flavalis (assembly GCA_949319885.1). Lineage (NCBI taxonomy): Eukaryota > Metazoa > Arthropoda > Insecta > Lepidoptera > Crambidae > Mecyna > Mecyna flavalis. The sequence continues at coordinate 18,583,844 of OX439430.1, forward strand.
ATTAGTTGCGAAATATCTTTCAACATCATCTGGTGGGCCAGTGTGTCATTTTTTTAGACTATGTCAGTTGGCAGACAGACACGCAGCCCATTTGATGGTAAGCGGTCACTGCGGCTTTCATTGAGAGACACTTCATCAGGAAGCGTCGCTCAATGTGCTGCAAGACTGTAGGCTCATCTGATCTTCGAGCCTTTAATTTCAAGTGTACTGGCTCCCACATTAATATTGTCGGAACACAGCCAGAGCTGTTATGGCGGCAGATTTCACTTGTGGGGGTGGTAGCTAGCCAGTCGGACTCTGAAAAAGTCCTAACACCAACCAGACCCAAGGCGGGAATCGAACCCACGATCTCCGGGTTTTTATACCCGAGGTTTAGCCACTGTTCCACGGAGGCGGTCAATTTTTAAGAAAGGTAGAGGAAAGAGATCCACATCCACAAGATCCACATCTTCGACTCGAATGAGACGCTTGTCTGAGGAGGTGACTCTACCTTACAGAAGTGAAGTAGCGCTTCATAACTGTTATGTTATGTTTCTGGCGGTGAGTAAGGTCTTCAGAAATTAATTGGGCTAGGGTGTTGACCGCGAGAAGAACCTTTGATCTTGCCTCTTGCGGTACCGTGAGGCGTAGCCAACTTCTTAATAATTTCACCAGGATAATCTTAGAATCCGAACCTTGATCACCTATCACAAACGCGTCAACAACGGCCGGCAACGCATTAGCGATCCCTCTGGTGTTGCAGATGTCCATGGGCAGCGGTGATTGCTTACCATCAGGCGACCTGCTAGCTCGTTTGCCACCTCTGACATAAAAAAAAGATTCGTATGTATTCGCCCTACATTATTCACAGCAAGGTGTCTTCTTACGAGGGGATCAATTAAAGCAACTCGTCAAGTGTCCCACAGTCCACCTTAGCTCAGATGTAGACCGAGGGGCGAAGCGTGCTAGCTCATAATACACATGGGGTTCGTACCCCGTCGTGCACCTTGCCCCGTAATGAGGGTTTTGTCTTTATGGAGTTATCTTGGGGCAATGAGAATAAGAGACGCACGTGCTCCGGCATTTTGAATGTTGATATGACTGCAGTCAACAGTCGTTAACAATCGTAGATGCTTTTGAACAAAACGATTGCAAAGATAAAATGATGCCCACATCTTAGCCGACTTCAATAGTTTTACACCGAATCGTTCGTCATTCTTTTCGACGGAAACTCCATTTATAAGTATGTATTTATTTATCGAAAACAAATAGCTCAAAAACAATAAAATTAATAACAATAATCCGTGGTTTGTACAAGTAGCACAAAGTGAAGTGCCTTTTAAATAAATGTTTATTTATCTATTATGACATGTCCTCATTGATCTGACTAATTAATTCTAATTATTATTATGACAGAGTTCAGTTTAGTAAAAGTACCTACGTATTCTACGTAATACTATTGACTTCTTGACCTTTACTAAGAAGTAATAATACGGCTAACTTCCAGACTTCGGAATGTTTCTGGAAATTTCATAGGAACTAATATAGGGAGAAGGAAAACTAAGTTCCTGACTGTCCGATAGACCCACGATATCCATCGATTGCTTTCATCCCATACACGGCATCGTAAACATTAGACTTTTCTAAGTCCTTTATCAATTTGTTTTTACATATGCCATAATATGATAGGCAGATAGCCATACTTGATCGCGAGAAAGATCATTATTTTTTTTCTGTTATTTTTATTGACTGACTAGAAAATGCGTAGCTTTTAGTATTGGAATAAAGGAAGCAACCAAAAATTCATGCAAATAAAACTTTTTCAATTCCAATTAATTTGGCAGCTTTGCATAATGTTTTGTTAGTAGAGTGGTCTGTTAAACTTTAGATTTCATACTGTCACATAAGTTCGTTAACTTATCTGTGACCTAATTAAGCAGTTGCCGTTGAAAATAAGTTAGAATCTTTATTATCTCACAGATAAGTCATCAAGACCATATCTATATCTATATTCTATATACATATATAAAACTCAAAGGTGACTGACTGACTGACTGACTGACATAGATATCTATCAACGCACATCCCAAACCACTGGACGGATCGGGCTGAAATTTGGCATGCAGGTAGATGTTATGACGTAGGCATCCGCTAAGAAAGGATTTTGATCAATTCCCACGGGAACGGGAACCAAGCAGTTGAAACCGCGGGCGGCCGCTAGTTATTATCTAACAGTGGTAAACCGGCCCTTATCCCACCAAATTGTCTAAACATAAACATTGTTGTAATTGTATTTTCTTATTGTACAAGTTTTTCCTTGTGTATCCTAACTTTTTCGAGTTCTCGTGAAGTGATGAAGTGGCCAAGTTTTGCCAAGTTGGATTTGTTACCAAATAACTGGTCTAGGTACCCACTCGTCCATAATATTAAATGCGCAAGTGCCAACTTTGTTATTTTCAGAAACTGCTAGCGAATTTGGACAAATCGTACGAACTTAAAAACCTTATAACTTAATAGGAAGGGCAACAGATCACTTTAATGTTTGAATATGTCATAGTCCCATCAACATGAATCAAGCCATTTCCTTTCTGTGAAAGTTGCGGATATACGAGTAGTCCAAACTTCTTAGTGTTTCACAAAATGTTAGGCACATAACACATTACATAACATAATGTCATGTTTAATAATATTAATTAATAATTTATTAAAAAAAAGGCACATCATTTCTTTTTTTTTATTTATTTATTAACTACACACAACAAATTACAATCATTAAAATAACTAAATTTAGAGTAGACAATAATTTTGATCTGGATTGCAATCCAAAAATATGTGTAACTTAAGGACATGCAGTAAGTAAGATGTTTACTATTATCTTTTACCAAAGGCAGCGTTTAGTACCGATAGTAAGCTTCTTTCTTGGATGAAAATAGTGATTACAAGCAGACTACATCTATAAAAGGTTCATGTGGCTTTGCCACTGCTAAAACAAGTGTTTCACAAATTCAGCCAATAATGGCCATAAGCATCATGAAAATTAATCTGTCCGACCCGAATATAGAACTCAGGACCAGTTGTAAGTATCCTACGTGCAACGAGCTTCATCATCATCATCATATCAGCCAAACAACGTCCACTGCTGGACATAGGCCTCCCCCAAGGATCTCCAAACCGAACGGTACTGCGCCACCCGCATCCAGTGGATTCCGGCGATCTTTATGAGATCATTGGTCCACCTTGTGGGAGGCCTACCACGGCTGCGTTTCCCGGTACGTGGCCACCACTCGAGGACCTTTCCACCCCAACGGCCGTCAGTCTTCCTTGCAATGTGTCCTGCCCACTGCCACTTAAGGCTTTAGTGCAACGAGCTTTATTAGGTCAGCGGTCCACCTTACATTTGGGCCTGCAAAACTGCGCAACATACATATTAAGTGGCTCCATTAAGGGTGCGATACTCTTACGATACAAACATGTGTGGAAATGTGTTTCTGTTTGAGTTAAGTGTAAATGTAGGTACATATATTAAAGTATGTTCAATTAAATGTATATAATTATGTGGATTAACTCGGGTAGGTACTTAAAATTTGTGCTTAGATACATAGTTATAGTGCTTTTATTGTTGCTATTTAGCGATGTATTTCATACATGAAGGTTTTTCCAACTGCGGCCTAAAACAGTTAGTTATTAATTTAAGTGTTACTAGCCTTCCGCCCGCGGTTTTACCCGCGCGTAATCTCTTTTTTTAAATATCCCCCTTCCCACCACATTTTTGGGAGCAAAAGTACCCTATGTTCACCGGGGATAGTGTAGCTTTCCAACAGTGAAAGAATTATTCAAATTGCTTCAGTAGTTTCAAAATTGTTATTCCCGCGGGAATGAGACGTTTCCCGTAGGAATTTTATAGCCTATGTCCTAATCCGGGTTATTAACTATACGTGTGCCAAATTTCATCTAAATCCGTTCAGCCATTTAGGCGTGATTGAGGAACAAACAAACATCCAAACATCCAGACTTTCGCATTTATCATTTAAAAATCTACATTTGAAAATGTATCACTCATAATGTAAAAAATTATTAATTTTCTCATTTTACGAGAATTTTCGCTGTACCATAACAATTAGTAAATAGCGCAAGACAGCAGAAAGAGTTCATAACACAAAAACTTGGGAAAGATACAATTTCCGAAATGACGAACGAACGGATAGAATGATAAACAGTTCTTGGAAATAGAAACGTTCCCGTTCTAAGAAAAACGTGTATTTTCGCGGGGTAGTCATTCCATCCACCCCCTACCACGGGACTGTGACTCATCAGAAATTCACCAACCACACAAACAAATTACTCATTTCACGATCAGAAGTCATCATTATTTATCATATTTTTATTATAATGCAACATCTGGCCGGTTGCGTAACATTAATTATATTTTAGAATAATTTAAAATAACGAGTTGTTTTATTTCTAAACTGCAAACTCCAAAAACTCATTAATAATTTCTAAAAGTATTTATATTTAATATTGGTAAACGAAGTAAACTTTATCGAAAACTAAAGAAGATTGCAACGCGTGCAAAATTGTTCTTGCATCGTGCGGCGCCAATTTCATTGCTACAAAAGTGCGTAATATCGATTACTGGCTCCCTTACCCTATCTTCCGTCTCGCTCTTGTAACGCACAGGAAGGTCCGGGAACAAAAAAGCCGCATAAAGGAACGCAGCGACTTTACGCGGGAAGCTTAGACGCCATTTTGTTGTTTCCTCCTTTGACATAAGCCCTTTTGAGATGGCGGGCGCGTCCCCCGCCGTCGTCGCCATGGCAACCGATCTGTCACACGCATAGAACATAAAACGCAAGCATTGATTTTTTCCCCGCTTCCTCTTTTACTTTTACGCGTGTTGAGCGACTTTTTGCTTGAATTTTTATTTTTAAAAGCGCGAGTTTTGGCGCTCGATGTAAACGCCCGTTGTGTTTGCATTATGTCGCGGCTCGTTGCTGAGGAAATTTGTGGTGGGTAGAGCTTTATGAGGCGATGTTGTCTTTGGTAAATGTACTATTTCAACTGTACAGCATCTTTGAGAAAACTGTACTCGCGGTACTATAGTTAGTACAAAGTTTCGATATAAAACATACATTAGAAATGCGAATTGTTTCAATTGTGATTATGTACGCTATTCAAATGTTTTAATCCTATTAAAAAATAAGACGTAAAATATTAAGTTATGGGTCTTTTAATTTTTAGTTTTAGCGCATTATTATTTCAGAATATTTTTTTAAATATAAATGTAAGCATATTTGTGATTAATGATATGTAATTATCTTATTAAAATGACTGACGAAAAGTTTTGTTAATTTTATCAAATAAATATTTACTAAATGATTATAACGTTTATCGTAACTTATGAATACAAACTGTATTGATAAATAAGCATCAAGTTTACAGGATAAGGGAAAATTTGTTAAGGTAGGCCCTGTAACCCCAAGGGTACGCCCAAGGGTCGGTCCCTTTTACCAATCCCTTCCAGATGTGGCGATTTTCCGCCCCCCTCTCTGCTAACTCGATTGGAGGAAAATATGCTACCTTGAATTTAACCATCTAATAAACCGTGAAGTATGATTTAGATGCAATCCTCGTGTGTCTTAACATCATTGTTAGAAGAATAGCGCCGTAGCGTTGGCCTCCAGAGGTACAGAGCCATTAAGGGAATTTAAGCACTAATACTAATTGCATACCGTTTAAAAACTGAATTTCGTAGTAAAAGTTGTTCTTACAGACTACGCATTGGTGAGTGTGCTTCTCAGCTGCAAGACTTAATGTAATCAGCTCCGTTCTATCACCGAACGACTAGACTCCTGCAGAGAACAATGGAGATACCGCGCGTACGAACTAAACAATTTGCTTTGTCTTTTTTGATACTAACTGCTTGGGAGTGAAGCTCTCTGCCAGGATCTGTCTTTTCTGACCATTGTAACTTCGGGTTCTATAAAGCCAGAATTATCGCGATTTTCTTAAGCGCTCTAGCTTAGACCATATCATTGTTTTACCAGGCAGCGTAGCTCAATGTGCAACATATTGTAGGCTCATCTGATCTTCGAGACTTTGATTTCAAGTGTACTATGTAAAATTTCAATGTCATGTATCAAAATAGGATCTAACACAGCTACATGCACAAGTCACATAATTTCTAAGGCAATACGAATGCTGAGTCAGCTAGTTTATTCAAATAATACTTTCCAGTACTACTTACCATTTTAATATACCTAAAGTCGATTTGAAATTAAATGAAAAATAATATAAATGACACATACCTTTTCTGTTTGTTTGCCGATTTATGTAAGACAGTTTCCCGGTACCAGTCTTCTGTAAAGTTGTACCCCTTTATGCCTTCTGACATATCTAATGTGTAATACACATACTGCGTTATGTGTATATAAACTGTTGTGTTAATTTAAGACTTCTTTCATCACCGTACATCACACCACGACAATAAACGGTTTTTAAAAACTACGTTAAAACCCGACCGCTTCGATTACTCGCTCACAGCAATTAAAGTCACTCACGGAATAACCAAAATGTTATGTGTCAAATGAATTATTTTACATCTACCGCCACTTTTACAATATATTTTAGATTTTAGAAAACCAGCGCTGTTGGGCCGTTATTTAAACGTCGCAGCAGCTTATGCTGAGGTATGAACCCTATTGGCCACCACCATCCATTTGCGTTTTTAATTTTTTTACTTTTCTTTTTTGTTTTACTTTTTTTCTTTCTGATCTGTATTTTCTTTAATTGTATAATTTTTTTGTGTATTCTAATATTTATATTCTTTATGCTGTATTTATATTTGTGTATGGTCAATAAATGTTTTTTCTTTCTTTATTTATTTTTGAGTCAACAATCGTCGTTAGCACGAATATTGGGCGAGTTCGTTTCGTATACAGTACCGTAGGAGCTGATGATGTCTTGCTGCACAGTGTTGTTGGATTTTAAAGCTTAAAGGCGTTCAGTCTTAACAAGTAAACGGCGATTTAATCCGTTATAGTTTGTTTTGTTGGATCTATGATAAATGTTTATTTTTATACCTACCTACACTATTTTATTGATGAATATCGATCTAAATCACATGCATATTATTATTATGTAAAATGTTCCATTTTTTTAAAAATATTTTTGCCGCTATCACATTGGTGATAAAAATATAACTCTGACACTATAAAAATGACACGTAATTATGAAGTACTTTTAATCTGTTTTAGTTTGTTTTATTGAATCATAAATGGCTTTTTTATACATACATAAACTATTTTCATGATGAAAATCGATCTAAATCACATGTCATGCATATTATTATTGTATAAAATGTTCCATTTTTTTTTAAATATTCTTGCCACTATCACAACGGTGATAAAATATAACTCAAATACAAATATAACACACATATCAAGTACCAACTCATGATTGAAACCTTGGCTTATTCCGATTCAGCAGCGAAAGTCACTACACAGAAAGGATTTTGTTATTAAAACTTTATGAAAAGAGGTCGTAGGTTTGATTCTCGCTTTGGGTCTGGTTGGTGGTAGTAGTACTTTTCTGAGGCCCACCGGCTAGAGCTACTATACTTTAATATATCAACAAAGTGATAATAATATCTTACCCTTACCATACAAAAAATATTTTATTGTGTAAAATAAATCCTTGTAATTCTATAAATAGGGGGGATTGAAACTTCAATTATAAAACAATAAGTATTTTATTAAATACAAATGTAGGTACTTATCTAAAATACACATTGCATTTACTAGTCGAAAAGCCTCTGAGACGCCTCATATCTACAAAATCGCCATTTAATAAAGTATAGTAAAAATTAAATAATTAACTAGAAAATAACCAGATTATGCACACTTCTAACTATATTTACAATTAAGTAACTAAAATATTAATACTTTGTTAAACAAGCCTAATATAATGCAATTTTAAAATTATAATACTCTGCCTTTAGGATAAAAGTTTAATTTTTAAACAAGCAATTTTTGAAAGACGAAAGGAACTGGAAACTCTTTTATTTCGACTTTATACTAAACTACGCATTTATTAAAAGCTTTTAGTACCAATATTAAGAGGGAAAGTCATTATTTTTGTTAACAATCGCAGCTTACTTGAAACAAAAATGCTATTAGTAACTTTGGTACAAGCAAGAACTTCATACAAAATTAAAAACTAAATTGGCTAATGTTAGAAAATAGAATTTAACCAAACCTATAAATTAGATAGTAATCTGTCATGATATCGCGCATATACCATTATTATCATAATAGAAAAAACAGGCAGTGATTCTAAAGAAAATCTGGCTATATTTATTCTTCGCGACGTCGACTGCCATCTAGTGTCGAGTAGCGTAAACTTAGACTTGCTAAAGTTGTACAAAATTAAAATCACAAACTGAACTAGGTGCTAAGACTTAAATTTACTGTTCAATCGGCACGATGGTGCATTGGCAACAGCTAGGTATCCAAAAGGAGTCCAAATACAGCGAATCCCCAGTTGAGTTGAGCGCGACTAATCGCCTCTGTATGTATTTTTGTTCACAGTTTGAAAGATAGCCTGGAGGCACAATACATAACCCGTTGCATGTGGTTGACCTGTAAAAGAATAAAATAAACCTAAATATAGCAACACATATAATTTGTCTTTTAAAATATAAGACAACAACTTTAAAGTTGCGTCTAAGTATGTATTTTGCTATTCCACAATAGATGGCGCTAAAAAGCACATGCAGAGCAGAGCTTGTTTAAGTTTTCTAAATGAGCTTACAGATGGCGTTGTTCATTGAAAAGCTTATTAAAGATGTATTGACTTATAATGACGTTTTTTTGACCGTTTCCGTGGAACAGTGGCTAAACCACTCGGGTATAAAAACACGAAGGTCGTGGGTTGGATTCGCCCCTTGGGTCTGGTTGGTGGTAGTATGAGCCTACAGTCTGGCAGCACATTGAGTGACGCTGGTGAATTATCCCTCAATGGAATAGGCCACAGTGGCCGCTTATCATCATGTAGGCTGCGTATCTGTCTGCCGACTGATGTACCTAGTATAACAAAAAAATATGAATACTTACGTGCAAGTCTCAGCGCTGACGAGTTGCGTCATGTTGTTGTTGGGCATGTTGACGACGTAGCGCCACACGCCCTCGATGTTGAGCGCGACCCGCGGCTTGATGAAGTCTGTGCGCGACTGGCACAGCTTCTGTGCGTTCCGGCTGGCCTGCCGGCGCGACCGCTCCGACTCACGAGTCGTTTCCGCGCTGGAAAATCATAAAGTCTAATTCATATGCTATGGTGACTGGTGAACAAAACTATCTCACCAGGAACAAACATTACATACATAGAGTAAAACTTGTGTACCAGAAACAACGATGGAAAAAATCTATACCTTAATACAAATAAACATCAAGGCATAAGACTAATACAAAAATGCTCATCAGTTTGTCTTATGTGGGATACAAGCCCACGACCTGTGGTGTAAAGGGTAGGTTGTGGTGTATAACAAAAAAAAAATACCGGTCCTATGGCGCATTTGGTAGTCCTAACGCGCCATAGGACCGGTAATTTTTTTTGCTTTGGCTTATTTAGCTTCAGGGGAAGCTCATGGTTATTTAGGACTCAGTCGCTCGTGCCCTCGTTTTGGGACGGTGCACCTTCGAGAATGACGCGAATTAGGACTAACTGCACCAAATACATCCAAGGCGAGATTAAGGGACGCCGTAAACCAGGCAGACACAAAACATCTTGGCTCAAAAGACAGTTGTTCGGTATGAGCACGAGATCTCTGTTCAGAACAGCAGTGGATAAAGTAAGGATATTGCCATCATGATCGCCAACCTCCGGTAGGAGACGGCACCTAAAGAAGAAGAAGCAGTACCTAATGCTTCATTCTCCTTCTTTGATAACAACAGTTTTCCGTATCCATCTCCTAATCTTCGCCCTTCGCACAGTAACGTACCTAGCCAATCCCAGCGCTATCCTCAGCGCTTCAGCGCCGGTAAGCGTACGCTTGGCAGACTCGCTGACGAGTTCAGCGTTGCGCCGGCGCCGCGAGCGCTGCGTGATCGAGCGCGGCGGGAGAGAGATAGACCGCTGCACCGTCACCCCCGACCGGGAGGGGAGGATGTATCTGAAAATCAGGTTGGGATTTTTTTATAAGGAAGCAGTCAGGATGACCTCACTCCACCTGATGGTATGCGGAAGTGAGGTCCAAATATAAGGTTGACTGGCTCAATAAAACATAGTACCCATTGAGCCAGTCACCCTCACCCTAAAGGCCTGCTGAGATGCCGCTTCACGCCCCGCCTAAAAAGCCCAGGATTATAGGAGGAAGAAAACACGTGAGCCGGAAGGGCATTCTATGACCTAATGGCACGGGGTAAAAAAGAGGAACTATCTCTTGGTAAGGGCCACATAATTTATAAGTAGTTTTAGGACGAAAATAATTTCCAATAAAGATTCAGCCAATTTACCACATCGTCATAGCTACTACATAATATAATTTGAATAATTCTTTCACTGTTCGAAAGCTACACTATCCCCGGTGGACATAGGGTACTTTTTATCCCGGAAATGTGTGGGGAAGAGGGGATATTTGAAAAAAGAAATTACTTGATAACTACATATCGACGCAAAAAAGCGGAAACGTAGTAACCCACAAAATGCAAAGTGTTCACCAGAGCCAAAAATATTTTGAAATTTCAGAAAAAAAATGATATCTCCGTAACTATGAAAGCCACACATGTGAATTTTTTAACATAAATATATTTATGGTTTTTTTATCAAACCAAATACATTTAACCTTTTAGAAGTTACTTTTAATCTATGTTTGTGTGGGTTACAGCAATAGCACTTTTTTTTCTGTTACGCAAAAACGCTGTAAATGAACGAGATAAATGTATAGGCGACTACAAACCGAAGGTTTTCCTTTATAGCAAATTTGTTGTAACTATGTTCCATACATATTTATTTGTCTACATTTTGACTTAAATGAACTATATCTATGTAAACAACTACACTGAATGGACTTAACTTACATATTATTTCTTTTTGACATTTTTTTATGTAGACATTGTATAATTTTTTATTGATACTTTAATTTTTCTTTTTATTTGTATGGTTTTGTTTTTGTTATTTCTGACATAGTATTCATTTTTGAAATTTTTGATTAGTTGACATGGTATAATTTTTATTAATTATTTAATTTTTCTTTCTATTTGTATGGTTTGGTTTTTTTCTTTTTAAATGATTTTTGTGTTGTTATAATTAGTGTGTACTGTGTAGAGTGATATTTGTAATTTGTTAATTTGAAGCTTGTGTGCGTTTTGGTTCTACTGTAAGTCACAAGTCAAATAAAATTATGATTATTAAATAAACCAATTAAAGCCATTTATTACGAAGTACGAACACATTCATAACCTTATTATCATTGTAATATTTTAATATATTGTAAACGAGTCGAGTCACGCAGTCAAATCCGTTTACGACACACAAATCATACTCCCTCAACTGTCGCGCAGTGACTGAGCGACTCGGTAATCGACCAAAATCGGGGAAACTAATGAAGTTTTAAATTGGCGTATCAGACGATTTCGTATATTATTATATGCGAGGATTGTAGTAAACCGCCACGAATAACCATTTTATTTTCGAAGAAATGTAGTGAACGTGGTGCGTTACTAAATCCTTATAAGCAAAAACGCTGTAACCCACATTGGTCAGAATATTCACGCGCTGTAACTACCAAAATCAAACCGAGATCATGTCATTTGAAAAATATGAATTGAAGTAAATGTAAAGTGATAAAAAACACTCTTTTTTATGCTATATACATCAATCTTTCCGTTACTTTTTCGAAAAAGCAGGCTAATTTCCAATGCTGTATAAAAACTTCTATTAGTCGTAGAGCAAGGAGTATTAGACCGTTTGAAAGAGGATTTTTTTCTCATTCCGAATCTGCAATAAAAAAAATTGGCTTGGGTGTGGGTTACTACGTTTCCGCTTTTTTGCGTCGATATATAGACTGCGTAAATAGATAGTCAAGATGAATGAAGAAACGTAATAGCAACGACCTTTTCAAAGAATACCTAGCCGGCAGTGTCACAGAACACGCTAGGAAAAAAACCTTCAGAAAAATTCGAGACTAAAAGACAAACAAAACTTTTAAATTACTTTTTATTACTGTCAAACTTTTATGGCACTATTGCCAGTGCTACTTTAACATAACAAAATAACCACGAAGGTCACATCAAATAATAACCAAGCAGGTTAATATAAGTTTTTAAAAATTTAATTCTGGCTAAATTATTCAGAAAAAATAAATCTATACGCCATTAAAGAAAAAAATATTTAATTTACTTTTTATTGCTGTCAAATTTCAGAAGCATTGTTGCCAGTGCCTCTATGAAAGAAGGTCAACGTCTTTTCAAAACTATTTGATATTCATTTAAAAAAAAGATTTGCTTTTTAATTTTTGTCAAATTAATCGAACCTCTGATGCCAGTTACAATGAAAAAACCAAGCAGGTTATTATGCAAATTTTTAATTTGATGCTGGCTAGATTCTTCAGAAAAAAAATGTTAACGCCTTTTAAGGAAAAAGAAAATATTAATTTTCTTTTTATTACTGTCAAAATGAAAATTATGCTGCTAGCGTTTTTAACGATCCAAAAAAGGTTGCATGTTATTTGAAAAGAATGATAATTATGTAGATACAAAAAAATTATAATCGTCTACTAAAATATTTTGATATGTACATAGTCGAAAGAGAATAAATATTTGGTCATCGAAACTACTGAACCGATTTGAAAAATTCTTTCATTGTTGGAAAGCTAAACTATTCTCGGGCGACATAGGGTACTTTTTATCCCGGAAATGTAGGGGGAAGGGAAGGGACATTTGAAAAAAGGAATTACGCGCGGGTGAAACCGCGGAGGCGGCCGCTAGTTGTAAATAAAGAACAAGAGTTAGTGGTTACCAAACCTAGCTATAATTACAATACTGCACAAACCAAAAGTTTATCTCAAATCCCCTAAATATAGCTGGGTTACATTGAATACATCGAAGCTTTAGACTTTTACCCTCTTATTACAAAAAACATCGCTAAAACAGGTTTAAAACTGTACTTGTTAGTACAGGTTTAGGTCCGGACTATTTTTTAAAACTTTCCTTATTACAAAACAAATACCAACATAAGAATAATTTACTGGTACTAACTCGTTCAGTGCGTTTCATTTTACAAGACTTTGTTTTATGTCATGTTTTAAAATCTTTAAATAAGGCAGTAAAAATAATAATTCTTTATTTATAAATATGTTTTAGTAATGTAAGAAAAAGTAACATATATTTTTAATTTTCTGTTCACAAATTTAAGTGATTCTTTTCAAAAATTGTCTTTCTATACGTAGAACGGAGCGAAATTTCAAAAGTGTTATCTTTTGACGTTTGAAAGTTAGTCCATAGTAAAACTAGGGGTATCGGCGGACTTTCTTGGGTCTAACTTTAGTACTCGAAATGAAGTAAAACTTCGTTTTGTAATAGCGTTTGACTTTAGTCAGGAGTTAAGTCAGGACTAAGCTCGGTTTAATTTTTAAACCACGTTCTGTAATAAGAGGGTTAGAGTTAATATTGTTCTTGTTAAAATAATGCCTTATAATTAATTTGTTCTTATATTTTTGAAGAGAATTCACAAGAAATTACCAACTAAAGTCAATTTTTTTTAATATTGCTAATGAATCTTGGCATATTTCCTGAGAGTCATTATTTGACATCCTATACTAATATTATAAATGCGAAAGTCTAAATATTTGGATGTTTGGACGTTTGTTACTCAATCACGCCTAAACGGCTGAACGGATTTAGATAAAATTTGGCACACGTATAGTTTATAACCTGGATTAGGACATAGGCTATAAAATTCCTAAAGAAAACGTCTCATTCCCACGGGATTTTTGAAAGAAGAAATTACGCGCGGGTGAAACCGCGGGCAGAAAGCTAGTAATCAATATTTGCAAATGAACTCTCACATAAACGACAAGTTACTTACTTCCACCATTCATTAGGGTTGTAATACGTCACTCCACTCGCCATTTGTCTGAACCAGTTCGGAGTCTCATAGTTGTACCCCCCGTTAGCTCCATCATAGTAGGCTGGGTTCTGATTATATCCCCCAGGATTCACATTATTCTGCCGGTAACCCTTCTTATAGTTCTCATCATACTGGTTCACTGAAGGATTCCAGTATCCGGAGCCAGAATGCTGGAACCCTTGGAAGCCGAATTTGGTGAAGTTGGTTGACTGGTAGGTGTTGATGTTGTATGGAGATGGGTCCACTGGTGAAGGCGGTTGAAGCGGCGTCTTTTGGGTGAATATGTCTGGAAAATAAGATAATCAAGACATTTTAGTACACACAATACATGGGCTGGTCAATAGCCACAAGGCTGGCACCGGCTCGTCCCAGTCGGGTGTGAAGGGGAAACCGGGGGAGTTTAGTGGGTAGTGGACGCTTTAGCCTCGAGTCCCACACACGACCGCAGGTCTAGCTAGCCTGCGGTTATGGTGCATAAACGCATTCCCCTCCGAAAAAAAAAAGGAAAAAAAGCACATTTACAATACAGACGTGACCGTGACCCGCGTCATGACCCGTGAAGTAGCATGTCATACTGTTTGGAAATGTTTCTGTCGATAAGTTAGGTCTCCAGAGTTCAATTGGGGATGGTGTTGGCAGCAAGAAGAACCTTTATTTCTGGCTGCCTTTCTTATGTTTTGTGTAGTGGTGTATCGCCTTTAAAATAATAAATACTAATAGTTAATAATAATTAATATCTCTGGACATTAATCAATCACACAGCGCCATCTAGCCCCAAACTAAGCATTAGCTTGTGCTATGAGCCCCAGACAACGGATAAACATTACTTATATACTTTCTTTTGTAAATACATACATTTTATACATAGAAACACCCAGATACAAACAGACGTGTTCAGGCACACAAATGGTGTACCGTGCGGGGATCGAACCCGCGACCTCTGGTGTACCTAATAGCCATCTACTAGTACTGACCATTAAACCACATGGCTCGTCATTACACCAAATACCTTAATAATTCTAATTGATTTAGTTTAAACAGCTTTGTGTAGCCGAGGTCATCGTATGGCTTTTAAGATGAATGACATTGTTTTAGACAAGACCAATAGAAATCTTTGACAACTTTAAGTTTGTCGACTTACCATGGTTATATCTCGTATGGAACTTCGTGTTATAATCCTTTGGGAACAGCGGGTCGTTGACGAGCGATATCTGGTCGACGTGAGGCAGCGAGTTGGGTCCGTACCCGTACGGAAAGTCGGGTTTCATGGTGGCCGAGAAGTCGTCCCGACTCTCGTCCAGGAGCAGCGATCGGATGTCGTACCGGCCGTTTTCTATGAGTTGTCGGATTATGTCTCTGAAAAGAGGAAATATAAAATCAAAATCAAAATCAAAATATTCTTTATTCATGTAAACTTGTATCAAGTATTTATGAATCGTCAATTACAGAGTGACTCTACCACCGGCTTCGGAATGCAGTCATCTGTCGAGAAGAACCGGCAAGAAACTCGACAGTTACTCTTTTTCATCGCCATGTTTGTTTACAATTTGTTTGTTACAATTACTGATTAGTTTTAGAATACCAAGCCATACAGTATAAAGTATAAGAATGAGACTATAATCTAGAAAAATCCGTGAGCCCTGGAAGACCAGTGCCCAAAGGTAAATAAGGACTTTTTCACACGTGCTAAACGGTTAAAATTACCTACGTTTGCCTCCTGATGAATTATGTATTTGTGGTTGGAAGTAGTTTTCATCTAGCCAGCTACAAATTTGACTGCTACCACTCCCATCGTAATATCCCTGGCTCTGGTCAGGCAATATTTACCTACGTGTCTTACATTAAACCCATGACACATCGATTTAAAGACACGTAGATGAGAGCAGCCTTTAGAAACTCAGCGTATTGGTAGAACCAGTAGCGTAGCGATGGGGGTGCGGGGGGGGGGGTCGGTTCACCCCGGGCGGCACTTTTTAGGGGGCGGCAAAATTTCCTGGAGGGGACGGCAAAATTTCCTGGAGGAGCAAAAAAAAAGGGTGGCAGAATAGTCTTCCGCCCCAGGCGGATTGGCTGCTTTGCCAACCCACGCTACGCCACTGGGTAGAACACTGCATTACCGTGAAGCGTCGTCCAATACAGTACACCAACGGTTCCAAGTAGGTACATCAATGTGGCGTTCTATTGAGCAACTTTAGATAGACTAGCCTTCCGCCCGCGTGGATTAATACGACATTATACTCGTAATTATGTTTCGGGACATTATCTTATTACACTCTCCAGCTCCTTTGTTTGTGATAAAAAGTACATACTCAGGCGGCGCGGGCTCGAAGCTCCCCCCCGCGCGCTGTGCTCCAGATCAGACTATATTTGAGTTAGTGTCTTAGTGTTAAGGTACATACTCAGACCGCGTCTCGGCAAACGCAGTGTAGGACGCCCTCAGGCCAGATGGAGTGACGATTTGCGCAGGATGGCTGGCAGGAGCTGGATGCGAGTAGCCAATAATCCAACTAGATGACGAGCATTGGGAGAGGCCTATGTCCAGCAGTAGACAGAGATAGACCGATAATGATGAATGACATACTCAGGATACGTGTCGGGGTCTATGCAGTAGGTGAGGCCTGGTCGCGCGCAGTTGGGCGCGCGGCCGGGCGGCGCGGGCTCGAAGCTGCAGTGCTGGCCGTAGGGGCAGCTGTAGCCATCCCCCCCGCGCGCTGTGCTCCAGATCAGCTGAGGACAAAGATATGTATACATTAAAGTACCAGCCTATTTAATGTTCCACTTTAGGTTTGGCCTCCAATAATGAAATCAAGTCGTCGCTACAATGAAGGTACTGACTTAATCACCACGTTTGGCAAGAGCAGTTTTAAAAAACCGACATCATTAATTTCATGTCAGTTTTTTTCAATCTGAGGCATCATCACAGCCTGGTCTTAAACCTCTAGACCATTAAGGCGTTACTATAATATGTTACAAGGAAATTTTATCAGGACAATCTTATTTCACTTTTAAAGGGCAAAAACAACTTTGAATCTCCTTGACGTTTTTTTTTTAATTTCCTTAGAAAAAATAACAATAGATGGACTATTGTTAATTAATAATAATAATAATGTTCTCCTAGCCGATTCAGCAATTAATTAGCGTAGCGCACGACCTGACTATGTTGAAAAAAAAATTTCAGATTTAATTTCGAATTTTTTACTCAGAAATTAATTTACAAACTATCAACTACTTTATACTAGTGCATTAAATATTTCAAATTCCTCTCCTTTTCTTATCGCACAAAATTTTGGACCAGGCAGTACTGCCCTCTAAATATCTCGAATACCTAATTTATTAGATTTTTTGGTGTATGTAAGAAAGTTATCTTCAACCCATTTGTAAGAACTTCATAATCAAACTACGAAGTAACTCACTGTCTTGTAGACATAATGTGCAATTGTACAAGTTTATTTAATCAAAGTTTACAAGTCATAGTCTTGTTAACAGCTGGTGATGACATTGGCATTTATAAGAGCCTTTGTGGGCGTCTTCCGACTGTTCTTCCGGAGACAATCAGACTAACCTTGGCCATTAGAGAATTTAGGGCAATGAAATGAGTACAAGTAATGTCTAAAGTTCTAAACCATGTCTGTATGCGCTGAGTGATAGAAATAGAATTCATATTTTATTATTTGGGTTCTAATCCTGACGGTGTTGCGTCCGTTGTCTATTTTTTTTATTTTAATTTGGGTTCCCCTTTTGCTTACCATCGGGCTAAGTGGAGCCAATGTACTGAGCTAACTACTATAAAAAAATAAATAAAAAAAATTAATAATAATAATCTCACCTAGAACAAACATTAATGCGATGATCCTATACGTTTTTCCTGTGTTTGGATGTTTATTTAAAGTTAAGTATAAAGCATCGATAAATAATCTAATGTTTTAAGAACCGAGTGTTGATCTAAGTCGGGCGAAATTTTTGTAAAATTCTTTCACCACAGCTAGCTTTTTGCAGGCGTGGTGATTACGCACTGGTGTACTACTACTATATATTGACGGCTACTAAGCCGTCAATGTAAATAAACAATAAATAAAAGCGTTCTCAATACATTGTTTCTTGTAAAATAAAAATAAGTTCAACAATTGACTGTGAAAATAAATCCTCTGTACATGCGCAAAATGTTCGTACAACTACCAGATCTAACGTGAATTTCTCGCTAGCAAAAAGAAATGCCGCGAATTGTCGTCTAAATCACAGCTGTTTTGCATAATTGCGTAACACAAGGAAACCGTCTTCGAACAGTCGAGAGGGTTCCGCGAGTGTAAAAACCATAGGTTTAATTCAATTCAATTCAATTCAATTTATTTGCATAAAAATGTGGTACATGGTGATCTTAAAAACTAAAGTGTTTCACACATTTTGCCAGTACCTGGCATGCAAATTTTTGTGTATTATAATTACATTTCAAAATATATTTTTACTATTTTATTACATAATTAAATTAATAAATAAGAGGAGAATGTCAATAATAATGATTACATTTTAAAAAAGTCAAAAAATTCGTCAACAGAGTAAAAACAATTTTCTATGAGCCATCTTCTTAGTCTTCCCCTGAACATGCCCATAGGTAAAGACTTTATGTCGTCACTCAGTCTGTTAAAGATTTTCACTGCCATTTGATAACTATTTTTACTGTAAAGCTCTGTTGTTACTGGAGTTAGCATAAGTTTATTTTAGTTTAGTTTAAAAGTCCTCCATCTATATACAGGGGAGATATGCCTGCCTTAAATGCATGTGCAGTCATGATCCAGTTGTTCAAGTTCCCCTGTCACGGGTTACGAAGGTAATAATAACCAGACTTACATTTGTCATGGTTTCTGCATTCCCTAACTAGATCGGGACAAAAAAAAAGACAAAATCGGAGAAAGAAGAAGATCTATTGGCAGTATAGCAAATGTCCCAGAATATTTGAACCAATGATTGCAAAAGCGAGAACCAAACCACCAGTGCACGCACACTCGCTTGTCAACCGTCACCTGCGCGGGCGCAGGACTATTCCATTCCGTCGCCGCGCAGATTAACGCATGCGCTTTCCATTACGTGCTCTCCATGCTAACGGCTCTGATTCATCTTCGGTTTCACACGCGTTTTATACTGTATATTAGTTTAGATATCCGCCATTGGGGAGGATATAACACCTTTTACCTGGAACTGCCTCCGTGGTACAGTGGTTAGAGCGTTGGGCTCTAATATCCGGAGGTCGTGGGTTCGAATCCCGCAGTTTTCTTAGGACATTGCAGGCTTAAATCACCTGAATGTCTGAAAAGAATGATGATTCCGTGCTTCGGAAGGCACGTTAAGCCGTTGGTCCCGACTATGTTCCAAGTTGGTCTGGTTTCCCTTGTAGGGTTACGGAGATCAGATAGCAATCGCTCCATTCTAGCAGCACATTGAGCGACGCATCCTGGTGAAGTATCCCTCAATGGAATAGGCCGCAGTGGCCGCTTACCATCAGGTGGGCTGCGTGCCTGTCTGCCAACTGACTTAGTATAAAAAAAAGGTATTTTCGTCGCCTGAAACACACCTCATTATGTAATTTGTTTTGCTTCAACAAACCATTCTATATTGGAAAGCAAACGATGACTAAAGATGATCCAAATTTGACAAAAACCAGTTGTTATACGAAAGCACTAAAACGAATCTAGATCTCTAAATATTTAACTAATGTCGTAACTATATTGTAAGTTGTTGGCACTAAAGGAATTTGAAGATTGATACTACCTTTTTTTATTGATATTTGAGTTCAATTACTAAGTTCTATCCTGTTGTTTTGGCACCGGCTCATCCAAATCGGGTGTGAAGGCGAAACCAGGGAAGTTTTGTGGGTAGTGGACGCTTTATTCTCGAGTCCCACACACGGCCGCAGGTGTAGCTAGCATTCTCCTCCGAAAAAAAAGACTTAGTTATAAAGATAAAAACGCACCGTAACTTTACATGTAGAATTTGAGATTATTCCTATAAGGAGTGACATTTTTTTAATGGCAAAGGTTTTCATCATTGATATGAAGCACACATCATCGTCACAATGATCTTTGATACATGCGGATTTATTAAACCTGAGATCCCAAAAAATCTGACAATTTTCTTCCCGAACTGAAAATCGAACCCACGATAACGGCTGTTTTATTTTTCGGAGGAGAATACGTTGCACCATAACCGCTAGCTAGACCTGCGGCGGTGTGTGGGACTCAAGACTAAAGCGTCCACTACCCACTAAACTCCCCCGGTTTTCCCTTCACACCCGATTGGGACGAGCCGGTGCCAGCCTTGGCTATTGACCAGCCCAAAACCGCTACACCTACTAAACATCTGCACGATACATAAAGCAAGCAAGCCTTTCACATAACCTCACAGCATGATCTTGACATGAAATCGAATGATGACAGACATTTACCGACATTGTCCCATAATCATCTGCGTATCAAACTTCGCAGGTCGGTGTTAAGTCTCGGTGTCAACCGTATGAAGCTATACAAAGGTGTCAACTATTGGCTATTAGCTCAAATGATCTTGCCTTTCATAGTGAGTGCGTTGCTATCGACAAAAGTATCAAGTAGGTGTGTGAATGATTTTTTAATGCCAATTCATTAGGATTGCAATGTCATTTTAATAGACATAGATCCGTTTGGTGTAATGGTCGAGAATTCGGCTATTACACCAGAGGTCGCGGGTTCGATCTCCGCACGGTACAAACATTTGTGTGCATGAACATGTCTGTTTAATATGAATGTATTTACAAAAAAAAAACAGTATATAAGGAATGTTTATCCGTTGCCTGGCACCTATTAGCACACGCTTATGCTTAGCCCAAACTAAGCATAAGCTGTGCTATGGGTGCCTAGATGGCGCTGTGTGAATAATGTCTAGACATTTATTTATTTAAAGTGTATCTTCCACTCGAATCTCCCGCCCGGGAGTATTTTACAGAAGACCAGAGTGAAGGAGCACTTCATACACATAGTTGTTGTTGTAGACTAATTTAAACGTAGAGTTGTTTGCACTAATTTCCATAGACAACTGGATAGGCGATTGGTACCAAATATTTGATCCGATTTGAAAATCGCCATATTGGCGCTGAGAGCAGTGTTAGTGTACTTGGAACTAATAATAATGCTGACTTTCGCAGATAAACTTCGTTAATGCTTTCATTGTCAATGTCAATGGCTGTCCATTTGTTAGCATTTGAAGTCATTTAAGTTCCCAGTACACTATTGGGGGCGGGCGGTTCAAATCGACAGAAAAAATAGCTGTCATTTCAATGTCTATAGCCACTCCAGCGTAATACGCTGAGCGTATTATCATGGAGCTCAGTGGTTGTTTGGTATTATTTAACCGGTATAACAACTATTTTACTGGTTATATTTTGCGGAGACAAACAATATTTCCATTGCAAACATCTGTGTAGGATCTTGTATGCACAGCTATTAAGAACTGGGGCGTTACGCAAAAAGACAAAAGCAGATTTAGAGAAAATTACGTGTTTTGGAAAGTGGACTGTTTTTGGAACTGGTTGCACCGGTGAACCAAATGATGCGCATGAGTTTATTTTACATTATATTCAGTTGTGTCGGATATCCGGTTTAGGTATTTTCGTTTGGTGGTGCTCTTCTTAAAGGATCACTTCGAGAATTGTAGGTACACTTCGCATTAATCAACACTTGGTGGCCACTGCAGCCAGTTCATTGAGGCTCATACTTTATCTTCGAGCTTATGATGTTAAGGGTACTGGCTCCCATATGAATATTTCCGGAACAAAGCAACAGCCTAACCCCGATAATAATTGCGGTACAAATCCAAAAAAAATTGAGTATATCTCCACAATGATATTATATTGCTCGTGACTTCGTTCGCGTGGAGTTTAAACCACGTTAAAGCAGATGGAAAATTTCATTTAAATGTTGTCCTAAATGTAAATCACAATCATATTTTTGTTTCTATTTTTTATGTTGTGCTTAAAATAGATATTCTAGTTGTGTGTTACGATACTAAAATGAACTATGAAATAAAATCTAAATTTCATAACTAATCAATATAATCTTATCTAACCCGTGATTTATGACTGATCTGATTAAATTGAATTTATATCAGTATCGTTAGAAATGTTTTGTCATACGAAAATACATATTATGAGATTTATATGACGTATGATATTTTAATTATACAATTAGTTATTAAAACAATATCCGAATTATAAAATATCAAATCGGCTGTGGTCATAGCCTGTAGTAATTTTGTAAACTTATATTGTTATAATATTTCAAGCACACAAGCCCTATAATACAATCACATTGGTCCGTCAAATAGAGTTGTTACAAGCCGCACCACTTGTAGCCCTGGGGCTACGGTCCAATTTAAATAAAGAATAACTTCCTCCTTTCTCATTTCTAGTAAGGAAATATTTATCTGTTACCCTGGAGTGTTTATCGGACCATGCTGTGTATGACTTTCTAAAGAGTCAAATATATAATATATTATAGATATAAGAAGACTAATCTATAGATAGACATAGGTGATTTCACATAACTCTTTTGCTTTTTGTTTATGTTTTCGGATGAGAATAGGTTTAAGCACCTTAACACAGCTCTAAGTAAGTATGTACGTATTGATTACAAAACCCTATTTCGTCCAAATACAAAAGTTAAGTAACATTACTTGTGCGTTTAGTTTTTGAAAGCCACTTAAAACTTCTGTCGAATGAGGCATACTTACCTTCCGTCGTAAACAAAGCCTCTATTCGTACGCGAAATAACAATAACCTCTAAACTGGGGCGAACGAGGATCTTATGTAAGAAGCGCCCTTGAACTAATGGACTCTGAGCAAGCGGTGCAAAAAATTTAAGCCAAATGAGTAATGACTTCGAAAGTTTACCTACAGTTTTGATATTAATAATTCCCTTTTTTTAGAAAGGCATTTAAGGGTGAAAGTCAAATAAGAAACATTAAGTAGACTGTCTTCAGAAACTATAAAAGATGTAGAGAGAGACGCAAACAATCGAAAAAAGAATTATGTAATGATACTAATGTTTTCAGGAAGACTTTAATTTTTGTGTCTTTTTTCCACTTTAACACATGCAGCAAAAAACTATTCTTATCATCCGTAGAGACAAGTAAAAAAGTTTCTCGGAAATCCTATCACGGATAAATAACTTATTCATTGCTGCGCGAGCAATTAAGCATAGTAATCCTATTTATCAAATAAAAATCAAGAAATGGACAAATATCGAAAAAGGAAAAGTAATTAGAATCGATCAATCGACTTCTATTGCGGTGAGTAACGTATTAAAGCGTTATTATTATAAGTATAAAATTAAAAATTACTAAAGAGGAAAACGCAGTCATAAAATAGCAATGTACAATTTCACAACGCATTCCAAGCTACAGTTCGTAGAAAACTGAGCTTAGAGCTGCGTGAGCGCAAGCGTCATCGTTGTCGCATTGTCCGTAGGCGCTGACAATTATACACGATCATTGTCGACTAATGATATGCATCTGGAGCGAGGCTGCACCGTCGCGCTCGAAAGTGCTTAGGCGATAAATAGAAAGAAAAGAAAGATAGAAAAAAATATTGGCCATACAAAAATAGGAAAACAAAAAAGAAGAATACGATAATTGGATAACAGAAGAAAAGATGAACGAAGAAATAAAAAATAAAAAAATGTGTTTAGACATTATTTACACCCAAACCAAGCATAGCTTGTACTATGGGTGTAAAACAACGGATAAACATTAATAAAATATATTTTCTTGTAAGCATTTAGGCAGAAAACAAGAAAACAACTAGCAAACACACTACAACTGGAACCGGAAAAAACTAGCTCAAATTTATAGAATCTTTAACATTGTGTCGCAAAATTAATAGACTGAAAACTCAGTTTTAAAAATCAAAGAGTTTCAAGATTAAAATTGCAAAAAGTTACAAAAAATATTACTCTTTACATATTTAATTTAAGCCAACGATGCTTACACACTTTCTTACGTGATTGTATCATAAAACTTTATTACTAACTATTTGCGAATGCAAGTCAGTTTTGGGTGCATTCGTGACTCAGTCCTTTATTAAATATACATTATTATGTAATAACTATCCAACATGACTTCTGCGTGCTTTAACAAGGACTGAGTTAAATAGAATTGTTGACTATGTTTTATATTTAACTAGCGGCCGCCCGCGGTTTCACCCGCGTGGTTCCCGTTCCCGTGGGAATTGATCAAAATCCTTTCTTTTTTAAGATGTATTCTGCTATTCGGGACGGAAACAAATCCAACAAATCAAAAACTATGGCAATCGGTCCAGCCGTTCTCGAGTTATAAGTGTTGTAACAAACACGACTTTCTTTTATATATATATATAGATATTATTTTTAACCAAAACAATAATTAATTAACTACAGATGTGAAATAATAATACGATGAAAAAAAGAAAAAAGATGTTATAAAGCTATAAAAAATTGGGATTGTCCTTAGGCCTTCTTGTTTGGACGTTCTTTCAGATGTTAATGTTAAATTTTCTCACTAGTTTTTCGTCGCCACCGAATTAGTAGTAAATACACTATACAGAAAAATACATAGGTTCAAACCATCGACATCCTGTCTGCCTGTCAACTGATTTAGTATAACTGAAGTATTGATTTGACCAGCCATTTGGTGTAATGGTCGAGAAGTCGGCTATTACACCAGAGGTCGGGTTCGATCCCCGCAGGGTCTCTTTGTATCGGTCTGGGTGTTTCTATGTATAATATGTATGTATTTCCAAAAACAGTATATAAGTAATGTTTATCCGTTGTCTGGCACCCATAGCACAAGCTAATGCTTAGTTTGGGGTTAGATGGCGCTGTGTAAATAATGTCCAGAGATATTTATTTATAAAGAAAATCCCGTCTGTGAAACCACTCAACTCAGCGGCATGTCTAAGCAAACGTGGCATATTAATGTAGAGCTTTTTATATTTATTTACGTATCGATAACTTTTTAATTGAACGGGATATCTATAGCTTCGTTACGGAAAGGAATGTGCGTAATAATCAAGTAAGATTTATGTAACCAAGTCGCGTGTCGTGTTTATGGAATGTCTTATTAATACTGGACGTGTTTGCCACGGGTTTCCTGTGTAAGGAAACTGAATTTAATAATATATTACGCTGACTATTGATTATAGGGACAACTCTGAACGGCTATGTTATGGATATATGATGATATGACGAGCGGTTATGTAGATATTTTTTTAATATATAAACAGTAAAGTAACACCCTTTTACTGTCCCACTGCAAGGCTAAGTCTTCGAAATGTCTGTGGTTAACTTAAACGTCATCGAGGCGTTTAAGTTAACCACAGACATTTTTTCAATTTCTCACAGAAGTCCGAAGTTATTGTGTTTCGTCTGGTGAGTGAGATAGCCGGAGGCCCAAATCAACCTTAAAGGCGGGCAACGCGCCTGCGACCCCACGGGAGTCTCGGGTGCTTATGGGCATCACTTACCATCAGGTGACCCACTTGCTCGTTTGCTCCCATATAACATAAAAAAAAATTTGCAACGCTAGCTTACTCCTAAAATGTGTCAACGTGGTGTACTTAAGTCTTAAACTGCCATGCCTGGGTGTGGCTGATTACTTGTCAACATCCGCGTGATAATAATAATAAATAATATTATTATTTATCTACTCGATCAAACACAAAATGTCCTTACATAATCATATTATTCATAACGCACGACTTACAACATAATTTACATTTCGTATTATATTACATATAGTTTATTGGCGCAGTTATCTGTAGGTGTCACAAAGAGGTGTGGTAGCAAAATGGTTTAAAGTCGCTTCATGCGTGAGGTCCTTGGTTCGAAACTCGGCGCGCATCTACAGGGTGACATTGAAGTCGTTAGCATCCTTTTAAAATAAGAACATACTCATGATAATATAGAGTCCTTTCCCCAAATATGAGGCAAATCCAAGTTATAAAATTATGGTTTTTAAATACCTTTCAAGCCTGAAACTCTACTTCATTGGCCTCCCGACAAAGCGGGCACTGTAACATGAATTTATTCTAGTTCGGGCGCGGAATTCACCTAAACAAACAATGTCACCCATGCTTCATACCCGCTTTGCACGCGTCCCTGCGCCCGCGCTGTCGCCGGGCACCACCCCTTTTCACGTAAAAACATACCTTCATATGTGTACATTAATGGGCCAAATGGATGCCAATGACTTCAAAATCACCCTCAACGATATTAAATAACGGTATTTAAATTCGTTGATCACCCTGTATAGATTTTTCTATATGAGTATTTACCAGTATATTTGCTCGGCGGTAACGGAAAAACATCGTGAGGTAACATGCATAGTCGAATGGCTGTAGCCATGATCCATATAGTCAAGTTCCCATGTCAATGGGTTACGAAGGTCAGATGGCAGTTGCTCGTCTATACTTCTATACTAATATTATAAAGAGGAAAGATTTGATTGTTTGTTTGTTTGAATTGAATAGGCTCCGAAACTACTGAACCAATTTGAATAATTATTTTACTGTTGGATAGCTACACTATTCCCGGTAAACATAGGGTACTTTTGATCCCGGAAATGTGGGGGGAAGGGAGTGATGTTTGAAAAAAGAAATTACGCGCGGGTGAAACCGCGGGCGAAAGGCTAGTATGTATAACTGAATTTGGCAAATTCTGTATCATGGTTCAAACGTACCATGTTTGCACGTATACGTGGTATAAACAACTCTTTAAACCGAGATCGAAACCTTTGTAACTATACTTGTTATGTGTCATCTCTACGATAAGGAACGGCAGTTGCGTCATAACCGGTTTTTACCGGTGCTTCCGATTTTTTCCGATAACAATCGAGTTCCCAACGTAACCGTATTGTCAGCTAAACTAGACCATAGTAGAAAGAGTATATAGAAAGTTATCTGCATACAAACGCACCGCACGTGGCGTGTATGTTTACGCTATAGTACCTACCTATCTATGCGTCGGCGCACGCACACACAAACAAAATCTCTTTGCTTGACCTTCTTTTTTCGGAGAAGAATGCGTTTATACACCATAACAGCAAGATAGCTACACCTGCCTCCGTGTGTGGGACTCGACACTAAATCGGCCACTACCCACTAAACTCCCCCGGTTTCTCCTTTACACGCGATTGGGACGAGCCGGTGCCAGCCTCGTGGCTATTGACCAGGCTAACCCCGGGTACCCCGAACTGAGAGGCCTCAAGACAGGTTGGCGCCTAGGCAGGGCCACAGGAGAAACTATGTGACTCTCAGACTGGCTCGGGCGACCTGTGCAATGCGGGCGTTAGAGAGCTACCCCCGCCCGCAGCAGGTCAACCCTCAGGCCGGAGAAAGCGTGCTAAGTGAGCTCGCCTTCTCCGGCCTGGCCGTCTACTGCTATAACTATAGCTAATGTGGCGCCTCTAAAGCAGGTTTTTTATTTTCCTGGTCAGGCTATACTTTCTACGCTATTTAATAATCTTCCGATCTAAACAAATGCTCATTTTCTGTAAGCATAGGTAGTTTTAATTATCCCACTGCTGAGATAATAAAGGTATATCGGAAGATACTGAGACCGTTTTAAGGCAGTATGAGGGCTTTCGGAGAGATTATGAAAGAAGCAACAACAAATTGTTTTATATGCATTACCTGTTGCAAGAGCTTTTGCGGCGTAGGAGTGCGAATGAAACTGGTGATGTATACGTTGACAAAGGTAGCCATCAGGAACTGGCAGTCGAAACGCCGAACGTCAACCCTCAGGCCGGAGAAGGCATGCTCTCTTTGTTTGCCGCGAGAAGCGGGTCGAGATTTTGTTTGATTGCGTGCGTGCAGACACGTTTACGTATACTATGGCGCAAACATACAAGCCGCGCAAGGTGCGTGTATGAAGACAACGTACTGTGTACTATTTCTACTATGACTAGAGCATATGTCAGAACAGACTGCTTCTTCGCGGAGAGAGTAGTGATGCAATACATAATCTCAAGTTGAAATAGTTACACGACGCGTTTTGTTTTTACAACAATTATAACGTTACCGTGCATAACTTGTCACCGATCTTGTAGCTTCATCAGGCTGCAGGAATATACTAATGCCCTCCTAGCCGAGTTTCAGCTAAATCAATAAGACAGGATATATTGTAGTGCACAAGTGAGTACGCAATAACTCTCCCTTGTCCGTCACTCCCATAACACGGTGGGGAGCATTCTGACAGAATTTACTTAGATCAGGCGCAAGCGCAGTAACAACGGCTTTCCAACCACACCGCCAACTCCCAGACTTTTCGTCTTAACAGAAAAATCCAATCATTGGGCTTACGAATTTTATCAATGTTATTTTTAACTTGTTTGGGAAATGTCTTGAAAAATCCCATGCTCATTATTTGAGTAAAGATAGGATAAATTTTCTACAAACAACAATGTCTCTTGTTTTTTTTGAAGTGAAAACTTCTTTAGCGGCGTTGTGCACTTTTTTTGTATGGGGAAAAAATGTTAAACTCGCGTCAGGATTTATGTGTCACGTGACCTGATCGAAAATCCATATAAAATTTGAAGTCCGGACACGTGTTTTCTACAAACTTATCTGTTCCGGTGGCCAAAATTGGAACTACGTGAAATGCAATGCAAAAACGATATTTAATGACAGTTTTAAATAGACAGTAGCGACGCCGCCACCGGAACAGATAGTTTGTCGGTCTATAGACAATAATGGTTTTTTGTTCAATTTGACAGCTCATTTATGCAAAGAAAAGTGCTTCTTATGTACATCAGGAGTAGAGTAAATAATTGTATTAATAAGAACTGATGTTGTTTTCTTGAGTTTTATTCCTTTAGCGTAAGGTATATTTTTCTTTGCATAAATGAACTGTCAAGTGTGACCTCTTCTACTATTATAGCCGCAGTGCGGTCGCTTCCTATATGCTTCCTATGCTACAAAGTGACCACAAAGACCTTAATTTGATATCCTGCAAAATTCAAAATTTAATTGCCGTAATAAAACATTTAAAAAGTTTGGAATATCTTTATTCGCCAGAATTATATAACAGTATTTTGTGGAAATTAACACCACTTCTCCGCAGTCTTTGGATCCGCTATGCTGCGGAGCATGCATCAGGTCGTATGAAGTTGGAAATGTTGTCCGATTTCCTGCGACAAGAGGCTCGTTCTCACACACAGTTTGGCTTGTTACCCCAAATTCCCAGTGAACATCCTCGAAAGCGACATGTTGATTACTGTAACACCACTCGTGTTATTAACGATTCGGGAGTCTGCGGATTCTGTAAAGGGAATCATTTCTTGGCCGATTGCTCCAAATTCAAAAGTTTATCCGCAGATTCCAGTACGCAATTAGTTGTAAATTCCAAACTTTGTTTTCGTTGTTTAGAAAATAAATAGTTGTCAATCAAAAAAGTATGACATTGACGGTTGTCAATCATTTTATCATCATTTATTACATGGCGTTTCAGTGTCACAGCAAGGAGTTTCTGAAAGGAAGTCTGAAAAAGTTTCTGATTACATTAATTCTGAGAGATAAACTTTTTAATGTAATATAAATTGTCATGTTTGTGTACGATAGCGCAATAAATAAATATTGTATTTTACCACATAAATGATAGTACTTTTATACCTCTACCAATCAATTAAATCCCTAACCATTCCAAAATACATATCAAAAATGCACAACGTTAATATTCAGGTTTTCACTTCTGCCGGCACTCCCGGAGTGCAACCCGTCGTTTTTTTTTTGTTTGACCCTAAGTATCGAACCGTCGTATCGAATGTAAAACAAAGCCGCCCAATCAATCGTCATGATTGGACAAAAACTGGCTGTCATTCGTCAACCTCCTCACTGACATATCCGGATAGCTTATTAAAATCGATAAAAAATCAATTGATCAGAAATATATATTCATAATAAAAAATAAATAATTGATTGATCTAAGTGGTGATTGGGAGTAACAACATTGTCTCCGCAGAATAGTGATTGGGCCGAAAACCCCGGAAATGATAGGTTTAAATCTAGGTTATTTTTTTTTTATGAGATACACCGGAGCGGTTTCACTCGCGCGTAATCTCATTTTTCAAATATCCCCCCTTCCCCTTACATTTCCGGGATCAAAAGTACCCTATGTTTACTGGGGATAGTGTAGCTTTCCAACAGTGAAGGAATTATTCAAATCGGTTCAGTAGTTTCAAAATTGTTATTCCCGGGGGAATGAGACGTTCCCGTAGGAATTTTATAGCCTATGTCCTGATCCGGGCTTTAAACTATACGTGTGCTTTTGAGTAACAAACATCTAATCATCCAAACATTTAGACTTTCGCATTTATAATAGGTATTATTAGTAGGACTCGTAGCGGGCAGACGAGCATGCGGCAAACCTAATGAAAAGTGACTACTGCCTCCCATAGACATCTGCAAATTAAGTGGAATCAAATGCGCTGCCGGCCTATGAGGAAGAAATGCACTCTTTTTTTGAAGGCTTGCAGGTCGTGTCAGTTTGGTTAATAATGAAATCATTAAGACAAATGCATAGGTAAGACGAATCGATATGCTGGACATGGACATGCCGTAGCATGAACACCTGCATATCTCCGTCATATTCGAATGATAAATGGATTTACACAGATAAATATGTCGGGGCTTTGGATGTTTTCCGGCAATATCCAGTTTAGCAGCTTGTAATAATCAGGCTTGTGAAATCTAGGATGCAATCAGGAATACGCTGGGATGAAGAAGATCCAGTTTAGCAGCTTGAGTGCGTTAGTAGCTTCCTGGTCAATCCTGGTAAAATGACTCTTACACTCAATGGACCTCAGTGGCCGCTTACTTCTAGGTCACAGATCTGTCAATTTAAATTCTCATAGTACCAAATACTAAAGGTAGTGATTTGGTAGTAGGCAACTCAATGACTAATTCTAAATGTCGTGGGAATGTAAACAGTCCAATTCAACTTTCAAACACATTCTGGAACAGAATACCTATCTAATTTATCATATCTAACAATCGAAACGCTGTTGTGTAGCACATACTACAAGCTACGCTTATTTTAGGGCTACATGAATAAGCCTATGGATATTTATTTATTTATTTAAGCGCCGTATCCAACATCACTTCGAATCATCTATACTAATATTATAAAGAGGAAAGATTTGATTGTTTGTTTGAACTGAATAGGCTCTTAAACTACTGAACCGATTTAAATAATTCTTTAACTGTTGAATAGCTACACTACCCGGTGAACATAGGGCACTTTTGATCCCGGAAATGTGGGGGAAAGGGGTGATATTTGAAAAAAGGTATGACGCGCGGGTGAAACCGCGGGCGGAAGGCTAGGTAGATATATAAAATAGTGTTCTTATTTATTTATTATTAAATAAACGTTAATTGGTTTATTACTGTTATTGGACATTTGTACATTGTATCTAAATTACATATGTACATTATTTTAGGTTTAATATTAGATGTATACTAGTAGAAATACACTGGCACCAAGTTCAAAATAAGGAGAATCGTATTATTACCACTCGCTCATAAGGCGGCGATGATTTCAATCACCCTTTATAAAATAATCGGCACACAAGCCAAAAACAGATAGATAGTCAATTTAAGGTACATTAAAATTAACATTTAGATTAGAACTAGGTCCTACTCGATTTAGCATTACCTATACAAATTCTGGCCCTTCACAGAGTCCGGTTCAATAAACCCTGACTAGTATTATCGACATCTAAATCCTGATTTTGTTACCTACCGTCATTATAACGTCGTCAATTTTGTTAAAGAATGACTCTACCACTGGCTTTAAAATGATGTTGTTATTTGAGAAAAACCGGCAAGAAACTCGATACACTCTAAAAAATAACTGTTTCACTCGCCGAATGAAAGAAAGATAATATATTGAAAAAAAAAATCTATCCAAGGTTTATTTATATGCTCTCCTGCCTCGAAGCCAGGGCAGGGAGCTAGTATGTAGTATATAAAAAAAATTAAAGCAATATGCTAAATGTAACGAACATACTCGTATTTCTTACGAATAAAAAAATACATACCTATTACGTAAACACTTAAGTATGTATGTAATCAGAGCAGCACGTGTCATGTTAACTGATATTAATTGTAAATGAGAATATGACAAGTAATTAAAATGTACAACGACAATATCTCGTACCAATTGTCATGGTCTAGGCGGATTTCCTTGTGGTCAGCTAAAAATACAATAATCATGCGATCAGATAAAGTTGGCGAGTAAATACGTAACAAATGGACCGAGGCGTGTCGCGTCGCGTTTGATTCGTGAGGTAAATTGTCACGCTAAATACGATTAGAATTATTTTTGTCGCTACTTTTTGATCAAAAGCTACAGGCGGCCACGAGAACTGTGTCTGTATGTGGGACTTGGGAATAGTCTGTGTTTCATTATCCACTAAAGTCCCATGTTTTCCCTTCACACCCAGAAAGGCCGACCCGCCCGATTTTCTTCTTTTTTATGATAATCTCTTATGTAGCATAGAGGATTGTAAAGAGTTTTTAACTAAAGTAAAGTGACAGCAAATATCAGATATTTCACGATAGAACCTCGCTTTTCATCATGTCGGTAAAATTCTTAGAAATTAAATACCCGCAAATCCCTATTCTATTACAGACACGAGAAGTTTACTTAGTATCTCCTCTGTGGTTTTAAGAGTATTTCGTTTCTAAAGTATTATTTACTGGATTTGGGCATAAGATTATACGTGTAGCTGTATTTATGAATTAAAAACAAAATATCGAGATGACATTCCAACAATGCTGGTATTTATTGTAAGAAAACAAGTAAATCATTATTATGAACCATGGCCATGAAACTTTAAGTAAGTCATCGTAGCTATTTTACCTGTTAAAGTGAGTAAAGTAAGCAAAACGGTAATAGGCGAATGCTTTACGAGTTTTATGACTCATCTATCTAGTACGGCGACATAAACAACATAAGCATGTGTGGAATTCCGTCGAACCCATGCTCGTGACCTTGTGAGCTCGCTTTCTTTTTGCTCGGCGACTAGGGACGCAAACGATATATCGATACTTTTTGTGTATAGCTCAGTTAAGATTATGTATGTTTAAAGTTTATTTCAATTGTTTTTTATTTTGTCGATCTTTAAGAGTCCTATGACATCTCGACTGTGATTTTTGCATAAAATGGCCAACTTTGGCGTTATCGATCTCAGAAACAAAAATACATTAACAATAATCACTTATTAAATAGTGTAGAGTATCTATTGGAATAGTTTGTAGCGGCCTTGCTTTTTCGAAATTTTGCTTAACTTTTTAATTGAACCCAAAATTGCAGAGAAAGATTTTCATAAAATGCGCGAAGGCACATTTTTAAGCTCCTGGATTGAACTACTGTTCTGAGCAAATTAAATAAAAAAAATAGAATGTTATCTCTTATATAGTCGTATAGTTCTTAGCGGCCTGGGATTTTTAAATATCTTTGGTTTTATATATAAAAAAAACATCTAGTCCTAAAGCAAAAATCTTCGAAAATCGCTTTAAGTTAACTGTGAATTTCTCCTTTCTACGACAACACAATTAGGCAAAATATATACCAAAATAATTGTTACATCATGAGGAATGAAGATTTTATAATTTTAAACCATTCATTTATTATCCTATTTTGATAATAACATTAATATAACTGCAAAATTACTACAAAATGCGATGCGCTGGCCGTCCGAACTCAGTACTGCGCGGAGCGCTCTCGGCGTTGGACCTATGTCGAATTTTTTCGCGCCAGTACGATCGAGCGAGCGTCAGTGTATAGTGCGACTACCAAGTTTTCATCACGTAAGTATAATTATTTTTAGTGTTTGTTTTATATTGAATCTCCTACTCAAAACAAAATAAGGGCCTCCATAAAGTTTTTCTCAAATGTTGATTTATAAACAACTCGTAAGTTGATCACTGACAAAATAAAGTACCCATTATCACTTAGTAGGGATTATTCCGGACTGCCTCTACTAAGTCTGCCACCAGTAGGGGCAGTCGAAACTTTTTAGTTCCGTCTGCCCCTAGTAGGGGCAAAGTTTCGACTGCCCCTACTGGTTATTTAGATAGGTAGGAAGGGCTACCCCAGTAGATGCCTATATTATGTACCGTACGAATGCGGACTTGTTTTTGAGAGTATTTTTTTGCGCGACAAGACGCGACGACGCGACGATTTGAAGAGTAGCTGTCCAATTATATTATCATTATTATTTCAAAAATTTCGGAAAACAAATGCATGTCGGGAAAACAAATGAATGTCGGGAAAACGGTTTATTCCCGTTGTCCCCGAATGCCGTGTCCCCGTCCAACGGGGACAGCGGTACTTTAATAAAATATTTAAAAATACTTCCCGTTGTCCCCGTATCCTGTCCCCGTAAATACAGTTGAATAAAATAATAAAAATTATTGCCCGCTGTCCCCGTTTTTTCTTTTTTCAGTAGTATTATGTATGAGTCGGCATCTTTTACCAAGGTAAGAAAGTTAGATTAGTCTTGGTACCCGGTAGATTAGTAAAAAGAAATTTAAACCTTGTTTTCAAGTTTTTAGTCGGATTTTTTTATATAATGAATTTGATCTCAAGTAATAAGTATACAATCTTAAATGAATTTAATTACATGTCCATTGTTTTAATCGATACATTCAAAGCAATGACGTTCAATTAAAAAACTAGACTCACAATCCCGCTCAAATATTGTCCGAAGCAAAAGTCTGCCCACCCGACTAGTGGGCAGAGTTTTCGTTTAGTTGTATACAATTGACATTAACACTAAATGCCACGAGATAAGGTGTTAATTTGAACGAATGTGTTAATGTCATCAGTGTCAAAGCCACTCGGACGTTTTTTGAGGAATTTTTCTTAGAGATTGGGTGTCTAGTTGTATATTGAACGTAATTGATTCAAAGTTAAGTTTTCTAGGTACTATGATAAAGGGAGCGACCTTGAAAAGGATGCGCCGCTAGGTATGTCGTGCGCGCCTATGCAGCCATGGAACAAAAGCGCATTAAGAGCAGATAACATTGTTTTTGCAGAGCTCTCACTGGCTCATGCAAAATTCCACTCCAGAATTTGACAAAATTTTTGTTAATTAATACTGTCTAATAAGTTCAAATTGTGTTATTTTTGTAAGTTTAATAATAATTTGTTTTTTTATTGACCTTAAATTAAAATTATAATACAAATAAATAAATTTTGTTTTATTTAACTTTTATTTTTCCTAAGTTAAAAACTAAGCTAAAAACAGGAAAACATATGTAAGGGGACAGCGACTCGTGAAATTTTTACTTCCCGTTGTCCCCGTAATCCGAATCTACGTTACGGGGACAACGGGAAAGAAATTTAATCACGTGCCGCTGTCCCCATGACGGGGACACGGCATTCGGGGACAACGGGAATAAACCGGGAAAACATTGTTTATTGATCTGAAGTAAGAAAAACAGGTGCAAGCGATTTTCGACCTTATCGACCAAAATAATGGATTTTAATGAACCAGCAAAGGTAGTTAACAAGCGGTTGCGAAAAAGCAACAAAATTTTAAATGTCAATAAGGTTGAAAATCGCTTGCATCTGTTTTTCTTGTTTGTCTATTTATTTGAAGTAAAAAAAACAGGTGCAAGCGATTTTCAACCTTATTGACATTTAAAATTTTGTTGCTTTTTCGCAACCGCTTGTTGACTATCTTTGCTGGTTCATTAAAATCCGTTATTTTGGTAAATGACGATAAGGTCGAAAATCGCTTGCACCTGTTTTTTCTTACTTCAGATCAATAAACAATGTTTTCCCGACATTCATTTGTTTTCCCGACATGCATTTGTTTTCCGAAATTTTTGAAATAATAATGATATTATAATTGGACAGCTACTCTTCAAATCGTCGCGTCGCGTCGTCGCGTCTGGTCGCGTCTGTTGTTACCTCAGAACTCTGTAATTATAAACCGTTTTCTTTTTTTTTTTCATTTAGAAACATTTAAGTCCATATTGGTCCCGTTGTCATTACAATCCAGTTATGATGACGGGATCCCCGAGGAACTAAGGGAACTTCTCAAACATTATAGGGGCACATACCTACAAAGATTTTAATATTTTTAACTACAAATCAAGCATTTGCATTCAGAAAGTATCATTTGGTGTGGTAGAACTAAATAAGAAGACCGCAGATGGCCATCCGAACATATTCGGCAATATAGGCAGATATTATTTGATGACTGATTTGGAAAAACAAATACCGCTTTCGGTAATTTTAATAACTATTCAAGCATTTACCAGTTAATATTATTATTGTAGTGGAAGTCCAAAAGTTTTTTTTTGTGCCAGATGTGCAATTTGAGGTTGGTTGTTTTGTCAAAATTATTTTGAGTTTACAAAGCTTTTTATGTTGTTAAATTATTCTTAATATTCATTTCGTTATTTTCAGCATGGGTCGAAAAACACAAAAAAATTCAATTAATATAGACGAACCGCCAATAGCAGAACTTGAGGAGATAAATGCTAGGACGATAGAAACAGAATCTGAGAATGTAAGTATGAATGAACCCAAGAATTTTGAAGCTGTTATTCTATTTTCATATTTTATTAATAAATATAATTGTTTCAGGTGACAGATTACGTAGTTCTGCCTTTTTGCAGTTTGGACTGGTCCGGACTATTAATGAAAGTAGTTAGAGTTCCACGGAACGATAACTTTTGTAACATCGAGATGTTACCCAAATTGACACGCTTTTACTACGAGTGTCTGCTCCCAGAAATAGTCAACTCTCGAAAATCGATGCCATTTAGGCATATAGTATTCTAATCTAAACAAATGTTTGGCCTCGTTTGACTCTGTAATAAAAACACTGTCTTTCTAATGTTTTTTCACACCAAAATACCTAGTTACTTTATGGTGTTTTATACTAACCATGTTAATTGTCATAAGTTTTATTCTAATCTAAGCTATAACTTTTATCTAAAACGAAAAACGTCCTTTGCTAGATAAATGACAAGGTAATAAAATAAATTTAATTTTTAACAAATATTATCTGTCTCATTTATGATATCATCTTCATATTATAATCTGTTTCTTCACCTACTAGATCCATGGCACAAATGTGCGGGTATAGCGATAACGATTATTCCATAGAAACAAAACAACAAAACTTGGGAAAAGTATCATAATGGTTTGGTCGTTATTTCAACACAGTATTGTGGTCACGTGACCAATGAGTTGTCAAAACATGTCAAATGCCTATTCTCGCAGAGTGGAAATTTGTAATAGTCCTCTTAACATTAATCAATTGAAAATCTTCTGTTAAGCATATCTACGTGAATAAGAACTATACTGTTAGTTAATGTAAAAATATTTTCGATTGATAAAGAGTAAATTAAATATCAAATGATGTTTTTCGACGGCTCTTTTTTATGGCATAGGGGGCAGACGAGCATGCGGCTCACCTGATGGAAAGTGACAACAAGTTTTCCGAAGCCAGTGGTAGAGTCACTCTATAACTTTAATAACTGATAATTGAATGCATCTTTGAAGCCACACGAATAAATAATATTTTGATTCTGATTTTATCAATTAACGATTATAATTTAACCAATTGGGATCTGAGAAAATCCAATTTCAAGCAGGCCCAAGATCTTATCAATATTATAATAAACGGAGATATTTTTAAATATCGATAAAACCATCGCATTGGTGCTACCGGTGACATGTGCGCATCTCACTTCGTATAATTAGTTATAAGAAGTTCGGCGCCTGTGCGCGCATCGATGCTCGAAGCCTCGAATATCTACGTTATGCAATGATGTATTACTGATTTACATTCATGTCCGAATTCCTAGGTGCTGTACAGTCATCTTTGAGTGTCTAAAATCAGTCATATATGCGAATAAGACTGTGTCGGGCATTTATTAAGAATGTGGTGTTTCAAATATTCGTAATATAATTTCAAAAACTTCAATTACCAAAGCAACTTTTTACTGCATATTCATATTTAATAAAAGACGACTTCATTAAGTCTAAATTAAATTTTAAATTTTTTTTTCGAGTGACGATTATTATAGTGCACAAGTGAGTGTGCAAGCATACTCCACTGTGTTTTTTTTTTGTTTAACGTGACGGTTACGCAGTTCTATAATTTTACTGTCGTAACTCATAACATAATACGGTGGGACAGCTGTCTGACACGACCAAAGAGGGACCAGGCGCAGGACTAATGGCTTAACGTGCTTTCCAAGGCACGAGGGTTATACACCGCCAACTTCCACAGAACTATTTTCTGAATATATAAATATATCTGGGAATTACTCACACAGCGCAATCTAACCCGATTAGCTTGTGCTATGGATGCCAGACGGCGGATTAACATTACCTACTTATATACTTTTTTTGTAAATACATACATATTATACATGAAAACACCCAGACCGATACAAACAGACATGTTCATGCACACAAATGTTTGTGCGTGCGAGGATCGAACCCGCGACCTCTGGTGTAGTAGCCTTCTCGACCATTACACCAAATGCCTGGCTTGAGAATAGAAAAACCCAGTCCCAAAGTTTGGGTCCAGTCCGGAATTCTTGGCGTGACCGCAACTTTATATGAACCTTCTGGCCAGTGCACCACGCAGGCAGAAAGCGTCAATGTTATGTATGTTTTTTTTTAAATAATATATCTACTTTATCTGAGCTTGCGTAATTAGTATGTGCGGCATCTCATCTGCACGGCGACGGGCGGCCGGTCATGTGAATAATTTAATCAATCAGGCGCATGCGCAACATTATACAGCTTTTACACGGCTTCGCCATTTCTCTTAGTAGAGTTCGTTTGGCACAAAAATATGTTTTCTTGTTACTTTATATCCACATTTATAAACAGTTCAGTAAACAAAAAAGCAATACAAAATGTTACATGTAAGATCACTAAGGGTCAGTTGAACCATTATCAGATAAGTTTTTGAGAATTCATTTACCAAAAATAAATGACGCTATTTTCTTTAAAAATTAACAACACGAAAAGCATTATTGTTTTACTATAATAGCGGGCGCCTCCGCGGTTTCACCCGCGCGTTATTTCTTTTTTTAAATATCCCCCCTTCCCCCGACATTCACCCTTCCCCATATTTCCGGGATCAAAAGTACCCTATGTTCACCGGGGATAGCGTAGCTTTCCAACAGTGATAAAATTATTCAAATCGGTTTAGTAGCTTCGGAGCCTATTTAATACAAACAAACAAACAAATCTTTACTCTTTATAATATTAGTATAGATGACAGATAAATTATAACGAACTTATCTGCAGCGCATTGAGCGACGCTTCCAGGTGAAGTGTCCCTCAATAGAATAGGCCGCAGTGACCGCTTACCATCAGGTGGGCTGCATGTCTGTGTGCCAACTGAAGTAGTATAAAAAAAATCTTTATAAAGTTTACTATCAAGTTCAGTCGTTCTCAAGTTTAGCTTGCATTTACCTGTCATTTCAGCAGGTATTTTTTTATGCTAGATCAGTTGGCAGACACGCACGCAAGTTACCTGATGGTAAGCGGTCACTGCGGCCTATTCCATTGAAGGACGGACGCTTAACCAGGAAAAGTCGCTACATATGCTGTCACACTGTAGGCTCCTCTGATCTTCGAGCCTTTCATTTCAAATGTACTGGCTCCCACATTAATATTGCCGGAACACAGCTAAAGCAACTTACGGGTGATCACACTAAGGAGACCACGGATTCTTATTCTTGAGATAACCGTTAAATAAAGCTGAAAATTTATTGTAGAAATTTGACAGATTAGGGTAGTCTGATTAGCTGTCGACTGTATTTGAAATTTGGCTAGGAACCTTCACAATTACAAAGTAAAGCACTGTGCCATTCTACGAGGTCGCAATAGTTACAATTCGCGCATAGACAGTGCATTCAGAGACCTCCGTTGACATTTAAGCCCCAAGTTACACAACAACCACGAGAACCA
The DNA here is from genome assembly GCA_949319885.1 of Mecyna flavalis. Lineage (NCBI taxonomy): Eukaryota > Metazoa > Arthropoda > Insecta > Lepidoptera > Crambidae > Mecyna > Mecyna flavalis. The sequence continues at coordinate 18,623,953 of OX439430.1, forward strand.
TATTACAGGTCCAAACGTAATATTGTAGGGTTTTGTAATTCACCAATTGCTGAGTACTTTCATTCATGCAATAAATCAGAACAGAGGTTAATTGAGCAAGTTTTTACGGTGCGGTAAAGCACATTTTACAATTTTTTTTATACCACACTAGTTGGCAGACAGACACCCAGCTCACCTGATGGTAAGCGTTTACTGCGGCATATTCCAATAAGGCACACTTAATCAGAAAGCGTCACTCAATGTGCTGTTAGACTGTAGGCTTATCTGATCTTCGAGCCTTTAATTGCAAGTGTACTGGCTCCTACATTATTATTACCGGAACACGCCAGGGCTGTTATGGCGGCAGATTTCACAAGTGGAAGTGGTAGCTAGCCAGCCGGATTCTGAAAAAGTCCTACCACCAACCAGACCCATGGCGGGAATCGAACCCACGACCTCCGAGTTTTATACCCGAGCGGCTTAGCCACTGTTCCACAGAGGCGGTCAAATTAAACATCTTTCTATGAAGAATGTCTGACTGTCGTAGTAAAATTAATTGAATAAAGCCTCTTTTTTAAGTATCTAGGCTTGATTTAGGAGTCCTGTTTTAAATTCCCTGATAGGATAAAAGGACATTGAAGATAATGGCCTTCCTTATTTTTAAGTCAAAATGGCGGGACTAGTAAGTAAGCCAGCCTACATAAAAAATCTCCATACCCCTTTGTGTCAAATTTTTTGAACACACGTTGGGTTTGTGATGGCAGCAGTAGGCAAACTGGCACATAGCCTGATTGATGTTAAGCGGCCACAACGATCATTACCAAAAAAGGCACTTTTAGCCAGGAAGCGCCACTGTGCAACCACACTTTGATTTTCAAGCCTTTAATTGCAAGTGTACTGGCTCCAACATTAATATTGCCGAAACACAGCCAGAGCTGTTATGGCGGCAGATTTTACCAGTGGGGCCAGGAGCCATTCCGACTCTTACCACCAAATATGATAGTTTAAAATAAGGTCGATAGAAAACATATCGTCCCTTCGTCATTGCTATGACAATGAAGCTGAAGGCAGTATTTGTGACTCATAACTTGTGCAACTCTTCGAGACATCCTGTAGACTGCTTTCGATATTGGTCTCAAGGCCTCGGCATGAGTGTACCAAACAAATTGCTGTTTAAAAAAGGTAATTTGTGCAATAAAACAAACATTATAGCCGCATCTTAGATCTCACGCATCCACACTTACGCAACTGGTAATGCCGTGCCACCATTTATTGAAAGGTCGATGAAATAATTGTATTTTCATTAAATAAATAGTTTGGTACAACTGTGCATATTATCATGTAGCATGGTGCAGGCTACAATTCTGAGTGTCATACGAAACTCAACTTAACTATGGTATAAGAATAGGGTTGGTGAATTGCGGAAAAAAATCTTAGATAATATTTAAATAGATCAACATCGTACAGCAAATATATACTTAAATACAAATAACATTCAGATCTAGGACACACAATCACAAAACTAAAGTGTGTGAGAATTATATATTATATTTTTTCAATATTTAGCAAAATTTCAATTTCATAGACTTGAAATTATTTACATCTCCCCAAAAATTTGTTGCCCTAAAATGTGGTAAAAAATGTTGCATTTATTATTTATCGATAAAGAATCTAACTCCCATCTCTAAAAAAAATATTTCAATAAGCCTGCATTCAGGTAAGTGAATAGTTTGGTTTTGAAATAGCATCGCCGTGTGTGCAAAGAAGGTTTACAAATATGTGATCAAGGTACTGTTCAAGCCGTTTGTGGCCAAAGACTGCATGACTTTAATAGTTATTTACTCAGATGTTTTATGACTTTGTCAAGAATTCTAGTTGGTACCTATATCAGTTAATGGTGTATATTTTTGCATATATTTATAAGTGCATACTTATGAGGAGGCATACAAGTAAATGGGTTACCTGTATGTGACCACGGCTGCCTATTGACACCTTTTTTCAATTAGAAGAATTCATTCATGCTCATAACCGCAGGTCAATTAGACCTGCAGCCGTGTGTGGGCCTCGAGACTATAATGGCTCGTATTGCCCTAATTGCCCTAAAATAATGTAGGCTTTCTTACTCTTTTAACACACAATTAATAATATTGAACCCAATCTGAAATAGCTAATCATCATTAGTATTGGCTTTCATTATTGGAATCAAGTGAAACGTCAATTAAGTTAGTTTTTTAAAGCTGGTTTAACCACTACGCTATCACAAACCCAATACAGGTACATACAAAAAATATAAATTAGTTACGTCTAAACACAAGTACGTACAATAAGTCTTAGACACAGTTAAGACGCGTAAACTGCAATACCTGGGACACATAATGCGGAACGAAAAGTACAGTCTTCTGCAACTGATCATCCAAGGTAAAATCCAGGGTAATAGAACACGAGGTAGACGTAGAACATCATGGCTGAAAAACTTACGCCAATGGTACAACAAGAGTACCTGATCACTGTTCCGAGCGGCGGTATCTAAAGTTGAGATCGCCATCATGATCGCCAACCTTCGTAAGATGACGGCACCATAAGAAGAAAGAAACACATTTAAAATCAATGACTCGAAGATTAGAGGAGTTAGCACTTTGAGCGTCTTTTCTTACGATCAGGTGAGCTGAGAGCCGGTCTGCCAACTGATCTAGTAAAAATAAAACCAAATATAGGAGTGCACATGCTAATGTTTGTTTGTATACATAGTCTTCAGCGCTACTGTAGAGTACAACAAAAATCATTTTTCTACACAACACCTATTGCCAAAATCCTAAGGTCTCGCCGGGCAAGAGTTCAAGCGTCCTTAACTCCTTACACAACGTGTTGACGCGGTATATCCGACGCGCATCGAGTGCATCGGTCGATCTGCGCCTACGCAATCGAACAATGGCGGGTCGCGTCGGCAAGGGCGCGTGTCAGCGTTTCCGTGACACGCCGGTCAAGGTCACAGGTCGAAGGTCAGAGACAGTGGTGGAAAGGTGGGTTTTGCCAAACTGAACAACCTGTAGTTTTTTTTATGCATTTTTAATTGGTAGATAGGCCTACCTCAGTCGGGCAGTTTATTTTAATTAGGGATATTTTACCAGAAAGCATCAGTTAATATGACGTAGTCTTCTTAGTAGTCGTTCTTGTAGTCTTTGATTTCAACATGAGTATTGTCGAAACACAGCCAGAACCAATATGATGGCAAGGAATGGTATGCATCAACCACACCAGTTTCAAACAAACTTTAAAAAACGGAGTCATCTCACTTAATACGCAATCACCAGTTTCACACAAACTTTGAAAATCGGAGTCATGTCTTCAAATAAAATTAAGACCTGTCGAAATGCCATGTCATGTGTGGAGCATATTGTGATAAATCAGAGGAGACAATGTGACACATCCTGTAAGTGGCCTTTTCTGATCTTCTTATCCTGAGATAAAATTTTATAGGCATTTCACACAAAATACTTCTTCGGAAGTCCTAGTGTCTGGGTGTGGGTGTTCTAATGCATAAAAATAACCTAGAGGTTAAATGTGCTTCCGTATTCATAGGACTCCAACGCAAGATAATATAGCCTGATGGAAAGTGGAATAGCTTAGGAGCTTCTTCACGCTTCGTTTAAAGGAACATGTTAAAGGAAGGGAAAAACACATAAGCTAGCAGAGAGTTCCACTTCTTAATGTGCAAAATAAAAAGGAAAAATGTATGGGGGTGAAATATTTGTTATATGAAAATTCTACTTGACAACAGCGTATCAATTTGTCCTTGCATCGACACATTGACCTCTGTTTATGATGTTGATTAAAACAATCGATGAATAAACACACTATTAAAACTCGATAAGGACCTGTTAAACGTTTATGGATATTTTGAGATTAAATTAAATGACATTTTAAACATTCGTAAACAAAAATAACAATGTTTGTAGTTTAGTTCAGTTAGTTATTCGATTTGACAATTTTCATGTTTAAAGCAGACATGCATATCAAATAGCTTACTCTGAGGTAAACTGACGACATAATATTTATCTTAGAAATATTCTTGTTAGTAAAAAATTAAGAATTCACTCATAATATCTACAAAATAGATTTGTTTTTATAATTTGAAATGAAATATAGTTTAGAACTTAATCTTTGTATGTTTACTTGTACACTAATAACATAACTGGTAATCTATTGTGTCATAACAAATATGTATCAGATCAATCAGAGCAAAGCTCATTAAATCAAGTCATCTTTCAAATGATGGGTATAATGACCTTTATGACCTTTATGAAGGAGGACGTCTGGCCGCAGGGTGTCCTCTATCGGAGGTTTCGAGGACGGCTCCCAGCTGACTCAAGCCGCCTTAAGGCGGCAATATTAAATTAATTTTTATTTTCTATTTATATTGTATGTATGTTAGTCTGTAAGGTATTTATAATATGGGCCTGTAATTCATGTAATTCTGTTGCCTGAAATAAACGATATATTATTATTATAATAAATTAAATAGAATAAAATCACAATTGAAAAGTTAAGTAGTTGTTTCAGCAAAACTATTGGCAAGTGTAAATTTTCACGCAAATGCTCAAGGTCGCTGTGTAAGTTATTCTCAGAAGAGCAACTTTAACACATGCATTACCATATTCATTGATCACAACGATGCCGTCTGTGGAAATATGCTAAATATTAAACAGTTAGACTTTTACAATATTATTTAGACAAACTGGTTATTATTGTAAAAGGGACATCGGTTTCATTGACGGCACAGGCAAACATAACGCACCATTTAAATATCTCTCTCGATGTCCAGAGATATCCAGAGAGATATCTAAATTGTTGAATTTAAATAGTTGCTTTGCACACAGAAAACATCGTGACGGGATCGAACTCGCGATCTTAGGTGTAAAATCTTACTTGTCAACCATTACACTCAAATGGTTGTCCTAATAGACTTTCGATATTATATTTTATTAAGCCTTCCGCCCGCGATTTTACCCGCGCTTAACTTCTTTTTTCAAATATCCCCCCTTGGCCTTCCCTCCACATTTCCGGGATTAAAAGTAGCCTATGTCAACCGGGGATAGTGTAGCTTTCCAACAGTGAAAGAATTATTCAAATCGGTTCAGTAGTTTCGGACCCTATATAATAATAATCATCATCATCATCAGCCTGTGATAGTCCACTGCTGGACATAGGCCTCTCCAAATGCTCGCCACGCCGATCGGTCCTCGGCCACTCGCATCCAGCTCCTGCCAGCCGTCTTGCGCAGATCATCGCTCCACGTGGCCTGAGGGCGTCCTACACTACGTTTACCCTATATAATACAAACAAACAATCAAATCTTTCCTCTTTATAATATTAGTATAGATAACATATGTTTTGTGGTTACCATTGCGGCGAAATTTGAACTACCATGACGCATCGCCTAGCCCGGGTTCGTACTGCGTGGGCGCGTTGCGTAAACGCAGGCTGCAAGCTTAGCGTTATGTGCATCAACAGTTATTAATTGGTCTCTTCTTAACCGGATCTGAATTAACCTTTTAGACGCCAAAGTCTATACTTGACAAGCACCTGCGAGCCCTGTGCGCCAACGTCGTCTACACTAGACAAAACCCCTACCTCTAAAAATATGATATAAATATATTTAAAACTATTACTGGTATATTTTCCTTCCATTTGACAATAAATAATAACCCAGCTCTGGCGTACAGGACACGACACGCGACAGTGCGTTCGTAGCTTGGCGTTCAAAAGGTTAAGGCTTGGAATTCGTGTTTTATTTGGCGTAAATATAATATGCTAATTCGGAGATTCCTCGTTTCTGTGCCACCCGTTATGATCAATGGCTGATATATTGTTTTCTATCGTTATCATTATTATTTATTGATTTGAATCTGTTTTCTTCTAGTATGGGTGGCGTCAAGTAGTCGGATGTTTAGTAGGCCGTATATTTATGACTGCCGGGTTTGAAGCTTAGATACGAAGGATAGGTTTTCTTCTAACAAAATTATACGTTACATTAAAAAGTTTGGAAATAACCCTTTTTATTTTATTTATTATGACGCCGATTCCACCTGTAGGGATAGTAGCTAGCCACTCGGACTCTGAAAAGTTATCAGAGGAAATAACTAGGGATGCCTCGATACGCCTTTTTGCCGATACGATACCGATACCGATACTCTTATAAAAATATCGGCGATACCGATACCGATACCGATACGCTTATTGAATTCAAAAAGGAAGGTAGAATAAATAAAACACAATTTATTAATAATTTTAGTAATCAAAATTAACATTTATAAGATTTTTATTTAAAAAACAAAGTATTCTCAATTTTGCGAGCAAAGGCTATTTCGCAAGTCTGTTTGAAAAAGACCTGCGGTGGAAAATAGTCTCTCAGATGCGACAGAAGTCATTTGGAAAATAAAGTAATCCTGCGCAATTTTTTTCAAATTTGGGTATAAGACGTCATGGCGCCAGAAAACGAACGGATCTTCGTCTCTCGATATATTAGGCATAGTTAGTTCATGCCTGGTTTGCAACGAAATAGATGGGACAACACGCGCGTGTTTACACTGCATTTTTAATGCGCGAAATTTGAAAAGTATCGTTGAATCGGCCATAAAAATATCGCCGATACCGATATATCGGCAAACCCGAAGTATCGCCGATATATCGGTATCGGTATCGGTATCGGATGCATCCCTAGAAATAACACGTAAGTGAATGGATTTGATTATTTTTCCTCGATTCGTAAACGTTCTCTCTTTTTCTTTAAATAGTTATTCACAGAGGCAAATAAAACTGTGTGACAATTATGAAAACGTTTACGAATTGACGAAAAATAAACGTTTTTTGGCTCTCCTGTAAAGTTACAATAAATTAGATACGCCTATTTGGTAACGTAACTGGACGGTAATTATTTCTGCTCGCACAGTCTCATACTTTTTTTGTCTTTCGTGTTGTTGGTATTTCTCAAAATTAATACAACAGCTCAAAGATCAGATCAGATGCATGCGGATGCGGATCCTGCAGAAAACGGGATTCGGCACTGCCGTGTGAAAGGGGCGTTATATTAGAGATAACAACTTACGGGATGCTTATTGGTTAAGCGTTATACAACAAAATAGGCCGCAATTGCGGTTTAACATCCGATGAGCTCTAACTTCAAAACACACCGTAGCAATTATACAGTTTCAGCACAGAGTATATTTGTGTGTGATGTGTTTCATTTGTTGGCCTTCGGTCCCGTCCGAGTTGCGTCACGAACGCACTTGACACGGCCACTCTATTGACACGTATTGCATGGCTGTCTTAGCGTTTTGACTCAGTTCAGGCCTGAACATTGTGTAAGGTGTGGAAGTTGTAAAATGTGACATCCAATGTACGTTTACTGGTTTTGGACAATTTGGTATCGTGGGAAGTCAGCTAGTACATCAGAGGTCGGAGGTCCGATCTCCGCACAAACATTTTTGTGCGTGGACTTGTCTTTTTATATTGGTTATAATTAAATAAATAAATGTGGACTATAAGCTTTACTTCCTAAAGTTTCATTCGTCCAATCAATCCGTTTAAAAGTTTTAAGTAAAATAGTTAGAAACACCCATCTATTTCTCATTCTCATTAACTTCCCCATATTTGTAATGATGGCAAGTGGAGTATATGGTATGTTATATTTTTGTGTAACTTTTTTATGCTCTATCAGTAGGCAGAAAGAAAAACAAAAAAATATTCCGATTTCTATTTACAACTTTATAAATTGTAGTTAGTACATAATTAGACAAAAAAAAAATCTGTGTCCATGAGGAAGGTCTCTCGGACATTTACGACATTTCTATATTGACCAGCTCAAACATATGTTGCGACTTGCGTTAGTTACAGCCCATATTTTGTATCGTTAGAAAAAAAGACAAAAGAATTCTAAATAAGAATACATTTTGTATGTATCTATAATTTTGTACTAATTTACATATTTGTTATTTAGCCATTGTTAAGCATAAAAATAATATAGTTAGTGGATTCCCCACTTGTACAGTCGACAGCACATAAGAATAACCAAATTTCTACAACCAATTTTCAGCTTTATTCTCTTCACTTAGAGTTCTCTTTCAATTGAGAATTTGATAGATTAGAGTAGGTTGATCTGCTTCCGTCCGTACTGTAAAGTCATCGCACCATAGTTACACAGGCATGAATAACACACCAACGTACTGTGTTTTCCGATGGAAATACCCAAACGTACAAATTTTCGCTCTGACACGAGTATTGAACTTGTGACCCTATGTGCATTGCGCTGAGAGATGAGGCCATTATGGAAGTCAATAATCTTCTCTTATTTTACAATACTTAAATGAGATTGGTTGGTTGTACGGCTAAGTCAGGCTGGCTAGCTACCTCTATATGAGAAATACATACCGCCTACCGTCTCAGGTGGACTATAAATGTACCTTTCTGCTAACTATTTTCTATACATATAAAAGAAAGTGGTGTTAGTTACACTATTTATAACTCAAGAACGGATGCACCGATTTGGCTGAAAATTGGTCGAGAGGTAGCTTAGAACCAGGAGATTAACATAGGATACTTTTTATCCCGAAAAGGGGGGATAGTTGAAAAAGGAAATTACGCGCGGGTGAAACCGCGAGGGCGACCGCTAGTATAGAATAATGAGATAAATGGAATTTTCGAAATGTAGCACAGTAACCGGCAAAGCCTTCGTGTAATATATCTTTGAATGTTGTTTTTATTTTATGTCAAGAAAAACTACCTATTTACAATTTATACAATTAGAATAAGCATATACATTCTGTTCATCATATTAAAAAAAAGTGTAAGTCTTTTACAAGTCTACGCGGATAAATATCCGCTAGAATGACTCATGTCAAGGCTCACTTGACATGACATAAAAAATTGACGTATCCTAAATTGCCCGTGTCAACTGTCGGTTGACATGCGATGATGCGTCGCACTTGGCGGGAAACTGAGTTAAATATACTTAGCTCGCTTACGCTCGAGCGTATTCGTATACTTTTATCTCTTTCTCCATTAAATTCTCAAGGCAGTGATACCAAACACAACCTATGGTCGGTAGAAGAAATAATAAAAAAAAAATGTCAAAGTTGGCCGGGCAGTCAGTTGTTTTTACGCGCGGGCAAGTGACGGTTATTTTCGGTGATTAGTGTTTTGTGGTGGTTTTGTGAGTGTTTTGTGTTGGTTTTGTGAGTAATTTCGCTAGATAACGAGGTAAGTGAACAAATTACATGTATACATCACCATAAAACACAACATTTGACTTTTTTGGAGATAGGAACTGAGATAGGAACGGGTTTTTATTTTTATTTTTTCTGTTTGCACTAATTTTCATATTTCTAGTTATTGGTTGATGCTATTGCCAATATATTTGTTTACTTTGTAACATTATTAGACTAGTTATATTGTATAACTTTTAATTAAGACCTCGAAGTGGTATTTTTTTATCTAAGACACTTCAAAGTTATGCCCGGACGGTAACCGGACACCCGGTTATACCCGGATATGCAGAAAAAGTGCTATAAATAAATATTTTTGTATAGACAAGTGTATATTTACATTTATTACCTTATTGTCTAATATCTAATTAACGTAATTTAAAGTTTAAAACCTCAGGTGACTGCTTTAATAAACAAGGATCATAATTTTAAATACAAGTGGCTTGCCGAAACGTGCCGTAACCCGACACCTCCATATTTATCGCATCGTATTTCAACACCCGAGTCCCATTTAGATAAACAAAAGACTCAATTGTATAGCTTCATTCGTAGTAAGCGTAAAAAACAACACTTGACGGCCTTACAATAACAAACTGAGTCACAATGAACGATCGTCTCAAGTACCGGCCGCCCGGCGGCGTCCCGCTGCGCAAGCAAAAAATTGATGGGGCCATGAAGTGTTTACGACCCCCCCCCCGCGGTCTTTCTAGCGGTTATTTAACAAATTACCACAGTATTTTTGAACCTACGACCTCTGGGTTTAAACCAAGTGTTTCAACCACTGTTTGACGGAATGACAATGAGTGATCATTCTTCAGTCATCAGGATATTAACATAGACAAATAGTCAGGTCAAACACCCAGACGGATGCACAGAACACAGACGGATGTGACTGGGTGTCTCCAGAATCAGTGACAAATGACCTGTGACCAATATGGACAAATTGCTCAGTCATGGTCAGAAATCGATCAACATTAATCAATTTAAAACAGACAGACTGATTTTAAAGTATTCTTTAAAGTAATGAAATACTCGTACACTCATAATTCAAAATTAAACTTACATAAAAAAAAACATGTCTGAAATTAAATTCACTTTGTGCAAACATGTATCTAAAGTAAGAGAAAAAAATTGCCAAAATAATACTTTTTTACGTCTGCAAGGCAAATGCCTCATTTAGAATAAGAAGAACCGTAACTGCAAGCTAGTAAGACCTGCTTCCACGTGTGGGACTCAGGACTAAAGCGCCCCACTACCCACCAAACCCCCTGGCTTTCCCTCCACACCCGAAGAGGGATTACCGCCTTGTTCACTGGCCCATCTCCGGGTACCTCAGACTGATGAACTTTCGACTCCACGACAATTTATTAGTCATCAAGAGAGTCGTAGGTATTTATAAAAGCAGTCAATAAAGGTATAGGGAACCTGTTGTACCTTGACACCCTTTGTACCTAGAGCCACTTATTTTTTTGAAATGTTCGCGCCTTTTTTCCGTCTCTTTTTCTATGGTATTATAAACTTTGACAAGACCAATCAACATGAAGTTAGTTACAGGCGGCCATTGCATCGAGTTTGCATGGGAGATCAATTTAACGTTTTCGCTGCAAAAAAGTAAAATATTTAATTTTTTTTATTTCTTTCATTACTTCTGTTATTTACTACATAATTTTTTAAAACCATTTGATTTAAACAAGTACTTTAGCCAAGTTTAGAATGTAGTATGCTTATTTAAGTTAATCATAACCTCCATAATTACATATGCGAATAAACATAAAAGGGTAGGGGTGTTGTACCTTGACCATAGTAAAACGGTTGTACCTTGGTCATATGGAAAAATTAATTCCAAGAGGGAATATTACTCAGTTCCTGAAATAAAATAACCTACTCGGAGTTTATTGTTTAATTAAGAAACGCTTAGTCCAAATATTAGTCCGGTACGAACTACGAAGAGAATAAAGACTTGTTGCTAATGTGATCAAAATGTTTAAGTTAGGCGTTACGAAAAATACTGATTTTATTCATATAAATTCTGTTAATTGATATGTCATAGATATTAGATAAGCTTATAAAGATATTTATAAACATTTGAAGCTGAAAATATTTTCTAATTGTCGAGAAATATGGATTTTATTTGATGAGTTCTAACTATGACCAAGGTACAACATAGGCGGATCTAGGTACATCACCACTGTTGTACCTTGATCCACATTCCAATTTTTTTTTAGTTTATGTAAAACCTATAAAAAGGATAATCTATGCTGTTGTATAATTTATATTATGTACCACATTAGTTCGTCTAACAGCTAACATTTGTTTAATCGCAATAGCTATAACCGCTTTTTTTCAAAAAATCGTTGAATGAAAAAGTGACCAAGGTACAACAGGTTCCCTTACACTTACAAATAAAATAGTTCTTAGATGTAACCCAATCCGCTTCATTTTGGACGCCATCTTCACCGCGCCGTGTTATTCACACCTGTAACAAAGACATTATACTTGTTAACGACGATCATTAGGTAAGATTTACTAATATAATCAATATTTATGAGGTACGCCTCTTGCATTTCCCTAACGTCTACGAGTATACGGCATTCTTTGCGGTAGTAAGGGTCGACGAACACGAGCCACCCACACGTGGTAGAGCCGTGCTTGCAGTGTGTTACGTGAGTGAGAGTGTCGACCAGCCTGAACTCCCTTTTTTCCCTATATTATTTTAGATGTAAAGACCTTTCTCTTGATAATTACAATTTAATAAGCTTTTACATTATTCGGCATTAAACATTGCAAGCGCGGTAAAATCTATCTGTCATCTCCTCCGGCCAGTGCGGGGCACCGTACGCGGTGACCATAGTGATGTGTTAATCGAGTGAACAAATTATTCGCCTAACAATTATCTACAAGGAAATATTTAGTATCAGCCTTTTCGGAAAGGCAAAGATATCTAGAAGTAACTACTAGAAGAAGATTACAGCCTTTATGTCGCTGACGTAGACGATACTAAAGAATAAATCATAAAAATATATCTTAAGATTTTTTCGATACGATACCAGCCTTAAAGTACTCACTGAATATTGTATCGATAAATAAATTATCGAGTAAAAAAGTATCGGTATCGAAACAAAAGTACTCGATACTAAGCTACTACTATTTACTAGTATTAATTGCTGTTGGTTTTACAAATATGTATAAAGAAATAAAAAAATAACAGTATCAATACTTTTTTGTGTCCCTACACACAGTATATGAGCTATTTGTTGCCGAGACGGCGACGGATTGTTTTTGTGCGGCCTAGACGGCACTATGTAAATAATTTCTTAAGATTATCTTCGCTGCTTGAAACCAACTTGGAAACAAAACTATTCTATGACAATTATGCTCACTATGATCCGACCAAGTTTTTGCCAAATCCTACTAAACGCGAAACAATGACGTCAGCTTAATAAAAAATATTTCCCACGATGCCTTATAAATGATATTGTTGTTTTCTGTTTCTAGAATGAAGAGAAACAAAATGTATTGTTTACACGTTTGGAACTGGGTTTATTAACATATTATGTAGGGCTTTATGTAAAAACAAACGGATAAACTGACGGGTTATTAAAATTAAGATTTTTAACTTGAAATTTTGTTTGCAAAAGAGCAATCAATATCACTGTTCGACCGAGATGGTATACGTCAAAGAATTTTAATTACATATAGTTACATAGGCAGGCAAACGAGCAAGTAGGTATGACACTTGACAGTAAAACGTATATTTTGGAATTGGCCGGTATTTTTAATTTGCTATGTAATGCTTTTGTAACGCCGGGTAGTCGATTCGCCAGAAAAAAATTCGCACGAAAAATAACATTATTTTTAGTAGTCGATTCGCCCGAACGAATTTAAATCGCGTCCGAATTGACCCCTCTAAGAATTACTAGTAGGCGATTCGTACACTTAACAAAATGTGAAACGCCATGATTCCACCCAGTCAGGGTAGTCCTCCCCAGGACAAGTCAGCCCATTTCGACTGACAGGCTGTAGCATGGCTCCCCCATCATTTAGACTTATAGTGATTTTATGCAGATTTTTTTTAATACTATGTCATGTTTTTTTGTTTTTTAAACTGTTGTATAGTTTAAAAAATTAAATAAGGGTATGTCTGTCGGTGGCCGAGGATCGATCAGCGTGTCGAGCATTTGAAGAGGCCTATGTCCAGCAGTGGACTATCACAGGCTGATGATGATGATGATAATGTCTGTCATAATCCTATTTACAATATATTGTATAACTTCACGAAGCAAATACCCCGGGTTTTAATTTCGTCGCTGTGTCGTTTTTACTAGTTCATTTATTATGAATTTAAATGTTGTTAGACACTTTGATATGTCCAAAAGTTCTTCAGATAATACATAATACATTATCATAATAATAATTTAAAGTTAACAATTCAATAGAATTATTTCGAGAGAAGTTCACGAAGCAATGAAGCCGTTTATTTGGGCAGTAAACTTACAACAATGTACTGATTTCTTCATAATATTTAGTGAAGCTGATAAAGCTTTATATTATAACTACCGGTCGCCTCCGCGGTTTCACCCGCGCTTAATTTCTTTTTCAAACATCCCCCTCTTCCCCCCACATTAACAGGATCAAAAGTGCCCTATGTCATCCGGGGATAACGTAGCTTTCTAACAGTGAAAGAATTTTTAAAATCAGTTCAGTAGTTTCGGAGCCTATTCAATACTAACAAATAAACAAAAAATCAAATCTTTTCTTGGCTTTAGTTTGGGGCTAGATGGCGCTGTGTGAATGTCCAGAGATATAATTATTTTATTTATTTATGTTTATGTTCTTGGGGCATGTTAAATAAGTTATAGGTTAGTTTTCTCTCCTACATAAGGCAGTGTTCTATAAAGATAGTTGTAATTTGGATTAAAACAATAAAAAAAACATAATAAATCTCATTTATCGATATCGACTCCGCCCATCACTATTTAACTATTGAACGGATAGACAATGCGTTGCATCTCAGTCGCGGGCGATTTATTAACGTTATGTAACGTGTTATATTTTATGTGACATAACTATGGCTTAGGCGGCTCTGCAATAACTGAGAATTAATATGATTGCTATTGGACGTCTGTTAGATATTATCTAGTTCAGTATGAACTTATGATGAATTAAGACAAAGTATGATATAGTGCCATGATAAAATAGTGAAACAATATTATTAATTTTGTTTTTACTTAAATTTAATATATTTTAAGTATAGTATTTCATTAAAAAATTAAATAATCTGCAAAATTCGACATCCATAATATTATATTATAAAAATACAGAACTTAAATAAATAGTTGTTACTGCCCAATTTGATATGGGGAGAAAGTTTACATTTTTGTTAAATATAACATAATTTGGATTATGTGGATATACAAAGTGCAGAAGAAAACTAATAGAACAATTAAAGTATTTTTAGTTTGATTTCAAGTTTGAAGTGACGCGTTGATGTCTCTAGTATAGGGAAAAGTTTTTTGATCAAGAACATCTCTGTAATATTATCTCGTATAGTTTTGCACGATTTTTTACGAAGTAGAAAACTTATGAAATACTCTTAAATTAGCAAAACTAGTACAGGATGCAGTTACAAATAGTAAACAAGGGTTCTTTTTGCGATTTAACTTATGGCTTACGAGTTGGTTAAAATTTTGTACTGGTTACAATAATGTTTTTAAAATAGATATTTACACCATAACACCACAAACCAGCTCCTTTTATACCCCTTTTTTATACCTTTTTTTCCCTACAGTCGCCAATTTTGCTTATTTATGTTTCCGTGTACAATTTTCTGTACCTATTTCAGGAGTGGATGTGAGTATTGTTTGTATTACAAACTGTGTAACAAGTAACGAGGTAACGAGCCACGAACCGCACCTTTCACGGCTGCGACCCGCAGCTGTCGACATTTCCGTCGACATGCTACTTCACCTTCGTTTACGACCGTCAATAAATAAATAAAATATCCTTGAACATTTCCCAAACACTATCATGTAGACTAAAACAAAGCATATTTAATTTTTACGTTTTATTCAAAACGTTATACCTACCCTGCTTCATTAGGACGATGAGGGGTCAACTGGTCCCAACACCAGAATCAAGATGGGACCAGTTGACCACTATCAAATTAGAAAGGGTGGAACTGGTCCCCGGGCCCAGTTTTGGACTGGGACGAGTTGCTCCCTAACCCGTGACGACGACCATGGTGACGTACCCGGCTACCGTATCCAAGCAGTTATGATTGAAATGAACGAGACTTATAATACCTCACTTGGCGACGACGGTGTGGCATTGTTGTCAATTTTGACATTTCCATACTATCTGAAAGGATACGTAAACCGGCGAAGTCGTCATTTTACTTAATCTCTCAGATACTTTAGGTTTTGTTTTTTTTTTATAATTCAAAAAAGAAGACAGCATCGTTGGCTTTTGTTGGAGCACAGCCAAAGCTCTTATGGCAACAGATTTCACCTGAAGGGTCTAATATAAATATAACAATTAAGGGCCAGCTCATAGTGAGTATCACCACTGAGTTCGTGATAATTTATGTCAAAACCCACAGATGCTCTAATTTTTCATTAAAATAAAAACAAAACAGCGTTACTTATATTTTACACACAAACTTAATTTTAAGTGACAACTGGCCCTTTTAATCTTAATTTACTTAATATTCATTTTACATAAAAACTTCTAAAATTTTTGGAAAATCCATACCGCATTACCATAATTGAGATAATTATGACTGCATAAAACCGGTAGCAAACGTCGAAACAATGTTTCCTAGATGAAATAAAATTAACTACGCGTGACCACTGTTTTGGTAATTAGGCTGTTTATGACAAATGTTAAAGATATGTATTATTGTAATATTACAGTAGTATAAATGCCAGTAAGGTATTTAATATGAGTATTTTGCACAAAATCTCAACAAGCCATTGTCGTTGAATCTATATAAAAGAAAGTGGTGTTAGTTACACTATTTATAACTCAAGAACGGATGAACCGATTTTGCTGAAAATTGGTGGAGAGGTAGCTTAGAACCAGGAAACGGACATAATAATATATCACTGCGACGCTCCCGACGACACGGCCGAGCACACACTCATCGAGTGCCCGGCCTGGCGACACGAGCGCCGCGAACTAATCGCGGCGCTAGGCGTTGGACACCTCTCGTTGGCGACCATGGTTCGTGCCATGGTCGGTAACAGGAGTGCGTGGGAGGCGGCCGCCTCCTTCTGCGAGCAAGTAATGTCGCAGAAGGAGGCAGCGGAGCGGGAGCGCGAGGACGACCCCCTCGCTGTTCCCCTCCGGCGTAGACGGCCAGGCCGGAGAAGGCGAGCACGCCTCCTCCGGCCTGAGGGCTGACCTACGGGCGGGAGTAGCTCCCCAACGTCCGCATTGCACAGGTCGCCCGAGCCAAGTCTGAGGGTCACCTTGTTTCTCGGGTGGCCCTCCCTAGGCGCCGCCCCGACTTGAGGCCTCTCAAGTCGAGGTACCCGGGGATGGGCTGGTCAATAGCTAACGCTGGCGCCGGCTCGTCCCAATCGGGTGTGAAGGGGAACTGGGGGAGTTTAGTGGGTAGTGGACGCTTTAGTCTCGAGTCTCACACACGGCCGCAGGTTGAGCTAGCCTGCGGTTATGGTGCATAAACGCATTCTCCTCCGAAAAAAAAAAAGGAAACGGACATATGATACTTTGATGGGGGAAGGGGGGAATAGGATGGGGAAGGGGGGATAGTTGAAATAGGAAATTACGCGCGGGCTGAAACCGCGAGGGCGACCGTTAGTAATAGTAAAAAAAAATAGACCAACTGATCAGTTGGCAGACACTCTGGCTACCCAGTATGTCCACCTGATGGTAATTCGGCCACTACGCCCTATTGATAGTGTCCCTTACACTTAATAACATCATAATCATTACAATCTTACCGATAATTTGCACGACAGCACGAAATGAGCGGAGACCATTTTGGCTCCAAAATTTTAGTTTAATAAGTAGTTTAAGTTTAATATTGTTATTAGTTTAAGTTCATCTTGCAATAGTTGATCTTGAAGTTTAAGCTCATCTTGTATATCTTGCGTTATAATTTTGGTGCCAAATAAACGTTTTTCTATTCTATTTTATTCCAAATGAAGTGGTTAAATTGTTCCTGCACCATTTCAGCACAATATCACGTTTTCAGTTACTGACGTAAGTTATTTATACTGTGGCAGCACCGGCGTCGTCGAATAGGATGCGCCAGATCCGGGCAGATCGTATCTGTCGCGAGAACAGACGAACTGGGGAACAATGCGATGCCTTTGACCTCAACAACGATTAACAACCTAATGACGTCTATTACATATTGATAGCTAAGTCTCAAATATTGCTAGGAAGGCGGTACCCATTGCTAGGAAACTAGGCCTTTTGGCCGCCTCCGTGAAACAGTGGCTAAGCCGGTCGGGTATAAAAACACGGAGGTCGTGGGTTCGATTCCCGCCTTGGGTCTGGTTAGCTACCACCCCCATAGGTGAAATCTGCCGCCATAGCAGCTCTGGCTGTGTTCCGATAATATTAATGTGGGAGCTAGTACACTTGAAATCAGAGGCTCGAAGATCAGATGAGCCTACAGTCTGGTAGCACATTAAGCGACGCTTCCAGGCGAAGTGTCTCTCAGTGGAATAGGCCGCAGTGGCCGCTTACCATCAGGTGGGTTGCGTGTCTGTCTGCCAACTGAACTAGTATAAAAAAAGGCCAGCTAGTTACACATTGCGATAAGGACTGACCGCCGTCGGGGCGAAAAGGACAACGCATGGTGGAAACGTACCTGATGGTCTACTAAAGATTGCTGGAATCCACGGGAAACGGTCACGCGCCACCAGAATCCGAATGCTGGTGGTAAGTTTGGAAATATATGGGAGACCTATCGTTATTGTTGTCTGACAAATAAATTATAAGGAATTTATGTGTCAGTGGAGAAACTGGCATTTAAACTCGTAGACTCTATCAACTTCCTCGATAGCACTAGTAATGTGGGATTGATAAATCAATAGAGCATTCGATCTAGTTAAATGATGAAGTGAATTACGCATTCCACTGCGCAACCATTGCACAAGCCGGCACAATGGGAGTGTAAGTAAACGATATAATTGCCAACTTTCCCTGTCTCCATTTCATATGTCACCAGAATCGATAACTATTTGTTTATGCTAGGACGGGATTCACTGGAGGGTAGGCGATGGGTCCACGCGTCTTTTAGTTTTAAATCTTTTTATTTGTGATCTAGTGCAGTTTGGTGTTGAAAAGTGGTGTGATTTTCATTCAGTAAAGTGTAACGAAGTGTCATAAATAAGAAAATTGAAACAAATTGACTGAATGGACGGGTATTGCGTGTAGTGTGTCTCATCGGTAGATGAGACGCTCTTACCGCAATGGCGTCCATTCCCCCGTGACCTTGAGAGTATCCTCCTGTGTTTCCATGAAGCGTTAAAACATCTAACACCAATGTGTTAACGCAAGAAGAAACTCCCTCATTAACTTGACATTGGCAGAATCACCGCGCCGCAAACAGGCGCGGGATAGAGTCCATTAAAAAAAAAAAAAAATATGCTAGGACCTAGATCGAATGGTGCACTAACGCTAGGACATTTTCAAAGACCGACTAGTGTACTAAAGTTTCTTTCTCCGATCGTTTGTCCAAATCTAGCCCGGGTACGCTTATACCGTAACCCAGGAATTGGCAAATCCGCCTCCGTGGAACAGTGGCTAAGCCGATTGGGTATAAAACCCGGAGGCCGTGGGTTCAATTCCCGCCATGGGTCTGGTTGGTGGTAGGACTTTTTCAGAGTCCGACTGGCTAGCTACCACCCTGGATTAATCACTACGCTTGGTGATAATAAACCCGGGCATTAATCGAAAAATTTAACACAAGGATGATAAAAATATTCAAAGAAAACCTAGACTAGTGATCGAGTCCAAGACCTCTGTGTCAAGCCACGGAATTCCCTACGAAAATTACATTGTTTCTTATAAATAAAATATTAACTAATTTAAAAACGTCATCTGTCCGTTCTATTGCTCAGTATACTAGTAGGAATAAACGGAGAAAAATGTCCGTTAGTTTCTACTAGTAGGATAGAACGGATAATATAACCCGTTCTGTCCTAATCATCGAAATTAACGGAGAAAAGAATTATGAAGTTCGTACTGTTCTATGAGACAGGTAAGTATATTTGCATGATTCTCAAATACAATTCACAAACTTAAATCTTAAAATGTATGCAAAATATCCAAGGATATAACTACACTTAACTAAATAACAATTTTATACCATCCTTGATAATGAGTGAATTAAGATGGGCCGATATGATTAACGTATCACCCAGTTCCCAGAGCCGTCTGAATAGAGGCAATGTAATTGAAACGTGCGCGGGAGACGAAGTAGCCGCAGCATTGTTCGTAAAACGACCCATTACAAAATGTACTTGACTGTTTTTGATTTTAAAACAATATTTTACTCAAAATAAAAAATTACCTTTCTAGATAGAATTAACAGCCAATTAATAAAACTAACATTTTAAATGATGGATAATTTTGGAGTAACTGCGTTGTGGGTAAAAACTTTTCAGGGTTGAAAAGTGCAATATTTTTCTAAGTCAACGGCTTTTTTTACAAAGCTAAGATCCAAGACATAAACAAGTTTTCTAGGCTTATCTCTGAATCAGAAAACCTATAAATTGTTTGAAGTATTACTTCTGAATGAAATGAAATTATTATTATCCTTTTGCTATTGCCAAATTTATTGCCAAATTTTAAGTATATTCTTACAGAAACTGGGGGAGACGAAAAGCCTTTTTCTCGTGTGGAGGAAAATGCGTGTAATCGCCATAACCGCAGGCTAGCGAGAAATGCGGATGAATAATATCTAAAACCTTAGCTTTAAAGATTTTGTAAGATTTTTTTAGGTAATAGATAATTTATTGATGCTTACTTAGTCATCAATATTATATCTATATACTAATATTATAAAGAGGAAAGATTTGATTGTTTGTTTGTTAGTACTGAATAGGCTCCGAAATTACTGGACCGATTTGAAAAAATCTTACACAGTTGAAAAGCTGCACTATATTATCTTATTCTAAAAAAGTTTTGGATCAGTTTTTTTAATAAGTACTCAGAGAACATATTATCTTCACTTAAATAAAAGATAAATTAAAATTACATTAATTTCAAAAAAACGTTACATAGTTAAAACTATTTTGTAAAAGGTATCATTTTGTCAATTCTCTTTGGTGAAAAATTCGTACACCAATATTTTTGATTTACACAGCATGCAATTAAAAAAAGTTAAGTATATTTTTAAATTCAAAATACGAACAACTTAAAACATAACAAAAAATATAAACACAACCCACCAAAAAGTCCACAACACCACCGTCCAAAAAAAGAAAAAACTAAAAATTCAAATTGAGAACACGTATTCGTAAACGTCAAGCACAGCTGTCACTCGGTCGAACTTGGCGATGACGCGCGGCGGTTGCATCGTTCGCATGCGGCGTGCGCGAGCAAACTGCGCTGGGTCCGGACTAGCCGGCCCGATGTGTGCTAATCGCGCCAACACAACGCATAATCAGCCGTCAATGTATATAGAGCTGGTACAACCGCTTTCTAATAACGCGGTAAATTATTACATATTTTAGCAAAAAAAAAAAGTTTGTAAAAAATCTTATACGAGGGTGATAGCTTGTCAAAATGTGTCAAAAAATTTTAGAGCAGGCACACTTCTAGAGCTTTTACACTGTAGGTAATAGTAACAGTTAAATAGCAAAAAAGTGGAACAGCTATATCTTAAGTAGGTCAGATAGATATTGGCCATATATTTCATGATTTCAAAAAGCTTCACAACCATAAAAATTACTTATTCGGAGGTAGTTGTTGGGAGTCAACAAAATGACTGACTTTTCTGACTTAAAAAGTTAAAAACACCATTTCAAGGCAAAGAAGGGGAAATTATACAACCATTAAAATATCCTTTTCTCAAAACTTTGTTTTTTATTCCAAGTATTCCAACGTTAAAACGTTTCGGATTTTCATTATTTTTGATAGTTTTCTCAAAACATCGATAGCACACTTAAACGGTGTTTGTCACACAGCATCGCAGCTCTAGTAAATATTTCACCTGGCATAACCAAACATCCTACTTACAAGGCAAAGAAAGTAATTCTTAGCAGACTTATTGTTGTCCTTACACGGATTATCTTTCTCCTTGTCTTTCACGCGTGCAGGACATTCCTTGCTAGAGAGAGACGGATAAATGTAGAAATGACAAATTTAGTGATCGCTCCATAGATCGATGATCAATGTGATTTCTAAAATTAAATTACGTTCAATATGTTTCGGTTTCTATTTTTATCATTGGCCAAATTTTTTTTTTATTCTACTTCAGTTGGCAGACAGCCCACCTGATGGTAACCTACCAGCCACTGCGGCCTATTCCATTGAGGGACGCTTTACCTGGAAACGTCCCTCAATGTGCTGCCAGACTGTAGACTCATCTGATCTTCGAGCCTCTGATTTCAAGTGTACTGGCTCCCACATTAATATTGCCGGAACACAGCCAGAGCTGTTATGGCGGCAGATTTCACCTGTGGGGGTGGTAGCTAGCCAGTCGGACTCTGAAAAAGCCCTACCACCAACCAGACCCAAGGCGGGAATCGAACCCACGACCTCCGTGTTTTTATACCCGAGCGGCTTAGCCACTGTTCCACGGAGGCGGTCAAATTTAATTTCTTAAAAGGAAGAACTGTATGGGAAATTGTTCTAAGATTAGGTACTCTTTGAAAATAAGTTATACCTACTTATGTTGTTTGTATTTTATCTACAATGCCAAACCTGAAAACTTACGAACAAAGAAGTTGTATCACCGCTAAAATCTAGGCCTATGTGTATCCTAATTACCACTTAAAGTTATGTTTTAAACTTACAAACCAAGGTTTCGAAAAACATTTCACCTTGTAATCATATGAAAGTGGAAAAACATTAGAACATTTCACAAATTGCGCGTTAATGTCCTTACTTAAAACAAGTAGAAACAAAGGAGAACAAATAGTACTTGCGTGTTACTTTAAGTGCCTTCCAATTAGAAAAACAAAAGTCTACAGAATTAACTATTCCACCAAAAACATAAATGTAAAAAAGGAGAGCCAAGTTCAATACAAAAATTATGCTTGGCTGTGGGCTTCGCCGCAAAAAGAATGGAGATATAAATAAGTGCCAAGTTAGGTTAGATTTGACTTGGCCAGTTTGTATGAGAATTAAAATATATGTTGAATAACTTTATAAAATGACTGATGCATGATGTAATGAACTTACTGGCTCTCACATTATTATTGCCGAAACACAGCCAGAGCTGTTATGGCGGCCGGCCTCTGAAAAAGTCCTACCACCAACCAGACCCAAGGCGGGAATCGAACCCACGACCTCCGGGTTTTTATACCCGAGCGGCTTAGCCACTTTTAAACGGAAAAATGTTTAACAAGACGCGTGTGTTTCACACATGCATGAACTATAGTCGCGTTATTTTAAAAGGCCACATTAGACAGTTCATGCAAAGAAAAATATCCCTTACGCTAAAGGAATAAATAAAACTGAAGAAAACAACATCAGTTCATATTAATACAATATTTTTTTTTAGAAAATTAGACTCTACTCTTGATGTACATAAGTAGCACTTTTCTTTGCATAAATGAACTGTCAAATGTGGCCTATTAAAATGACTCGACTATCAACTAGACCAAGTATATTATGTCTCTGGCACAATGTTTGCTGGTTGGCCAAGCTCAGTCAACCTGTCATTTGCCCGACTGATTAACATAATCTGACGAGGACCTTTGCCTCACGCTTTCTCTGTTTGTTTCCGCCGAAACACTTGACAATATAACAAATGACCAACTAAGAATTTCACAATTCTCACTTTGTATCTTAGGAATGCTGATAAAATCGACGTTAAATTCGATACAATGGAAATATATAGATGATTATCTGTTTTGGAACTGGATAAAAATCTGTAAGTGAGCCTACCTTTAATCCATCTAGCCCCGGAAAACCAGACACAATAGAAAATCTATTGTTACGCGACACCCGGCTTTCGGTCGGGTGTAGATGGGTTAAGCCGAAACATAATAATATTGGACAACAGTCAACATCAATCTAACCTCGAGGTCGAAACAACAAAATGTTCCAAGAATAAATGAAATACAAATTATACATCTAGACACGGAACAAGCACAAAATTAAATGTTCATTACCATGATTGATTGTAGGTACTGGGTGGGAATCGAGCCCACGACTCCTGGTGTAGGACAGGTCACTAACAAATGCACCATTGGGCGGCATAGTTAAAGTTTATTTTTAGCTAGCTAATCAAATGTATCCAATTTATAATTTATATAATAAGGAAAAAAATAAATGCCGATAATGAAACAAAATAAAATTAATGATATCCAAACAACAAATCATTAAAAACTTATATTTCGATATTAATGAACGTAGTGATATACTTTTTTATATCAATTTTTAAGTTGATAAGATTTCATAAACATGACGCGTAAGCTGTGGGATTTAAGTATATTTTAATTAAACTATTCTCGAAAACGTACATATTTATAAAATTGAAGTTAATACATTATTTACCCACTCTTAACAATATTTAAGTGATAATTTATAGGATGCAATTGTTTATACCTTCAGAGGATATATTTTATTGTTGTTTTATGAATAAAAGAGTTCTCCATTATGGAGAATTTACGTTGCAAAATGCATTTTTGTCGATGTGATGTGATTTCCGTCATCACGGGGACTCTATTCAAGAAGTTTGTCCAACAGGAATATTTTTCCTTGTGGTCAAATCAGTTTGACAAAATAGTTTGACCACCCGGAAGAACCGCTGAATATGAAACGCGAGGCGTCTATACTCCTACTAGATATAATTAGGTTGTGAGATGATTTTTTAGTTAAATGTGTTCCTAATTAGAAGACATGGACTGTATTTTTGTTAAAAAATTAAACTAATTTCAATAATTCATAACTGTAGTATCATATGAAATAAACTTACCTGTACTAAGGGACCGACGATATTATTATATCCAAATTGTCTACTTATTTAGTTGACAATACGACTTGCAAATCTTCAAGAAAAGAGCGCATTTCTGCCTGCTGTACATTTGTAACTCTGATGTTTCAGATGTTGATTAGGGGGCGGTAGTCCGCATACATGTCCACCCGATTTTCAATAAAAAAAAATATATATTTATTTACCACATAAGTCACCACAATCTACCCTCTATCCGTCACACGGAAATGATCCGCCACAAATGCTCTTTACCTCAAACTTGAATCCATCACATGATTGCATAAACCACGAATCTAGAAAGCGCCATTTCAAAATGAGTCAGAAGATCTATTTCAGCAACATGTCACCGGATTATAATTCAACATGTGCAAACCGTATTAGCATACATCACAGTGGTTTCCTTTTATCTCTAATAAAAGTCTTTGTGCGACGAATTATATTGCTTTCCCTTTTAATTCAGATCGCGGCGGTGATGTGTCGTGAATTATAAATATCATCTTTGCAATACGGTTGTGTGTGCGCGTCTCCGTTTGCTGGATACAGTATACCTACGTGCAACGCGATGCGATGAAAGTGGCATAATTAAAGAATAAATATCTCTGGACATTATTCACACAGCGCCATCTAGCCCCAAACTAAGCATTAGCTTGTGCTATGGGTGCCAGACAACGGATAAACATTACTTATATACGTTTTTTTGTAAATACATACATATTATACATAGAAACACCCAGACCGATACAAACAGACATGTTCATGCACACAAATGTTTGTACCGTGCGGGGGTCTGCAGCTCTGGTGTAATAGCCGACTTCTCGACCATTGCACCAAATGGCTCGTCTATAGAATAAAGACTCTTTCGAGTAAATCACTGGCACATTGAAATTTCAGGAGTCAGGGTGGCACGGCAGCCCTGATGGGCTCGTCTTATTGGGTGAAAAGTGGTAACTGGAGGAGTTTAGGGGGTGGTGGGACGAAATAGTCCGCAGTCCCACACACGGCCAAAGGGGATCGCGCTAAATAATTTCAACCAAAGCACAACCGACCCGCAGCCGTTCTGCCGACTTCGTATAGCGTCGTCGTGTGTTACAAACGCGATAGTAGGTACTATTATACGATTCAACTTAACTGGCCCGTCAGAACATCGTGCGAGAACCTGCGCAGAACACAAATGTAGGTGTCAGAGGGGTGCAGCCGCGCCCCGCACCTGCGCAAACGACGCGACCAGCTAACTTCGGACGGGCCAGTTAAGTTGAATCGTATAATACCAACGGCTGAGGTTCAGTTTGTGGTTTGGTTGAGATTATTTAGCACGATCGCCTGTCAGGTCTAGCTAGCCTGCGGCTAAGCATCGATGCATTCTCCTCTGCAAAAAAAACATAGTGGCGCTGAAGCCTACAGTAAATGAACTCCCGCCTGATAGTATTATTGCCTATGGACGCTTGTACTCACCACAGGCAGCACTCACGTGTCACAAACCCTTTAACTTAAAGGCATAGGCAAGGCATAGCGTTGGCAGCAAAAAGATACTTTTCATCTCGCTACAAGTTTTGCTAGCCTTCGGTTATTTCGCTTAAACGCATTCTCCACCGAATAAAAAGTGCATAGGCTTCAAATGCTGTTTTGGGCCTCCAGGAAGTGGCGAAATGTCGTGCCATGTACAACAACGGGCCCACGCTGCTCGCGCGAGATTCGCGTTGCGCAAGCGCCGCGTGGGAACGCACGTCCCAGCCGTCTGGTAAAAACGCGCGGAACTGCTTCCGACTCGTCTGATTCTATGTCTGATTGGTGTTGCTCGCATTAAATGTGGAGTAGGTAATTTACTTGCTCGACGGTTGGTTTGAACGCGAAAGTTATGCTCAGCTGTAGCTTCATTGACTCTATTGGTTTAGTCCTTTTATTTTCAATGGGGAAAGCCTCGCGAAGAGCAATGAGGTTTTTGTAGGTTTTGTATCACTGAATCGACGGCAATGCGTAGGTACTGGCCGTAGTAGGCTTTGATATTTATTATTATTATTAACCGTAAAAATACAAATCATTATCATTAGGTGAAAATAACAATAGAAAAGTTATCTAATTTGAACACTGATGTAGACCAATAATGGTTAAAATTGACGATAATACCGACCGTGATAATACCACAGGCAGACAGTAGTAGCTGACTGCTCAGTAGGGCTATCACGGATTACTAAAGAAATGTGAAAAGTAATTTGAATCGAGTGATTATTATGGGAATTATATTAGTTCCGCTAGCCGTAGCAGTGGCGCCATTCTAATTTCCATACTAATTTCTCGATTAGAATTTCTAGATTAGAGAGAATACTTTCTTAACCCCTAAATTGACGAGCTATTTGGTGTAATGGTCGAGAAGTCGGCTATTACACCAGAGGTCGCGGGTTCGATCCCCGCACGGTACAAACATTTGTGTGCATGAACATATCTGTTTGTATCGGTCTGGGTGTTTCTATGTATAATATGTATGTATATACAAAAAAAAAGTATATAAGTAATGTTTATCCATTGTCTGGCACCCATAGCACAAGCTAATGCTTAGTTTGGGATGGCGCTGTGTGAAGAATGTCCAGAGAAAAAAAAAATGTCCCATCCTTAACTAAAAGCAGTATAGCGACAAGCAAACCAATTATCAAGGCTGCAGAATCACCTCGGATGTCACCTTGTTCAGTTAATTTAATTAGCAAAGGAAAGCCGCCGATTGTTCTACACGGCTTTTGTTTAAGCGCATACTTCCTCGTAAGCAATTAGTGGAGGTTAGCCGAGATGGAAGGTCGACTGGACATCGAAAAGCACTAATCTACATGTACAAAGTTAGGTAAAAGTTACAGAAAATGTACTTACATTATGGTTTGAGGATATCCGTTGCGTTGATCTAGCGTTATTTGCAATTCGTGATCTAAGTCACTTTTTATTAAGGTTGCTTTTAGAGTCATGCGCCCGTATCAGCATACATTGCCAGTTTTCTATGCAGTTCAGATAGTCGCTATCTTGCAAGACCAGCAATACTTGCTGTTATGCACGTTGACGGCTTACACATCTGTATAACTCAAAAATCTGAGAATTATAGAGGAAGCAGAGATTAAGTCAGCAAGGCGTTTATTTGACTAAAAAAAGGGTTCTCATTGTATTAAATTGTGCGGTTTGAAATCTTACCAAGCATTTTCAATCTTAACCCAAGGCAAAGGAATAATAAAACAATATAAATAAATAAAAAATAGCCATGTTGGCAGTAACTAAGATGAATAGATTACTAAAAGAGGGTCAATTTTGTTATTGAAACATGTAGACGTCAATGCTGCTAAGGTAAAATAATAGCAAATGTATTTTTTAGTTTTGAGTAAAAGGAACTGACTATATTTTATTAATAAAATATACAAGGAGTTACACAAGGATTCCATTTATTTACCTCAATACAAGTCACGTAACCAATAAATAATTTAAACACATACAACTACAGTACGTACACATATTTTAATATTAGGTACACCGATTAATACCTACTACCATCAAGTAACAATGCGAACTCAACTTTGGTAGAACCGATTTTGAATAAAAAAAAACACATAAAGGTTTGAATAAGTCCGTACTTATAAAGTTCAATATTAATTTGTGTGGGTGGGGTTGTATCTACACTCACCGGCAATAAAACTTGGCCACTGGGCTCCTTTCATACAAACATGGTCACTTTAGCGTCTCATAGTTCTACTATTTGCAACAGTGCAATGATTATTACGTCAATGGAGAGGCCAAACGCCCAATTGTCGAATCACAGTTTCAAAAATTGCCAAAAACCGCTAAATTTTCTCAAAAAGGAAAAACAATAAACCGAACTCAACGCTCCATAGTATGGATTGCACAGCTGCAAATAGTTTTCTATCTATGAGACGCTAAAGTGACCATGTTTGTATGAAAAAAGCCCAGAGGCCAAGTTTTATTGCCGGTGAGTTTATTTGAGTAATGTCGATGGAAGAAATATAAAAGAGAAATCGGTCAAATTTTCAGTAGAGACAACCTAGATTCTTAACTAATTTCAATTCTAACCAATATTATACAGCGTGGAATTTTAGTCGTTGTTTTCCCGCAGTGAAATGATTCTATCTTAGTAGTAAAATAGATTAATAAAGTTCTTTTTTTAGTCAAATCAAAAGTTTTACGATTATGATAGATGAAACTCGAACCAATAGTATTAGCTGCGTCACGGACGGTCACCGGCCGGGGTCATTGCCCTTCGCGTTTATTAAAAAAAATGAATATTTACTATTTACTCACATTTGGTTTCCACTTTCCTATCAAACTTTTTAAAAAAAATCAGAAAAGGTTATAAAAAAAATTCAAGAAAAAAAATTAAAAATAAAAATTACTTGCATAAATCGATAATACTACTGAAGGTGAAGCGTTCTGCTGCGGGAAAACAACGACTAAAAAAACACGCAGTATATTAAATTCAAAATCAGCAATCTACCAATCACATCATAATTCAACACGACACTCCATAACATTAGAATAATCTATAAGATCTTTAAATATTGTTTTGGGTGCAAGCAAATTGAGCCACCAGAATTTAGTGACTCGATTTGTTAGCCCCAAAAATTTATGTATTATGTTTGTGACTGAATGATGGACAATTTACAACGCCGAATCGGGGTATAATATATTTTGTAATAAATAATTATTATGTATTTAGTCTTTATGATCCGCAAAAATCACATTAAAACTGCCAAATAATTTGTTAACTGAAATTATCACATAAAAAATTTGCTTGCGAAAACATCGACTAAATGATAAATCGAACTAAATAAAACAAAGCCATAAAGCATCTTATTATCCACAATATTAGCTTAACTGTATGTAATATAATGAAAGAAACATTAGAATAAAATTGTTTAATTACGGCAATACATTTTGATTTTTTTGATGTAAGTGAAATATTTGAGAGTTCCTGAGAAAAGGAATGTTATGCTTTTTTTTTAAGAATTTTAAACACAGATTATTTACTGTTTTAAAATTGTTTGTTAATTAAAAAAAATTACTATAGTAATAAAATACTTTTACTTGTGAAATACTTCAATAATTTTTCAAGTAAGTATTTGAAATAAATTTTCAAATCATTCAACGTTCAATAGATATTTTTAAAACGTGCATTTAATATAACTTTAAAAAATTAATTATCTCGTTTTGTCCTATGGCAAATAAACTTTTTATAGGTATTTAATAACAATATACATTGATGTATTTGGTCCATATTATGCCACACAGTGAGAAAAACACTTATAGGTATTATAGGTAGGTATCTACCTAACCCAGTACAATAATTAATTTTGCGAATATTCTAATGCTATTTTTATGAATGCTCAGTTAAGGGCTTTGTGGCCCAAAAAAAAATTACCATAAATTTTTATAACCAATAATATTGATTCTTAAAACTAGGACATAGGTTTCAAAGTAAAGAAGTATTTTTCTCACCGTAAATTTTAAATATTGGGGCATAATTATAGGAAATATTACAGCCTCGTATTGGGTATAAAATTACATCACCATCTTTTTCGTAGTCGAGTATGAGAACAACTAATTACATAGTAACAAATTTACAAAACCAAAATTAGGTTAAGTTATTTTGCTATACCTTGTAAAATCTAGCATGATTCCTGCGACAGCTGTCATCGGTTTGATAGAAGTAAAGTGCAATTGGGTCAACCGTCGTTTCAGAACATTTTGAGATTTAGCACAAGGCATTTTATTTCTTATAGTTACCAGTTTAGCGTACAAAGTAGCTTAACGGAAATGACCACGGACAAAGTCCTACGCTATCATTTGAAAAGCACAATTAAACCCTAAAACATTTGTTTCACAAACACTAAATTTTCTGTTCCTCTAAGAATACTTATGAGAAGCACACCACCATTATTATACTACATAGGTACATATGAAATTGGTAACTTAATTAATAATTATGAAATATACTATTTAGTGTCAGTTTCACCTCTGACATAAGGGATAATTTATCTGTTTGCTAATTTAGGAGGTGTTCTTAGTCAATTATCAAAAAAATAACTAACATTATGACTGTTATCTGTTTGAGCTGGTCAATAGACACAACGCTGGCACCGGCTCGTCTTAATCGGGTGTGAAGGGGAACCGGGGGAGTTTAGTGGGTACAGATCGCGTCACGTAAAAAGAACGCTGGTGGTCAAGCTGCGCATTAGATTGTTTTAATTATTTTATATTCCATCTAATATATTTTTTAATGTATAAGTCAATATTCGAAACGACGAGCGAGTGTCGTTCAAGAATAAAACAGTTAATAGCCCTAGTACTTTCGTGCGCGAGTTTACCCATGCGCAAACACATCCCCTCCGCTTACTTCTTTTTACATGACGCGACCTGTAGTGGACGCTTTAGTCTCGAGTCCCACACACAGCCGCAAGTCTGGTCTAGTCACTAGCTAGCCTGCGGTTATGGTGCATAAACGCATTCTCCTCCGAAAAATATTTTTTATATGACTCAGTCATATTATTATATGACTGTTATTCGACAGATAAATTATCAAACTAGCTGTAAGTGGTGAAACTGGACTTTAATTTTGCAATCAGTACACATTCAGAACTGTGATAACGTCGATTACTACTCTTTAAACAAAACGAACATACACGTATTTTTATACAAACCCTTTTTTATACTAAAACTGGCCTTCCGCTCGCGGCTTCGTTTACTTCTTTTATTTCGAAAACACAGTCGTTATGTATTACTGATTGTAAAAAAAAATTAAAACGCGATGCATCCATAAAAAAATAAATCAAAAGAACCCGTTTCAAAGAGAATTAATGCATATATAGGAAACCCGCAAAAGAAAAAAATTAAAACTATTTTATACTGTAGAAACAAACTGCAGAACACTTTATCCCATGCATTCGTAGGATATTAATTTTATACCTCTACACATACATTCACCATGTCATACAAAATACTACCTATAGTAGCTATATATCTATTATAAACTAAGGAGCTAGCGAACAAGACGACTGAACAAGCGAAAAAATCATGTGAGATACAACGTAATTTATAATCACTTAAAATCATCACCAAACTTAACAAATCCTACAGAAAACCACTGAAAGGTTGGCCCTAATTGTGATTGGCTACAGAAAGGTAAGGCTCGTTGATGATTGGTTGTCAACATTTTATCTGACGCTCCCTATTGGCTGATGCATACAATTGTACGGTGTTGGGCAAAGTTCTTTCTTTGAAATTAAGTAAATATACGCTTCATCACCACACTTAAACAAATACATGGTGGGGTTGAACCACAGAAAATAACAGAGAAAATAATGCACTATGAAATCTAAGAATACTGTTTGATAAAAACTCTCCGAAATGACGTCGGGATCACATTGAGAGTAGGTAGCCAACATTGCACTAACCAACCCGTAACATTTGCTTTGTAGATCGAACCCAGAGCCACAAGTTCATAAACCGGTATTTTAACCACTAGCCAATAAGGTAACACCTCCAATAAGGTGTAACCATAATACGCTGAAGAAAACTTCACCCTGTTATACCAATCACGAGTACAGCCAATCTTCCAGTTATTCGTCTTTATGCTAATGCGAAAAGCTTTATTATAAATGTATTTTATAAATCTATAATAGAATAACATATAAATTTAGCAACTTAACCTAATACTAATCATACAAGATATCTGAGATGCAATAAACAATTTTAGGGAAGGCAAGCCAAAGTGGTAAACAAAATGGCGTGATATAAATTTAATTCCTTTCCCTATTGCAAAATAAAATATTGCATTGTCAACACTACAATTCAATATTCCAATGCTGTCTTTTGCATGTCCAATTGTATATCCAAGAGTTTGTAAACGTCAAAAAAATTTAGCACATTGTACAGTCGTTTAGTTACTCAGTCTAAGGATAGAGATAAAATGCAATACTTTTTAAGCACTGATTTTTCAATCGTCAGATATCATTGAAATGGTTCAGTCATCTGTGTATTGTGGCGGTTGTAAAACGCGTAATATACCTGATGATAAGTGGCCAGTTGTCTGATCTACTTATGACAATTTGACTACAAATCATCACACAATGTCTGGCCGTGTTATAAGCTCTTCTGAAGTGTTGCCAGCGACAAATATTTAACGATTGAAAAATAAACACAATTTGAAAAAAAAAACACTAGAAATAAATGTCAACTTTTTCATTCGAAATAGTTTTAACCAATGATATTATATAAAAACAAAAGCAGATATGTTATAAGCGCTCGCGTTTTGAAGACTCAAAAAAGACCCAATTGGGAGGTTTTTTAACAGTCTGCGTCATACGTCAAATTATACCTATCTCTTTCATTTGCGTGCTATTTCGTATCTTTTGTCTTACTTATCAGTTAAATTTGTCAATGTGTGCAATGGAACAGATTTAAATCGTAATTACTATGAACGTAACATATCTATAGCATAAAACATCATTGGTTTTAACATTGTTACAGTAACATCGTTTTTTCTGCCTCTAATATTATGTAGTTTCAAGATACATTTTTTTATAGAAAGAAATTTAATATCACATAATTAGTTTGTATCTTTCCCGTCTGACATATGGTGAATTGTTTTTGAAGGCATACTTTTTTCGCTGAATATTCAGAGATCATTTTTCAGAATATTTAAATATTTTTTCACGAACATAATTTTTTTATGTTTTCTTTTTTTTATTTAATAATAGATGGGATTAAATGCGACACAAATAAGTATTGATGGTGAAATGATCTGATTTTAGAAATTATCCCGCTTAGTTCTATCTCTGTTATTCATGTTTTTTTTTTATTTTCTCTCACTCTGTCACATATTTATATCTCACTCAAAGTAACAGCATACAGTATTGCACATCTGCTTTCGATCCAAATTATTATATACCAAATAAATAGTACTATTTAATTACCTGTAGAAAGCTTTATATAAGAGAATATTGTATAATTCGTATATTTATTTTTATAAGGAACTTATCTTAGCAGACATTCGAGAATTTCGTAAAGAATCTTTTATTTTCAGATTTATTAATATTTTTATATTTATTGTTAAATTATGAATTAAATATATATTATAATAATTCGAGAAATATTGAGGCGCTAAAGGAGCACACAAATCTAAACGATCATAGTCCTAATGTAATCTTATTCATACCTAATAATGCATATTAGTTACATATTGCAATTATTTATCTATTTTCAAAGGACAATTTACACAAACCGACTTTATAAAACGTTTAATTGAAAAGGAATTATTTGGAAAAAATATAATGTAAATAAGATGAAAAGTTTCATTGCGAATTTGACCTAATTCAAAATAGCTTGTAAAAAAAGTAAAACAATTTTTTTTTTAGAAAAAGGAAGTATGTATTTGTCAACATTTTCATAATTTCGGGCTGTGTATGCCTTTGACTTTAGTATTTCACTATTATGACCTATTTTTTTTATTTATCCCTATATTAAGTTCTCCACTCGTCAACGGTACAGGATTTTGTATCGAATGTTTATTGGGACATAAATAAATTATATTTTCTATAACATTGTTCCATCATTCACTTTGATGCTGTCTCGTTTGAGTATCTATTGTTAAGTCCGTTTTACACGGTCATATAAGGCTTACTAAAATTTGGCCAATATATTCAATTTTGTGGTTTTTTAATGCAATTTTTTGGTCTATACCCTTTTTTCACAAACTTTTTACACATTCCATCGTTAGTAAAATTTTAGTATGTTTTTTATACTGTCAAAAGATTATGCCTTAGTTGCACAATGACCTTAAAGAACCTTTAAGGTTCTTTCCAAGGCTTTAAGTTCATACGAACAGAGTCTAAAATGGATAAATAAATTTAAGGTAAATATTATGGATCCACTACATCATTTGTTAACAAAAAAAATGTCTTAACAAGCCTCTCTTTTAGATTTCTTCGGAAGTCGTCAGTCGGAAGCATCGTAGTGAATGATTCAACAATTGGACTAGAATAATCTTTCCATCTCAAGGTACACAAGATATGTTTAACCTTAAAGCACCGTCTCATTTGGCCCGCAAAACGCCATTTATAATCAAATATACTTTTAAAAACACGCAACAGTCATTGACCCGTATCATTGAAGCGAAATAATAAAAATAACAAATAAAATAAAAGCATCAACCTATTATTATTATTAATGTCTCACTGCGAGCAAAAGCTTTCTTAGGTACTGGCTTATTTGCCACACTTGCCACTTGCCAAACGCGAATTATGATCGCAAACCCGAACTGTGTCCGAAAAATCTAACTAAAGTTGATCGACCCTGTAATTGAACCCGGAACCCCTGAGATCATGGTTCGGTACTTAAACCACTAGACCATCGAGGCGTTACCAAACATAACTATCAAGACTGGTCAAATAATTTTTTTTATTGCCATGTGTATCAAGACGAGCAGATCGTACACCTGATGGTAAGCGCCACGTCTGCCCTTAGACAGTTCAGTGCCAAACAGTAACTAAGCGGTTACTGTCTGGCACCGCCCTGCGCCCGCTACACCGAGACGACAGTTAATAGGTCTCATATACCCAGTAATTTCACCAGCTTCAGTGCCCTTTCCCCGAAACACAGAAGTGCTTGGCACACTTTTATTAAAGGGCACATTTAAGTTAGAATGTCTTTACCCTTTGAAGGGTCAATGACTTTTATTACATGGCATGCTTATCTAACAAGGAATGCATTACCAGCAGATCGATTTTCAACCGTATACGTAAGACAATAAATCTTAAACTCGTTTGGTATTTTTTCAGCGTTTTGCGTTCCAAGTGTCAAGTCCCACTTACAATTTGAGTAGACAATGCGGTATACTTTATAATACATAGAAGATATTTTTGAACTAGGGCGCTTAGGGTACCAGGTTGAGTATATTCCTGTGTTCCAGTGATTCCTTCAGAGCGTAGAATAATTGGAGTTGTTGTTCTGGTTTCAGGTTGTATACCTGGAATCAAGGTCATTGTAGAATTAAGTATCAGCCAACATGTCCCACTGCAGGGTAAAAGCCTTCTAAGAAATCAAGTCATTGTTATAATGATAATTATGTTTAGCCCGACCAATAAAAAAAACCTCGCCATATTGCAGAAAAATATTGGAACTAATTTCTCCAAGTGGTAACAATCAAATAAAAAAAAATAAGATGTCATTCAGTATTTTTCCGACTAAGTGTGATGTAAATTGTCAATCGTGCCTCGTTACTATTGGATATTGTGAGTTATTTGTGAGTATAACCATAGCAACCAAGTGTTGCTATAACCATAGCTAATGTGGCGACTCCAGAGCAGGTTTTTTATTTTCCTGGTCGGATAAGTGTCACAAATATTTTGTCTTGGGAATTGAACCCAGATCACGGTGTGGTATTTGAATAACTAGACTATCAAGGGGATAGTTATTGCAGAACAGATGTAATATACAAGACAGGTACATGGGCCGTCCCTCTCGGGCGAGCAGGGGAGTTTAGTGGGTAGTGGGACACTTTAAACCCGAGTCCCTCAATTTAATAATCTTCCGTTCTATAAAAATGCTAATTTTCTGTAAGCATAAATCCCACTGCTGAGTTAATAAAGGTATATCGGAAGGCACGGAGACCGTTCTTAAGTCAGTGTGTGGGCTTTCGGAGAAATAAAGAAACAAACAAGCAACAACAAATCTTACTAATCTTACTAATATTATAAATGCGAAAGTCTGGATGTTTGGATGTTTAGATGTTTGGATGTTTGGATGTTTGGATGTTTAGATGTTTGGATGTTTGTTCCTCAATCACGCCTAAACGGCAAAACGGATTTAGATGAAATTTGGCACACGTATAGTTTATAACCCGGAATAGGACATAGGCTATAAAATTCCTACGGGAAACGTCTCATTCCCGCGGGAATATCAATTTTGAAACTACTGAACCTATTTGAATAATTCTTTCACTGTTGGAAAGCTACACTATCCCCGGTGAACATAGGGTACTTTTGATCCCGGAAATGTGGGGGGAAGGGGGGATATTTGAAAAAAGAGATAACGCGCGGGTGAAACCGCGGGCGGAAGGCTAGTTGTTTTATATACATTACCTGTTGCAAGAGCTTTTGCGGCGTAGGAGTGCGAATGAAACTGGTGATGTACACGTTCACAAAGGTAGCCATCAGGAACTGGCAGTCGAAACGGTCCATGATACCGCCGTGCCCTGGGATCACGTCTCCGAAGTCCTGCGAAAAAATGTAAAGTGTAAAAAATATTAAAATAATGTCCCCTTTACTTTCCGTATTGCTATTAGTGGCTTTACATTAGTACATCAGTAGTACCATTTGGTGCAAGTAGCCAAGTTTCGGCTACAGCTGCCAATTTTTACGGTCGACATAATATTACGCAGGTTTTATTACAGTGCACAAGTGAGTGCATAAGCACAGGTGCACTCGCTATTCCCTCACTCTCATATTGCGGTGTGAGAGCAGTCTGCCATAACCGATGAGATTAGACGCAGGACAGACGGTTTAACGTGCTTTTCGAGGCAAGTAGCTCTTTGAACTGCTAATTTCTAGGTTTAGATACACTTAAGGTATAATATTCCTTACAGAAAGAAATTTACGCAAACGCGAGGCAATATACTATCAACGCCATCTATGGACGAATCTAGCAAAGCAATTCATAGATGCTGTCTTCCAACTGCAAGTGAACGTAATAATCACTAATACTCTAGATCTGATCACCATTCATTAATATTACAAGTATCTCACCTTGATCTTGAAAGCCCGCTTGAAGCCAGACGCGAAGAATCCGCCGAATGGTCCGATCACTGAACTGAATATGCTGAGAGCAAGCGAGTGGATCATGAACGGGTATATGTTCACTTTCTCCGTGCCCAACTGAAAATAATATATAACATTTCATTGAGAATAGAAATAAAGTACACCTAAATAAGTGTGTCTAAGTAAGTGAACTCCGAGTACTCGATCGAGCACACCAGGTACGGGTATTGCAGTATTGCACATTATGTATGACTTGGTGATATCCCCTCAGGATGTCTTATGTCACCGCTAATCAGGTAAGGGGCCGTCCATTAATCACGTGAGGTCGTTTTTCTCATTTTTTGACCCCCCCTCCCCCCTGGTGATATTTGGTGAGGTTTGGGACCACCCCCTCCTCCCCCCCTCTGGATCACGTGTATTTTTTTGGAAGTCTATGTAAAGGCTATTTTTGACTGGAAAAAAATATTAAAAAAATGGCGTTTTGACTCGAAAAACATTTATATGTATTTGTAATAAAATTAATGAATACTTAATTAATTAATGTTGTCTTCGTCCCACGGCGTGGCAAGACTTTCATTTAAGGTTACAACTGGTAAAGCTTCTTCTTCACTGGCAGTTGTTATTGGCTGAGAGGTTTGTGACATATTAACTTCGGTTTCGTCAAGCCACTCGGCACCATCATCCTCGCGCACTACGCAGAGAACCTCCCTCCCTCGTAGCGTGAGGATACGCGTGGGCCGAACAGTTTCAGTGTCGTGGGCAGTATGGTGCCCATGGCACTCTTTTGCTCTTTTTTTAGTGCAGAAGTACTGCCCACACTGCTGACATATTCTTTCCACAAGAAGCTTACAATCCTTCTGCAGGCTAGGGCAATACAGGTCATAAGGCATTCTCATGAAACCTTCATGCGTTGGGGCAATTAAAAGTGCCCGACGTAGAAGAAAGTTGGCAAACGTCTTGCCGTCATGCTCTTAAGGTTTCGGAATACATAGGCCACTGGATGTCTGCGAAATCGGGTAAGGTGGTCGGCGCGGGGAATCGTTGCCTAGCAACGGCGGGCGAGTCAATCAAGGTCGTACTACAAATCGTTCAAATTTTCGCGCCGTTCAAAATTTCGGTTCAGAAATAAATAGCGCTTTTTGACAAAAAATAAATAAAATTAATACACGTGATGTCTAACGAGACCCCCCCTCCCCCCTCGTGATGTTTCGTGATGTTTTCCGTACCCCCTCCCCCCCCTTTTGAGCCTCACGTGATTAATGGACGGCCCCTAATGTGAACAGACATACTACATTACTGACCACTTCCATCAATGATGGTGGATCTCACATGCTGCCGCATATTGCGTGCGTATGTAGATACTAGTCAATTATCAATGTAATACTGACCACTTTCATGAGCGGCTGCAGGAACTGCGGCGGGACGTACTCCTGAAGGCAAAACAGCTTCGCAGCTCAAAGTCCATCGTAATGCGCCGGAGCGACTAGTAGTACTCTATAGGGCACACCAGGTACGGGTATTGCGATATCATGAATGATTTGGTGATATCCCCTCAGGAGGTCATATGTAGATACTAGTCAACTATCAACGCAATACTGACCACTTTCATCAGCGGCTGCATGAACTGCGGCGGAACGTACTCCTGTAGGCGGAACAGCTGAGACGGCTCGCAGTCCATCGTCATGCGTCCGAGCGACTCCGAGTACTCGATAGGACACACCAGGTACGGGTATTGAGACATCATGTAGGATATCTGGAAGAAACATAAAATATTGCAATGAATCGAAATAGATTCCATGTCAAGATGAAAGGCTTGCTAGCGTATCGTGTGGACAGGGTTAAACTGTGAATGCTAAATGATCTAATTGTTTATGTCCAGGGCCGTGAGTGATTGCACCCAATTTTTTTAGAAGAGAATGCTTTAAAGCGTTATAACCACATTACAAGAGACGAAAGGGACAGGCCGGTGACCGCCTTTTAGCGATTGAGTTTTTATGTGCAACACATACTATAGAGGGCTAACCTCCTTAGTTTAGCCCCCCAACAGGACCATAGGACCCTTGTCCTCTTGGGTTCAATTCAAGGGGCAAAATTGTGTGACTGGAGATCAGATCTACCCTGCACTCAATATGTAAAATGTAAAAATTATATAAGAAAGAAGTTTCACATTACCACAAGTCCAAAGATGACAGTAGAGAACCCTCCACCGATGAAGCCCTCCCAGGTCTTCTTGGGGCTGAGCTTGATGAGCGGCGTCTTGCCGAAGAAAAAGCCAAACACGTACGCCATCACGTCGTTGCAGATTATCATCGAGACTGGCACGATAAACCATATCAGCCCTGGAACAAGTACATTCAAGATATAATAGCTCGTCAGGCAAGTGAAAAGATGAAAAGTGGTCTTCTAATAGATCTCTTCTGTTAGGTGCTTCCACTTTAAAGAAGACCATAGTGAAGGAGGACTTCATAACTGCTGTGCTATGTTTTTG
The DNA here is from genome assembly GCA_949319885.1 of Mecyna flavalis. Lineage (NCBI taxonomy): Eukaryota > Metazoa > Arthropoda > Insecta > Lepidoptera > Crambidae > Mecyna > Mecyna flavalis. The sequence continues at coordinate 18,663,619 of OX439430.1, forward strand.
TCAGTGAGTAAGATCTTCTGAGATCAATTGGGGAGAACATAGTGTTGGCAGTGGAACCTACTTTAAGCAAAAAAAGGTTCTGCCGACTGCCAATACTTTTATACTCGTACATGCTCTAGTTATGTCCTGGCAGTAATAACGTGGGAGCCAGTCTTTTAATAGTCCAAAATCCGAGGAGCTTACAATGAGGCTTAAAATTGAGCGATACTTTTTGGACACTCAGTTGGATATTTCCTAAAGTAAGCTTTAAGTGAAATATGTCACGGTCTGTTAACCAAAATAATGCACCATTTACAAAATAATATGTGATACTTGTTCAAATCCATGTACCCTAGCATTATAATTAACACGATCACTGCAAAGTGTGCCAATTGACGTGGCCTAATGTAAGTACAGAAAATTGAGACCAAACTTAAGTAAAAAAAAACTTTAAAACCACAGAGATATTCTAATTAATTTAAAACAAAAATATCCTTCAACGTATTACAGCTCTATGGCGTATATTACTAGAGATACAATTATCATAATATCATTCAAGCTTCAAGTCGTAATTTACAATGTTATCGCGAACTGTTGCTATTGTCCAGACTGTTGAACTTTAGCGAACACTCTCTAAGGATCGGGGTGACGACAATTGCTTTAACTGTTATCGTAAATCATAGTCGAGCGTACTGGCGCATTGCACAGTATATTAAGTGCCGGTAAGAAATACTACGAAAATATTTATGCTCAAGTTAAAAAAATGGACATTTGAAAATCCAGAGCTCTTAGATCTGAATTATACAGAAGCGACAGATTCATGTTTAGATTAATCGTATTGTTTATAGCCCATATAGCATCACAGTATTTAGATAAAAATAATAAAAAACTTAAGCTACGTTGCTTTGTTACAAAGAGGATAGTATGTCGATTAAGGCCACACTAATTGGGGTCTATACGGGCGGGCTAATTCACTTAAAGTGAATTACTAACTTACGAGAAGTTACTTTACTGTCGTCGTATGAAAGAGTGCGTTAGTTGGGTAGATTGCGGCCAATCGACAATTGTTTCAAATTGTACGTTTAAAGGATAATATAGTTTAGTTATAATAATAATTTCAGTCATATTGGCCCACTTTTTTGCTATAAGGGTCTAGACTGTAGTGTGTGCCTTGCGATAAAGAATATCATTCCAATAGTGTTCTAGGAAATTCGCTCAAAATAATATGAATCATATTTTGTTACAGTTACGCACTGGCTGACATTTGACGAAGGTAAGAAGGACCTAACATCCGATACTATAGAAACATACATATGTCATGACGTCACGATATCAACAACCCAAAGATATAATGTAATACATTGGACACAAGGAATTGCTCTCCAAAAAATATTGTATCGTAAAATAGAAAAGGGTAAGCAATTTTGACGAAAAAACTGTTTTGCGAGATAAACTGTTCGGCACGCCAATGTTTGTACTCGTTTAGATAAAAGATAACTCAGAAGCACATTGATAACTCAACCTAATTTATAAGCCGAAATTGGGAAAATTTACGATCTCGGCAAAAATATCACTGGATATAATCCGTACTCTTTATAATGCCTTTTTAACAGTAAAAAAAAATTAAAGTCCATACTCGAGGCGCCAATTTTTTGAAAAAGAAACCATAATAATTATTATGGTTTAAAACTGAAAGTTAAACACTGATAATTGACGATTCATGAGTACAGCTTACATAAAGAATATTTTGATTATGATTTTAAAATAATCGTACGTGCGTTTTTACAAAGCGACTATTGTATAAAAAAGGATTTAAAATGGTCTGCTATTAAACAGAATCGGTCGTCAATTTAACGAAATGGAACTTGGAATCGAAAGACAACAATACCATTAATAAAACCAAATAAAAAAAGCTTTCAATAGATTTTTCCAACATGGAATCCGTTTCATATTTTGCATACAATAGAAATTCATACAAACGTGGCGTGATATAACACAGTGAATTTTACAAGAATAAATAGTTTAGCAAAGCAAGTTATTTTTAACCGACTTTGAAGAAAGAAGGAGATTCTCAATTCAGTATGTGTTTTAGCGATTATGAAACGTGACGATGTCGCGTAGTTCTTGAACTTTTGAACTTCTGACTTAGTTTTTTTTATGACTTGCATTTGGCAGGTCGATATCATATCCAGAATTGTATGGTGATTTGGTGTTATGGCAAATGATTTAATACCATTCTTTATCAAAGATCTTTTTGTTTCAAAGCTGATGGATTTATGTACAAAGTTACCTCACTTTAACCCACAAAGAGAGTTTCCGCTACTTTTCCTACTGCTTACCTACACATATAACTGGAAGCTTTGTGCAGAATTTCATGTCTCTTACCCTAGTATTTTAGCTCGTGGTCGCGTCAGTCAAACATTAATTCAGTTTTCTTTTTATGTATTAAAAAACACAGACTAAAGAAAACGGATTACCAAACATCTTCGTTGCTTAATTCCCATTGCTTAGTTTGGTGTAAGATGACACTATGTGAAAAATGGCCAAGGATATTCATCATTTATGTAGCATACCGCTTACTCGAGCATATACGAGTAACGAAATGGTAAGTGCGTCATTCCATTCTATATGATCTCTCGGCACAAAGTACTTGCCTAATTTCACATCTCATCGCATCGCAATGTAAGGATCATACGGCGTCTAATAATAACCTTTATTTATACACATTCACGGAGATCTAGCATCTGTGAAACAATGCGGTGTTGGAAAAATATTATATGAATTTTAACAAGGCAACGCAATATTTTCTGAGTCGTCTATTGTCATAAGAACCTTTGACGAGACTCGCTTTAAGTCCCCGGACCTAAATGTGGGTTTAGAACTAAACCGACGATTTGAGTCTCTGTACCGAAACGTGAGTTAAGAACTAAATTCGCGAACGAGCCAATCGATTAAATTGCACGTTGACATAATTACACTAAGTTATTAACTATTCACTGGCTATACCGGCTTTGAATCTCCAGGAATTTGGTCTGTCAGTCTTTTAAAGCGTGAAAACATCGAAATCATTTTAATAGGATGTGCCTTTGCATGTAGTTTTGTCCAGAAAATGTAGATGACTAAAACTTCCATTCTATCCATGTTCCTAAGAAATCCAAAGGGAAAAAACGCCATGCAGACAAAGATAAAAAAAAACTTGTTTAGAGAGTTCAGTTTTGCTATTTCATTTGGGGATAAAACGGTTTATCTATTAGCAATTCCATTTACCTGTAGCAAAAACTTACAACATGTTAATAAAGTCCAACTTTAAAACAAAAGATAAAAAAGCCATAAGATTTTTATACAAAAACTCTGGACCCTACAAACACAGTGCAGTTGAAAGAAGCCGCCAGCCAGTCCGAGTTATCGACCCGGTTTAATTTTAGCCGCGACCAACTATGGACTTCACACGTCACTGGATAGCGTAGGCAAGGACCTAGTCAAATAGGCACTTAACGACTTCGCTAATCGACGTTGACTATTCTGTACACGTGTAGTCTATGACATAAGAATTTGAATGTTTGTTTTTCGCGACTTCGTTCGTTTTTTGAAATACGGCATGATTTTATGTACAGTCAACAAATGAAGCAAAAGTGGCAAACTATGTAGTTAAACCTTGTTTTTACATATTATTTGTTTAAAAAAAATAGTAATAAATAATTACTGTGTCATCAGTCATAAATTTATCATCAAGAAAGGAGGAGCAACTCGGGGTTTAGCAGGAAAACTCCATCCTTTTTGGTTGAGAGGGAACACACCATTCGTCACCTTCAAAGGCTCTAAAGAAGGATGACGGTACGTAACGTATTCCTCGGGTAAACCTTAACGTTAAGTGAGATGTGAATTCACCGACTCTTTTACTGTAATTTCGCAAAAATTTAGTCGTCGAAATTATTAACAATGCTCTGGAGTGTTCAATTCAAACCTGCAGGCAGGATTGTTAAAGAACGCTTTGAGACCTTGCGTCCCTTCCGTCCGTCCCTTGACCAACGAACCGTGAACTGTGTGCGTTTAGGAAGCGCACTTGTGCAACCCATACGTACTGGGGTCCTACGCAACCACACAACACTTTGTAATATATTGCTTGAAATAATAACAGTAATAGTAAAATAACTGGGTAAATGAGACCTAATAACTGTCTTCTCGGTGTAGCAGGCGCAGGGCGGTGCCAGACAGTAACTGCTTAGTTACTGTTTGGCACTGAACTGTCTAAGGAGACGTGGCGCTTACCATCAGGTGTACGATCTGCTCGTCTTGTTACACATTGCAATAAAAAAATTAGTCTAGTCTTCCCTGATCGGTAATAAAGATGTATTATGTCTTGAAAGATTTCCTCTGTGGAATAAAAGTTAGTCCGCTTGGGTCATACACGGAGGTCGTGGGTTCGAATCCCGCCTTGGGTCTATTTGGTGGTAGGACTTTTTCAAAGTCCGGCTACTAGCTCTCACCACCCGTACAGGTTAAATATGCCGCCATAAAATTAACGTGGCCAGTACACTTTAAATGAAAGACTTGATGATCAGAGCAGCCTACATTATGTCAACACATTTATAGACGCTGCCTGGTTAAGTAAAGAATAGGCAGCGGTGGTCGCTTACTTTTAGGCAGACTGCATGCCTGTCTGCCAACTGAAGTCACAACTGCAGTTGGCCGGTAAGAGACAAAGTACATGATGTCTATATCAACATCATCATAGAAAAAAGAAGCCATTATAACTTAATCTATGGAGTTATTAACTATAATTTTATGTGAACTACAAAACCAATGGCAAATAAAAAATTATAATTATGTTTGGACTATTATAGTAGATAGCAATTACCCTACCTATAGTCTGTCCATTTTATTAATAGTCTTTTGACAGCTCACGCCCATGAAGTTTCTTATTGTAATTGTAAAATTTTCGAACAAATAATATTGTACTTCATGGACGGTTACCGCCTACTTAGTGATGTGCTACACATAACGATTACTACGATTGTGCCACAGATTATAAATATTCATAGCATTTATTTCTACCGATTATAATCGGTAGAAATAAATGCTATGAATAAATCTAAACTTCTTCATAATGTGTTAAAAGTGTAATGTGTAATATAAACAGAAAGGAAACCAAATTTTCATTTAAATGTCTTTTATTAACATGACTCGTCAGACTCTTCATATTATGAACTTGATTGGTCCGATGAGGAGTCTTCAGTAATATTTATGATTATTTCTTGTGTGCATAAATAATAATTAGCGAACGTGCGTGTGACTAGCACGGGCGTTTTGTTGCGAGTGACAGACCACGTCAAAATGGCGATTTATTTAATACAGTTTCTAATATTTATTTTTATATTAATAAATAAAAACGCAAATACATGGATTTATATTTGTTTACAGACAATCTAAGAGAATATTAAATCGAAAAGCACGTTTATCGAAATCACTTATTTTGTTTACTTACCTAATTCGAATAATGATAAATAGTACAATCGGAATGGTATCACATTTGAGATACTGTGCGGGACCCACGCTTATTAGGCGGAGGGATCCTGTTGCACCGGGGCTGGTTAATTGAAAGATTTTCGGTTCTGGTATCTTCGTTTATTGTGTAGTGTTCACAATCTGAAGTCTCGATATGGTCTGTGATTCGAAGGCCAGGAGCAGCTCCTTATATACAATTCGGGCGGGGAGAGTTGCCGGTAGGTTTCGTAGGTGGCGCTAGTGTCGCTAGCGCCGCCTTTCCTAGTCGAAACCTCCGGCTGTACCTTAAGGAGAGCCGCTCCTGTTACAAATTTTTACTTATTCTAGACCCTATTTTTATCTTAATCTAATTAGTTATTTTAATTCTAATAGGAAAATAAAACACAAATCGGGAAAAGGTATAATTACGATACGAAAACTTATTGCTAGTTGATTATATACAATATTCCTAAGCTAGCTTATATCTATTTACTCTATTTATTTATTTACATATTACAAATATATTACACTGTTAACACTCGGAATATTCTGTCCCGCACATCACTCCCGCCGTATAGCGCCCTCGGGGTCTATATTCTGCTCCGGTGCGGGCACGTCGGTAGGCGGTAGCACGATGATCTTCCTGGTAGGCCGCCTCAGCACCCCGGAGCGGGTGCGCACGTCGACCACTCGAATCTTCCCGTCGGGCCCCGGGTGTACAGCTTCCACGATGCCGCGAGGCCACACGTTGCGAGGTAGGTTGCCGTCGCACAGTGTATTATAAACCCCATTTTTGTTAAAGCGCATAAGAAGATCCACATGTATACTAGGGAAGAAGGAAGTTCGAGAAGTATGATTGATTTTATAATTGTGGATGAAAGGCTTAGACAGAACCTTGTTGACACCCGAGTGTACCGCGGAGTCTCCATTGATACAGATCACTTCTTAGTAATATCCCGTTTAAGGGGTCTGTTCAAAGGTTGGCGGCATCGGGTCAGAAAACCAACAAGTGTACAAGAAAGAATAAAAGTAGAGTGTTTGCAAAAAGAAGAAGTGAAAGAAAAATATCGTGAAAGGTTAAAGGAAAATTTTGACAACAGTAGATTGAATGAAGTGTGTGACATAGATGATTTATGGGTATCATTCAAAGATGAATTAGTTGCTGTTGCAATAGAATTATGTGGAAAATCTAGAAGACGAAATGGAAAGAGTGACAGGAAGGTATGGATGGATAAAAATGTGCAAGAGGTTGTAAGCAAGAAGAAGAAAGCTTGGATGGACTGGTTGGCAGTGAAAGGAAATCAAAGAATGCAAAAGGCGACGAATGATGATGTGAACACAGCAAGGAAGATATACAAAGATATGAAAGGATTAGTTAAAGAGATTGTAAATAAAAAGAAAGAAGAGCAAAAGGATGAATTTGATAGGAGACTTTCAAAAGATTTCAAGACAAATGCTAAATTTTTCTGGAAATCCATAAAAAGGGCCCGAGGCAAAATATCAGATTCAGTATTAACAAAAATTAGAGATGTTGATGGAAGCCCAGTGAAAGGTGAAGCATGTGTGTTAAAAAGATGGAAGGAATATTTTGAAAGTCTTTTTGAAAAAGAAGATGTGCCAGTACAAATGCCCGGGTCTGGGCAAGAGAGCGAGAGTGACAGTGTAGAGGATGATAATATTAGTATGAATGAGATTGTGAGTGCTTTGAAAAGAATGAAGTTAGGGAAAGCTGCAGGATATGATAGGATAACTGTAGAGATGCTGAAGGCTGGACAGGGAGTGGTAGCTAGTCAGTTGCACCGCCTTTTCAATATGTGTTGGACTGGTGGCCGAGTACCTCAAGATTGGTGCAAGGCGGTAATAGTTCCACTCTATAAAGGAAAAGGGTCGCGACAAGACTGCAAAAATTACCGTGGAATTAGCCTTCTCAGTGTTGTTGGAAAGTTGTATGCGAGAGTATTGATTGAAAGGGTTATGGAAGTTACAGATGGAAAAATGTGGGATGTACAAGGCGGTTTTAGAAAGGGGAGAGGATGTACGGATCAAGTCTTTTCCTTACGATGCATAGCTGAAAAATGTCTGGCTAAAAGCCAAAAAGTCTATTGCATATTCGTGGATTTGGAAAAGGCTTACGACAGAGTGATGAGGGATGAATTGTGGTCAACATTGTCTAGGTATGGGGTGGGTGGTAATCTGATCCGAGCACTGAAATCTCTTTATAAGGGATCTAGTGCTTGTGTCAGAATTGACGGGTTGTGCACTGATTGGTTTAACATCCAAAAAGGTGTTAGACAGGGATGTGTTGCGTCTCCGTGGCTGTTCAATCTATTCCTGGACAATTGCTTGAAGAGCTTAAAAGAGTGTAAGAAAGGTCTAAGAATGAACGCGTCAGTTGTCCAATGTCTCCTTTATGCAGATGATCAGGTTCTACTGGCTTCGTCTGCTGAAGATTTGCAGGAGATGATGACTGTGTTAGATGAGGCTTTGAAAGGGAAAGGGATGAAGGTGAACGTTAGTAAGACGAAAGTAATGGTCTTTGAAAGGGAAGACGATATGACAGTTTGTGACATTGTGATCGGAAATAAAAAAGTAGAGCAAGTTAAGGACTTTGTTTATTTAGGTTCAAAGTTTACTAGTGATGGAAAGTGTGATAGCGATGTTGAAAGGAGAGTGAATGCGGGTAATATGGTGAACGGAGCTCTGCACACCTTTGTGAAGAGTCAGGTAGTGTCCAAGGAGGCACGTTTGGCGGTTCACAGAGGAGTTGTAGTTCCGACTTTAATGTATGGTAGTGAAAGTTGGGTTTGGCAGAAGAAGCATGAAAGCAGAATAAATGCCGTTGAGATGCGAGCACTTAGAAGTATGCAAGGAGTTAAATTGAGTGACAGAATGAAGAACGAAACTATAAGAGAACTTTGTGGTATAAAAGAAGGTGTTGTAACAAAAATCGAGAAAGGTATGCTTAGGTGGTTTGGTCATATGGAGAGGATGAATGAAAGTAGACTTACGAAAGAAATTTATAAGGAAAGTGTAAATGGGAGCGTTGGAAGGGGAAGGCCTAGAAGGACATTCCATGACCAAATAGGCGATGTCCTAAAGAAAGGTCAGGTCCGAAGTACCCTAAACCGACGAGCATGTATGACGAGATTAATGAATGTCGATGAAGCGAGAGTTGTGTGCCAGGATCGTAGCAGATGGAAGGAATTGGTCTCTGCCTACCCCTGCGGGAAAAAGGCGTGATTGTATGTATGTATGTATGTATTTTTGTTGCATGTGCTTTTTCTTCCAGAAATTGAAAGTTTTTGTCATGTTAAGCACACTAGTAAAACTCCGGCATTGATATGACGAATAGTTTTTGAGAAAAAAAATCTTAAAGTTAGCTTATATCCGAGTCCAAAAAATAACAAAATTAAATATTGCGACAAAATTAAAATATATTTCTGAATTTTGATTGCGTCTATCAAACAGTCATAAAATACCAGATATATCTGCAAAATTGGGTCCTTCTACCTGCAATGGATAACGAAATATTAAATATTTTGTCATTTTTCTTTATAATTTTTTTACTCCTCCATAACGCTGTATTAGCAGATGACTCGTAGATAAATCGAAACCTTGGAAGGACCACTACCCATGGTATTTATTTCGTAAGCTAATTCAGCGTTATGTACAAGTAATGGGTATTTCAATTTATATCCGGATATTTTGGCACTAGGGTTGTCACTAGAGATTAGAATCCAGATCATGAGATATGTAATATATTTTATAAGTATCATTTTTTTATTTTAAAATTGTAGTATATTTTCGGGATATTACTTTCTTATTCCTACTTCTTTTTAATCTTGATTTTTAACCGACTTCATTTAAAGGAGGTTTTACGCATGTATGTATGTATCTTTGTATGTAGTCTGTATGTACGCGTATTTGTATATTTATTTCTCTAAAACTAAAAGAGCGCTAGCGATGATTCTATTTTAATTGGTTTATGTATTGTTTAACTTAGCAAATAGTGAAAGTTTAATTCAAATCCATTAAAACTGACTCGAATCGATTTTTATGTACTGTTTGCCGCTATTTCGATGAAATGCTATGTGTGACATGGGAAGGAGTCGGCCCTCGTTAGGTGAATTTTGTAAACAATATTATTATATTTTATTTTTGTAAAAAAATTATTACATATTTAAAAAAAGAAAGAAAGAGAGAATTACTCCTGAGTTTTTTGCTGGTATCTTCTCGGTAGTAAAAGAAATATTTTTTCGAACCAGCTCACGAATCATATTCATAATTATTATTATATTATTAGTGACATTAGTGACATTCTTGCTTGACATAATTAATTTATTTTACATGTACAATTTGACGTTCATATGGGCTTGTATAAGCCTAAAATGAATAAATGAATTTGATTCTTGATTTGAAAAATATTATTAATATCCGGATATACGAAAGTGACAACCCTGGAAAAAAACTAAAATTACTGATTATTTCTACATAACGCTGAATTAGCTTACGAAATAAATACCATGGATAGTGGTCCTTCCAAGGTTTCGATTTATCTACGAGTCATCTGCTAATACAGCGTTATGGAGGAGTAAAAAAATTATAAAGAAAAATGACAAAATATTTTATATTTCGTTATCCATTGCAGGTAGAAGGACCCAATTTTGCAGATATATCTGGTATTTTATGACTGTTTGATAGACGCAATCAAAATTCAGAAATATATTTTAATTTTGTCGCAATATTTAATTTTGTAATTTTCCGGACCCGGATTTATGCTAACTTTGAAATTTTTTTTCTCAAAAACTATTCGTCATATCAATGCCGGAGTTTTACTAGTGTGCTTAACATGACAAAAACTTTCAATTTCTGGAAGAAAAAGCACATGCAACAAAAATGGGGTTTATAATACACTGTGCGTCGCCGATGAGCACGATGTCCCCGGGCGCGATGGGTCGCCCGTGACCGTGGGGCTCCCGCCGGTGTTGGAGCTCGGGGAGGTACTCCCGGACCCAGCGGGTCCAGAAGTGGTCGGCCAGGCGCTGGGCGCGCCGCCAGTGCGCCTTGGATGCGAGGTCGTTGTCGGTGTAGGCGCCGGCGTCGGGTAAGTGCGCGGAGCCGCCGAGCAGGAAGTGATTGGGTGTTAGGGCTTCCTCGTCGGCCGGGTCGATCGCCACATGAGTGAGAGGGCGACTGTTCACGATGTACTCGACCTCGGTGAGGAGCGTGTGCAGACACTCCTCCCGCGGGTGTTGTGAGTGTAACACCCGCGCCAGAGCGGTTTTCACGGTGCGGACGAGGCGTTCCCAGCAGCCCCCCATGAAAGGGCTCGACGGGCAGATGTAGCGCCACTTGATAGCGCGCTTCGATGCTTCTTCATTCATAGCGCGGCGTAGCTCCTTGTCGGCCCCGTGCATGTTCGTGCCGTTGTCGGAGTATATCTCGGTGGGACAGCCGCGGCGCGCGATGAACCGGCGCAGCGCCATGACCGCCGAGTCGCTGCTCAGGCTGGCCGCTATCTCGAGGTGCAGCGCCCGGGTGGTCAGGCACGTGAATAGCGCCACATAGCGCTTCTCGTGCCGGCGTCCCACGGTGACGGAGAGCGGCCCGAAGTAGTCCAGGCCGACGTAGGTGAAGGGGCGCCGGTGGTGTCCCAGGCGGTTGTACGGGTGGTCGCCTGTAGGCGGCATGGCTGGCTGCGCGCGTCGGATGCGGCACGACGTACATTGCTTCACTATTTGTCTTACGGTCGGGCGTAACCGTAAAACCCAATAGCGTTGTCTTACCTCATTTACAACGATTTCTGTGCTGCCGTGGGCTAGTTGGCGATGCACCCACTCGATATACAGCTTTGTGTATATGTGTCCGCCGGCAAGGATGGCGGGGTTCTTCTGTTCCTGCGGTACGTCGTCGGCGGCGGCTATCCTGGATCTCAGCCTGACTATTTGTGTGTTATCCAGGTACACAGCTAACTGGCGTAGCGCGCTGTCCTTAGGCGCCGGCCGCTGGGCGCGCAGGGCTGCGATGTCCTCGATAAAACAATCACTCTGTACCTTGCGTGTCCATAGGTGCTCGGCGCGACGTACGTGCTCGGCGTCTAGAGGGGCCCACTGTCGACTGATGGCTGGTCGCGGCGCCTGGGGCGTCGCCTTGGGCTTGCGGGCGGCGCTCGGGATCGGACGCCACTGCGGGTCGGCTTCCGGGCGGCGCCGAGTGCGGCTGTACGCGACGTGTTGACGTTTCACTTTCACTGTCTCTATAAATTGTAACACGCGCGCTGTCGCGCGCACGAGTCGTAGCCACGATGAGAAACGTCTTGGGTCGGGTAGCGCCTCGCCGAGCGATTCGCTGGCCGGCGCGATGACGTGCACTCGCTCCTCGCCTGTGATTTCATTCCCGCTGTTGGCTTCAATTGCTTCCTGGGGCCACTCCACCTCGGATAGGTACAGGAAGCGTGGCCCGGTGAACCATCGGTGCTCGGTAGTGAAGTGCGGGGGCGCGCTGCGGGTCGCGTCGTCGGCCACGTTGTGATGGGTGGGCACCCATCGCCACTCACTGACTGTCGTCTCCTCCTCGATCTCGGCCACTCGGTGTGCGACGTACGGCTTGAAGGAGCGCGGCCCAGCGCGCAGCCAGGCGAGCACTGTCTTCGAGTCACTCCAGTAGTACCTTTTTCCCGGCGTCACTTGATATTCTTCTGTCACTGACTTACCCAGTCGGCTGCCCAGTACTGCCGCCTGCAGCTCGAGGCGTGGGATGGATATCACTTTGAGCGGGGCTACTCTGGCTTTGGCTGCGGCCAGAGAGACGTGTACCTGTCCCTCCGAGTCTTCGGTCCGCCAGTACGCCGCGGCCGCGTACGCCGACTCGCTGGCGTCCACGAAGACGTGAAGTTGTCGGTCGACAGCGTCTGTCATGCGGGGATGACAGCGGGGTAGGTTGATTCCCTCTAGCTTCTTCAAGTCTTCAATCCATTGGTGCCAATTGGAGCGCACCGACTCGTGCAGCTGCTCGTCCCACTCCGTGCCCGTCCGCCAGGTGTCTTGTAACAGTCGTTTTGCTTGTATAGTGACAGGTGACGCGAAGCCCAGCGGATCGAAGAGAGACATCACTGCGGTTAGCGCCTCTCGTTTTGTCGGTGTCCGTCGCCCGTCGCTTATTTCTGTCGGCACCCGCGAAAAGTTGAGATTGAAGCCCAGAGTGTCGGTGTCGGGTCGCCATGTTAACCCGAGTATTTTCTCTTCTTTTATATCGGTGAGGGTGACGTCACTGCAGGCCGGTATCGATGCTCGCCCTCCGGTTATCGCGCTGAGTACCTCTGTGCTATTCGCTGTCCATTTTCTTAAATTGAAGTTAGCCTTTTTGTGTACCTGTTGCACTGCGGTCGCCACTCGCACGGCGTCGTCGGTCGTGGGGAAGCTCTGTAGGTAGTCATCCATGTAATGATGCTTGACGATAGCTTCAGCCGCCTCGGGTTCTTCCTCGCGATGACGCTCGGCGTTGTGGTTTTTAACATAGAGTGCGGTGCTCGGTGAACAGGCCGCGCCGAATATGACCGACTTCATTCGGTACTCAGTCGGGGGTCCCTCCCGCCGGTGATCACGCCACAGGAAGCGCAGCGCGTCCCTGTCCTCTTCCCTGATGCCGATGCGAAGGAACATTTCTTCTATGTCGGCCGCTATGGCCACCGGATGCTGACGGAAGCGCATTAGCACTCCCGCCAGTGACTGCAGTAGATCCGGGCCGCTGAGTAGGTGGTCATTGAGTGAGGTACCTTTATATCTGGCGGCGGCGTCGAACACAACGCGAACCTTGTCCGGCTTGGCGGGGTGTAACACGGCGAAGTGCGGGAGGTACCAGGTTCGATCGATGGTCAGTCGAGTCGGCGCGGGCTCTGCGTACCCCTTTCTTAACAGTGCTTCTATGTTCTCTTCATATTTCTCTCGAAGGCGCGGGTCGCGGTCGATCTTCCTCTCTGTCGTCACCATTCTCTTGAGAGCGTTCTCGTAATTATTCGGTAGCGGCGCAGAGTCTTTCCACAGTAGCGATGTCTCGTACCCACCTTCACTGCGATCGCGAGTGTTTTCTTTCAGCTGTTGTAGCGCTAGCTCGCAGGGGTCGGCGCGCGTCGTTTTGGGTTGTATGCAGAGAGACTCTAATGCAAAAAACCTTTTCATTTGGTCGTCCATCCTGTCGCTGTCCGATGCCGCTTGATCGCTGACGTGCGTGACGTGATGTACTTGTCGGCCGATGGTGCGCGTCGTCGACCCGTGAAGTACCCATCCCAGCGGTGTCAGGGATGCGACCGGTTGGTGTGCACTGCCACTACGTACCTCGTTTGCGATTAACAGCTGCCAGTTATCCTGCCCGATGAGTAGTGTCGGCTTGGCCTCTCTGTAGCACACGTAGCGCTCGAGGCCCCGGAGATGGCTGGCTCTGTCGACTTCGGATCGCATCACGGTCTGAGATGCGAGTGGTAGGCGCCCGATGGTTCTTGCTTGAATCTGGAATGTCTTCTCTGTGTGACCCCGGAGCTGTAGCGTGACGCGGCGCGACGCCATGTCACTCTCTCTGTTTGAGAGTGTCTCGATGAGGAGCGCGTCGGTAGGCCCATCGGCGCCTATTTGTGAGGCGACCTGGGCGTCGATCAGCGTGATGGTAGACCCGTCGTCGAGCAGCGCGTGGGTGTCTACGTAACCCGCGGCGCCGGCCACACGTACAGGTATTACCTTTAAGTAGGCGCTCGCTGACTGAGTCGCTAGTTGGGCGGTCGACACTCGCTCGGTGTCGTTTTGCTCGGCGGGCGCGCTCATCTTCGGTTCGAAGTGCAGTAGTCTGTGATGAGTCTTGATGCAGCCGTTGACATTGCAGTTTCTTGTTTTGCAGCGATGCGTGAAGGACTTGTACCCGAGGCAGCGGAAACACAGTCGTCTCTCCTTGGCTATCTTCCATTTTTCATCGCCGTCGGCTTTCTTGAAAATCTCGCAGTCGGTAGCGGGGTGCGCGTCGCCGTGACATAGAGCGCAGCCCGCCGGCTTCTCGGTGCTCTTCTTCTCGAAGGTGGCGTGTGCTCGGTGGTTGGCCCGAGGACGCGCTACGGGCGCGTCGTCAGGCGCGATGTTTTCAGGCGGTGCGAACTCGCGGCAATTCTCGGCTTCCTGGATGCAGAAGCTCTTGAATAGATCGAGATTCGCTTTCTTGTCTTCGTTTTTCTTCCTGAAGTCGTACCATCTATACCGGAGCGCAGGCGTGAGCTTCTCGATCAGCTCTTTGAGAATCTTCGGATGATTGCAGTAGTTTTCTTCCCCCAGGGCTCGCAGGACGGCGGTTGCGTTCTGTATCTTGTTGGCGAAGGCGCAGACGTCGCGCGCTGCGTCTGTAGGCCGCTGTATATTTTCGAGTTTTTCATACTCGATCTGTGCGATGGTGTGCGGGCGGCCGAAGCGGTTCTGGAGCGCCTGCATTATGTCTTCGGGCTTAGCCGCGGCGATAAGCAGGCTGTTGACTTCTTCCTTTGCCTTCCCCTTGAGTGCGCGGCGCAGTCTCGCTGTGGTTTCCCTGGCGCTGCTGTGCGGGGCCAGGTCGTCGTATGCTTGCCGGAAGTTCAGCCATTCGGTGTGTGCCCCGTTGAACTGCGGTAGGTCGGCGGCGGGTAGCTGCCTGACCACAGTTGACGTCTTTGCCCCAATGGCCTGGGCGGCGGCCATAAGTGCTGCGGTTAGCTCGGAGACTTGTATCTTCGGTTCTTCCTTAATTTCTGTTTCCGGCGCTCTGTCTATCCATTCTTCAACTCTTGCCCGGCTTGTTTCGACGTTGACTTCGTCTTCAATCTCGGATGTTTGTTCATCTTCGGATTCTGCCTCAACTCGCGCTAGTTGCGCCTCCGCGAGTTCAAGCTTGCGTTTTGCGATTTCTTCTTTTGCTTCCGCTAATCGTCGCGCGCGGACAGACCTTGACGTGGACGCGCGCGACGTTCTCTTCTGTAGTTGTACGTTGCGCGGATGCGACGGTGACTTCGATCGTTCTTCACGAGCGGCGGATGCTATGGGTGTCGCAACTTGCGCTAGTTGCGCGAGTTGCGGCTGGGCGTCGGTTTCGGTAGGCGGATGGGACGGAATCCGCCTGCCAGCCTCGCTGTGAAGCTGTGACGGTGACTTCGGTGGATCTTGATATACGATAGGCGCTGTGGGCGCTGTGTGCGCCGCGGGCGCCGCCGGCGCTGACGTAGCTGGCTGAGCGTCGGTTACGGTAGGCGGATGGGACGGAATCCGCCTGCCAGCCTCGCTACGTGTCAGCACCATTTTCTTCTGGCTTCGATGCGAAGGGTGGTTCGCTTAATGAACCCGTAGATCCGGCTCGAATGCGACCAGCTTATGTGCGGGACCCACGCTTATTAGGCGGAGGGATCCTGTTGCACCGGGGCTGGTTAATTGAAAGATTTTCGGTTCTGGTATCTTCGTTTATTGTGTAGTGTTCACAATCTGAAGTCTCGATATGGTCTGTGATTCGAAGGCCAGGAGCAGCTCCTTATATACAATTCGGGCGGGGAGAGTTGCCGGTAGGTTTCGTAGGTGGCGCTAGTGTCGCTAGCGCCGCCTTTCCTAGTCGAAACCTCCGGCTGTACCTTAAGGAGAGCCGCTCCTGTTACAAATTTTTACTTATTCTAGACCCTATTTTTATCTTAATCTAATTAGTTATTTTAATTCTAATAGGAAAATAAAACACAAATCGGGAAAAGGTATAATTACGATACGAAAACTTATTGCTAGTTGATTATATACAATATTCCTAAGCTAGCTTATATCTATTTACTCTATTTATTTATTTACATATTACAAATATATTACACTGTTAACACTCGGAATATTCTGTCCCGCACAGATACTTTTGGACATCACTAACTTTGTCAAACGTCGAGCTGTCAAAAGACTATTAATAAAATGGACAGACTATAGTCGTAATAAATCTAGGCTTCCTACATTACTGGAAATAATACCTACTCGCTAACAATGTAACTGCTAAGTCAGTGGACATGATAATAACAAATGACACGGTTTAGTTCTTTACAGCCATTATACAGTGCCCAGAAGAAAATTATACAAAAATATACCATTTTTTCACTTTGGTTAAAAAAATATATTTATGTACGTTCGATTTTGTATTCTCCCAGAAAACTAAGCGCAAACCCTAAAAAAAGTAGACTAGTTGAGTTGCGCTTCTTTGGGTGAATGAAAAAAGATCCGAACACCGCTTTTTTTCGACAGGGAGTATGAAATTTATTTTTCACCATAATAGGTACAGGTACCGGCAAACTTCTTGAACATCGGGTGGGGATTGCGCACGAACACGAATTTTGAAACGCCTGCACGCTGTTGGTCAGAAACATACCCCTGACCAATAACGCGCGCGAATTTCCCGAACGCCCCCGCGCGCGTTATTGGTCACGCGCAAGTGCACATGCGCGAACTTTCCCCCTCTCCGTCGAGCGATGTTCAACATATTTGCCGGTACCTATACGAGATGCCTATCTCTTCAAGTATAATTATAAAAACTACTATGCTAGACACTTCAATGGCTGGCCAACCGTTTCACTACTCATAAAACATATAAAACCACTTCACTATTAATTTGTCCTTGACTTAATACACTTAAAAACAAACATACGCTCAATTTACTTTTTATGACCTTGCATAACGTTACCCTTCACTAAACACGTTATGTTTTTTCCGTAAACAAAGATCATTTTGAACAGATTTGATGGTGATAATAACCTATGTTTGTTGATTTCATAAAAACCTGAGTAAGTAAGACTTACTATTTAATTCTGTTTAATCGTTCAGGAGTTATGCGCGCAAAAACATTGCGCCAGTTAGTTTTTACTACATCAACCGATTTATTGAAGTCAGTAAATGTTTTGTTGTTTTTCCCTCAATTATAATTTTCTTTTTTTTTTAATATTCCGCGGGAATGAGACGTTTCCAATAGGAATTAATTAGCCTTTGTCCTAATCCGGATTATAAACTATACGTGTGCCAAATTTCATCTAAATCCGTTCAGCTATTTAAGCGTAATTGAGTAACAAACATCCAAACATCCAGACTTTCGCATTTATAATATTAGTAGGATTAAACACAAAGCCGTTGCATGGCTTCTACGTCCTTCACATAGAAAACGTAACAATTTTATTATCTCCGTCTGCCACTAGTTATATACTTATAGATTAACACATACCTAGTAATTAAACTAGTTGGCTACTAAAATCTAGCGAAGGCGTATAAAGTAGCCTATAGTTTAAATTGCTCTGTCCCTATATAAAACTTCAATACATAGAATGTGATCTAACTGTCCGTTTGGCCTAGATATGCTAGCGTTTGTATGGCTTCCCCTTAACAATGCCGACTTGGCATGAATGCGGTTGTCATCTGTTATGTTCCCCTTAACGACACTTATACTTGACATCCTTTACTTTTGTTTATGTGATGTGTTAGCTTAAAAAGCGTTCGTCTATTCTTTATGAACGGAACTATCAGACAAAAATAATATTCATCTAACTCCAAAATAAATAGTTTTACCATTTTGTGCACCCAGCAAAAACCTAAATAAACGTGAATGAATGCTGTTTCGCTGACAATACGAGTGATACCTAACTGAAAACCAAGTTCTTTTAAAGCTCCACAGATCATAGATGCTGTGACACAACGTTCATCAACTACTTAATTTTTTCGATTTTGTTTCCTTAATTATAATAAACTATTTATCCCAAACTTAGCTAGTTTTTGTCCATCGACTTAATATTATAAACTATTATTTTCATGAGTAAAAAAGCAAATCGCTCGTTGTTTATTATAACAGTTCGTTTCTCTTAAAACATAAACGCCATCAAGCCAAAAACATACATCAAGACGCCATATTAAAATCTCGACGCTCGCTCCCGCTTGCACCAAGTGCGCAACCTAACGCCACTCGTCGTAGTTACAAGACCACTGTGAGGCTTCCCTGTCCGTGACAATGCACAACGAATACGGTAAACACGCCCTTATCGACAAACTGTCACTCGTCACCAGAACAATCTTGTACAAATATACGATGTCATAGTGAAAGAGTACATAGTATGTTAACTTCATACAGACGCACTGCGCGGTTCAAACAAAATCTCTTTGTTTTGCACTAAAACACGAGCACTAAAACACAAGCCGAGATTTTTGCACCATAACCGCAGGCTAGCTAGACCCGCGGCAGTGTGTGGGACTCGAGACTAAAGCGTCAACTACCCACTAAACTCCCCCGGTTTCCCCTTCACACCCGATTGTGACGAGCCGGTGCCAGCCTTGTGGCTATTGATCAGAAGATCAGATGAGACTACAGTCTGGCAGCACATTAAACGACATTTCTGGTGAAGTGTCTCTCAATGGAATAGGCCGCAGTGGCCGCTTGCCATCAGGTGGACTGCGTAGACACGTAGACGCAGACAAACGTCTGCCAACTGATGTGGCATAAAAAAATATGAGTCGCGCGCAATTTGCTACTCGACTTGAATAACGTTCTTATGTTGCGTTCATCTTACGTGTGATACAGATCGCGATTTTACTAAATCAGTTTTGCACGACGCTATTCGTTTATGAAGATTAATCGTTATTCAATCAGATGTTGATTGCTTGGTTTGATACAAATAATGAAAGTAGAAAATTAAATTACAGTTATTATACGACGGCTGCTATACTTAATACCTACCCTCTTTCATTTTGCTACCTACAACATAAATAAACAGTGCGAGCTCTGAGGTATCGTATCGAAATGTTGACGCTAGCTTTGCACGTATGATCGACAGTCAAGCGTGGAAAAGCCCCGCCCGCTTCCTCAGGCGCCGAATCCTTCGAACTCACGCGCGAATACATTACTAGAAACCTTCTCCTACCTTCGAATATGTTCTGGATGATGAGGTAGCTCTGCGTGACGACGATGAGCAGCGCCACATGCGTCCAGGCGAACAGGCTGAACTGGCGCATGTAGTAGCGCTTAACCAGCGACAGCACGAACCAGACGAACCCGCAGCAGTACAGGCTGAACGATATGAAGCGGTGGTACGTCACCAGGAACTTGAGGTAATCCTGAGGGCAAACAAAATGTTTGAGGAACATTTCCGAACAAATTACGATATTTAGGAACGTGCAGTTTCGGTAATTGGTCCCCTAGTTTTGCAAGAGTCCATATGATACGAGTCGGTAAATCGCCACCAGCCGGACACCGGCTCGTCCCTTTCAGGTATGAAGGGAAAACCAGGGGAATTAAGTGGGAAGTGGAATGAAAGTTTTTTATAGAAGGGGTTTCGACGTCGTCACACAGTTACACTTGATATGCTTTTCAGTTTTCCGACAGGTGTCCTAGTCTGAGCCAATACCCAAAACAGGTGTACGTTACAATGTGGCAAATTCTGATAGTTATCGTATGACTCATGCGTTAAAAGACATGTATAATAAAATATAAGTTTGAATAGTTTGAGGGTCACAGTTTCAAAAGGTTTATAACATTGTGTATGAGTACGTTGTTATGGAAAGTATAACTGGCAGATCTCCTTATCAGTCCTTCCATGCATGGAGTATAGTGGCTTGAGAACGAACGATTGTACGATGTGGAGCGTGCATAAATAAAACTGTATGACTATTGTGTTCAACACAATAACTACTACATCATAATTTCTGCTGTTAATAAACATATTTATTTGTTCAACTGACTCAAAAATTTCTCAAAAATTTTTAAATCAATATTTTTTTATTGCAACTAATACTTGCCAATAGATGGCGCTGCTTGTCACTAACATCGCGCTTACATAACGTGACTCAATTAACTACAGGAGTTTCGTTTTGGAGGATCTGTGGGGGACGCCAACCATTAACACAAGACCACGAATTTTAATTCCCACATTAGATCAAACACGTTTTCAGAATCTAACTTGTTAAATGATTGGGCCTGAAAATACATAATATAATATCCTTGTTTCCTTTGATAGACGATATTGGCAGGGCAAGCTATTAAAATGCCTTATTTATATGGTATTAAAAAACCGTACCCCAAGATAAGAGTTGACATATTAGTCATTCATGAGAAATACATACTCGTAAATACTCTTTACAAAGCCTCTACGCTCAAAAACATACCCCAGAGAACAATGTCGCATAATTATTCCCTGACCCATGGCCTTCCTTGCCACATAAAGTTGTAATAGCCTACACTTAAAACAAACATTGGACCGTCCCCAAAAGACCTAAGGTTGAAATTTCATTGACGATTGCTCCGACATTAGCGAAATGGAATGATAATGATGCATACAATTATGTAAAGTGATTTTCAATGAGTTAAGTGTGGTACCAATGAAATTTGATATTATTTCTCATAATGTATAATAGCGTAATATCAGTAGATAACATTGTTATTGATGTAATCATGTCTAGACTGCGACCGAGGCCCGCGGTCAAACTTAAAAACATAATATTATTAACATGATGCCTCAATTGTCTGTACTGGGTCGTTATCTCGGGGTCTTGGTCGGACGAATTTCTTTAGAACATAGTTCGGTCGGTGCGAATCGGTGATTTTAGGTGACCAAGTTTATACGCTCACGTGTACACATTAAAATATCTTTAATTAGCCATTTATTAAATCAAAGAGCTTCCTTAATCCGTCAATGTTATTACTTGACTCTGTTTCCTTATTGAAAGCGATTAAATAGTAACGAGTAACTTGTCTAAATCATTCTATAAACAGATAGCTACGATTCATGCTTAGTTTGCCTGTTTTTCGTAAAACAATCATTTGACTTGCGACTGTGTGTAGGACTCTGAACTAAAGCCTTTTATTCTACTACCCGAAAAACTCCCCCTATTTCCCCTTCACATCCGAAAAGGGCCGAGCCCGCCTTGCTTGTGGCGATTGACCGACCCATCTTAACAGTTCTGCGTAATAATATATCTACGAATACGCTATCGTCACGATTAGTGTTGCCCAAATGCAAGAACAAGACGAGACTTAGCCAGTCTTGGTCTTGGTCTTGCGCCAATACACCTGGTCTTGGTCTTGGTCTTGGTCTTGCGCTCCCAGTCTTGGTCTTGGTCTTGGTCTTGCAGCAAGAGTCTTGCAAGTCTTGCAATTACCTATTAGTCTATTACTATTTATTAAAGTTTACTTTAAATCTTAGAAAAACGTATTAGAATTGGAACATTGTGAGCTTGAATAAACATAGCCATAGTAAAGATCAAGCAGATTAATAAATAACTGAAGATTTGATAAGAAATTCGAAAAATCAACTGACCTATATGTCGTTTTCCATGGAAGTAACTGTTTCTTAATAAACATTTATGATTTATAAGCTTACATTTGCTAAAACATGTAAAAAAACAAATTAATTACAATAACTTGACTGTATTTTAAAGAACAATACTTATCTGTCTAGAAAGAGATTGAACCCTCAACTTATAAGAAATTTAATAAAAGAGTTTTACGATTTATCATTTATTTGAATAAAAAATAAAATACAACACAAATCAACAGCTTTATCATTAGGTTATGATACTTTATATCAATTTTTTTGACCAAGAATTAATACAAACGTGGCGGCAACGATTGTTTTAGATTTCAAAAGAAGCCGCCGGCGCGTGTATCATTAACCATGTACTTCCGAAAAGCGGCAAATTTCTTTGAGAAGTAAGTACAAAACCTTTGATGCCGCATTATCAAAGTGCCGATGGTTAAAACATAACTATGCATGCACTCAGTTTGATTTTAATAGATATTTTTTTATTCGCTATGTTTATGGTATTAGTCGTAATGCGCATAGGTCCAGTTTTTTAACCGACTTCAAAAAAGGAGGAGGTTCTATGTTCGACTGTATGTATTTTTTTTTTTTTATGTATGTCCGTCGATTTCTCCGTCAATTGTGGACCGATTTAAATAATTCTTTTTTTATTTGAAAGTGCATAGTTCCGAGGTGGTCCCATTGTCACCATGTCAGGATCTGATGATGGGATCCCGGGAAAATCAAGGGCAAACCTCAAATTTTATAGGCGCACACTACGCGTTACTTGTTTTTTCTGAAGCCATTTAAGTTTTTGCGTCCTATAGACATCACTTTATGTTGATGAGCTGATGATGGAAGGTACAACTCCTTAACGGTTAGGAGTTAGGGGATAATTCTTTTAGTATTGTAAGAATTATGTGGACCGTTATTTGTATTTCATGTACTTTTGCAGCTAAGCTGATGATGGAAGGTACAACTCCTTAACGGTTAGGAGTTAGGGGATAATTATTTCAGTGCTGTAGAAATATGTGGACCGTTAGTTGTATTTCATGTACTTTTGCAGCTAAGCTGATGATGGAAGGTACAACTCCTTAACGGTTAGGAGTTAGGGGATAATTATTTCAGTGTTGTAGGAATATGTGGACCGTTAGTTGTATTTCATGTACTTTTGGAGCTAAGCTGATGATGGAAGGTACAACTATGATGATGGAAGCTAAAGGGTACGACTTCTTAATTCTTATGTCCCTCTTGCGGGCTGCATCTTTAGTTGGTCTACTGAATGGTGCTGAACACTTAATGAATACCTAATATTGTCAAATAATATATTACTCGTATTTTACTCGTATTTTCGTTATCAATATTATGAGAGAGTTTTACTCACTCCTACGTATTATTCACACTAAAAATAGAAAAATAAACAAACTTTTTAAAAAAAAAATTAAACCGACTTCAAAAAAAAAAACAAAAAAAAAACTACCTAAAAACACTGAAAAGCAAAAAATAATTTTAATAAGACATTCATCAAATGCGCTTATTGTCTAAGCCTATTAATAACATTAAATTGTATTTACGTGCTAGGTAGGTACCTACTAATCTGTTTGAAGTCGGTGCCAAGCCAAAAGTAATGAAAAATGATACATACCTAATAATTTATGTATTATACAGGGTTACAAATAATCCGCGGACGTAGGTACGTAGTCTGGGTACCTACTATTTGGCTTGGCACCGACTTCAAACAGATTAGTAGGTACCTACCTAGCACGTAAATACAATTTAATGTTATTAATAGGCTTAGACAATAAGCGCATTTGATGAATGTCTTATTAAAATTATTTTTTGCTTTTCAGTGTTTTTAGGTAGTTTTTTTCATATTCTTTGATACAGTTTTTTGCGTCTCATAGAATTCCTAAGCGTACCTACCTATACACCGAACTGTTACACCTAACTACTCAGTGAAATAGCGCTAAGTCCTAGCTGCAAGACGCAAGAGTCTTGCAGGCTATGTCTTGTTCTTGCTCAAGTCTTGCACGGTCAGTCTTGGTCTTGGTCTTGCTAAAAATACGCGGTCTTGTTCTTGGTCTTGGTCTTGCAAAAACGCAAGAACAAGACCAAGACTGCAAGACCAAGACTGAATTTGGGCAACACTAGTCACGATACTGTACGTTATCACTGTCATCGCAGACGTCATTTGACAAACAGTATTCACCCTAATCGGGTTATTTAAATAGCTAATTGGAGCGGCCTCGATTCGTCCAGACTGGTAGCATTAAATTTGGATAAAGGTGACTTATCAGCTTAGAATGTATACCCATAAAAATTGCCATACCATTAATAGGTACTCATAAAATAGTTGTGCTCACGCGTGAGTGCAACTAAAAGGTACGCTTCAAGTATATCTCAAAATTTTAACTAGTCTTCCGAACGCGATTTCTGGGGTAAAAATAGCCTATGTCACTTTCCATACCCCAAACAATCCTCGTGCCAAAACTCAAGTCGATTCGTTATTTCGTTACGACGTTTATGGACATACTCGTAGTAAGGATTGGTTATATTTTGACACTAATTACAGTTTTTTATTTTTTCATTTCAATCAGCAGAAATTGAATTCAGAGAGAGCAGAGATTCCAAACTAAACGAGTTATTACAAATGTGTTAAGTGGGCTTAATTTGGACCCATTTTATCGTAATCTTTGACACAATATGTCAATTTACACATTTTTACGTAGTGATAGCTCTGATTTGTAAGATACGATGACGTCGCATCGTATGATTCGAGTTATTTATTATTATGTAGATAACAAGAAAACTTATTTAGATTAGCAATTTGTAGAAGTATTGTTCTAGCACTGTTTATAGACATTGGAAGTACCAATCTATTGATTATGATAATTAATGTGGGAGCCAGTACACTTGAAATCAAAGGCTTTAAGATCAGATGAGCCTACAGTCTGGCAGCACATTGAGCGACGCTTTCTGGTGAAGTGTCCCTCAAAGGAATAGGTCGCAGTAACCGCTTACCATCAGGTGGGCTGCGTGCCTGACTGCCAACTGAACTGGTTTAAATAAAAAAAAACTACAGTCTGTTTCAAACACGATGATATGCCTGACACATCCATAGAACGTAAATGTTTGCGTTTAGGAAAATGTTGACTTCGATATAAATACAAATTTGAATAATAAAGAAATAGATCAACACTAAATACTGTACATTAATAACGATTTAATAAGAGTCATGGTGTTTTTTTTCGGTTTAGAGAAGTTTTATGTACATTTTTCTATAAAATATAAAAATTATATGAGACGTACTAGGTTACGTTCTATGGTCTTTTAAACCAGAGATGTGACTTAGGTTTTATTATTAATCGATAAAAATCGTGAATAATCGAAACTATAATTTAAGGGAAAGAATAGTGGAATATTCGTAAAAAAATATTGTATTATGTAAAATAATACCGTCAATTTAAAATCGATGTTCACAATGTACAAAACTAACACGTTACTATTTATTGACCGAGTGAGCGAAGCGAGCGAGGGGTACAAATCATTTTTGTATGTACATATAAAGGTATGTATGTTTGATCCGCGAAAATTCTCGAACGGGTGATCTGATTTAGACGAAAATGTAGGAATAGTTAATAGAATTTTTAAGTTTGTTGACCATCGGTTTAGTAGTTTTTGTAATACCTATTCACGTTTTTGTAAGAAAATAAATAATTGTATTTTAATTCTCTGGGTCTGGGGAAACTAACTGTACGGTTAATATTAATTCAGATTTAGCTTTCCTGTCCGCTGCCTTCCAGGCTGCTATGTGCGTATCGGCATCATTTGGTCTTGCCTTTCTCCACTTAAATACTCCCAGTAGTCGCTTCGTACAAGTAATGCCTCTATTTGTACCTTCCAACTGTCATAGTTATCTTTTGTTAATAATTCAATACTTACATACATTCGCAGACATGATTCGGTCGTACCCTTTTTCAAATAATTTTCGATGACTCCTTTCTTAGTTACATGTACCTACTCACTCTTTATTTTCGCTGGTCCTGGGCCCATAACCTTTGTAGGGGTAAATATCAGATAACACAGTTTTAAAGAGAAATATTTATTGTACTTAAATGAGAAAAAAAAATATCAGCCTATTAATATCCCAATGCAGGGCAAAGCCCTACATCCTTGAAATCAAGTTATCGCTACAATGATGGGTATTGGCTTAATCACCACGCTTGCCAAATGCGGATTGGTGATCACCAACCCGAGCTGTGTCCGAAAAAACCGACACAAAGTTAGCTCGACCCGGGAATTGAACCCAGGACCCCGAGATCTCGGCCCGGTACCTAAACCACTAGACCATTGAGGCGTTTGTACATAAATAATAACTGGAAAATATTTGTTTTATTGTCTTTACACTCTTACAAATATTTTCCAGTTATTATTTATGTACAATAAATATTTCTCTTTATAACTGTGTTATCTGATATTAACCTCTACACTAGCTAATATCAAAGTAAAAAAAAATTAAAATTTATCATACATTATAAATCTATACTTTGAATCGATTGTCATAAGCACTAAGATATAATCGATAATCGATTGGTTATGCAGGTTGACACATGAGGTCACGTCTCTTTAATTGTCAAAGATGAGGTGTCACCCATATCATCGTGTTTGAAACAGACTGTAATTGAACATTTTTCTCTATACTAAGTATGTTCAATGTTCATGGATAAAAACGTTTGTATTGTAAATAAACAGACGAAGAGCGACAGCGTCTTATACATTATAAATTAACGTCATTTCTGTACCGTCGTCGTCCGTAATTATATTTGCTTATTCAATTAATTACTTGTATATTGACACAATGAAATTCTAAAAGCAAGAAATAAGAAGTAATTCACACAGCCTACGATTAACACGATAAACTTTATAATTAATAAATCCTTCGATAAAATCAAACTACACAAATTCAATACAAAAATCGTGACAAATCGCTAGTATTACTAATCAGATACAAATCGGCAATATAATTTAACGTGATATCGATAAACTTAACGTATCAAATATATCAGAGGTGTTTGAACTTTATCGCATTTTCTGTACAGTCAAGTGCAATAATGTATATTCAAAAGATCAAAAATCAAATGCAAAATATTTTTTATTCATTAACAGAGACATTTTTAGTTGTAATGTAAGCAACCCCACTCTTTGCCTTATGTTGTATGTAATCCAATAAACATATAAATACATTTGGGTCTTTAGACATGATATTTTTAACCGACTTCAAAAAAGGAGGAGGTTATATGTTCGACTGTATGTATTTTTTTTTTATGTATGTCCGTCGATTTCTCCGTCAATTGTGGACCGATTTAAATAATTATTTTTTTATTTGAAAGTGCATAGTTCCGAGGTGGTCCCATTGTCACCATGTCAGGATCTGATGATGGGATCCCGGAAAAATCAAGGGAAAACCTCAAATTTTATAGGCTGCGCCTACGCGTTACCTACTTGTTTTTTTATACATGACCGTTTTAAGTATTGTATACTAGTATGTATCTAAAGCCTTTTTTTTAGCGGAGGAGAACACTTTCACATGCCTTAGCCGCAGGCTAGCGAAGCCTGCGGCCGTGTGTGGGGCTCGGGACTAAAGACGTTTGTCCCACTACCCTCTAAACTCCCCCCGTTTCCCCTTTTCACCCGATGAGGACGAGCCAGTGCCAATCTTGTGGTTATTGACCAGCCCATGTATCTAAAGCCTAGGCATTGTGTAGAATACCTAATTGTTGTCTGTAACAAATAATTATGCTATTTATTGCTCGTCACGACTATACAACGCAAAATGAACGTTCGTCGTGACTTTTTATCTACTCCATAGGAAAAGATAAACATTATTATTCAATAAATGGCGCGGAACTCGGCACATTTTGCTTTCTGTCTGCGTGTACCACCAGATTTAGGAAGGATGTGGTGTGGCCACGGAAGTCATTATGAACGTAATCAGTATTAGGTCGAGATTTTTCTTCGGATTATTCTCAACAGATATCTCTTTCCGGTATTCTGTGGATAACGATTTTTGGCCTACTATATTTATAAGTAAGTATTGTAAATTGTACCTATGCTTCCATTTTTTGTAAAAGGCTGTTGTTATTCCCACATAATAAAGTAAAAGTAAAAAAGTCGGCATACCCGAACCTGTGAATGTTATTTATTACTTGACAATTTATGGCCAAAAAATCGTTTTTTTTTTTTATTATTTTGAGTCGAGATAGAAGGGGTTTAAACCGCAATAAGTCCCAAAAATAGACTTGTAAATCTTATTTCTACCTTGGTTACGAGCCAAGCACAAACCAAGCACTTTATATTTTAGCAAGAGTGAATTCAATTAATAAGGCTCAGGACTAAAGTTGTTCCTCTACCCACTAAACTTTGCAACAATGCCCACCCACATTTGCAACATTAAACATTAAAAAAACCAACTCACCGTCCTATTAATGACGACTCCGAAGTAGTCAATCAGGTTCTCCCCGTAGAAGAAGTAGTTGGACGTGAGCAGGAAGTACCAGGAGAGCGAGCGGAACCACGGCAGCCCGTGGACGCGGTACACCGCGTAGCCGATGTTGATGATCTCCTCGAAGCACTTCACTTGCACGCATAGGACCTGAAACAATGGAGGGAGTTTCATTCCTGCTATGACAACCTAATTTTTTATGCTAGACCTAGCACGCAGTTAACGTTGCGGAAATGAATTTTCGCATCCCCGCCTAGAGTCGGCAGGCTCGTCGCCAAAAAAAGGTGCCCCTACCGACTAAAACCTCCACAGACCCCATACTCACTTACTTTCACTCACTTTAGCCTTCGGCTAATCCCAGGGCGGAGCAGCGGGTCACTTTACCCGGGCCCTAACCAATGTCAGCATTAATGCGTAATCACCTCAGAAGAAGCAAAGGGTAGGCAAGACGTGCGTGGGACTCGTGCAATTCCTCGTGCTTTGTAAAGACTGGTGCATGAAGGATACCCACTAAACACCCCCGCACTTCTGCATCGCCGTCGGCAGTGTCCCTAGCTGAGAGCCTAACTACCAGAAAAGGACATCATCCATTTTGGGATAAAATTTTTTTTTAGCGGCCATCAATTAAAATTTCATAAGTGTTTAGTACACATAAAACTCATTATTTTTTACTATGGCGTCAAAGTCGAAATCTATTTGGTTTCGGAGATATGATACCAAGTAAGACATAAGGGCGGAAACTGCGTAAAGCGGGCACCCGCGCGGTTTCATACAAAAGTGACCCGTCCCGCGACCGCGCGGGAGACTTTTGTATGTACCGCACGCGGGTCCCGCTTCACACAGTTTCCACCCTAAGACCGAAAACAATTTGTTTTCAGGATTTTAGTTGTACAATACGCGGTTCACTCAAGTAAAAACTTGTCTTAACATAGCAGTCACCTCCGCCCTCCGCCCCTCCCCCTTTTTCCCTGTGCTCGTCATATCAATGCCTTCATCATCAGCCTATATACGTTCCCACTGCTGGGACACAGGCCTTATCTCAATTGTGATATAGTGTGGGCCATACTCCACCACGCTGGCCTAGTGCGGGTTGGTGGAGGGGTGCGTAAGGCAAGTGACCAACCTTAATGTCAGATGTTATCAAGCCGCCAAATGGCCTCTGACTAGGCTTGAAGACTAATATTTACATTATAGTAAATATCAGCCGGGACCAACAGCTTAACGTGCCTTCCGAAGCACGGAGACGCTCGAAATTAATGTCACTAAATATGGTTAGAATGGTCACCCATCCATTAACCGACCGCGGCGTAGGTAGCTTGACTTTCGTTATCGCTAACGAACCACTGTCACAACTGCGCCACGAGCGCCTCAATGCCTTACCTAATCTTAATAGGTACCATCTTTGTTTTATAAGAATCCGTACTATACTAAGTCAGTTGACAGACACACACGCAGCCCACCTGATGGTTAGCGGCCACTGCGGCCTATTCCATTGAGGGACACTTCACCACGAAGCGTCGCTCAATGTGCTGCCAGACTGTAGACTCATCTGATCTTCGAGCCTTTGATTTCAAGTGTACTTTTTTTTTTGAGGAGGAGAACGCATTTGCGCACCATAGCCGCAGGCTAGCGATCGTGTGTGGGACTCGAGACTAAGTCCCACTACCCACTAAACTCCCCCGTTTTCCCCTTCACACCAATTGGGTGTGAAGGAACAAGCCGGTGCCAGCCTTGTGGCTATTGACCAGCCCTTGATTTCAAGTGTACTGGCTCCCACATTAATACTGCCGGAACACAGCCAGAGCTATTATGGCGGCAGATTTCACCTGTGGTAGCTAGCCAGTCGGACTCTGAAAAAGCCCTACCACCAACCAGACCTTAGGTGGGAATCGAACCCACTACCTTCGGGTTTTATACCCGAGCGGCTTAGCCACTTAGCGGCTTTGCGGAGGCGGTCAAAATAGTAGTAGTTCAGGTGAAAATTGTATAGTAACAATCATACCAGATCTTACATAAAATGGTAAGACGATGTTATTTATTTCACTTATAGATCGTTATCTAAGGCATATAGAGTATTGTCGCCATACAAAAAAAATATTCTACACCTGTCCCCATTCCAACAAAACATAATTTATTTCTGGCCGCTAACTTTTTTTTTTATCCCAAATCTCCATACAAAATGGATGATGTCCTTTGGCAGGTAGCCTAAGAGGTAGGCAGGTCGCTCGTCCACTGAAGGTAGTTGCAAACCTATTGGTTAATATTTCTCCGTTTCTCCGCTCCGCTGCATCGATCCGCGCTGGTGGATAGGCACCCTCACAAGGCGAGCCCCATTTGCCTCATCCCGACGGAAGGAAAAGGAGTTTCATTCTAGACCCAGGACAAACGTAAAAACCCTGGCGCATAAAGCAGGGTCACTACCGATTGCACCATCAGACCATTCAGTTTTTTACCGCGGCTAATTCTCGTTATCTTTGTACGCAGTAGGTAAACACGCAGTTAGCTTGTACGCCACCTAGAAATTATTTATTCAAAGCAGTATTAAAGAAAAGTACAACATAATATTTACCGTAATCATCAAAGCCAGCGGGCCTCCATATATCAGCAGACAGAAGGCACCGATCATCAGCCACGTGAAGATCCCACGGATCACCCAGTTCCGCCATCTGAGTACAATCAAATTAGTCATCAATCATTTCTTTATTGGAGGTGAACTATTTAAATCACTACAGGTACCGGCAAACTCGTTGAACAACGGTCGACGAAGGGGGGAAAGTTCGCGCATGTGCACTCGCGCGTGACCAATAGCGCGCGCGAATCTCCCGAACGCCCGCGCACGCTATTGGTCAGAGGTAAGCTTTTGACCAATAGCGCGCAGGCGTGTCAAAATTCGTGTCCTGCGCAATCCCCAATATATTCGAGAATTCTTTCCTTAGTGTTTCTATGTATGAGTTCTGAATTAAAATTATTGACCTGATACAACAATTTATTCATGTCAGTTTTACCACCACCAAGTTCAACCATTTTTTTATTGTGGAGCGGAATGCATTAACGCACCATAACTCGCCTGGGGAAGACGAGCCGTGTGTGGCACTCACAAGAATACCCACTAAACCCCCCCGCGCTCCTGCATCACCGTCGGTAGCGTCCCTGGCCCTTGTATCAGCCGACTACCAGGGAGCCCAAGTTCAACCATGATGAAAAAATACCACAACTTTTCTGTCATTCCTAAATGGCCCTTGGTGACTGGTGTCTTCAATATGAGTTAACAAACTTTAATATGGTTTGGAGACTAATTAACAAAAAACCAAATGACGCTAATTAGCCTCCTCTAAACATAAATTCAGTATTTTCTCAAGATTGAAGTGAAGAGTTTATTGCCAACTTCTTATCTGTAAGCCATGTTGTCCAAGCTCTGGAGGGGTAATATGTAATTTAAAAAATACAGAAAAAAAACCACTGCAAAGTAGCAAATTTAAAGGACATCGGCAGAAATGGGCTCGATCTTAAGCGTTCGTTCCACTATTCAAAATATAATTAATATTCGTTACAAAATTTTTAATATTTAAATTCAATTTTAATTAATATTTTTACCCCGGGATAAAAATATAATCTAATAAATGAAAATATTATTGGTTTTGTAGTGCATCCGGTGTGTTATGTGCATAGTGCATAGTACGTCCGGAAGAATAATAATAATGTTGCTAGTTAAGATACTTAAATACTGATTTTCCGATCAGATCCCATGCAGATCCCATACAAATGACAGCTTAGAATAGAGGCACGATAATTTTCTGAAAAAATTATGGCAACAGAAAAGTCAAAAAAAAATCAAATGTCATACAACGTCTGTCAATCATTCGTTTCTGTTTGTTTTGAATCATATGTGAATAATTTTGTTTTGTCGTTATTGTTGAAATGCTTGGTTTAATATTTGACGACTTTCGCTACGTTTAAATGACGGTTTCAGCTAAAACAAACGACCTAAGCTTTTCTTACAACGGATCCAGTGAACTCGACAATTGGGGTTATTTTTGTAGAAATCAAAATCATCCTATAACTATTTTTTCCCAGGGAGTGGATTTATAAATTGTAGTGTATTTGGAATATTACTTCATTTTCTACATAATAATAGTAAATCGGTAAGTGTAATTCATAAAAAATCAAGGCCCAACGTTCTATGGATGTTCGCCCGTGTCCTTTAACAATGTCATGATGTGTTGTTAAAAAAGGCTATTTTTGCTTCTTTTTGTAATCCTCAATGTAAGTTTACAAGCTACTCAAAAAATTCATTTATATTAGTAGTGTTTTTGTATTTTCTCTCACAAGCTAATACCTATTATGTTAAAATTCTGTATTAATAAAAATATTTGTGTCTATGATTTGACTTGATTTATTCAAAGATTATATTTTTATATAGAGTAGTGTTGTCTATACATATTTGCTATGTAAATAAAAATAGGTATACAGTACTTTTTTTTTTATTGACGAATAAGTGAGTATTTGACCGCAATCTCACCTGATGGAAAGTGACGATGCGGTCGAGGGTGGAGCATACTCACCTATTAACTCTAGCCTTAAAAACGCCAAGGTCATATTTTTCCGGAAAAACAGAGGCCGGCAAGGAATTCCATTCCTTGGCGGTTCGCATAAGGAAAGAGGAGGCGAACCGATTCGATCCGATGTTTGTTAGTTAAACCATGTTAACCTTCAATTTTAAACATACAATTTGGCATAAAACTGGTTTAAGACACATTAAAAATGTAAAACAAACAACCTTGAAATAACAGTTAACCAAACATTGCATAAAAATAATTGATTTCATTGACAAGAAATTAGATTCAATTTTTTTTCATCTAAGATAATTTTTTGTCAAGTTTTTGTTACTGTAGTTTAAATTAAGTAGATTAGGTACTTATCTTTTTAGTCGAATCAGAATTTATACATATTTTATATGCTAAGCTGAACAATTTAACATGCCTACCTAAATAATTTATCATTCATTATGTAAATCTGGGACTGCCTTGAGGTGAAACTGGTTTTAAAGTTCACTCTAGAATATTATGATTTCTTAAAATATATTTCATACTTTTTAAAACTGTACAGTTTATCATTTATTTTAATTATAGCAGAACATTAAGTATGGTAATATAAAGTGGCATTCTTACTAACCAAACAAGGTGCCTAATAAGACTCTTTTTATATAATATGAAATTAGATGAACTCAAACTCACTAATTTATTGAAAACATTAAATGATTATTAAATTATTTTATGTTTGCTCCTACATAAATATTTAATTTATACATCAAACAAACTGATTTTTCTCAAAGAGAATACATGTATTAGTATTTTGTGCCTACAGGCTTAGAAACCTTAATCTTATTTGGTTACTAATGGGCCAACATTAAAACAAGCTTTAGTTATTTGAAGATGAACAAACACCAGAATATGTTGACTAATTTCTACAACAGTTTTTCAACAGAAGTGCTCTTATTTTTCATCATATTTTTTTGTTAAGTTACAATTTTTAACAACTTCAATTGCATACTGCTTGTAGTGAGTTTGGAGGATTAATTACTTGGGAAAAAAATACTGCCGCAAATGAGTGCATAAAATAAATATAAATTGAACATACCTTGAAGATAGTCCAGAAAGCGCAGAATCCAAAATCTCTGGAGTCTTATCGGTCCCTTGCGGCAAAGACTTCGCTAATTCGTCCACATACTTCTCTTCTAGCGGCTTCTCCTCTTCGGAGTCGACCTAACAAACAAACATTGATAAACACAATACACCAATGCTATTTCAAACGGGTTTTGTGTGAACAATCGTAAAAAAATATAGCTACATGATCGGATTCTCCAGCAGTTTCCACTTTGTCCGAGTTACCGTCCCCTTCTCCGCGACGGTGTCGTATTTCACTCATTTTAAATCACAAGCACGTAACGACTACTAGAATAAATAACCGCACCAGACAATTATTTATTCCATTTACGATAGAAAAATACTAAAAGAAATAGACGATGTTTTCTGACCTGTCAAACGAAAAATCAATAACTATTTTTTTTATAAATGTTGCCAAGACTCGTACAACTAAAACTGGTGGTAGAAAATAATAATAAACCAGTGATGTAACAAATGAACAAATTTAAACAACCAACAAAAAACAATTTCAAAAGACATTAAACTGTAAACAAAAGCACTGAAAAGTGAAAACTCATATTTTAATAAATGTACTTATGCGTTCTTATCACGGAATAGTCTTATAGTTTTTATTGTCACTTTATTAACTTTATGTTTCATATTTTTTCTATATCCTTAGTACCTACATGATAATGATAATCTATTTTCAATAAATTGGATGAAATCAAATTAAAAACTTATTTAGTTATAATTGTATATATTTTTTTTTTTTCAACAACATCAGTTCTTATTAATACAATATTGTATATAATTGTATACTATGTTAATAAATTTTTTGACTGGCCCG
This sequence comes from Mecyna flavalis, assembly GCA_949319885.1. NCBI lineage: Eukaryota > Metazoa > Arthropoda > Insecta > Lepidoptera > Crambidae > Mecyna > Mecyna flavalis. Next base: position 18,698,361 of record OX439430.1, read on the forward strand.
ATGGCGCATTTGGTAGTGACCCTGCCCTATGCGCCAGGGGTCGTGGGTTCGAATCCCACCCAGGACAAACTCTAATGTGATGAACATTTGTGTTTGTTCTGTGTCTGGATGTTTATTTGTATTTAAGTATATATTTGTGGTACCTTCGTTGTTTCTGACACCCATAACACAAGTGCTTACGCTACTTACTTTGGGGTCAGATCAATGTATGTGATGTTGTCCAATATTTATTTATTTATTTATTTATTTATTAAATACTTATTAACAAAAACTTTTTAATTCGAGTTACTAAAGTTACTATTCATATTTTACATTAATCTTTTTTTAAGTAAGCATGCCACTTCCATTTTCTTTATTTGCCAACCTTTACTAACAATAATATTAAAATGCAAAAATTATCAAAAATAACTAAAAAAAAATATTATTTCTGTTGCAGTATATTTTATTACTATGCTTTAGTTTAATTTTGAAAACAACTTAAACAAAAACCGCTGAATTCGGCCTCTTCCTAAGCTTTATTAAGTCATCAATAATGGTCAGTCAGACAGACATACCGTAAACCTGACCTTCATCGGGTTTCCCGTCTAAATCACGCATCAGAATTTGTTTCAGTCAACCCTATATCCGTCCGTCCAACATTTGTACCTAAATAATAAAAAATCTGAAGACAAACTATAGGGCGGCAATACAAAAGTAATGTGATGATTAACTATTTTGTCTGAGTTGTCTGACAGACTCAGCAGACTTTAAAAATATACGATACCAGCGCCGCCAAGTGGATAATCACAAAACATTAAGTAGTTTCTTTTAGTAATATTTGAATTTTATTGTCTGTTATCCGGAATTTTTGCTGTCAAAAAACGTAAACATGGCGAGTGATTCTGACGAATTTGAGCAAAATATTGAAAATGTATGTATTTTTCAATAAAAAATGTTTATTATTTGGTCTTAAACAATACAATAACTCATAAACTTGATGTTACAGTTAAAAGCAACAGTAAGGCAGTCTTTCGCTCGTGTGTACGCCAGCTTGAAAGCGAGGGAATTGAAAACTTTAAGACAACTGGACGCTCTACGTAAACAATGCCAAGACGACAAAGACTTAAAAAGGAATTGTGTTCAGAACATACAAGTTCGTTATGAAAACGAGTCCGCACTATTAGAAAATGTAAGTAATTACGGTGTAATCGATTTCGAGAAATTGAATTTTGATAGTAGCACTTTTATATTAGAGGATTACGTGAGCCCTAACGACGACCACATGTACTCCTACAAGACTATAGAAGAATTAACGAAGGACGACGACAACAAAGAACTTGAAGCTATAGAAGAGGCTGCTTTGAAAGAAGTAACTACCACAGAAGATTGTGTGTGTTATGTCAACATAAGAAGTGAAGATGTCGCAAAACAATTTAGAGATTTAGAAAAATGTGCAACTCCAATAAAAACCTGTGATGTTAGTTTAAATTCTTCCGAGAGCAATGACATTGATTGTGCAGAGACGGACGAGAAAAGCGAGAGTTCCGACAGTGAACAGAAGAAGATTAACCCTACAGATGACTGGTTGAACTCGATAAAGAACCAGACGGAAACCGAGCCAGCATTAGCAGACGCTATGGAGCACAGTACGATAACCTGTTCTTAGCAGCTACTAGTAATAATTTTAGGCTTTATTCAAATTTTGTTACTTAATTAGATATAATAAAGTTTTATATTTTACATAAATTGGCATTTAACATTTATTAAGCAAAGGTGCTGATTTTCTACCTCAATACTTGCAAGTTTTGAAAAATGTTGACCATATTTTTTTTCAAGGTTTTCATTATATCTTAGTTCTAAATGACACATCATCATACAAATATTTTATTTTATCTGTTTATTTATTTTAGGTCTAATTTCAGCACTTACAGATCGATACCTCCAATGAACACTACGCTAACTTCAAAAGTGCAGGTTTACAGGAGGAGCTCTTGAAAGAAAAAAGTTGATAAAATCTTTATTTTTGTAGTTATTTTCTTGATATTTTTTGTGTGAGTAACTAATTTACTGATGCTTAAGATCCGCATAGTAACATTTAAAAAAACTCATGGGTTTTTTAATTAGCCTCACTTAGCGGGATGTAACGCAGAAAGCTCTAATTTAAGATCGGGATACACTCCGCCAATCCTAAGTTAGCGGAATATATTCGGGAATATTACAGGCTACAAAATAATAAATTAAATGTATACTACATAAAATAAAATTAATAATTACATTTAAAATCGACTTCATTACCAATTTAGAGTATTTTGAACAATGTTTTTATTATAATAAGATCGTAATTTATGAAAAAGAAAAGTTAGCGTTTTGTAGTAGGATAAGCCGAAAATCGTTGAGCCGTTATACAAGCCGCTAACAAATAAATAGCGTAGAGTATCTTAACTGTGTCATTACTTAGCGGCCTTTCGTCCATATTGGTAACTAAGCTTATGTAACCAGTTCCAAAAAATATTATTTTTTCGTTGGTGTTTTAAGTAGTTGTGAGGGAAGAATTATTTTTCCACTTCGTAGATTAAATTATTTCCATTATAGTAATCCGGTTTATATTAAATATAGTAAATTAAGTACCGGGCCAAGATCTCGGGGTCCTGGGTTCAATTCCCGGGTCGAGCTAACTTTGTGTCGGTTTTTTCAGGCACAGCTCGTGTTTGTGATCACCAATCCGCATTTGGCAAGCGTGGTGATTAAGCCAATACCCATCATTGTAGCGATAACTTGATTTCAAGGATGGAGGCCTTTGCCCTGCAGTGGGACATTAATAGGCTGATAATGAATGAATGAATAGTAATCCGAGACATTGTGCAAAAAATCCCGATATGATGTGGGATTGTTGTGATATACAACTGGCTCGGTGTAGTTGATTTGAATTAAAACGTACTATGCAAAACACTTTTAAATCATTTATTAATACTTAGAAAAATTTTAGGCAGTGGCCTACTGTAATATCTTAAATTTTAATTGCTGAATAGTTGCACTTATTTCTGTGTCAATATCATGATAAATTTGGTATTTTGTCGTTTTTAACTGCTGAATTTATTTATTAAATTTTTGTTTCCTTCATTAGAATGCCCAACACCTTTGCGATGGATGGGTTATTATTTTCCAAAAAACGATTAATTCTAGCATGCCATCCTTCCAAATGGCTGCCATCCTTAATACTGTTTAACTGTTCCCCTTCACAACACCAGATTTTAATGAATCTTGTAGCCAGTTACGATCGAAGTAAAAATTTAATTGTGCTATTAGATCAGCTAATATATTTTATAAGCAATTGGGCCAAACCTGCACATCTTGCAACATGCCGCCTCTGAGCTGGCTTGATACTTAGCTGTTCCGCTTTTTTAAAAAGACTTCGACTAAAGTGGTTAAAACAATCTTTTACATCTGTTTGAGGATATGGTTTCTGAATGCCATTAAAAGCAAATCTTCAAAAGCAACAAGCATTTTACGTGGTTTCAAGAGAGGAAATTTAGTTTTGATTATTTGTAAAGGATTTTTTTTTCTTGTCTTGGTTTTGGAGGATGGCAAAAAACAATGGTACTATTTTTGGGTAATAACAATCTAGCTGTGAATGGTAAAGTAAAAAAAATCAAAAGTGCAAGTAACAACTTTTTCGTCAAAATTCTAACGTCATTTTAATCAGCCAATAAAAATATGAAAAACAATCGTTTCCTCCATAACTAATAAAATTCACAATTATTAATATTTGGTTTCCTTGACACCCAACACATAGTTTAATAAACAATCATTATAAATGACTGTAACTCATTATACTAATAATTATTTTCCGATAGAAGTGGCCAGTCACAAACATTTAACGTTCATAATAGATAGCAAAAAGTTACAAAAATGGAAAAATTATTCTTCTTCCACAACTAGGTAGTTACCAAACAGCAAAAAAAATATATTTTGTAACTAGTTACATAAGCTTAGTTACCAATATGGACGAAGGGCTAAGCGGTTCGTTTTATACTAGAAAACAAAACTCTTGTATTATAATTGTAGCATTTCATGCAGCTAATTTCGATTTTAATTTACTACAAGTTAGTGAAAATGATTAAACTTAGTAATGTTTAACTCTGATTTACACTACGTTATATAATTATTTGTTCAAAAGTGCATTCAACGGGCGACACACACCGCTAACTGTCACATGAACAAATACTTTCCCGCGCAACACCCCGCCAACTCCTAGTTGGCGGCGTATCTCCCGCGGGCCGGCAGTCGCGCTAGCCGAATACACACCGCTATATTAAGACAGCGGCTTGTCCACCCCGTAATTGAAGAAAGTACCTTTACTTGGCGTTATGTAAATCTCAAAACTTTTTTGTTTTTAAAGATATTGTCATGAAAATTTGGGGGCATAATATTAGTAAAAAAGTGGGTCGATTTCTATAAAAAACGAAAAATGGCAAATTTTGAGTTAGCGTAGTGTTCATTGGAGGTATCGAGATAACAAAGATCCTGTCTTCTTTTTTTTAATTGACATGAGATAGCATCTAAATTATCTAATAGATAAATTAACACAATATTCACAATCTTTTCTGTCAGTGGTAAAATTGGCCCTACATCTCATATTTATTTGTATTCTAAATTTGGCCATGCAGATTTGTTCAATTTAGTTTCAAAGGATATTTACCATAACAGTTTTCAGCAAACTTTATGAAACATTGGTTATTTTTAGGGCTGTGCGAATTACATTTTCTTCAATCCACTTTGTCATCACGTGGGTCCTAAAGCTAAATGCTAATCTACCCTGTAAAGTTATATAATATTTAATAAAACTAAATAACTTGGTAAATATCCATATAAACTAATTCATTACTTTTTATTAAGCAATGTATTTAAGTTTTGTGTATTGCATGATGAATCTGTTATTACAATTTTACTGATATGCAAATGTAATTTTATTACCAGCACTTACATTCTTTTTTTTCCCATAAAGTAGACATTGATAATTTTATGATTATTTTTGCATGTTTTATGTAATGTATGTAGGTGTATTTTTGTAGTAATGTTATAATAGTTATTTTTAAATATTTTCTCTTTCTGTTATTTATCCAATTATTCTTGATCCCATATTACAATGAACTACCATACTTACATACCTACTTTGGCATTTCTTGTGATGTGTTGAATAAGTAAGTTTTTTTTATCCAGGTTTGAGTATGATATTGTGATCTTCTGGCAAAATGTCCCTAGAGTACAAAGAAGGAGGTAAATAAAACGACATTATAAAGCATCAACTTATATTGTTAATACATTTTTACATAAATGGCGTTACTAAACCCTTACGCTAGTATGCATTGATGACTTCCGATTACATTCCCTAATGAATAAATATTACCCTTTCTGTACTTGTACAGGACACTAACGGATACCAATATTCAAATACCAATTCCAATTGCCAGGGGGACATACCAAATATTCGAATGCTGTTTGGGTGTTTTAATAATTAAAACAATTATTGTTAACCGCCATATTGTTTTAATAATATAGGGCAATGATTTACAATGCTATATTAAATATCAATAGGTATAATACTACAATGCAATGCAAACTTTGTGGTAGCAGTGAAATTACCTATTTGGAAGTAAGGCGCCCAAGATGGCGCTCGTATAATGGGAATACTTTGTGTATTTCTGATATTGAAAAAGACAACTTACAGGTTCGTTGTATTGTGCGGCTTTTGAAGAACACTTGGGTCAGAAAAAGTTTATATTGGCAATATCTTGAAAACCGAGCAACTTTTACTGACGTCATGTTAGGCTTGTTCGATGCCTCTTGTGATGGCCTACCCCCCCATTGTGACTGACGTGTAATTTTTGGGACACCCTGTATATAATTTGTTAGGGCTAGCACAGACAGGAATGTAAAGTTTAAGAAATTAGGAAGATGAGTATGGGAATTTTAGTAGCGCCACTGCGATGGGCAGCGTGCAGCGGAACTAAAAGAATTCCCGTATAAATTACTCGATTGGAATAACTTTGCCCTCTTCAGAGGTAGTTTAATGTCCAGTGTTGCCATAAAGAATGCATCGTACCTACTGTATTATTAGTTCATTGCAACGATCGCTTATTGATTTTTAGCGCAGTTTGTCCTTAAATGGGTTCTGACCGATTTGTAATCATACCTATTTCATCAGTTTTTCAAATAGTTCTTGTATTAGACATTAGACACTTTTGGAAATCCCTTTCACCGATAGCTGCAGGGATCATACTAATAGTAATAGAATGGGAAAAATCATTGGTAAAAAGTCATTCATCATGAAGTTAATTCGGTGAAAGTACCTTCCTACTGTTCAGAGATTTGGGCGATCATTGCAAATAACATGTTCAATGGGTTGAGATTCTATCAAGTCCCATTATAATAAATACTAAAATCTCAATCCATTGCAATCAAACCTTTCACTGTGTATTTTACAATGTCAGACAAAATCACTAAATTAATCTTTATTTCTGGTTGTATCGTGTGACGTAATTTTTGCTACGTTCGGGTACTTTATTTTGTATGTCGTTATATTTTATTTTTTATTCTTACCTATTTGAGTTTACAATTTTGTACATAGAATCTAAAAGATTTACTAAACAAATCTCATTAAATAGTTACGTATTTTTCTAAAATTGACTTTTCAATATTTAGTATTCATTGCAAAAATAAGTATTTTAGGGTACTTTGAAATGTTATATTTATTATTATTGATTTATTTAATTTAAGTATAACTTTGCGAACTGACTATACCTTAGTCAATATTCTTGGCATATCCCCCTGGTTCTACCACATCAAGCGTAATACTATGGTTTTATTTATGGCACTTAAACATGACATACATTTTACGAAGACATTCCTATAAATTCCCATTTTTGGATGGAATCTGTTGTATGGAGTTAGGTTTTCTAGTTTGTACTCAACTCTTCACTGGAAATGTGATGGCACGAGAAGGAGTGCTGATGAGTGTAAAACGTTATTAACTATAATAAAGACGGTGTAGTACATCTAAAGGCTAGTGAAATTGGAGATTACAGATATGACTACAAAATTGGAAAAAATATCCTATTACAATCGAATTAGGCACTAAATTTCCATGTAATTTTTAACATTCTTAGGCCACTTGTTCACAGATGGGAAGAACCCTATTGTCATTACAATTAGTGTTGTACAAACTAAGAATCTCACGTGATATTATGATTATCGGATACGATTACACAATTTCTACTTTGATATTCCTGATGATAAGTTAGTAAAGACAAACAAAATGTAATTAGAAGGATACAATGGTATTAAGAGATAATTCAATAAGTTGGGAGTACAAAATCTTAAAACGAGTACAAGGTTTGAACTAAATACTGTATCTAAAGGTTATTAAACACGAATAGTTGTTACGAATAAGTTATACAGCTATCTTAAATTGTACATGTTAATACTACTATTGTACATTTTAACAGAATATTAATATTTAAGTACTATACAAGGCCGAAGTCCGTGCAGACGGCCGCGACGTCGCGGTTGTTCGGCTTCTCCGAGTTGTTCGCCGCCATGTTCAACTCGACCAGCGTGTCTACACTATTTATACTGACCCCTTTCAATATCTTCTGCGCGGCTAAACTAGTGAAATTAAAGCTCAAGTCGCTTAAGCTCGGAAAATTGTAAAAATCCTGCTTCTCCTTTTTACTGTCTTGGCTGAGGCTGTACCTCTTCTGCTTGTTCTCCAGACAGTTCAACTTTTCCACGGACGTGTTGATGTCCTTTATCGGCTCCTGGTTCTTCAGTGCCAGGTTCGGCTCCGACCCCAACACCACAGGTTTTTGGTCGATCGCTTTCGTTAACAAGTTCGCTATGGAGTCGGAACTCATGCGGTTATTTACATTTGGAAGCCCGTTCAACATCTGCAATGCTGCTGCTTTTTTTAACAAGTCTACGCTCTTCAGTTCGCTGTTAGAATTTATATTCGGTTGTATTCCGCTATTGGCTGACGAAAAAGAATTCTTCTGGTATCTCAGACTGCCCAAGGAACCGATAACATTGTCGTAACTCTTAGTGGGCGTCGATGGATTGCTATTTGTAGTCGTCTCAATATTGTGAATGTTGTTATGTATGGCAGGCGACGCAGGGTTCGAAGCAACTTCGTTAGTGTTGTTTAGCTGATTCTTGTAAATGAAGCTGTTGTTATTTGTAGCTCCACCTATCTGCAGAGAAAGTTTTCGATTATTATTCATACCCGTATCGTTAATGGAGTTCTTGTTGAACTTAGTCTCTTGTACTTTGATTGGCTCCGGTTCCTGATACACCTGTTTATTTTTTTCAACGCAGACATCGAAAGATGTCTCTTTTGGGTTTTTTGCCGTCTGATTCGTGACGCCGTTTTGGGATACCGAAACAACTTGCCTGTCGTCGTTAATTATGTAAATGTTGCTTCCATTGCTCGTCTCGGTGACTTTACCGTTCTCAAAAGTAATAACAGATCTTACGGGCGAATTTTGTACATAAACTTTGGTGTTTGTGCCACCACCGTTTTGGGTTATCGTGTTTGTGGTAACTTTAAGCGTGATTGAATTGTTGGAATTGGAACTGGCCAGCATTGTAGTCGACGGGTTTTCTACTTTTGATCCTAACGTTTTATGAAGCGGGGTTGCGGTTTTTTTGGGTGTATTTGGACAGTTTTTTGGCGAACTTCTAGGCGACGTTTTTCCGTTTTTTACTGTTTCTCCTCCGACAATTGGTGGTTTCGTACGATATTTGTGAAGACTTTTAGGAGAGCTTTGCAAGCTCTGTACTTTTACCAAAGATTGAGCCCGGCTGAGGCCGGGTGCGCTGTGCGAATTAGTGTGACTAGGCGAAGGTTTCAACGTGCGATCTGATATGTGAGACTCTAAGCTGGAATGGCCGCTACTGCCACTCGTGTGATAACCTCTTTTTATGGAAGAATTAAGATCCGAATGTCCATTTTTTAAGTCTTTTCGAGGCGTCCGATGCGTGCTCGTGCTTTCAAGACTGGAAGGGCCGCTGGTGGACATTATGTGATCTGAATTGGAGTAGTCGACTCTTCTCAAGCTGCCACTGGAACTGTCTCTTAACTTAGGATCGCTGCTTCTTTGCGGTGAACCGAAGTGGTCCAAGATAGTTTTGTTGGTGGAGCTTCTGCTAAGCGTGGACCTCGGTAGGCTTCCAGAGCTGGGACTGGAGTGCCTGACCGGCGAGTGGTCGTAGTGGACCGAGCCGGCCAGACCCGATTCGGTGGATAGGTGCCTCTTGTGCCTTCGTGGCAGCGTCGACGACCGATTACTAATCTCTGATCCGTCATAGTAAGATGAGACGAAAGATGTTTGACTCTGCAATGACTCCTGAAACAAAATTAATGTACATTATGTTGGTTTATCGTTTCAACACTATTTACTTAAATTCCTATGAAATTAGATCTAATTAATCGACTGACTAGTATGATAGAAGACAAACTTCGTCTGTCTTTTGTCACACAATTGCTTTCCCATAGATGTCTCGCTCTCTAACTTTTGGGGGTCGATCTAGGATCATAACTAAGGTAGTAACTAGGTAAATGCTTAGTACCTTGGAGTTGGTCTGCGTAGCGACGCAATGTAAGTGCACCGCCTTGGAGTTGAACCACTCGGTGGGCGGGAACTGCGCAGAGAAGGTGCTCATCGCGCGCGTCTGCTTGCTGCGGCCGCTTCGTCTGAATAAGCGGGAGAGCAGGGACACTTTCTCTGCAAAACAAGAAATCACTCTTTAATTAACAAAAAAGATAAGAAAAGTAAAAAATCCCGTATGCTTTCATTTGGTTTTCATCAAAATGGTGCAAACCGATTTGCCGTTTGGTGTTACCTTTGGATGCATTTCTTTGAAGACCTAACGCTACTACATAGATTATGCACAACACGAAAAAAGGCCCAAAATTTGATTGGTATCTTCAAATTATTGATCAAGATAAAGCTACAAGTGAATCCAAAATTGGTGCACAATTAGATAATTAGGACAGATTTCCTGAAGGCAATAATACTTTGTTGCATCAACTTGTGCACAAAGTGAAGTGTGGATCGATTACCAGTCACCTACGACATTGACGGTGAAATCGAAATGTGGCTAAATCATTAGAAGATGCGTTTTCCACATTTGACATGGGTGGTGTTTTGTAGCTCAATGTACTCTGGGAGACGCTCATAGGTCAAAGAGAAAGCAAGCAATGATATACTAATTAGTTCTCTAGTTGTAGACATTTATAAAACATAATAATCCTAAGACCAATTTGACCTTTTGGCGTAGTGGTTTTTGGAATCGTTTGCAAATTAGATTTCTCCTTTGCAGAAGTAAAAACATCTCGCTGATTCCGATGAAGCTAAAAAAACAGTAACAGCAGTAGCAGTAAACGAAAAGATGATAAACTTACTGGGTGATGCGGATTCAACGCTCGGTGGGTAATCAGTCGAAGAGCTGCTGTCGGTCGTGTTGGCGTTCTTGTGGTGCAGGCTTCTGGTGGAAGCGCACCGCTGCAGGTACTTGCTGGAGGAGCCGAAGATCCGCAGGGAGTGGCGGCGGTCGAGCGAGCGGGGAGCGGGGAACGACGCACTGCGCCTCTTGTTGGGGCGGCCGTACAGGATTTTATCGTTGGGATTGCCTGGAATAGAAGAAATGAATTTTTGGAATACGTGGTTACTGCTTGAAATGATTTATCTACTAAAAGGATAAGAATTATATTTTTTGCTTTTTTGAAGGTTTGTTATTTAATGATCGAAATCAGATGTAAGGTTTACTGATAGAGGAAACTACTTTATCGATACTAGGTACCTCATACAAAAGTTTAATTTCTTAAACTAAGTAGAAAACACTGTTTCCTAAGTAATTAATAACTGTTAAAATTAATTTATTCATTACTAATGAATCAATTAATTTTAACAGTCTCATTGTTACAGCACGTAAAAACAATAAACTTCTTTGTTATATACCGCTTCAATAAGTGTAACAGTAATCTTAGCTAAAAAAAATATTTAAAACCCTAAACATCAACTAGGCATTCGGAACATATGAATGAACGCCGTCTATAAATTACCATGTTTAAAATGTATGAACGAAGACATAAATCTAAACTGTTTATTGTAATCCGCAACAGCATCCTGGGTTCACCTGCTCCCATTCATTAAGTTAAACACAATAACTACAGCCAGTGCAATTCCTGATTCACATGCGTCCATTAACATCACAATTTAATGTACAGGCTCTCGCCATATCTTGCAGCTGGTGTGCATACATTCCCTTTCGGACGTTTGCTTGTCAATAATTTGCATTTCACGACCTACAGACTACAGTAACATTGATCTTGGATAAGCGTCCCAAGTAGCATTTTACTACATTTAAGAGTACACATTCCGTTCACAGGCGTACTTGAAGCATTATTCTAGTTCACTCGTGATGTATAAGCTGCATGATTGCGATTAATAACACCTATACCTGTCTAAGGTACTTATAGGAGTGTAGAGTTATACTTTTATATGATTGTTGGTGTTATAATACTCTTAAAACTATCCTTTAGTCAGCCGTCTGAATAAGAGCATTATAGGAAGGTAGAGATACGGCAACCGCTGTTTAACGGCCCACTTGTACGATGTTATGGAGCTAACATTTTAATAGAACACAAGTGGTCATTTATAAATCCAAGGGCAGTTACGTTTACTTGTTTTAGACTGTTATACAGCTAGTAGCTGTAGTAGGACTTGTTTGTGATCATTAAAATAACCTTTTTTTACTATCTGTACAGAAGTGTTTAAATAGTTCGCATGTGCACTGTAGGCTGTTAAAAGGACTATATGTGTTGTCCATTCAACCAACCAGTCCAACATCAATAGCAGTTTATTTGTCCACAAGTACGGTATTCATACTTGACTTAGTAGGTACCTGGGCTAGGCGATTTAACGGACAATATAATTATTATTGCGGATCTCTAAAATTTGAGTATTTGAAAGAATTAAACGATGATACACAATTGATTTGAACTACATCTTAAAGCTGTACATAAGTTCACATTAGAATAAATTTACAGACATTGGCTCTGTAGTGCTACAAATGTGGGACTTCATATAGAAAACAACATTCTAACAGAACACACGTGAACCTATATACGCTCACCGCATTAAATTGGAGTTATAACAGTTCACATAGCCGTATTTCATTTCCACCATTTTGTTCTACTTAACCTAAAATTTTACCAAATAAATCTCCAAAATTATCATGCAGATTTAACACAAAATACGCAGTTAGAGCGATTGAGTTTTGGTTTCATGTTATAATTAATCACCGTAGTATAATTATAATGCCAATAAAATATCAAAAACGGAAAATTGTAGATATCCCCTTAGCCAGTTTTTAATATTTTAAAATGAATATCGCGTTTTTACAGAGGCGCGTGAATATTTTAGCTATAAATATGTATACATTTCACGATAAAGTTGCATTCCCATGGCATTATTAAAACAGGTAATTCCAGAGTGTTATCTAAATTTTTAACCATATTATAATATGTCCGCCGGAGTTAAAGTTCTGATGGCACACACAAAACCAAACTAAGAGTAAATTTAAAAATAAAGAAATAATTTAGGGCACACGTGAATTTTAGGTAACACTGGAGTACTTTTGTCGGATTTTATAACTGTAAAGGCTGTGTATTTAGCCACTTGTTACTCTTTATTACACTCGTGTGCGTTGGATGTGCGTCCCATATTGTGCCGCAAGTCAGCCTTAAGTCCGATGTTACTACTTAAACTGCTATTATAATGCTATTTTACTGCTAATGTACAGCCATAGTGAACTTAAGGCTGTCTAATTTGTGCCCAAACTAGTTCTACAAGAGCATTATATCTAGATAAAATGCTCTTAAGCAGCTGACTTACACAGCTTGTGGGGTATATGTGACAATTAGACATCTTATATAGAACCCCGAATGCTACTTGGGGTATGTGCCGCTAGTTTATTTTCGTAACAGTCACTATGTTTGTTATCCCCTCAGGTGATGACATCATGGGGGGCCATTTTCTTTAATGTGATTAGGAAAAACAAAATGGCCGCCATTTTTATTATTTTTTTTTATTTTTTCAAAAAAAATTTTTAAATCCTTCCTGTATGCAAATACCAGTCATTTGGTATCAATAAAGTCCTATGGTCTAAAAGTTAAAATTACATAATTTAAAATATATTCTACTGTGTTCGAACTGTATGCGAGGGAAAATACAAGTGGAATGAAATGATCTATGACAACTTTGTGGTGAATATTCTCGTATATAAAATAGGGACATTACGGTGATATATTTACAATACCAAAATAGAAAAAGTAAGAACTGTCATCCCATTTAAAAACGTTGATCTTATAAACCTTCTCCATTATTCAGGAAGTAAACTGGTCTTGAAAAACAACTGCAAGCATATCGCAAACACGTTAAAAACTTGAAAACATTTCTACGCTTGGAATGGCACGACAGACCCGTGAAGGGCCGTCTCCATAATTCATTGGGCCACGTGCGCCAGCGTAAGTGACGCACAAAGAAGATGGCGCGCAGTTGCCCGCGTAAATCAGCTGTGAACTTGACAGCAAGCGTTCTCCTTTTGTAAACATGGTAGCGCCGTTATTGGATGACAGAAATTGACTGAGTGCCGGGTTTAATATTGCAGAGACAGAGTTAATTAGTTCATTATCGAGTCTAAATATGGAGGATAAATTGCTGCAGATATTATTGAAATATTTGGCCATGTTTGTGTGATATCTTTATGGAAGAGTTGGTTTTTGGCATCGATGAAGGAACTGCTCGCTTGGTCAATTTATTCGTTCTACTCAATGCTAGGTCTTGAGTGTACAAGGAAATCTAAAGTGACAGAAGTCAAAAATATACTTTCTAGAAACTTAGTTGCGAACTATCATGAAAAGGTAATTTCAGAGATCTCAAGAATACGGCAATGAGGAAGAGTTTGCACATTATATCACGCTTACATTGTTAAAGTTGCTGTATCAAAATTAATAATTCTACAAGGATCACAAAAGGATTTCTTGATTTAACTCGAGATATTCTCAAAGAATCCCAAGAAAAGGTGAATAAGGAAGTGTGCGAGCCATAGATCACTTCAACTTTGTTTACGCGCAAGATTGCAGTCTCACATTCCTGCAACTTAGTACCATAGTAAAGAGAATAATCAGTACGTTATTTTCATAAAACGCCGACTGTGCGCCATAGTTTAGACAGGGTGTCCTAAAAATGACACGTCACAGTGACACTGGGGATAGGCCAGCACAAGAGGCATCGAACAAGCCTCACATGACCTCAGTAAAAGTTGCTCGGTTTTCAAGATATTGCCAATTTAAACTTTTTCTAAATTTTCACGTTTTTAACGCATGCAGGGACCATGTATGCGTTGCCATACGCACACACAATCAAAATGTCGACCCGTTTCTCAGGGCAAACAAAGAGACACATGCAAGCTGCGCGCCGTGCATTAGTTTGAAGATGAAGTACCGTGTACTCTTTACTATGTTAGTACAGTCGGCTTAGCCGTCATAACGGACGAATTCATTGCTTGCACGAGGAAGTTCGCTGGAACGCTGTCTAAATATTTAACCATCCGCGAACATGAGAGGAATCCCTCGCTATTAAGATGCCTGCGGCCGGCGTGGTTTAGGGCTTTTAGATCTGGACGCTGGGACCTGGATAAGACTGCCAAGGGGTCTTATCAATTATGGAGGCATGAATTGACAGCAAGACTTCTAAACTTGAAACAAAATGTAACTATTAACACAAAATATTTAGGACAAAAGAAGAACTTATGATGAATTTCATGATTAATTACCTAAAGAATTTCAAATTCACTCTTAATCTTGTTGTTTAATTTTGTTTTCAAAAATATTGTATTACACTCAACATTGATTACACTAGATTGATTTTGTGATATAAATACTAGGCATTCTTTTTGCAGCATGAAACATAAAAGCTCTGTTAAATCTAAGAGATTTGATAGTTTACCAGATCTTTTTCAAAGGGTTACAGTAGATACGGATGACCACTCTACAGAATTCAAAGATAACAACTGACCGAATTATTATTGGTCCTTTCACAACCGAAACTGATAACCCTACGAATGTCCTGCAAGCCGTTACTCCACATCACAGAAATAACCGGGAATGTCGCGCGCATAATTTTAGCGCACCTTTACGATGCGCTCGCGCATTTCTCGGTATCGAAAATCATAAACAGATGAGTGGTTAGGTACTGTCGGCGGCTTTGCAGTAAACCGGAGTTGAGGTTTAACAGCCCGTTCGGTTTTTACGAGGCCTCTTTTTGCGTTCGTTAAACGGTTTGCCGCACAGGGTGAAATTGTACGGCCGTTTTCATTTGTTGTTTTCTCGCAAGCTTTTTCAGTTAACAACACTTCTACTTCTACGTGGTTTGCTAAGCGGACTTAAATATGTTTTGTTCCTCATTATAATTCAGCAATTTTTTAACAGGATAAGAAATAAGTTACTTTTGGTTCTTTGGACTATTTTTAACAAGGTAAAGAAATAAGTAAAGCTTTTGAATAACCCATTCGTCACTGTCTCATAGCTCAGGACGACGATGCGTGCCATTAATGTGGCAACACGCAATTTATGAACACAAATCGTGCTTGTAAGGCAAACCAGTATTCTCCCACGCACTAAACCTTCAGTTGGTCTTTTTTTAGGCTCATCTCGATGCAGGAGCATCTAACATGCATCTGCTAAGTGCAACGACTATCTCGATTAAAATACCAAGACTTGCCAAAGAAAGCGAGTCACGATCACCGCATCTCGGTGCAAGAATGCAACCACATTTGCATGCGAGCGAACATATTTTCTGGATTTAAGCTCAGTTATTGCACTTACCGAAATCAATTAGTAATGGAATTGAATTCTTAAGTTTCTGATTTTAAGGCTCCATTTTGCATTTTGTCGGCGAACTTCAAGATGGGCTGTTGAGATAAGTCTGGTAGCAACATGAAGGGGCGAGTTGTACGGGTCAAATTCTTGTTCTTGTTTCATTATGATTATTCTATCTAAATTACTCTTTACGATTAGTACATACTTTGGCGGAGCTATCTTGAGCATTGCAAAGTAATTTTCTATAAATAGATCTCATTCTGTTGTTGATAGCGGTTTAAGTAGGTACACTGTCATAGTAGGTATTTTTTTTGGCCTGAATTCAACTGACTCTAAGAAAAACCATCTGGGGATGTTTGTCCACGATAACATTCTTGAAGAGGATTGGCGTGTGTAGAGCATACTTGAAATTTTATAATGTTAGCTTCCTCTGAAAAATGCCATTTAAAAAATGGCGTTTATTATACTATTCTAATCCTTGAGCCCTTTATTCCAAGTGTAATTCTGTGTGACTTACAGATCAGGAAAGTAGAACCGATTAGTTCAACTTTTCAAATGATTGATGACACATCGAGATCACCATATCTCGTCAATCTCTAGTGCCTTAAAAAGCCATCGCTGTTGGTCTGCATATCAATTTCCGCTGCAAAAACTAGGCAAGGCGATCCATTGCGAAGCGGGTTCGTCACTAGACTTAAATGGTAAGCAAGAAACTTTGCAAATTGTGCTTAGGCTTGGGAATGTTTATGTGAAAATCGGTGTCATTAGGATGAATGGATTATCATCATGTGAGGGATTTGTTAGAACTTTTTCGTGTATAAGGAATTTCATCAATATATTCAAGAAGGAGCGATATCCTTCAAGAACAATTGCTTTATAGTCACGAAGTCAGTCTCATCTTACTAAGCACATTTTTCATCACTGAAGAGACTGTGGTATACACATCAATAGAAAATCGTATAGATTTGCGTCGAGTTTCTACTTATCATCTTCGAAATTCAGTTGCCTGCCACAAGTTCTACAAAACCGAAATTCTTCACATTTGTAACAAGCAATAGGCAACTGTAACCGCTTATCATCAGGTTGGCTATAGGCTTGACCGCCAGCATCGTGGTATACAAATAAATACAAGTTTAATATTTTCCTCGTGATGAGTGAATCCGCTGCAATGTAAGACCGCGTCCTGTAAAAGTGGAATCACATAGTCCGAGCCATCATTACTTACTAATGACATTATTAATGTCATTACGAGAAACGAGCCGGTGCATCATTAGTGATGCATTCTGTATGGATGCAGCGAGGCGCGAGTAACGAGCCGACTTGTTTTGCCAGCTTCCGAATTGGTCTTACTCGTAGAAAGCCTACTGAGTTAGTGCTTCAACAAAATATTTCGTATATTTTGAACCCGTATTCCTAACCCAGTGGTTATTTTTTTTTCCTTATACGTCAGAAAGTGTAATGGTTGAAAGGGATAAAGAGTTATTAGCAATAGCCGACTTATTTATATGAGGCCGATTTGTACGAAATAATAATATAACGTCATGATTTGAAACATCTCTAAGAAAACTAATCTTAACTCCACCAATTTCAATAATTAAAATTATTAGTTTTAAGAAAAAAATCACTCGAAAATTTCTTAACGTAAATCCCACTTTGACTAATCAATGCTTACCATGCTATGCTACCACTTGTGGAATTCTTCACATAGATTCAATACTCAATCGTTTCAAGCCCCATACTGAGATTATTAAAAAGTAAAATCTTAACACAACGATAGCGAAAGAGTCTCACTTCTCGCTAATCTTTATACATTTAAATGTCGCCAACATTCTCCTGCCTTTTATGTCCGTTCAATGAAGATCGCTCAGATCCGTAGTGCTACAAATTGTTACGCGGCAGGAACTGCGATTAGAACCAGGTCAGTTAGCGAAGATCAGGACAGGAAAGCACTAGAGAAGGCCATTCTTTTTTTAAATCCGGCGATTGGAAGCAGTTAAATCGGTTTTAGGAAACATTAGCATTAAGCTTAGATAGTAGTACTTACTTAGTAGCGAAGGAATTGTGTGTGAAATCGTTACAAACAATAACAAATATGTCTCGCGGATATTTCTGTTCTAAACCACATTATAAAAGAATTGTACAAACAAATGTTTTTTTCCCAAATATAGCAAATTAGCAATTCAATTTTTTAATCACTGTCTGATTCTCATAATATATTTAGGTTTTAATTAATTTGGATCGCTAGATGGCGCTGTGTTAATAATAACCAGTAAGTAGGAATATTTTAAGCGACTTATGCGTTGGTATCAAAGCAACATTTTAGCTTTCTGTAGTTTTCAGGAGTACTTATTTAATTAATAATTTAATTTAAAATAGTAAAATCATAAAATTTTTGTCTAAACTAAATGCAAAGTGACTGAATATACCTAATACGTAGTCTCTGCTACGTAAATCAGCTAGCTTAATAATATATTAAATAAATATTGTTTATTCTATAATTGTGACTCGAAATCAAACTTTTCAATTTGACAACCTCGAACAAATAAATTATTAGCTTTAAAAGATTAAATAAAAGCTCCACGGTTCGAGAGCGAACTTCAATATCTCTGAACAAATGGTAATAATTAATGCATCTCCTAATGAATGCTATTTTTAACGAATCCGGCGCACTGGAGAGCGAGTAAGTAGGTCAGCTCTGGAATGCAACTGCACTCAAGATCTATTTGTGCATCTAAGGTGTGATTAATCATGATCAAATATACAGGTTGTTTGTTATCGCTGTATCCTGAATATTATTCCTGGAATTTCAATCATATTGTGATTGTAACACATTAAACATTACTTTATTAGATTAGAATAAAAATGTTATGATGACATACACATTTATTTACATTGATTTATGCCTGCATGAATGAACAGTTATATCAATATAATTATTTAAGTAAGTATTAGTCTTAACTACTGAAATGAATCTAATACCTACATTTCTATAGGAACATTTTCGCAATAATTAAATTCGCTAAAGCGAAATAATTATTCAGGGATAAATGAATAAGATACGTCGATCAACATATATTTTGAGATTATAACGGTGGAAATTCTTATTCTTCATAATTTTCATGAAAAAACTTTTTTAAAACTGTTTTTGGTTTTATGTAGGTACATAAATAATAAGTGTGTGCTGCAACTTTTTTTAAATAACTACCATGCATTTGTGAACTTATCACACCCTATATGTGTCCAGCATTCGTTTACACTGGTCAACACCTACCCAGTGGCGTAGCTAGGTAACCAAGGGCCCTGGGGCAAATCGAAAAATGGGGCCCCACTGCTATCTAAACTGGTTATGTTTTATCAAGTAAAAATATTAAATATACTAATAATTTAAAAATGCTTAGCTACTTTATCATCAGCTCTTTTTCGTGCACTGCAGGGCAGGTAATAAAAATATTAAACAGTAACAACACAAATTACAATTAATACTTGGTGTAGGTCTCGAGCAATAAAACGATATGGAAAAGATTCAAGGGTTTATTTTATAAAGTCCGGAGCTACCAACTGACTAAATAACAATCTGGGGGCACGGCAGTGCCCCCGCCAAGTCGAGCGCGAAGCAAACACTGCCGTACCATCCTTTACTGGAACCATTTCGCCGCATTTTCAGGTTCCTATTTGAGAACCACTGGATAAGACCAGAACGCAGAAATTTTCGTCATCTAGTAACCTATATTAACAGGCAATGTGATGTCCGTGCTGAGTTGCAGTCACTCGATGTTAGGAAAGCCAGTGGCCCTGACGGTATTCCAGCGTTGGTTCTTAAAATATGCGCAGCGGAGTTGTCTCCTGTACTCACACGCCTGTACCGCCTCTCGTACACCACTGGTATTGTGCCCCAGGCTTGGAAAGAGGCGAACGTTCAACCTGTTCCCAAGAAGGGGGATAGGTCCGACCCTGCTAACTACCGGCCCATAGCCATAACCTCTGTACTTGGAAAGGTGTTTGAGCGGATAATCAACTCCCAACTTGTCCGCTACCTAGAGGATCACTCGCTGCTACATGACCGACAGTATGGTTTCAGACAAAAACGGTCCACGGGTGATCTTCTAGCGTACGTAACGCACCTCTGGGGGGAGGCTATGGAGAAGCATGGTGAATCTATGGCTGTTAGCCTGGATATTGCCAAGGCTTTTGACCGTGTTTGGCATCGCTCGCTTCTTTCCAAGCTTCCGGCATATGGTCTGCCAACTCGCTTATGCGTCTGGATTGCGGGATTTCTGGAGGGTCGCAGGATTCGTGTCCTCTGTGATGGACGCGCTTCTCGCTTCCTCCCAATAAATTCCGGAGTGCCTCAAGGTTCCGTACTGTCGCCGACTTTGTTTCTTCTGCATATCAATGACATGTTATCACTAGGTAATATTCATTGCTATGCGGATGACAGCACTGTCCACGCACGTTATTTCGGAAGACCTGCGGCTAAACAGACCGAAACCGAGGAAAAGAGGAATCTTCTTGTCGCCGAGCTTGACGAGGTCCTGGACTGCATTGCCAAATGGGGTGCCAGCAGTCTCGTCGAGTTCAATGCCAAGAAAACACAGGTGTGTGTGTTCTCTGCGAAAGCTTCTTCTTCCTTTCCCATCCCACTCTTCAGAGCACGCCCTTACCAATACAGGATAGCCTAAGCATCCTTGGCATCGATGTTCGTAGCAACTTGAACCAACGGGAATATATCGAGAGCGTCATCAGAACAGCTTCCGTAAACTCGGAATCCTGAACAGAGTGAGACGATTTTTCACTCCGGTGCAGCTTTGTCTCTTATACAAGGCACAGGTTCGCCCGTGTGTGGAATATTGCTCTCATCTCTGGGATGGTTCCGCAAAGTACTTATTGGAGGCTCTTGACAGGTTGCAGCGACGTGCTATCCGTATTATCGGTGATCAAGAGGTGACTAAGACCCTAGAACCTCTTCAGTTACGTAGAGACGTTGCCAGTCTTAGTGTTCTCTACCGTCTCTATAATGGGGAATGCTCTGAAGAGTTATTCCAACTCATCCCGTCCTCCCCTTTCCACTCCCGAACAACACGCGCCGGACTGCGTTGCCATCCCCATACCATCCAGACACTGGTGGCCCGTACCAAGAGGTATAGTTCCTCTTTTTTGCCCCGTGCCATTAGGGCATGGAATGCCCTTCCGGCTCACGTGTTTCCTTCCTCCTATAATCCTGGGCTTTTCAGGCGGGGCGTGAAGCGGCATCTATGCAGGCCTTCGGGGTGAGGGTGACTGGCTCAATTGGTATGATCTATTGAGCCAGTCAACCTTACATTTGGACCTCACTTCCGCTTACCATCAGGTGGAGTGAGGTCATCCTGACTGCCTCTTTATAAAAAAAAAAAAAAAAACTTAAAATCCAAAATTTCAAGTCTGTAGGTCATTTAGTTCCGAAGTTAAGCGAAAGCAAAGTTTCGCATTTATGGCAGACACTCACTCATTCACTCATGATCATCATAATAGAACTAGTGCTTCCCATAAACTCAGAGAGCTGAAATTTGGTACAGATTTAGGGTTTAATGGCCACCTAAAGGGAAAACTATAAAAACTAGGATAATCGAAGATCTGGAGTACCTGGTTACCTGGGTACCCAATTAGAAAACACAAGAGCCCAGCCAAACTAGTAGAGATCGACATACCGCCTTTACAAAAAATATTCAACTTGGTGGGCCGCTTCATTTGATGTCAAAAATCGAAGGTCTGAAGTATCTGATGAAGAACCCTTAGTTGATCTCAGCTGTATTAGAGATATGCTAACGCCTCATTTTACTATTGGTACTTAAAAACGACTGTCAATGCAAAAAACTGTATCAAATAGGAAAATCTAATAACATAAATCAATATGCCCACGTTTCTACAAACAAAAGTGAAATCCCACCAAAACATTCTGTAAAAAACTAGCCAAGTCTCGATGGAGCTGCTTGTTTTTCTCTAAAAAGTAATGAAATCTAGACAAGGTCGGGCCAAGTTCCTTACTGCGATTTCTTTATTATTATAGCTAATGTTGTGTGACTTGGCCGTTGAAGGGCCAGACGGCCAAACGGTCGTAAACTCGACTTCAAAGGGCCAAAATGAGACACTAGCGTCCAATTACCAATACTAGTATGGGCTAATATCTCGCTTAACAAACATAGGTAGTTACAACAGATATGTATAACATTACGTGTAAACAAAATTGACTTGTACCCACTAACGTATAAAAAATGTTCAACGGCAAAGTTACACAGCATTAGCTATAATAATAAAGAAATCGCAGTAAGGAACCTTAGACTTGGCACGACTTTGTCTAGATTTCATTGCTTTTTAGAGATAAACAAGCAGCTCCATCGAGACTTGGCTAGTTTTTTACAAAATGTTTTTGGTGGGATTATACAGGGTGGAATTTTGTAATGCCACCTGAAGGGGAAGTACTCTTAATACTGTAGATAGAAAATTTTACTCAAAGGAAACATTCCTTTATTTTTAAAAAGAAAGAAAACTGCATTCAAAGATTTTAAAAAAAATCTTGCCGCACCCGGTAATCGAACTGACGAAAATCTGTAAAAGTTGCACCCTGTACTTTTATTGCATCGATCGTTAGGGTCAATTATAAGGATGAAATCTCTCTTACAAACTTCATAAATTAAATGAAAGAAAAACAACGAAATTTTAAATTATTTTAATTGTTTCCAAAAAATGGTAAACTTACTTATTAAAAATTCGAAATGGGCTCCATTTTCTTGGATACACAAATTTATTCATAATCTAACGATTTCATTTCTAGTAACCTTTAACCCCTCAATCCCGAAGCGGCACCCGAGTGCCGCTTTTTCTTTTTATAATTTTTTACGCGGCCATTAACGTGTCATTTTAATGGATGAACGACGTCAATGATAATTATTAATTAATAACATAAGTTATCAGATGGATCTTTGAGTAAAAGTCCTTTAACTTGACCCATTGAATTAATAAATTGAAGATTTCATTGCTTTCATTTCATTTAATTTATGAAATTTGTTAGAGAGATTTCATTCTTATAATTGACCCTAACGATCGATGCAATAAAAGTACAGGGTGCAACTTTTACAGATTTTAGTCAGTTCGATTACCGGGTGCGGCAAGAATTTTTTTTAAAATCTTTGAATGCAGATTTCTTTCTTTTCAAAAATAAAGGAATGTTTCCTTTGAGTAAAATTTTCTATCTACAGTATTAAGACTACTTCCCCTTCAGGTGGCATTACAAAATTCCACCCTGTATTTACAATCTTTTTCTAGCTTTAGTTTTCGCAAAAGTATCAATGACTTCAGTTAAATCCACGCTTTAGCTTACTTACTCCTGATACAGCATTAATTTTTTTATCGTTCTCGAAAAAAAAACTTGACTCGAATTCACAATAAAACGCACATCGATGAATAATAAAACGCACATATCGCTATCCGTCAAGTTGACAACACTGCCAACCCACAGAAAGTATTTAGGGGAATTCCGAAGGTACAAAAACTTTCAAATTTCTCTCAACTGAGTTGCCATGATTAAAGTCGGGTTGCAACGTCCTGTCATTTTTATTTTGAAAATGGGAGAAATTTTCAAAAGTTCAGTCCGATCGAGATTTTCTGGTAAGAGTTCAAGGGCCCCCTGAGCTTGAGGGCCCCGGGGCACTGCCCCGCCTAGCCCCTGGGTAGCTACGCCACTGCACCTACCGCTAACAATTTGAAACATGTTATGATGCATTTGGTTATGATGCAATGCTGAATGCATTTAGATGAAAGGATGCAAAAGTTTACTAGGAAGTCATATGAGAAATCATTTCATTTCAAATTAGAGCGACTTCTCTCTATGACATTTATGAATATTTATTTGTTATTAATATTTGTGGTACCTTCGTTTTTTCTGATCGCCATGTGGGGTCGTTCCGGCTCGTGGCATCAAGCCAGGTTCATCCTTTTTGTGTGAATGAAAAACTGGGGGAGTTTAGTGGGTAGTGGAATAAACGTAGGTAGTCCCGAGTCTCATATAGTGCTTAAAAGCTTCTTTGCGAAAAAAAATGTATAGGGACAAAACTGTTTATTATTAGCCCAATACGTTTCAAACTTATACCGACGATAAGTTAATTAGATCTTAACTTATCGATTCCATTACCTAAGAACAAAGGAATCTACCGTATTCACGTATTAATTTAGCGAAATTCCTTCGCACAGGCTAACCATTACCCATTGGCTTCGGATCTAGCATGAAAACTGGATTATGTTAATTACAATGAGATTTGTATCTGAGATTTTACCGCCTATTATACGAGATAACGAGTGTGTGGCACGATACCTGAAAATAGACCTTCTAACGCCTCAATGTTTTAAGTAGAGAATGCAATCGTCTAGGTACATCATAGGAGTTATTGAAGTTTTTATATGATACCCTTAAATTTTTTATTTTCTTGGTGGGCGAATTGAACTATTTTAATCGGGAATTCGGGATACGCTTTGCCATAAAAAGAATGTGGCAAGTCCAAAAAACAGTTGGTATTTTTTTTTACAAAAGTAGATTCTTGTGCTCATTCAAATTCAAATTCGGCAATTTTTTTATTTAACGTCTCAATTGTAAAGCAAAGGTTATTTATAACCAGTTTTACCCTCTCATATCTCTTTTGATAAGTTAAAAAATATATTTCTTAAACCCTCACTAAATATCTATGATATGAAAAAATACTGTAATGCTTTTCAATAACATTAAAGTATGTATTTTATTTGTAATCCTATACGGTCGGTAATCTTTTAAGTCGGAAGTGAAATTTTTTAAAGATATTTTTTCTTGTCAACAATAAATGGTAGATAGTTGCATAAATAAAGTGTTTTGATAAAGAGCTGCAGTTAACCATCCAAAAAGTCACATGTTGCCGACCCCTTCGAGTCATGCCTTGCTAGGACGTCACGGCTACCGTATCCAAGCAGTTATTGAAATCTATGAAGCCTACTACACTTGGTGTGGCAACGTTGTCAATTTTGACATTCCCATACTATGACTGACAGGATACGGTAGCCGGCGACATCGCCATGGCGTCATAATAAATGTTTTTTCTTTCTTTCTTTCATATTGAGACAGGGCTCTTTTACCTAAAGGCGTCCTGCCACCGCCTCGTCCTTTGCGTGTGCAAGCGCCGGGCGGACACACCGCATTCGTTGCGTTTTTACGCAGGCCCGAACGTGCTCGCCTTCGGACGATGAACTCAAATTGCGGACAGATGACTCATATCAGGACGATATTTTAGTATTAATAAAAATGTCCCACAGGGTAAAGGCCTCCGACATTGAAATTTTATGTCCTGCGATTCCCATGGCAGCGTTTCTGAGAATTGTCTTGCTTTCCATGTCGCCCGTGAACACCTCGATGGTCTAGATGGTTTAAGTACCAGGCAACGGAATAGTTTCAATTCCCGGTTCGTTCAAAGTTTGTGTCGCATTACAACTCGACTTTTGACTGGCCCGATGGCGCATTTGGTAGTGACCCTGCCCTATGCGCCAGGGGTCGTGGGTTCGAATCCCACCCAGGACAAACATTTATCTTTATCCGGCTCGAAGGACCACGCGTTGTTGGGGACTGAAGGAAACACAGGTTGGATTCTTGCCTCCTTATTCCTTCGAATCGACGACCATCAAGATAAATGTAAGAAGAACAGCGAATAAAGAAGCAAGAATCCAACCTGTGTTTCCTTCAGTCCCCTATGCAAAAAGCATTAAATAGTGTGATACTTTTCCATGTCATTTCGCAGACCCCCCATAATGCTGTGCCCGTCAATGACTATAATGGAGGACACCAGCTCGTCCCATTGGGGTGTGAAGATGAGACAGAGAAGGGGAAGCAAGGACGCTTTTTGTTTTACATAATAATCTACAATCATGTCAGTACTATTATCGCCCGTTGCCTTCTAAAAGCAGCAATTATTGTGTTTTTGTCCCATTGATGATTCGACTTTAATTGGCAAGACTAGCAATTGATTTGCAATGACCACCTACGCCGTAGATAAGGCTTAGGTTAGTAACTACGAATTACTATAAACCCTTTTGTTTTACAAATCATGCTTATGCTAACTATCGCTTTATAGGGAACAAAGGGTTGGCTGCTTGAGTTAGTTAAGAAATATAAAGAAGTCTACTGACTTACTTTATGTACTCATA
Source organism: Mecyna flavalis (assembly GCA_949319885.1). Classification (NCBI taxonomy): domain Eukaryota; kingdom Metazoa; phylum Arthropoda; class Insecta; order Lepidoptera; family Crambidae; genus Mecyna; species Mecyna flavalis. The sequence goes on from OX439430.1 coordinate 18,724,474, forward strand.
ATAAGAAATAATTTTATTTTGGGCAATATCACACACATTGATTTGTTAAGGATACCAGAAACAGCAATTGTGTTAAGGATATCAGAAACAAAGAAGATATGTACTTAGGTATCACGGATATACCTAAAACATCCAGACACTAAACACAAATGTTAAAAATAAATATGGCCATTATACTTACCGTCCTATCAAGTGGGCTACATGCTGAGTCGTAAGCCTTGTTGTAAAAAACCTGGACTAAACGGAAAACGTTTAGCTCAGTTTCAGTCTGAAAGTAACAATAAAGGCAATAGTGCTTTAACAAAAGGACCACGTTAAAAGTTACTGAAAGACATTTAAGACCGCATTCACATAAAACTGCCCCACTTAGTGCATTGAACTAATTCTAAAGCACCACAAAAGAGCCATTGATTTATTAAAACCATTAAAACAGATATTTGTTCTAAAATAAATAAATCTGAAACTATAATTAATATCAATTAATGTCAACGTTAAGTGCTGAATTATTTTTCGGAACCAAAATAAACGTATACAAATTTGATACTAAAACAGAGGAAATAAGGATCAAAAGAGATTTCTGTAGTTTGGTATATCGTGGTGATAAAACTTTTCTGTCCCCAGTGTATGCGAGATCAGAAACTTTGGTGTGGACAAACATTCAATATTTAAAATATCGTAAGTCGTAATTATATTTTATGGCAAATAGCTCATAGTTCGTACCAAAGACAGGTTTTGCAATTATGATGTTCAAGGTATTAAAATCAAAGAAATAGAAAGAAAATTAGAAACTTGTCTCTTCATGTACTTAATTAATTAGGTATTATAAAACCTTAGAGTGAGTCGAGTTTACCTATTAAGCCCCGGAGAGCTCCTTCTTGGCTGGTGGTGATGTTAATTTAACTTGAACAAAAATAATTGTGAAATTTAGCAACCGTCAACGACATTCCAGTAGAACCTAATTGAATTGAAAATGCGTATATGAAAGAAGATAATTATGTATTGAGTGTCCGAAACACAAAAAAACCTACGATTTACGGTTACTGCAAGCTAACATTTATACTGTGAAGTCGCTGTTAGATGCAGGAAATTGAATAGAGACTTCCTGCACTTTGATCCCGAAGCATCATCGTATTAGATAAATATAAAATTATGAAAATTCAAAGGTTTACATATTATTATGTTACCGGCCAAACCCGATTTCAGGACAAACTAGTTTGGCCTAGGCTAAACTAGTTTGTCCTAAACGCGATAGAATAAACTAGTATAGCCTAGGCCAAACTAGTTTGTCCTAAGCCCGATAGGATAAACCAGTTTGGCCTAGGCCAAACTAGGTGTAAATACGCACGCTCTAAGATAAACTGGTAGGGGGAAATCAACTCGGATGGATATAGGTTAGAAGGCTAAGCCTTACATAGGTAACATAATTATATGTATAGGTAAACAATACAACTTTAAAAAACAGATGAGTGTCGATTAGGAATTTGTGAACAGTTGACATCCGAAAAGGTAATAATAGGACAAGCTTGTTTAGTTGAGATTTGATGTCACTGAGTAGATTTGAAAATCTTAAAATGTAATAAATATTCTATCCATATATAATGTTGCCCATTGACTTGATCTTTTGATGGATGCAAGGGGTCGAACTCAAACCGCGTTTTATTAGAATTTTTACTGCGAGGTATGGTCACTGGGTAAACTTAAATCTACACAAAGACAACACCTGGCAAATAATTTTTTTATTAAACACAAAATGAAAAATGGCTTCAATTGGATACTAAAGGTGGTTAAATGGGTTATAATATGCATTATTTGCCTCAGAAAATATGCTACAACCAGAATCTTCGACTGGATTCAGCATGATAACTATCTTAATATCCGGTTATGATAATAAATAACATGAAATGAAGTTTAAAAGTAATGATACTGCTACGATAAGCTGATTAAAGCAAATATACTAGAATCTTGTATAAATTGCCGTAAAGCCTGTATTACTTTAAGTACGTACCTTGGTGCGAAAGCTAGCATGAAAAAGTAAGAATAGGTTATTTTTGAAGAAGATTTGAGAAAATTGTGGTAAAAGAACTAGTTATTTGTAAATAATATTGTCTTCATGTAATTCAAATAAAAATATTGTTTTCATTTAATTCAAATAAGACTTTTAATGGAAAAGTAGCAAAATCATCTACATTCAATCTGCATAATATTATTTAAAGTACAATAACAACTAAATTTCAGAACAATTTAAAAAATATACATCTTTTTTCAATAGTAATTTTGCTTTTGATCCTAAATGTGTGATAATAAAATTGGCGTTATTTTTACTAATTTAATTTTATGCAAAATACTATTTCTCTAATCTTTAAAATACGCAACCTCGACGCAAAAATCGACGTGGTACAGTCGAATGAGTCGTCTATGAAAATGACTGGTTGACGTAACCTTGATTCTTTTCCTGAGTAACACTTTGCGGTTTTGACAAAAACATCATCATAACTGAATGCCGGAATACAAACGTGCCTAATGAAGTTATTACGGTTAGAACAATAGTACGTTATGTCGTGAACGAAAACGCGATTTTGCTGTTTCCTGAATCATTATCGTGTTTTTAATTAGGGTTCTGTCAACTGGAAGAAAACTTTTGAAGTATCAAGTGAGCTTTCAATTCATCTATCTAAAGATAACATTTGTATTTCATCATGTCTCTTTATCGCAGTCATTAGTTAAGTAGTAGAGCTGTAATGTAATAAAACTTCTAAAGTATGTGTTTTCACTGCAGTATTTTGACATTTGCACGGAAATCAATGTCTGTGAAGTACTTCCTGATAACCTAGAATGATGACATTTGGCAAGAGAGTCAAGGCAATGCCGAGTATAGGGAAACATCTGATAAGCGTAAAATAATTGGAGTTACATTACAAAAAATATTTTTGCATTTTTCCTCTGTTCGAAACCCTCAGCTTAGCAAGCCCTACTTACACTTGGCGAGTTATATTAATGACGCGCCGCGACCTCTTTGCCACCGCAACTTCTTATTTCTTACTTGGTTATTACCATTCATGACCCTTGGGATATTTCCATCTGGAATCAGGTCTAGTTTACTATTAAACTTGAGTTCATAGACGTGGCTTATCGAGTAGTCACTCGATAAGCCTCGTTTACAGTCGTAAATAGATATACTTTTGGTATAGATTCAATGAAAAAAATACTAAACGCAAATTCGTAAACAAAGCTTTTGAGAAGAGAAAGGACAGAAAATAGTTTTGAACTGCAGCTACAGCAAAGGAAGAAAGATCAAAGATTTATGAGATTGACCTTACTCATGATTCTGATAACGAATAAGGAAGTATTGATGACGTAGGTACAAAAACCAATGTCAACGGATTTAGTGAATCCTTCAAAAACAAAACAACACTCGCCCATCCCAACATTTAAAGCAAGTCATTCAAGATCCATACAAAAACAGTAATTTACAGAAATAACGTGTACCATTGTTTCAATCGCAATGCCGACAATTTCATAACGAATTACGCTCAAGGATAGCAGTCTAATTTCACACCCCACCGAACTACTAATCCGAGGGAAATACGCGAATACACAATGATTGCCCACTTTTTACTGTGTTTTTTGTACAAGTTGATTGATGAACTAGTCACTGGTTATCGTTGTGAGGACGGATGATGAGATCTTGCAATGAGGAATCCGAAATAAGATGTCAATGTCGACAGTACTGTTGGGACAGATTTCGAAAAATGTAGAAAACAAGTAAATATTAAGACAAATACTAACAAGTAAATAGAAGACTGAATTGGCTTGTACCCGCAGAGATCATCTTTGAAATAATGGGTTATTTAATAATTGAGTACAACGATAGTTACAACTTGCAAAAATGCAATAATTAACAAGTGCGTGCAATACATATAACCTATTTGTACTATCAATCAAAGTGTTAGTTTCAATATAATAAATGCTTACTAAAATTAAAGAGACGATTTAATATTTTCAAACAAATCTGGACAAAAAAGAATGAAAGCAGAATACCTACTTAATTAAAAGCTTTTCTATTTACAATGTACGCTAAACAATAATGTCGGGATTGTGTGTATGTGTGCCAAAATTCATCTCATGCCACGAAATCAACGAATGTAACCTTACCTTCGTAATCTAGTTTGAGAATTAGTAGATAATTTATTAGACGTGAAACACGTATTCGGGCTGTCTAGCAAATTTCCACAAATCACAAAAACAGATTCACCTAGCGATATCACTTTTCATCTATGTCATTTATCATCTATTCTCGCGTGGTCGATTTAACACGTCCACTGATTTGACACTACAACCCATTATAAGCCGTATTGCTTGCACATTTGGTCGAAAAATGCATTTCAACTTGATGATGATGCACACTGCCCGACTTTAACGAGAAACACAGAGTCATGGCTACAAATTATAAATAAATCTATCGCACACTTTCAGTTTTTATCTACTTTCCTATTTTGGTAACATGTCGGAGTCATGGGTAGATTCGATCTCTGATTCAGTGCGTGCGTCTAATTTCACTATTTATCGTTTTTACGTTTAGAAATAAGCGTAATATTTACGCAAATTCACACCAGGAAAGAAGCACCTAAAACTGAGCTTTTGAATTTCCCAAAGTTAACTTTATCAAAATCAAAATCAAAATATTCTTTATTCATGTAAACTTGTATCAAGTATTTATGAATCGTCAATTACAGAGTGACTCTACCACCGGTATCGGAATGCAGTCATCTGCCGAGAAGAACCGGCAAGAAACTCGACAGTTACTCTTTTTCATCGCCATGTTTGTTTACAATTTGTTTGTTACAATTACTGATTAGTTTTAGAATACCAAGCCATACAGTATAAAGTATAAGAATGAGACTATAATCGAGAAAAATCCGTGAGCCCTGGAAGACCAGTGCCCAAAGGTGGCACCTGCAGCACAAGTATGACGTATGTGCCAGCCATAATTTCACTCAACCATATTAGAGGGAATGTAACCACCCGACACATAACGCCACCACCCCAAGCACATTTTAGCGAGCATGACCGCCAAGGTTACAAACTCTTCAGGATTATTTGAATGAAAAATAAATTTAATTTTATTGAATTAAAACATTTAATGTGTTACTGTATAGCAAAGTTAACATTGTTGAGTTATTGTTGATGAGTTTATATTATTGGCATATTTGGCTTTAGTTAAACAAAAAGTTATTTATCATCGATGAGGGGGTACTGATTATAAGTGATGTTGGTACTGTGGCACGGTGGAACTTCCTCCAGCTATGTTTCCAAACCAGTATGACATAAGATCCTTTAAAACATCTTTTTTTCTCAAATCACGGTAAAACATTTGTGATCTTGGATGTGCTAGTGTGTACTGTGTATCGATAGAAAAGATTACTTTAAAACTCTCTATTATAAAAAAACGGTAGTTTTTAGTAGAATACACAGCGGAAGTATATAATAACGTACATTATAATCTCCGAATCATTATTTTCCCAGTAAACATAAACGCAACGTCAGTAATTGTTAACTTCTATTGATATTGCCGTGCCATAATCAAACTGCAAAGTATTAAGTAACAAAAGAAGGAAGCTCTGCAAAAGAGACACTCAACCGTCGTCGAGGTTATTCAATAATACCATAGTTGTGAGTAAACGACGCCATAAAAATAACAGTCTTGTAAGGAGGAAACGAGCCGAACACGCGACGTCGCGTTATGCAATACTGCACCAAAACTCTCGTGGCGTTAGCCTACTTCACTCGCTCAATAAAATCGGACCTAACGACCTACTAAGCCCTGATTTTGACAAGGAATTTTCTCGTCCAGCCATTCCCTGATTGCCCACTGATTGAATAAATTAACTTCGAACAGGTCCGATAATGGAATGTAATAATTTCCGATGTTAGCTGTAAATTGATATCTGAAATCCGTTTAAGAGGGTTAACGAAAAATGCGTCGCGTCGAGTTTTCGAATTTCGGGTTTCGCGCATGCGCGCCAGGTCAAGATAAGCAATGTCTTGCTGTAGTCAAAGTAATCACTTTGATCCTTTTCAAATAATATTTCAAATAATATACCAAATAGTGTGTAGTTTTTATATTATATCCTTACATAATCATAACAGGGCATAAGTAAGTGTGTGTTGTTAGATAATGGGTAAAATATTTATCAATGTAGTAAACATTGACAATATCTTACTGTTTACATGAAGTACCTAGATTTTTTAAGAGTAGCCAATTAATACTAATAAAGTAATCCTTCCCAAATGTGTGTGTAAATACTTACTTACCTAATAAAAATTGTTGACATATTATGTATGTAAGTCTTTTAAGTATGACCATTCGATACGTAATTTAGAAATAAAATACCGATTTCAGAATACCATTTTTATAACAATCTGATTTACACCTATAGACCGTTTAAAGTCAAATGTTAACATCCCATTTGAATAAAGCACATCACATTTTAAGTGTGCCTACTATGTATTACAAAATTGTTCTGTTCAAATTTCGTTTACAAAATAAAAGTAAATATTTTAATCAAGTAACAACTATGTATTACAAATGACATTATGTACACTAATCAAAATGTGTGTTACCTGTTTATATGAATAGAATTACATTTTAATTTAAAATGAATAACTTTTATTCAGTTTAGGCTGATACAGCACTTGTGAATGTCAAAGAAGCTATGCCACCGGTTTGCAAACCCTAAGCCGGGAGGGTTTACTATTGTATGACAAAAAACGTATGACAAAAGATCATTTTACAAACAACGTTTGAAAAACTAATCATTTGACAAACTTTCATTTCGCAAACATATTACTTTAAAAACAATAATTTGACATAATACAGGTTTCGCAAATGTTAAACTTAGAAAATTATTTAACTGTTAAAATTATATTTTAAAAATAATCACATGACTAAATAATTCGAACTCACTTCGTTCGTTTCATAAAACCACATTCGTATTTTAATGACCTTCATTATGCAACAGTCACATAAATAACTATTTAAATACAGTAGAATCCGTTTATTATGACTCCGCCTATATTGACCAACCCACGGGACCAATCGGTTATTATGACGTAATTACACTAAGAAGTTTGGTTTTCATATAAAATCTTTGTTAAAATGTCGGATACAATGACTTTGGTTACAGTGACATGTCGCTTATTATGACCTATTTTTAATAAATTGTCCGGTTTTAATGATTGTAAATGATTCGTATTGTTCGTTGATTTCCGACGACGTTTGGCACGCGGCTCGTTTTTGTTTTAAATCCAAGTGAGTAGTTGACACTTGAAGGTCATGCATTGTTTTTAGTGATATCCTGTGAAAAAAATGTCATCTCAACGCTGTAAAACATTTACAATTGAGGGGGAAAAATGGAGAATCATACTCATACAACCGCATCAAGGAATCGTTCAATTGAACCCTTTTGGTTTTAAAACATTTAAATTTAACGATTCGAAAACCGCGACAAGAAATTAACGCATTAATTCTTAAAATATGTAGTTTTCAAATCATGAGAAACAAAAAAATAAACTTTTTTTTTACAAAACGCTTTTTATGACGTCCACTTATTATGACGCGTTTGTCAATTCCCATCGATGTCATTATAAACGGATTCCACTGTAGTTTAGCTTTATTTCCCACTAGCGGTTGCCCTCGCGGTTTCACCCGCGCGTAATTTCCTTTTTTAACTCCCCCCCTTCCCCCTCCTATCCCCCTACCCCCTCATATTCCCCTACCCCATCATATTCCCCTTCCCCCTCCTATCCCCTTACCCCCTCATATCCCCCTACCCCATCATATCACCCTTCCCCCTCCTATCGCCCTTCCCCCTACTATCCCCCTTCCCCCTCCTATCGCCCCTCCCCCTCCTGTTCCCCTAACCCCTCATATCCCCCTTCCCCCTACTGGCTCCCTTCCCCCTCCTATCCCCCTTTCCATCATATTCCCCTTCCCCCTCCTATCCCCCTTCCCCCTAGTATCCCCCTTCCTCATTTCATCAAACTTCCCTCTCCTATCCCCCTTCCCCGTCCTATCCCCCCTTCCCCCTCCTACCCCCCTTCCCCGTCCTATCCCCCCTTCCCAATCCTATCCCCCTACCCCCTCATATCCCCCTACCCCATCATATCCCCCTTCCCCCTCCTATCCCCTTACCCCCTCATATCCCCCTACCCCATCACATCACCCTTCCCCCTCCTATCACCCTTCCCCCTACTATCCCCCTTCCCCCTCCTATCGCCCCTCCCCCTCCTATTCCCCTAACCCCTCATATCCCCTTCCCCCTCCTATCCCACTTCCCCATCCCATCCACCTTCCCCCTCCTATCCCCCTTCCCCATCATATCCCCCTTCCCCCTCCTATCCCCCTTCCCCCTACTGTCCCCCTTCCCCATCCCATCCAACTTCCCCCTCCTATCCCCCTTCCCCGTCCTATCCCCCCTTCCCAATCTTATCCCCCTTCCCCCTCCTATCCCCCTTCCCCCATTAAAGTATCCTATGTCAGTCTCCTGGGTCTAAGCTACCCCTCCACTTATTTTCAGCCAAATCGGTTCATCCGTTCTTGAGTTATAAATAGTGTAACTAACCCCACTTTCTTTTATATAATAAGATATATAATATATTATATAGATATAGATATTACATTTTTTATCCAATTAATGTAGTGTTTATTATTATAATATTATCATAAATTCATAACCATAGTATTATAAAATATTTACTCAACAAAGTACTAAGAAGTGTCGGCTGCGCTTTAAACTGTACCACGCTACGTAAATCAGCGATGTTTGCGGCACAGCCGTTTCTGGGTACGAGCGACATACGTCCTGCCTCTGAAGAGCCCGGCGGCTGACTAATTTGAAATGTTTTGCGCGGAGTGTTTTATAGCAGTTTAAAAAAATGTCTATAAAATAAATTGTGCATCATTATATAGGTTTTATGTATTCAAACTTAAGATAATATGTTCTTCTTTTAAGTTAGACTAAAAACTTTTTGTAAATTAAAGAAATTAATGGTAAATTTTGCATGTTTACAACAGTGATTTCTTTGTAATTTCGCTGTAAATGGATTTGAATTTCGTATGAAAATAATCTCAAATTTAACTCATACCCCATCTAACTATTTGCGTAATGATATGTAGACTTGCATAATAAAGTAAAATGTCCTATTTTTACAATGGTATTAGAACAATTGAGCTTCGAAATCGATGTTAAAAGTGAAGTTTATAAAACACTGCTCGGGTAAATTGTCAGTATTCACAAATACTCCATAGAAAGAAAAGTGGTATGGGCTACGATTTTAGACAAAGATACTGTTTATAATAATTTGTGAGTCGCATGTTTCTTAGATCACGTTTTCATAGAAAATATCTCGTTGAAAACTGCCTATTTTGAGTCAAAACGGCAATCGAATCGTTAAACAGTCTTAAGGGTAATCGTGGAACGGTTGGCGTTAAAATTTACGTGCAAACCGATTGCATCATTTCGTACCCTCGTAGCCCAGAAGAGAGACGGAAGAGATTAAGACATGATAAAGTAAAATATGAACCAAATAGTGATTTAAAATCCTTGATATTGGGTACACGTCGTGAGGTATGCCTCAAGTCTATAGGACGAGACTAAAAGTTAAAAAAAGATTAGTCTCGCTAAAACTTGAGAACGGCTGAACCGATTTGACTAATTTTAGTCTTGAAATATTTGTGAAAGTCCCGGAAAGGTTTAAACGATGGAAAAATATGAAAAAATTGCGAGGAAAATACTAAAGAAAGTGATACGAAGTTCACCGGGTCAGCTAGTTATAAAATAAAAACGACTGAAGAAGTAAACTGCAACGTCATATTAGAGGTTTTGTCTATTTTGGCATAATTAAGAATGAGTAAAATTTTGTTCAATGGAAGTTTTCGAGTATTGAAAATGATGTTAAACGAATATTCCATTTCAGTGCAAAGGTCTTACAGGTGCTAATAAATCTAAATCGAAATTAGATCGCAACATCCTGCGACTGAAGGGTACTGACAATCCATTGAGGGATACTTCACCGCTTAATGTGCTGCCATACTGTCGTCTTGTTTGATCTTCGAGCCTTTCATTGTTAAGTAAACTAGCTTTTGTGAGTAATGGTAAGTATATCTTATTTTAAAACCACTTATAAATTAATTGTGCTTTGAATTTCGATCTCATTAGATTGAGTATCATAAGAGGAAAGACTAAGGCCGTTTTTCCATACAAACGTATTCCCCTGTTTCCTCCCTGGATAATGCCACTAGAGAAATAGTTTTTTTTCCAAAAATCTATGACCACTATTTGCATGTCCGTATGTTTTCCTTTTTTTCATAAATTAATAATTAAAAGAGATATGAACCTTCAAAAACCTAAAAAAATGACCAGATTTTCCGCTGTGTTAAAACATCCAGAAAACAAATTTAACTAGATTAAATAAAAAAAAGAAAACATAGGAACACGGCCAAAGCCTTTCTTTAATTTTTGATAAAAAAAGTAGTTAAATCGGTCAAGTTTTGGAAAAGAAATCAGGGGACTACGAAACGTTGATTTTAAAGGTATTTTCGCTCCAAGCTGCAGTTGTCTCTATCGCGCTCTGCGTGGGATGTTCGGACACTGCGCGACAGCAATAGATTTTACAAATACCTATTTTTCAATTAGGGTGTATCGCGATCCCGTAGGACCTTAAACATTTCCAGAATAAATTCAGTCTTGTTTTACATTTCACTATATCGGGTATTTGTATTAGCATGAATTGAGACAAAAGGAAATTGAGATTAGAACCGTTCCATTACTAACCCAAATACATTATTCTTCTAAACCGATCCTGCAATCAAGATAAACGCAATCCGAGTGAAATAAAACAAATCAATCGTGTCGCAACAGAACCGATTCATTTAAATGGCAAATAGTAATGTTTTCCCCCACAATTAGGAAGCGGTATGTAAATAGACACTGTGTGTACAGATAAGGAAAGGATTTGCGGTCAGCTGCGGCGTAGCGTATCGCATAATCTTTCACCCGCAGCTCTCGATGTACTCGAGGCTCCAGTAAATCGATTATTTGGTGCGGCACGCGGCACTAGGTTTGATCGGAGATCAAATCGATCGGTTAATTGCCTTTTAATAATAGTTAAGACTCAAGAGCGTAAACTGTTCAGATGATTACATTTTATTACTGCCTGCTTGGCATAATATTCAATTTAATTTGATTGTTTCTCTTAATAAATACAAATCTATTTATGTGAATAAAACTTCGGAATATCTAGATCAAAAATAAATTTTAAAATAAGACGGCTGTATAAAAAAACGCGAAATAAAACCTTATTAATATTATAAACAAGTAAGTTTGTAAGAATGTATAGATAAATTCTTGTTACTCTTTCAAGCAAAAACTACCGAACGGATGTAGTAGCATAAACATATGAAAAAAAATCAGAAGACTACTAAAGGAAAGCCTCTAGTAGAAGCTAGTAACCGAATTTTAATTAAGCTGCTTGGAGAAACTAAACACTAGGATAATCCAAGATATCCTACTAATATTATAAATGAGAAATTCTGGATGTTAAAATGCTTGGATGTTTGTCACTCAATCAAATAAAATTTGGCACTCGTATAGTTTATAACCCGGATAAGGACATCGGCTATAAAATTCCAATTCCAACGAGAAACGTCTCATTCCCGCGGGATATTTGAAAAAGAAATTACGCGCGGGTGAAACCGCGGGCGGAAAGTTACTTATTCATAAAGAAGAAGTAACTAAGTAATGCAACTATATTTGAATTAGCAAACGCAACTATAAATCATACAGCAGCGTCTGTATTTAAAGAATAAAAGATAGCCGGTAATCTATGCAAACTCTCACGGATTAATTCGCGTAATTATGATGCGGAATCACAGCCTGCGCTTGCGCAGCGGCGCAGTCCTGTCATTACACGGTTATACTTAAAGCTGATATGACTGCTGTTTGACTTTAATAAACAAGGTTTTGTTAATAATCGATATGTCTGTTATGGATTCCTATGTATAAATGAAAAGTTTGTGGCTTTGTGGGCAACTACGATGGAGTTCGTAATATCTGAACACTTCTATACGAGTCAGCTAAAATAGTTTTTTTTGCGGTATTCGTAATGATCTTTTTTAAAATATTGCTTGATTTAAATTAGTACTTGCGAATATTTAATAAACTAAAATGATGTCATCATCATCAGCCTGTGACAGTCCACTGCTGGACATAGGCCTCTACATATGCTCGCCACGCTGATCGATCCTCGGCCACTCGCAACCAGCTCCTGCCAGCCATCTTGCGCAGATCATCGCTCCACCTGGCCTGAGGGCGTCCTACACTACGTTTACCGAGACGCGGTCTCCACTCTAGAACCCGTTTACCCCAACGGTTATCGGTTCTACGGCTGATATGGCCAGCCCACTGCCACTTCAGCTGGCTAATCCGGCGAGCTATATGTCGGTGACTTTGGTTCTCTGCCGAATCACATCATTTCGGATGATGACGAATGATGTATTCTTGTATTTTCCATTAACAATTTAATATTGTGGTATTTTCCATTTTAAAATGCCAAGAAAGTGTAAATAAACCCTAAATAACTCATTTATCTCTAAAACAATAATCTGTATCTCTAAATTAATAACAAATTCTATTACATTACACTTCTTCACTATTACGTGTCACTTCATGTTTATAGTCGTGGGACAGAGTTAATGATAATTAAAATTTCCCTTTTATTGCGCCGGCGAAAGATGTGAATACAGCTGTTGAGATTAAATTATACATTTTCTAGCACGTGAGAAGCTTAATTTGCATATCTTAATTGTGTTAATCTTTAGTGTTTTAATTCATCGTATTTTTTTCTTGTTACGAGATTAATCAGGTCAGTCATTTATTGTTGTAAGTTAATTATCGTGATTTTGATAGCGTGTAAATTTCGGTTTTACAAATTACGAGAAAATATATATGAATGGGCGTCAAGGCCGGAGCGTAATGATGGAGTTAAATTTGATCGAAAGTTCAGATTTTTTTGAGAATAGATGTCTTGTTGCTTGCGTTTGTAATTGAAACAAACTGACTGCAGCTGGCAAGCCAAGACATTTCATTTGTAACTATGACAAATGAAACTCTAGATAAATCTAGACAGAGTTACTTTTACAATTATATTGATGAACTATGGCACAGACCTTGAGAAAGGACATTGACTACATGATGCAATTTGGTAAAGATATAAACCGTAGATGTTATTGGCAACTTTTTGTCCCGATGCATAACAGAAAAACATAGAAGTATGTACTTTTATTTGACCTTTTTTCTCATCAAAACTGAGCAACGATACAACGTGATTTTTGATATGAGGTAACTTTGGGAGCTGGAAATGTAAAATAATAATAAATATATATCATTTTTCCTGCGGAATAACGTCATATACCTAGTCTTCTCGAGTCTACCGTGGGCAGAAAACTATTAATTCAATATTACCTGATTATTACAAGAAAATGCGAGATATCCAGTAAGATAAGGTTTCATTTCATGTGTAGCAAGGTCTTTGACCAACATTGATACATCAACCCGATGACAAACGACTATCGGAACAAGTCGACAAGAAAGCGACAAAACACGATCTCTGCCGTCTCTACGTCTGTCGCTCGACGAGACAAACAAACACAGAAAAAAATGGTATGTATGAGGCGTATCATTCATTTTCTGCTACGCAAAAACGGATGCCAAATAGCTGTCTCACCGGGATACTCGCATTGTAATAAGATACAATATGATGTATAAATTGCAGCATAAGATCTGCTTTTTACTATATTTTTAAGCAAGATCAGTAGACAGGCTAACAGCCCATTTGATGGTAAGCGGCCTATGCGGCATATACCATTGAGGGACTCCTAAATAACTGCCATACTGTAGACTCATCTGACCTTCGATTTTTTTTTAATTTCAAGTTAATTGAAATTAAAATATTATTGTTGCCAGAATATAGCTATGTTAGTAGCTAGCTAGTAGGATCTAAAAAGCTCCTTCCACCAACCAAATCCTACCTCCGGAGTTTATACCCGAGCAGCATAGCCACCGCTCGACGAAAGGTTGCTTTTTCCCTGCAATTACACATTAATTTGCACATAAACTTTGTACCTTTATAGCTGTTTTACGACATTAAACATCAATACAGCTTCCCGCTATAACAAAGTGTCCCAGAGACACACATCCTAAGGGCCTTGTCACAATGGATGCACTCTGTGGCGACTGCACATTAGAAATGCCTTCATTGAGATATCAATCAACCTCTCAGCGTAAGTAGCTGTTTATGCAAACGGTTGTATGCAAATTCAAGCGTAAGTCAAACTAAACGGGCAAGGAATCGGGGACACACGCGACTTCCATATTCAGTTTCGAGGAGAATAATGTACATAAGGGAATATTTTAGATTTCGCTTTTAAATGTTAACGAAGTATAGGATGTCCAAGAAGTCGATGTATTGTATCATCGTAACTTTTGTTTGGTTTCTTAATACTCAAATAATGTATATTTTTCCTAGTACGGACGGCAGCAGATCAACCAACCCTAATCTGTCAAAAATTCTTGATTGAAAGAGAACTCTATGTGAAGTGAATAAAGCTGAAAATTGATTGTAGAAATTTGACAGTTTGGGGTAGTTTGATGTGCTGTCGACTGTACATAAATAACCAAATTCTAATAATTATTCTGTTTATTTTTATTATGTTTATCCATACATATTTGGATACATAGCATATAACGGAAAACACCGTGAGAAAAACTGCACAGTGTAGCCATAAAACAAAATACTCTAGTCTTCTTTTGTGCGGAGGAGAACCCCCTTTTTGCGGAGGAGAACGCATTTACTCGCCATAACCGCATGCTAGCGACGCCTGCGGTCGTGTGTGGGGCTCGAGACTAAGTCAAATCAAATCAAATCAAATCAAAAGTAGGTTGGTGGTAGGGCTTATTCAGAGTCGGACTGGCTAGCTACCACCCCCACAGGTGAAATCTGCCGACATAATAGATCTGGCTGTGATCCGGCAGTATCAATGTGGGAGCCAGTACACTTGAAATCAGAGGCTCGAAGATCAGATGAGTCTACAGTCTGGCAGCACATTGAGCGACGCTTCCTGGTGAAATGTCCCTCAAATGGAATAGACCGAAGTGAGCGCTTACCATTAGGTGGGCTGCGAGTCTGTCTGCCAACTGACTTAGTATAAAAAAAGGATCGGGATGAAAAAACGACGAAAGATTAGCTGAGTCACAATAGTCAACATAGCACCTATCGAACAACAGTTCGTGCGCGGTGGTCACCCTACCGGTTTTCTCGCATGGAAAGTGCTCTGCGCAGGAAAGACGCTCACGTGGAACTTTCCTTCGCCATGCTTCCCCTTTAATTCGTTGGTAATGACCGATATTAGCGACCCTCTGTCGCTGATGAGGTTTCTAAGATTGATTGCTTTGTAGTTTTTGTTTTGTTGAGATTTTGCTATTGGTTAATTCAAGCACAGATGATAATCTTCAAAAAGTGATTGTGAAACTGATTTGGTAGCGCAGTAGGTACTAATATAACTAATATAATATGCGGTTGTAACAACTAGTAATTTTGGACTTAAATATTTGTTTTTGTCACTTCAGTTAGCAGAGAGGCAAAAACTCTTCCACTGCAATAGTAAGCTCCCAGTAGCTACGAGGTAAATTTTCAAAGCATTGAAATTTTTTTTTTTGCGGAAGAGAATAACATGATGCACTTTAACCGCAGGCTTTTTTTGGAGGTGTATGCATTTATGCACGAAAAATTGGGGATGCTACCCCCGCCCGCAGGTCAACCCTTAGGTCCCTCAGGTCAGGGAAGGCATGCTAAGTGAACCCTGGTTTTCCTACACACACGAAAACGAACGAGCTGGTACCTGTCTTCCATCCTCCTTTAATTGGAGTCTTTCGTAGACAAAGATTTATCTTTGTTCGTAGATCAAATGTTTTTCGTCAATATTCTTCAAGACCCACATTTATGGAGATCTATTTGTCGGGAACGTCTTGTATTCCGCGCATGCACACAGTACCGTAAACAAGTTAATTAAACCAAAGCACACACTCATGCCTCATAAAATACTGGATCGACTTACCCTTATAAAGATTTCTAGAGTCAATATCATATTTTTTGTTTCTATCACCTTTCAAGCACTATCTTATACCGATGCCACAAATTTCAAACTGCATCTGTGATGAGTCTTCGGGCCATAAAAATAAAGTTTATAATTGATTGATTGGAGCTTCAAGAACTGAGATTGATCGAGACAGTTTCCTGTGCGTATACGGACTTTCCACTGTTCTCTTTACTTACATACAAGTTTTATTTCCAACCTTAATCTTGCTTTTCGTTTGGACCTTATACATTTGTATTAGAGCTTAGTTTTAAATGGGTGCTGGGTCGGAGCCTTGTGCAAGTGCATGTGGCCTTCAGCGATACGATTGAAGGGCAAGTAAATTTATTATAGTCCGATATAGATCTTTGAGGCTTATGTGTCAAGCAGGTTGAACTGTATTAGCCTACTTCAAGTTGATAAATTGAGAAGGCCACGACTGCCGCGACAGATCTTTACGATAGCATAGCAAGGATTTACAGCCACGCACGCGCAGTTTTATTGGGAATGGTGTTATCTTGAGTGATACAAAAAGTCATTCAAACATTCTTATTTAAATAAACAAATATCTCTAGATATTATTCACACAGCGCCATCTAGCCCCAAACTAAGTACTTTTTTTGTTAATACATACATAATATATTATACATAGAAACACCTAGGCCGATACAAACATACATTTTCATGCACACAATGGTTTGTAGGTACAGTGCGAGAATCGAACCCGCGATCATTGTTTCTGATGAGAATATTACATATTATAATCAAAATAAAACATAATCAACTACTCTATTCCATTCCTCTTAACAGAGTTGTATGAATTATTTATCTTGGATCGGTAATCCATGTAGGATCGGTAATCTAATAGATAAATAAATAAACGACATTATTCCGTTCCGGTAGGAAAGGTCGCGACTTTCGCACGAGTTCGTGACTCCTCCAATTTGTTTTAGAACCGTCTGATAGCGGTACAAGAGAATTGTGAAATATGAACACGTCCGAATCGGTTGACCGTCGCCCCAAATTTTATCACAATACTTCTTTCTCCGAACGCTTTGTCCCAATCTGGTCAGAGTACCTATACCTATACTTTAAGGTGCTGCATCCAAAGTTTGGCAATTCGAACTAAATATTGTAATTTATGACTGATAGTTAAATACTTTGGGAAGTATTTAATAAACTTTAAATAATGTAGATAAATAGCTTCACCTAAATAACTTTATGCAAATTTACTAAATTGCCTATATTGTTTGGGTAGTAGGCAATTATTAAGCCATTATTAAACTTTAGTAGCAGTAGCTAATATAGTCTTTACCAAACAACGACGGTATTTGTTCCTAAATAATTATTTTAGGAACTATCAGCTGATGTTTAGCCGATGGCAACCTAACTCTAATTAGCTGAACTGTTTGGCTAACACATTTGTTTCAGTGTACGCTTTTTTTTTCGTGGCGGAGTATGCGTTTAGGCACCATAAGCGCAGGCTAGATAAACTTCCGGCCGTGTGTGGGACTCGAGACTAAGGGATCTAACAGACGAACGACCCATCGTCCGCGACCCTCGACGACTGTCGACGACTGCCGCTGACGGTCGCCGCGACTCTCGACGGCAGTCGCCGAGGGTCGTCGGCTGTCGTTGCGGCCCCGAACGACAGCCGCTCACCGCAGTCGTCGAGGGTCGCGGACGATGGGTCGTTTGTCTGTTAGATCCCTAAAGCGTCCCACTCACTACCTTTCCACCAGACTAGGACAAGCTAGTTCGAGCCTTGTGGCTATTAACCAGCCCAGAGTACGCTAGGATTTGACAATTCCAGTTATTTCGTTGAGCGACTGCCATCTGAACTACGTAACCCTTAACAGGGGAACTAAAATAATTGGGTCGTGGTTACACAGCCATTGCAATTTGACTGTGCTGGTGTCCTCACAACGTTTTACGTTACCACTGTGCTAGTGTGTTTTTTAGTCGTTGTTTACCCGCAGCAGAACGCTTGAACTTCCGTAGTACCTAAACTATCGATTTATGCAAGTAATTTCTTTTTGTTAGATTTTTTTGTTTTTGAATATTTTGTTTTCAAAGTTTGAAGGGAAAATGGAACTCAAATGTTAGTAAATAGTGAATTATAATTTTTTCGATAAACGGGAAGGGCAATGACCCCTGCCGGTGACTGCCCTCGACGCAGAGTACTATATTGGTTTGAGTTTCGTCTGTCACAATCGTAAAACTTTTGATGTGACTAAAAAAAACTTCTTTAATCTATTAATTAATTTACTGCCGGAAAACAACGACTAAAATGCCACGCAGTATAAAGCGACGTTTAAAACTTCCCAGCTACCACAGCTTTCCCATTTTCAACATCATTTGTCTGGTCCCAGAACTGAAGACAGGTCGAGATGACCGATTCGATCTGACCGGCTAGCTACGATTACCGGAAATCTAGCGTGATGCCATTTTGTTTTATGCCTGAGAACCAAGGTGGGAATTGGAGGAAATTCTAATTGTAAAGCGGAATTCTAAGCTTGACAAACGAATTTAGGTCGTGTGCATGTAAAACTTTTGTATGCGTTTATTTAATATGTTTTTTTTTGTGCAATTCTAAATTATAATAATGTGTAATATGTGTTCAATTACAATCTTTATCTATTACATATGTATAATACAAAAAGACACAAAAATATTAATGAATTACAAAATAACTGCATTGTTATGTCAACATAAGGTTTGCCTCCTTTTTTGCGCAGGCAGTAAGTACCTATAAAAACATACATTTAGTCTGATTCTAAAGTAAGTAATATGTAAGTCAAGCAGTTCATTAAGTAAAATATTAGTCTTGGCTGGGATTCGAACCCACGCAAAAGACATAGAGTAGGCAGTGTGTAGAGCAAGTTTTTTTTTTTTGATGTTTACTTATTTCGAAAGTACTTTCCTTGTTTAGTTTGGAGCTACTTAGCGCTGTGTTCAAAAGTATCGAATGATTTATTTATCTGTGTCAATCATTCATCATTAATTGTCAATTAGATTTGATGCTTTCTTGTAGCCAATACTTTGCAATAAAGCGATTTCAAAGATGTTTTTCTGAGCCGAATGTTCGGTAATCGATTTTGTGGACACACAAAGTTGGCTTGGTAAATAAGAAACGGTTAACAAACCGTTTTAAGGCTTTACCTATGATAAACATGTTTTAGAACGGATGTTCAAATATAAAGTGGTTAATATTTTTTTTAAATATTGAACGAGTCAGCATTTCAATAATCTGATTCCCAAGGTAATGTTTTATTTATTTATGTATTAACCTTATAACTATTATTACAGGATACTTATCCTAATGCAATAGTATGGTCCACTTCTATTCTTAAATAGAATTAATTATCTACAAACTATTTGGCGAAGTTTTGCAATCACGTCTTCATTCATTTTCCTTACTTTGTCTTAGCTTGGATCATTGTCCAAAGATTTGGAGCCAAGAGCGAGAGCCGTTGGTCAGATCTTCAGTCCAGCGAATTGCCTCAAGGCGGGCACCGGCTGGTCCCTATTTCGGTGTAAAACCAGGGGAGTTAAATGTGTAGTAGACGCAAGCCTCAAGTCTCACACACGGCCGCAGGTTAAATGCATTACCCTACAAAAAAAACTTCGTTCACCTCGAAAAAATCCATTAGTGCCCGATTTCGAACCATTGTTCAATAACACCCAGACCGATACAAACAGACATGAAATTACGCGTTACTTTACAATTAAAGTAAATATTGAGGCTCTCAATAAAAAATAAAGGACCCATTATTCCACATTTGCCATACTCAAATACCGGTGTGCCAAATACCTTTGTAACGGGCCGCCCGACTCGGTTTCCGTTATTGATATTACGATTCCGAAATGAAATAATTGGCGAGCGGCAAAAAGCCAAGTTCACGGGCATTTGGCTAAGAATAAAGGGTGACCTAGATCTTGCTGCGGGTTTATTTGTCGTGACGGCGGATATCTGCATTTGAATTATTCGGATGACACGCTGGAATTGATTTGACTGGCTCGATGGACTCGATGGTAGTGAGATGGTTGTGGTAGTGACCCTGGTTTGGTAGTGCTCTGTGCTGTGCTGTGGGTTCCAATCCAGCTTTTTTTTTTACCACATCAGTTGGCAGACAGACACGCAGTCCACCTGATGGTAAGTCACTGCGGTCTATTCCATTGAGGGACACTTCATCAGGAAGCGTCGCTCAATGTGTTGCCAGACTGTAGGCTCATCTGATCTTCGAGCCTTTAATTTCAAGTGTACCACTTACGACATTTATGTGATCAATGTTGGGTTTTGTTCTGTCTTGATGTTTATTTGTATGTAAGGATATATTTATAGTACCTTTGTCGCTTCTGATAACCATGACACAAGTATTTAAGGAACTTACTTTGAGGTCAGATAAATGTAATGTGATTTTGTTCAATATTAATTTAATTGCCGGTGAGAAACCTTTATTTTTGATTGTGTTTAGGAAGTATTTTATTTGTAATTGATGTCCAGTTGGCGATTTGATGTTGGTTGAAAAACCGATTACTATAGTGGAGGTTCCAGAATACATCTTCACATAACGGTCTGGGTGAGATAACACTGCTGTTTTACGGAAATGCTCGTAAACAATTCACTTTTCTGTTACACTACACAGTGTATGATCGAGCTATTCGACCTCTGTTGCCAGGCATCGAGGCAATTGGAAGAGTGTTGAATTTACGTGGATTTATAGCAGAAAAATAACATCTGCCAACTTGATCATGTTATATTGCTACAAGAAAATGTTGATGACGCTGAACGTATCAAGTGCAGTTTTAATTCCACGAATAAAATGAAACCTACTTAATATTTAAATAACCGACGACGTTTCAAACTGCAACCCAAACCCAATTCAAACTATTTGGATCAAGTACAGGCAGCTAATTTTCTCGTGACCCAAATGCGGTAAAACTGGGGAAAACTGCATATTTCAAAGGAAACTTCGAATTCATTTATGCAAAATTCGAATTCGTCGAACGCACGCAACGATAGCATATGTAGGTAACATCACTTTTGAGCTTCGTTTCCGTTAAAAAAAAGCAAGACTATTCAAAGAGGGTTGAATCAAAAGCGGTCGTATTCATAGTGCGGTAATGCTGAAAGTCCGGTAGTAGGGGTGAATACAAAGAAGGGGAGGAATATGGGCCAGGTCTGCAGTGGCCTGGTTAGACGACCGCGCCATTGGGTTGGATACTTAATAAAACTGCTTCGAGAAATTACATTAAAATGCTTTTTTACCCAATTGCATCTATAAATTTTTGTAATTTGAACATTTTGGTATCATTTTAAACACGACAGTCGTTTCTATGCCAACAATTGTCAGCCGAAAGTTCGTGCAGAAAACTTTGAGGATCAGTAAAATTAGCAGATTTTTTAAAGAAACAATTGTAGGATCTAGAATTAACTTTACCGATTAGTAAAAAGTTAGCTTAGTATTTTGTATTCGCATAGAAAACTCGACTCTATGACGTCCTATGGTGATAGAATCTAACAGTGTCTAGATGCTATCCAGGTGATGAAGGTACATTATATTATCTATCAGTTCCTAGCAATAGGCGTGTTCCATACTTCACCTTTCGAACACAAAAACAAGCAGATAGGTAACTCCTAAAAGGCACACGCAGGAAACAATCTTATTACAGACACGGAAAAACCATTTAAAATAAATTAATTGAATTAACAAAAGAGTATATAACTCCAAATAGAGCCAAAAATTGACCAATCTCCTTCTACGTAATAATAATACGATCCTAGCACCTATCGTGAATTACCGACACGATTTTCTATTAGTAAATTAAGGAGTGTCCAGTTTATCCTGCTAAATTCAAATTAACTGATGTAATAGTTGCTAAAATGTAAGTAGAAATACCACAGATGACATCAGCTATCTGGTCGGCGCGTGCGTCACGGTCTGAGAACCTTCTCCTGTCTTAGTTATTTAAGTCGATTTGTGAACCTTCTCCTGTCCTGTCTTAGTAATTTATATCGTTTCGTTTCTTAACTGTAAACATGGTGTTGTTTGACAAAACACGTGTTTTATGAGATATAATTCACTTCTTGATATGTTGCTGACGACGGTTTATCTGAGTTAGTGAACAGGTCGCGGGTTCGATCCCCGCACGGTACAAACATTTGTGTGCATGAACACGTCTGTTTGTATCGGTCTGGGTGTTTCTATGTATAATATGTATGTATTTACAAAAAAAAAGTATATAAGTAATTTATCCGGCGTCTAGCACCCATAGTACAAGCTAATGCTTAGTTTGGGGCTAGATGGCGCTGTGTGAATAATGTCCAGAGATATTTATTTATTATTTTATTTTATTAGTACCTAATCTAGAATTTGGATTTAGATTCTAATCGCTAGAATCGGCGTGAGTTAGTTGCAAAATCAAGAAATTAGTTAGTTGATTAGACACTCATTTTTGCATGTATACTTAGATATTGCGGTAAAACAAAGTAAGGGTTATACAAAAGGGTACACCATAAATATTGTATAGTTGAATTACTTACCACCGCAAATGACATCAGCCAAGTTAGTCTGCACGCACTGATGGGTGACCGCTCCATCGCGCACCGTCGTGATCTCCCCGTAGAGCTGGTGTAGCGCCTCCTGGTCGGACATGAGGATCGTCCGCGGAGAGGGACAGTCATCGTCCATCCCGTTCTGGTGACGGGAAGAGGACCGCGACCTGGAGCGCCGCCGTCTGGAAGAGGGGGACCTTGAGATTCTTTGGGTTCACTTTTACTTATTCCAGGAACATGGTTCATAAGAATGACAAATGAATTTACTGACAAGTAAGTTGGGACGATGAGTAATTTATTTTCTTGTCGACTGTATAACAATGTAATATACAGTATTTCTAATTTGTGACAACACGCAACTTCTGTAAGAATGTGGAACGAAAATTTTTTTTGGAATGTTGGGCAAAACTTTGATACGAACGAGGAATAGATCTACATATTTGATAGTAATTTCACTAGTTCGCTAGGTTCTTTGTTTCAAATCCCACTCAGGTGTTAAAGTCAGTAGAGAAGTTAAAAGAACTTCAAGACTGCGATAATTTCGATTTTCTGAACAATAAGGTTAGCATCAACAACTATCGAAAAGTAAAAAGTAATTAAAATAAAACAACTTTAAACGGATGAAAACTCGCGTATATAGCCGTGATCACGGTATCCAACGGTAGCTACTGAAAAGTAGTCGAAACGTCGGGTTTTAAATTTTAAAATGTAGAATATACGCGAGTTTTCATCCGTTTAAAGTTGTTTTATTTTAATGAGTAGTGACCGTGTAAATATTAGAAATCATTAAGTAAAAAGTAATCCGAATTGAGTAATTTGTATGAGAATTCTATTATTAGCAAAGCTACTCGCCGAAGGGCGCTTCTAAAATTCCCACAATTTCTTAATTCGAATTTTCATTTTTCATTTTGTCGAGCTTACAATACAGAAAAGGCCAGGATTTGAACCCAGGTCGCTTCATAGTGTGACCTACTTGCCACTGTATTTTTCGGGGGAGAATGCGTTTATGCACCATAACCGCAGGCTAGCTAGACCCGCGGCCGTGTGTGGGACTCGAGACTAAAGCGTCCACTGCCCAAACCTCCCCGGTTTCCCCTTTACACCCGATTGGGACGAGCCGGTGCCAGCCTTGTGGCTATTGACCAGCCCATCCCCGGGACCTACTTGCCACTGCACCACGGAAGCCGTTCTTCAGTATTCTAATATCATTCGGACCAAAGAGACCGGTACACAAACAGAAAAAAAAAGATAAGACGATAGCAGCATTTCCGCCCATTAAGGACATAATTTGAACTCTTTGATATTTGATAATACCCGCTTTGATTTAATTAAATGTGGTGCTATCAAATGATCAGAAAGAGAAAGATAGAGAGACATAAAAAGAGCCAAAGCATAAGACAGGAAGTAAAATATATACTTCACATTACAGATAACACCATGACGTGGTATATTTGGAATTGAATTAGACGCAAAAGTTTATTCGCGGTTTTTTGTTCATTACTGTTATTACAAAGCGAACCCATCATTAGCAATCATGTTTTTTATCAAAATATGTTTAACTTATCTTTAATTTGATTTGTTTGTTTGTGAAAAAATAACATTAACGCAAGTTGCTTATTAACCTGCTATTGTTTAATAGTTTAGACTTATGTAGGACTAATCCATATTTACCAATTTACAGGAACGGATATATTTTATTTACGAAACAAATGTTATATCATTTCAGTTAAAAACTACCTTCTGATGCTAATAAAATGTATTCCAAGCTTTTAAACATTACATTATTTTCCAGTATAGGAAGTTGTCCTTTTGAAGTATTTCGTTAATTGTATAAGTATTGAAATCAGAAATAGCCTCAGTTATAAACATAGAACATCGTAAACTGATTTAATTACAGTTGTATGTTTATGAAATGACAGTGTAACTTCTATTTAGTAATCCTTACAATTTCATCCTCGTTTAAAAATGAAAATTTATCCTACAAACGAACGTAAGGTAAGAGGTAATCATATTTTTTTATGACTTCATAATTGTTAAAAGGACAAAGGTGATGAAAACGACCTTAATTATGACGTAGCCCTATGAATACCCAAAAGCTAACAGATTGATGAAGCGAAACTTCACACAGTTCAATTTACACAGCTTACTTAATCTTCCATTAGTACTGCAAATAATAAATGAATTATAGCATCAAAGACAACGTGAAGTAATTATGACTTGATTCGACCTCACACATTTTGAAATACACCCACGACTTTGAGTGAATGGAAGAAAAATTGCTTTTTAAGATGAAGGAAGGACAAGAGTAATGATGTCAGCTTAAGTACACACTAAATTTGACGCCTACAAAATACTGCACAGCCTTATCGAGCAAATAACAAAAACGGGTTAAGTTAATACTGTAGTAAACTTGGGACTTCAAATATTGCGTAATTTGAGATTCAGTGTAATTGGATTTTGACACAACTCAAGTCCTTGTCATTTCATCGTAACATTTAAGACTGATATTGTAGACATAAATTAAGGAAACTTTTGTAAACTCATAAACGAGCAAGCAAAAGTTTTCTTATAAGAAAAAAATGCCAATCGGAAAAAGAGACGAAATAAAACGGGAAAACCCCGTCTAGTGCAATGAGAATGCACTAAACCGCAGACAAACTTTGTTACATCCCGATATCTAATGGAGCTCTAAAACTCAATGTGCTGTAGGACTTTTAGCTCCTAGCACCACTTTATTCATCGCTGCTGTGTGGAAACACATTTAGGGCGATGGCAAAGC